>OU612043.1:249962619-251255119 GCA_914767935.1 Coremacera marginata
TCCATGTCTGACCACCAACAAATTCGTTTCGATAGGCACCAAGCTTAAAAACACGATTGGGAGTTATATAATAAACTCCTCATGGAAAACTTAAGTCGTTGCAATAGGAAGGTAAGAAACATTGATGACCTTGAAATAGCAAGTGACAACCTTATCACAGCTATCCAAACTTCCTATCATCAAGCCTGCCCAGAGACCACAAAAACTGGAAATATGCACAGTCCTTGGTGGAACAAGAAATTGGCCAAACTTAGGACCGTAACTAGGAAACTATTTAATAGAGCCAAATAAACTGGTAATTGGGACAGCTATAGAGTAGCCCTCACCAACTATAACAAAGAGATTAGAAGTGCAAAGAGGAACTCATGGAAGTACTTCTGTGAAAGCCTTAAAGACACGACCAGTAGTGCAAAAATCCACAGAGTTCTATCTAAAACTCACACTAATGTCATCGGCCTGCTAAGGAAACCGGAATGGCACATTTTCCAATGATCGCCTCGAGACTCTAAAGCTCCTTGCCGATACCCACTTCCCCTGTTCTACTACATTGACTGGAACTCCAACGAACGTATTACAGACAGGGCATAGAAGACCAAAAATAATAGATTGGAGATTATCCAGATCAATCTTCAACGAGGTCAGGATAAAATGGGCTCTCAACACATTCCAACCATACAAGGCAGCTGGAGCAGACGGCATATTTCCCGCACTCTTGCAAAATAGCCTAGTGCTACAAATGCCTTTCCTAATAGCTATTTTTAGGACGAGCTTCGCATGGGGTACTATACCCAAAGCCTGGAGAGAGGTTATTGTTAGATTTATGCCTAAAATGGGCAGTAGACCTTCGGATCAACCAAAATCGTATAGATCAATAAGCCTCACCTCCTTTCTCCTAAAAACTATGGAGAAAATTGTTGATCGGCATGTCAGAGAGGGTTGTCTTAGAGACCATCCGCTGCATTCGCAACAATATGCATATCAACCAAGGAAATCAACGACTCATGCTCTTCAGATCCTTACAAACAAGATTGTAAAATCACTGGGTAACAAAGAATATGCAATCGGGTGCTTACTAGATATTGAAGGTGCTTTTGACAACACCGAGTACGCTCATATAAGCAAATGCATTCAGCGCAAAGGTGTTGATGGAACAACAAGTGCTTAGGTGCATAACGTGCTGAAAGTCAAGAATATGAAATCAACTTTGGGCACAGTAGAACTAAGAGTACTCGCTGCAAAAGGTTGTCCACAAGGAGAAGTTCTCTCTCCAATACTGTGGTCCATTGTGGTTGATTAACTCTTAGAGCTTTTTAGCTCAAATGGCTTCGATGTGCATGGTTACGCTGATGACATCGTGATCCTTATCAGAGGAAAATACGATTATACCTTATCGTATCTCCTCCAGAGATCACTCAACATGGAAGCTAAATGGTGCAGGGAAACGGCTCAACGTCAACCCTAAGAAAACCAACATCATCGTCTTCACCAAGAAAAGAGTCAGGGAAAATCTAACTGAGCCTACTCTTCTCGGTGAAACTATAAACTTCTCAAATGAAGTTAAATACTTAGGTGTGACGCTTGATGATAAACTCACATGGAGCCCACCTAAACAACACCGTAAACAAAGCAAGGGCCTCATTATGGGGCATCAGAAGCTATGTAGGTAAAAACTGGGGCCTAAGTCCCAAACTAGCCATGTATACTTCAATCACGAGACCTATCGTCTTATATGCCGCACCAGTATGGTGGAGTAAAACGATTCAAAAAACAGCTCAAGCCAAACTCAGCAAATTGCAACGACTAGCTTGTGTATGTATCACACGAGCGATGCGTTCTGCTCCAAATGCTGCTTTGGAGATTTTGCTTGGTATACCACCATTACATTTTCTTGTTAAGAAAGAAGCTCTGCTCTTCACAGTCAGGCTCATCATTGACAACAATTTGATTATACCAAGTAGTACTCACTCAGCGCTATTAGACGAAATAACCAAGGACGAGAATCTAAGGTTATTACCCTGCGATCTCTGCCTTCCAAAATTCAACTTCTACAAAAACTTCCAAGTCTCCTTCCCAAACAGAACCACATGGGAAAAGAGAGGCCATGGTTCACTGGTGACTTTCAAGCCTGGTATACTGATGGTCCAATCACCAATGAAGGGGTGGGAGCTGGAGTTTTTGGCTTAAGGCAGGGAAAATCTATATATGCCAGCATGGGCACAGGTAATTCAGTCTACCAAGCTGAAGTCTATGCCATTGAGATCTGCCTAAGAGAGTATGTAAACAGTCCCACTAGGAACAAAAACATTTACATTCACTCTGATAGTAAAGCAGCTCTACTTGCACTTAGCGCATATAAAATCACGTCCAAACTCGTATGGGATTGCCTACAGCTACTTATCAAGGTATCTACCCATAACAGAGTCCATTTCAGTTGGGTATCAGGTCATAGCTGCAATTTAGGTAACGAGATCGCTGACGAACTAGCCAGGAAAGGGGCTGCAAGGTCCTTCATAGGCCCAGAACCATTCTGCGGGATACCATGGGGCACTATGTGCCATAACATTAAAATGTGGCTAAACAGAGAGGCACTTCATTACTGGAGGGAAACTGAAGGTAATAGACAGGCTAAAACATTCATGCCAACCACTTCGCTCCAAAGAACGAAACAATTCCTGACTCTAAGTGGAAGATCTTTCATACTTGCCACTGGTTTCCTAACTGGACATTGTAAGGTAAATAAACACTTATCAACCATGGGTATAGTCCAGGAAGTTTTGTGTAGATTATGTAATGATGATGAAGAAACAGCAGAGCACATCTTGCGTCCCTGTAACGGTCTAATCAGGACCCGTCTTCGTTACTTAGGTGCATTGTACCTAGAACCGCATCTAATAGCGGATAGTTCACCCAAGGACATCGTTCGGTTCCGAACTATAACTTATAGAGGTTTGTTACAATAGGCCCTTGAGGCCGCAGTAACTAGGTGACTTGCTCCCTCCTCACTTAACTAACTAACTAAGGTACAAATGTGCCGCACCTTGAGCTTACCTGGATCGGTTACGTCGATATTGATATGCATTATGCACTTAGCTAATTAAGCATAACAAGGTTATAAACATGTTTATTTTTAAGAAAATATATTCGTAGAAAGTGTTGTGTACATATCGTCATATGACATCAAAAAAGCCGTAAGTTACCAAAAATTCAAAATTACCTTTCTGATTGATTATGATGCACCATATCAAAATAAATGTTCTTGCAAAATTGAACACTCCTACAGCTAAAAATGGCGTTTTTATTAACAACATTCTAAAAGCCGTAAGTGACTTATTATTTGCCCTTATTTAAACCAAGGAATGATATGTGTGACACTTGTGTACTATAGGAAGCAAAAAACATAACTGAGAATCAATAAAACAGTCATAGATCCGAAATTGATGATATGAGACTTAAAAAGTTTTTTGCTTCTCCTGTAAAATTTTTGAAATGTAACTTACGCCTTTTTTGATTTCATATGACGATATGTTACTAAGTATACCGAATTGCAAGAGTCTCATTTTTATTGTGGAGTGGCTAACGTTCATTTAGATATCACTAATAGCTACCTTGGTAACTGCTTTGGGGTATTTCGTATAAAAATTCTTGATTTTTCGGTTTTCTCTTCTTGTTGCAACACGAGGTCTTCCTCCTATATAAACAATAGGGATGTTACCTGAATTAAAAATACGAAAACCGTTTGATTTCGTAATTTTTTTTTTTGGGAAAGACTGCAGTTTTTTTATACTTAATTTAATTGCATTGCCAGTTTTGTTATAAAAAATGTTTGCAGATTTCTTATCGTGTGTACCACATAATTCATGAATTTTTTTTAGGTAAAATGTGAAATTTCGTAAATTTGGAGTTGTAACGTTTCGAAGTAAGGATGCGATTTGTATTAAGATGAATTAGATTTTTTTCATATATCTATATAAAAGTCAGTTTATTAGTATTCATATCAATGCAAGTTGAACATTTTTGAACAGACTTTTTTATTAAAATATTGCTCCATAAAATTTTATTTTTAGGTTTTCATTGTTTTTGCGTAATAAAATTCGCATGATAGTAGCGGAATAAAACCGACAGTAGGCAAGAAATTTATGATTGGAAATAAGCACTGATTACATTTATTGCTTACGCTATAAATTAATTTTTTCTATCCTTGGTGGTCTTCATTCTGAGTCAGATTTGTTTAATTTTTAACCGAAATATAATAGAAATAAAAAAGAGTGGTAAGATAAATTTATGCCATCACAACTTAAAGATATGGAGTTGGAGTACAATCTTTTGATGGCGCAAGAGCAATTTGCGTCACAAATATGACCATTATTGATATGATCAAAGATAATAACTAATCTAATAAAGCGTACGACCGATTGTAGAATTAAAACTTATGGAACGTTATGCTGAAAATGTAAATTAAATTTGTTACTATCCTTTCGTAGGACAATAAACAACTGATTAGTGGTATTGTGAAATTGCAAATAATTTCTTGTATGCAGCATTAAATGCTAATAAATTAGAAATTTTCGTCATTAGCACGTTAAAGTATTCATAAAATTATATACATTTTTCTTTATATACTCTTCATTTTATTTCTTACCACAGTCTTCAAAAGGTAGTGAACGCAGTTTCAGTAAATTTCTATGAAAACGTTCTGATAATGTCTGGAATCGGTTGGCACAAACGGTACTCTCTTCTGAACTCAGTATAAGTGCAAAAATTGCATATATCTTTAATATTATTTTTAAAATAAAGTTGTTGAAACACATCTTATTACAAGCCAAAAGCATTTAATGTAGAGCAATCAATCGATACGAAGTTCAACAAAAAAAAATTTATTTAACATACGTAGCTCTAGCCTTCGTGAGCACAATCTACTTGTTGTCGACAAACTGAACTGAGTTATTCATAATGAATGCAGTTCTCTGATTTAGTTTTTAAATTTTGAAACCACTTATCGTCTTCGTCTTCAGATAATAAGTCAATAAACACACAATCGTTTGAGAATAAACAGTTAAAATTAAATAAAAATTTAGGTTTCTAATCACATCAAACGCCAAACGTTGAAAGAATTATTTAAATATATTTATTTAATTTTTTGTGCATAAATATTCAAATTCTCATTCTATGATTCCCTTTAAATAATTTGAAGTTTTTATAGTTCTGAAATCGGCTCTCAAATTAATAAATTGTCGAACGACGGATTTATCCAAGTAATTCTACGATTTAAAATATATTATTGCTTGAATGTAACAAAGAAAAACTGCAGTTAAACTTACTAAAGTGTCTCCTGTGCAGACTTCTAACAAGTTTTCTGGCTTGACCAACAGCAAGTTACATAGGGCATGAAGAATATCGAAAAGCTGTACAACAAGAGGACTCTCCAGTTCACGAATGCATTTTCGATACTCATTTACATCGCAGATGGCGCACATTGCTCCAGCTGTGTTGAACTGCATTGTCTGTAAATGATCATATATAACCCGATGCAAACGCACACCAAACTCATTCAATATGTTCCTCAAGTTTTCCCCATCGACACACTTCTTAATTTGCATTATAATTGGTTGCAAATGTTGTACCACATGTAAACAGGCCTACGAAGAGAATTGGTTATGAAAATAAATTTTATTAAAATCAAAGTGTTTATTTATTAAGAGATTCTGAATAAACATTACAGTTACTTTTTTTTTGTGCATAGGTGCATGCATGAATCAACAACAAAATAAATAAATGATATAAATAAATAAATAAATAAAATTTTGTTATTTAAAGCTTACAGTTGATGATATTGTATCGACGTCTGATTCTGGCTTATAATCGCTTTTTTTTTGTTCACTCTGCAAATATGCTTTAACCCAACTAATTACTACATTTATGGAACGATCCAGACCTTGATCTAACTTTGTTTCGATTTGCTCCATAAGAATTCTTTTTTTGAACACGTAGTCGGAATATTTTGATGAGTTACTTTAAAATAATAAAAACCACATACGCCTTCATTAGAGGCTGTATCAAATTTGTGTGGTTCAAATTTACTTACTGTATATACGGAATATCTGATGAATTACAAAGTTTTTCCAGCAAGTGAACAATTATGTTTGTTTTTTGCACTACATCAAAAAAATATATTTGCGGAAATGTTTTATTCTCTGCAATAGGAATTGCTTGCAAACCAAGTTCAAGAGCATAGTTGACATGCTCGTGCATCAGAAAACGCAATAATATATCATTAAGTCTAACAACATTGGTCGGTAGATCAGTTTCAGAAGACAATAATCGACAACGTTTAAGTGCAGCTTTCGACTCTTGTAACAAATTAATGGATAACTCTTCAGATAGGAATGTTTCGCCACCATAATCCTCTATTTGTGCTATATTAATATTAGCTCGTGTGCCAATCAGTGCTTGCATATCTCGTCTCAATTCTTGAAAACGCTCCGTTTGTTTTTTCTGGTGTTTTTTACTTGAATAGAATTTTTCTAGCTCTGACGAGCATTTGGCATTTAAGCAATTGCATTCACATTCAATGTAAGAAGCAAGATGTTTTGAAAATATCTGCTGGGTCAGTTTGTTTAATAGATCTTCGTCTATAGTAGACATATACATATTCAACTCGGTTGATATTTTTAGTGTTCTGCAAGTAGAATTATATTTTAAATAGGTTTTGTATTAGCCTTTAAGATGGTTTGTGTAACAAGATATTATTTTATTAACTCAACTAATTTTGGTAATAAAAAAAATGTATTCAAGAGTATTCTTCTGGAAAAATATGTGAAAATTTATGCACTTTTGCAGGAGAGCAATAATGGCACTAAGAAATTAGTTAAAAATTATACAAAACTGCTCCAACATACCGTGAATATAGTTCGTATAAAGTTCTCAAATACTTCTCTTGATCTCTTTTGTCTTCTAGTTTTGTTAGAGCATATTGATGTAATTTAAGTTGGTAGATATTCAGGATAAACTTTGACATAACTTGCACAGGATTTGCAAAAACCTTTTTAATTATGCCATCATGATGGCTGCACATTGGCACAATGCCAATGAAAATATCTTTGCCACCGTACGGAGTCTGAAACATTAAGAAAAAGTCACAAACATGCAAACTTATTGAGAAATAAATGAAAATTACCATTTGGCTTTGTTCTATATAAGCATCAATACACTGGGTGTAGCCTTTGAAATTTGATAAAATTTGTGCTAGCTTTTTCATTTTATCAATATCCTCGCATTTTTGAGCTGTTGCAAATTCCTCGATTAGCCGCCGTTCCACTTCATCGTATTTCATTTCAATTTTCCGCTTGCAATCTTTAAATTTTTCTGGCGGCAAATCTTGCGAAATGGTATAAAGCTTTTGTATGATATTAGATGCCTCATAAAGACGTTGGGGGTCGTTGAAAACATCATTTACGATAGGGCCCGGAACAAGGAACTCGGACATATAGTTGAGCAATTTCTGTGCTTCAACTGTCCGACTGCGAGGTGTATTAACATTCTCTAGCTGTTCTCCTAAATGAATGATTTTACCAGCTACAGAATTTATTTTTTCATCCAGCTGACCGAACCAGTCAATAGAGGTTTGATGACGTTCCTGCAGTTTAGTAATTTTCTTTGCATGAGTTTTCTGTTCCTCCGTTAGAGACTGCTCCATCCGCGCACATTTTGCTTGTTGTTTCTCTTGCAATATTTTTAAATCTTTTATGGTTTGTATGAAAGTGTCGTGCAGTGCCAATGGATTGAAGTCATCTACATTATTACCAGAACTTGTCCCGATTTCATTGTTTGTTCGCCATGTCAGTCTCTCTATAAACTCGCCTACTTCGAAGGGTTCCTAAAATAATCGCTAAATTAAACACTTGATTTACTTTTCTTTGCAGCTTACCTGTTCAAATTCTTCCATATATTGTGAAAGCATATTTTATTTTTATACGGATGGAGGCGTTTGTTAATATTTCGTGTTTTAATTTTTATGTTGATGGTATTACTCAGTCCATGTTTATCAGCTGATTTCTTTTCTATCAATTGACGATAATTTAGTGACCACGATACAAATACCAGGTACTAAAACTAACGATTGTGCTGCCAAGAATTAGGCAAGAAGTGTCAAATGCAAGAAATGTGTTATAGCCTAGACACATTGACTGCGGCTTCTTATGGAGAGATGCTGGTGTAATGCCGCCCTTGCCGCTGCGGCCTTGTCGTCGATATAGAATCGTTCCTAATTTGGCAGCTTGTCGTTGCAGCCGTAATCAATGTGTCTAGGTCGTTAGCCTAAGCACATTGGCGAAGGCTGCAGCAGTGCAACATCTGTCAAAATTTTTTACATACACTGAGTTTCCATCACCAGATAACCCGGTGTTTACTCGGGGTTAGCTCGCTTTGCAAACGCGAGTTGAGTTGAGTTTGGTTAAATTCACATAAGCTCCACGAAACTTGTAAGATTTAAATGGATTCTATCTGTCAAAGCGAATTGCATTCATTTATAATAAGAAAGAATGGCGAGTGGAATACTCAAATGTCAAAAAGAAATTGGCCGCATTCTGCGGAGTCAACAGTTGTCAGCATTTGTGTAAAAATTCGCTAAATGGTACAATAATGGCAGCGCTCACTAAAAATCATCAAGTAGCGGACGCCATTTAATCGAGCGAAAAACTCTTAGCTGGTACACCTCAAAAAATGTGGATAAAAGTTTATGTTTTTTCAAAGAACGTCTTAAATAACAACACGGCTGATCAATGCGAAAGCATGCACACACCTGGGGCCCTATTCTCTAACTGGGGAAAAAGCTAAATTTTGTGTACACACACAGTTTCCGATTCACTAGCTTTGAAAATGAGTTTTTAACTTCTTAAAAGTGTACACAATCAAAAAATTTTATTCACTGAGATTTTTTTGTGTGAATATTTATTTTTTGCTGTAAAATTGTTATGATAAATCCGGTGTAATTTGGGATTGTATTTTTAAGTATTTTGTCGTCAGTCAAGGAATAAATTATTTTTTCATACAAGCAAACATTATTTTTCTATAGTGAGTTTATTTATTCTTACGATTGAATTATTGTTTCAAAAATTCAAATTTGTTCCTCACTATTTTGAAATTGACAGCCACAAATTTTTATTCAGCAATTTTATTTGTTATTTAGCATGTCCGTGTACCTTTCAGTTAACAGAATCACTTGAAATTAAAAAGTGTATACTTTGAGTGAATATGAGTTTTTCAATTTTGTGTACACAAATTTTATACACAGTTATGGAATAGAGCCACTGTAAGCTTGAAATGTAATGAGCGTTGGAGAATGAATGGTGAAGTAATAATGAGAGAAATGTAATCTCTTCTTATTTTGTTATCATGGCCCCACAGTCCAAGTGTACCAGTTCAGGGTTAAACTTCGACTATAATCTCTAAACTTCGACAACTTTTCTGACGCTTAGAGTAACAACACATTCAGATAAAAACATCGCTCACTAAGTTATCGCTATCATAATAGTTCACAACAGTTGACTCCGCTGAATGCGACCATTGACGAGTTCAACTCGACTCGATGTTGTGCATGGAAACACTTTCGAGTTATTATCGCCATTATGTCAACTCGACGAAAACCCTAATGGCCCAACCAAAATAGACGAGTTGCTTCGTAAAGAGTAGGGACGAAAATGTTCGCTTTAACGCTATTCAATGTTGTTGCCCAAAAACAAGGTTGATTTATAAGGTTGTCGCAGGGCTAATCGCACTCTCTTCTCAGTACCCATAATTGTCAAAACCAGCCAATTTTGCGAATGACTACGAAAGAAAAACGGATGATAATAGAGAGCACTTGCAGATTTTCTATGGGATGTCAACTTCGATTTGACAATTATGGGCACTTGCTCTCTCCCTTGCGACAACCTTATAAATCAACCTTGCCCAAAAAGAACAAATGTAATTTAACGAACCTGAACGAAACAGCTTGTCCATACGTTTTGTTCCATAAGAACCAAACTGCTAGCGTCTCAACTCGTCAGACGTTTGGCAAGTTTCAATCGTCTCGTTTCGTATATTTTGGTTCTGCCACAAGCTGGAAGTTCATTAACTGCGTTTGCAATTGCGTCCGTCTACTCGCTGGCGTTATCATAATAGAAAGACATGAAAACTTACGCGAGCGAGGTCATCGTTTATATGCATAACGTTGGAGAACGTAATTTACGCAAGAAAAAATTAAAATATTTCAACTTTTCATTCATAAATTGCGTTTTTTGACAGCCCGTTGCAAATAGCCAACAACGAGAAGAAATAAAAAAAACGAGTTTATTCTTTTTGAAATTTCCAGGGATGGCCCTTTAACATGAATTCAAATAAATAAAGGTTTTGATAATTTATTGCTTGCTTTTTGCTTAACATGACTTTTTTTTATGGTAAATGTTGAAAATGTTTGTTACTAAAAATCAATTTCTTTTTAATATTTTAGCATAAATACACCTAAAATTGTATTTCAAGAATAAATAAAACGTTCAATAACTTTGTAGCCCTGAACTGTAATGGAGTCAAAACGGAATTATTGTACTCTGCAAAAATTTCTCGCGTAAATTACGCCAGCGAGTAGACGGACGCAAATGCAAACGCAGTTAATGAACTTCCAGCTATAACCCCGGGCTTACTCGTTATGGAAACGCACTAATGCATTTCTTAGTGCCGGTTTACATTAGCGTCACTTCACCGACTCATTTTGATGTGAGGCAGCTACCAAATGTTAACACACATCATTTGCCTCACTTTGACCTTAATTAATTCAATGAAAAATTCTTCGCTTTTGGAGTACTATTGCAGCATAAATCTGAGTTTAATTGCACTTAAATATATTACTTCTCATTTGAATAAATTATCACTAAGGAATATTACGCTAAAATGCTGAAACACAACAAAGAATCCAACCAACGACGAATGTCAAAGCAAAGAGAATGAGTGAGTTTAGAAATTTTTAAAAATTTTGAAAATCTTGCCTCACGAAAATTTCAACTTTCCACTTCCTCATATTTTCTGTAGACGGCAAAATGAGTCGGTTAAGTGAGGCCAGTTTCGATATAGAATCCTTCCTAATTTAACAGCTTGTCGATGCAGCCGCAGTCAATGTGTTCAAGCTATAAGCATAACCACCTGATCGAACGAAATATTAATCGCGAAGATTTTATTGAAATAAAATAAATCGAACAAACATTAGCACACATCTTGTTTGTATGCGAGAACGAAAGAGTCCGCGTTAATTTACCTTAATTTACTGTTAAGACTTCGCGAACACCTTTCGCGGTAAGTCCACAGCGAACACGAAGACTCTTTCGTCTAAGCGATAGTTAAATTGTCCCATATATTGTTAAATTGTCTGATGTCAATCTATTTGTCTTCATAAAATTAAATTTGTGCAGACCAACTCACGTACCTTCAAATTTGTCCGCAAACAACACTACACACATGGAGACATTGCATGTAGCCGGACATATTTCAAAACAAATCCGCCTGTGTATGAATCAGAGAACTGCACGAGCCCATGCTATAATAATCTATAGGTAGGAGTGACAGTACTATTGCCGACCATTATTTGTCAAAAACGACTGTTCCTGCCGTGAAAAGAGAAAATAGGTAAGAAGCTTGCGTTCGATGAAGAAAATCAGAAAATTTTGCCAACAGGCTTGACAAATTGTCAAACTATCTTCTTAATTATCGAACTGGTTCGAAAATGACCGCCGTTTAACGAACATGTTCGCTAATGTGTCAACCTTTTAGTGCTGTTTTCAATTAATTTTCTATTAAAATTAGAGATGAAACCGATTTTCACGTCGTTCGGATGATTATTCAAACTAAATTACCTTCCAAGGTTGATTTATAAGTACCCATAATTGTCAAATCGAAGTTCATAAGAAATCTGCAAGTGCTATCTTTTATCATCCGTTTTTCTTTCGCAGTCATTCGCAAAATTAGCTGTTTTTGACAATTATGGGTACTGAGCAGAGAGTGCGATCAGCCCTGCGACAACCTTATAAATCAACCTTGTTACCTTCTAATCATGAAGCAAATAACAAGGTGGTAGTGGCAGTTTTTTTGCTGAACATAAAATATACAGGCAAATGACGACCAACGCCGTTTGTGTGAATATAGCCTGCTGTCACTACCTTCTTGTTAGTTTATCATCTAAAACATTATTTAAAATATATTATTAGGTGGCAACTCTCTGATAAAAATTTACATATGGGCTATTAACAGTTTAAACGCAAATTAACAAAGCGTATTTAAAGCATTTGTTATTTTTAAAACTGTGAGCACCTCAGTATGTTTTTGCCGAATTCAATGATTTTGCAACGCTGTTATATGTGATGTAGATAGGGCATAAAAATACGAGACAAAAAACTCGTCCAAGGGATACTTTTATTTACGCGTGCAAAACAACAAAGAAAAATACGCTTACGTAAGTTGGCGTAAGAATAACAAATCGTAAATTAAACAGGCCTGCGTACTTAAACTGTGAATAGCCTAATAGTTTTGAAATTCTGACAACGTATTCGGATTCAGCGACCCATTTTTACGTACGGTCCGAGCCAACACGAATTCATTTAAAATCAGTTACCCCTAAAACTGCCAACCACGAAGTCAACAGAACCCTAAAAAGTCCTAAAGCGCTTAAGCTTTTCCTACACATCCTCATTGAAATTGGAAACTTGAATTATTTGAAAACTTCAACTAATTAATTGGGTACTTGCGGTCTTACAAGCTTTTGCCGATCGTTTCAAGCCTTTCAACTTTCGGACCCAATTAAGTCAGTCACACCAAGTGAACGAGAAAACACGGATATGACTTGTATCTGTTTGGTGTTTTTGTAAGCAGGCTGGAGCCTACTATTTCAAACATGAATACACAATATTTCAAGTACTTGAATTCACTTGATCTTCAAGTAGGCTTATTCTCTGGTATGGACCGCATAAGTAGAAACTTATAGTGACCAAACCATACCATATTTATCTCATTTTCTCATAAACCTTTAAAACTTACCAAGTTCCATCCTCTTAAAGAAAATAAACTCTTTTTACTCCGGTTACCCCAACTACATGCAAAATAGGATCTAACCAAATCTACTTTTGTGCCAAATATAAAGTCCTTTCTATACTATTAAAGCGTTTTAAATTTAATTTTCGGTTACACATACTTACGGTTACGCCTATTGCAAGATAATATGAACTGAACTATTGTTCTTTCATGCCAAATTTCCAATTATTGTCTTTACCATATAATAAAAGCGTTTTTTATTGAATTTCTTGTTACTTTCGGCTACTTCCGGTTACGCTCACACTGATGCGCCTAATTTTATCATAGTAGCATGAATGTGTACGGAAATTTAAACATTTCTATAAACGGAATTTTAGAGTTTAACGCCCACAAAATCAAGGGGTAGGGCTTGGTGCGCAGTATATATTTAACTCTAATTATAATTTTATGAAAAATTGATGTTGAGGGGATCTTTCCAAGAAGCCTAAATTTGTCCAAATCTGTCATTTGCATTATATGAAATTTTGTTTGAAATTTGTTTAGTTTTTGTGACACATTCTTTGAAATTTTTACAAACATTCCCCTCCTATGTATATTGATTTTAAGGACCCATCTCGTGCAATATAATAGCAATTAAGCTTATGTATTCCAACCATTCATCATTGCAGCATGAATGTGTAACGAAGTGTAGTGCTTTCCACAAACAAAATTTTTTAATTTTTCTGCCCACAAAAAAGGGGTGGGGCTTGATGCAAAATATATGTGCATATTGGTAAATTATATTTTAAAAAATTGTTTAGATGAACTATTCAAATTTATTTTCGAAAATTGAGTAGGAAAAAATCTCGCTGGATGCCGCGTTTGCTTTCAATGGAGAACTAACACAATCGTTTACTTGCGTAGTTTCGACGGCATAAAAAAGTTGGAGAAACTCTTAGAAGCAAGATTAAACATCAGAAGTGCGATGTGAATCTGCAAAAGAATATTTCAGATATTTTCAATTGTAAACATAACCAATATATTTAATTTTTGTAGGATATAAAAAACAATTTTAAGCAAGTTTGCAAGAGCAAATGATTTTTAAAAAACAAAATTAAACACAAAATATTGCGCATCGTAACTTTTGCCAAAGAAAAAAAAAAAAACAAAAATAAAAAAATGTAAATGAAATTAACTAGACTTAACTGCGAATAGACTTAATCTCTACTGCTATATAAACAAAAACAAATTCTGGGTATATTTTCAAATAATGTGTTGCCCCGAGAAATTAAAAGAAAAAAAATTATTATTCTTAGAAATAAGGACCACCCTAATGCATATGTTCTAGAAAAAATACCATTTCGGCTTTTGTTCTTTTGGTACAAACAATAATTTTTATGTTGTATATGTGACGCACTCAATTTATATTTACCTTCCCATATATATTTTTGACCGCACTATTGTCACAAAAAACAATTATGATGAGTTTGTTATAAAAATCTGATACTAGTTTATTTTAAAATTATTACATAATTAGATTGCGGTTCTTTACATTTATTGAGAATTCATCATAATAATTTTTACAAATAGTTTCGTTTTTTGTTGCAGAACTTTTTTTCCAACTCCTTTTTTTTTATCATAAAATACATGTTTGTACAACATTTAATATGGAAAACAATGAAAAAATATTAATCCTTTAAGCCTTAATTGATATAATTTTGTATTATGTAATTTTTTTTTCTCTTCGTCATGCAGAATTGCTTATTCCTTTGTTGTATTAGGTTAACTTAACACGAACTTTTTTGCGTTTTATTTGGTTATAAGTGTGCTGACATACAATACAGTAGCTTCCTAATTCTAAATAAAAACATAGTTGACTTCATTGAACTACAGCCTTACGGAACGAATTCAAGTTTGATATTTATCTGCGTGCATCAGATTGATAATGGTGGTTGACTGCCGATGAGTGCTTCTGCTGCTGCAAATGCAAATGAGGGTGCATGGCTGGCTGGCTCACTGATGCAGTACTTTTCGGCATCTCGAAGGTATGCGCAGAGGATCCACTACTCAATGTACTGGTTTTGCCTGCAGCCGATGAAACAGTTATTACAGAAGCTGCAAGATCCAGGCTTGACGCACGTTCACCATCTAACACGTTGATTGTGGAACCTGAGTCACATAGAGGAGTTTCTACGAGTTGTTGAAGATTTCGCAGTTCGGTAGACCGTAAGCTAGCTGATAAGCTTTCACTGGACGCCAGTGAAGTTGAAAGAGGTGAATTTCTGTCCATTGATGAAGCTATATCTGAATTAAAAATGATTCAAGTTTCTCAAATTAAGCAAAAAAATAACTTAATAAAACAGTGGAAATAATCCAAAATTGCTTAACTCAAAAATAAAAATTTTGGAAAATCGAAAAACAAGATTCAATTTGTTCCCCCTAAAAGCAGAGTTTGTAAATACTTATCATTGAGGAGTAAAATATCCCTCACTTACATCAATACAACTCAACTCAGTTCATTTCGTTTGGTTTTTTCCATTGGAAATTAAAAACAAACGAGCGATCATTCGTTAATCTCCGAACAAGCGAGCGAATCGTTTATTTGCAATTCTCTTTCGTTTCTGTTCATGCGATTTTGAAGAGCATAAGCCGATATGTGAGCTCGCTGTATTTTTTCCTCACTCAGATTATTTGAAAATGATAAACTTTTTTCAATGATAGCACTGTGCACCAAAAGACCCTTTTTTTGTGAGTAAAAATCGACAACTGTTTTCAATAATCCGCGAGCACCTTATCACGAATCTGGCATCCAAATTTTTCAATCACGTCAGGATTTTGAGAAACCCGTGATTCAAGGTCAAAAATTCTCGTTAGAGAAATCAACTTAAAACGTTGATCCCCCATACTTTCATCCCCCCACTACCCTTATTCCCATTCTTTTTACGTTTCTCAAAACACTTTATTTTAGCATAGCTTTATTCTGCAAACCATTGAGAAATGTAGTATTATGTGTTGTCAAAAAAAGAATAAACCCCCTTAATACGATATTAATTTCTTTCACTTATATGTCAACTGTTGAGATATGGACGAATAATGGTTCAATACATACAATATAAAATACCAATCAATATGTCTACAAAGTTTTCTCGGTACTGGTATCCTGGGATCTTTATGGATTCCCTGGATTCCCTGGAATGCTTTATGGATAAAAAGTAATAAATAGTACTTCCCTCTACCATAAATCGTATTTCCTAAATTATAAAATAGTACTTCTCTCAACCATAGAACGTTGTTCTAAAATAATAAACTTATGTTTTTGAATCTGTATCAAACGTCAAATTTTACAGATCGAAAACAGATGAAATTAGGAATGTTTCTAATTCAAAATTAACATACCAAATCAATTGTACTGAAACATATAGTGTGGGAGCTCTTTAAAAAGTAAATAAACTAATAAAGAACAAACAAACAAAAGTATTTTTAACAATATTTTCAGTCCTTGGTTTGAACACAAATGATCGATAACTGAACCTTCAAATTTTATGGAGACTTCTCAAGAAGTTCAACATGGCAATTTACTCTCGGAGATTTGACATTGTTTGCAGAGAGGTGACGGCCGTCAGATGAGATTTGAACCCGGGTCTACCGCGGTTCTTTGGCATAAGGGCCACTCCCGTAATCGTTCGACCAAGGCCTTCACACGTTTCTATATGTCTTCGATATTTATGGTCCAACAAAACCTAATTTCTCAATTTTTGTTTAATAACAGTTCATTTTGTATACCATTTTGTTTCTAAACTGATCAAGTCCAATAGGCATATTTTCAAAAATGATCAAAGACCATTTTGATTTGATTAAAACTAACCGAATCTGAGAAGCAACTTTATTTTTTTTTAAAGAACTCCGTTATTTACCAAAGAAGTTTGCTTCACATTTGTTCATAGGCATAGCCAGGATATCAGCCAGGGGAGCGCAAATTTTTTTTAATAAGTTTGAAGTTTGATTTATAAAAAGTTTTTTAACTGGGAAAAAGTAGAATTTGAAGTTGAACTGTAACTTCAAAACTTCTATAGTTATAGTTTTTAAATATAGTTTTTCTGATGTTATAGTTCAAGTTATACTTATAGGTTTCAATAATAAATTTTTTGATATCTAGGAAGTACAGCAGCACTCCTTTCCCTCTTCGCTACGCTCATTCATTTTTTCTTAGTTCATATTATTTTTTCTTTAAAATTTGCAAAGTGGTCTTGATAATGTAAGCTCTTAATTTATATTTTTATAGAGCCTACGGATTCTACAAGGTATGGAATATAATAAGTGCCCTTATGTTCGAATACGTTCTATGTTCAAAGATTATTTCACTTACCTGTTTTTTCAGTATCGGGCGAGCATGTGCTTATTGTCACTGGAGCTTGCGTCTTATGTAGCGAAAGAATTTTCTCCTCCATTTGCAAAATAATAGTTTTCTGGACTTCATATTTTTTGTTCAATACCTGCAATCGATACAAAAAAAAATTTAAATTTTTAAAAATTTAAAACTATTTCAGTCCTATTAAGGATTTTCACCGAGCTTCTCATAATCAATTGTGTTGTGTAAGTTTGAAAATCTTTTATTGCAATTGGTTAATTGAAGAACTGAACTTGCACTTATTTCTGAATTCTAATGCCAAGAATCGATTAAAATTAACAATTAGAATCGGGCTGTTTTTAAAATTAAAAAGAAATCTAAAGTGTTATTTAAAGTCAATCGAGTTTATATTGATTGAGATGATTCGATTTGATTATTTTGAATATAAAGTATTTGCCTAACCTTAAATTTCTCCTCGTATTCATCTTTAACTGTTCTCAGCAAACGCTTCTGCTCAGTTATAACCTTTTCACTGTTTACGAGTTGCGATTGAAGATCGCTTATTTTATGTCTTGCACTGTCCAATTGGGAAGACTTTTCTTCTAACAAGTGTTTTAACTCTAAAATAAATTAATTGAAAATTAAATTTTTCACTTTTCATTTTTATTACAGCTTATTTACCCTTGAGTTCAATGCTAAAGCTATCCTGTAACATCACCAATTCTTCGTCGCGTGCTCGGTAGTTATCCATTTCAGCCAAACGGTCACGGCATTTTATTTGTACCTCACCCATAACCACAAATTCAGCTTCTAAATGAGCCAATTCTTGTTTGCACTGTAAACCAATTTCGGCTTGTATTTGTGCATGTTGACATTCAGTATTCATGTTGAATATTTGACCACGCAATGATTCCAACTCATAGTTCATCTCTTTACGATTAGCAAATTCTTCGTTGAGACGTGCTTGTAAGTTTTCGTTTGCATGCCGCAAGCACTTGTTTTGTTCCATTTCATTTTGATACATAGTCTTAAGTCCAACAAGTTCTTCCAAGTACATTTCTTGGCGTTCATTTGTTACTTTTGTTGTTTCGTCTATTTGTCGCATTAACTCTTCATTCTTGGTTGCAAAATTTTTCAATTGCTCTCGCAAACGATCACGCTCCATTTCAAGACTTCTCTTGTCCCGACTGCGACCCATTAAACGACGATTACGTTCAGCGTGAATCTCACGTCGATAACGTTCATATTGTAGTTGTAGGCAAAGTAATTGAAATTGTTCCTAAAAAATTATTACTTAAAAATTTTAAAACAAGACAAGATGATTTTTCTGTATATATTATTTATTCTCTACTCCAAAAGCAATCAGACGATTTGAAAATAAATTTTGGGTGTTTAAATAGTACTCAATAGTAGAATTGGAATAAACCGACCAACCAGAGCATAGAAATTCGATATGGACCAAATGAAGGCAATTAGCTGGGTAATATAATCTCCTGAAGAAATAATCATATATATTTTAGCATTTGTATTTAAAACAGACAAAAACCAGAGATTCCGGGAAGAAGTTGATTTGGAACTAAACAGGGCAGAGTATTAAAATTTAGTATGGGTTTCACCAGTATAGTTTCACCACATTTTGCCAGAAATAGTGTTAAAATTCATAAAATGTTTAAACTCTGTAAATAAAGGATATACACAATACTAGTTTATAATAACACTTATCTTTCCCATCATCATCCCACATTCCACTACATTAGAAAGTGGAAAAAGGATCATAACAATTTAGATTTTACTCTTTCTAATTTATGTTTCTACATAAAAATACCCATTTCGGAATGAACACAAACTACACTGGTTAAAAAAAAAAAAACAAAAAACCGTGTACATTCAATGCGATTTTTATTTCTTATGAACATTAATATTTCGACGCGAGGAATAGGTCACCCGGCAGACCGCGTGGGTTCTGAAGCCCTTCAACGTGAGAAGTATTGGAAGGAGCTGAAAGTAACAGCTAAAGTAAATTGTAACGATCGCTGCTTTATTTTTACTTTTGGGTAAAACTTGCATATGCCAGTTCTTAAGTTTTCTAAGAGATAATTTCGCGTATAGTCGAAGTTTTTAATTTAATTGCTTGAAAATTTACAAAATGGGCAAACAATCAAGATAATTTCTAAGTGTGCGGTGAATATGACGTTAAAAAATTAACACAAATTTACACATTTCCTAAGCAAGTATTATATACAATACTTCGGAATAGCAGAGCAAAATCTTGATGAGCAATGGACACCAAGTATCATATGCCTTTCTTGCCATACGAACCTTATGTGATGGTTTTCTGGATCGAGAGTGCATGCATTTAGTGACGTATTATATAATTTTAGTCAAGGCTGTTTATTTAAAAATTTTAAAAATTTAAAAATCAACCGATTGCAATTGCTGATATGGCAGGGTATAAATACAAAAACAGAGTAAAAATTTAATTTTAATACCATCACTCAATTGCTCATAACTCCGATATTTATTCGTAGATTTTCTACATCAATAACTTATTTGCTGCTTAAAAATATAGTCTTTACTTAAACAATTTTTTTTATATTTTTAGTTATTTTTTACTATTTTTGCATGGCGATAGAATGAATTATAGATTTTAATTTTGGCGAAAAAATTAAATTTTTTTCATATATTCTGGCCTATCGCGCTTAAACTACTGAAACGACTGGAAAATAATGTTTGAAACGATTGTTGAAAATTGAATTACCTTTTAATGGTATCTTGTGCACCTCTATTAGACGTTTCTCACTCGAGATATGGTCTGATATGTGAAGCTACCTCCGAAAAAACGACAAAACATTCATATCTCGAAAACCTATCCATAAAAATTAGTTTAATATGATTTTCAAGTTAAGCGGACCATAATCCATAAGAAAAAAATAGTGGCATTGAATGTACATTTTGACTAAGCCAGTGCAATTATTATTAAATACGAAGAATTAGATAGCTTAGAAACTTGCTATCGATTGAATTGAGAACGACAATTTGGAAAACTCAAATATAAGTTTTGAATATTTTGACAAATTTAGTATACACACACAACTTACCTGATCCATTCTGTAGCCTGCATCAAAATTGTCCTTAGATTTTATTGTGCGAATAATATATTGATCAAGTATTTCTTGTGGAAACAAGATATTACATTCGTGTACGTTACGCAATTGATTGTCTTGCACAAACATTTCAAATAACGTGCTTTCATAGTTTTGCGGCCATGTTTGTATAGTTTGTGTTATCCGAGACACTATACTGGGTACAGTAGCTGGTTTTAAATTTTGACGTGCTGAAGCAATAGCTAACATTTTTCCGCTTTTTTGCAACCGTCTATCACTGCATTTAGACACTTTTTGATCAGTTTCTGCATCAGATAGATCTGAAAGTTGTCTCGGAGTAACTAGACAGATAGATGAACAAGATTTAGTTCGACGAACTTTTGCTGTATCTAGAAGTGTCGCACCAAATTCGGCCGATACTTTTGAATTCGAACCAATTTTTCCACGGCTAAATTCATTATAGCAATAACTAGTCATCCGATTTCGTCGTTTAATTCCTTTAGCTAAAAGTTGCATTGATCTGCTTGTTGGAATATGAAGGCCACCAGCCGTGCACCTTGTTCCCTCTGTTTCGTCGCAGTCGTCACAACCTTTAGAGATATGTTCCACACAAGCATTTTGATTAACTAATTTGTAGTTCGGAACAATAGCTTGATTTATACTGCACTCAGTTGTTTCGTATTTATCTAA
Source organism: Coremacera marginata (assembly GCA_914767935.1). Classification (NCBI taxonomy): domain Eukaryota; kingdom Metazoa; phylum Arthropoda; class Insecta; order Diptera; family Sciomyzidae; genus Coremacera; species Coremacera marginata. The sequence goes on from OU612043.1 coordinate 249,983,791, forward strand.
AATTTAAGGAATACACTTATTTAATTTCACTAATTAAATAAATAAAATCAACTGAAAAAAAAAAATTATAAAAATTTTTTTAATAAAATAAACAGTTATATTACTTAAAACTCAAATGATACCTCACGTTCCATACAGTTTAAATGGTGTCTTCCAAAATTCTTCGAATCTATGGAAAGCCGCCTATAATCTGGACGATTTTGAAAAACACTTAAAAAATCTTGTTTTTCGGCCGAACTTTTTTCCTTACACAAGTCTATATGTGTATGCACAACTTACAAAAATATACACTACACACTAAACGTGTTTAAAATGTGTACAAAATACCTCAAAAAATAAGTGTATTGAAATCTCAAAATGCACGCTTAGTAATAAAAAAAAAAACAAAAAAATCAATCAAAGCCTATAATCCTTCAATTAGCATTTGAGCCACAAGAGCCACCATTAAATTAGCTTATAACTAGGAGTAAAATTCTTACAATTCAATTGTGAAGGCATTTGATGTTCAGCATCAATAGATGGCAGCGGATAAACATCCAAAGACTGAAAAGCCACAGGACTGTTGCGATCATGCATCATCTGCTGTACCATGCGATCATGTAAAGTTGTAACTCGTGTTAAAATTTGTTTTGGAACTTGTTGATCAACAAACGTAGTTGTACCAGCAGAGTCCAATACAACTTCAGGAAAGTTGAATTGATGTTCTTTTCGCATTGGTGAAGATGGTTGGCTAGAAAGTATGACCCGAACAGCATGTGGATTTGCAATATTACTACCTGATAGCGGTAAAGCACGCTGTTTATAGTCATTGACATCCTTCATAGGCGTAGTTTCAGGTGTTGCTTCTACAGCTGCTTCTGGGGGTGAAGATCCAGTCAAACTCAATAGTTGATTGTTTAGACTTGTCGACGTGGAACAACCGAGTTTTAAACCGTATGATGGGGTTGGTGTTAAGGGTATTGCACCAAAATTATTTATTTCGTTAAAAGGGCTCCATATGACATCCTTTGAAGCACTACTTACTCCACAGTCAAAACGAGAGAATGCGTGCTGTTGCGATTCTTTAATTTGGTGCGATGAACTCACTAGTAGATTACGTTTGGAGTTGTTGCTCGGGGTAGGTAACGCTCCAGGAGTATCAAACCAATCACTTGCTGTTAGGTTCATTGATACCTGGTCAGTGCTTAAGTCCTATCGAAAATTAAAATCAGTTGTATTGATAACCTTTTTATCAATGCTTTGTAAATTACCTGATGTGCAACTGGCAGAGAAAGTTTGGCACACTCTACAACCACATCATGTGGTTCCATTTCCTTCCAGCGTGTGCTACTTAACTCAGTATCGGTAGAAGCTGTTACTAGCATTGGATGCACACGTACTGTCTCTAATAGAGGCTTGATAGTATGATGAAAAATGGCACTCTTTTCTTTTTTAATAAATTCACTTATGTACGCCAGAAAATTCCACGGATACATGCCGTATAAGCGGTGAAACAACATTTGCAATCCAAGTTGTAGATGCACTAGCTTATCGTCGGACAAACGGTAAGGGTTTTGACAGTTCCAAGAAGCCAAATGGCCAAATACATCGAACAGTTCGTTTAAAAAATTTGGAACCAAATTGGGAATAATGGGCAGTAGAGTGATAATACACAATAAGGCGCTCATAAGTGGAACTATTTCCTTTTCAGTCTAATAAAAAACAAACTTTAATTAATGAATAATATGAAGCCGTGTTAATGCTTACTGCAAGTAACTTAAAAATGTCTCTGAATAGTCGATGTTTTTCCACCTTATAAAGCCAAGTTGGATGTTTCCGCACCACAAAACAAAACAAGTTAAGCGCCTGCACACGATGCATCGGATTTTTTAGCCACTCGCTGAGACGATCGAAGATGAAAACATCGTGCGGAGTCTGAACTTTAACAAGCACTTCCATTATTCTTAATGAGCCTGTTTTAAGAAAATAGTCCATCATATTGTGCACTAGCCATTGTTCCTTATCTAGAAACAATTTAATTAAAACGTATAAATCAATTTTAAAAAATCAGAATTCGCAAATCGTATCCCAACTTGTTTTATCGTTCCCAAAAATAATTAACTAAATTTTGATACATCTGACTTTTGCTACTTACTCTGCATAAAAAGATCCACTAGTTTTTTCTTGGCCTCCTCACATTCTTGCATTTGGTTAGATTCCAAATCGTTAAAAATTTTTTCAATATCCATGTTGACACGAAACGGAACAATTGGACTGAATTCTGATTTTTTCTTCTTTCGAATAAGTAGTAGGGTAAGGTTTTATTTGACTACTCTACAGAACGAGGATTTAGTTTAGGACGAGAGTACTGAAGAATTTTTTTCGTTTTCCGCTCGTATTGCAAACTTATCCAACATTTCAGACAGCTTTCAGGTTCGTAAATTTCGTTAAAAAAAAGTTAATATATTAATACATGACTTATAATTTTCTATTTGATTATATATTAATACGTTGGCAACGTGTTGTTTTTGGATATCAATAACTTTTTGGTCATATCTTTATTTACTTTAACTGCACATCATCTTGGAAATAACAATTACAAAATATGTCGGAGCAACTGACTACCTAAAGAGTTGCCAGCTTTATAAAAAGAAAAATCTCTTTTGACATTTCTCGATTGTCTGTGCTGAACGGAAAAATAGAAATTACTAAAATCGCTAAAATTTCGTGGGTCAATATGAAATATGCCAAATATTGTGAAATTAACATAGAAATTATCCCAAACAAGAGACATTGCTAGTCACATTATTAAAAAAATTATATAAATTAATACATAATAATAACATGCAAGACTAGTGATGCCCAATGTAGACTATATAAGTCTTGAGGTTATCGATGCTGAAATGGTGCAGCACAACTAACAGTCCAACCTAAATAGGCGCGCGTTGCGTTGCGTTTCCAATCGCCACGCAAATGTATGAGCGCTACCCAAGGTTGATTTATAAGTTTGTCGCAGGGCTAATTGCACTCTCTTCTCAGTATCCATAATTGCCAAAACCATGATACAATGATAAGGTACGGCCGTTCCGCTTAGTGCTCTCACGCGTCAACGAAGAGTGGATAATGAGAAGCAACATATATGTCAAAACGACGAATTTCGTAGAAATTGCAAATGAAGAAAAAAAATATTTTATGTTTCCAAGTTGCAAACAGTGCGGTCGCGGGTGTTAAATTTGTGCTAATTTGAGTGAAAATATTATATAAAAAGTGTAATAAAAACTATAAAATGTGAAAGAGTTCTTAAAATTGAAAAAAAACCTGTAACAGTTTTAACCTAAAAACAACTGCGAAAGGTGAGCATAAAGAAATTCGCGATGAACAGCTGATTTTGACATCAATGTAGCTTTATTCTGCTTTCTACTCCATTCCTCTCCGAGTCGACCCTACCTTATAATTCTGCCATGGCCAAAACCAGCCAATTTTGCGAATGACCACGAAAGAAAAAACGGATGATAAAAGAAAGCACATGGTAGAATTATAAGGTAAGGCCGACTCGGAGAGGAATGGAGTAGAAAGCAGAATAAAGCGAGATAGATGTCAAAATCAGCAGTTCATCGCGAATTTGTTTATGCTAACGTTTCGCAGTTGTTTTTAGGTTAAAACTGTTACAGGTTTTTTTTTTTAAATTATAAGACTTCTTTCACATTTTATAGTTTTTATTACACTTTTTTTATAATATTTTCACTCAAATTAGCACAAATTTAACACCCGCTACCGCACTGTTTGTAACTTGGAACATAAAATATTTTCTTCATTTGCAATTTCTACGAAATTCGTGGTTTTGACATATAACTTCCTTCATATTGTCCACTCTTCGTTGATGCGTGAGAGCACTCAGCAAAGCGGTCCTACCTTATCATTGTATCATGAGAAAGCACTTGCAGATTTTATATGAGCTGTCAACTTCGATTTGACAATTATGGGTAATCGCTCTCTCCCTTGGGACAACCTTATAAATCAACCTTGAGCGCTACCCAAACAAAACGCTGCGTGAACTTCAAAAATCGTTGCCTTTGTTCTTATTTTTCTTTTTGTTCTCTTTTTCGCAGCCAACTTTACTACCAAACGCATTGTCAAAATCGGAAATTCGAATCGAGTTGCGTTAGTGCGTTGCGTATTTGTGTAGGCTTCATACAAAATGTATGTGCATGAACCAATTTTTTCATTGAGCTTTCAGATATACTATATGTTGGATAGACATCATTAAAGAACACATCTTAACAATGGCAAAACAATTTCTTGCTGCTCTCATAAAAAACTCCTATAAATTTCAATAAATTCCTTCTAAAATTAATTATGTGAAACGCTTATTTCACAATTATTATTTATAATTTATTTTATTTTATAATTTTCTTTTATACTTCTTCGTTATTTCCTGTATTTCCTTATTTTTCTTTTGATGTTGATTGATCGACGATTTTTGCAGAATGAAAAATGCAGCGAGTCCGATGAACGTGCGTTCGAACATACTACATGTCGCATGGACCGGCAGAAAAATCAAAATTATTTGATTTTCGTACTATATGTTGGATGGACATGTAGTTTTAGCTTTCACACATCGTACATGTTATCGGACACGCAATGTCCATCTGTCTATTCAGTATTGTCTGAAACCCCCTATTGTGTAGTACGTCTGTGGCTCGTAGCTGTAGTTGTAGCGCAAGTTAAACTAACTTTAACTTTTGAGTACTACGCTGCTCTGATAATTGTATTAATGATGCTTTTTTTAGGATTGAGTATATCAAATCGATACTGCAAACGTTGTCTGCTACAACTACATCGCATTCTGTGCCACGCTTAACAACACAACGAATGACGGATATCAATGCACACTTAGAAAACAAAAATTCTATGGAATAATAATTGATATGATCGTACATGAAACGATAGTATTTTTTTCATTGATCCAATTATGTTCATATAATAGCATTTCTTTCTAAAAAAAATAAGCCTTATTTAACAATAGAATGCACTTTTTATATTCTATTTATATTCCGAATTCAGAATTCGCATTGAATTCATGCGATAACGCGTCAATTTTATCGATTGTGATGAATATTGTCTTGGAACGTTAAATATCGGCGAAAAAATTCTGATTCATTTTTCTATCTATCTTTTTTGGTGCCAAAAATATTACTGGATTAATTGCCCTAATTAATAACCGTAGTGGATTATATCAAAAGACTGCAAGTCCAGAGCAGATTTTTGCAATCAGCGGATTTCAATCAATTGCATCACGACTCCTGGTGGCGGATTCTCTAACTGTAAAAAATTCAATGCACACAAAATAATCCTCAATGTGATGATGAAGATGAAGAGTAAATATTTATCGATCCTGAATCAACAGCAACAACACGCAGATCAACTCGGAGCAATAAGTAAATGAAACCACGACGTTTAATTGACGAAATGCACATTGCACATGACAAAATTCTTGAGTCTACCAGTTATAATGAAGCGATCAACTGTAAGCAGAAAGAAAATTGGGTACAAGCAATGAATGAGGAAATGCAGTCAATGAAGCAGCACAGCACATGGGAATTAGTCTATCTTCCATGCGACCGGATTCCAAAGCTATTGGATGCAAATGGGTGTTAAAAATAAAAACAAATATCGACGGCAGCATTCAACGTTTTAAGGTTCGTCTTGTAACTCAGGGATTTTCACCAAAATACGGTATGGACTACGATGAAGTTTTTGCACCAGTTGTGAGACAGGCAACCGTTCGCACACCTCTTTTTGTAGCGGCAAAAGGCAAAATGTGTGCTGAACATTTGGATGTAAAGACTGCATTTCTCAACGGAGATTTGAAGAAGATGATTTACATGAGACAGCCTCCTGGTGTTGTTGGAGACCATCCATCAAAACTTTGATTGTTAAAAAGGAGTATTTATGGGTTGAAGCAGCAGGCAAGAGCTTTTAATGAGGCTATATATAAAACATGAATTGATGACAGCTGTGAGCAGAATAAGGGTGACCAATGTTTGTACATGAAGAAAAGCAACGGAGTTTGTTGCTATGTGTTGTTGTTTGTCTATGACATCATTGCGGCGTGCAATTCAAGCGAAGAGGTACAGAAGATTAAACGTTCTATTGGCACCAAATTCGAATTGCAAAATTTTGAACCTAAATCCCAATATTTAGGTATTGTAGTCACACGTGACAATGATGGAAGCTTTCAGCTATGTCAGTCAAAATACATTGAAAAATTGCATCAGACTTCGGTTTGACAGATGCTAAGGCAGCAAGTTCTCAGATATACGTGAGCTACTAAAAAAGTTTTTTTAACTTTATTAGAAAATAACAATTAGGATATTCACAGTTTAAACGTATATTAACAAAGCGTATTTATAGCATTTGTTATTGTTGAAACTGTGAGCACCTCAGTATATGTTTGCCGTATTCAATAATTTTGCATTCAGTGATATGCTGTAGATAGGGCATAAAAATACGAGATACAAAAAACACGTCTAAGGGCTACTTTTATTTACGCGTGTTTGCGTATTTGCGTTTACATGCAAAACAACAACAAAGAAAAATACGCTTAAGCAAGTTGGCGTGAAAATAACAAATCGTAAATTAAACAGGCCTGCGTACTTAAACTGTGAATAGTCTAAATGATTCGCTTGAGCATAGGTTTTATGCATAGGTTCTTTTAATTTGAACGCTAACCATTTCTAACAGGTTCGCCCCGCCGTTTTGTTCGACGAACAGGTTCGCTAATGTGTAAGCCCTTTTATGGTGCCGAGGAACATAGGTTTTGCAACCATGGCCACCGATCATATGTTTTGAACTGTTCTATTATTTTGATTGTCCGTAAAATGCAATTAGAACTTATAAGAAATGAGTTTTGCATTGCAGAAAATCTGTTTAATTTTAAATAAGCACACGTTGCGAAAACTCAGTACAAAAAGTGTAAACGATAAAAGGTAAATTTTTTTTTTTCTTATATGGTAATTGAAATTACATTTACGTAATTCTAGGAGATGGAAAAGTGTTGTTGGCCTCGAAGTACATGCACAAATAACAGCAGAGTCTAAACTATTTTCTGGAAGCTCTACAAAATTCGGATCTGCAGTTAATTCTTCAGTATCATTCTTTGATGCCTCGATACCTGGAACGTTGCCGGTATGATAAATAAATGAAATTTAAACGTGGAATACGGTTAATAAAGACTTGGGGACTAGGTGCTTAATCGCAAATGTGTTGAATCTGGCGTTCGAACTGCACTGGCCCTTGGCTGCAAAGTTAATGAAGTTTCAATGTTCGATCGCAAGCATTATTTTTATGCAGATATGCCTGTAAGTTTCACCTTACTTATGACCATTAGCTTGTTTATATAGAACGATCAGATTTTTAACCTCAGGCTGGCTACCAAATAACTCAGCAAAGAGCAGCTTTAGCTAATAACGGCAGCCTTTCATTTCCTGTTATAATACCTGGACAAAAACCATATATTAAAAGTACGCAGCTGCTGCAGCTTCAATTGGAGCAAGACAGTGGAAAAACTATAAACGATGACGAACTAAAAAGGTTTTTCTGACAAACTCTTACCAAATACAAAATACTAAAACTTTATCCATTAGAAGTCTGATTGACCTCAATCGAGCTGGATTGCCTCTTATGGAATTGGTATTTGCTCCTGATTTAGAGACGGGTGAAGAGGCGGCCTCCCTTGTAAAAGAATTAATACTCACATTGCGATGCCTGGGAACATGTTCCTGTAAAATGGAAGGTTGTTATTTCATAAAATTTTTATTTATGCATCTTTTAAAAGTACTTGATATCTAAGAGGGTGCCCTCAGGGTTGATGCAAATATATCAATACACCAAGAAGGTGAACCATTTGGTGTTCGAACAGAAGTGAAAAATATAAGTTCAATTCGCAGTATATCCCAAGCAATTACATTCGAAATAAAGCGACAGATAGAAGTTGTCCAAAATGGTGGTACTATATCTAACGAAACACGCTCGTGGGACGCAGTATCTAGACAAACAATATCAATGCGTGACAAAGAAGTTCAACAAGATTATAGATTCATGCCAGAGCCAAATCTACCGCCGCTTCACCTACAGATGGAGGGAAATGATAGCCATCACGTAGTTAATGTACCAAATATAATGAACAGCTTGCCTGAGTTGCCATCTGAAACAAGGAACAAATTAGTGGATAAATACAAAACTAACTCGATGACAGCTGCGTTACTAGTCGTATGAAGAATTTAATAATCAATTAAAATCATTACTAAACGGAACTTTATTTTAGAACGAGCCAAAACTTTTGGAATATTTTTTAAACATCATGGAACATTTGCCCAAAACATCAATAAAATTGGTGACAAATTTTTTACTAAACGATCTCGTAACATTCTGTAATAAGGCCAATATAAGCATTGAAGAATGGTATGCATTTTCCTATAAAATAATTATAAATATGTCTCTCAGGTATACAGGAATACAACTCATGGTAGAATAATCTAGGTAGGAGCAATTTTGATAGTGTTCTCTTTACTCTGACCGTGATTGTCAAAGTCCAAAGCAAACAAATTAAGTTTTGGTGTGTATCGTATGTTGTGAACATGTACCTAGATTACTCTACCATGATACAACTCAAAATTTATAAAATTTTAACAAAAGTTAAAGTTTAGTGTTATTAAAGAGTTATCTTTGAGGCGGATTTTTTTTCATATTCCGAGTAATTTTTTAAGTTGTGTAGCATCTGATTTTAAGATCGATGATGGCTGCAAAAATTGTTTTTACTAACTTGCTAAATATACAATATGAACTCGAAAGGATTATAGTTTATATTTAGAAGATGCGATTTTAGTATAATTATCAGGTGTACAAAAAAGTTCTGAAGAATTTTTTTAAGATGGCATCACTAGTATTAAATCGAATTGGACAATGTTGCAACCAACTTAATTTGGAAGCAGTGATGGGATAAAAAAAAATCGTCATTTTCACACTATGAAAATCGTCATTCACTGCAAACCAGTGTTACAATGCAATCATTTTTTCTTCATTCAAAATCATATTTATTTATATAAGTATTTATAGGTTTAAATAAAAAAATTAAATAATATCTATTTGTAAATTAATTACGACCTTCTTTCATAAGTTTTAAGTTATGTGTTTATATAACTCCAATAATTTTTCAATTATTAAAGGTTATATTTTATCGAGCTCAAGGTCAATGTTGCTTTCCGAAGAAAACAACTGAAGGAATAACAACCAACAACAACAATACCCTATATAGAGTATCAATCACATAGCAGACTAGACAGCTGTTTCGTTGGCCGCTACACCAACTCATCAGTAGCTTTTTATCGTGATTCTTGCTGTGATCCACTAAGCTCTTAATTTTCTACTTGTTTCACGAATGCAATTAGTAATTTACCCTGAATTGCGGTACGAGAATACCGTTGAAAATATGATGATTTGTGTGTGTTTACACACAATAAATTAAAAATCTAAGTTTTCAAAAGAAACAAATCTTCATGTCGTCATAGTTTAATATCAGCTAACTGCTGAAGCTAAGATCGACTATGAAATAGAAGAGCAACAACAACTAGCACAACAAAATCTTTGAGTATTTAGAAAAGCTTTGATCTATCTTCGAATAATAGAACATACTTTCCCTGAAAGTATGCTTCACAAACTAGAAGAACTTTAAGCTGCTTTCATATCATTTGTATTCTCGTACCGCAATTCAGGGTAATTTACTAATTGCATTCGTGAAACAAGTAGAAAATTAAGAGCTTAGTGGATCACAGCAAGAATCACGATAAAAAGCTACTGATGAGTTGGTGTAGCGGCCAACGAAACAGCTGTCTAGTCTGCTATGTGATTGATACTCTATATAGGGTATTATTGTTGTTGGTTGTTATTCCTTCAGTTGTTTTCTTCGGAAAGCAACATTGACCTTGAGCTCGATAAAATATAACCTTTAATAATTGAAAAATTATTGGAGTTATATAAACACATAAATTAAATAATATCTTTAAAAATTCATTGACTATCAATATATCGCTCGTTTGTTTCCCAAAAAACGTCACAATCCAAAATAAGGAACAATTGACTTAATTACGCAGAAACTTGTGTAATAGTCGTTCCATAATACTATAATATAATACTATGTGTAATTTTTGTGACGATATCTGCTTTACTTTTTGCGTGAAAGCAGAATATGTAATTACTTAAGCTCAATATATAATTAATTTTTCTACATTAGTGATGAAAGAAAACCGTAAGTTTTATTTGTCTGTGTCAGTGTAAACTATTAAAAATATAGGAGCATGTTTGGTGTAATAGTTGATTTTAAAAATTGGTAGGGCAAATACCTATGTATGTTCAAAACTTAAAGTGCTTCTTCTGAAAAATCATATTTTTTGAGTTTTGACGTTATTGAAGAAAACGAGCGATGTTATAATTAATATAAAATTGAATAGATGTATTAATAAAGGTAAAAAATGATTAGATTCAGTTAGTGATTTTGATCAAAAAATTTAAATCAGACCTAAAGTACTACATTGGTACATTAGTTTCTATTTGTATATATTTTTATAATTTTTATTAATTTTTTTTATTTCTAAATCATAACAATAATGGACAATTCGTCATGTCCATTCTCAAATAATCTTTGGTATATGTTTGGTATAATATACAAACGGTTTCTGATTTTCGTTTTGTTCAAATTAGTTGAGAAAATGTGCGTTCAACGATTGCTGACGAATTACACAAGGACAAAATGTTAAAAATGAATTTTCCCATAAGGGGAAAAGATTTGTTTCCCTATCTAATAGAAGAAACTGTTTTCCAGAAATATTCAATTTTCACTTCTTCTAAATCACTGAAAAAATTAGCTAATTTGTAAATCATAAAAAAATAAAAACGAAATGGCCATTCAGCCCTTGAAAGGACTTTGACCGAGCTTCTTATGATCAATTGTGTTGTGTGTGTTGTAAATTTTTGAACACAAATGATCGAGAACTGAACCTACAAGTTTTACGCCGACTCCGAACGGCTTATGTTCTCAAGAAGCTTTTTATGGCAGTTTTTACTCTCTGAGGTTTGCCATTGTCTGCAGAAAGGTGACGGCCGAACAGAAAAATTAATTGACTTGAAAAGTCAATTTTCTCTCAGATGGAGGATTCGAACCTAGGTTCTTTGGCGTATGAGACACACACTCTACCCACTACGCCACGGCCGCCACAAATTTCTAAATCATAGTGAAAAAAACGAGTCAACTAAAAATCGCCACTTTCGGCATCAAAAATCGTCACGTCATAATTGATGCCAAAAATCGTCAAAATGACGATAAATCGTCAATGTTCCCATCACTGTTTGGAAGTCTCATCATTCTCTCATGATGAAAGCTGATTCTCTCATCAGCTCTCTTTTTCAGTATGTGTCGTTTCGCTGAACATAGTTTTTGTGTGCTCCGAATATGTTAGCTTTTGTGTCAACAAAACACAATTAGTGAGAAAGTTTACTTTTGCATTGGGAGCGACTCAACAAGACAAATCTGTTCGCTTTAAAGCCATGGGAATGATCCAAAAGGTAGGATATTGGGTGCCGTATGAATTGAAGCCGAGAGACGTCGAATGCCGTTGTTTCACTTGTGAACAGCTGCTCCAACGGCAATAAAGAAAGGGATTTTGCATACTATTTTGATTGGTGATGAAAAATGGGTAATTTACTGTAGAATTGATAATATTTTAATATTTGATAAAAACATGTCTGCTATGTTTACTTGCTTGCTATCGAATGTCGATTCTTTATTCAAGAGTTGCCTATCTGTTTTATTCAAACAGTATTGTATTTCAGCAAGATACTACACGATTACGACAACCCATACGGCAACACCGACGCCAAAGCCAAATATTCACAGTGGCAAGGATATGATCTGTATTTGGTGAGATTACTTGGGCGTAGTGCACTATGAGCTGCTACAACAGGATGAAACTATCACAGGGCAACTCTACCGATTTCAATTGTTGCACGACAAGGTAATTTTGGAACATGGCAATGCTCGGCCACATGTTGCGCAACCGGTCAAAACATACCTTAAAATGCTGAATGGTATAGTCCAGACATTGCCCCCTTTCAACTACTTTTTGTTTTCGTCCATGACGCATGCCCTTGAGGATCAGCACTTTCGCTCTTTTGTAAAACTCCAAAATTGCATTTAAAGACGCATCGTTTTTTCGAGATGGTATCCGAAAATTGCTAGAAATATGGGACAAAGTAGTGGCTATCGATGGACAATACTTTGAAAAATTAATTCTTTAGAAATTTTTCACAATAAAGCGTCAAACTTGAAAAAAAATCATTTAAAACTTTTTTGTACACCAAATATACTATATTTTTTGTATAAAATGACAGAAGAAATTTCTCCCATAAAAGTCCTATAAAAGAAGTTGTACAAAGTTCATGTAGCATCTATCCCAGGTAACAATTTCACCTAAATAAGCTTTGAGTGCTTTGTATAAGGAATTTATGTAGGAAGTGTAAAATACTTCGGTGCATGTTAGATTTTTTCAATAGAAAACAGTTTATTGAGCATAAAAATATTGTCAAATTTAAAAAACTGCACGATATTGCGGGAAAAATCCAACAAATTTAAGTTTCAACGTCAAACAAGTTTGATTTTTAAACAATGCGTGCGTTGCGACGTCCCGCATTTTCTAGGGATGAAATGACCAATTCCTTTTTGTTTTTTATTTTCTGTAAAAGAGGACGTGTCAGACGAATTTTTTTTGTTAATCCTGTGTATGAAGGCTCATAGGCTCAAATTCTAATTTATATTTCTTTGTATTAATATGAACCTTCTAAAAGCGTTTTTAATCAAGTCCACTTTTGCGTTTATGGGTGTGTCACTAAAAACAAAGTTAAAGCTAAAGGCTTTAAACATAAGAACTAAAATTATTTCGATAGTCGCTTCAGAGCTGAAATTATCCCCACTTTTGTATTAGTGGACGTGTATCTTTAATTATTGGAAACAATTTTTGTCAGAAACCTATTAACAATTCAAGTTACATTCTCTAAGTATAAATAAAACTGTTATTAAAGTATTTTTAAGTTCAATTTCCGATTACTTTCGGTTACTTTTGGTTACGCCTATTTCATGCAAGTGGCCGCTGAGGCGCAGTGGGTAGAGTGCGTGGCACATACGCCAGAGAACCCCGGATCAATTTCCACCTGACACAAAAAGTTTATTCAATTGAATTAATTTTTCTGTTCGGCCATCACCTCTCTGCAGACAATGGCAAACCTCAGAGAGTAAAAACTGCCACGAAAAGCTTCTTGAGAACAAGCCGTTCGGAGTCGGCATAAAGCTTGTAGGTCCATTTCTCGATCATTTGTCTTCAAACATTTCACAACACGCACTACACAACTCGGTCAAAATCCTTTGAACGCCTGAAATAGCCATTTCGTTTTTTAATTTTTTTTTATTTCATGCAAAGTGATAGCAATTTAAATAATATACTCCTGTGCCAAATTTCATTATTGCATCATAAATGTGTACCAAAATGTTTCCTTTCTATAAACGAAATTTTTTATATTTTCCGCCCACAAAAATGGTAGGGCTTGGTAGGAAAAACATATAACGGTTAAAATATTGGTGTTGAGATGACCTTTCCACCATGCCATATTTTGTTCAAATCAATCACTTTTTGTGACGTTCCCCATACATCTTTTACAAACATTGCCCCCTATCATCGACATATATCGAGTTTGTAGATCACACATTTTACTTATTATGGAAACCACTTCCCTTGAACATCTTTTATTAATGCCAATTTTTTATTAGTCAATTCCTTCTTTATTGATATCTCCTAAAATACGAGGCCAAAAATTTAATTCCTTAATATTCTAAACAATATAATACATAAAAATTCATCTACAATAAATCACGTACCCAATAAACGTTATATGTGTATATAAATATTTTTGATCATTGTAGCAAACTTGATAACAAAAACTTGAGCGAGCTTCTGCAGAAACTTCAGAATGAAACCATCAATTTACAAGCTGCACGTAGTCTCTTAGAAATGCTCCATAAGGACCCATCAGCTAATGTAACAAAGGTAAAGTAGACACTTTCTTTCCATTACATATACATGAAAGTATAATTTCAGTTAATAGAGGAAAACGATCTATCGCAAATAACTGATTTAGAAACGATTGAAAGACTTTGTAAACTAGCAATAGCAAATCAGCCAAATGCTGTTAAGAAATATAAAAGTGGCAAATTAAAAGCTTTATTTGCAATTGCTGGCGAAGTTGAAACACTATCCAATCAGAAGGCAAAAATGAAGTTAGCAGTACAATGTCTTGAAAAGCTGCTAAAAGATATGAGTAATAAGTAACAGGTATAGAGAGTAAATACAATATTCTTTATTTTGTGTTCAAAGTGATGTTTATTTGTAGCCAATAAAATAAAGTCTATATTAATATTTTCATAATGTTCTACATAATGTGCGTAATGCCTATTGAAAACATATTTATATAATTTTCTTTCATAAACAAAGACAACCAATTGTTGATTTATTTCTCATTTAAAAGGAGAATAGCAACAGCTTTATAAAAAATTCAAATAATTTTATATTATAGGAGGATTAAGTTAGTTTTACTTAATAAATAAAAATAAAAATAAAAAATAAATAAAAATAAATAAAACTTATTTAAACACTATATTCTTTTGTCTTATCAAAAGACAAAGAAAAGTAAAAACTATTTTCATGATTATTTTTAATATATGAATTTTTATGCGTCAAGTGGCGTTAAAATTAAATTCATGATAATTCATAAATAGAAATAAAAGAAAAATTAGGGTCCCACTATTCAAATTCGTGTTACATACATGTTTATATATATATATATATATTTATATATATATATATATATTTATTTATTTATATATTTATATATATATATATATATAAATTATATATATATATAAATTATATATATATATATATATATATATAAGAATCTTATATATATATATATATATATATATATAAGAATGATGGCATGACAGTAGTTTTAATATTGTCCTCAGTAGAAAAAAAAAATTATCAATTACTTTCTGGAAAGTCATCTAATTTGTAGATTTATTTCATTTTATAGTATTCAAATTGCATAAACATTGTCCATTAAAAACTCAAGACATATTTTAAATTGTTTTTAAAGTACCCACTGAGAACTTTAAGCAAGGGATTTTTAAAGATCTTTTCAAATACCCTTTATTTGCATAGCCAAAGGCATAAAGGCCTTGTGGATTTTATTGAACATCTTTCATTTCTAAAATTTAAATTTTTCAGATGATGTCAAAAATGTATACATAATTTTCTTTATATATTTTGAAATAATATTGTCGTTTTTACGTGCTAGTTATACATTTCTGTAGGTGTAAAAACATATATTTGTATAGAGTATACGATATGGCAGTTATACATAATATGGTGTGGCAGTGTCAAAATTGATGGGGGGCTCTTCATTATTACTTTAATCAAAATCACGATAAGTTGATGGTGGCAAGCTCATGGAAACAGCAGTATCCAATCTGTTGAGTATTCCAAAATAAATATTAGTATTAAAACAATAAAAGTGTATATAAAAATACCTCCTTGATTCACTCTCCAGCAAGTTAGGATCTAAAGGTTGCTGAGATACATGCCTTAATGAATCACCCAAGGTGTTTCGTAAATGTTGCATTTCTCTATTTGCTTTGGAACTGCGTAGAATATATTGCTGACGACGTTTTGACTCTTGGGCCAGTTGTTCACGTAACATTGAGATCTAAAGTATAAGTAATGATAATAAGTATTTTTGCCGCATTACAAAATATGCTGAAAACACAGTCTAACAAAACTTTTTGGTTGCAACAGTTTTATTGTAGTCCAACTTTAACGTGGCATATTTCTGAAAGAGAACGTCATGCTAACAATTTTTGGAGACTAAATGACGGCACTTTTGAATTACTATTTTTTTATTTTTTTTGGAACTCTTAAAAATATGCATTTTTAAGCTTAATGTCAAAATATATTCAAGAAGTAACAGGTTGCTACAACAACAGAGTCCATTACATTTGAGTTTTTTTCTTAATTGCATTGACAATTTATAAAGGACTTTATGAGCTGTTGGACATCTGTAATACACAATTTAAGAGCAAACCATTTGGTGTCTGCGACTAAAAATATTTTTTGTCTGTTCATGAACTGGCATTCATCTCCCCTTAATATCCTCTATTTTCAAATATTTTTAACTTATACAAAAAACGTGCATACTGAGTAAAGTATAAGAAACATGTTGGTTTTAACAACAAAAATATTACTCATAAAAAATATTGATGGTCTCCAAACAACAAAATCTTTGCGAAAACCTCACTTAAAAAATTAAAATAATGTTTAATTTCACAAAGTTTTGCTTAAAGGGTATCTTTGTGCGGATCTCATCAGATTGAAGTTTTTTTTGACCCTTGTTTTATAACCACAACTCCCATATAAACTTTCAAAACGGAGTGCAAATAAAAAAACTCAGACGTGTTGGACTATACTTTGCTTAGCAAAAAGAGTTAACATGACGCACAGTGCTTCGATCCCATACAAGCAAGGGACAAGGGCTTTTATGTTAATGAAATTTTGTACACATCTTCAATTCAAGCTAATTGAGAAAAATTTCAAAATTTGTTAAAATTGGTCAGTCCCTTGGGGTACCTCCCTTGGACCTATATTAATTTTTTACATGATTTTGTATGGGAGGTACAAACAAAGCTTGTCCGAATTTAACAAAACTTGGTCAAAAAATAAAACAAATAAACGTATGGATGTGTACTAAAAATGGTTGAAATCAGTTGGGTCCTAGAGGTACCTCTCTTGGACCTATATTAATTTTTCACATGATTTTGTATGGGAGGTACATATAAAAATTGACCGATCTTAACGAAAATCGGCCAAAAAACTAAAAAACTATCGTTATAGATGCGCACTTAAAAGGGTTGAAATCGGTAAGACTCTAAGGGCACTTCCCCTGGGCCTATATTGATTTTTTACATGATTTTGTATAGGAGGTACATACAAAAGTTGACCGATCTTAACGAAACTCGGCGAAAATACTCAAAAAATATAGTTATAGATTTGTACAAAAAGTGATAAGATAACAAAATGCTGAAAATTCACTTATTCAAAAATTATTGCTTAATTTTAGGCCTAATTTAATTCTGATGCGGAGAAGAAGTGGCCTGATAGAGCGTTTTTAAAAAGCCAATATATTAAAAAAGCGGAAAAGAGCGGAGTATATTTTACATGTTTCAAAGAGTTAAATGTATATATTAAATGGCCCTGTATTTACTTTTTTTGGCGATTTTGGGTGGTTTTTTTTATTGATTTATTAAAAATGGTCAAATTTTATATATTATGCAGAAAAAAACTTCTCTGTTTATCGATATATACCATTTTTGTTTTTTATTTTTTTCCAATCAAACTTTGCCTTTTAAAAAATAGTTATTTTTTAATAATACAGCTAAAAATGTATTATTGGGAATTTTTTTAGTAACTACTTATGAACGCAAACTGTGCATATGATCATATAAGCAAGAAAATTTTTCGATTTTGAAGTGTTGCAGTACCCACAAAAATGGTTTAATTGTTAAAAATGTTATTGTTTTCTCTTGTTGGAATAATTTTGTTTAAAATAATAAATGGAAATGGAAATTTCACAAAATCACAATGTAATATGTTGTGATTAAGTTTTTATGAAATTTATGGATTTTAAATTTATTGATTAAATAAAAATATCTAGGGTGCGTTTCAACCCGCCCAAGACCTCTTTATAATTTCTTATATAAAAACTAAGAAATTAATTTCCCTCTAATAAATAAAACACTAGTTAGTAGTTAGTACACTACATACATGAGTTTACAATGGCAATTCTATTTTGTGTTACTTCTTGAAATACCGTTACGTTTTAAGAAACATTTAAGAAGCAAAGTTTTGTTAGTGAATTTATCGTTTCATAATTATAACTCGTTCGAAATTATTTCTTAAAAAAATAAGTTTGCATTACATTACATTACTTTTAAAAATTGTAGCCAATATTGCGTTATGTCATCTGGATATGCCATGTGGTACACCTTTGTCTGAAGAAGAAAAAGGCAAAATATTGAGCTTTCGACAATAATTCATGCTCAATAACTCATGCCGTTCGAAGTTATTACTAAAAAAAATAAGTTTGCATTACATTACATTATTTTTAAAAATTGTAGCCAATATTGCGTTATGTCATCTGGATATGCCATGTGGTACACCTTTGTCCGAAGAAGAAAAAGGCATAATATTGAGCTTTCGACAATAATTCATGCAGCGAAATATCAAGAAAACTCGGACGCAGCCGACGTGTGATCGCTAATTTTCTGGAAAATATTCAGATATGAGATATTAATGTTCCAAAAAAGCGATCTGGAAGAAAAATAAAAAGTAACAAAATAAAGGAGCCGGCAATAATATGCTAAGGAAGAAAGTCGACTGCCAAGTTATTCTCGTTTGGCAAAAAAAAAATTGTAATAACAAAGTGTCCCAAACAACTGTTTGGCGTAACTTACAAAAATGTTGTGATATTTGCCGAGCAAAAACTAAGGCTATTCTACGGCTACTTAAGCAATACAAGACAGCGCGGCTAGAATTTGCTGAATAAAATATGGATATGGATTGGTCCTCTGTATGTAAATATATTATCGAACAGTATTTACACTCAACTCACGTTTGTGCTTACAGGTAATTTTTTCAGATAAAAAAAAAAAAATATGATGAGATTTGCGAACTGCGCTACTTCTCTTAGCGGAATTTTGGTGGTGGGTTAGTAATGGTATGAGGAGCATTTGCAGCGCAAGGGGCGCTGGAGATCCAGTTTAACTTATCTAAGATGAATGGTGCCGACTACATCACAGTGTGTTGCATAGCAGTTTACTACAATTTTTGCGCCAACATCCCGACAAAAACTGGATTTCCAGCATTTAAATACACACTAGCATAGAAACAAATGCTTGGCTCGCGAGCAAAAATATTAAAACTTTGGCCATTAAAAGTGGCTAGCATATTTCCCAGATCTAAACACAATTGAAAACCTACGGGGAATATACTGGTACTAATGTTCGCAACATTTATGCTCAAAACCATCAATTCAATACTGTAGATGACTTGAAAATTGCTATCATCAATGCCTGGGAGAATTTGGATCCCAATACTTTGGAGTACTTAATTTCATTAATGCGAAAAAGAGTTTTTGAAGTAATAAAAGCCAAAGGAAGCCATATATATAAACTTCTAAATACTTTCGTTTATTTCATATCAGTCAAGAAGACAATGAAACCCTTCCGTTCTTTGTCTTTTTGTATTATAACACGTAATATAACTTTTATAAATATAACACACTTCCTTATCAGATATTAAAATTAAATGAGCCTAAATTTTAAAAATGTTTAATAAACATGGTTGGAATATTGAATTGGGCTTTTGCCATACCTGCTTCAAACATGAAACGCACCTTATTTCAATAAACAGAATTTCGTCTACGCGTGAAAAATCCATCAATAAATTTAGATTTACATAAAGATAACAACCATTAGAAGCAGCATAACAAGATTATTTTCAAACAATCTTAGTGTTGGCATTTAATGGAATCTATTTCGAAAAACTAAATTAAAACCTTATTTTTTGAGTTATAGTAATTTTTAACCGACTTCAAAAAGGAGGAGGTTCTCAAGTTCGTCGGTTTCTGTTTTTGTTTTTTTTTTTTTAAATGTATGTACATCGATAACTCCTAAACCATATGCCTGATTGCCATTATTTTTGGGAAACAGATAGATATCATAAGCATGGAGGTGCCCGTAAATACTACTGTATCTCGAATAAAATTGACACTAGGGTACTGCAATTTAATATAGGGGTAGGCACAATTATTACAAATTACCGGCAAGAAAATGGGCGTAATTCGACAAATGGGCGTGGCAATATTAGAAAAACTGTATCTTGAATAATTTTGAGACTAGAGTACTGCAATTTAGTATAGCCGTAGGCATTATTATTACAAATTATGGTCAGGAAAGTGGGTGTTATTCGACAAATAGGCGTGGCAATATTAGAAAAAGAGTATATCTCGAATAATATTGACACTAGTGCCCTGCAAAACAGTGTAGGGGTAGACACAGTAAATACAAATTACGGTTAAGAAAATGGGCGTTATTTGACAAATGAGCGTGGCAATATTAGAAAAAGAGTATATCTCGAATAATATTGATACTATGGTACTACAATTTGATATAGGGGTAGGCATTATTAGTACAAATTACGGTCCATAAATTGGGCGGTATTAGACTACTGGGCGTGGCAATATAAGAAAAACAGTGTATCTCGAATAATATTGACACTAGGGCACTGAAATTTATTGTAGTACAGGGGTAGGCAGAATTATTAAAAATGATGGTCAATAAAGTAAGCGTTATTTGACAAATGGGCGTGGCAATACTAGATCTCGCAATACTAGATACTACTGTATCTCGAATAATATGGACACTAGGGCACTGAAATTTAGTGTAGGGGCAGGCAATTATTAAAAATTACCGGCAAGAAAATGGGCGTAATTCGACAAATGGGCGTGGCAATATTAGAAAAACAGTGTATCTTGAATAATTTTGAGACTAGAGTACTGCAATTTGGTATAGAGGTAGGCATCATTAGTAAAAATTACGGTCAAGAAAACGTGAAATTCGACTACTGGGCGTGGCAATATTAGAAAAACAGAGTATCTCGAATAATATTGACACTAGGGCACTGAAATTTATTGTAGTACAGGGGTAGGCAGAATTATTAAAAATTACGGTCAATAAAGTAGACGTTATTCGATAAATGGGCGTGGCAATACTAGATAAACACTATCTCAGTTAATATTGACGCTGGGGTACTGAAATAAAGTACAGGGGTAGGCACAATTATTGGAAATAACGCTTAAGAAAGTGAGCGCTTATTTGAAAAAGGGGCATGGCAATATTATAAAAACACTATATCTCGAATTATATTGACACCATCATAAATATATTAATTTCTTGATGAATGCAAATGCTTTGAAGTTGGCGCTTGTGATTAAAAGTCTGATTATATAAGCGCCGTCCTTAAAAGCTTTTGTAATCATACAGAAATTAATATATTTATGATAATAAAACAAATAAGAAAAAAATTCAAATAATAAGATTTTATATATAATAATATGCTTAAATAAATTATAAAATATGACCAAAAAATTAAAAGGAAAAGTATTTGTAAAATTATTTTTTACTTTGTAGTGATTTTGTAGTCGGTTGTTTTTTTTTTTTTAAGTTTTTTCACTACGACCTCGAATTAGAGTTTATGTTTCGAAACAAGTGTTCCGCATAAAAAAAACTAAGAGTTTCGTGCTCCCCAGTTTTAAAAAGATTGAAATCAATTCAAACACAACACAAAAGTCTAATTCAGGAGAACCTTTTAAAGTTTTTAAAATATGGCCATTACACCGAATGGAAAGTGAACACAAAGCGTAGATCATGGTATGACAAATGTTCGATATTATAATTTATTCACCACAATCGTGAAACATTTTCTTCTGGGAGTTGTAAAAGGGAGTTTCCGTTTTTCTTTCCACCCTCTAACTAACTATCACCCTCTTCCGAATCAACACAATGCTTTCGCATTTATAGGGGGCATCCCCTGAGTGCTGGTTAAGTCTAAAAAAAAAGAAAAAAGATAAAGTTCAAAAACTTTTTGGAAATTCTTGGTATTGGCAAATTCCAATATTCATGTAATAATCCAATATTCGTGTAAAAAAATGAGATGTCTTTATCTGCTATCATAAAAACGGAAACTCCTTTTTACAACTCCCGGTGATTTATTTAATTTATTCCTTTTGAAATTGAAAGTGCGTATTTTTTTTTTTTTTTTGTACTCTAAAAATGTTTCTTACTTGATTCTCGAGACGAAGTACTTGTTGGCGATGAGATTGTTCACGAGCGTCAAGCAATTTCTCCGCATGCATGTGAGCACTGCGATAACGATCAGTATCGCCATCATTGCATTTGGCACTATCATGCATTCTTGCTTTTATACGGGCCAATTCTGACTCCTTTTCTGCCAACAAGGTCTCCAAGCGTCTAACTTTAAGTCGCAAATCACGTGTCTCTTGCTCAATCACTGCATGATCTAGTCCACAATTGAATGTCCCTTTCACATAGTTCTTATTCTGTCCATCAAAACGATTTGAATCGTAATCACCAGTTTCAAAGGAACGATCTTGGGAGGGCGTATTTGAGAATTTCTGCTTCCGATCTGATTCCAATTGTTTAACTTTGTCCTGAAGTATCTGAAGCTTGTTACGTAACTCAGATTTTTCTCGCATAGAAGACTTCAATTGACGATGAAGCTCTTCTTCTTCGTCGCGCTTGTCCAGCTCATTTCCACCTTTTTCATTAGACTCTTGAGACCATTTAGTCATTTTAATTTGTGACTCTAGTGCTGATCTCTGAACTTCCAGATCAGTTACTTGCTCCTGTAAGCGTTGCGTACTAGAGAGTTGGGCCTGTTGACTGCGACGCAGTTCATTTAGGGACGATTGGGCGTTTTCGAGTCGTTCAGTTATAATGCGTTTCTCATTTTCTACAGTTTGTAGAGACTTCTGCAGCAACTTGACCTTGTCTTCATTCGCCTGTTGCGAATAGGTCTGTTCTGAAAGCTCTTTAGTCAAAAGTTTTATTTCGCCACGCAGTTCTGTCTCCGTCACAGTTGTGTTTTGAAGTCGTTCCTTGAGTTGATCAACTGTTGTCTTCAAAGATGTGCATCGATCCTCTAGCTGACTTATTGACCTGTTTTGATTTTCAAGACGTTCCTGTAGCTGACGAATATTGCAATCTTTTTCTTGTAAAGCCATTTGAAGTCTATTAATGTCACCTTCCTTGGCAACACGTTGTAAGTCGAGTTTGTTAGCACGTCCCTCAACTTTAGCGAGTTCTTCCTGCAAATGACGTTTGTCTGCCTCTAGTTTTGCTCCGTGTTGCCGGAACTTTTCAAGGCGTTCCTAGAATGTCCGATTAATTATTCTTTTCATTAAAAAATTATAAATATAATAACGAAAATAGTAAGATATAATAAAATCAGACAATAATCAAGATATAATAAATTCGATGTAATCAGAGCTGTAAAGGAATGCATTCAATATGATGTTATTTGCAAAAAAGCGAATCAGTGAATAATGAAAATAGAATCCATTCAATAAATGCAATATTGTTTCAAAAATAAAATTTTTCATTAGCATTTAATTTTAAAAAATTGAATAATTAATTTTAATTATTCATTTTCGTTATTCGGAATAAAATATCAATTTTGTTATTCATATGAGTGTTATTCAATCATTCTTTTTTTATTCATTGAAAGAATATGAATAAAATATGAATAATGATTAACAAATTAATAATGTATACAAAATGAATAATGAAAGTTAATAATGAATTACAAATGATTAATGAATAATAAATGAATAATGGATAAAAAAATATTAATTGAAAAGCCTGAAATTCTTCATATGAATAAAAAATTAATTCATTATTCTGAATAAGGAAAATGAATAATTAATCGATTTTTTAAAATTGAATGTGAATTAAAAATTTTATTTATGAATCAAAAATGGATTCTTATGTCGTTATTCACTTATACTTCAAATTCTGAATATGAATGCAGATTTTACAGCTCTGGGTGTAATACGGATAGTAACCCTTGCTGCTATTAAGACCATTTGGGTTAGATAGTATGATTAATGATATGAACAAGTAAATTTTTTAGTATAAACTTTTATTGATGTGCTGTCTCGTAATAATTTTTTGATATTTTCATATGAAATAATGGTATGAAGTTAAAATTAACAAAGAAATAAAAAAACCATAGATTTTCTTCTTATAAACATGCTGTTTTTTTTTTATTTTAAGCTATAGCTAAATAAAAAGGTAGCTGCTTCTTAATAATAGCGTTATTTAAGGTACATAATAAAATTCTATAATTTCCCAATTTTTTCTCTGAAACCATGATATAATAACCTAGGTATTATAAATCAAGAGGGATGAATTGTCATTGTGGGCATAGAGTGTCAAAAGAACGTGATGACGATTAAAACAATGATGCTTTTTGTATGTTTATAATTGAAATGGGGAAATTTTTGAGTTTATAAAATCTTTTGAATTTGATAGTGCTTTGCAATATATTTAAATAAATTAAAAAACTTATTAAAAATATTAGAAGCAGATATAAAATAATATTTCAAAGCCGTATTGAAATCGAAACAAGTATAAAAACTCTCGTTTAGCGAAATTTTAGAAGTTTTTGATCTCTTAACATTTTATTTCAATTTTATATGCGAAAGTCCAGTCTACATTTAATGAGTAGTGCTTTCACTGCTACTGGAAGTTCATTCGCTGCACACATTTCAGCTAAAATGGGTAATTTTGGCAAACAAAACCCAGAGCTACACCACAGCTGTCAGCGGTGGAGCGTATATATGTTAGGTCTGTTTCCGTACTCACTTCAAGTAAAGTTTGAGTAATAGAGAGTAATTTGATTATCTGTCAAAATGAGAAAATATACCAAAAAAATATGGAAACGACTTCAAGTAAATTTCAAGCACAACAGCTGATCAATTAAATTAAAGAAATATTTAATTGGCTGGTTGGTATATTTAAAAAATGGAAAATTAAAAGACTGCATATTTTAACGTTATTTTTATTAATCTGTTAAACAAATGCATATATTTTTTTCACAATATAGCACAACATAAATAAATAATTCATAGCATTCAAATAAATAATAACAATTAAATTTTGTCTCTTAAACAATCAGCTGTTTGAAGTTCGAGATTCGTGCTCAAAGAAATTTTTCAAGTAAATATCGAGTAATTGAGAGTGACATTTTGCTTGTTCTTCTTCCCTCTCGTACCGGAAAAATGTGTAAAGAAACGCTTTCTAGTAACTTCAAGTTACTTGAAATGAGTACGGAAACATACCTAATTTCACATCACTGGATATCTCTTTGACGCAACATATAGCACACGCATTGTGGCTTTTGCTAACACTTTCCATGATATTAAATATTGGCAATAATTATATAAAAATGAACGTAAAATAATTTTTTTCATACTTTTTTATTGGAAAATTTAATAAATCTTTACCCATTGTCTATGTAAAATAAAACAAATAAGTCCTATTTTTGCTTTTTCTTGTGCAAATGTACTCATCAAACGCTAAAGTAAACACAGAAAAATTCCCATTTTTTTTTTTTTTTTAATGTGCTTACACTACTTGTATTTGAAACTTTATGCTTACAGCTCGGCAGTGCAATTGCCATTAATAATACCTGGAATAATTTTATCATGTCTGAAACCTCTCGAACGATTGGAAAATAATTTTAAAAATATTGTTTATTGATTACTTTAAGGTAGAGTTGGGCAAAATCAGCACTTTGGCACCGTGCGACCGAGCGAGCTGACTGCGTGCTAAGCGTGCTAGATAAGGGGGATTGCCATTGCACGGGTAAAAGAGAAAAAAATTAAGCGCGTGCCAAGCGTGCATGATGAGGGGCTTGCTATAGCACAGGTAAAAGAGAAAAAAATTGAGCGCAGAAGCAACTCTCTCATATGCCCTAAAGGAAATGTGTGAGTAATTGCAGAATTACAGAGAAAAGTCCGTGCAAATAATCGAATAATCATTTTTGGATTAATAAGATTTCAAATTTTATGTATTTAAAACAAGTAAATAGCAATTTTCAAGAACAATAATAAATTTTTACTATTTTAGTTGATCATAATTCCTATTAATCGACTAATCAGTGATTTGATTAATCAGAAAAACTGGTTAAACGATTAATCAGTAAATTTGGAATCTGAATGAATTATTATGAAAAATGAATTATTCAATTAATAGCTCGGCCCTAGCAATAACGCAATATATTTAAAAATTTTTTCTATTATTGTCACACTTAGAGAAATGTTGATGGCTATTTTTAAGAATAATTAACCAATACAATTTAAGGTTTTTGCAGTGTTTCAGAAATTTATTCTGATAAAAAAATGGTCTCTTTATAAAAGCTTGTTTTAAAATACTTAATGGAAAAATTTATTTATATATTGACTTACAGCACTTAACCAGCATTCAATGTCGCTTTAATGTAAGTATTTTTTTCTACTGTGCTATTGAACATACTAGCTTGTTCCTCTCTTAAATACCGTTGAGTGATAATTAACCCTATGCTTCTAATAAATATAAAAGTGAGCTCGCGGCGAAATAGTTTCAATATTATAAAATTAAATGATGTTTAATGTAGTAAAGGTGTTCATAAATAATTTTAAAAACATTTTTATTACATGTATAAAATGCTATGCATTGCACACGCAACACCAGCATTTGTAGTAATATAAATATAATTGCTCTTTATAGGCTTCAAAATTGATTAAATGTTTTGTATGTTAAGGGTTTAACAACTACTCAACTCAAAGTCAGCCGTCCTTTCCTCTTAGTTTGTAGGCAAGGGGTACCTAAAATAGCTTTGCACGTGCAGCTGCGAAAGTGTACCGCTGCTGCCCGTCCCTACTTTAAGGGGACATGACACCTTCAAAAAAATTTTTTTTAATGGTTTAAAATGCGTATAAGTTAAATAATTTTGAAAAAATACACATAGATTTTGAGGTAAAAAAATTACACCAAAAAAAAAAAAATGTATTTTGGATTTATTTTTTTAACACTTTGGATTTATTTTTAATCACATATGTGGCTATTGGAATTTTTTTAAAAAAACTTAAAAAAAAATCATAGCGGGCGTGATAAAATAAAAACTAATCGACCAATTGTACTGAAATTTTAAAATGTTGTCTTACACTTGTTTATGCATGGAATGTACTATGGACAGAAAGATCGGTATTATAGTTTTTGAGTTCGAAAATTAATCATTTTCGAAAAAACTCCGCCATTTCGTTATTTTTCGACCAATTATTTTTCTTCTAGTTCATTCCACGACGGTTTTGATGTTGATCCCGTTTTTTGTTTTTTTTTCAGATGTTCCAGTCCAGAGCCGCAATCACGCCCGCAATTTTTTACAAAAAATCCAGGAAATTTTTTTTGTGTAGTTTTCTTACCTCAAAATATAGTATAATTTTTCATAATGTTATCTTATTTTTTATTGAACTTATACGCATTTTTAAACATTAAAAAATGTGTTTTTTAAGGCGTCATGCCCCCTTAAGTAGATGGATTGTTTTTACTAGAGATGTTGTCCAAACAGTTAAACCTCATTCAAGAAATAATAAGGAAATCATGTCATATATCAAAAACCTAATCGTAGAATTATTTTTTACAACAATCAAGCTAAAATGGATAACAAATTGGTCGTATAAATTGTTACTTTTAAATACTCCATTTAAATTACACTTTCTGAGATATGCTATGTATTTCAAGTAAACGGCAGAACGTAACTAATTTTGTATGCCAAATCATTTAAAGGTCTTGAAATAAAAATTTGCTTTGCTAATGCGTCAAAGGCAATCAATAACAATAACTTTAAAAATCTCTTATTTGAGCCAAAAAGTACCTAAGTGGTTGTGTTGTATAGACCAATGACTTCCGGATACCATAGAAATATATAAAGCTGTTTTTTTTTTGTGAGCTGTGTAATGTGTTGCTTGCACGAATAAACAAACAACTGTCAAATTGGCCTTGCTGTCACTTACATGAGGCGTTACAGTAACTTTGATTATAAAAAATACACTTACTGGTTTTAAAGGAAATTACCTTGAATCTGATTTTATGTGACTTTGGAGGTTAGACGGTTAAGCCAATTACTAAAACCAGTAAACTTAAGTTTATAAACTATCGTTTACTCTATATATTAGAGATATTTACGGTAATAAATGTGTTTGTATCATTGGGTTTCAATGGTAACAAGAATTTCTTGCAGCAGATTAGCAGTATTATTTACCTCTTTGTTAGAATTTTCATCGGCCATTGCTACCATTTGAACCTCAGCTTGGGCAAGCTTTTCGCGCCATTGTTGACATTCATCTGACTTTATTTTGAATTTCTCTTCCAAATCTTGAAGAGCAGAAATTTTAATATTTTTTTGTGCCGTTAAATTAGCGTTTTCCTCTTGTAAGTGACGAATCATTTGCTGTAGCTTAGCAACCTTGCTGTCACAGCGCAACTGCTGCTCAGTTGCGATTTGTAGTTGTTTCTTTGTAGCGATTAACTGTGTTTTAAAGTCTTCTTTTTCTCGTTCCATTTGTGCTACCTGGTGCATAAAGTTCCTCATGCCCTTACGCACTAAATCAGGATCAATATCGCAGGGCGCATCAGGACACTGTGATGTACTTCTGGTCTCGTATTCATGACAGTTAGGACCGCCAACACTCCGCACAGGACTGAAACGACGAGAAGGACTAAGCAATCGGTGTGAAAAGGTGACAGATCCATCCATTTGAATTCCAGCAATGCGTCGTAGTGTGTGAGCAACCGAGCTAAGCTTGTGTTCGTTGTCGCGTTTTTGTAGTTCCACGCATGCCAACTGCTCGTCTAATGCTCGAATACGACCTTCAGCACCACCAAGACGAGCTTTTAACTCTTGGATTTGTTGTGTTGCATCAGCAAGGCACACTTCTAAATTGTGTTTTTGATCCTCCAGACGTTTTTCGCGTCCTCGAGCTTCTTCAATACGAGCTACCAATTCCTGTTCGCGATTGTGAAAACGATGTTCTTCCTGATTGGAATTGCAGCGTGCTCGACCAAGTTCTTGACGTGTCGCACACAAATTAGCTTCTAAATCGGCAAGCTAGTTTTAAAGATTTCAATTTAATTTCATTTCGATTTCAATTTTTAAACAATTCACAAAAATAAAGTGACGAAAGGCACTTACCTGTTTCTTAACTTGGCACAACTCCTGGAGTGCTCGATCTTTCAATTCAATTTCAGCACCTAGTTTATTCTGAGTTTCTTTGCCACCTTCGTCCTTCTGAGCGAACTCTATCTGAATTTTTTGTAGGTTATTTTTAGTGGTATTCAGTTCATGAGTTGTCTTTGTCAAGGTGTTTTCCGATTCTTTAAGAATTGTGGTCAGACGAGTTTTTTCATTTTCTAGAGCATTCTTATTGTCTTCTAAAGAACTTATTTTTTGCAATGCTTCCTCAATAGCCCTAGATTGTTCTCGTCGAGCACTTTCAACCCTTTTTACATGATCACGTAGTTCTTTGTTGCTATTTGCATATTTGTCGCGTTCTATGTTACTGTCAACCAATTGACGTCGACAGTCGGTTAGCTCTTTACGGAAGCTATCAATAAGACCTTCGCCTAAAAATAACTTTTAAATATTTTCGCTTCTTTTGTTTCCATTAAAATTTTACCTTCTTTGCATTTTCGAAAAGCTTCTTGCAGCTCATTGCAAATTCCATCGATTTTATCTTCTTTAAGACGAATCTCAGTTCTTAGCTCATCACTTAAACGAGACAAAGTATCACGCTCCTCCCTCAGAGTTGTTAACTTAATTTCCTGATTTCGTATGCATTCCTCCAGTTTGATTCTACAAAATAATGTGAGTAAAATAAAAACTGTGCAAGTATATTCGAAAAGTGGTATTTAGGGACTTCTAAGGAAGAAATAAATGTTCGATAGGTTCATCCATAGCCTCTATGTGATAATTTTCTACAACATATTTTGTTTTGGAAGCAAAATTTTATAGTACTATTGGCTTATACCCGGCGCGCTTCGCTTCATTCAGCGGTTTTTTGAAATATTGCATTTTAATTGATTTGTGGGCTGTAAAAAGGGGTGTGGCAGGGATACAGGCAGCAGAGGGAAACAGATGCTTTTTGCCTTTATAGAAGATTTACAACTCAGGAATTGTAATGATTTATGAAAAGTGAGTGTAGATATAGTGCAACCACGCCCATTTACATTTGCTGACAATAACCATACGAACTAAATTACCAAATCCTTGTCTAATACGACCAACACCGTTTGAAATATACCATTTTCATTGATTTGTCTAAATACGTTAAGGTTTGACCGTGTTTGGCGTTGCGCCGTGGGGAATGATTTTCCCGAGCCCGAGTATGATTAAGGTCCATTCTTTGATGAAAATCAAACGCATATGTGAGGATGGGATCCATGACTGAGCACTGTTATCGTCTTCATTGTGATACATAACAAATGCAGAATGAAATGTCAAATTGACGCGACACTTCATGTAAATGACTTCACTTCGATGAACGACGGTAATAAAAGTTCTGAAATCGCGATTTAAGAATGGGTGGTGTGGGTAGGAGGGTGAATGGTACTTTACGAGCTATCCTCATACCTACCAAATAAGCAAAAAAAATGTCATTAAAACCGTAAGAGCCGTTTCGGAGGACTGCGATCACAAACGTGACACGACATTTTTATCGTGACAAGCCAACGTGACCGTGGCTTGTGTAGTCATACCATATAATAAATAACACTGCAAATCAATTGGTTTATTATCATAAATGAAGTCCGCCTGCATTTTGTAAAAATATTTACTACATGGGCTGAAAAGTCCGGGATTTTTAATTAAAACAAGCATTTTGAAGCAAAGTTGTATTTATTCCTCAACATTGTTGTATTTATTCGAGGAATGTGCTCTTGGTATAGTGGTTTTCCAACATTTCTATGCCCTTTCTGTAATACGAAACGTCCAAACCTTCGAAATACGCCTCGGTTTCCGTGAGTACTTTCTCTTTTGATCTGAATCTCTTTTCGTGGAGCCACCGCTTAGGGTTTGGGAACAGATAATAGTCGCTGGAAACCAAGTCTGGAGAATACAGTGGGTGAGCAATCAATTCGAATCGTAATTGGACCAATTTGGTCATCGCTTTCAAGGACGCGTGTGCTCGGGTATATGACTTTTCTTCACCATATGATATAGATATTCTAATAACACTGCATAATACTCTCCTGTTGACTGTTCTTTCTTTCTGCAGGTAATGAGCATGAGCATCACAAAAAGTGAAGGCCATAACCTTTCTGGCCAAGCGTTGGTCTTTCGACCGCTTTGGCCGGCTTTCGTGACTTTCCAGCCATTCTGCAGACTGCCTATTGGACTTATTGAACGTCAAAAAAAGTCCGCTCAATTACGCTGCAACAACGCCACACCGATCGTTGAATCATCAACGCACTGCTGCTTTTGGTCCACCAAAAGATCGTGCAAATCGCGTATCCTGCTCGTTCTTTTGAGATGCGATCACGATCTCAGCTAACTCGCGCAACTTCACTTTCGGATCATTGAAAATGATTCGATGCTCTTGCTTTACGATTTCCGCATAAGAAGCCTCTTTTGGGCGTCCAGAGCGAGGTCCGTCTCCGTTGGTTGTATGATTAACCATCCCATCTATCCTCCTTTTGGGAGAATCATCATCTTTTTTAAGCCAAGAATTTCGAAAACCTCCGAACCTCCTTTTTCGCCTTGAATCCTCCTTTCATATCCTCCAATCATCCACTTTTCATATCCAAATTATAACACAAATTTTTCAACGATAATAGTTCGAACAAATTGAGCGCAACAATTGTCTTTGTAACAACATTCTTGTTCGGCATTGTCGTCAGCTTAAATTTATTTTTAAATTGACGGGCGACAAAAGATAATTTCTTTCATTGCTTACATTTGTTATCATAGATGAGAAATTAAAATGTGCAGAAACAGTAGGAAATAAAATAAAGTTGAAGGCAAAATAAAAATAACTTTTCGTAAACGGCGAAAACACTTGCTGCTGAAGTTTGCTGCTGTCGCGTCCATTATAATCGTGTAGCGCTGTCTTTGGAGACAGGGTGGAGACGTGCTGTTTGTCGCTTGGTGTGCTTAATGTGTTCGCGCTACAATAAAAGCTTGAACACATTGACGTCGACAGCAACGACAAGCTGTCAAATTAAGAATGAGACCAAATTCTCTCCATAAGAAATACATATAAAACAATTTAACAGATATCGTAAAGATGCTGTCGTCGTCAGTGTGTTCAAGCTATAAATTCAAATTACCCCGCACACTACAAGTCAGAACACTAAAGGACATTCTGACCATTAAAGTGAATTCGAATAATTCGTGCCTGCAATTCTATCTGTTCATCAAATCCCAACCGGATATGCTTCGCCAAATCGCATCGAAATTGAAATACAATGTGGCCAAGCAGTTGACGAAGCTGAATTTGAGGAAATGCACTTGGAATAAGATGTTGACGATGTATTTTGTATTCAGTTCTTTAGATAAAACAACATTAAAAAGTGGTTTTCATTGTTAAATATTGATCCTCCTTTTGGAATTAAAGAAACCCCCTTTTTGGGAAAAATTTTAAAGGAAAGTCCTCCTTTTTGACAAAATTGAGATGGGATCGCTGTGTATGACCCATTTTGAATTCACTAAACCATCTTTAAACTGTTGTTCTCGAAGGAGCAGATGTGAGATAACTTTTCTGCAAACATTGCAATCATTGCTCAGAAGTTTTTCCCATCAAAAAACAATGTTTGATCAAGATGCGAGTTTTTCCATTTCATTTGCGAAGGCGAAAGTAGCGTCCCTTATTTTATTTAACTATTATTTCCAACTTACTAACTTAATGTTAATTTTTTAACTTCCTTCCCCTTGCTATACTTACTTATTCTCCTCCTCTTTTGTTCTTATAGCCACTATTTCATCTTTCAATTGCGCTTTTGCATTACGGAGTTTTTCTTCTCTAGCATTAAACTCACGTTTGTTTCGTTCAATAAGTTCTTGTTCTCCCTTTAAATCTCTTGCGATGGCTTCCAATTTCTCTGTCAAGGTTTGCTTATCCCGATGAGCTGTAAGAATATTTTAAAAATTTTATTTATGTATCGTTTCTGACCCTACAAAGTGAGATATGTGTATGAAATACAACCAAGTAAAAACAATTTTATGTAGATCTTTTTGTGAGTACTTTAGATGTAGTAGTAAATTAAATTGACTCTCATGATCCAATTAATAAAAAATGTCAAGGGTCGTTGCTGGTTAAAATGAACTTTCAAAATAACTATTAAAACCAAAAGTTAACCTTTTTCAATATAAAATTGTTACACATGATTCTGCAAAGAAAAATTTTTAGCATTTGTCTGAAAACATTCTAAGATGGAAAGGACTCAGTTTGCTTTTGAAAGCCACATGCATCAGTGTTTGTATTTGTACTTACCCATGAGTAATGCCTGCTGTTTCTCATTTTCTGCACGTATCATTGCCTCCTCGTGCTGCTGTACTACACTCTCAATTTGTGCTTGAAGTGTCTCTAGACGTTCCTGTAATTTTTCAATTTCTTCGTCTTTCGCTGTCTGCAACGCCTGTAAAGCTTGCTGCATGCGTTTTTCTAATGCATTTTTTTGCTGTGCCATTTCTTCATCATGTTTTCTTCCTGCCTCCTCCATAGACGCTTTTAAATTCGTTAGTTTCTGGTTGTATTCATTCTCTGCTGCACGTGCTGCATTTGTGAATTGAGTCTTAACTTCTTGGATCTTACGATGTGCTGAGTCCAAATCCTTTTGTAATCGGGCAACATTATTTTTTAAGGTTTCTTCACGCACAAGTGATTCCTGTAAGTCCCGTTCTAATTGATCACGTTTTCCTTCAGTTGTTTCCAAAGTTGCATTTGTGTCAAAAAGTATTGCATCCAAAGATTCTTTTTCAGATCTTAGAGATACAATCATTTCCTTAAGGGAAAAAATACAGATTTAAATTTCAATTAATTTTTTTTTAAAGAAAATTTAAGTACTTTTAAATTTATTAACCTAACGATAAACACAAAAACTATTTTTTAACCCTGTGCAACGAGTGCAATTAAAAACCCTATTAATGCAATACCGATAAATACATTTGCAGATAATGTCTACTGACGTCGTACAATGTTTTGTGTTTTATCATTGTATGTAAAAAAGGCACTCCCCTGTAGGAAAATCAACTAATTTAAAAGTAGTTGAAAAAGTAGTTTTTTGTCAACCCAACTAGTTGAAATTCTGACTTTTTTCCATAGAACGAACTAACATATTTTGTATGGTGATGTCCGCTTAATAAGTCAATTGACTTTCGTCAATTGTCGCATATACAGTCATGTGAAAAAGAATAGGGACACTTACATCAAATTAGTTTAAAACAGAACTCTGCTTTAATTTTCATAAAAAGATCAGAAAATTCACATTAAATTGTTTGCTGGGATATCATATAAGTAAAGTACTGTTATCAAAGCAAAAATATTTGGCGTCGTTTAGCAGTTGTTAATCATTTTGTGAAGTGAGTTCATTTTAACGTGTGCGAAATAATAGGTACGCGAATATTAAATTAACTTTGTTTTTGAAATATTGCGGTTTTCAAATACTTTTAAGCGATTAAAATATTGAGTATGAAATTGTAAATAATAATAAATTGAGAAAATAACCATATAATAATATTTAGGTGTTCACAATGGGAAGAGGAAAGCATTGCAGCGCCGAACTTCGAAAACAAATAAAAAATCTTAAAATCAAGGGATATTCATACCGAAAAATAGCGGAAACCTTTAATTGCTCTACGCGAATGGTAGAGAATGCTGTTAAATATAAGCCCCAGATGGAAACACGTGGAAGAAAAACAAAAATATCACCAGTTCTTGAAAGAAATATATTGAGGTTTGTGAAGAAGAACCCTTTTACAACTTCAAATGCTATCAAAAAGGAATTTTCTTTAGATGTCGACACATCCACTAT
The DNA here is from genome assembly GCA_914767935.1 of Coremacera marginata. NCBI lineage: Eukaryota > Metazoa > Arthropoda > Insecta > Diptera > Sciomyzidae > Coremacera > Coremacera marginata. The sequence goes on from OU612043.1 coordinate 250,018,631, forward strand.
TAGAAAATTTCTAATTAATAAACATTTAAAATCAAAGAGACCCAGAAAAGTACCTTTTCTGTCCAAACAAAATGTCTCCAGGAGATTACTTTTTGCTATGGAGCATGTCAACTGGCCAGTAGAGAAATGGCGCAATATACTCTGGTCAGATGAGACAAAATCCAATATTTTTTACCCTGACTGCGGTACTCAACATGTGCGTAGGCCAGTAAACACAGCATTTAAACCGCAATATACAGTGAAAACTGTCAAACATGGAGGAGGATCAATTATGGTGTGGGGATGCTTCTCCTACCAAGGTGTCGGTCCGATATATCGAATTGAGGACAGAATGACAGCAGTGACTTATTGCGAAATATTAAACGATGTTATGTTGCCTTACGCTGAAGATAACATGCCGCTTCGATGGGTGTTTCAGCAAGACAACGACCCTAAGCACACATCGAAGCTAGTAAAGAAATGGTTCTCGGATAATAACATCAGCGTTTTAAGCTGGCCTGCTCAATCACCGGACTTAAATCCGATTGAGAATTTGTGGCAAGAAGTGAAGGAAGCTTTGAAGAGTAAAAAAGCAAAAAACAAAGATGCACTCTGGTCACTGGTACAGGAAGCGTGGAAAGGTATTCCTCTGGGTGCGTGTCAAAAATTGGTTGACTCTATGCGTCGCCGATGTTTGGCTGTTATACAAAATAAAGGATTTGCAACAAAGTATTAAAGAATTAAGATGTTTTTTAAACTTTTTTTTTTAATAAAAATATAATTTCTTTAAAATTTTGAAATTGTACCTATTTTTTTCACACCAAAATTCGGGTTTAGCTATTGTAATAATTTTTTTTTTCTTATTTTGTATTGAATTTGAGTTTTTTGCTTTTATTATCGTATGGTAGGAACATAAGCCTATTTAAAAATAAAAAATGTTTTACAAATTTTATAAAAATATAATTTTCCTTTGTATTCTTTCGAAAACACGCAAGGTGTCCCTATTATTTTTCACATGACTGTATTTTCAACTACTTGTTAAACTAGTTAAATTTAAACTATTTTTTAATTACTTTAAAATAACCAATTGAAAACTGTTTAATATTCCACTTACTGAAGATGAATTTAAAAGCATAACAATTTTAAATTTCTATACATCAAAGATATCATTTATTTGACTGTTTTGAAAAATACATAAATCATGCAAAAAAAATTACACAAATAAAAAACAGACACAAATAAATTCTGAAATATAACATCTGAAAGCAAAATGTAAACAAAGTTAAAAGTGATCAGAGTTATTTAATGGAAAATTGTGAAATGTCGTTCTTTGTGGTGTTTTAATTGATTTCAAAATAATTCAAAAGTGATTCATGCCAAACTTCATTGCCAGTTAATTCGAAAAAGGACTAGTAATTACATTCAAGGAGCGCAACAGAAGTACGCTGCGATGGTAGATATAATTTCATTATTCCTTTCTTCATTGGACTATTTCTACTTCCAACAGGTGATAGTTCCAGAAGCTGGAGGAACTCTGCGCTTATATGTGAGCATGCCTACCACGGAAGCAGTTTACAAAAACGGGCACGCCACCGCCCGGGTACATGAGCGAAGGTGCCGATCGAATTGATCGGAATTGTGTGGATACTGCGCCTGTTATTTAACACGAGCCAGCTTTTTAATGCTTCATTTCAAAATATGAGCTAAACAAGCGTGTCAGCGGGATTTTCCACGCTTTGCAACCATCAATCATGGTCGATGGACACACCGATATTTTGCTTAGTGCTTCTTTTAAGTGTCAATCGCAATGAAGTGATGGAGCAGACTCGACGCTACGTAGGAAAAGGCGTGCGTCTTTACTACTGAAGTGATGAGGTGTTTGCTGAATGGTTAAGCAATGCATCAATTTCCGTACAGAGTCCAAATTGTGCAATGTTTGCTAAACAGTACCAGTTTGTAATTTGAATTTCTTAAATAATAAAGAATTTTTAATCGTTTCACAGATTTTAGAGGCAGTTTATTAGTTTTAAAGTATGTTTACCACGTCTGTCTTGCAGCTCAATGACGTAAATAAAAAATACGTCTTTTTGAAACAAAATGTTAGAGAAGCCTAAAGTTAATAATATTTGATGAAATAACATGGTTAAATATTTAAAAACTTGTAATCTAATAAAAATTTGCAATTAAAACATGTCCAAGTCAGAGTAGTTGCCGCCTTAATATAATTCAAAGTAGTTTATCAACCACTTGTTTTTAAGTAGTATATCAATTACTTCATATATAATGCAATAAAAACTATTTAGAATTGAAGTGGATGCCGCCTTTATATAATTCAAAGAAGTTCATATACTAGTTTCTTTTAATTTAGTTTTTGAATTAGTTGTTTTAAAAAACAAGTTCGTTTGTTCCTATAGGGTCTTGCTCAACATCTGTGGTCTCAGATTTTAATACATTGAACTGTTCAAAAAGTCACTACTGTTTTTTATTTACAGTTTAGGCTCATTTATTTTATAAATCAAATCAACTTTAATCAATTACCAGGTGTATGCATAAGTTTTTTCTGTTTTTTTTTTTTTTTGTATAAAGAATACGTAATTTTCTAGGGAAATACATTTTTTTGCCAAATATTTGCCATCGGCTTCTACACATTTCGCCCATCTTTTAGGTAATTTATGAATAGCATGCCAGAAAAACTGCTTGTCTACTGCGGCAAACCATTCGTTGAACCATTTTTTATCTTCCTCGAAATCGCTGAAGTGCTGCCCTGCGAGCGCGTGCCCCATTGATGTGAAGAGGTGATAGTCAGATGGCACAATGTCTGGGGAGTACGGCGGGTGCAGAAGGATGTTCCATCCAAACGATTTCAATGTGTCTTTCACTAGTTTTGCTGTGTAAGACGGCCCAACGCGTTGTAGTGTAACAAAATCACTTTGCCATGTCTTCTGGCCCATTCGATCATCTTTCGATTAATGCGTGGTTTAAATTAATCATTTGTTGACAATAGCGTTGTGCATTAACGGTTTCAATGGGCTTTAGGAGTTCATAATACACAATACCGCTCTGGTCCCAACAGATACGATTTGACCTTGGTGTTGAAGGACTGGCTTCGCCAGGTGAGAGCCACGATTTTTTTCCGCTTCGGGTTTTCAAAATAAGTCCCTTTTTCGTCACCCGTCACAATCCGAAGTAAAAAATTGTTTAGTTTCGTGGCGTTGAAGAAGTATTTCACAAATGACTACGATTTTCTATTTGACGTTCAGTCAAATCGTGTGGGACCCTTAAATAAACTCTGTATTGATCTTTCCCATTCAAACGTCTTGTAATTGTTTCTTGTGGCACATGTAATACTTCCGCCAATTGCCGTTGAGTTTGAGCTGGGTCATGATCAGAGCGCTCATTGTCTTTCACATTGAAATCACCACTTTCGAATTGTCGAAACCATGTCTCACATGCTTTCACAATTGATGGAGCGTATTCGGAATCGGAAAAGTTTTTTAAGATAAAGCTCAAAAGCTTTTGAAAAATTTTAATGCAAATTGTTCATCGACCGTCAATATTCATGAGTGCAAAAAATGAAAATGTGAAGTCTTACCTGCTATCTTGAAACGGAGATGTTTCTACCAGCACACGATGACTTTCAACAGCCTTTTCCTTATGATGTAATAAGAAAAGCAAAGCACTTGACATGGTCACTGAACGATAAAACAAAGGCGCTAGTTTTTGGCGGACTCAACTTGTGTGTTTTTAGTTAGATAGCAGACGAACAAAATGATGTATGTGTCAAATTAATATGCTGTGTACTTTTCACTGGCGTTATCTCTTATGGCGTTTTCTTTTTTTGACAAATTTGAACCTTTTTGAACTTTAAATTTTGACCTGAACTCAAAAAATGTTGACCTGTTCTTAGTCGAGAAAAAAACATAAAAATGCTACATTTTTCCTTTCAATGTTGTGTTGGCTGCCCTGTTATATCGAGAAACGTCAAATAAATTGCAAAAGTCTTCCGTGAAATAACAAAATACAAAATTAAATTCAAAATGTCTTGCGACGAAAGTTTCGTTGAAGGTAAATTAACTTATTTGTAATATTTTCGTTAATATCGTTAAAACTATTGATGTGGCTATTTCGTTAATATCAACCATTTTATGTTTAATTATAATAAATATTTGTAATTTGTAAAAAAGAAGCTCACTCTTAAATGTTCATGTCAATACAATGTTCAATATTTTCTTAACATGCCACTTTTTTGTTTCTTCAGTTGGTAGCATTTGAGGGCAGAATTCTGAAACCGTCGATCTTGAGAGAGCAATAATTTTGCATGTTTTATACTTTTCAGGTCAAAATTTTCGAGAAAAGAATTTTTTCGAGTTTTTTTGAAAAAAGAACACAAAAAGTGCAAAATTCTCAAAGAGGGCAGAAAAAATGCAGAATTTTTTCGAGAAAAGAAACTCCATTAGTCAAACCGGAAAAAACTTATGCATACACCTGGTATATATTCGTTGCTTTGTTCGATCACCTTCTGCCATCTCTGTGGTATACCATCCGGTAGAAGTCTCCAATTTGCTCTGCAAAAAACCTCTCAAGGTGCTGTTTGATAAGGTCCTCATAATAAAAGGTTTTATCATTCAGTGAGTTTTGCAGGAAGCGAAACATACGGTAATCCGAGGGGGCAAAGTCTGGGCTATATAGTGGATGGGGCAATACATTCGACCTGCAAGACCACCTTCTCCCGATTGACCAGTTCATTACATTTCTGTTGGATGGCATCGCTCAATTTCTGTAGCTGCCCTCAGTAGACATTAGAATTTATGGTTCTATTCTGTAGGAGTAGCTCGTAGTAGAAACGCCCCCTCCAAACCCATCAGATTGAGAGCATTACCTTCTTCTGTTGAATGTCTGCTTTTGCTTGCCTCTCCGGTGCTTAATTTTTCTTGGACCTGCTTTTTTCTTTGTTGACATTGTTGTAGGCAATCCACTTTTTGTTGATTAACTCGAACTTTACGTGCAGTGAGTAAGAAACCAGACCTATTTTTCGAGTTCGAAAGAGAAGAAGAACAATCATTCTCTCACCTGAGTTAGAAACGTATCGAATAGCTTCGAACAGCATAACTTCTTAATGGTGTCAGAAAACAGGGTCAGGCATAAATACTGGCAAGCCAACTCTGGTACCTTTTTCTAGGAAAAAGTATTTAAATCTGAAAAAGCCTTTCCTAGATGGTAAAGACATTGACTTTTCAAATGTGATCAAGTATTAGGGCTGACTTTTGACTAGCAACTTCTTCGGAACACTCACTTAAGTTCAGTTATAGGCAGGGCAACTCTTGCTCTATATGCCTGTCAACGCCTGCAAAATGTGGGGTCTTAAACCAAAAATGATTTATTGGACATTTACTACATTTGTTAGACCTATAGTCATGTATGCGGCATTAGAATGGTTGCCCAAAGTCCAGCAACGTACAGCAACTAACATGTTAAAAAAGCTGCAAAGGATAGCGTGGATTGGAATCACAGGGACAATGAGAACGTGCCGAACTGAAGCTCTTGGTGTACTAATTGAACTGCCTCCGTTAGCGGTTGCTATCGAAAAAGAGGCATGTCTTAGTGCACTCAGAATGGATGGAATAGGTGATTAAAAGTTGGGGAATTTTAAGGGGCACATGAAGATACTTCAAAGTTTCGAAGATGACCCTTTTCTAAAAATTCCAGATTGGATGCTGACAAAGTTAAACTTCTCATACATATTTTCAGATAGTCAAGCGGCGCTAAAGGCCTTACAGTCTTATGAGCTCAAATCCAGACTAGTTTCTGATTGCCTCGAAATAGTAAATGCACTGGGACAAAACAGCAAAATTGAATTGTGCTGGGTACCAATTCGAAGGGTTATGAAGGTTTTGAAAGCAATGAAAGGGCGGATTTTCTTGGCAAAAGAGGACCATCCCGATCGGCCCCAAACCATTTTGTCTGACAATACTAGTGGACAGAGGCAAGCTAAGAAATTTCTAACTATCAGTAGTGCTAAATCGAAAGATTTACTCAAGGTAACCAAAGCAGACGTAAAGATTCTAACAAGTTATTTTACAGGTCACTGTTTACTTGGATACCATCTCAAAAAGATGGGCCTGTGCAGACTCTGCGAGGAGGAAGAAGAAACCACAGAGCACATTATATGTGAATGTTCGGCAATCTGCAGCATGAGACTTTTTCACTTTGGTGGGGCATCAGTGCCTCCTTCAAAAATATAGGACACCAAGCCAGAAACAATGCTGAAATTCATAAAGTCTTAATCTGAAAATTAATCAAGGGCATGTACAATAGATCCTATGGGTCGCGGTGCACATGGGCTAGGGTGTCAAAAAAAAAACGGAAGTTGTTTTTTTTTATGTGGTACCCTCGTAATTTTTTCGTATGATGTTGAAATAAATGTAAATAAAATTTGGTGTACCTAGGATCATGGGACCCTATGCCGACTTCCATTGATACATGTCAGTACTTGGCGATATAGGAAAAAAGTGCCGATTTTTTCAAAAAAACCCAAATAACTCTTGTATAAGTGTAAATATTCAAAAAGATAGTTCACACCTCGTTTTCTTTTTAATATTTCTTTAAAAAAAGCCATCAAATATGAAAATTTTAGGAACACTAACAGAGTTGTGATTTTTTACTTTTCGAAAAAAAAACTCCGTTTTGGTATTGCTGTATTAAAAAAAAAGTCGAAAAAAAGATCCAGATTTGAAAAAACAAATTAAATCTTTTGGAAATATATTTTTAAACTATACCTAATGCAGATGCAAAAAATTGTGTAATTACGTTGAAGAAACTTGACTTTTTTTCAAAAATACTTAAAGTGCCTTTTTGTAGCATTTCGATCCAAAAAAAAAATTATAAAAAATAAAAAAACATATATTTCTCACTCAAAGTAACTTTTATAATTCTAGACAAATATTTCTGATTTCCATTCCAAAAAATTTTGAATTCAGGGTTGCCAATATACCGTTTTTCCATTCCGTTTACTTTTAAGGTTGGATTAAGGTATTTTTACTAAAAAGTCCCCAAAAGTCGAAATATTATCTTATTTTTTTAACACTTATGCACTAATTTCACTCACAGAAAAAGAGAAAATTTACACTTATAGAAAAGTTATTTGGGTTTTTTGAAAACATTATCACTTTTATCCCATATTACCAAGTACTGACATGTATCGATGCAAGTCGGCACGGGTTCTCGTGGTCCTAGGTACACCAAATTTTATTTACATTTATTGCAACATCATACGAAAAAATAAAGATGGTACCACTTGAAAAAAACAACTTTATTTCTTATTTAGGCTGTGTGCTATTCGGAAACTTTTCACTCGAGTCTGAATGTGAATATTTGGCACTGTAGAGGTGAATATGATTGTCAAAAATTCATGTAGCCTCAGGGGCTAGTATAAATTTAGACAATCGGCGAGAGAATTTTTGACACAAGCATATTTAGAAAAAAAAAACACTTGCAAGCTTGCACTTAAAATAACTAAAGTGAAATTAATGAAAGCTAAACTTTTTAGTTAATTATAAATTAAAAAAGCACAAAGAATTAAAAAATAGTGGAAATCCCAACTACGTAATATGTAGAACTATATTGCACACTGCTCGCAATCCCATAAAGCCACTTGCTACTCGATAGCTAACCACTTCATACTCTATTGACCATCCATCTTGGCCGAATATAGGTTATATCCTTAAAGGAATAATGTTTTAGGTAGTTGTCCGGAACAGAATAGCAAAAGCAGTACTTACTCTTCCCCATTTTTTAAAAAAAAGTCATAAACAAGTTCAAAACTTTTTGCTTCCGACTGCAAAGCAACCAGAAGTGGAAAATATTTGCGTAAAATTCTGTTCATTTTCAGTTATATCAACAATTTTGCAAAATAAGTTAAATTCTCGCTCTAACACTAACGACATCTAAAACGCCAAAATTTCTAGTTGTCAAAATTTCATTGTTCTTTTGGCACAGCAAAAATAACAATTTTATTTCAACAGACAGAAATTGTATTCAACTCAGTAACTTCTTTCCTACCACGAGTGAAAAGTTTCCGAATAGCACACAGCCTTATTATTCGAACACAAAGAACAAAAGCAAAACCGGAAACAACATGGCGGTTCTTAAATCTGTCAGCAGTGAATGCAGCCTTGATTTACCAAGGCTGCACTCTCATATATTGCTTATTTTATCAGAGATGCATATGTCATCTTACAATTTATGGATTGTTCACACTACACAAAAGTTTACAACTCGGCCATTCTGGAAATTTGATCGACTCGATCAAAAACACATTTCATCTTACAATACATAACTTAACCTAGCAAGGTGTTGCCTTCTTCACTATTTCAACTACTGGCTGATCCGGATCAGTGGGAGATATCCACTCCCGCAACTTTGTGAACTCTACGATACAATTGTATGGAATCTGTGTGACTTAAAATTCTCGATGTCCTTGGCAACATATCTATCATTTGAAAGTGTTTTATCTATTATATAAGGTCCCTTATATTTCGGAATAAGCTTTTTATTACTTCCCGCAATGGTATCTACGTTTTTCATTGCTATAAAATTTCCGACTTCGTATTCTTAAGTAAAAGTTGACAAGGAGACTTGCGTATAGTTGAATGAATTGAATTATGAATTGCCCATTCTACATTTACATTTACAAAAGATTTCCACCTAGTGGAACCCATTTTTTAAGTCTAGAGCCGTAAAAAACTTTTTCCCTTCCAAGAATTCCAAACAATTCACAATAAGTGGCATAGGAAAATTATCACGAATGGTATTTTTATTAAGAAACCTATAATCAATACATAATCTACCATTTTTCTTTCTTACTAAAACCGCGGCAGATGCATATGGAGAGTTACTGTACCATATAACACCATTAGCTAACAACTCATCAAGTATAGATTGCACTTCAATTTTTTCAACATAAGCAAGTCTCCTGGGCCCACTACGAGACGGTGTGTCATCAGTTAAATTTATCTTAATTTTTATTTTGCAAGGTTCAACCTCAATATTTAAATTAGAATATGACTCCATTATAGCTGAATTTAATGTATCCTTCTGTTTACCGCTAATAATATATTGTGTTAAAATAGGGATGCATATGAAATTCTACAATTTTAATGATTGTTCACACTAGACAAAAGTTTACAACTGCAACTGTTTTGGAACACCCTAACATGAACACACTACAAAAAACAACAACAAACAGCTTCGAACAGCTGATCGTGAAATTGGAAGATCAAAATTTTCTATTGAGTTGTGAAAACGAATTGAAAGTATTCTCCTCAAATATAAGTGCTAGTATTTATTTATCGATGGTTAAGCGCACAAAAGTGATCAGTGATAAGTGACTGGGTTGACTGCATTTTCCAACCTATCAAGCTATAATCTGTATTGTGTAAAATTATTGGAAGAGAAATCTCATGATCAGCTTCCAGATCATTACAAGGGTAAAATTAGTGTTTTGTTCTAAAATGTATTGAAATACAAAAACAAAATCACCGTTCCTGAACATTTCAAATTTTTCACTTATCACTTTTTATTAGAAAAAATCATTAATTTCAAGCAAATACTCAATTGTCTTCTATTAAAAAAATTGTGTAAACAGCTGTAAACGAAAGAAACAATGAACGAAATGTTCTTATCTATTATTATTAACCCCCTTTAAACGATCAGCTTAAGCGAACTTTAAATATTCGTTAGAGCATTATCATACCTGTAAGCGATGTATTTCCTTCTCATGCAGCTCGATCTGAACATGTTTCTCTTCAGCGTCCTTAACCATCTCTTCGAGATTTCTATTAAGGCGATTGTTAGTTTCAGTAGTTTGTTCAAGTCTTTGTCGTATTCTCATTACTTCCTCATTCAGTGCTTCTTTTTTTCTACCAATTGCTGTCAACTGATTGTGTATTTCACTGCGATCTCTTGTCACGCAAGACAAATCCTGAAGAATTTTCTCATTTTCCAGATGCAAACACTTAAGTTTTTCACTAAATGCTAAGTTGTCAGTTTCTAAGTCGAGACGTGTCTTTTCTGCATTACTTAATTCTTTCTTTAGCTCAGCTATTTCATTAGCTTGATCATTGCTTAGCAACCGTAATTTTTTGCGTTCTTCCTGAGTTTCTACCAAACAGATTTGCATAGATTTAAGCTCATCAAAAGTCGAAGCATTATTGTTGGTAAGTTTGTCTAGACGGTCCTGCAAGCTACATTTTTCTATTAATAATTTGTCTAAATCATATTCTAAATCAGCTTTTTGTTTTTCGATTAGATTCAACAGATTTTCTGATTCAACACGTTGTTGTTCAAGCAAATCGCGATTTAGACTTATCTTATTTAATTCTTCGCGCAGAGAAATCGTGTCCTCACGTAATCGACTTCCACGATCTTCTTCAGATCTAAAAATTGCATTGCTTGATTAAAATTGCTTAACATCGTATTAAAGTTAACTACCTTAAATTAAGTTCCATAATATTTTTATCCTTCAAAATTCGCTGTATTTCCAACTCCACCGCTTTCTTATCTTCATCCAAACAGTCGATCTTTTTCTGCAGCTTACCGCAATTTAACTGTAGCTTTTCGAAATCGTTACTTAAATTTTCAAACTATAAGCAAAATCATTTACTTTCAAGCTCAAAAATTATATTCCAACTCAATAATTTTTACTTACAGCAGTATTAATTTCAGCGCGTCCTCTCTCAGAGTTCTGTTTCTGTTGGCGCATGTCTTCTAATGTCTTCTGTAAGCTGTCCCGTTCCTTTATTAACTCGGAAATCTTTGAGTTGCTCGTGTCAAGTTTCTCCGTTAGCTGGCTTATTTTAGTTGTCAAAATATTGTTTGTTTCCACACTTTTTTCCAACTGGACTCTTATGTTTTTGAAATTTTCATTTGTATTTTGAAATTTCACTTGCATATCGTGCAACGCTAGTTGGTACTTATGGAGTGCTGCTTGAACAGCGGAAATTGTGCCTTCCGCAAATGCTTGGGACGCTCTGGTCGAACTACGACGGGGGGACTTTGGAACAGCAGCACCCATGTTCGATGATGTCGACTCGCGTGACAAATGCATGTGTTGCATTGTGCTATTGGGCTCAGTATCTGCTTCCCGATCAGTTATTTCAGCGTCTTGTACTACGGCTTGTGCAATCTCCCGAATAGAATTATTGAGACGTTCTATTTCATCATTATAGCGATTAGCCAGAATCGCTTGCGACTCGGCTTGGGCACAACGATCATCTAGTTTCTTCAACTGATTCATGAGTTCCGCAATGCGTAGGTCTCTTTCGTTAACTTCATGACGTGCGCCCTCATATTGCACTCTAGTTGTAGCCAATTGTGACTGTAAACCATCAATTTCTCTACGAGCATCCTTAAGTTGTTCCTCTAACATGGCTTTTGCTTGTGCTAATGCAAAGCTTACCCCGTTGCATGCTCCTGATATATCTTTGTTAGCACTGCTCACTTCAAGACCCATTTTGGAAATGTCATTCTTTATTTCAACTTGAGTGTTCTGAAAAGCTCGTTTAATTGCACCAACCTCACGCCACATTTTTAAAAATCGGTTTTGCTCACTGCTATAGTAATCCTTAAAAGCCTTAAAATTTAAAGAAAACCAAAACACGACATCAAGAATAAAGCTAGTCATCAACAAATTATGAAGTTACCTGCTCTTCTTCCTTGAATTCATCCTCTTTGATCATTATTTCGTCTCTAAGATTTGACCAGTCGTTAGTCAGTTTTTGCAAATCGCTAGTAAGCTCCTCATTTGTCCTATTAGATTCTTCTAACTGCTGGCGAAGAGCAGCGTTCTGTGCCATCAACTTTTCGCATTTATTATGTTCATCCTCCAGTTTGTGGCAAAGTTCACTGCTATCATCAATGGCATAATCTCGTGAGCATAGTGGAGTCGAAGGATCCAAGGACGATGAACATTGCAGACCCGATTTGCCCAAGGTCAATGATGTTGAACACTTTGAATATATAGTGAAACAAAACAAAACGTTTTTAAGTTAGAAGTCTCTAAAACAATGCTGTCTTACCATAACTTGATTGGTGGTTGGCCCTGTAGTTATTTTTGGTTGACACGGCAATGTTGACTGTGGAAAAGGTGGATTTTTTAAGGTTTCATTCATGCGGCCTTCTAAATCGTTGCAACGTTGTCGGTATTGTTGAACTTTTGATTGAAGACGACTCACCAAAGCAGCTTGGTTCTGTTGGGCTAGCTTAAATGTATCGATTCGACGACGATAACTATTAGCCTCCTCTGCTAAGCGTTGGCGCAGCTCATGGTTTTGTCGTAATAAAGTCGAAGTCGATTGCTCAACAGTTGGTATGGGACTCGACATTCTCGGTGTATGTGCAATGGAGTGATGAGGATTTGCGTAACTATTGTCAGTATTTCGAGTATGAGATGTCTTCGAGAATGGAAGGCGTCCTATACTGCTCGTATTATTATCCACTTGTTGCTTCGGATAATCCTTGTTGCAATGCATCTGTGAGTTACAAAATAAAATTTTTTTCTTTATGAACTTAAAACAGAGTGTAAAGATTTGTGAAAATTCAAAATTTGGTGCTTAACAAATGCTCTTAGCAAAATAATGCTGACCACGAGGCAAAGGCTTAGTGGTCCTTTCTGCAGTTGAAATTTTGTGCTTTTTTTTAATTAATAATATTTACAATTATACTGGCAGTTTTTGTTTTTTTTTTTAAGAAAAATTTAAAATAAATTAAATAAATAAAGCCCAAGTTATACCCGATTAATGATTATTTTGGATAAACAATAAAATTTTTTTGTCATAAATTCTATGAAATAAATTGAAAGATGCTTGCTTTCGGGTTTGTTCGTACAAGCGAGGCAATGATGCGATGGTAGCACGTTCAACTTGTGGCCGAATTGAACGCGGATCGATGCGAGTACTGAAGGAAAAAAATGCATTATTCCCGCCACAGGTTTTTCGACAAATTTTTTTTTTTTAAATATTTATAAATAAAAACATAATTAACAAAAAAAAAAAATTAATCTGCAAGATCTGTCGTATGTGCTATGAGGATCGAGCCTGTGTACTACTTAAGTCATCAAATTAAAATAATAAATCTTCTCGATAACCAACTGTGACTCGAAAGTAAAAAAAAACTGCATCGAATTCTGTACGTGAATATTGAAGTTTTCAGTAACTGCGTAACTATCAATAAACAGGGACAATTGATATTTCCCATGATATCGCCATGTTGAAAATACGAGTTGTCTAATACTGGTAATACTAATACTGGTATGAAGGCAGACTGCTTGATAACCAATTAGTTGCACTGAAGGAGGGAATATTAATAAAATAAGTTAGCCATCTTCCCAGAAATTCCATTTTTAGGTAAAAGTTTCACTTCTACCGCGCGTGGCGGCCACACACATCTTTTTTTTTTTTTTTTTGGGAAACATTTTTGCTTTCGGACATCTTCTTAAAATGTAGTAGAAAGAGTAGTACTAGATGATAAAATAAGTAAAAAAAATTACAGAAATGTTGTGCAGCCTTTATCAAACCTCAAAAATAGCCATTTTTCATAGCTCAAAATCCTGACACGATGCGCCAATTATGAGCTCGGATTCAGATTCTACGCAAAAAATTACTTCGTAAACGACTCTCGGCTGGCCAATACAATCGCAACCCCATTATTTTCAGATCTTTGTTACTGATGCAAATAAAGCTATTTCTAATAGGGAAATTAAGACGTGAATTTGTTGGCAATACCTTTATTTCAAAAACTTGAAATTTTATTGCACTCTAAGACCAAAACCCATTCTTCGTTCGTCGTTGGAAAACATAAAATAAAATTATTTCAATACATTTTTCAATAACGATTACAAAACCGTTTTGCCAAAATAACCTCCCTCAAACATTGAAGGGGCATTGCATTGATAAGGCTGACATCAGATTCGATTTTCCTTCATTCATTCATGCTGATATCTTTTAGCATTTGTTTGCTAGTTATGGTGCGTTGTCGTATTTTTTGTCCTAAAATACCCCATAGATGCTCTATAGATGGGTTAAGATCAGGGCTTTGGGGAGGATGTGGAATCATTTCCTTTACATTGTAAATCAACCACTCCCTCACAAGTAAGTAAGGAATATGTGCTTCGGATCGTTGTCCTGAACAAACCGAAAATCGTTTCTTAGACCCAAGTTCGTTGCGCTCACTTTAAGATTTTCTTTTAAAATGTTTAAATAAATCCATTGTAAATCCATTGTAGTTTCCACGAAAACCAAATTCCCTACGCCGCCAGCTGACATCGCACCCCAAACCATTATAGATCCACCACCATGCTTTACTGTAGCTTTCAAATTGCTAACTCGCCAAACAAATCGTCTGCCATCGGACCCAAAAATATTATACTTGCCTTCGTCCGTAAAAATAACTGTTTTCCAAAAGTCGTATGACTTTTCAACATATATTTTGGCACATTCCAAACGAAGCTTAACATTCTTCTTAGATATAAAGGGCTTCTTTCAAGGAACACACGCTTTATACTGTACTGAATGCAAGAAATTTCGAATAGTTTGGGTACTTACGGCAACGTTATCATATATTCCGAATATCATCGGAAATTTTTACAGTACTTATTTTGGGACATTCTTTTGAACCGGACGTTCAACCTTCCGTACCAAAAGTTTGTCCAAGGTTTTTTTACGTCCTCTTCCTGGCGAAGTCTCGTACATTCCGCTTTTTTTTTAATTTTTAAATCACATATTGACTATGTAAGACTATGTCTTACATGTATACACTACTTTAAATAAATAAAAAAATATTTCTCCCAAAGTTTTCCCCTAGTTATGCAAAGAAACGATCAGCATTTTTATGTCAACTGGAATTTTCTTATGAATGTTACTTTTAGAAGTGCATGCAATGAATAACACATTAGAGTTATTCACGATCTTGTTGCATCATTGCAAATGCGTTTTTGCAAGAGAAGATTTTTGTGAACATACCACATTGCAAATGCTATCAATGCGTTTTATTTTTGTAAAAGCAGCCGTAAACTACTATTTTAAATCTAAATGAAAATTAAAGAATGGTGCGTTAATTTTACTCAGAAAGAATTGGTACTTGAAACAAACAAAATGCAAATATGAAACAGAGAGCGCTATCTTAGTGTTCGGGCAATTGAGTTTCTTTTGAGAAGTATAATCGGTTGTCAAGATTTAACAATAAAAGTAACGAGTAATAGCATATTACGTTATACTACTATATAGTATAAGTATAAAAGTATAAGTTACGAGAGTAAAAAGTAAAATCTTTTCTTTATAAAAGAAAATTAAACTCAAATATTTCAAATAAACCTAGTTTTGTTTCATGCTATTGAACATTCTTGTGTACAGACAATTGTTTGAGACAGTGTACAGTGACAGCTACTTTGATGACTGTAGTTCAATATTATTTTCGAGAAATTATAAGTCCAAAATAATCCAAATTTCGCTCATCCAGAAAATGTTTTATTTAATAAAATTTAAAGTTTTGAAAACTAAATTGAAAATTTTTTTTGTGACGTAGCGCACAACCTACCCCCTCCCTCCACCATGTCACACTTCATCACAAATGTTTAACTCCCCCTTCCTCCTAAAAGTGTGACAGTAATTCATAAACAGCCCCTAAGTAGATTTTATTGAGGCTTGAAATTTTTACACATAGATTTCTTACACACTAATAAAAGAAAAACTTTGAACTATATAAGTATTACAAATACTACTAATAACAAAAAGAATAGATATATGCTGCATGCAAACACATAAGAAGTTACACAAGTACACAGAAAAAATTGTGATGGGTAAAACTAATCAATAAGTTGATTAAAATTGCACCAACCTAGGAAAAGAGATTAATTTTACGGAAAATAATTGTCACTTTCAATTTTACTGTAAAAATAGTTGAACTAACCCCAAAAATAGTTATTTACCCATGAAAAAAGTTGAGTAACAGTCTTACAGTAGCTTTACCGCAGAAATTGTTTGATAACAATTTTTACAGTGCGTTTTCTAATAAAAATAGCACTGCGCTACTTATACTGAATTTTAACAGTGCGCAAAAATTTATTGACTTTGGCGCGATGATAGAGCACTGATCTACTAAACGTGAGATGACGGGTTCGAACCCTGCAGTTGGAACTATTTTTTGTTATTTGTATTTTTATAATTACATTTTAATTTTATTCAAAGATTAATTTTTAACACATACATTTTATAACTTCCATCGTTGGGACTCGAACACCATACCACGTCGATGTCTGGTTTACTGCGAGCTCTGCTTAACCTGTTGCACCACCGTCAATTGTATTTTTAGTTGGCTAATATTCGTGTAGTTAACACAGTTATACGGGCTGACTTGAACTGTTCGAAGCGTTTAAATTTATTGTCACAATTGTTAAGTTACAATTTTTGATCAGTAATTTCAAACGAAAAAATAGTAAGTGTGCAACAGCAATTGTACTGACGGTAAAGTGGCCGCAAATATTGTTTGAATTTGCTGATGAGATTTTTTTGTGTGTTGCCATATTAAATCCTCTATGAACGTGAGTTAAAAATTTAAAAAAAAAATTAAAAAAATTGATCTCTTTCCATTGTGGCTTTACTATTTTAACAGTTAGAAAAATGACAAAATGCATGACTTATATGCTTACATTTTTTGGAAGTAAAGTTTACAATCAAGTTGTCCCAGACATAAAAACAACAACTTACTTTCGGTACCTTTAATATCTAAATAATTGAAAAAATAACAACAAATTTCAAGGGCAAGATGTCACTATTCATCGCTGGTAAAATTAACTATTAAGATGGTACAGAAATAAATGCCACAATTTTTGTCTGTCAATAAAAACCAACAAATTGCGTGTTTCAAAAGTAACCATTTATTTTTGTATCCTTAATTCCTGAAATAGTTGAAAAGATATCAACAAAATGCAAGTGAACAAATCCTATTTTTCTTTCTGTAGATCTAACTACAGAAATAGTTAGAAAGCAACGACAATTTACATTGATAGTAGAACTAACAATTTAATTCCGTAATCTAACTGTAAAAAGAGGTTAAAATCAAATTTTTACAAAAGCACTTTGCATTGGCGGTCAATTAACTGCAAAGGTGGTTAAAATTACCAATAGTTTTTTTTCAGTGTACAACAATAGTCAGAAGAGTTAAATGAAAGACAGTGCTTGCTCCCGGGACTTAGGCTGTAACTAAGAGAGAAAACTCAAAATAGACTTACAAATTAAATAACACTTTAAAAATAATTAAACCTAAAATAACGAAGTAGAAACAGAGTTCATCAATAGAGTTATGATATTAAATTAAATTATATAAGTTACACAATTCAGCCTCTATGAGTACCAGGGAGTGTTTCAATATAAAAATAAGGTAACAGAGCAACGGAAAAGTCAATATCCAAAGGAATATTTTCATTATTTAAACCAATAGGAGAAAGATAAGTGTAGTTAGGCAAACTGAAAGATTTTTGTTACTCGGAGATATCATTTATAAGGTAGTTATTATGAAAAAAAAGATTTAAAATAAACTTCTTCTGTAGAGTTAAAGCATATTTACAGAAAGGAATAATTTGAGCCTTTCTATAAATAAAATTATTAGAATAACGTTTAACAAAGGATTCGTAGTTTCTGTCGACGACGAAAACGAAAATGGCCATTTCGGCCCTTGAAAGGACTTAGACCGAGCTTCTTATGATCAATTGTGTTGTGTGTGTTGTGAAATGTGTTGATGAAATATTTTTATAAAAGTCTGTACGGGGCATTTTTTAAAATTTTTTTTTTTTTGAGAATCGATACTTTTTTTTATGTCACTTCATACATGTCTCAAGAATATGCAAAAAAAATGTTTAGCCTGTTTTGCGCTCGCCGTCAAGCGTGTTTTTTTTTCTAAAATTGAACAGATGGCTTTATTATTCTCGCGCCTCTCTTCTAGCTCTTTCAAATAGCATATATTGTATTTATTATGATTTATATAATGCTATTAATGTATTATATTATTGAATTTGTATACGCATGAACATCGCCAAACGTCGCAGTACTGAATTGGCAAAAAAAAAAATCTAAAACGGAAAAAATCTAACCGGGATAGCAGACGACTGGTAAGTTAAAAATAAAATAATTTTTCATTTATATAAAAAAAATGTTTCGTTTTTTTTGAAAACCACGTTCTTAACTTTTCTACTTAACATTTCTGCAAAAATACTTGACCGATTTATATGTCTATGGTCTAGACTTTTTTGTTATGAATTTTTCTAATTAATTTTTTTGAAAAACTCGAAGTTAGATCCTCATATTAGGTTTAAACTCTCACCAATTTTTTTTTTTAGATAAGCCAAGCACACTGTTTTTTCTATTTTTTGTATACCGCTTCATTTACGCACGTGTGACGTGGAAGTGACGTCACAAAAAAAAACAAAAAATTTTTTGTTAATTTTAATACTAATGTAAAACAGTAAAAGTATTTACTCAAAACTCCTAAAATTGCGAAAAAATTAGGTAAAATGTCCCTTTTATTTCAAAAAGTCAGTAAAAAGAGTTATTTGAGATTTTTATATTTAAAATAATAACATTTTCAAAATAACATTTTCTTAAGATTCTTATTTTAAAGACTTTTTGGTATAAAGTCACAAGAGTCCCAGCTTCTTATAAAATAAAATATTTTAGCACATATTGTCAAATATAACATTTAAAACGTTTTATCACATAAATTTTATTTTATATCATGTTGTTTAAATATCATGTTGTTTAAATTAAGACTTTTAAGAAATTATATTTTATAAAATTCATAAAAAAGAAAGATAATTTTTCAAAAATTGTTGAAAACCAATATTAAAATATGTTCACATACAATGTGCATATTTGAAAAAAGAAGCATACCCAATTCTTAAAGAATAAATACAATTACAAATCATTTCTATAATTTTAGAAATTTTATGAAACTAAAATCATTTTAATTGCAATTTTTGAACTTTAACTTATTTATGTAACTTTAACTTAAAATAATTTAAGAATATCCATTAACTAAATACTCAATGGGCAATTTGAGCTTGAAATATACTGCTTTTTACTGGTGTTTATCACAGTTTTTACGCTATTTTCCATTTCATGAAATACACTTTAAAAACTTTTTGTGCACAAAAAAGAATCTGCCAAAAATAATTTGATTTTTCCAATGCAAAATTTAAAAATACATCGAATTTGTACACTGCTTTAGTTTAAAGTGCCCACTGAGTAAATTTATTTGCATTCTTTAGAATGCTTAAATGATTGATTTACTTTTCCTTTAAGACTTTTGACTATTAATTCACTTTATACATAAATTTTTTTTCACTCACTTCAAAATATCCTCTTCTAATTTGATTTGAGTCCACAATGTATTTTCGTCTTATCCGTTCAAGCTCACTTACGTTTATACAGGTCGATCCTGATTTACAACGCAATACATTGATTGTTCGATATGAAAAGTAAATTTTTATTGTTTATTACTGTTGGCATAAATGCAAATATGCTCTCTAAGATACTGTTGACTTAGCTACAGAAGCAGTTTTTTTATTAAATCGAATCAAATTGAAATAATATCTGTTGAGCTTTTTTTTTACAACCATTCGTAACCCCCTCAGGTCGTAAGTAATGAACAAAGTTATGTTACGCAAAATAACAATTTCTGGATTTCTTTTGCTTGCGACAACATAACCATTTAACGAGGATGGGAAACATAAAAATTGAAATAACAAATTCCCTGTTTCTAAGGACAACCAAATTGATTTTATGCTCAAGAGTGTTTCGCTTTATAAATAAAAAGTATTTTGGAGATACAAAATATATTAACTTAAAATAAGTATATTTTGTATAAAACCATGAGTTTGTAAGTGCTATATTTCGATAAGATATCGATACGCCTGATTGTGAAAAGCGTTATTCATGTCAAATTTGAAAATTGCCAAAAAAATTCCTTTAGTATTTCAATGAAGTAATCGTAAGGTTAAACATTACCAAAAAGCCGATATTTTATCTGAGCATTTATAAAGGCTTGATTAGAAGGGAATGATTCTGAGAAAAAAAACCATATCTCCACACTTTAAATTCAATTTCCAACTGTTATAGTACCGAAACAAAGGCTGGTTAATATCCTATCAAGCAACTAGCTATATGAGGGTTATCATAGATGTAAATTTTGGAGGCTATGATATTATTTTTGGTAGCACTTACTTTACCGAATACATTTTTTTTAAACACCCTGTATCTCAGTGTATGTTGAAAATATGCCCCGTGCCAAAATTATAAACGCACTAGATTTTTGCCAATATCTTTTGTTGTGTGCATGATGACAGTTTTCTACTTTTACCGTTAGACAAATGTGTTAAGACCAATCAGGGTTGGCACTTTTAATTATACTTTTCAGTACAATTTTATTATAAAAAGTACGTAAGTACCACGAAATTATTTTAGTACATTTTCATGCACTTGCTCTTCGCAATATGAACTTTCTCTGCTTTTTTTTTTAATTTCATCAAGTTTTCAGTGCTTTTTGTGCATTTTTGCAACAATGTTTATAGCACATTCGAACGAACTACCACCCTGATCAATATTTACAGAATTTTACAAGCGGTTTTATAAATTTCACATTCTTTAGCAAATGTTGAAAGATATTTTCGATCCAAAATTTAATCAAAACAAGGTGCAGAAATCGTCTGCTTGCTGATTCAGTTTCTTCTTTACTACTTCTTTACCACTGGGCAATGTTGCTGTAACTTAAGAATTAAAAGCGCTATGCATTTCGAAAATATATCTGTTGAAGAAGAGGAAGACGCACATTTTCTTGATTAAATTTTAAAAAGTGAATGCACACTACTATATTTACTTAACTATATTGAATTGTTTGTCCTTTTTTGTTAATTTTTATTTATTTTAAATAAATTATTAAATGTATCAAAAAAAGTTTCATTACAAAAAGTACAATTTTAATTTCGGTTTGGTACAATTTCAGAAGAGTCATTTCCCATCCCTGAGATCAATTGTTGTATGTAACGAACAACAACAACAACAACAACATTAAAAGAGAAAATATAAACATACGAAATATATCGCTATGCCAAAATTATAAGCCCACTTCATAAAAAGTGTTTTTGTTTTATGCATACATAATTTTATTGTTAATTTTAGTAATGGGCTATGTTTCCGTTGTTTTCTATAACCTCAAAAAAACGGTTTGGCATTGAGTCAAATAAATTCTAAAATTGTTGCTCGCTGAAGTCGCCCCAGCTTTGTATTGCAATAGCTTGTTGCATCTCTTCTTTCCTAGAGTATTGGGTATTTCCTCAAAAAAAAAAAAAAAAACGTGAACGAAAGCACTCCACACATTTTCCATGATATTGAGATCAATAAAAAGTGGTGGTCACTCAAGAACGGGAATGTTACGGCTTCGAAAACAACGTCAAGTTGCGCGCGGTGCGTGGCATGCTGCATTGTATTGTTGAAATTCAAGAATTTAGTCTGCACTTTCGTTCAAAAAGGACAATAATTTATTTTTTTTACAAAAAAAAACACACCAATGATCTCAAAGATTCACCAAAGATTCACCTTTCCAAGGGCACGGAGTGCACTCCACACCATCAGTGACTCGGCACCGAAAGTTCTCTTTGAAAAATATCGGGGTTCATGTCCTATATCCCACCAGTCATCCAAGTCAAACTTACGTCCCATTATGCTACGAGCGACTTGTTAACGCTTCTTTTTATGCTTGTCGCTTAGTCGAGGGGCCGGCTTCATTTTAGAAAACCATATGTTCCCGGAATTCTTTAAAACATGGCGAATTGCACATCAATTTTGACTAATATCGATGTTTTTTTGCATACATGGTTATCGATAAAAAAGCAGTGTAAAATCGCGGGATTTACTTTTTTTGAAAATAAATTATTAGAGGGAAAAATACAAGTTATAAGAAAAAATTTTTATAAATTCCAATATTGCTTGCTAATTGATTGAAAAAATAGTAATTTGGAAGAATTTGCTAGAATTTAAAACAATCAGTGATCTACTAACAATATTCACTTAACGACTATCAGCAAACCAAAAAAAAACAGTAAATCATAACTTTATTTATAACGAATAGAGCCCCACAGACGATACTGCATGTGGGATGAACATGTAGTTTGTCGCACATGTCGGATGGACTTCATTATTTTGTAGTTTCAAAGAGTGAACATCGAGCGCAGTAGATATTTTGTAGCGTAAAGATGACGAACGTATTGATTGTAGCAATCATTTTTGTACTCTTCATTTTTTAATTTCTAAGTCTCCGGGAGACTTCATTAATATCGAAAAATTCTTTCCAAAATTCAACATTTCTTATGTTAGTCATTTTTCGAGGGAGATGTGCTTCTCTCAAATGTGCTTCTCTCGATGTTACGATGTTTAATATAGAGCTATAACATCGATTATTTGTCTTTTATTATCGATAAACATCGAATAACGATGATTATCGAACATCTCTACCCTAGAGGGTTCAAGTATATGAGCTTCAAATATTTGAATATGAAATATATGAGGATTCAAATCAGCGTTAGAATTTGCTGGAAAACTATCGCAGTCGATAGTCGGCTACTGCTGTCTGCTACGTAAATTTCAATAGTCGAAGCAACAGTTCACGAAGGGCTGTCGCTGTCGATTGTTGACTATTGCTGTAGCAGTCGTAGCAGTTGCTGTCGCAGTCAACTTAGACATTACAGTGTTAGGGGATCGCTGACTTCGAACCTGATGTCAGAATTTTAAAATTCAAGATGGTGGATAGAGTTGCCACCTAAATTTTTTTATTTTTATGAATTCGATGCTGGGACGAACACTAGGTAAAAATGGATCGCTGAATACGAATACAACCTCAAATAGAGGCCATATTTTTAAGGGGGACCGAAACACGTGATTGACTTACTGTGGACAGTCAAACACGTGTTTCGACGTCTTTTCCCCTAAAAATGTGGAAAAAGAGGTAATAGACCCCCTCTATTTGTGTGTCTCAGAAATGCTTCCCCCTTACAAAGCCCCAGAAAATGGTTAATTTTTACCTATTTTGCTTCCCCTTCGAGATATGGCACTTTTTCTATTTTTCCGAAGATTTTTCGAGGAGTTTCCGATATCTTTCGATTTAAAGTTGTTCCATATCTCGAAGGGGAAGCAAAACACTTAAAAACTAACCATTTTTTGGGGGGTTACAAAGGAAGGAAGCATTTTTGAGACACACAAATAGTGGGTCTCTCTGCTCCCATTCGCCATATTTTTAGGGGGAAGCCGAAACACGCGTTTGACTTACAATTCGACTTACAGTGGACAGTTAAACACGTGTTTCGACGTTTTTCTACTAAAAATGTGAAATGATAGACGCCTCTGTTTCGAGATATGGCACTTTCTCTATTTTTTCGAAGATTTTTTAAGAATTTCTCGAGGGTTTTTCGATATCTTTCGAGTTTATGTTCATCCATATCTAAATTTTACGAAGCAGGCAGAAGCAGTCAAATAATGACTACGACAACTCGTCGTGAGTTGTTGCTTGACTGTTAAATTTTACGAAGCAAGCAGCAATAGCTGACTATCGATAGCGACTGCTGAGTATGAATGCGTTTAACAAGGCAGCGACAACATGCCTTAACCCGATATTGACTTCAATTAGGCTGTTTACAGTTTGAGTACGCAGGCCTGTTTAATTTAAGATTTGCTATATTTACGCCAACTTACGTAAGCGTATTTTGCCTTGTTGTTGTTTTGCATGCAAACGCAAATACGCAGGCATGCGTAAATAAAAGTAGCCCTTGGAAGTGTTTTTTGTGTCTCGTATTTTTATGCCCTGTCTACAGCATATTAGTGGTATTCGCTCTTTGGTGTATTAGATGTACTGATTGTAATTGTACCGATAAATACAAGGGAAAGAGTGAGTGACTTCTTCCACAGCAGTGTATCTACTATTGGCTACACTGGAGGCAATTGAACGTTTTTTCCTTATTTTAACATTTTCAATTACAGATTCCATTACAGATGGATTTTAAACAGTTCTAATTAGAAAACGATATGATGTGACGAAGAAATGGTGGCAAGAATGCTGCCAAGTAATGTCAAAATGATACAATTAACACATACAACTACATTACAATCATCTTTTGATGTTGTAAAGAAACACATAAAGTGTAACTTCAAAAGCTATGGTATTTGTTGTTGCATGTGTATTTAGTGTAATTTTTTGACAGAAGTACACTACCCTATAGGAACAAACTAACTTGTTTTTAAAAACAACTAATTAAAAAACTAGTTTAAAATAAACCAGTATATGAACTACTTTTAATTATATTAAGGCGGCAACTACTCTGATGTTGACATGTTTTAATTGCAAATTTTTATTAGATTAAAAGTTTATATATATTTAACCATGTTACTTCATCAATTATTTTGTACTTTAGGACATCAGTAATAGTTTTCAATTGGTTATTTTAAAGTAATTAAAAAAATAATTTAAATATAACTAATTTAACAAGTAGTTGAAAATATATGCAGACGAAAGTCAATTGACTTATTTAGCGGACATCGCCATACAAAATAAGTTAGTTCGTTCTATGGAAAAAAGTCAGAATATCAACTAGTTGTGGTTGATAAAAAACTACTTTATCAACTACTTTTAAATTAGTTGATTTTCCTGCAGGGTAGTGTATTCATAAATACACAAAAGAGCGAATACCACTATTATAACAGCGTTGCATACTAATTGAATACGGCAGCATAGAGTATAAAGTATTATTGTTGATGCAATCTCTAGATAATAATTTACACTCTATGACGGCAGTCACAAACTGAGGTGCTCACAATTTCAAAAATAACAAATGCTATAACTACGCTTTGTTAATATACGTTTAAACTGTGAATAGCCTAAACAATTCTTAGACCACCCAACCTACAGAAGTTTACAGAGTGAAAATACAAACCCTGAACAGATTTGGACTCCAAATATTTTTTATTATCACAGAAACACCTTATCAGATTTTTATTTAAGGAAAACCAATCATTTATGAAACCAACAACACTTATTCTAGCAGTTTTTGATAGGATAGTAAACTCTTAAATCGCATAGTCTACAGTAATTCCCAGAACAAAGACACGAACCCCGAATAGGTTTTGAACCTCAAATATTTTTTATTATAACAGTTCTTATGTAAGCATAAACCATGTCTTTTGTATGTAAGTCATGTATGTAAGTTATAAAAAACTGTTGGTTAAGTACCTAAAATTTAACTTAATTGGTCATTTAAAAAAAATATTTTGGTTGTAGACGTAGTTTTTGTTATAAAGTTAAGTAACACTGTTAATTATTGCAGTTTATCGACCCAAAGCTGTTTATTATTGTTTGCTCGTTAATGTGAAAAAAGAGAAAGCAACAGACCATTAAATGTGGTTGTGAAATTTGATATGCTACAGTTTTATCAGGTAACATTTATTAATCAGTTTGACATTTAGAAAAGTTAAAAGTAAGTCAAATTTCAGTTAACTGACTAGCAGTTTGAACACATCTTCCCCTAATTCGATGGCGATGTCCCCTCCCCCGCTCCCCTCTTATTCGATGTAACTTTTTTATTATACACTACCACACAATTGATTTATATTTGAAAATTTAAATAAAGCTGAAATGAAGTAAAAATATTGAATATTATTTAATAAATTATTATGGGATGAAAGCTATTACAAAGGCAGCATTTTACTAATAAACTTTCACTTGAAAGTGTCGCCACGCAAGTGGAAACTTTCAGAAATTATATGTATTCTCTACTTCAAAGTGATTACTTGCACGTGTGGTTGCAGTGTTAGTGAGACAGTCTAAAAAGAAAAAAGCAAATGTTTTCGAATCTGTTTTGATATTTTAACAGCTCGTAATATATTTTATTTTTAGGTTTATTTCTAATAATATAAAACATTTTTTTGATCAGAAACGCATTTTACTATAAAATTGACTTTTAACTTGTATTTTTTTTTTTTTTTAAATCAGCAAGAAAATTTAAATAAGTGCACAAACAACGCATATTATCTTCCATATATAAATAGGCGAAGGCAAATTTTCAAAGTACCATTTTCTCCTGTGTTTCTCAACCGATTTTGATGATTATTTTTTAAATGAATCAGAGTAGGGAGAAGCACTGACGAATTTTTAAAGAAAAATGCTAGCTGGAATACCTGGCGTTGCTAGGGAGTGGTATGGCATTCAGGGTGTTTCTTAACCAATTTTGATTATTTTTTGAAGCGAAGCTTTTTACTCCTCGTTCTGTGATTTGCTTGAAGTGAAATCTGTAAAATTTTCAACAGATTTTTTCGCTAGGTAGTACGCTGTTGAAGGAAAAAATTTGTTCAGTGCAGTCAAGTTCACAATCATGTGTGGAGAGTTAAAATGGAGAGTCGCTGCCATTATAAGCCCGTTGGCGTGGAAATTTGACATTCAACAATAAAAAATAAGCAGTAAATATGTTTTCTGTATATATGTAATTTATTTTGTTATTTTAAATTTTTGAATTTTAATTTAATTTTTGAATTGATTTTAAATTTTTAATTAAAATTTAATTTTAAATTTTTGAATTTAAAATCTATGTAACTGCGGAAAAAGCTTCGCTTCTCTCGTGTGTCCAACGACGCACCTGTGTTTTTTTTAATGAATCAGAGTAGCGAAAAGAAGTGCATCGAATAGTTTTTAAAGAAAAATGCTAGCCGGAATATCCGGCGTCGCTCGGGGGTGCCCGTCAAACATTTTCAAGAAATGTGTCCAAAAATTTACCGGAAGCTTACCGTATGTAAACAATTTGGTCACAAAATAACAAATGGTAACAATTAGGTCACATATGCGGTAAATGTGTGTCAAACGCCTAGTAACATGTGTCCCTAGTGAAAATTTACAGACACGGCGAAATGAACTCATATGCACGTGTGTAGATGTTGCTTCTTTTTATATTTTATTTTGCTTGCATTAGATTACTTTTTAAAATGAGATTATGTTGATTATGATGGTAACAAAATGTTTGACGGGGTGGTATGGCGAAAAAGACGCGTTTCGACCTCTGGCGTACTGTAGTATTTATAATTGAAGCTTAATTTAAATTCCTTCCGTTAGTATTAAATTTTTAAGTTTTATTTACATGTTTCAAAATGTAATGAGTGTGAAACTCTAAAAGCTAAAAAATCATTTTTTCACACTAAAAATAAAAATTAAAGTGTGATGAAATTCGATCACACTTTCCTTCTGACGTATTGTAACAAGCAGTAAGACTAAATAAATAATATACTGACAAAGCAATATCTTGAATTGGCATGAATCATGGAATTTCCAAGAAAACAATTACTTCACGTTGACAGTTAATATTTTTTTTTTTTTTTTTGTAAAATTTACATATTTTATTTTTGTTTACTTATTAAGTAATTCAAATTTGATTAGACCTAATTAACACTGACTTAGACTTGACGTCAACTCGTTGCTATTCCCTTTTAAATTTACCCTCTAGGGGACTTAATTCATACCTCATTCGAAGATTTCAAAATGTCTGTCAAAATGTATGTCTGTCAACCCGAAGCCATTGATCAGGAACGTTCAATAGGAGCGCTCCGATCTCACCAAAGTGTTGACCACCCATCATCATTGCGATCATGCGGGCGGCAATGGCGTCTGCTACACGTTCAATATATACATATTTGACTTCAGTTTTAAAAATTAAATAAAAGTAAATAAGAGTTTGTACCTAATAAAACGAACGGATTCCAAACTGAAAAAAGCCGGCAAAAACTATAATAGGCATCTGAAAACACCTTCAACAAGTGAAGCAGTTTCAAAAAACAAAGATCAAAAGCAAGCAAGAGCAGCAAACGAAGCTAAAGTAACGTTTTTTTGCTGAACTGAACTGGGAATTCATTGGAACTTTGGGAGCTTTCGGGAGAAAGATCCTTTGTAAGATCTACGGACCAATCTGCTTCAATGGCGAGTACCGAATACGATGGAACGATAAGCTGTATGAGCTATACGCCGACATCGACATAATAAAGTGCATAAAAATCGAGTGACTTCGCTGGCTAGGTCATGTTGAGCGGATGGAAGGTGAAGCTCCAGCGAAGAAACCGCTCTACGGCGGTCAACGCAGAAGAGGACGACCGCAACTCCGTTGGAAGGACCAAATGGACGACAACCTGACGAAACTTGGAACTTCCAACTGGCGCCAGGAAACGCAAAATAGAAATGAATGGTGCAACTTCTTACACTAGGCCAAGACCGACTTACGGTTCCAAGCGCCATCTAAGTAAGAAAGTAGAAGTGGGAATTCTTCTTCAAAAGCAGTTATCGACAACAGCTGTTATAACTTCATCTTCAAAGCGAACATCAAAGTATTATAAAAAAAAACTAAAACATAACATTTGACGAACATCGAATTTAAAACGTATCACCACTGGTGGTATTCTTGTTAATGTCAGAAAAGCTTCCATTTGAGCTTAGCTTTTAGAGTTTGAGTTTGACGCTGCTGCGATAACGGTACTTCACTTTACAGATATCAAAAGAAATGTACACGTGCACAGGACTTTCATTGATGTTATTGTCAAATTATGATTTCTTTTTGTTTTATTTTCGTTTAATGCAGCGTGAGGTTAGTGCTCTTGCGCTAGATTTAGTGCTTCTTAATGCCATTTTACATTGTCCTACTGTGTGTTACGACATGTGCGATAGAAAAGTATAAACGAATTTCATCACACTGACATTTTTAATTTTTGTATGAAGAAATACATTTTACTTTTCAGACTATTTAACAGAATCACATCACACTTCTACTTAACGCTTTACTAAAACTTGAACATTTGTGAAATAAATCGGAACATAGTAAACATTATAAGTTTAATTTGTGAATTAAAAATTAAAACTAGCTTTTTGACCTACAGGAAAAATTAATTTCACGTAGTTTTATGATAAAATGCTTCTCTGGAAGGATAGAATGTGTGATGGAATAAAAAACAAACCTAAAAATAAAATGTGTTACGACATGTCAAAAAAATCAAAACCGATTCGAACACACTTTGTTTTCCGTTGTTTACATTATCTCACATTTTATCACACATGAAAATTTTGAAATGTCGTAACACACAGTAGTACAATGTAACGCGACCTTTAGTAGTAGTAGTACTTTGCCAAGTAGTTGCAACTACTGAGAGATGAGCGAACACAATATTAAATAACAATAAAAAAATAGCTTAAAATATTACAACTATTATAAATAATGCTTTATAATTTATAATCCTTTTCTTAATATGTTTTATTTTATTTTTATTAGTGCATTTTGGGCAACCCCCAAAATTTCTTCCTGTATGCGCCCCTGCTCTCTAGTTATGTTGATGCTTAACATAGGCTGCAGTCCGCCAACACTAGCGCTCAAGAAAATTCGGGTGAATGGCTACACTTTTGACAGCGCTGGCAGCTGTCTATGCTCAAGCGATGTGCATTTTACGTAGCGAAATAAATTACGCTACTTCTACTCAGTTATGTCATTAAACAGCTGTTTGCGCGCCAATTTGCATGAATTTGCAAACATTCAAATGAAACGCTTAAAATAAATGCAAATTTTCGTGGCTTGTGCTATTTTTAATGTTTTTAACTATTCTTTGCTCCTTGCAATGGTTGAATGAGGTCCGAAATGTGCTCCTTAATAGCCATATCAAGACCATCATCCATTAGCATCTCTAGCACTACGTTTTGCATTAAGTAAACCTCTTTTAAATTCAACAAAACAAGCGAACAAGCTACGTCAAACGTCAGTTGTCAACAGATCTGACGTTCGACGTAATAATCCATTGCTACAATAGCGCTCGCCTTGGCAGAATGCAGCCCAGTTACTGCAACATTTCGCTTGAATGACGGTCAAGGGCGTACACAGGGCGCAAAAGGGGAAGCTGCCCCCTATAGTGTGCCGGAAACTTTTTAATATAATTAAGTTTCCTTTGAAATTTGTATTTACAAATAATTGATTGATTGAAAAAATAAATTAATTTCTCTCATTCGCATGTAATTTTTTGGGATTTTCTACTAAATAATTTAAAATAATAGAAATAATACTTCTCGAAAATTTTTATAAAACTCGAAAAGCTCAAACTTTAAGCATTCATTAAGCATAGCCATTACGTCTTTGCTCTTTCACAATATGTTTAAAATGACAAAGTTCGACGTGTTCATCCAACACTTGTAAGCACGGTTAGTATGGTTTCTCATCAAACCTTGAAATCAAAACGTTTTGATTTTCATTGAACACTATCAAATACGAAGTTCATAGACGTTTGGTTAAGGAGAAGGAGTATTTGGAAGAACTATTTTTGAATGATTTTGCAGCAAATTCCAGAAAATAAATTCTTGTCTAAGACATAAAAAATGCAAGCAATAAAAATAAATCCGGGCCCCCCTTCTCAAAATAATGTGTACGCCCTTGATGACGGTGTATAGGACCAATGAACTACACATCCCATAAAAGGGTTATAATAGAGGTAGACCTTGCTAAATTGACAACAGTTTAATTAATTTAAATTAAATTACTTCTTGTTCAAGATGAATATTATCTTTTAGAAATGTGTTCCCTAGATGAGATATTTTCAGACGTAATGGTAATATAAACAAAAAACAGTTCAAAAACTTTTAAGTCAAAAATATTAGATGTGTTATACAATGAAACACTTAAGTGAGGTTATCATTTAAATTTGAGTCTTAAAGGTAATTAGCTTATCAATAATTCATATATATACAAGCAATAAAAAATAAAATAAAAATCCATTAGACAAAAAAACAAAGCTTTTATAGCAAACCTGAAAAGTTGCTGACACATAAAACTTATTTATTTTGGTACGACTTATTTTTTTTTTGGTAAGTTTTTCTGTCTGTTCTGTGTATGCAAATGTTGCTTTTCTTATTCCAAATTTTCTTTTTTATAATTTAATTTAATATACTAAAATTGTAATTTATATTTTCGGTAATACACATTGCATCAGTTCCATTTAAAAGTTGTGCTCGGATTGTACGAATATTTTTCGAGAATCTTTGTTGTACTCTATTGTAAAACAATTTTGAAAATACATCACTTGCACGAGTACAAATATTTTGAGCTCATAATATAATCCAAGTTATTTAAAAACATGAGGATCAAAGTACGTGATAACAAAGCAGTGCAAGTGTATCGGAAGGTTCATATCTCGTTGCGCCGCACAGTATATTAAGAACTTTAAGACGATGTAAAAAATTAAAAGTTATAACTATGTTATAGCGTGGCTTTTATTATAAACTGGTCAAAGCCAATTATTTCACTTAGCCATAATAAAGTCTTTTTACTCAATATAGGTCCTATTCATAAATTACGTAACATGTTTTTGGCAAATTTTAGACCCCCTCACCCCATATGACCCACTTCGTCACAAAGTCTTTACCCCTCCCCTTTTTCCCCCTGATGAAACGTAACACTTTTATTTTTTTACATTTTTTGGGTTATTCATAATTTAGCAGATTATATTTATTATAAGTTTTATTATTATGGAAATTTCAGGATGTTCAATTGTGTTTCATCAACAATTTGACCATGTGAACAGAGCTAAGCATAAATGAAAGCTTTTCTAATCCTGCGCCCATACGTGCAAGTGCAAGTTCGATAAACTCAATACATTTTTACTATTACAGTCACGTTTTCGAACTTGCAGCCTACTTGCAGCGCTACTTGCAAAGAAATTTCCGAAGCAGTGGATTTTGACACTTGGTACAAAGGGATAAAGGAACCATTGTTTTTTTGTCAAAACGAGACGCTTACAAAATTTTGTGTATAAATAAAAAAAATATATATAAATAATCGGTGGATGATTCACATACGATCATTTGATCCCAAGCTAAGCTAAAGTGGTTTTTTTGACAATCAGACACAGCTGTATTACTAGCTAAATTACTTACAAGCTTTTTAGCGCCGACATGGTCTTCGGGTTATCGTGCGGTTATAGTAAAATAATGATGATTTTTTGTTTGGCTAACCCTGTGTTCACAAGTGCAAGTAATCACTTGCAAGTAGAAAATATATCTTGTGTCTTCGTAAAAGTTCGAAATTAGTTTTAGCGTCCACATGTGCAAGTGCAAGTTCATTTAAAAATGTCGCCGAATACGAAGGTTCTCTCTGCAATTGCAGAATTGCGTGATATTAAAAAGTTAGAAAACGTGGAAAACATGGAAAAAATCCACAAGAGCACAACAAAAACATCACTTTTATCCCCCTTTCTGACATTTACTTGCAGCATGTGACAAAATTCACTGCCTCTGAAATTTCCTTTCAAGTAGCGCTGCAAGCTCGAAAATGTGAGTATGTTACCCCCTAGCCACACGTGCTAGTCCGAAGACATTAACAGTTCGAAAAACTCAATAAACTCTCACTTTTCACTAATATAATCACACTTTGACATCACTGGTAGTCCACTGGCAACAACTTTTACTGAGACAGTGAATTTTGACAACCGCAGCCAGTGCGAAATCGAAGTTAGAAAAACAGTGTTGTGTTTTCTCCCTAAAACATTCGAACTTTAAATATGCACTTTTCTTTCATGTCTTGTGAATTAAATATGCAATTATTTAATTTGCCTTATTTCACACATAAAATATCATATGAATAAGTTGCTTTTCATTTTGAAAATATTGATAAACACATTTTTCAACATAATTAGTTCCCCATTTTTATCCCATTTAAGTTTGGTACTGTGTTGGCATATAAAGCATCACTGAATAAAAGCAAACGGAATAATAAAGTAGTCGAACCTTTGCCTTTGACGACATTTTGCAAATGAACATTTGCTATCACGTGTGGCCGCAGCGTAATTTCTTGATTATTTCGGAATATTTTCGAAGTAAATACATATTCTTTATTGGCATGCCAGTACTATCACAATCACGTGTGGCTGCAGCGTTAGTAAAAATGTTTTAATGTGTGTACATTAAATAAATCGAATTTTTAATATTTTACTTTTTTAATGCTGAATGAAACCAGACTATCCTTTAATATAAATTAGAATGTTGAACGCATGGCTAAGTAAAAGATTTGTATGTAAAGTTGAAGCCAACTTAAAACTTAATTTTTTTCTACTCAAAGTAAGGTTTTAAGTGTAGGCATGAACTCTACCTCGAAAAATATCAGACCGATTAAAATACATTTAAATAAAGAAGCTTTTAAGTATTGGTTTGTTAAAAAAAAGTACGTTTTTTTCTGTAATGCATCACTGTTATCGTCGAAGATGTGTCGTATTTGGAGTATATGGTCGGCAGCATTGATAAGTGTTGATTCTCTCATCTACAAGTAAACAAAACATCTGTTCGTGCAACAAAGCCAAAAATAATGCAAATGAACATAAAAATATTATAAAAATTATTGTGCGTTTAAATAAACAAAAGAGTTTAAGTCATGAAAGTGGTGAAAAAATAGTAAGGGTATTCACTTCACTGCTTAAATTTCAGAAATCGGAAATTTCCAACGCGATGAAGTGAGCGACCGTTTGTAATGTTTAGTTTTTTCACATTCATCTGTCAAATTTAAAATCGCCATCGCTTCATTTCGTTGGTCATGCGATGCATGTCAGCAGACAAAAAGTCTTCGTGTCGCATGTTCATTTACTGTATATGTACTTTATACTTAAATAATTTTTATTAGCGACCATCAAAACTATAAATCGATTAAAAGAAACTAATTGTTTAATTCTTCTTATCTAAACTATCTTAGGCTGTATTCGGAAATGCAACTGATTCAGTATCACTGCGCAAAATGAGCTGTCTACACTGGCCTCACTAAGCCGACTTTCTTTAACATGTGTGGTGAGGACAGTGTAGACAGCTCATTTTGAGCAGTGATGCTGAATCAGTAACATTTCCGAATACAGCCATATTCACAATGGCTCACACTCATTAAACAGATTCGCTTATGATTAGTGAACACATCTTTTCTTCGCAAATTTCCGACGATTATTTTTCATCAACTTAATAAATGATTAAATTTAAGGCCTTTCCACATTTGGTCGACGCAATTCCAACGCAACTTCAACGCAACAGCGATAAAGTTCAAAAGCAGTGCAACTATAAACCGAATGTTTTCAGACTTGCTTTAAAAGTCGCGCAACATGTGTAATTATATAATAATTCATGTTTTTCCACTTCTTATACTAATTTAATATTTAATACTTGCTCATTTATACTGCAAACTATTTCTTCTTCTTCTTATTCTTCTTCCATGATAAAAGGAACTAATTAATTAACTTATTCACCTTTATAGCGTAACCAATATATAGCGTACTGCACTACAAATAATTGAATTCACAAAACAAACAAACTGATACAACAAGCCGCCGATGAAATTGCGGAAAGCCGTGTTGCGGTGAACAAGTTGAGAACGTGTCGAGAACTTGTTGGTGCAAGTTGCTTAATCTGAAGGTTCCGGTATAAATACACGGGCTAGCAACTTGAGTTGAAGTTGCGTTGACCAAGTGTTGAAAAGGCCTAAGCAAACTTCGGAAAACCAAAACAACAACAACAATTGCACTGAAGTTTCCGTAAATTTCAGCATTTCTGAAGTTTCAGCGTTGAAGTGAATACCCTTAGTGTGTAATTTGTACGAAAAGTTTTTCAGTCCATAATGTTAAATTTTATGCAGTGCTTAAAGACGAAACTCGTCGCCAATGTAAATTTATTTATTTTTTAACATAAAGCTATAACATGTGTTTTTATAGCTCTAATAACAAATTTAAAAAAAAAAAAATCAAGTACCCACTTTAATTTTTCCGTTTATTTTTTCATAAACATCGCTCAATAAAAACGCATACTTACTTTTTTTTATGACGTACTGCTTTTTAGTTACGGTGACTAACACTTACAGGCGACGATTCCACCAATGATGCCCATGGAGAGCGCAGTTCAGCACCACCAATCAACGATGACGAAGTGGAAGTACCACCACCTAGCCATGAAGAGGTTCGAGTTACTATCCAACGACTCAAAAGCAATAAAGCAGCGGGTGATGACGTCCTGTCAGCTGAATTGTTTAAAACCGGCGGCAATGAATTGATAAAGCGCATGCATCAGCAAAATATGGCTAGCGGAAAGCATGCCCCACGATTGGAACCTCAGCATACTGTGTCCTATACTTAAGAAAGGAGACCCAACAATCTGCGCCAGCTATCGAGATATCAGTCTTATTTCCATCGCATATAAGTTTCTCTTAAGCGTTCTGTGTGAAAGATTAAAGCCGATTACAAAAACACTGATTGGACCTTATCAGTGTGACTTTCGACCTGGAAAGTCCATTGCACCATGGCACCATTTTCTACAAATGTGTTCAGCTCCTTGCATACGCTGATGACATTGATATTGTCGGTAGAACTAAGAAAGATGTTACTGCTGCTTTCACCGCTATCGAAAAGGAATCAGCCAAAGTGGGTTTGACAGTAAATGAGGGTAAAACAAAGTATATCCTGTCTACAAACAAGGGAGCGCTGCGCTTAGACTCCCACGTTTCATCCGGCAACTATAACTTTGAAATAGTCAAGGAGTTCGTATACCTTGGCACCGCCATTAATAACAACAACGAAGTCAGCCTGGAGATAAAGCGAAGAACAATAATTGCTAATAGGTGCTACTACGGGCTCAGTAAGCAACTAAGTTCCAAAGTCCTCTTTCGATCGACAAAACTAACACTCTATAAGCCGCTCGTTCTACCTGTGCTGCTTTATGGCGCTGAGACATGGGTAGTTTCGCAAACTGAATGCCGCAAACTGAATTTCGCAAACACATGAATGCCGCTTCATTGTGTTTTATTGCCTTAATAAAACTATTCACAAGGCCAAAATGAAAACTCCACCTTTTTTATGACTTTTTGTAAGACCCACTCGAATGGACCCACTGGATTAAATTTTGTTCATATTTATTTGTTAAGCAAAGCTATTGGACAGAATAATCGGAAGAACTTTGCTGAAGAAACTAAAATAAAAATCCTAATGGTTCACGAGTTAATGTTCATGAAAATTTGTACATATCTTGAGTAATTTTTATTCTGAGCTATATATTTAAAAAATAAAAATTGTTCTAAGGTGTTCGGTAAAGTGGCAAAACGAATGACACCGTGACATTCCTCATACCAAAGTTAAGTGAAAAACGTTAGAATTGTCAAATACCAACAGGAAAAAAAGTGTACAAAAAATCGCACAGTGTAATTGATGCTCTTCGTTCTCTGAGGCCCTCGGAGGTTGAGACGACCAACTCAAGACGCTAGTGGAGACAAACAAGCATTCGACTGTTGGAGAAATTGCAATTGCCCAAAATTTTTTCGTTAGAAGCGTTCACGGTCATTTAAAGTCCTCTGGTTTCATCAAAAAATATAATGTCTGGTTCTCCGAACGAATTGAAAGAAATTCACAAAGTCAGTCGAGTTGACATGACGATTGGCTTATGAAACCTGCAAAAAGCAACCCATTTCTCAAGCATATGATTACGATTGTCTACAACAATGTCATCAAAAAACAAAGATGGTTCAAAAAAGATGAAACTCCGGAGAGAAAAGCAAAAGCAGGCATTCACCAGAAGAAGGTTATGTTCTCAATCTGATGAGTAGATCTGTCTACTAAGAGCCACTCCCACAGAAAGATCGCACAAAATGGCGAATATAAAGTGATTAAAGCTGATTTGATTTATAAAATAAATGAGCTTAAATTGTAAATAAAAAACCGTTCTGACTTTTTGAACAACCCAAAACTTTTGCTTTTGTAATTTGCTTTTGAATTAGAAGAAGTAAGAAAAATAAATTCTTGAGGTTTTGTTTTCAAACGGGTAAATTTTTGAAATCTTGCTTTTAGAAAGCTGCCGCAAAAGCCTTCTATCTGTTATTGTTAAATTTAGTGACCTTAAAAATAAAGGGTATTTATAAGTATATTTTTATATTTAATCATGTTTCAAAAACTGTTTTTGGCTACTTAACTTTATAAAAGAAAAGCAAAATAAGCAATATCAGCCAGTATCGCATCTAAATAACTAGACAGATCTTCAGTTTATTTAAAATTTCATCATAAAAAAAAATCACCTAAAGTGAACTTTTGAACAGACAGATTAAAATGATTTAAAAATACATTATTAATTATTTTGTTTTTGTTTAAAATGAGCCTATTACATGACAACTTGATAATAAGAAACTATTCCCAGGTTAAAAATCTGAAAAAAAATCTTGAAAAGGTCAGGTTGTCTGAGGCAATTTTTTATAGCAATCTCGCACACTGTAGAACTGCGATGATAACCGTCGCTTTTGGAATACTTGATCATCAATAATATTTTTTTATTGCAATTATAAACTGTTTAATCTTAAAAATGCAAGCACTGACAAACATACTCATACATCTTCCAGATCTCATCGACACTGTTCGTTCTTTCTATGTCTATTAGTTAAAGAAAGATGCTACTTAAAAGATGAAAATACTAATAAGCTGCATTTAGTGTCTTTTTGATTTTGGACAAGATTTAATCGTTGGGACCTTCTGCAAAGACAAGAGTGACTTTAGCTCGCGCCACTCTAATATAAATAAACGAATGTGAAGTTAATTGAAGCTAAAATGTCTGTCGATTTTGCAGAGATTCAAAAGCAGAGAGAAAACGTATTTTTCGGTGCATGGCCCATGGAAAATCTGTCCAGTAAAATTATGAATAAAGAAAAAAGTGTTCATGTTCCTGCAGATGACGTGAAAATCCAAAATAAGCACTGCAGTCATCATATTCGCCGACTAAGACAAAGAATTCAGAGAGAAAATTCACTTAGTTTAATACCGGAGTATCCGCTGCTAGAAGATGCAAATACCGGTCTGCCATCACAAGAACAACTAATTCATCTTCGAAGTCCAAAAAGAAGGAATTACAAAGTAATGCTCTTTATGCCGAACCTACTACTAAAGATTGCGCTGACCCTAATGCGGTACGTTTTA
The DNA here is from genome assembly GCA_914767935.1 of Coremacera marginata. NCBI lineage: Eukaryota > Metazoa > Arthropoda > Insecta > Diptera > Sciomyzidae > Coremacera > Coremacera marginata. Next base: position 250,056,667 of record OU612043.1, read on the forward strand.
TACATACCGCTCTCCATAGCGGCACCGAGTTTCTGGCTTTCGGCTATGCTATGGATTTTCTGGAAACTTTTAAGTATTCCTATTAGCCTGGCAAAATGGCTATACAGAAGTGTCGGAGAGCGAGTCAGATCGGAAAGCTCAACATCTATGAAACGTACGGTACTCATAAGTTGTGGCAGCACAATTCAATCTCTACACTTGGCGCGTAATTTTTACTCTTCTGGGGCTCGTGTTGTTGTGTTTGAGATTGACGAACTTTTTGCTTTGGCTCGCTTTTCGGCAGCTGTGGATAAGTTCTATATCGTACCACGTCCAACTGTTTATAACTCAAGCACTTATATAGATGCCCTTTGTCACATTGTCAAGAAAGAAAAACCATCAATATATATTCCAGTGTGTGCCACAAGTTCAGCGTACTATGATGCTTTAGCTAAACCTTACTTGGAGTTACTTGGATGTGCAACATTTATGGCTGGACTGCAGGAAACCATAATACTGGACGATTGTTTGCAGTTCTATCAGAAATGCTTTAGCCGTGACATTCAGTTGCCTACTCATCGGTTATTGTGCTCCCGAGACGACCTGCTTAATTCATATGAAAACGGAAATTTTGGAAACTTTCGCAACATTTTAATAGCGGTTGGCATGAACGGTCTGTTAAATCGACAAAAGTTTATTTTGCCAAATAATAGACGGGAATTTAGATTTAATCATGAAATAAGCAACCAACATCAATGGCTTTTGATCCAGGATCTACCAGGTGATCATTTTATAACCTGCACTACTGTGAAGGACTCACGTGTTGTGGCCAATGTGACGTGTAGAATTGAACATGCTACAAAAAAACTCATACCACTTCTCTCGTTTCAAAACAACAAAATTGCCGAGGATTTTGAAATTGAAAAATGGATTAAAACATTCTTTGCAAAGGTGAGATTTCAGCGCAGTGTAAATGGTCATTTCAGTTTTCGCATGGTGCGATGTCAAATAAGTGGACAATTTTTACCGTTAGGCGTTCGAGTTGGTGTCTCCTTGCCGTATATTTGCTATAATCAATCGCAATCTCAGATATTCTGTCGTACAATGAAGTGTGTTCATATGATGCAAATCGGTATGCACAAAGATGAGGAGGAGGAGACCGTGCTGAGTGTACTCAAGAAGAAAAGTGCTTCGATTGCATTGGATAAGCGTGAAGCACTTTTTACCTACTGGGATCCGCTTCCCTACTGCGCCTTCTATCACTTTCAATTGCCATTGGAGTCCGTTAAATTATTCTTGCAAAAACGATATAGGACACCAAAAAACTTGAATACGATAAGATTTCGGCGTTGATCAAGATGCACTGATGGCAGTGTTTTCAACAGAAACTTAAGATCAAGGGAGAGATCTCTTAAGACTGATATTATTATGAATACTAGTGAAAGACAAAATTTTACATTGCAAAATTGTTTCCTGGAATTAATGAAAACATTTTAGCGCAGTTATATTTAAAACTAAAACCGAAATTAAATCCTTAATATAGAAATATTTCCGATAAAAAAGTTTATTAAATTTCAATTTAAGCATAAAAATTTAAGTATAAAAAACCCAAAAAATAAACCCAACAATATGAATTTAAATTATATTGGGCTTAATCACATGATTATTATTTACGTTAAGCAGTTGCTGTTCTTTCGAAGAACATCCATTTATTTTTTTGTATCATTATTCATAATAATAAAATAAATTTATTCCTAGCATTTCTGCTATAATCTCGAAAGAAACATGTAACGAGAATTGGTATAATAAATTATTGTATTATTTTTAATTAACTTTTTCTTCTACATGTGAGAACTACATGTCTTCGAGAATCACAAGGAATATGTGTTTAGGAGAAACAATACAACTTCATTCCCGAAAATAAAAAAGTTCAACGCTGATGTACAAAGGCTATAAACAGATGTATAAATCCATAAATAAGCTTGTAATAAATACCCATTTCTATTTCTCGATAACATTTCAAACATCCAGTGCTAAGTATTTAGAGAAAAACTTATTACATTAATCCATTTTACACTTTTGACACAAACAGAAAAGCACTATAATCATTGTTTGACTGACCAACCACACAAGAAGAATACTTTAGACATAAAGAATAACCGAGTGTGGCAGTTTAGGTGGTTGTTTTAGAGTTTTGCTCAGTTGAATATATAACCATGACAACAAACCTTTAGCTTAAGGTTTGCAACAAACAGTAAGCTAAGTTCCATAGTTAAGCACGCACAAGTTCATGTTAAAATGGTTATAATGAATGACAGAAGAATTGTCATATTTCCCTTCACCTTGTGAAAATCCATTTTTTTATTTTTTTTTTTTTTTGATCTTTGTTTCAAATAACATATACATCATCTGAAGAACATTGTCAGAAAGGTTTATTATTTGGATTTATTATATCTGTCAAACCAATTATCTAATTAATAAATTTAATAAATTTTTATTCAGTAGTCTTTGCCATTTTATAGTGATGACAAGGGCACCAATTTTGATGCCCTTAAAAACATCCAAAAATGATCAAATTAAATAGCCTAATGCCCTAAAAAAAGCATTAAAATCTCTATAAAACTCTATAAAACTAACTACTTTACGTTGCAAAAAATTACAAATGTACATTTTAAGATTATCAAAATAAAACAACCATCTACTGTCGGTATTGTCTTATATATCGAAATACTTCTTTGAACTTCAGCGCTAACGAACCTTTCGGTTGCATGTCTCCAAAATTATTTCTACTTAGTATTTCATCTTAAAAATAAAATTCTCTAAATACTTATGGTTTTTCTTAAATACTTTTGTGGTAAAAAAATGTTTTAATATGTAAAAATCTATAAACATGACACGAAAAAGTGACCTTAAATTGAAAATGTTTATTGAAAATGACCTTAAAAATAGAAATGGTTAAAATTTAAAAAAAGCCCTAAACATTTTTGATTTCGGTACTTGGAGATTATGAACGGTGTTTTTGCATCATCAGAAAATGTCTATATTAGAGCAGAAAAAAGTTGACATATCAACAAAATCCGAGCCCAGGTGATGGCATACACGCTTCAGCAAAGTTATCAAATTTTAGAAATTTGGTTACAAATTTATGGTTATGGGTACTTGCGCCACATTGCACCCGATAAATCGACCATCTGAGACCGCGCAATTCACCATATTATAGAAAGTTCTCGCACAACATTGTCTTTGCAAGATACCAGAGGTATCAGTATTGCCAGCTACTGCTGATCAAAATCTGCAGAATTTGCTAAAAAATCCTCTAAAATCCACTTAATAGTTTTTTTTTAATTTCTGCTAAAACAATAATTATAAATTATTAATATAATCAATATGATGAGATCAATGTTAAACAATTACACAGTATCGATAGTATCGTAAATGTGGACGTAGAATTTGTTGTTCTTGTTAATTTTTATGTTTGTTAAAAATAAATATAATTCATTCTTATTGTTACCAACCAGGGGCGCAACCGGATTTTTTTTTTTTTTTTGGAAATTTTTATAATATGTCTGACTATTGTGTACTGGTTAGTGAGTCCGATTTTCGCACTAATTGTTCCTGGTAAAAACCTCAGCCAAGGCAAGGAACATCTTACCATTCAACTTCTTCACCTTACAGTAGTAAATTGCAACTTTTGGGAGTAATATTTGCATATAAAAGTATAGAAAAGTTAACAAACAAATAAAAAATTCCACCACAATGATAACATACATAATAGCTGCATTCCGGTGGCACTAGATCAGATCAAATCTCAGTTGAACAGTTTTAGTTCAACTTTATTACAATTTGGCATCCGGTGTCAAAATACGAGTGCGAGCAGCAAGACGAAAACTCGTCGAAGAGTAGTTCAGATTTTCCAACTATGTTCGTTTTAAAAAAAATGCTTTAAGCTTGGCAGCATTTTCAGATCAGAAATAGAGCCAGGAAAAGAGCTGGTTCTATTTTTTGTTTTTGCATTGTGAATAAAATAGAGCAACGCTCTATATCAACGACCACGGGAATTCAGTTAATAATAACTAAAAATAAGTTTTTGAAGTTTACTCTTTTAGAATCGATTTCATATATTGTCCGCGGTATGAAAATTTTATGGCGAGCGAAATCGAGCGTTGTCTAAAAAATCAAGCGTTACGCAGTCAGCGTTATGCCAACAAAATACATACTGCACAGGAATACCAACAGGAAAAAATTCCAACAAAATACATACAGCAGAGAGAGTTTCAATAAACTTGATGTTGCTCTCTAATCTTCTATTTTTATGTTCAGCTACCGTTGCCATATGTTTTTTTGAAAATCCATTAATTTTCAAAAAAAAAATCCTGTTTTTTAGAGAAAATACTGCTCTTATAAAAGGACTAAAAACAAATATTTTAAAATTTTTTTATTTTAACATTTTTAATATTTTATTTTAAGTAAGTTATAATTTTACAAAAATATCACTTTCTTATTAGGTATGTAATAAAATTAACAAAAATAAATTTAATAATAAGTTTTTAAAGCAATTCATTCGCAATGTTGAGATCATTGAACATATCGCACACTAAATACAAAATAGTCACAACTCAAAATTTACAAATTGTTACTTTGTAATTTTAAACTATTTGTAGTGATCATATACATTGAATGCAGCACATCAAATAAATTTTGTACACATCTTCTTTCTCTATAGTTAAAAAACAAAATTTTGTCTCATTGCTTTGTAAGGAGCTCCATCAAAAATAAAATTGATTTTGTTTTCACCTTCACAAATTTTGAGTTGTGACTGTTTTGTATTTAGTGTGCGATATATAGTTACATTTTTTTTCAAAAACAATTTTTCCAAACTTCTTAATCATTTCTGATGACTATTCAAATCACAGAATCACATTCTAAGAATGTATTAAAATTAACAAAAATAAATTAAAGTGACATGCCTCCTTCAAACATTTTTTTAATGTATTAAAATACGTATTAGTTCACTAAAAAATAAGATATAATTTTAAAAAATTACACACCTATTTTTAGGTGAAAACAATACACAATAAAAATTTTTCTAAATATTTTTAATCACACATGTATATGGCTACTGGAATTTTTTTAACAAACATCAAAAAATCAATGCGGGCGTGATGCGGCTCACTGCAACATCTGAACACAAAAACAAAAAACGGGGTCTTCATCAATATCAAAACCGCCGTGGAATGTACTAGAAGAAAAAATGTTTGTTGAAAAATTACGAAGTGGCGGTGTTTTTTTCGAAAAAAGTGTTTTTTCGTATTTAAAATTTCAGTACGATCGGTTGAGTAGTTTTTATTTTATCACGCCCGCAATGAGTTTTTTTAAAAAAATTCCAGTAGCCACATATGTGATCAAAAAATGTAAAAATTTTTTTTTAAATTTTTTTAACCTCAAAATATATGTTTAATTTTTCAAAATTATATCATGTTTTTTATTCAACTTATACGCATTTTAAGCCATTAAAAAAGTTTTTTGGAAGGTGTCATGTCCCCTTAAATAAATTATATTTAAAGCAATTAATTCACATTGTTGAGATTATTAAAATTATATAATTAAAATATTTCTTTATTTTTCATAAGCAATTTTCCCAAACTTCTTCATCATTTTTGCTGACGTTTCGAAAATTGTACAATTCTTATAATTTTTTCTTAAAAATCTTTTGTACGAAGAATCCCACACAAGGTGGGAATTTCTAATTTATTTCTTATTTTTGTTTTGTTTTTATTTATTTGAGAAAAAATCCGTTCAACATTTGCTGTTGCTACTGGAATCGATAAAATAGCATAAACAAGTTTTTTTAGTAATGGAAAGACTTCGGAATTATCTACACGTTTTTGATCAAATACTACTTTCCAAAAAGATTCAATATTCTTTCATTTATAAGATTTAAATCTATGAAACTTAAGTGGCGCAGCTCGAGCCATTCATCGTCCACTTCTTGCCTTTCTTCATATTTAATTACATTAGGAAGAAAAGTACACAAACTTATAATAGAGATATATTTTTTATTTAAGGCAAAGTAAAAAAATATTGATTAAAACAGTAAATGCATAAAAATTTAATATAAAACATTATATTAACTTTATATTTAATTTAATAACTACTAAAACTACCTCAAACTTTATTAATTTTTTTATTAAACAGTTCTAGCGCTTTCTTCAAAGTAAAATCAGAATTGCTCAAGAAATTGCTCAGAATTGCTGTGTGGAAACGCAATTGGCAAGTTCAAAAGACAATTGAAAACTTGCTGGCAAGAAAAATTGCCGTGTGGAAAAGGGGACTAGCAAAAGACTAGCGAAAAGAAATTAACAAAAACGATGACAGCAACAATGACAGGAAAAGCGTGCCACATGATCAAATTTTTGAAAGGATGTAAAAAGAAGTAGCAACTTTATTTGCTACTTTTATATAAGTACTTACATATAATTTATAAACATAAAATTTTTATTTTTTTTATTTAACGAAAATTAAAAAACTGGATTAAAAAAAAAACCTGCCCAAATCCTGGGAGAAATATGATCCTGTCTACCTGCTCAAAATACTGCCCAAAACAGGATTAACTGCCCATATGGTAATGCTGGTTCAGCTAGCCACAGCACAACAAAAAAATTATGTGTGTTTGAATATGTGTGCATTTGCAACGTAGCCGTTGCTCATACGAGTGTTTTATATTAAAGTGCGCTTTTATTATAATTGATAATAATATAAAAGCTTGGTTAATTATAAATCTAACAAGTTTTATTTCATTGAAACTAATTAAAAATTCTCCAATTATTCAAACTTTAAGCATTAATCTTTTAAAAACAGCACAAAGTCGTAATTTTTCATGCTGCTTTGCCTAAACTGAGTTTTTCGCAAATCAGATCAAACAAAACATAGTTATTTTAATGATTTTGTAGTGAAGTAGAAATACTTCAAATTGAGTTTTCAACCGATTTCAATTAAATAAAACTTGCTGGACTTAGAATTAGCTAGAATTTTATTGCTATGACATAACGGGACATTTAATACAGAATATGTCCAGAAATTGATCTTAAATAGAAAAAATATGAAAAATTTAAGAAAGTTTTTCATCATACAGATAAAGGATTGAGCTTAATACAATTTTTGAAAGATTGTAATATTACAGTATTTTATAATGACGTTACTATTAATGAAATTCATCAATTTATCTCATAATGAATTTATGTAATAAATATATTTTAAAATTTAAAAAGTATACAATCCTTTTACTAATATAAGAGATGCCTTTATTCACCCCTTTACTTTTAATATACATCTCAAATACCAAGGTAATCGATCTAGAGAAGTAAACTCCAGTTGCGCGTCTTTTTTTTAATTTGTATTAAAAAATAATTAAAAATTTAAAAAAATTGTGATCAATTGTTTGCTTTTTACAGAAAAAAAAAACGTTACAGGATTATTGTGATAATGATTAACAAAATAAACCAAAACTATAAATTTAAAATTTAGTTTACGCTTACTTTCAGCTTATCTAAAATAAAATCCACTAAAAGCGTCATATAAGCAATGTGAGACTGTTTAATCTATCTTGCAACATCGTGCTTCTTAAATAAGTTTTGAGTCCGTGAAGTATTGAAAATGTCCGTTAATTTTCACAAGAAGTGACTGGAAGAGTTGCAAGGATGATTGGTAAATTAAGTATATTAGAGAATATGTCTTCATTGCACAGTTCTAAGGCTTCAAAAACTGTATTTTTTCCATAGCTAGTTTTATTACTATCGTCAAAATCTTGTTTCATTTCTAAATTATCAAAATTTCCTTCCAAATCATCTTAAGAGGTTACATGAGATTGGCAGCTTTTTGAAATCAAATTTTTTAATAATTTTGTATTTTAGAATTATATCTTAGTATTTTAAAAATTCCTACGGGTTCAAAAGTTACAGCCGGATTAGTGAGAGCGCATTTTTAATTTTTGCGCTACCTACGTACGGCAGCTGGTATATATGTACTTGTTTTACTTGCTGCCTGACTTTTGGTGGTTGTTATTTCGTACCTACTTGAAGGGTGAAGGGTGAAGCCCCAATTGCTAAACGATTGCAAAAAACTATAAGAAACAGCACAACACAAGATAACGAAGGCATACAGTACGAAGCAGGAATGGCAGATTGAAGGTAACCTTTTTTTTCTTTGTTCACAAATTTTGAACGCGTTTATCTCGAAACCATTTTTTGACGAAATTTTTTTTTGTATTTTTTTAAACTTGATTCGCTATCGTATGACACGAGCTTTTTTTTAAATTTTTTTTCGATTTTTTATGAATTTTTAAAGTCAATGGCCCTTAGTAATAGAAACGTTAAAACTCACTTCTAAACTCAAACTTAGTTAGGTGATTCTAAGCTACTTTTAAGATTTCGTAGTAATAAAACAAATCTAACAAAAGTCGACTTCAGTGCTTCTACTGTGAACTGATCTTAAATTTTATGCCTGAACGTACCCTTTGTTCGGTTTGCTTAACAGCTGATTTTACTATTTGCTTATTTTTTAAACACAAATAAAAATAAATGCAAGGCTCTATAAAAGCAAGTTTCTTCTTTTGTCTGCTTATACTATTGTTTGTTTACTTTATTGCTTGTTTATTTAATTGCTTATTTATATAATATAGTATACCTACATGTAGTTTTCTTAAAATTCTACGTCATTGTAGAATAAAGCGTTTAAACGGCTTTTGTAGTTTTTCTTTGCACTTGTGCTTCTGGCATCATTTATTATTTCTAGATCCCGAAATATTTCATCGTCCATATTCACTACAATTGTTTCAAATGTCAATTTAAAATTGACTTAGAATCAGGCGAGCCACAACTCTATTTAAAATTGACTTAGAATCAGGCGCGCCACAACTAGATGTTTTCTAACTTAGAAGTGACTTTTTTGTTATTATTACTACCGATTGAAAGCTAAAGTCGAGTTTTCGAAAGAATCGACTTAGAATTTCTTTATTACTAAGGGCCAATATTTTGTTTTCGAAAGAACACATTTTCAAATTTGGAACATCACCAAAAATTTAAAAAAAATTTTTAATAAAAAAACGCTCGTGTCATACGATAACCAATTTTGTTAAGATTTAAAAAAGTAATTTTTTTCCAGATCGAACAATTTTTGCAACTCCCAGCGCTGCAACCACGAAGCCCCGTTTCTTTCTCTGCCGCCAGTTTGGTGCTCTATAAAACCATGTTGGAGTGAAAAATATATATGTTTTTGAATTTTTTTTCTTGTAATTTGTTCAATTCTCTACAATAAAAATTTTGGAAAAATGTTTGTTTTTGACTGAGTTATGAATTTTTAAAAAAAGGTCTGTTTTCTCTGCCGCGAATGTCATGACCCACCTTAATAAAATCCAATTAGTTTTTCAAAAGCTCCTAAATCGCCATATCCAGAGGTTTTGCAGAGTCAGAAAATAGTGTTGAAATGAATAGTGGAAATATGATAGATGTTTTAAAAATCTAACTCTTAGGCTTGAGTCTCTGTCTCTGTCTCTGTCTGTTTTTTGACAGAGATAGAGCCAACTGTTGATTAGTGGCAGACCAATTTTTATTTTGATGGCTTTATGCTTAGAGAATAATAAATAAATTCTATGCTATATTGTGAAGTAACAATTGAATTTTCAAACAAATTTAATAATAAAGTATTATTACTTCAACCACAACTCTATCTAGAGAACTAAACGCCCTTTCACCCTAGTTGGTCATTCAATGGGTGTGGCGCCATTGTAATGTTGTTTTCCATAGTTTATGCCCTTTTACATTAAATACTCGTATATTGTTAAAAATAAACAAAAAACACAAATTTCACAACCTTCGTTTCACTGATGGGCTTGATTCAAATTTACCATCATCTGTTTTTGACAGATCAAGCGACATTTTGGTGAAAGAGATACACCATGCTCAAATCGAAGAATTGTCAACAATACCCCAAGTGGTCAGAATTATAATTAAAAAAATTTAAGCACATGTATTCTGAACGAATAAAACATTGATGGAAGATAGCGCTTCAACGACAATAGATTTGAAATTTATATTTTGGGTTTTCATTCTTTTGATAAAAACTTGTGATTACTTTTCGTGTGAGCCACTTTAATCGTGTCCTATTTCTCTTTTCGCTACGATAATTTTGGGCGTATTAAACCCCAAAATTTCCTCTATGGTTATGCTACTGTTACCAGCACTGTCATCTATAACACTGCTTTAAAAATTGATTAATTTCAATTATTAATTTTTTGGCAATACTGCTTCTTTGTGCTTTTTATTTTCTTTATAATTGGATTTTTAACGGCAGCAGAAGACCAAAAGTGTAAGTTTTATTGCAGCTATTCTTTATGTTAATTTATATATAATTTTATTTTTGTTCTTTACTTAAATAAAGTTTTAAAGCTCTCCAAAAATAGGAGATGCCATTAAAAATTTAAATTTAGCCATTTTACATTCAACACTTATCTTTAATGAATGGAAATAAATAATTCGAAATAATATGAAATTATTATTTTTCCTGGAGTAAAGAAATTAAATGTATTCTTAATTAAATTTAAAATTTCATTTTTAATATGAAATACACATTTATAAAATTAATTCAATAAATAATTCGATTTAATTATGATATTTTAAAAATAAATGGAGCATAGCATAACTACCATGCACAGTCTGTGTATATGTAAACCTGCATAGTAGTTATACAATTTTTTATTTTATTTATGTATAATTTATTGTATTAATCTTGCTGAAGATTAACAAAAACAGTTACAAACGACAAAAATGTTTAGCAAGAATAAATAAAGCAACGACAAAGTTTTTCCAAAAAGAAACAATTACTGTGCTTACATGCAGAGATAACTCGGGGCTTACAGGGGTAGTTAACCCTGCATGTAAACGAGTGTTTAGTTGAGTTTTGTTGAATCCAAGTAAACTCCACGAAACTTGCTGGATCTATCTGTCAAAATGCATTATGGCATTTATTACTAAAGAAATGGCGGCTGGAAGAGTTTTTTGGAGTGCTCACGACACCTTGCTTTTAATAAAAATATTTAAAGAAAAGAAAATATTAGATATAATGGACGGGAAAAAGTATAGACGAAGTGATATGTACAAAATTGTTAAAAGTGAATTTAAAAAAAGAAATATACATGACAAAAATGCAATGAATATTGAAAACAAATGGAAGAATCTGAAGAAAAACTACATTACCGCCAAAAAAGTGGAGCAGGAAAAACTACAAGCAAGTAAATTTGACAAGTCCAACTCAACTCGATGTTTTGCATGTAAACAGCATCGAGTTAGCGTCGCCACGTTTTTAACTCAACGAAAACCCTAACCCCGACTTACAGGCATGCCACACAGGCCAGTATACTGGCCCTGTAGTTCGAAAAACTCAATGCATTCACACTTTTTTACAAATACACTCACACTGAATTCACTTTCACGGCACTTTCATAGCTACTAGCAACAAAATTTCAGAGCCAGTGGATTTTGACAGCAGCGGCTAGTGTATGTCAAAAAGGGGGATATCAGTGTAGTTTTTAATTACTTTTGGTGGATTCATTTCAAGTTTTTCCTCTATTTCGTACTTTATTTCAGGTTTTTCTCGATTCCATACAGGAAGCAACACTGATAACTTGTTTACATTTACAAAGCAAATGAAACAAATGTAAAAAGTTGTAAGTAAAAGTGAAAAATATACAATTTTATATACAATAACTATACAAAAAATATATTTGAAAGAAATTAACTCAAAAACAAATCATTAAATTAAACTGATTCAATAGCAGCGAGAACCTTCATACGATACAATTTTTTTAATAAACTTTCACTAGCATGTGTAGCACCTCTTGCATGAAAGCATGAAAGTTCGAAATTCTTCGAATCATTCGAACAGTACACGATTCTTTCGCACTTTCACTGTCACTGACCTGTGTAACCGGCCTGTTAACTCTGCATGTAAACACAGTAACCACCTAGCCACACGTGCCAGTCCGAAGACAGTAACAGTTCGAAAAACTCAATACACTCTCACTTTTCACTAATACACTCACACCTTGACATCACTGGCAGTCCACTGGCAACAACTTTTACTGAGCCAGTGAATTTTGACAACCACAGCCAGTGCGAAATCGAAGTAAGGAAACAGTGTTGTATTTTCTCCATAAAATATTCGATTAATTGCCCTCATTTGACACATAAAATATCATATGAATAAGTTGCATTTTATTTTGGAAAACATTGATAAACAGATTTTACAAAATAATTAGTTCCCCATTTTTATCCCATTTAAGTTTGGTGCCATGTTGGCATATAAAGCATCACTGAATAAAAGCAACCGAAATAATAAAGTGGTCAAACCTTTGCCTTTGATGGCATTTTGCAAATGAACAGTAACTATCACGTATGGCCGCAGCATAGATTTGTAGATTATTTTGAGACATTTTCGTAGTTAATGCATATTCTTTGCTGGGCTGCCAGTACTATCACGTGTGGCAGCAGCATAAATGACATACTGTTTCAATTATTTCGTTAAGTTTCAAAGTTTGTGTTCATTACTTACTTACTTACTTAGGTGGCCGTGACAACCCGTGTCCGGATTTCGACCGACCTCATCAGCTCTCGCCAGGCGCCTCTGCTTTGCGCGCGCCTTCTCCAATCGGATACACCAAGTGCGGTTAGGGCTTCCTCAGCCTGGTCCATCCATCGGAGGCATGGTCTCCCTCGTCGTCGTTGACCAGCGACCCTCGCTTCGAGCACCTTTTTCGCTGGAGCTTCGTCGTCCATACGATGGACATGACCCAGCCAGCGTAGTCGCTGCACAGTTATACGCCGAACTACGTCAATGTCTCCGTAGAGCTCATACAGCTCGTGGTTCATTCGGATGCGATAGTCATCGCCGACTCGAACAGGACCGAAGATTTTGCGAAGAACTTTTCTCTCGAACACCCCCAGAGCGGCTGCGTCAGTTTGCGAAACTACCCATGCCTCAGCGCCATAAAGCAGCACAGGTAGAACGAGCGTCTTGTAGAGTGTTAGTTTTGTCGATCGAGAGAGGGCTCTGGAACTTAGTTGCTTACTGAGCCCGTAGTAGCACCTATTAGCAATTATTGTTCTTCGCTTTATCTCCAGGCTGATTTCGTTGTTAGTATTAATGGCGGTGCCAAGGTATACAAACTCCTTGACTACTTCAAAGTTATAGCTGCCGGATGAAACGTGGGAGTCTAAACGCCGAGCTCCCTTGTTTGTAGACAGCATATACTTTGTTTTACCCTCATTTATCGTCAAACCCACTTTGGCTGATTCCTTTTCGATAGCGGCGAAAGCAGCGGTAACATCTCTCTTGGTTCTGCCAACAATATCAATATCATCAGCGTAAGCAAGGAGCTGGACACCTTTATAGAAAATGGTGCCATTACGATGCACACCGGCCTTTCGTACGATCCCCTCCATGATGATGTTGAAGAGATCGCAAGACAGTGGATCGCCTTGCCTGAAACCTCTTTCGGTATTGAAGGTTTCGGAGAGGTCATTTCCTACCTTGACGGAGCTGCGTGTGTTGCTCAACGTCATTCTGCAAAGTCTAATCAACTTTGCAGGTATACCGAACTCAGACATTGTTGCGTATAGGCAATCCCTTCTCGGGCTATCGAACGCAGCTTTAAAGTCGACAAAGAGATGGTGTGTGTCAATTTGATTTTCGTGGGTTTTCTCCAGGATTTGTCGTAGCGTGAAAATCTGGTCTATGGTAGACTTACCAGGTCGAAAGCCACACTGATAAGGTCCAATCAGTGTTTTTGTAATTGGCTTTAATCTTTCACACAGTACGCTTGAGAGAACCTTATATGCGATGGAAATAAGACTGATACCTCTATAACTTGCGCAGATTGTAGGGTCTCCTTTCTTAAGTATAGGGCACAGTACACTGAGGTTCCAATCGTCGGGCATGCTTTCTGCTAGCCATATTTTGCTGATGAGCTGATGCATGCGCCTTATCAATTCATCGCCGCCGGTTTTAAACAATTCAGCTGACAGGCCGTCAGCACCCGCTGCTTTATTGTTTTTGAGTCGTTGGATAGCAACTCGAACCTCTTCATGGCTAGGTGGTGATACTTCCACTCCGTCATCGTCGATTGGTGGCACTGCACTGTGCTCTCGATGGGCGGCATTGGTGGAATCGTCGCCATTAAGTAAACTGGAGAGTGCTGTCTCCACAATCTAAGCACACACTGTGTATCCGTATTCAGATCTCCATTTTCGTCTCTACAAGTGGATGCTCCGGGCTTGAAACCTTGGGTTAGACGCTTAACCTGTTGATAGAATTTTCGTGCATCCTTCTTGCCCTGGTATACCTCTAGTTCCTCACGCTCACGCTTTTCCTGCTCTCTTTTCTTGCGTCTGAAAAGGCGCCTCTCTTCCTTCCTCTTTTCGCGGTAGTTTTCTCGCACGGCTCGCGTTGCAGCTGACTGCAGCGTTTTTCTATAAGCGGCGTTTTTTACTGCAGTCGCAATGCGACACTCCTGATCATACCATTGGTTCCGAGGTTGCGGGCGCCGGAAACCAATGACTTCTTCAGCGGCAGCGCGCATGGAGTGGGATATATGCGCCCAAAGTCCGCCGGCGTCGTCGAGTCCAGAGGTTGGTTGGTTGAGCTTAACCGAGAGTTGAGCGGAGTAGGCTTCGGCAGTCCGTTGTAATTGCAGCTTAGCGACATCTAGCTTTCGTTGCATTCCTGTGCGTATGTTCTTAGCATTGCATAATCGCATGCGGATCTTGGCTGCAACAAGATAATGGTCGGAGTCAATGTTGACCCCCCGAAATCAAGTGTATCGACTGTCATAGAGTTCGGACGTGTTGTAAATTGTAAGCTCCGCAGTTGTTAAATTTTAGTTCAAATTTCTTTCGTGAGTTGTTGCATTGGGCTGCATATTATTCGTGGACTTCAATAAATATAAATTCTAAAGTGCGAATTTAGTAGTTTCACTTGACCACAGCTAAAAGTTCAGTGTGCTATTTAATAATCAGTTCAACAGTACTATAAAATACGACCGAAATTAAATAAAAGTGCGAATTCTGCAAGATATTTCTCGTTCACTGTGTCAACTTTACTCAGAAAAAAAAAAAAAAAATTTCTTGTTGCGCTATTATTGCTCCCAACCTCTGACTGCTGTATTGGCATTTTTCTGCTAAAGAGACAGAATTATAAACAAACAATTGTAAACATACAATTGTAAACAAACAGAATTATTAAAAAAAGTTAAATATAAAAAATAGCAATAAGAGCAATTAAAACAAAAATGGATAAAATCTGTGCTTCACCTTCTTGTACCGCAGAGGACCGTAAGGCGCCCAAGATAACGTGCAAAGGCCTTTGTGGAAAATCTTTCCACACTTCTTGCATAGGCTTATCGAAAAGAAGCTTAACTTATCTTGACGTATATCTGGCCAATTTTTCGTTTTACTGCGATGAATGTAAAGAATTGTCACTCACGCATGTTCTACTCGCGATAAAATGCCTTAGTGACTTAACAAACTCAGTGCGGTCGGAAAATAAACAGTGTGTGAAAAAGACAGTCGATCTGGTGTCGAAATTTGATGAGGCATTAAAATCAATAGAAGACCTCAGCAGTGCTGTCGAAGTGAAAAAAATGAAAGTAATAAAAAGCTCGGAACACTAAACCAGAACATAACCAAAATCTTAAACTATGCCATAGACCATCAAAACGATATAAGCTGTGTTGAAACCGCAATAAGTGCTATAAATAAATCAATAGACACAAACTTTGAGAAAATAAACACAGTTGATTCAGTAAAAAATGTAACTGAAAATATCGCGTGCTTAAGAAATGACGTCGACATCTTGCTGCAATCGACCTCGGAGAAAACAACACAATCACCAACTGTACCAGATCCACTTATCGAAGTTTTGTATCACAAAATAAATGAAATAAGTGACGATCTTGTCTTATTTAGAGAGTCGCTTGCGGAAATATCTGATGCAATCAGTACTGGAACCAACAGAATCAATGTGACAGAAGCCATTGAACACAATTCATCCTCCCTCTTCGATGAAATCATGGAAGCTTCCGTGCTATCCTCTTCAGTGCGTCCCTTACCATCTAACTCGGATTCGCAACCTAGCCAACCATCACCCACACCATTAATACAACCACCTGTTGCTGCACCTCGGAAAATAATTAATCACTTTGGAACCTCATGGACCACATCAGAATGGAATCACAGAATTCAAAAACTGAAGACTGGAAACCAAAGTGATAGCACTGCTTTGTTCGTTAAAGGCTTCCCCACAACTACAGATGCAACTTGGGTAGAAAATTACTTCAAAAAGAAGTACAAATTAACCATCTCAGACTGCCATAAAAAGTCGTCAAAACGATCCAAGGTTAGCAGTTTTAAATTTAATATACCCAAGGCATATGCGTGGATGTTTTCTAGTGCAGGTATGCGAACGAAAGGAAACATTCGTATAACTGAATGGACGGAAAAACCAAAAACGGAAGTTAAGGCACCTAGTATTAAGCTTATCACTAAGCCTATGATTAAATCTATTAAGCCTACTAATATTAATAGTAATAAAAATAATATAAGCCCACCTGCCAGAACACCCTCAAAGCCAGCTCAAGATCAAAACTGGTCATATAAAACAAATTTATTCCCAAAGTTTTCTCCACAGTCAAAACTATCTTCTCAACTGTTCTCTTCTAAATCTTCTTCTAAATTTCCTATTACTCAATCGTCGAAACTCCCTTATCCTAAAGTTAAACGTGTTTCGTTTAACCTCAATAACGACGAAAAAAATAAAACTTATTCATATAAATATCCTAATTTCGTCCATTCCCATACACTAAATCCAACTCCACAGCCCGTAATAGTCACACCTAAGCCTACTTCTACACAACCTGTTACTGCAACACGTTCACCAGCAATCTTACCCTCCAATAACACACCTCCTCCCTTAATTACTTGCACTAATACTCAAACGTTCTCTAATGCTACACCAGCCTTTCTGGATCCTCTTCTGCCACCTAATGCGAAGCTCACAAAAAATCTCGCTGACGTTAGTAGTGAAGGTCGTTTCGTTATGTCTCGTCTAAGAGACCGTCGGTTGTATGATAATGTTCGATTATACCTGTCTTATTTACATAATAAGTCTGACTCAGTCTGTATTGAAGGTACAACAAGAACAAGTGCTATGGTATCCATCCAACAAGAAGGTCTTCCTACCGACCCAGTCGAGCTGAAAAAAATTTTCATTAACTTCCATGAAAGCCTCAACATTTCACCCACTGATGTTGAAAACGACCTCACGGCATTTGCATCGCATACTAGCTCAAAGTATATATGGCATTTACAAAGAGCTCGTTCTAACTTCAAAAATTTTTATTGTCCCTAACTCTCATCCTAAAGCAATGTCCGATTATCCAGCCTCCCGAAATACACTACCTTCAATTGCGTCTTTTTATATATCCTACCACAATTGTGGTGGCATGAGAGGCAAACTCAATAAACTGTTTGTTGAAGCTAAATCTTGTCATTTCAATGTTTTTGTCTTTACGGAAACGTGGTTGAATGACGCTATCAAAAATGAAGAAATTCTAGATAGCAACTGGACAATATACCGGAATGACAGAAACTATGCAAGCTGCGGCCTGTCTCGAGGAGGCGGTGTCTTAATTGCCACACATAACTCCTTATCTAGTGAATTGATTGTAACCTGCTCCTCCAAATGCTTTGAGCACAAAATAATCAAAATAAGGTTAGATCAAAAAGCTTCCGTATACATAGGTGTTATTTATATTCCTCCGAATTCAACCCACAATTCCTACAATGAATTATGTGAAATCATAACGTCAATAACAGCTGCGTTAAACGAAGATGATAGAATTATTATTTTTGGAGACTTCAACCGTCCCAATATAACTTTTGTGCACGATGATGATGACAACCATCTCCTTCCAATTAACCTGTCCAATGCGGTCGACTTCGATTTATTAAGTACTTTTTATAGTAATGATTGTCAGCAAGTTGCTCCTGCTCCAAACCGAAACAATCGCTGGCTAGATTTGATTTTTACTAACTCATATGACGAAGTAAAGGTTAGTCCAACCTGTGAGGCTGAGCAGATATTTTCCAATACCCTCCACCATACTGCTTTTACTACTGAGTTATGTACCAACAACATAACTTTTATACAGTCATTCAATAATTCTATTGTATACGATTTCCTTAATGCCGATTACAATAACATTAAAAATGACTTAAATTGTTTGGACTGGAACCACTTGTCTGCACTAGAATTGGACGATGCTGTATCGTCTTTCTATCAAAAAGTCTTTTCTGTATTTGATACTCATGTTCCAAAAATAAAGAAAAAAAATAAACTATCGGAACCGTGGCTTGATTCAAATCTTAGAAATTTGAGAAATCAAAGAAATAAACTTTACAGAGTCATTAAAAATTGCGTCATTGTAAGTGATGAGGTAAAGGTTAGATACGAAGAGCTGTCTAAGGTGTTTTCCATTAAGTCCGAAGAGGCTTATAGGCTTTACACCAATTTAATTGGAGAAAGGATTATTGAAGACCCAAAAAAATTCTTCGATTTTGTAAATGTAAAACGGAAATCGACCGGATACCCAAACTTCATGTTTAAAGGCAATGTTACTTCATATAACTCACAGGAAATTTGTAATCTCTTTGCGGATCATTTTAAAGAAGTCTTTTGTTCAACTACTTCCCAAAATCAACCTACATTTGCCAATATAACTAGTAGACCGACATTGGTTTGTGAAATAAATATTACATGGAGTGACATAACCAATTCCATTAAAGAATTAGATTCAAATAAATCTCCAGGTCCAGACCTTATACCACCAATTTCACTTGTTCAATGTTTAGACCAATTAATTACGCCGTTACATATGATTTTTAACAAATCCTTGCATACAGGTATATTCCCAACTTTTTGGAAATCTTGTCATCTTACGCCAATTTATAAAAATGGCGACAAGAGATCAGTTGAAAATTATAGGGGTATTGCAATATTGTCAGCAATTCCAAAGCTATTTGAAAAAATTATATGTTCCAAACTCACGAGCATAATTAATCCGTGTTTAAACGAGCAGCAACATGGTTTTCGTAAAGGACGATCAACAACCACAAATCTTGCAATCATGGCATCAGACATTCTTACTAAAATGGAAAAGGGCCACCAAATAGATGCAGTCTATACAGATTTTAGTAAAGCCTTTGATCGTGTTGATCACGAAATCCTAGCTAAGAAACTAGAAAAATTTGGTATATCAGGTACTGTGCTGAAATGGCTCAAGTCTTATCTCTGTGAAAGATCCCAATATGTAAAATTTCAGGGTACTTTGTCTAAAAAGATTGTTGTCTCGTCGGGTGTACCTCAAGGTAGCCATCTTGGCCCACTTCTCTTCAACATATTTATTGCAGACATATCTGAAGTTTTGCATGATGTCCCCCATCTCTTATATGCAGATGACTTAAAATTATACTATAACATTAGATCAGAAGTGGATTCAGTATTCTTACAGAATAAGCTTTTTTCTCTGGAACAGTGGTGTAGTAAAAATAAACTTTATTTAAATATAAATAAGTGCTACGTTATAAGTTTTGCCCGTAAAAACGTAATCACATATAGCAGATACATGCTAAATAAGGTAGAACTTAAAAGGGTCAACCACATAGCAGATCTTGGAATAATTCTTGATAGTAAGATGCGCTTTAACCTTCACTACGATCATATCATATCCAGGGCAAACAAAATGCTCGGATTCATAAAAAGACGTGCAAAAGAATTCAAAAACCTTTGGGTAACTAAAACCTTATACTGCACATTAGTACGACCAATCTTAGAATACTGTTGCATAATTTGGAACCCAGCTTTTGTAGTGCATAGTGAAAGGCTAGAATCTATTCAAAGACAATTCTTGCTTTTTGCATTGAGAGACCTATACGATCCTCGTGACTATACAAATTTACCACCATACGAGAGTAGACTTAAAATCCTCAATTTAATGTCGCTGTCATCAAGGAGAATATTACTTTGCTCATGCTTTACATTCGATGTTATTACTGGTAACATCGATAGCGAATACATCTCGAGCAAGGTACTATTTAATGAACCAATAAGGCGAACAAGGTATACAAAATTGTTAAAAGAATCGCATCGCAACACTATTTACGCATTGAACGAGCCCTTGAATAGATGTTGTAAAATATTTAATAATATCAGCGAGCATTATACACCGCCAATATCGAAATTCAGATTCAAGCGTTCTCTTTCCAAATCACTTTCCTTTACATAACTACTTCAGAATCTTCTCCAATTCCTTTTCACCATTCTGACCCCTTTTCTATTTCCTTGATCAAGCATTTGTAGAAAAATTGTAAATCAAAAATTTGAATGTTAAATAAGTAAAACACCGCATTGTAATATTAACTCTATTCTCCCATATCCAAATGCCTCTTCTTACATTGCCGTCTACCACCCATACCTAAACAAAATTTAGTTGTTCTCCCACTCAGCTTTCCATCTTAATAATATTTTAGCATAGTATTAAAAATTAGTACATATTTTTACTATGTGTATAAAATCTGTTAGTATGTAAGCTTAGTATATAAGTTCCCCCTTCGTTCTTCTTCTTGTCTTTTCTTTTTGACGTGTTTTTGAAAATGTGTCGATTCATGTGGGCGGATTACGCCCACTGAGAATTGCATATCTTCTACACCTAAAACAAGGAAAGAGGAGAGAAAAACAAAAAATTAAAAAAAATAAATACAACAACAACCTGTTAGAAAAATAAGTTAGAATAAGTATATTGCCTTGTTTGGCTAAATAAATAAATAAATAAAATAAATAAATAAATGTACGCACATCTAGAACACTAGAGGCATGCCTTCCGTCGATTACAACATGATCAATTTGGTTTCGCGTTTTTTGATCCGGGGACAGCCAGGTGGCCTTGTGGATGTCGAGGTGCTTAAATCTGGTGCTACTAACTACCATGTTTCGTGCCGCGGCGAAGTCGATCAGTCTTAGACCGTTGTTTGTGGAGGTCTCGTGAAGACTGAACTGACCGACAGTGGGGCCAAAGATGCCTTCCCTTCCGACTTTCGCATTAAAATCGCCGAGGACTATTTTCACGTCATGGACCGGAAGGTGGTCATATACGTCCTCAAGACTAGCGTAGAAAGCGTCCTTGACGGCTTCGTCCTTTTCCTCCGTCGGGGCGTGCGCGCAAATAAGGCTTATGTAGAAAAATTTTGCCTTGATGCGGATCGTGGCCAATCTTTCGTTCACAGGTGTGAACCGGGAAACAAGGTGGCGTAGTTTCCGGCTAACGACGAATCCACATCCGAATTCGCGCTTCTCCGCATGGCAGCTGTAGTAGATATCGCAGTGTGCTTGTTTAGAGCAGCCTTGCCCTTTCCATCGCATTTCCTGGATGGCGGTGATGTCAGATTGTATTGTTTTGAGGGCTTCCGCCAGTTGGATAATGGCACCTTCCCTATAAAGGGTCCGGACATTCCAGGTGCATATCCGTAAATCATTGTCCGTTTTTCGTTTGCGGTGGTCGTCAACGTAATTGGGGTTCTTATCCGAGGCTGGTTTAGTTTTCATTGGGCAGTAGTAATGTGGCGGGACCCAAACCCTGCGCACATTCCATGTTTAAGGTCTATGGAGTGACCCGCCGCTCAAATTAGCCGTCAAACTGACGGATGCCAGTTTGCCGTTGCCCAGGGAACACCACTTGGAGGTTTGAGTCGACTTGAGACGATTTCGACATGGATAATGCTGGCCTCGCCAGGTTGAGGCGGTCAGTTTGTGTTCATTAACTTCTCGATATCAGTTATTTTTTAACTGGCAGTGCTTCTTGCGTTAAACAGCAACACTCAGTATATAGATTGCGTCATATACAAGAACCAATGCGCTAATTATTTCGTTAAGTTTCAAAGTTTGTGTTAACTTATCGATTGCCCTCTTGCGTTAAACAGCAACACTCAGTACATAGATTGTATCATACACAAGAACCTTATGGCGTTTTCTTTTCTCGACGAAGAATTCTGCACTCTGAGAGTGTAGAATTTTTTACATTTTCGCCTGATCTCAAAAAATGTTGACCTCTTATAAAGCCCGTCATATACCCGAATATTAATTTATTTAATGCGGCTGCTCTTAAAAACACCAGATATAAAAAGTAACAACGTTTATCCTTTTCTTACAAAGTATGTCTGTCCTGCCCACGCGCCACTTGTTTTCAGATTTTAAAATTGGACAAAAAAAAATTAAGTATCATACGGGCATTAGCTACACACATCACTTCCAATTCAGCATACATTTATATTAAATAGTTTTGTTTACTCTAAAAATGTCAAATTCATTATTAACAGCACAGTAAATATTTGATCGAAACTTAACGAAGAAAGAATTGAAAGAAACGGCAAAAAAATGCAAAAAAAATACAGTCCGTCCCACAAATTTTTCTCCAATTCGTACTATATGCGTACTCACTCTCACCAATTGAATCCATGCATTCGTACTATTTGAACTGCTCTAGTTTTCATTTTCAATGACAAAAATTTAACAAAAAATTTTGCCCAATTTTAAAATCTGAAAACAAGTGGCGCGTGGGCAGTACAGACATATTTTGTAAGAAAAGGATAAACGTTGTTACTTTTTTATATCCGGTGTTTTTAAGAGCAGCTGCATTAAATAAATTAATATTAGCTACACACATCACTTCCAATTCAGCAAACATTTATATTAAATAGTTTTGTTTACTCTAAAAATGTCCAATTAATTATTAACAGCACAGTAAATATTTGATCGAAACTTAACAAAGAACGAATTGAAAGAAACGGCAAAAAAATGCAAGGAAAATACAGTCCGTCCTACAAATTTTTCTCCAATTCGTACCATATGCGTACTCACTCACACCAATTGAATCCATGCATTCGTGCTATTTGAACTGCTCTAGTTATAATTCTCAATGATCAATTTAATTAAGTATCATACAGGCTTAACTTATCACTTTTTTTTTTGTTCATTCAGTTTGTAGAATTTGAGGGTAGAATTGTAAGACCGTCGATCTGGAAAGTGCAAAAACTGTACTTTTTCTACTTTAGAGGTCAACATTTTCTAGAAAAGAATAGGATGTAATTTACAGGTCACAATTTTTTCGAGAAAAGAACGGGAAAAATGAAGATTTCTTAAAGACGGCAGAAAAATGCAGAATTTTTTTGAGATAAGAAAAACGATATTATTCAAAAACCATGCGCAAAGGGAACAGAAACATCAAATGTTGGCTTTATATTTCATTAAATTATGTAAAATTTATATAAGCTAGAGAGTTCAAACATGAATTTTTCTCCCAGTGAGGATCAACCGAACCAACAAGTGCTTACATCAACATTGTACGATCAGTACTTTAAGCACACCAAAAAGCTCAAAGTGTGACAAAAACAATTTCTGATCGCTACCCTACTAATCTCTGAGAATGACGTAATTCTACATCAAAAATAAGGTACTAAAAAAATCACAAAAAACTTCAACTCAAGTTCCAATTAAAAAACTGTAAAAGTACTAAATTAAGTCAATCCATTTTTCATAAATGTTCTTGTTGGCATAGAATATATATAAAATATGATCGGGGCATATTGTAATCGTGGCAGCACTGAAGAAGGCAGAAGGCACCAGACTTCTTAAGCCGTATATTGAAATTGAAATGATTAATATAAATCTTATTTTTAAAGAAAAAAATAAGTTGCCTTCACTGAACAAAAAATAAGCGCAACCAATTATATGTAATATCTGTAATAAAAACTTTATTTTATTGTAAATAATTTGCACTTATACTGTATTTTCATAACAACACCAACAATACTTTTTTTCTCATTACACAAAATTGTTAACAATGGTGGCAGTTAATTATAAAATTGAATCGATATTCGAATTCGAAAATATAGATGACAATTAAACCCCATACACAAGGTAACACGTTTGAGATGATTATTTTGCATTTTAAAAATTTTTAACACTTACTAATTAAAAATATTACACTTAAACTAGAACTAAAAAAAAAACACAATTAAATAAAAAATAATAAGCAATATGTCAAAAAATCCAACACAAATTCCGTCAACGGATTTTTTAAAATTTATCCCGTCATCATGAAATCAATACATCAAAATCCGCACATTTGGCGGGAAATCTGCTGATCTAGCAACAGTGAGTGCCACCAAGGCACATTACGAGAGAACTCTCCGTTCAGGAGAGTGTTGAAGAAGATCCAAATTTATCGATTCGACGTCGTTCACAACAGCTTGCTCTTTGTCAGCCCACTTTATAGAAACACAAAGATCTTGGTTTGAATGACCATTGCTTGAGTCGAAATAACAATGAATAGACCCAAAGTCCGCTGTTTTATCGAAAAATTTTGTTCATCGATCGACTCAGTTGTAGATATGAGAAATAAAAACAGTTAATATTTTGTTTGACAATTTTTATTTAAGCTGTTATGTTACAGATAGTAATCGAAATAGATAAAAATAGATAACATTTTTAATAATAGCTTAATAGTCTTAATAATATAGTCTTAAAAATAGATAAAAAAACAACTAATTTGCTAAAAAAAATCTAGATGGCCACTTTTCTAGTTTTGCATTTGCAAATTTTTTATTAAGTCGGAATAATTTTACTTTTGAGCAATATCATTTTCTATGGACAAAATTCCAAGATCGTTACAAAAACCGATACTAAAATCGAAAACAAAATTAAAAGTTCAAACTATAAATTTTTATTTTTTTTTTGGGAAAACATTGCGCGTAGGGAAAAACTAATTACTCGGTGACGTATACTTCAAGATCGGGGGTATGTACTTCAAGATCCTGTAGCAAAAATTGAATGGGAACCCCAACATATTCGGGCGGAGTAACGAAGCTTTTTACCACTAATGGTCCACCACTTTAGGTCATCTACATAGGATTTTTCAATATGGCAATTCTGACCCCTGATTTCTAATCAGTGGCAGGGGCGCACACATGGGTTTTGGGGCTTAAAACCCCTAAATGCACGAATAAAAAAAAAACGTATATAGCAAAACGATTATAAATTATAATGCATTATTTTTATAAGTTGTAATATTTTAAGCTAGTTTTTATTGCTATTTATTGTTTTGCATGCTCATTTCTAAATAGTTGCACAAAGCACTACTTAGAAAAGTACTACTACTACTGCTACTTAGAAAAGTACTACTACTACTGCTACTACTAAAAACTACTGACCCGCAACTCTGGTGCTCAGATCGTGCCTGCGTTAAACGAGAAAAAACATTAACAATTTGACAACAAACTAAGCTCTGTACATGAATACATGGTATAATGATTTACAAGGTAGGAGTGCCAGTTCTTTTGGCGATTTGGAGTTGTCAAAAACACATTGAAAAGAGAAAACGAAGAAGCAGCAAAACAGATGACAAGTTAAACTTTGTATTGATTTGAAAACTCCCGATCGCCGCTCGTGAGAAAAAAGGTAGTTGTCAAGGCTACCTTGTAAATTATTGTATCATGCACGAATACATGTTCTACCATTCTGTTATTCTCTGTAAAGTAAAGTACCGCTATCACAGCAGCGTCATTGTGATGTGCAGTTATAACCATGGCATAATTATAAGGTATGGCCGACTCGGGGAAGAATGAAGTAGAAAGCAGAAAAAATTCGGCTAGTTATCAAAATCAGCTGTTCATCTCGAGTTTCTTTATGTTCACGTTTCGCAGTTTATTTTAGGTTAAATTGTTTAAGGTTTTTTTGCAAATTTAAGACTTCTTCCACATTTTATAGTTTTTATTACTGTTTTTATAATATCACTCAAATTCTAACAAATTCAACATACGCGACAGCACTGTTAACAACGTGGAAACATTATTTTATATTAAATATTTACTTAATTTTTATACATTTCCTTTAGGACCTAAGCTAGAAAAAAGTACACAACACAGTTAAAATTTATAAGGACGGAGTATAATGTGGTGCCCCCACTATTACACACAAAATACACACGAAGCATATACAAAAAAAGCACATTACACAAACAACTTGTTGCGTGTCTTGCACTGTCAAATTTTAATGCGTTCGATCCGTAGAATACAAATGTTACGAATTTCGAACTACGACGTAACGATTCGGATCGCGTAATAGTAATTTTCGGATTCGTAACAAATTCTTATTACGACGGATGCTGGAATAGGGGTGATTATTAATAGAAACATTGTGAAAATGGAACATAGTAGCAGTAGTAAAAAAGTATTGCCAGATCAGGAAGTCCATTCATGAGCAGAGAAAAAGCTGTAAGCTGAAAGTTAAGTCGATTGATTCATAAAGTGACGAATCGTAGACCTACTCTATGAGTATGATTGCCTGGTCCGTGCAAGTTCGTTTTTACCTATTTATGGACGGAAAAAGGCCACAAAAAGGAGAAGAAAAGATAGAAAAAGGGGAGAAGGAGGAGGGAAGTCGAGAAGGGTTCGGAGATATAGGTTTTGGATATTTTTGATTATAGGAAATATATAAATTATCTAGGCTGATATGGGAAATATATATTTGTTCAAAATAATATATATACCGGTATAAAATATTCTAGATGGATGGAAAATATTGGAAGCCGCAAGATATATATTATAAAAATAAGAAGTAGGAGAAATGAGTGAGAGGAAAAGTCCAGTTCGCTGGAATCACATAGAGGATTCTCTAGCCGAGGAAGACTTATAAGATTTCATTATCGTGAAAAGTGTCAGTAAAAACAGTAGTGCCATAAAGTGAAGTGTAGAAGAAAAAAAAAAAAAAAAGGTGTTAAGTGCCTTTAGTGCAAGTGGAAAGCAAGTCCTTTGCTAAATTAAGGACGGACATAAATCGAGAGGAAGGGATATTTTCTCCAACTACACAAATTGAGACAACAGCAAGCAAACGACAGACGATAAGGATTTAAAAAAAAAGGTTAGGAGTGAAAGTTTTTTTTGTGTTGGGTTAAGGAAAATTAAGGGACATTTTTAGCAGGCACTATTAAGAAAATATCACAGTCTGAAGTCGACGAGGCGATCAGGAGAAGTAGATTGTCCAGGTGAAGTAAGGAAAAAAAAGAGAAAAAAATGTTAAGTGCTAGAAATAAGAAAGAATATATATTTATAAAAGTGAAATATTGATTTACAGGGTGGCCGACTAAACCGACCGTGGAGCCTTAAAAATTAACAAGATCGGATCAAGCACGTAAAAGATAAGTCGGTCACAAAATTTTCTTTCAACTATATATTATATATAAATAATCAATAAGTCGAGCAGTCGTTAGCGAAAAAAAAAATAATCAAAAGGTTTAAAAGGCAGCGGTTCCCAAACGGCAGTCATCCGGTGCCAGTGACCACGAGTAATAGTGCTGAAACAAAAAGCAAAATTTTTTTGGGTGCTCGAGTCGGGAAAAAAGAAATCGGCGTCGGAAAAGTTGAGATGAACGAGAGAAATGGCGTCTTCGTTTTGTACTTTTAACTATTTAAATTTTAATCTGTTGCTTAATAGTCTAAATTTGGTTTTTTTTGCTTAAACAATTTTTAATAATTTTTAAGTAAATTTGTGTGTAAGTTAAATGAAGTTAAGTGAATCGGCGTTAGTTTAAAATACGAAGAAAAAAATAGTAATTAACGAGAAAAAGTGTAAATTCGGTTCGGGCAAGTGAACGTGAGGTTCCCTTACTTTTTTTTTTTTTTGGTGGCGGTTCTGTTTTTTTTATTTGTGGAAAAAAAGATAAAATTAATGTAAATGTTAATAAAACCTACTAAGAGAGCTCCTTTAGGCAGGTAAACTCAAGCAAAAATCGTTCGCGGGATATGAGATGAGAAGTAACCATTAAAAAAATGGATAGGACTCATGTTTTTTTTTTTGTTCCGAATTTTATCATTAAAGTATAGGCCAATTTTAAGTTTGTGTGATATGCTATTTATTTTTAGTTAATAATATTTTATTCAATCCTTATTTTTTTTTAACGAAATTTCATGCCTACATACCTATACCAATTTAATATTATTTTTGTTTATGGTGATTTACTTTTGCTTTAATCATTTGTTGTTTTGGAAAATTTTTGGTTGCAAGGTTAATAGTACATTTCTTTTCAAACCAAGTAATAATTAATAAATCTTAAAAGAAAGAAAATATCTAATGTAATCATTGTTATGATATAAAAAAAAGGCTAGCTTTAAAATTGATTGTAAAAATATATTTTTTTTTATAATCTTAAAAATTTATTGTGAAAAGTTATTGTAATATTAGTTTTAAATTGAATTTGATCTAAAAAAATACGGTCTGTAAATAATCTAAAATAATGTTTAGAAATAAGCTTAAAATTTAATATGGAAAAATAATTGTTTAAATAAAAAAATTAATCTTAATAATAATTTGATTTAAAAATCGTGTTCAGTGTGTGCCTGGAAAGAAAATAAAAAGATATTAATTAAATAAATATGTGAATACAAGTTGTAAAAAAATAATAATGGCTTGTTAAATAAATTAGTGGGGAAGTACATGCAGGGGCGTGACAAAAAGGGGGGAACAACGTTCACAGGATATATGAAAGCGATATTGGTTTTTAGGGGTTATCTATCATATGCTTGCGCGAGATAACTATGGATGGGAGGGGGCATAAGAGGGTTCACACCTCGTCATGCTCCTCAACTTTATGTTTGGTTCGGTCAAAGTTTTGGGTGAATTTTTTGGTATCGATTTTTTTTTCCTTTAGTTTTTTTACTTTGAGTTTGGTTCATTTATTGGATAATTTGTTTTAGTTTGGATTTTTAGTTCGGTTTTTTTCTATTGTTATCGAATTAATCTTATTTTTATTCAGCATATTTTTTTCAGTTTTTTTATTTTTATTTTTGGTAAATTTATTAAGCTTCTGGTGCAAATCGGAAGTTATTGTCTACGCCCTCGACCTGGCCTGATGGGTTGAGAACAGCGCCCTAAAACTGTAAGCTAGTCGGCGCAAATCAGGATAGGTACGATACCCAGGGACACGCAACAAACTCAATTCAAAATTTCATTTTTATATTTAAGTATTTAGTTTTAAGCTTTCAAAAATAATAAAAATTTTCATTAGCTTGCAAAATTTGTTCGAAATAGATAATCGTGAATTTAAGTATAATATAAAACAAAATAAAATAAGAGTTCTCAAAAAACAAATAGGTCTAAAATATATAAACGCACTAAACGAACATTTTTTGCACCAGAAACATTATTTTTTTTAAATATTTTTTATTTTGTAGTGCAACTATTTTGTTTGAACAATTTTTCTAAACTGATGTACATTTTTTTCATGATATAATAATTTACAAGGTAGCCTTGACAATCACATATTTTCTCAGAGCGTTGACCAATACTTGTCAAAATCAATACAAAGTTTAATTTTTCATTTGTTTTAATGCTCATTCGTTTTCTTTTTTCTATGAGTTTTTGACAAATGCTAGTCAACAAAAAAAACTGTGGCTCCTACCTTGTAAATTATTATATCATATATTTTTTTATAAGTTCAAAAGCTTAAGAATAAATACTTAAATCTTTAAATGAAATTTAAAGTAAAGTAGTTTGTGTAAGGTGTTTTTATTGTATATGTTAGTGTTTATTTTATGTGTAATAGTGGGAACACCACATATTTTAGCGATCATGAGTGACACTTATGCTCAAATTCTCTTTTTTCACGCACAAAACTATTTGTGGTTAAGTGGCAGTCGGCAGCCATATTTGTTGAATTTTTGAGTGCCACTGAAGATCCCTAACAGACCGTCTCCTGTTACAATATTTGATTTCATTATATAACTTATGGCATCGATATCTATAACTTTGATGCAACTGTGCAGCAAACAGAAGCATAACTACCAAACAAACATTTGAGCGAAGATAATTAATAAACACCAAGTGTTCGGCAATCATGTTTGGCTAGCATAACCACGGCATAAGCGACATGTTCACAACTAATACCGTTATCGTTGGTACTAGAATTAAAAGGGTCGTTAAAAAATTGGAAGAAATGTAGCTTCCAAATGTCATTTTAAGAAAAAGTCGGATTATTTCTACATTCCCGAATTTATAGTACATCCCAGACCTTGTGAAAAATAAAATAAAATATAAATCCTATAAAATTCAAATGCAACGTATTAACATTTTGGAATAATTTTACTTTGGGGGCCGGACCCGAATATTTGTTTTCTTTTTTTGTTAAGTGTATTTGGGTCTCCTTAGAATATGCAAAAAAAAAAACTGTCGCTAGCGAATGGTTTAGAAGAGAAAATTCTCGAAAGTTTGAAAAATCAGTGCAATTTTCTAAGTGTGTGGAAGCTGGAAATAGAAAAAATCATCGCAAAATGGTTATTTTTTTGTGATAAAATGGTTTGTCCTTTAAATGCTATTTTGAACATTCCGTACAAGGGGTAATCATTTTATCGTAAAAAAACCCCCATTTGAACCATTTCGCGGCGAGTTTTTCTGTTTCCACCTGACACACACATAAATAACTGCACTGAATCTTCAAACTTCCGCGAATTATATATTCCAAGGTTGATTTATAAGGATGTCGCAGAGCTGATCGCACTCTCTCTCAGTACCCACAATTGTCAAAACCAGCCAAATTTGCGAATGACTACGAAAGAAAAACGGATGATAAAAGAAAGCACTTGCAGATTTTCTATGAGCTGTCAACTTCGATTTGACAATAATGGGTACTCGCTCTCTCCCTTGCGACAACCTTATAAATCAACCTTGATATATTCTAAACCATTCACGAGCGACAATTTTTTTTTCTGTTTTGGGCTTAGAAGGCCCAAATACTCGTACACTTAACAAAAATAAGAAAACAAATATTCGAGTCCGGTCACAAAAGTAAAGTTATGCCAGCATGTATTTCAACTTTACTTTACGTGAAAGAATTGTTAACAAAATTGTAACAAAATTAACAAAAATTGTTTTTCATAAGAAATTATGCATTTGTTTTATGTGCGGCTTAAGTTAAAATTAACAAAAATTGTTTTTCATAAGAAATTATGCATTTGTTTTCACCCATCGGCGAACCATTGGTGTCAGCCATGGCAGAATTATAAGGTACAGCCGACTCGAAGAGGAATGAAGTAGAAAGCAGAATAAAGCGGGCTAGAGTCAAAATCAGCTGTTCATCTCTAGTTTCTTTATGCTCACGTTTCGCAATTGTTTTAAGGTTAAAATTGTTACAGGTTTTTTTTTAAATTTTAAGACTTCCTTTACATATTATAGTTTTTAATACACTGTTTTTATAATATTTTCACTCAAATAATCACAATTTTAACACACGCGACCGCACTGTTTGCCACTTGGAAACATAAAATATTTTCTTCATTTGCAATTTCTACAAATTTCGTCGTTTTGACAACTAACCAAACTTTTCATTATCCACTCTTCGTTGACGCGTGAGGACACTAAGCAAATAGGCCCCACCATGATGGAATAATAATAAGGTGCTAGTGAGTTTTTGACAACACCAAGAATTGCTTTCATTCTGTCAAAAAATTGTGAGCGAAAGAGCGCAATCGTTGATAGTTGTCAAATTGTATTATTTGCTTGAGTTGCTAGGTTATGATGTGTTATAGTTTATTTTGCGAATTAAGTGTAAATAAATATTGAATGCAATTAATTGTGCCGTGCTATGTTGGCCAAAAGTTATTGCAGTTGTCTCCGCCCATAACGCCAAGTTCGCCATTGCATGGTTTTGCCATTTTATCAAAAACGTGCGATGGAATGTACCATCGACATTAAGCTTGGCATAATTGAAGATCAGTGGAAACTCAAATTTTACTTTTTTTTTGGATGAAATGTATTAAGACCGTCTGAGTCCGAATCTGGAAAAACTTCAGGCCGGTCTCAAGTCGTTTAGAAGTTATAGTGTCCAAAGTTGCAAAAATTGCCCTGAAAAACTTGTGATTTGCTTCTTAAATTTCCTACAAAACTAAGCATTATGGGTATCAAAAGGTTATGCTGTTATCTTTTCAACGAGCTATTAACCATAAAAATCTGTGCATTACTTTTGAAGATATAACATTTTACATATTATGCACACTTGACGGTTCACCCTTTTACGAAATAGCCAAAACAAAAAAATTCACAGAGAGCAGTGATGACAATGATAACTAAATAAAAACCTTATTTTAACAGACAAATTAAATTTTTTCATTAAATTTCGACTTTCAGCTACATATATAAGCACATGAAAAATTATAATAAAAAACGGCATAATTGTACTTTAGAGCCCAAGCTGAAATATTTTTTTTCTTAATTTTATTAGATGTATATTGGCCTTCTAAGCCTAACGGTGCAATAAAATTGGCCCGCTCTCATATGGTTTACGAGATAAATAGTGAAAATTTTAAAATTATGCAATTTCTAAAGAATTCCTCATTGCTTACAAGCTCGAAAATTTCGACATGATCAAATTACAAGGAAAAACACTGTTTAAAATCATCGTGAAAACAGCTTTAACCCTTACAGGTTAAAGTTGAATCATTAAGAAAGTGGTACATTTGCAAGAGCTTTAATATACGATGGCTTTAATATACGATTGAAAATACATGAAAAATATTTATTAAAAATCGCGGAGATTTTCATCCATTGCACCGTTAGGTTTAGGAGGCCCATATACATCTAATAAAAATAATAAAAAAATATTTGAGCTTGGGCTCTAAAGTGCAATTATTCCTAAAAAACTGCGCGTTTTTAGTACAAAAACAGTTATATCTTCAAAAGTAATGCATGAATTTTTATGGCCTATGACCTTTCTTTTGATACCCATATAGTTTTGTTTTGTATGAAAAATCACAAGTTTTTAGACCCATTTTCCTAACTTTTTATGCCTATAACTTCTAACTACTTAAGACCGGCCTGAAATTTTTTCACCATTGGCTTTTTTAGCTCCAAATACACATTACAAAAAAAATAAATTAAAAAATAGCATTTCCACTGATCTTCAATTGTACCAGAATGTTTAATGCCTCAATTGGCAATAGCTTGATAAACTGAAAATCTTGTTTACTTGCACAAAAAACACGAACTTAACAACATTTATTTTTATTAATTACGATGGCTTTAATATACGATTGAAAATACATGAAAAATATTTATTAAAAATCGCGGTTTTCATCCATTGCACCGTTAGTTTTAGGAGGCCCATATACATCTAATAAAAATAATAAAAAAATATTTGAGCTTGGGCTCTAAAGTGCAATTATTCCTAAAAAACTGCGCGATTTTAGTACAAAAACAGTTATATCTTCAAAAGTAATGCATGAATTTTTATGGCCTATGACCTTTCTTTTGATACCCATATAGTTTTGTTTTGTATGAAAAATCACAAGTTTTTAGACCCATTTTCCTAACTTTTTATGCCTATAACTTCTAACTACTTAAGACCGGCCTGAAATTTTTTCACCATTGGCTTTTTTAGCTCCAAATACACATTACAAAAAAAATAAATTAAAAAATAGCATTTCCACTGATCTTCAATTGTACCAGAATGTTTAATGCCTCAATTGGCAATAGCTTGATAAACTGAAAATCTTGTTTACTTGCACAAAAAACACGAACTTAACAACATTTATTTTTATTGCAATTCACCATCGGCTGTTTTTGACAAGAGCAGGGAAACATAGATTTATCCAAGGTTGATTTCTAAGGTTGTCGCAAGGGAGAGAGCGAGTACCCATAATTGTCAAATCGAAGTTGACAGCTCATAGAAAATCTGCAAGTGCTCTCTTTTATCATCCGTTTTTCTTTCGTAGTCATTCGCAAAATTGGCTGGTTTTGACAATTATGGGTACTGAGAAGAGACTGCGATCAGCCCTGCGACAACCTTATAAATCAACCTTGGATTTATCATTTTGAGAGAGAAGTGTCAAACTCACTAAAGTTATTATTATTCCACCATGGGCCCTACGTTATAATTTTGCAATGGTGTCAACTATATGTGGATTGGCTCAAAGAAAATAACAAAATTTGCAAACGTACCACATTCACGAATCACACAAGGTACCGAACGATAATTTTTTAATAGTCAAAATGTGAAGTTGAATCATAAGATTTTTGTCAGGGCTTAATAAAATTGTTTATTCTGTGCTAAGCGAAAACATATTTGTTAGGTTTAGTTTATACTCCGTGATGCATAACAGTTACCCTTCATACCTCTTTAATCCGACCGGAACACAAGCTCCTGAGGAAGCGCCGAATGTTTCACCAAACCAGTCTTCTGAAATACAGATAAATACAACATCCACTTCCGAACACTGTTCTAATCCAGATTTTGGCCAATTACGCATCACAAGTATTGACATGGAAAATCCTAGCAATGAAAACTCTGAAGAGATTCGAGAAACGGACTCGTCGACCAATATGCAGCGAAACATCCTCACATTATTTAGTGAAGCTCGTAATCAGTTTGGACGCAGCTCTGCGCCAACCCGTATGCAACGCGCACAGAATCAATCACCTTTTCATTTAGAGCAGACCACGCAAGAACCTGAGGAGCAAATAACATCGGGTGACATGAATTTCAACCAAAGCGAACATCATATCCATCCAACATCCCTCTCTAATCTACATTCTCCAACAAATTCGCGTAACATACGATCCTGGCGTATGAATTTAAATAACGTGCTATCGTTTTCGTCGGCACCTTCAACTGAAGCTCTTCGTTCTCTTATTACAAGTTCAGGAAATTTTCGCTACACTCACTTTAACTCAAATGATGTTGGCGATAATACGCAATTACTCATGCACCCTGAACAATACCAACGAGAATCAGGGGACGTCAGTTCATTTGTAACTGATAGACCAACAGCCAGCAATACAGGTGGCAGGCATTCTAGGAGCAATCCTTTGCGCAGCGAAGGCAATGTTTCCAATACACAATCTAATAACTTATTCCGAGAAAACACAGGCTCCCTTATGAACAACAATTCTGTTAATGGAAACTCTTTTCTAGCTCCAACAGAAGGTGTTGATACATCAATAAATTTTGCACAGGATGGAGCTCCATTAGCATCGCTTTTCAATCGAAACCAAAACACAACCAACAGAAACACGTTGCAGGAGGATGAGGACAACAACGTCATTTCCGATATGTTTGTAAAGATTCTAAGCCACTTTGTGCGTTATCTACCGTTTATTTGTATTATATTCGTAAAATTCGTGCACGACCATTTACTGGGGATTCTCGATTTGCTACTTTTGCATGGTACCATGTACCAAGTTAATAAATCACTTCGCGACCAAGTTGCCAAATTCTCCCAAAAGAGTTTCGGTATATTATTTCGTGATTTCAGTTGGGTTGGTTTAGTTGTGGCTTACAGATTCTTGTTGGCGTCATCAACATCCGATCCTTTTGGGTTGCTTATATCACCGCCTGCATATGGAGTAACATTGGAACTAGCGGAAGAAAGTGACAGCAACAAAACCAAAGATAAACTCGCAGTTGTACTAAGCAGTTATCTGGGAAACATAAACACAGTAAAGGATCAACACTCAGCAGCCGTGGATAATACTGTAACTATAACAAGAGCAATCTCGATGGGTGTGCTTTTATATTATGTGGCTGTGAATGACCTGATTTTAAAATTGATAACAATTTTGCTTAAAATATCAATAACCATTATGCCCACAAGAGTAATTCGTCACAAGCCAAGAGTAATACTTAATTCTGCTTATTTTCAATGTTTGTTTTCAATATGTTTTTATATGTAGGCTCGCATGTACGTTGTGGTCGAGTATCTCTCTCAACTGTATCGCTCCCTAGCACCAGTGCGGCAATGGCTGATGTTCTTATTTGAATCTTATTCCGGATTGGAAGTGGTAATTTAAAAGGGCAAAATCCATGGAAATGTAACAAACATGATATAATTTTTTAATTTTCATCAAGATTTCGGGTATACTTTTCTCATCATTCTACATGGGTGCCAAAGGTTTCGAGTTTGTCGAAAGAGGAAAATCATTGAAAAAGGCGTTATTAATATTTTTGCGGAATTTGGTATGTGTTCAAAAACAAGCTATATTTTATGCGTCTTGATTTAATAAAATTTGTAGGATTATGAGCGGAAGCCAACGAAAGATGAACTCGAGGCCGCTGGTACTTTTTGCCCAATTTGTCATGATTCGTACAGCACTCCAGTTGTATTGGAATGTGGTCATATATTTTGCGACGATTGTGTTAGCACTTGGTTTAAACGCGAACAAACATGTCCCATGTGCAGAGCTAAAGTTACAGAAGATCCTACCTGGCAAGATGGATCAACAACTTTTTTCTACCAACTCTGCTAAATGGTTTTTATAAATTCTAATCTTATTTTTGTGTTAAGTTTTCAGTAAATCTATATTATGAAACATACATTTTAATTTTTAATGAACGTTCCCTTTTAAATTTTCTTGAAAAAAGCGACCATCACCCTGTGTGGCAAGTTTATTGATTTCTAAATGACGCTTGCGGCTAACAATTTCCTCCAGTACTTCGCCATCTCCTTTAATAAGGCGTTGTCGTCCGGTGACCGGATCAGTTTCATGTCGAATTTTCTTTTGACGCAATTGATACTCTTCAGGTGTTTCCGGTGCATGCGACTTGCTACACATAAGATCTGGAATAAAAAACTTTTATTTAGAGTAGCTTAATTACCAAAGATTTGTAGAATTTTATTATCAAATTTGGTAGATACGAATGTCAACAACAAATAAAGCTTATATTTATGACCTCCTGCCTTATGGTAATTTGCGTACAACTTCTCGACAGATATGTTCCTATAATAAGTTTTACGTGAAAATATTGGTTGGTTTGAAGACTTATTTCTTTTAAAGCCTTTATTTCCTTGAAAACTTTGGAAAAAAATCATTTTGGAACATGAAACTGCCTTTCACTTTTGGTACGGTTGTAGCGAACACGAAGTGCTACTAATGTTTATTCATACAAAAACATTTGCCACTTTACAATTCTTACCTAGGGGAATGGCGTAATTTGATTCAATTGTTTCCGCTGTTATAACAGCTGATTTGTCCTCTTTATTTCTTTTACCCAGTTTTGATTTCTTCTTTCGATTGTGCTTTTTCTTATGTTTTTTATTTCTCTTTAGCTTTTCTGTTTTTACCATTTTCAACCGCTACTATCAATAACCAGAATTTAATTCTTTGCTGAAGCAATTAAAGCTTCACTGTATGGAATTCATTATCAAATATAATTTCCATAAATCCTGACTGCGCTGCCAAGAACGAGACATGAAGCAGGGTTGCAACATTCAAAATTAAAAAAGTGCTTTCAAAATAAAATTTGTTGTTCATGGAAAAAGGGTACTGCTTGTCTTTATCACAGACAGTAGAATGACATTTTGTATATTGAATGGCAGGATACATAAAACTTCCTAGCAATTTATTGGAAATGTTTAATAATTTGGCGATCTATAATTTTTTAGAAGAAAAATCTTTATAAAAATTTTTTCCTTACTGTCTTGCCAACTGTCTGGATGCCTTTTCACATAGTCCCATGTTAGGCATGCCGATATGACGATTTCTCTCTCCGAGAAATTTCTCTTCGAAGACGCGGTGAGCCGAGGAGAAGGGTTATATAAGTCCCAATTTAGACGTGCAGATATGACGACGATTTCTCACACCGATTTTCAGTTTGTGGACGCAGTAGCCGAAGAAAAGGCGAAAATAAAATCGTCCAACAAATCGTTCGTACCAGCGATTTTGCGGCGATTTACCGTTCTTACTCTTTCACTCATATGGAAAAATAGTGAAACAGCAAACAAACATCGTTCGGCAAAATCGTTGTGTCTAAAAGCAAGAAAATCGGTGAGAGAACTCGTCGTCATATCGGCATGTCCATGGCAGAATTATAAGGTAGGGCCGCTTTGTATAATGCCCTCACGCGTCAACGATGAGTGGACATTGAAAAAGTTGGTTAGTTGTCAAAACGACGAATTTCGTAGAAATTGCAAATGAGAAAATATTTTATGTTTCCAAGTTGCAAGCAGTGCAACTTGGAGAGCGGTCGGGGGTGTTAAATTTGTCATAATTTCAGTGAAAATATTATAAAAAAAAGTGTAATGAAATTATAAAATGTGAAAGAAATCTTAAAATTGCAAAAAAAAACCTGTAACAGTTTAAACCTAAAAACATCTGCGAAACGTGAGCATAAAGAAATTCGCGATGAACAGCTGATTTAGACACCAATCTCGCTTTATTCTGCTTTCTACTCCATTCCTCTCCGAGTCGACCCTACCTTATAATTCTGCCATGGTCCATACCAAGGTTCATAAATATAGGTTAAGTCACTTGAGAGAAGCTCGGTCGAACTGTCAGAATGGATAAAAGGAAATCAAGACAAAAGAAACCTGAATCTGTACAATTTTCAGCTAACAGCTACTTTGACAGTTCGAGCAAAGGCGGAAAAAGAGTGCTTTTCTCTCAAGTGACTTAACCTATATTAATGAACCTTGAATCTGTACAATTTTTAGCTAACAGCTACTTTGACAGTTCGAGCAAAGGCGGAAAAAGAGTGCTTCTCTCTCAAGTGACATAACCTATATTAATGAACCTTGAATCTGTACAATTTTTAGCTAACAGCTACTTTGACAGTTCGAGCAAAGGCGGAAAAGTGACTTAACCTATATTAATGAACCTTGGTCCATACGTTGTGTACCGTAAGAACCGAACTGCTAGCGTCTCAAGTCCCGTTTTACATTAATCAAGCATTGACGATCAAGTCTTGCATTTGTGGGAAAGAGACGAGGACATCATCGTGAGAGAGGGAAAATTTAAAAGGGAAAAGCAAAGAATTGACGTCAAGTTTTGATCAGTGTAAATCAGGTCCAACTCGTCAGAAGTTCGGCAAGTT
This sequence comes from Coremacera marginata, assembly GCA_914767935.1. NCBI lineage: Eukaryota > Metazoa > Arthropoda > Insecta > Diptera > Sciomyzidae > Coremacera > Coremacera marginata. The sequence goes on from OU612043.1 coordinate 250,095,653, forward strand.
GCAATCGTCTTGTATCGTCTATTTTGGTTGGGCCTTTTGATTTGAATAGCTTTGCAGCCATCTCAAGCTGCAGCCATCTCAAGTTATCGAAAAAATGTCCAATGGATAAAATAAATATTGAGTTTACATGCAGAGTTAACTGGGGGTTTACTTGTAGTTAACCCTGCATGTAAACTAGAGTTCGATTGAATTTCGTTAAACCCAAGAAAACTCCACGAAACCTGTTGGATTTAGCCGAGTTTTATCTGTCAAAATGCATTATGGCATTTCTACCATTTGCTGCATTCCTTTTGCATGATTTATATAGTGCACATTTAAATTTTTTATTTATATCCATTGTCACTTAAAACTGTTCGCAAATAAATAAGACAAATGTGAAATGAATTTGACAAGTCTAACTCAACTCGATATATTGCATGTAAACAGTATCGAGTTAGCGTCGCCATGTTTTTAACTCGAAGAAATCTCTAACCCTGAGTTAACTCTGAATTTAAGCTTAGTAAAAGGTTCCAAACTATTTATCCTTGAGTTTATATTTGTATTGTTAATAAGGCTAATCAGCCTTACCAAACAGAAAGCTATGAGTCGCATAGTCTTGCACACTAAGTGAACACATCAGCAGCACTTGCTTGCACCATATGCTTTATTTCTAAAGTAAATTTCCGATTTAATCTGCCTGTTATGGATGTAGTCTATAAATTTTAATAAATCATTACAAAAATCTTCATCGTGCATTTTGATTTGATGAGTTTGCGTTGAAATCTTTTTTTAAGCGATGAAATCGCACTAGAAAATTTGACGAGTGCTCACACGTCAAATTTTTCATCAAATTGTTGGTCAAACAACCGAAAAATCAAAATATATTGTTTTCGTCAAACAATTTGACCAACAATTTGCGAGTGCTCACATGTCAAATTTTTCGTCAAATTCCATATATTTCCAAATATTTCTGTTGGTAGAATTTTTTGATGACTTGTTGGATCAGAAATTTGATAATGTGACCGGCCCTTTTCGCACTAGAAAATTTGACGTGTTCACATGTGAAATTTTTCATCAAATCGTTGTTCAAACAACCGAAAAATCAAAATATTTTGATTTTTGTCAAACGATTTGACCAACAATATAATGAGTGTTCACATGCCAAATTGTCGTTAAATTTCATATATATTTCTGCTTGTCAAACTTTTTGATGATTTGTTGGATGAAAAATTTGATAATATGAACGGCTTTATTCACAATCAAGATGTTCACACTAATTAGGGGTTTTTGTACTGTTCAAGATGTCGGACGACAATGCATGACCGCGAGCTGACGGAACAATTTTGTAAAGTTTTCGAATGAAACAACATGTGTGATGACATAATTTTTTGCAAACTCTCAAGCAGAACACTTTGGGGAAATGGCTAATAAGTTTTTGTGTGTTCTTGTAATTGACGAATATTTTTACTCAATTGCTAAAGTATAGTTAACAAGTTTTTATATGCTTCTATTTCAGTTTTTCATATTTTAGGAAAAATTTTATGAATTTTAATATATTCTATCAAAAATTCAGTGGTTGGAACGCTTATCATATATTTTCTTCATTTGGGCTATTCACAGTTTAAGTACGCAGGCCTGTTTAATTTACGATTTGTTATTTTTACGCCAACTTACGTAAGCATATTTTTTTTTTGTTGTTTTGAGTGCAAACGCAAATACGCAAACACGCGTAAATAAAAGTATCCCTTGGACGTGTTTTTTTGGGCATAATTGAAGATGAACGAAAACTCAAAATTTACAATTTTTTTGTGAGGAATATATGTATTACGACCTTCTAAGCTCAAATCCGGAAAAATTACATGCTGCTCTAAATTAGTTTAGAAGTTATAAGGCTCAAAATTTTGGAAAATTGATATCAAAAACTTGAGAATTTTCCTAAAAATCCTAGCAATTTGGGTATCAAAAGAAAGTTTATGCTGTTACCTATTCAACGAGCTATCAATCATTAAAATCCCTTCATAAGTTTTAAGGATATAGCTTTTTACATGTTATGCTCACTTGGCGGTTCACCCTTTTACGAACTAAGCTAACGTAAGTATGAACATCAAATTGTGCATAATATGTAAATTGCTATATCTTCAAAAGTAATGGATTATTTTTAATTTACGTTTAAACTGTGAATAGCCCAATTATTTTTTCGCTGACAATTTTAGTAAAATACGCCGAGTAGGACCGACAAGCGTTATCTTGCACAACATGCCGGACGGACTGGTAGAGAAATCAAATATTTTCGTCGGACAGACTGTCAAATTCGCTTTCGAACGATACGCCATTTCGTCGGACATGCCATGTCCGTCCGACATGTACACAATACATGAGTTGGGAATAAAAAATATGTTATAAATAAAGGCGAATTCTGAAATTACCTTGCTAAACTTAAACTTTCCCTTATTTTTATTCCTGCTATAAGTTGCTTGTCAATAGAGCCTTTAAGATTTAAGATTGAAAAACTTCGTTGTGTTATCAAACTGTATGATGGCAAATTTGACGTCAGAGAACATTGGCACATATGGCAATTTTCGTCACGCATAGTGTAGAAGAGCACATCATTCGGTGACTTTTGTGCATTTAACCATCTCTTGTCCTCTACTGGCTTAATTCAGTGATGAGTATCGAAAGAGTGAGCAAGCATACAACTTGCGAAAATTGCTTTCACGGTGATTTCTTTCATCATTAAGTTGTGAGTTTACTACAAACGCCAACAAGTTCGGAAGACGCGAAAAGAAAAGTATTTTTTGTAATATAGTAATATCAAAGTGGGAACTTGTTATATGTAGCTTACTCTAGTTAAACCTGGAGATTACTAAGTAATGAAGCATAAGTTGTAAATACGCGGTTACAAAAATACTCTGTTTAGCCACGTCATTTGGGTAATTTAGCTACGATTGTATGGCACAGCTGCTGCCAATTTCTGGTTTGAACTATAGTACAAGAGATGGTCATGACACTATCGGCAATCCCTAATCCGGACGGACTCTCGCGTCATAGCCAAAGCAATAGACAAAGAAAATAAAAAAGGCAGTGTTCTGTTTTAGTGTTCTCTTGGGTTTTATGGAAATACCTCTACTAATAACAGCTTCTTGAGCATCCTTTGTTAATTCTAATAGTTAAATCTAAAAGTGAAAATTAATATCGTTACCAGAGCCTTTGCTGTGTACTATCTTTACTAATATTTCTAATATAGTGAAGTACGATAACAATACCTTTTCTTTCCCTACCCATTCCGCGCGCATTTTTATTTCCATTTTGAAATTGCAATTCTGTTTTCTTGACTACACCTATATCTGTTGCAGTCGCACTGACTTATTATGTGCTGTGGGAGTAAGAAGATCAAATAATTATTATTCCCGGTTTGCATATTCCTTACATCTAGCTCTGATTTCATTTTCTTTTTCGGGCATTCTAGTTGCTTTCGTTCGGTGTTAATTCTTACTACAGTTTAGAAAACTGAAACGAATTTGTGGCTGGTAAATAGTTTAGAAAAAAATATTACGAACGTAAACTGCACATTGTTGTTATATATTAAATATAAAAATTGTGTGCTCATCTAATCGCAGCGTAAAAATTTCTGTCGAATTTAATACTAGTTTAGTTTTTTGGCCAATTCATGTGTGCTTTGTTGCAATATATTAGCTTTAAGTCCTCGCTGGTCTTTCATGTGATGACCGTGATCATGCAGTTTGGTTGCTAGCTTTTAATGTTTGGTTAAACTGCTTCTAAGTGTGTTTTCTATTATTTTACGATTGCTTGCAACTTACTAGCTTGCATCCTTACCTATTGTTAAATGTGCCACATGGAAATTAATTTGATTTCAGTTGAGTTGGAATAAAAATTTACAAAAATCGGCTATTTTAGATCCAACAACTAATATTTCCATACTTGATAAAAATCACTTGTTACTGGTTCTTAGGATTAAATCGATATGTACACGCTTTACAAGTCTATGAATTAATAAGCTCATAGATTTGTTTTTTTTTTTTTTTAACTGAGCCGATAATGAGTTTTATCTAAACAAGGAATTTAAAGCCATTTGTTTCGTATGGTGAACCTTTATTAAGTTTTTAAAAATGGAGTTCTATGTTCTTTCCAAGTTTTATATTCTCTGATATTGTGTATTCCTCAAGTATTGTTGATATGGGAATTATATTTAAAATTATTTCATCGTTTTCATTTACTTACAGTCAAACGTCAAGATCCTGCATTGCTGAGTCCAGGACGGGTTCTTTTCAAATATTAAGTATTTGTGATTGATAGAGTAACTATTCATCATTGATTGAATAGTAAAACCATTCATCATTGCAGAGTTTACGCAGGAATTTAAATTGTTTAATAATATTTCTAAGTAAATATTAATACAAGTCTTAAGAACATAGATTTCAAATATATATCTGTAGATATATGTACATGTATAAATGTATGTGATCATATAGCTACTCATGGACATTGACATGCAGCAGTAAATTGTATTAAAGGATAATACAACTACACATTCAGAAACATCCAAAAACAATATTAGCGCACATTTAAACGAGTTCTCGAAGAGACTTAAGGGCTGTGCTCTTGTAGGCGGTTATATTATTTTGTTTAAGAATTTCCAATAGTCACGAGAATGGATGAGTCACAGCCTAAAACACTGTATGTTGGGAACCTTGATTCCTCAGTTTCTGAGGAGTTACTGATTGCGTTGTTCAGTCAAATGGGTCCAGTCAAAAATTGTAAAATTATACGAGAACCTGGAAATGATCCATATGCATTCATTGAATATTCAACGTATCAATCAGCTGCAACCGCTCTCACTGCGATGAATAAGCGACTTTTCTTGGACAAAGAAATAAAGGTTTGTTTTCTGCATTTTCCATAGAAAGAATATTTCTTAAATATTTTCAATGATACAGGTGAATTGGGCCACAAGTCCTGGCAATCAGCCAAAGACGGACATAAGTTCACATTACCATATCTTTGTTGGTGATTTAAGTCCGGAAATCGAAACAGAAACGCTCCGTGAAGCCTTTGCTCCATTTGGGGAAATATCAAACTGCAGAATTGTTCGTGATCCACAAACAATGAAGTCTAAAGGTTATGCTTTCGTTTCATTTATTAAGAAGGCAGAAGCGGAAAACGCGATACAAGCAATGAATGGTCAATGGATCGGCTCCCGTTCAATTCGAACAAATTGGTCAACAAGAAAGCTACCACCACCTCGTGAATCTACGAAAACCGGCGGAATAGGCATCAAAAATAGTAGTCGACACACATTCGAGGATGTTTACAATCAGTCGAGCCCGACGAACACGACGGTTTATTGTGGTGGATTTCCTCCCAACGTTATAAGCGATGAGCTCATGCAAAAACATTTTATTCAGTTTGGCCAAATACAAGACGTTCGAGTATTCAAGGACAAAGGCTATGCCTTCATCAAATTTATGACAAAAGACTCTGCGGCTCGTGCTATTGAACATACAAACAACTCAGAAGTGCATGGAAATCAGGTTAAATGCTTCTGGGGAAAGGAAAATGGCGGAGACAATTCAATGAATACAATGTCCAATGCTGCGGCAGTAGCTGCTGCTGGTGCTATAATCGGGCCTGGTGGAATGCAATCGCAACAGCATGCAGCCGCAGCAGCGAACGCTGGGGCGTTACCTGGACAAGTAATGACCCAACAACAGATTGCTGCTGCCACTGCTGCTGCACAATATCCTTATGCTGCAGCTGCCTATCAGCAAATGGGATATTGGTACCCCCCAACAGTGAGATAAATGAATCAAAATATAAATAAATAATAAATATATTTATTATATCTTAAAGGGTTATCCAGCTGCTCAGATGCAAACTCAGTATATGCAGCAGGGTTATTATCCTTATGCTTACACCAGTGCTCAGCAAGCCGGAGGTATGGATATTTATATATCATATTCTTTAAAATACATTAAAATTTACCATTAAAATTTGTTTGGGTCCGAAATTTGTATCACAAAAATTTGGAAGAAAATGTATATTCGCTACAACAGTATTAATGCCATACTAGTCACACAAGCTGTGAAGACTTCATATTTTATACCACACATAATACTGCGCACATTCCATTGTTTTTGTCCTTTTGTCTTCAATATTATTTTATTATTGCTGTAAGGTAAACGATCTTAACAATAAAATTTTTTTTTTTTTGCTGAAATTCGGCACTTTTTGTAATAATCGGCCGAAACTGAGTATTTACGAGGATGGTGCCAGAAGTACCCGACCTGACGTATAGATAGCGGTTGTTGCTTTAAAAAATTACTATGGTAGAAGTACTAACCTTATAAAGCTTAAGTTTCAAGTTTTAAAACGCTTTGGTGTTTAGTTGTATCCTTATGTGAAACAGTACTTTCATTTGAAAGGGCTAAGTCCAAACAATATCAAAGTCGGGGTAGATTATACTCTGGGGGAGTCTGCTTCTTCGTTTACAACAGTAAACTATTGGGTGGCAGAGTTTAAACGAGGCCGTTCGAGCTGCCAAGATGAACATCGCAGTGGCCGGCCAAACGGAGTGACCACGCCAGAAATTGTAAAGAAAATCCACAAAATGGTATGAATGGAAGACCGTCGATTGAAAGTGCGGGAGCTAGCAGACAAGGTAGGCATTTTAAAAAGTGCTTACATCGCATATTGACTGAAAATTTGGACATGAGAAAGCTGTGCGCAAGATGGGTGCCGCGTTTGCTCACAATGGAACAAAAACAGCTTCGTGAGGAAGTTTCAATTGATGGCGATGCTCGACAGTAATAAAGTCGAGTTTTTGCGTCGATTTATAACCATGGATGAAGCATGAGTCCATCGATTCACACCAGAGACGAAAGGGGAGAATTGGCTCCAAAAAAGGCAAAGACAGTTCCATATTCAGGCAAGGTCATGGCGTCAGTTTTTTGGGATGCCCTTGAGATAATTTTAATTGATTATCTTCAAAAAGGAAAAGCAATCAACGGCGAGAATTATGCGAACTTATTGCAGCGTTGGAGTGATAATGCATTTGGCGAAAAGGAAAGTGTTGTTTCGTCAAGGCAATGCACCAGTTCACACATCCACTATCGCGGTGACCATAATCAATGAATTAAAGTTCGAATTGCTTCCTCACGCACCCTATTCGCCAGATTTAGCCCCCCTCTGAATATTTTCTTTTTCTCAACTTGAAAGGTTTCTCGGTGGTAAAAGATTTGCCAACAATGAAGAGCTGGAATCTGCGGTTGATGGTTATTTTAAGGCGCTCGACGGCTCTCACTTTAAACGGTATCGAAAATAAAAATATTTGTTCCCAAATTTATTGTGTTTTCTTTGTTAGGTCGGGTACTTTGGGGACCACCCTCGTATATGAAAGTCTTCTAAATATTTTCTTTTATTAAAAATAAGCAGAAAACATACCATTTCATACTTTTAAAAAACGAATTTAAACAATTTATGAGATTTTCTATGAAATTTTGAAGCTTCGCTCATATTTAGGCCAACCAGCTGTAGCAGGCAAAATGGGCGGAAATCGAATATTAGGTCGGACACTAATTTTGGAATGAATGATACAGATTGCAGAGTTTGAGCGTTTACATTAGCTATGACCATATCTGGTTCACGGTCGAAGAGCTTTTTCCGCAATAGGTCGAAAGGTCAGTCAGGGCCAAATCACTTGGTCCGTTTGATCTTGTACACCCAAAAGAATAATACGAAGAATTAGGAAGATGCGATACGTTACAAATTTACAAACTGTTACATATGTTTACACTTGATACAACAAACATGGTTGTTTTAAGTTTTAAAATTGTTTTTATTCACATAAGACCTTCATGCATGCATAGAACACCAAAAATCCGAAAATGCAACATATCACCTTCATTCATTCATGTCTTCAGTTACTAATTAGAGCAGTTACTAATTATAAACAAATTACGAATTTTTTATTTCCAGTAGATTTGTTATAGTTTTTTGTACATAAAGCTTTCAAACAGCTTTTAAAATGCTTTAATGTTCAATTTCTTTCAGTGATAAGCTTTTCACTTAAAACATACATGCAAGCGTTCTAAGCTGTGTGCGTTTGGTTATCACTGGCTTACATACAAAGTGGGTATGTTTGTTCATTAAAGGTTTTTACGTAATTTTAGGTAAGACTGAAGTCTTATATTAGAAAACGTAATCTAAATCTGTGACGAAGCTTTAAGACTGAAGGGTGGTATAATTGTATTGTGGGCTAGCGATATACGACAAACTGTTCTTGTTACGAGATTGATTTTTGGGTGAGTGTTGAAAAGTTAAAATCTTAGAAAAAATCCTTTAAAACTACGCACGAACGTCAAGTGCATTGTTCTTCGCATGATTCTGGAAAATTTACTCAATAAAAGAAATTGTTCTAACCACTTTCTGTATCTCGCAACCAACTTTTCGTTCGTCATACATGCGAGGAACAATATGTTTTTTATTTAAAATTTTTTTATTGTGCCTCGTATTCGTGCCATAGATATGATTTAATAAGATTATGCTTTAATATGATTTTTAAATTTTAGTTTGATTTCCTCTTTCACCAATGCATACAGTTATCTTCATAACAAAAGCAGTCTTGTTTACGGCACTGTTTTTTTCTTAAAAATGCTTATGTTCTCAAAACAAACAGTACATAACTCAGTTCATTTATGATGTTTTTTATGTTGATTTGTGTTTAAGTTGGGCTTCTGCAGTGATCGCAATAATAGCAGTGCATTAAACATTGTGTTGTGAAAGCAATAAATTAAAAGTTAAGCTTTTTTTTCTAATAAATTTTACAAAATTTGATATTGAGAACAAATACAAATTTAAAAAAATTAATCAAAAGTGTGCATAATTTGGTATAATGGGTCGAGCAAAACATTGCACTGAAGAAAGAAGAAATTTGATTAAAAAGCTCCGAAATGAAAAAAAACTTATATTGAAATTCAAAATATAATTGGCTGCTCAGTCAAAATGATTTCTAACGCCTTAAAATGGAAAAATGAAATAGAGACACGTGGATCAAAACGCCGTACAGATGCAAGAACGGACCGAAAAATTGTAAATTTTTCAAAGAACGCTCCTTAAGCAGCTCTAAATATATTAAATCTAGTCTTCAATTGCCCATTAGTGCAGTATCCGTACGAAGACGGTTGCTGAAATAAAATTTACCAGCTAGAAGTCCACGTAGGGTTCCACTATTGACCAAGAGGCACCTGGTAAACCGATTGGTGTTTGCTAAATCGCTCGCAGATTGTTCTAGGGATAAGTGGAGGAATATTTTATGGACAGATGGGTCCAAAATGGTACTTTCCGGTTCCAAGGGTAGACGATTGCATGTACGCAGACCGCCAAATACAGAAAGCAATACCCAATATACCGTAAAGACCGTTTAACATGGTGGTGTCAAAGTGATGATATGGACTTGTTTTTCGTATTATGGCGTTGGGCCCATACACAAAATTGATGGCAATATTGATCAATTCCTGTATGTCAAAATACTTGAGGAAACAATGTTGCCTTATGCTGATGAAGAAATTACCATAAAATTGGTGTTTCAGCAGGATAACGATTCTAAACACACCAGCAAATGTGCAAAGGCTTGGTTTCAAGCAAAGAAAATTCGGGTAATGGAGTTGCCAGCCCAGTCGCCGGACTTCAACCCCATAGGTTTTCTATATATATCAAAGGAGTTGTTTTTGAAGCCTCTCCGAAAAATGCTAATCAGTTGTAGGAAGTTGTTCGAGAGTCCAACGCAACGCAGATGCGAACTAGTCATAAAAAAGAGCTACACGACCAAATATTAGACTTTAAATTTAATTTCATATCGATTTTATTTTGTTAATTTTTTTTATTTTCATTAATTTATCGACATTTACTGCATCTTGCTGTAAAACGAAACGAACACTTTCGATCGTTTGAAACACGATAACCACTATATTTTTTCATACCAAATTATATTGTCGCTTGTTTCTTCGTTCGTTATAGGTCTTCGTTTCGTTTTACAGCAAGATGCAGTTAATCATTGATAAAACTGCTATTTTTATGAACACATGAATTGAATATTTATTTCTTTTTATAAAATAAAATTAAAACAACCCAAGTTAATCTGAAACAACTTTTCATTTTTTGATTTCAAAATATCAGAATAAGATATTTTAATAAAAACATTTCATTTCAGCATTTTAGTTACCAACATCAATTAACTGCTACTATTATGAGCATAAATGTATATGAAAAGTATTTACTGGGTAACAAAAACATGTGCATTAATTAAAAGGAATATATAATAATTTGATTTTGTTTGAGGACCCTTGTTTGGGATGACTCTTTTCCAATGGAAAACGATTCAATATTTCATTCATAGATTGTTATATTTGTTCGAAAAGATTATTTTTTCTTGCACGATATTGGTATATTTCACTTAAAGGATTACATATAATTTCCCTTTGAGTTATAGATCTGGTGACTGTGGCAAGCAAAATTTCATGAACCCTTTCGAATCCAACGTTGCCTGAGAGCAATTTCGCTTGTTTGTCCCCAGCAGAAAATGTCATTTCTGATCAGGCTGGAATTCAGGCATGACCGAGACTTGACCTTTCTTTGAAAACAGCCCCGTTTCTTCATACAAGTGTCTGCCTCTTCAGAGTTGATATTTGGTATTACTTATTTGAAATGTTCATCTATGATTTCTGGTCTGAATATTAATTTTTGTTTCAAATTCATATATGAAATCTGGCCTGAAATAAAAAGATTGATTGTTTAATTTTAGGTTAGAATACAGAGGTCAAATCGTCTAAGGTGATAGTTGACAGTCGCTGTCTTGATTGCCGTTTTTGAAAACGACACCTAAATAGCTGTCGCATGAAACCAATAGGAAAAAAGTGATTATCAAATTGATAATGGAGCAAAAGCGATGATTTTGATTAACAGTTATCAATTGTCACTTTAGCCGATTCCACGCTAGGTCTGTTAAAAGGAAGCCTGAATTAAAAAATTTAATTTCAGCCTTGAAATCTAAACTGAATAATTGAGGCATGATTATGTTTAGAAATAAATCATCATATAAGATAAGATAAGATAATAAGAAATCATCGTGAATTCTAGTCTGACTATTTGAGGCCTGAGCGAGTTTTCTGCTGGGGTCAGCATACGATCAGTGTTCTTTTGATTGTTAACCCTAATGATAACGATAATTATATGTCTGCATGAAGCGTGATCAAATAAAAACTCATTTAAGGCGGATCCACTGATCAACTTCAGCAAGTTTTGCACGTTTTTTTATATGAAGCTTTTGCGCTCCCCCTTCAGTGAGAGATTTGCTGCACGCTCTTCAACTTTATTAACATTATTTTAATTTTCGCAAAAACTTGTTGAAGGTGGTTAGAGAATCCGCCTTTAGTAAAGATATTTTTAAAAGGCTGCAACTGTGTCTGCGAAAATATTCTTGTAAATTTATGAAGACGTAATTAATAAGTAAATTTTTTTAATAATTAAAATGGTAAATCTATACCATAAATGAAATAGTTTTCTGCAAAGGTTAAATTAAATATTTTTAACTTCTAAAAGTTAAGTTTTTAAAAATGTTCCATAGTATAAGTAACGTATTCAAGCGCCAATACGGATAAGCGTGGCAACTTGAAATTTTGCCAATAGACTTGTTGAACAAATACAGCATGTTTAAAAGTAAAAAAAAAAATGTTCGTCCCACAGGAAAAAAGTCAAGGTCGAAAGGATGAAGTGACTTTTACTAATTTTTTTATATAGCAATATTTAATAGAGGGAAACAGTTACTAAAATTTTAATACAATTTACTATATAAAAACATAATTTTTTTATTAATTTTTTTTATATTCTTTTTATATTACAGCCCAAGGTTATCGTATGGTCCAATCAAATGTTGCTTGGGGAGTTCCAGGAACTGTAGTACCCGGCGTTACAGCTGCAGCTGCAACAGCGGCAGCAGCTGCGAACGGAACACTTGGACCACAAATGATGTACAGTGCTGCAATGCCGCAATACCAGACACAATGAAGCTAAAAGGAGTTGTTGCGTTGCATGTGTAGTGTCGATGGTGACCACCACAGCAATAACGGCATCAACATAATGCTCCCATTTTGATTATCTCTCGTTATTCCTGGATTGTATGTGAATAATTCAAAATAAAAAAGGATCTGTCATCTATTCGTACACCAATGGTAAAAACCACGTTCTTTTTAATAACATCATAATATTAAATTTGCATACAATCCCTTTAAACCATAGAAGTTAGGTCGTTGTTAATTAAATTATATAGAAATAAAAAAAAGAAAATATATAACAACATTCAGAAAACATCAGAAATTTAGTTTAAGTAATTTAATTTTTTCATAAAATTGTAATTAACTTTAAAATTGAAAAAATTAACACGAGACACAAAAATTAAACGCCAACAAACATTAAGAATATACGAAAACCATGCATGGGAAGCTAATAATTTTCATGCCATTAGTAAATACCTTAACAATCGAAGTCAAAAGTAAGTTAAGGTGGTGAGACGACATGAACAGAATAATAAAACATGTTTTTTCACTTTAAAGCAACAGAAAGATTTGAAATATTGGAGATGATTTATAAACAACATTAACTTAAATGCCCGTAAGAGAACGAATGCGATATATGTATATGTAATATATAAAATATATAAATAAAACAAAAAAAATAAAGGTAAAACAATTTTTTCAATCTGACGCTAAGTGTTGTGAGAAACGAAGAGATAGTATATCTAAGAAAAAAAGAAGAAGCCTCTTTTAAGAAGTTCTTCCTAATTACAAAAAGATATAAGAATTTCATTAAATCACGTACAGCTTGTATCAAATGTGTCGGCGGTTGGGAAACATGCACAGAGAGAGCATTTCTCTTCGGGATGATATTGTTAAAAGGGCGTAACAAAATGGGAACTACTCAGGCAACAATCTTTACAAAATATTAGCAACAACGATTGCATTAAACTTGACTTTTTTACAATGTTTTTTTTTTTATTCAGAGACTCAAATTATAACTTCACAAACGAAATAAAAATGAAAAAATTAGACAAATTTTTAGATTTTATGAAAATTTTACTGTTCGTTATATTGGATGACTACTGTGTAATTGTTTCAGCTTGTTGCAGGTTCCTCATATATCTTATGGTTAAACTCACAAAAGTGATAAATGAAAAATTTTAAATGTTCAAGAACGCTTATTTTGTTTTCAAATTTGAATAGGTAAATTTCAGTACAAACACACAAATTTTAATTTTGCACTGACCAGCAATATAAATTATAATTAGTGGGTTGGAAAATGCAGTTAACTCATTTCCGTCACAAGAGCATTTATCACTTTCGTACGCTTAATCATCGACGATAGGTAAATAAATCTTTTTTGATTGAAATAAACATCATAAATTTATATTTTATAAAATCAGTTTATATAAGTGACATTAATTAAAAAAAAAAAATAATACATAATATAATTATTTCAACTTTCAGTTTTTAATTTTCATTTGAAATAATACTTTCAGAAATGAGTTTCTAATAAAGATGTTTAGGTGTATTAGTTGTCATTAAATAAGTAGTAGTCATTCATCAAAGTTACTGGAGAGATAAACAATTGAGTACAACTTTAAATTAACATTGAAATGGACAAAGGCGAAGTTTTATTATTCCGATGAGTTATTTCAGTAATATTTTCATGAATTCAAAACTGAAAAATGTTTATCTAAAAATGAAAACTCATAGATCCTGACTACAAAGAATTTTTTTAGGAACAAAAAGAAATGTTCATGTGAAAATGTTCAAATGTACGATACAAAAATATATAAATACACTCAGTTCTGTTTTTACACGACTTTTTTTACACGATTTTGATTTAACACTAATTAAAAATAACTCTTTATTTTGTTTTTACACGCTTTATTTTGATTTAACACGATTGACCCAAATTCTGAAAATAACAATTTTAGTACTTACAGTTTTCACCGCTATAAAATTTTTAATTTTTATTATACTCCCGTGTTGCCGCGTGTAAACATGCATGTCAACAGTCGTCCCTATTGTATTGTATGTGTACTATATTGTTTTTTTGCATTCTTTTCTAAGTTTCTGAAATCGTTTTTTTTTTTGCAATCTTTTATAAGTTTATGAAATAAAAATATACGCAAATATTAGCTATAACGCTCCAATATGAGTTTAAAAATGGTTTATTGTATTATTTCTACAGATTTGTTAAATTTGGAACCAATCTTCTACTTTTCCATAAGTGCAATGCATTTTTTTACACGATTTTTTTTTTGCACGAAATCTTTGGGAACGTATCTACCGTGTAAAAACAGGACTGAGTGTATACACATAAAATATTATATATCCTTGTTTGATAATAAAAAGAATTATGAATTTAAACAGTTAAAAAAATTAATACGTTTATTTAACACTTGTTTCGAACACTTTTGTTCTCATTCTGTCATTCTGTGGAATTAATTAATTCAATTTGAATATAACGAAGACAACTTCATTGCATTATTTTAAAAAAGAAATCAAAATTTATATTTTTGAAAAAGAAAAAAAAAATCATCAAGAAATAAGAGAGAAAATCTGGCTATTGTTTGGCCCATTCTATGCAACTTTAAAGGAAATGTTTGGTCAAAATTTACAAAAAAAAAAATATGAAAATTATATTTTATGATGCGGTAGAGTATGTCGAATTGTTCGACATACTTATTTCATTTTCGACAAAAGGTCAGTTACTCGGTGTCGACGTATGACCACCAATATGCAACCGTGACAAAAAGCATTATAAGTAAACTATTGAATGTTTTAATTTTTTTTTTAGCTACTTGAAAGTACTTTTTAATTTAGTACGAGCTAAAAAATTTTTATTTTTTTTAATTGTTGCCTGTATTAACTCTACCTAATGACAACTTTCTTGGGTAACATTCCGAATAATAATTAAAATCTACTGATGATTTGCACCATCATGACAATATTTTTATTCACATAAAAAGAAAAAAAAAAGAGAACTTAGAACCAGAGAGCCAAAATAAATGGAACGTTATAGTTTAGTGTTCTGTAGAAAGCATGACTCAATATTCCATTGCGTATATGCTTGTGTACACGAACGCAAACACCCACTACGCTACAATGGCATAAAAAATCAACACAAACATTATCATTGTATACCGTTCGACAGGAAAACATACGGCACTGTTAGTAGTGTTTGCGTGGTAAGTACCTACTTAACACAAACAACCTACGGTAACTTTTATTGTGGCAGTTACGGGGTAGGTGTGTTCAGAAGAAATGTTGAGGGGCAAAAAATAATAGGACCAGCTCATATATTTGACCCATCTAGGAGTTCAGTTGCGGGAGGTATAAACTATTTTCGACAGTTTTTGAGTTTTTTGTATGGCGATCCAAACAAGGGTGGCAGATATGGCATAGGTGGGTTCGGAAGAAATATTGAGGAGCAAAAATAATAGTGCTCATATATTTGAACCCTCTAGGAGTCCAGTTTCGAGAGATAGAAACTATTTTGACAGTTTTTGTGTTTTTTGTATGGTGACCCAAAGAAGGATGGCAGATAGGAGGTAGTTGAGAAGAAACATTAAATGAATTATTTGCAACCACAATTAAATTCCTTTCGCTCTCTGCTTTATTTGTCACTCAAAAACCGCAACACATACGGTTCTTTCGGTGTAGCTACTCAACGGAATGATAATAATTATGCTCATTTGTATGCAATCGTAGTATTTTGTTTGTTTGCGTTTAAGCACACAAACTACACAAGCTACAGAATAATGAGTGAAGTCACCAACTCTACACAATGTTAACTTACTGTTTTCTAAGTGAACGCTACATTACCCTAACATACGTTACGTTTAGAGTCTATTTTCGTTTCCTGCTTAGAACACAAATCATACAGAAAATGACGTGTGTACAATTGTAATAACTCGGAGCATGACGGCTTTGTTTTTTTGTCTACAAGATATTTTTACGAGCAAAAGCACTCTTGCACAATGTTGCCGTGATTTATATATAAAAAGGTATCCATCATAAAGCCAATTTTTTACATCGTTGATACAAAGCCAAGTAGCAAATGTGCAAAATATTTTTGTCAAATGTTTCACTGACTGAAAGAAAAAGTGTTTCACATTTTAAATAAGGCATTTTTTTAAATTTTAAAATGGTTGATTTAATTTCCAGCACTAGTTTCGAAATGAAAAGTTGCGGTGCCACATTAGAATGATGAAATTGATTTTCTTACTTTATTTTCTATGATAATATGCAAGCTTTAAAAAAACAAAATAACAAACATGTATTTATTTTTTTGTGATTTTATAACTTCATTTTTGATGATCATTTTGAGAGTGCTACAACTTTTCATTTCAAAATTAACTGGAATATTGGTTGGAAAATAAATAAGATAGCAATAATTGAAAATTTAACCCTAGGCTGTCATACCTCATTACAGTAACATAGTTGCTGCACTGTGGTAATTCGGTACCTCAACAACAAAAATTGCTTTAGTAATAAAAAAAATTAGTAAGGATGTAGCTTCGGCAGGGTACCGAAGCTAAATACCCCCCTCCCCCTTATTGAAGTATGTTCAAAGTCTTTAGCCACGACCTACACCATGGCATTCAGTTTTATATATTAACGAAAGTTTTCCAATTTTAGATGGTATCACTTTGTATGGGAGGTAGGCGTGGTTTTGATCCGATTTTGCCAAATATCATAGTGACTGTCTATATTAAATATCAAAGTCTATGTGCAAATTTTAAGACATTTCTTTAATTTTTGAAGATTTTTAAGAGATTTTACGTTTAAAATAAAGCCACTTTGTATGGGAGGTAGGCGTGATTTTTCCAAATTTCATAGCCAGGATTTGAATTGAAGATCAAAGCTTACGTGCCAAATTTCAAGGCATTTCTTAAACTTTTGTAGATTTTAAAGACAATTAAAGAAAATCACAGTTAAAATAAAGTCACTTTGTATGGGAGGTAGGCGTGGTTTTCATCCGATTGCCCATTTTCGAACTTGATCTTCCTTTTTTTAAAAATAAACTTCTATTTTTAATTTCATCGCAATAGCTTTAAAATTACGGCTGTAATTGAGCCCACAGACACACGGAAATCGACTCAGGAGGTGATGCTGATCAAAAATATATATATTTTTCTATACCTGTCACGCCTCCTTTTTGGCGTTACAAACGGAATGACAAAGTTAATATACCTCTTACACAGTACGCGTTGGGGTACAATAATCAAAATACTGTATGAACGGTATATGAACGGCCTAATCTCAAATATTTATTAAAAAAAAGAAAAACAAAGTCTAAAATTAAGGAAAGTTAGATTGAGAGATAAGTCTGCGACAACGAACTACCCCATGTGGCAACTAAGGGTTAACTATCTTTAGGAAACCGAGTGATAGAAAACATTTTGTATGCACTATTTGACCTTAGGTGAACCAAATATAATAAATAGTGTCACGGAGGTTGGTTTTCGCTTTTAATTTTTATAAACTTGACGTATTAGTAGTGCATTACGATTTCTTCAAATTAAATTTGCACAACTTCTTTATGTGCAAGAATAAAATTACACAAGTTTGGGTTATTCAATTTGACATCAATACCTACTTTGTACTCTATTTTATTCCTTCTGAGATTATGTTATTAAAAATATTCATTCCAAGTATGAGTATTAGTTACTTTTATTAATTATAATTTAAATTATATCTTATAGAAACAAGCACTAGCTTCAAGAGAATAACTGCTTAACTTATATATTTTAAATCACTACATTCTTCTGCTAAAGATTATTCATATTTTCGCAAACGATATATTGACAAATCAAATCAAAATAATATTAAACAAATTAATATAATTTTGAAGACATAATTTTTTTATTAATATAAAAAAGTTGCGTACTAACATATGACAATTATGTACAAAATACTTAAAACAATCATGCAAAGTTGACATTTAACAAATGTATGTAAAATAAATGAACATAATATGATTTCAAAGCACAACAATGTGATAAATTCGTACAAAATCAAATTGTGATTGTTTACAGCAGTATCATTATGTATGTATATTATAATAAATATTCAGTTAACATAACTATTATTTATAAAGGATTTAAAACAAAGTAACCATTTAGTTGCGAATTAATTTTAATGAAAAGTTTTGACTGAATTTGAGGATAGGGAGGGCTCATTTATATATAAATTTAAGAGATCTTGTACATCGAAAACTAAATACAAAGAATCAAACGAGTATTAAAAAATAAAACTTAAATCATGTTACAAAGAGTTTTGTCTTAATATAGACATTAACATAATGAAGAAACAAAGCAATTTGTGGCCATATTGCGATAGGAGGTGAAATCGGTGATATACCAATGAAATTATTTTTGTTTATAAAGACACGCTAGTAGTTTTGCACAGCATGTATAGGAAAAGATGCGCTAATTTATAACAAATTTTGACTTGTCTTTACCGTTTGTTAAAAATATATATATATATATATTTATTGCTTCTTTTCTATATATATATATAAAACAGTAAGAAAAGGTAAAGTATTATAACTTGTATCCAAACAGTTGGCGGATGAAACTCTGGCGAAAGTGTTTTGAATTGAACGATAATTGTTTCAGAGTCTCTTATGTACTTAAAATCATCCTTTAATTTTTAAGATTTTTTTTTTTTACTTTAGAAATTTGTATCCTTAACATATGCAGCAAAACCGTCAACGCTTTTCGTACAAGCTATACGAAATTGGAATGATGAAAGTATACTGGTAAGAAAAATACTAAGACAAGATTCTTTAAAATGTTTTTAGTTGCCATAATGACATTATCTAATGCGCTATATTTTAAATATTTATATAGTTATGTCTCCATACTCTTGTGACCACTTTTCGTATGAGGTGAGATTTTGTGTTGCTACTGAGCGACGAATTCTCTTTAAGGAGCTATGAAAATCATTTTCGGTTATAGATCGCATTGCGCTGATGTCCAAGCATTTCACTTGTTCGACATCAAGTTCACGAATTGGTTCCAAAGCTGCATCTTTGGCCAATGCTGTTAAATCTGATCCTGAATATCCTTCAGTAAGCTTTGCTAAGCGACGAAGAGCCTCTGTGGACAATGGACTTCCTTGTTTCTGTAACAAACGGCGAAGTAATAACTCCCTTGTATCCAAATCTGGTAATGCGACGTAAACACGCTTTGTAAATCTTCTTAGGGCAGCTTCGTCCAGTTCTTGCGGCCTATTAGTAGCAGCAAGAACTACTATGCGGTCACTTTCTGGATTTCCTGGCAATCCATCGAATTCGACAAGAAATTCAGTTTTTAATCTTCTTGATGCTTCATGCTCATTTGAGCTACGTTCTGACAGCAACGAATCGACTTCATCAATAAAAATTATCGATGGCTGCATTTCACGCGCAACTGCAAAAAGAGCGCGTACAAGTTTTTCGCCATCGCCTACATATTTGCTTGTTAGAGATGCAGCCGAAATATTTAAGAACGTGGCACTACATTCCGTAGCAACAGCACGCGCAAGTAGAGTTTTTCCATTGCCAGGTGGCCCAAACAATAAAAGACCCTTAGCTGGTGCTCTTAAGCCTTTTCACATAAAACGAACTCTTTTAAAACTTAAAATTGATATCTAAATAAAACAATATTACCTGTAAATAGCTCTGGTCGAACTGATGGTAGAATCACCATTTCTTGTAATGCTTGTTTTGCAATTTCCTGTCCCGCTATGTCCGACCATTCAACTTTTGCACCTCCTTCCACTATTTCGTCGAGAATAATTTGCACCAATTTTTGTTCAACACCCTTGACGCTTACCGATGGTGTGTTTGCACCACTGCCACCACTTATTTGTCCACTTGCAATAGGTGTTCGTGAACGCTGAGGAGGCGTATTTCGACCCGACGACTACAGAACCAATTAGATAAAACCACGTAAGAGAATGAAACAAATTAATAAATACAACGTACAAATTGTCTGCGTACGGCTGGTGGTGTAGCAGCAGTTTTAACAGCTTGACGCTGCGGAACACTATTAGTTGATGTTTTTGAGCCTAGATTGCGTGGCAAAGTTTGTGACTTGTTAACAACTGCTAAATTTCCTGGACGCTTTATACCAACAGTTAGTTTTCGGCCAGATGCTACAATGAAATAAACGGTCATTACAATATTTAATATGTCTCACTCTAACTACAAAAAGCGCTCAACTCGAAATTTTCACATTTTTACTTTGTAATATAAAACAATTCACAGTGCACATTGACAGAGAAAATAACGTACTTATCTTTATTTTCATTATTATTCAAAAATCGTGTGTTCTTTGTTCTATACAGAGTTACTTGAATTACAAAATTGTTTTTGTACCTCTTCTGAAAATTTTAGTTGTCCTTTTGTAGTTTAGGTGCGATAGGTTTAACACTTTTGAACATTTTTATAGTTAACAGATATTAGCGAAAAGTAAACAAATTCAAGTATGAAAGTGATCCTAATCAACTCTTTGGTCGACTGCATATTTCGTATTCAAGTCTCATCTTAGAGTATCTACGATTGTTAGATGCTACTGCTTACCTGCAGGTCTCTGTTGAGAATTTGAAGGATTTTTTGAGTTATTGGCTAATGCAGTACTACGTAGAGCTGTGGCATTATTGCTGCGAACTACTGGCAACTTGCTTGAATTTGTGCTAGATGGACAGCCACTATTAACCAACATAGGTTGCACCTCTTGCACCTTTTTAGGTGTATCAGATAAATATGATTTTGGTTTTGAAACATTTTTGAAATCGGTGCTCAGCTTTTTATTTTGATTTTTGATCGTTAAATTTTCCATTCGAAATTCTTCTTCTCTAAGATCTTTAAGTAGTCCAGCAAGTTTCAAGGTTGGTTTTAATACAAACATATGTTTGTAATCAATACAGTTCAAATTCATAAAATAAATAAAAATTTAATAAAAATAAAAAAGTCAAAATCATAAAAAAATAAAATTATTATATATTAATACATATTCACATATTCCCACTTCAAACTTATCTATTTTATTTTGTACTAAGAAAAAAAAAAAGGTACACAATTTTTGTTACAGTTGGAATTTTATCAGGATCTGCCGATTCGTAGGTATTCGTCGATGTAATATAAAAATTAATTTTTGTATGAATTTTAACACTCATCGGGGTTCATGGCCAATGTTTTTATGAATTGGCTTTAAATGATTAAATAAAAATACATTACTTTGAATCCAAAGATATTTTTCATTCAAACAATCTTAAAAAATTTCGAAGCAATTTGCAGGTTAAGCCTGGTTTTCACTATGTCAGTTGTATGACGACATAAAACTTAATCCATTAAAATATCACCTAAAAAATGATACTATAATTTTTGTACAGCTCAATTCGATAATTCAGTTGTTTTTAATTTTTCTTGATTGTCAAACATAAAAAAAGGCTAACGTGTTGGCATTTTGATTGTTGATTGACAGCAATTGATCATTGAAATTGACATAGTGAAAACCAAGCATTAGAGTATAAAGACGCCTAATGCTCTAGAAAAAACAATATATTCTTAGCTTACAAAACACAATTTTTAGCGGCTTTCTCAAATTGGTATAGCTCACGAACGGCTATCGCTAGACCTGAAATATTTCTAGAATCATAAAATCAATCAGTTTATTTTGAAATTTTGACTCGATCAATTTTTTTATCAGGCGCCTTAATAAGTATATGAGTATTGATATTTGGGTTAAATTTTTAGTCAATGACCTTAATTTTTTTTTTATAAATTCGAAAAAAGAACGAAGCTATAGCTATATACATATCGTAGTTGGGCGTGCAATACCGCCACATGCACACACACACACACACACACGGTGATAGTAAAATTCTACAGGAGTGCAGAAAAACTGCTTTCTTTTAAACTATTGAATGGATTTTCAACTAAACTAAAAATTTTTATTGAAATTAAATACTTGTTTTGTTCTGAAATCAGAATTGAATGGGAAAACCGCTCTTTATTAATGAAATCAAATTGGATTAAAATCAAAATTTTAATTTTGGCCTTTTTGCAATATACACGGTATTGCAAGTGGCTAATACGCAGTATTGCCCAACGACGATATACTTTGTGAGAAGTGAAGTAATTTGATATTAAAAAGCTGACAACAAAATCTAAATTTATTGGTTAAATAATGTTTTTTGTAGTTAAAAAATGCGACTGTTGAGAAGGTTCTACGGAAGCAAAGAAGCCGTATGACACCTGCTCACGAAGATATTCTCCTCATTCGAGAATCCTCAGAAAAACAAAAATCCTCACAAATCATCAAATTGACTGGTCTCTGACTTAACCTCTTAACTCAAAAAATTTGATTTTGCTTTTTT
Source organism: Coremacera marginata (assembly GCA_914767935.1). Taxonomy (NCBI): domain Eukaryota; kingdom Metazoa; phylum Arthropoda; class Insecta; order Diptera; family Sciomyzidae; genus Coremacera; species Coremacera marginata. The sequence goes on from OU612043.1 coordinate 250,118,098, forward strand.
CATAGAAATACCTCTATTATTAGGTTCCGCATCTATCACAAAAATCTTAGAGAGATATACATAAATATATATATATTACGGTGCGTCGACTTGTATGGGGGAAAAAAAAGTTCCATTTGTACCCCTCTTGAAATGAACCTTGATGCATTTTATGACGATTCCCAAAATATTTTGGCAATAGCGAAAGCAGTGAGCTAAAACATTTTGCAAAAACCTCCATAAATCATGTTTTTACACTACTTATAAAACGACATTGTTGTTCATGTTACTTTCGTTGTAAAGAATTGTTGCCATTATGACAGGCGACAAGTGTTACTCTTTTATTATTTGTAAAGGATGTCAAAAGAATTGTTTAGTTGTTGTGTGAACAACCTTGGTAGAATAAAACCAGGTAGATGCAAGGGAGAGAGCGTAGACTCAGAACCGTCAAAGCTCATAGAAAATAAGAAAACAGAATGAAAACAAAATAAAGAAATTTTGAAGGATAAAAAGAGCATAAGCAGCCCTGCATCTACCTGGTTTTATTCTACCATGTAAACAACAAACCGCAACAAACAAACAACAACAATCCTGCTGTTAATCAGAAATTCACTCGTCTACTTTACCGAGCCAATACGAACGATATTCAAGTCCCAAAGTTAAGATCAGCGAGTAATAGGCGCACTTCCCTATTCCCCTATTCCCCCGATCGAAAGCGTTTATTTTATATAAAAGTCTGATTATATTAGCACCGACCTTAAAAGCTTTATATTTATAAAGAAATCAATATATTTATGATAATAAAACAAATTGAAAAAAAGTTAAAATAATAAGGTTTCCAATGTAATAATATGTATAAATAATTTATCACATTTGACCAAAAAATTAAAAGTTATTTAAAATTATTTTTTGCTTTGAAGTGATTTTTTTGTTTAAAATTTCAGCCCAAATTTCTCAACTCTTATGATATGTTATCTTAAAATAATTATCATGTTAGTTTTATAACTAATATCTGCAACATTTAATTTGTGTTCTAAAAAATGATAAATTTTTTAAATCGGTCCTTAATATTTCTATTAAATATTTACAAAAATGTAGTCAAGTTTTTATGTTTTCTTACCCATAACTATACAGTAAATGTTTAAAATCCCTGCTTATTGAAATTTTACTACAATTATTGTAAAGTATCCGTTGCCTACAATAATTGTAGTTAAAATAGCATCAACATTTATTAGAGGGTATATTATAGCCATCAAGAAAAAACCGTACCTTAAATATTACTTTACATATTGATGGTTAAACGTACATGTCTTAAGTGCACTTTTGATCAAATGAGAAAGTGCATCATTGCAACGAATGCTATTATGTTAAAACTAGTATTAAAGTCCGTCTTACGGCGGGTTGGAAGCATATACTCTCAAACTGTAATTATTATTTGCCATTATTGCAGTGTTTTTACAACGTATACTGTCCTGAAAAATGTTTAGCCTGAAAGCAAGCTTGCCTTTGATGTATGTGCATATTTTCAGGCTGAACATTTTTTCAGGACAGTGTATGTTGAAAAAACACTGTAATAATGGCAAAAAATAATTACAGTTTGAGCGATATTAGGTGCGGAGCAGCATTCTTGCCTTTTATGTATTAAGATAGATAGACGTAAAGAAAATTTATTTCCGTCTTTTCAAATCTTAATGCGGGGATGATATGGTTTGATAAGGATGTGCACTGGGATTCTTAAAAATACCCCTGAAAAATAAGCAGTTTGACCAAGAGAATTGTGGAGTTAATGACATTAATCTCTACTTTTTACAAATGAATTCAATCAACGATTTAAATATAAAAATATAAACTTTTTCATAAGCTTCACTGTTGTATCTTATTTTATGACAACACTTTTTAAAATTGCAATAACACATACCCAAGAAATGAAGTCGATCCCGCGCCATAGATAGATTGGTTTGCATTTTATCATGTAAGCGCTGTGCTCTATCCCAAACATCCCCACGACCACTCCAACAATCAACTGCAATTCCATCCTCAAGCTCCTTGATGCCTTTGCGGTATAATTCAATCGCCAGTTCCTTGTGGCCTGTCAATTAGTCATATTAAAAGCTTTATAATTATTACGAATCAACCTAATAATCGGCAACAACATTTTAATTAAACATTTTAATTCCTGTTCTCTTATGGAATGAAATGCAATTGCTTAAATGTGAAATTTGAAATAAATTTTTTTTAACAATGGAATAATTTTTGGAAAATTTAGCTGTATAAAATTATTCTAGAATGTTTTTTCGTTATAAAGCTCTACATAACCTACTATTCAAAGTACGAACAAATTAAGCTTATTCCTACTTAATGTTGTTGTCAAAGGAATAATTTTTTGGTGTATCCAAACATGGCTCAGATTACAAAGCACAATAGTAAAAAAAAAAACACAAGAAACTTATAAGTCGTCGACAATGCCAAAAAAATGGCAACCTCAGTTAACCCTTTCCGTGGATTTGTCGAATATATTTGACAGTTCAATAATGTATTCTTTGAACATCTCTGACTAACGGTTTATTTGATCTTTATGTTTTGTTTCTTTCATACTCATTCCAAAAAATTGTTATTTATAAAATTGAAAGCGGAGTTAGTTGGAGTTAAAGCTTAGTATTGTTTTTGCAAGAGTTAGTGCAGTTGACTTTAGGAAGCTAAAAACTCTTAACTTTTAGACTCTTCATTTTAATTTTATAGCCTTAAAATTTTATAGCCTTTTTTACACATGTTATGAGTCGTTCTATGAAAAAAAAGAAGTGTGGATATAAAATGGTTAGATTTGATGACTCATTTATAGTTGTCGAATATATTCGACGTTGACACGCAGAGGTAGTACAAATTTTATTTTATTGATAACTAATTTTCGCGAAAAATGTCGAGGATAAACTTTTAACAGAAGGTGAGATCTAAGGGATTTTGGATGCTGATTCCGATATTGACGAGGACATATTAGATGAATTACAAATCGAATATGAAGTGCCACAGGTCCAGTGTAAGGATACTGCAGCTGGTGAACATCAAGTGCCCCCTGATCTTGAGGTTATGGATTTATTAGTTCCGGACGCCGATGATATCCCGTCTTCAAGTAATTTTCTAGGCACTGACCCAATGAGTTGCACTCCGAAGAAAAGCATTAGTTGGATAAGACTTCGATCGGGAGATATTCCGGATGAAATAATTTTTAAATCAGTTATAATGACTGAATATTTCGAAATTGGTACTCCGTTTTAATATTTTCAAAGATATTTTTCCAACGATTTTTTCACTGACGCTGCATTTTACACGAATGCAAGGGAAATATTTCGTTCAAACCATGCTCTGTAGATGAAGTACGTGTTGTTTTTGCACACCACATAATGATGGGTGTGTTAAAATTTCCTCGAGTAGAAATGTTCTACGAGTCTGCAATCGGAATGACATTTTTCACCGAAAATATGACACTTAAACGCTTCTTTGCTATTCGTAATAATTTGCACCTTGTTGATGAAAATGCTCGGAAAAAAGAATGCAAAGATCGCTTATTCAAAGTGAGACCCATTATTGAGCTAGTTCGAAGCCATCTTTTAGAGTTACCATTGGAGGAAAACCTGTGTATCAATAAGCAAATCATTCCATACAAAGGCAAATTTTCATACAAAACAATACATAAAAGGTAAGCCGTGTCCATGGGGCATAAAGGTTTTTTTTTTATTTGCGGCAAAAGCGGGATGCGGGTCTACTACACCTATAAATGAGCACTGGGTGAAATCTCTTGGTTACACTTCAGCTGTCGCACTGCACCTGACCCAACGCATACCTGAAACTGAAACCGGGCACAAATTGTTTTTTGACAATTACTTTCCATCATACCAGCTATTTGAAGTGCTAAAGCAAAGAAAAATATGTGCGGCTGGAATAATACGAGTTAACCGATTCGCCAAACCCCGATTGCCAGACGAAAAAGAAATGAAAAAGCAAGTTAGAGGAACATCTGCCGAATGTATCAGTTCCGATGGAAATGTTATAGTAACTCGCTGGTATGAAAATAAAGTCATTAATCTTGGTTCCAATTTTGTTGGGGTTGGCGTCGAAGACCAAGCTAAACGTTGGGATAAGGATAAAGCTGACTATGTTTTAATAAACCGGCCTCAGGTTGTTCGAATGTACAATGACAGCATGGGTTGTGTTGATTTGTTGGACCAAGTCATACAATATTATAGAATAAATATTCGCACCGTAAAGTGGACATTACGAATTATCATACATTTTGTTGATTTGGCCTTAACAGCAGCTTGGATGGAGTATCGAAAAGATTGCATCGCTAAAGGAATAGCAAAAATAAAATTACTGATTCGATGAATTTCCACATTAGTGTTGCTCGATCTCTGCTCGCTGTCCAGCAATACGAAGCTGCAAATCCAACTAAACGCAAACGAGGAAGACCGAGTAAAGTTCATGTTGGCATTGGCAAGCCCTCTACGGTGTCTGGTATTAGCGAAAGCGACTCTTCCGATGACTCAGACTACGACGATCTAAAACCACAATGCTCAAGAAAGGACGTGTATCAAAAACTGCCACCAAAAGAAGTTCGACAGGATCAAAAAATGCACTAACCATGTTTTTTAGATTCTAAAAGTGCTGGTCGATGCAAAATGGAGGGATGCAACAAAAGTTTATTTGTAATTTGTAAAAAATGCAAAGTAAACCTCTGTGTAAAGCGAGGAAGTAATTGTTTTGAGCAATTTCATACTGAGTCTTGTTTTTCATTAAAAACAATTGAAAATAAATTCAAAATTTGAATATACCTGCATTTTCTTTGCATACTTTATATGGTAACAATACAAATTTGTACATCCATTGAGATGCTTTGTCGAATATATTTGACAAATCGTAGCACCAAAACGACAAATTTCCATGTAAAAAAAATATTTTTCCTAGAATCAGAGATCCCAAATTAGCTTGTGTACAAATTTTCAGTTTTTTAGCGCACAAAAAAATATTTTTTCCACGGAAAGGGTTAAGCACACTTAATTATATAAAACGAGATTATTTTAAACCTCAAAACCTTAAAGTATTCCAATTAATTTGAAATATACAACATTGATAGATCTAACAGCAAATTATTCATAGTGTTCCAGGCAAAAAGCTTTTGATGTTAACGACAGCTTCATTAATGGTATTATTGTTGTAACGTTTACAACAATAAACCACCTTAGTTTCGTTTGGGTAAAAGTTCCGGAACAAATCCAGTTTAATGAAACTGCTTGAATAAGTTGTTTGCTACTGGGCAGAATGTCTTGCGCGGAATATAATAGTGTTGAAAAAAGTCGCTCTGCCCCCTTTGTCCAAAACACCTTTTTTTAAATTTAAGCAGTTTCATTAAACTTGATTTAAGCTGTTATCGAATATGAATCCATACAGCAAGTTACTGATCCAGTATTTACCACACCTGCAAATGTTAAAATGCTATTGAAGGAGCTGAAGAACAAAAAATCCCCTGGTATTGATGGTATTAAGAATATTATTCTTAAAAAACTGCCAATTCAAGCGATAAATTTTGTCACGCTAATCGTAAATGCTTGCCTAAAATTGCAATATTTTCCAGACTGCTGGAAGCGTGCTAACGTTGTCCCTATCGCCAAGCCTGGCAAACCCCCAAATCAGGTGAGCAGCTACAGGCCTATTAGTCTTCTCTGTAGCCTAAGCAAATTATTAGAAAAAGTTATAAAAGATTTACTTTGGAAGCATATTGACGAAAAACAGATAGTTCCTAAGGAGCAATTTGGTTTTAGGAAAGGCCACTGTACTACGCACCAAGTAAAAAGGATACATAAACATGTTACTGATAATTTCAAAAATAAAAAGTCCACTGCTCTGGTTTTGTTGGATATTGAAAAGGCTTTCGATTCTGTGTGGCATGAGGGATTAGTGTATAAGCTTATTAAATTCATATTCCCTCAATATCTAGTTAATATTATAAAAAGTTTCATTTCAAATCGTTACTTTCGTGTATCTGTTCAAGGAGAACATTCAGAATATATCGAAATACCAGCTGGAGTTCCACAGGGTTCCGTCCTTCGCCCTTTGCTCTATATCATCTACTGTTCAGACATGCCAAAGCCCAATTATTGCGAAGTTGCAGCTTTCGCAGATGACATAGGTCTCTACACTGCCAATGAACTGGGTGAGGATTGCAGACAATTTTTAGAGCTCGCTCTTCGTGACGTAATGTGCTATTTCCATCTTTGGAAAATTAAAATAAATGTAGAGTTATATTAAGTTTTATGTTAAATTTAAAAATTGAATTAATCGAAGGTTTTCTATAGCTTTTCCTTCGCAGTTCTTATAATATTACTCAAACGATCTCAAATAACAAAATACTGTTTTATAGATGTAAGGATAGCAAAATCTCTGTATAAACTGTACACAGTTAAATGTAAATGTAAAAAATAATGTTTTTGCTATTAATAAATGAATTGAATTGAATTGAAATTTAAGCCAGCTCATTTTATCAAAGTTCATTCGGGTCATCAATTTGGTTCTTTTAACCATCAAATTTATACTTGCAATTTTAAGTAGTTTTTTCTACATAGAAAAAAAGTTAAGTAAGGACAAATATTTTAAATAAAAAAGAACATTGACAGGTACTTCATGTGAAAGGAAATGTTATACCACACTGTAGTTTTAGTTATAAAAAATAGCAGTAACAGCAAGCTGAAATTATATGTTACAACAAAGTTTCATTAAATCATTGCGAGTAAATATAAAAATCATTGCGAGTATATATAACAATGATTATAAAAAAAAATATAATCAATGACGGTTTAGTGTAATCAACTTAAACCAATGAGTGTAGCAAGATTTTGTCTTAGGCATGCTCGGTTTAAACAAAACTATTAAATAAGTTCATTAATTCATCATTAAATTAAATCACAAAGTCAAATCATTAAATTTAAAAAATGCACCAACTCTTAGCTACGGATTTAAGGAACTTTCAATGCACATCCAAAAAGTATTGGCGGTTTAGCTGAATACGGATTTACGTTTCTATCTGATTTTGCTTTACAAATACGTGAAAAATGATGAATTTATGGTACGAAAAACCATTTAAATATGGATGTTTTGATTTTGACTAAAAATTTAATTGTCAAAAGGTATTTAAAGTGACCAATTGATATGTTATGGCAAAGAAAGACGAACATATCAACCATTCCATTTTAAACTCTTCAAAAAATATTTAAAGACTAGATGACCACCTCTGATTTTGTTTAAACTTTCAGAATTCAATCTTACTATAAAATAAACAAAAAAATTTGAGTAAAAATATATTAAGCTTTTTATAAACTTTTTACGAACCATTCAAATTTGTTCAAAATTGCGGAAAAAGCTAAATTCTCTAGCATTTGAACATTCATAGATTCATCAAGATTAGCTCGACTTTCACGTTTGAGTTTTTTTAGGAAGATAATAGAAGAGTACATTAAAAAAAAGAGAGGTTTAACCCTTTCAGTCACAAAACTCACTATAGTGGCACCCTGCTTTTTACAGGCGGAACGGCTAAATCGGCTAAAGTGATGATGTTCAAGTATAAAGACACTTTTCTATACCTGCCAGGTCTCCTTGTGGGCGTTATAAAATAATATAATTCTTACGCAGCACCAAAAGTCCTAAATCGCTCATTCAATTAGCATGAAACACAGACTACTATATACCAGACAATGCATCACTCACTCAATGCAGAATTTGCAGAAGCTCGGTGATATGGCCATAAGCACATGGCGAATTGGGACGGACAAGTAAGTGCGAAGCAGCGAAGTGATGTTGCTAGCGTTGGCTGCAAATGGTTGATAGAGCACAATATCTCTCTCTCTGTGTATCTGTCAACAATGTTGTCGAGAAGCCTTTTTATATATACTTTTCCTAGGAATTCCAAGCCGACGGCTGGCTTGTTTGTTTACTTTTTTTTTTGCTGGTTTTTGTTTTTGTCGTTGGCTTGGTTTTTTTTTGCTGCTTTTTGCTATTTGCTTGGGTGGATTTTGTCGATCGTCAAAAATGATATTTTTACGATTTTGTCTATTTTGAAGTTATAGATATGTAAATCGCTGTAACTTCTTTATTTCTGATTTGATTTAAATCCACCCAAGGACAAAATGTTGGCAAATTGTACCATATTTAAAATGACAAAATTTCTAAATTTTTTATTTATTTTGTACTAAATTTATTCATTTATTTCCTATTTCTTTGTTCTATTTACTATGTTGAAACTATACTATAATAGAAAGAAAATAAAAAAAAAAATAAAAATAAAAAAGTATATGCCAGAAAACGGCAGTTTAAGGATTTTTGGAAAAAAAGTCAAGTTGCAACAGCTGTAACTATTATATCCGATTTTCGGTTTTCTTAATTTTTTGCACAAAATAGCTCAAAACTGTTCTTAGTGGATATCTTGTTTGCATTTTTAAAAATTTTCGTTTTTGTATTTTTGAGAATTTTTTTTGTAAAAGAAGCCTTTTTTTTTATATACTTTTCTTTGGAATTCTAAGCCGACGGCTGATTTCCTTGTTTAGTTTTTTTTTTTTTGCTGCTGTTTGTTTACTATTTGTTGGGGTGGATTTCGTGGATAGTCAGAAATGGATATTTTTGGCAATATGTGAAGGATAAACTTATAGGAAAATCGCTGTAACTTCTTCATTTCTGATTTGATTTAAATCCACCCAAGGACAAAATTTTAGCAAATTTTACCATCTTGTAGCTGAATAAATTTTTAATTTTTTTACTAAATTTATTCATTCATTTTTTGATCTTTCAATTTTTACCCGCTAAAGAAATGAACAATTTTTGTTGTTCAATAATTTTTTCACCGATTTTTTTTAAAAAATCTGCTATTTTTAATTAAAGAAATAATTTTTGGATTTAAGATTTTTACCTGCTAAAGAAATGATGCTAATTTTTCCCATCTTCAAAAATTGTTCCCTTCGATTTCGAACCAATTTCTGATCTATAAAATTTTATCTGCTGAAAATAATACAAACATTTTTCTTCTTCAAATATATCATAAATATAGCATTTCATAAATTCAATTGGTCTAGTTGCCAACCAGGGACATATGCAGCTAGACCAACTACCTTTTATTGTTTTGCTGTACTTACTTTGATGTCACTAAAATATACATGTGAACAGTTCGGTTCTGAAACCTTGCAAAAGAAAAGAAAAAGATAGAATTTTTGTTTGTAAATTTTTATTTTTTTTAAATGAAACAATTTCCTATTCAAATGGAAAAATTAAATTTAATATTTTGACAATTAATATTTTTTTTTATTAATTTATTGTGTTGAAATTTTTTAATTTCTATTCATATTGGAAACATAAAATTTTATGTTTTGACAAATAATTTTTTTCAACTGTGAGTTTATATTTTCGACAGTTTTTTTTTTTATTGCAATTTTTTATTTCTATTACAATTAAAATGTTTTGAAATAGACAGTTTTCTTATATGAAAAATGTTTTAATTCTTATTTCAAATGAAAGAAAGAAAATTAAATTTTATATTTTTATAGTAGTAGTAATAGTATAGTTTATAGAAGTAGTATAGAAAAAGCAAGTTCTATTTATGGAATCATATTTTTGTATATTAAACATTTTTTAACATTTTCATTTCGACATATATGTATAGATTTTTGAAATGTAATATTATACGTTTAACAAGTTTGACGGTTTTAATTTAATTTTTTTGAAACAACATTTTGTTTTAACAATTTCAAGAAGCCCAAGAATTTTTAAGAGCGGCCCAATGCTTTCAAAAACGAAAACAAACACAAACACTGTGCACTGCAGGTAAAGATGGTTTATATAGATATGATACATTTTTTTTTATTCCTTGATAAAAACAACGAAAATAATTTTGATGAATAAATATCTCCAGAGCATAGAGCGGAGATTTTAGTTTCTTGGGTAAGGGTTATTTTACGGTGAGGCTACCAACCTCACGCAACCCTCCACACTTTCACATCCGGGCTTGGGACCGGCAACGGCGGTGTTACAATAATTATATAATAATAAATTAATTATATAATAAATTATATAATAATACATTATTTATATAATAATTATTTCACCAAAATTGTTGTAATGGTAAGCCAAAGAAATTTAAAAAAAAATAGTAACAATCAACTTTGCACTGCAGGTTTTGTGCGCAGGTGTTCTTTGTGTTTGGTTTAGTAGTAAAAAAAGCATAAGGAAGAAATTGCTTCTGAAAATATTAGGTCCATTCAGTGGCAAATTGTACAGTGCTGAGAGGTCGACCAATGGATTCAATTACGGCGATATCAAAAATATTCTTCAAAATAACAAATACAGGCTATGGACATCGGACAGATGAACTTAGGCAACAACTCAGATTTCCGGCAAGGTATTTATTCGGACAGACTGACGGACAAAAAGAGAAAAGGACAAACGGACAAAGTGACAGACGGATTCTTTTAAAAATTTTAACGACGAATTGACAGAAAGACTATCAGACAGACTTTCAGACGGACAAACGGACAGTTTACGGTTTCGTAAGCCTTCGCATCTTTGCATTGGCTTTTTCATCCTATCGGACTTTCTTGTTCTTTAATTCTTCAGCCAATAGTTTCTCTTTTAACCATTTTGAGTTCTTGCGAATCATAACAGTTATTAGAAAATCTAGGATAATTTGCCTGTGCTCAAAACAACTACCATTTTTGTCGAACCACGCTGGAGTCGAACGATTTGAGTGTGCAATACAGGACTTGATGATGCGCTTCTTCAAACCAGCCTCGTGACAACTTGTATCGAATATACCCTTGTATATCGAAAAATGTTGTTTGCAAATTTCAAAGAAGTCATCGGACGGATTTTTTAAAAGAAGCCGACTGTCACTAAAATTTTTGATGCCAATGAAAGACTCTGAGTCAAAGGAACATTTTTCCAGTTTCAGCAGATCTTCTTGGCAACTTTCGCACCTAAATTTTTTTTCAAATTTAGCCCTTATACCGTACCCTACAAAATATCGACCCACTGCTGTTTCCAACGGGCTTAAGGAAATGGGCTCAGAAGTTTCCTCTAATTCTTCTGTTATATCTTCTATATACACGGACGGACCCATTGGTGAAATAGGAGGTGAACCTTCATCGGATGGACTGAAGTTCCATTCCAGCATAAGATCATTGTCGTTCTCACAATTTGAATTGGGAACCTGAAACTTATGTGTCATGAGCTTCATTGACAAAACCCTTGCAGAGAGGTATTGTACTTCTCTCACGGATGGCTCGTTGTTGTTGCCTAGTTGCGATCTAAGCACGGCAAAGAAATTTTCAACACTGTCTTGATTTAATCTTCCAAGCATCACAAATTTCACATTTGGATCTTGGAAGAGATCATCTACCAGTGCAATCATCGCTTTTAACGTATAACTAAGACCTTTGATGGATTTGTTTCTACCTCTGCTTGTGCTTGGGAGCTGCAAGGTATCAAGGTAAGAAATGAATTCGTTCATTTGTTGAATCTTGTTGCAGCCTCTAGTGACTGGACGCCTATTTGGGTTTTTCTCGGAAAAATTTCTGCCATCACAATAATCAAATCCATTATTGCAACTCTGAACAAAATGCATAGTTGCTTCAGCATTCGCCCTATTCACATCATTTGAAAAAAGATTTCCGTCGATGCATTGACGAATAGCTGCAGCAACTGAATTGCTTAGTTTATAAGTTTATCCTTCACATATTGCCAAAAATATCCATTTCTGACTATTCACGAAATCCACCCCAACAAATAGTAAACAAACAGCAGCAAAAAAAAAAAACTAAACAAGGAAATCAGCCGTCGGCTTAGAATTCCAAAGAAAAGTATATAAAAAAAAGGCTTCTTTTACAAAAAAAATTCTCAAAAATCCAAAAACGAAAATTTTTAAAAATGCAAACAAGATATCCACTAAGAACAGTTTTGAGCTATTTTGTGCAAAAAAATTAAGAAAACCGAAAATCGGATATAATAGTTACAGCTGTTGCAACTTGACTTTTTTTCCAAAAATCCTTAAACTGCCGTTTTCTGGCATATACTTTTTTATTTTTATTTTTTTTTTTATTTTATTTCTATAATAGTATAGTTTCAACATAGTAAATAGAACAAAGAAATAGGAAATAAATGAATAAATTTAGTACAAAATAAATAAAAAATTTAGAAATTTTGTCATTTTAAATATGGTACAATTTGCCAACATTTTGTCCTTGGGTGGATTTAAATCAAATCAGAAATAAAGAAGTTACAGCGATTTACATATCTATAACTTCAAAATAGACAAAATCGTAAAAATATCATTTTTGACGATCGACAAAATCCACCCAAGCAAATAGCAAAAAGCAGCAAAAAAAAACCAAGCCAACGACAAAAACAAAAACCAGCAAAAAAAAAAGTAAACAAACAAGCCAGCCGTCGGCTTGGAATTCCTAGGAAAAGTATATATAAAAAGGCTTCTCGACAACATTGTTGACAGATACACAGAGAGAGAGATATTGTGCTCTATCAACCATTTGCAGCCAACGCTAGCAACATCACTTCGCTGCTTCGCACTTACTTGTCCGTCCCAATTCGCCATGTGCTTATGGCCATATCACCGAGCTTCTGCAAATTCTGCATTGAGTGAGTGATGCATTGTCTGGTATATAGTAGTCTGTGCATGAAAGTGTTTTGCGGCGAGTGTTTTGATCTATCTCGACCAACAAAGGATGGTGTAGCACAAATCCCTCAAAAACCCCGAGTCTACCGTACAGATTACAGCGGCCTCTGGTGACCAAGACAGAGCAAAACAGATACTACTAAAATACTTGCAACTGGTCCAGTTCACGATCATTTGTGTGCACACATTTAAACTAACACGCGCAACACAATCATAAACTCTGTGCTCGGTCAGAGTCCTTTCAAGGGCTGAAATGGCCAAATTTTTTTTACAATAACTCCCACGAACGCAATCTGAAATACTATAATTAACTTTGACATTGACAACTTTCAATAGTACTAATGATGTGTGATTCATCAATTTTGAATCAAAATTAACTTTCCGCTGTGTTAAGTTAAATAGACAATACATTTATTATCTTACCCTCGTTTTCTTCATCAATTTTTAAAGCTTTCGAAATATATTCAAAAGCACGACGATGATGGTGCTTTTGCTTTGCTAATAGTGGATCTCCCGGTCCAGGTGAAGAAAGAGCAGCTTTGTGCGACATTTCTAACTGTGGCTTGTGTTTGTAGTGTTTGTTTCCTAGAGGATAGTCTGTACCAACACCGCCAGCAGTACTCGTCAAAGGATACGTTACTACCGAGCTGTTGGGTTGAGCAAGCAGTGCCTTATCTATGTGCTGGCTTTGATTAGCTCCCACAACGATTTCAATGTTGCACTCACGCCTGTTGGGACGATAGATGACTCTGGTACTAGCGCCGTATAAATAACGAAATATGCAAAACAGCTGATAGATTAGAGAACGCAAAATGTTGAAGAGGAATATAATGGGAAATGAAACAATATAAAGATTTTGTTTGTGCACTGATCCACTTGCTGAACTGCCCACGTCGTTGCTATCGTCGTAATCTTCGTCTGGTGACAAGCGCCGGCTGGAGGTGGCTACGGCGTCACTCTCATCGATCAGAGCTACACTGCATGTACTAGAGGATTTGCGATGGGTTCTTGAAGAACTGGACTTTTGCTTAATCGGCGATTTGCTGCTGCTATTACTGCTACTTGCGTTTCCAGATGAGGATTGATTTGTTATACTCTTATTTCGTACCATCGGAAATACGTTGGGTTATGCGATTTTCTTGGGCAGTAAGCTTCTAGCAAACACCCAGTGTTTTAAAATTTCAAACAATTTGCGCGTACTATACACCAGAATTATTTTAAATTATTTAATATATTAAATTTGTTATAAAGCCTATTATCATAATAAAAATTTATTTTTTTTTTGAGTTCTTTCACTAAATCTCTTTACTCATATACGATAGACAAATGTTTTAGAATTTAGAGGTATTCCGATACTTCTATTTCAACCCCTATTATTGACAAAATTCAATTTTTTGCAATATATAAAAACTGGAAGAGTTACCAGATTGCAGAGAGGTACAAAATGCTTTAAGCATAATTCGTATTATACGTCAGTCATAAGGCCCAACTAAAATAGACGAGTTGCTTCGTAACGAGTAGAGACGAAAGTGTTCGCTTTAATGCAATTCAATGTTGTTTTTTAAAAATTAAGAAACGTAATTTAACCATGGTAGAATAAGAGAAAGTAGATGCATTTCGGAGAGGCAGACTGCCGTTACTGTCTAAGCGAATTTAACAGCTCATAGAAAATCTGAAAGCGATGAGAAATCTTTAATTGGCAAAATGTAAACAAAAAAGTGATTTGTATTGATTTTGACATTTTTGGCTATGAGAAAGAGAGCGCAGTGCGAAATGCATCTACCTTCTTTTATTCTATCATGAATTTAACGAAGCTGAACGAAACAGCTTGTCCATACGTTTTCTTCCGTAAGAACCGAACTGCTAGCGTCCAACTCGTCAGACGTTCGGCAAGTTGCAATCGTCTCGTTTCGTCTATTTTGGTTCTGCCTATTGGCGCGTCACGGCCTAATCAAAAAAAATGAGTCGTTCCGTAATGGCCAACTCACACTAGCAATCAATGAACTTTACTTACGCTTTTCTAAAATTTAATTGTTGGTAGCTCACACGACACGCCAATCTGCGTTTGACATTTCTTTGGAATACACTACTTTTTCTCCTCCAATTTATTTCGTACGATAAAAATATTATAAAATCAATTTAACATGATTAAATGCTTGAATGTTTCCTTGTTCTTTAAATTGTTATTTTGTCATTAACGCATTTAGTATGTTTAATTAATTAAATAAAAATTTAATTTAATAATAACAAACAGCCTTCAATGACGTAAAAAACAAACTTAATGCTAATTTTAAAGCATTTCAAAAATATATACAGTGAGCAACAAAAGTAAAACAAAAATTATTCTTCAATGCTTTGTAACTCCAGCAGAAAATGTCATGCCCGATCAGACTTGAATTCAGGAATGATAGAGATGACCAAGGCTTGACCTTTTCTTGAAAACAGCCCTGATTTTTTCATACAAGTGTCTGCCTTTTCGCAAACTGACGTAGCCGCTCTGGGGGTGTTCGAGAGAAAAGTTCTTCACAAAATCTTCGGTCCTGTTCGAGTCGGCGATGACTATCGCATCCGAATGAACCACGAGCTGTATGAGCTCTACGAAGACATTGACGTAGTTCGGCGTATAACTGTGCAGCGACTACGCTGGCTGGGTCATGTCCATCGTATGGACGACGAAGCTCCAGCGAAAAAGGTGCTCGAGGCGAGGGTCGCTGGTCAACGACAACGAGGGAGACCATGCCTCTGATGGATGGACCAGGCTGAGGAAGCCCTAACCGCACTTGGTGTATCCGATTGGAGAAGGCGCGCGCAAAGCAGAGGCGCCTGGCGAGAGCTGATGAGGTCGGTCGAAATCCGGACACGCGTTGTTACGGCCACCTAAGTAAGTAAGTAAGTCTGCCTTTTCAGATCTGGAATTTTTTATTACTTTTTTAAATGTTAATTTATGATTTCTGGTTTGAATATGAATTTTTTTTATTTCAAATTCAAATATGAAATCTGGCCAGAAATAAAAATGGACTGATTTTTTAAATAATTCCAGGTTAGAATACAGGTCTGTAAAAAGAAAGACCTAATTATATTTAAACTTCAGCCTTGAAATCTGAAGTGAATAATGGAGGCATGAATTTGTTTAGAAATTCAGTTTTAAATTCAAGTCTGACTGCTAGAGGCCTGATCGAGATTTCTGCTAGGACATTTTTCAGTCTTAAATGATTTCTTTCAATTCATAAAAAAGTTTTAAGTCTTTTCTAGACACTTCAAAATTAATATTAAAAAATATTTACGCTTATTTTCATAGAACCAACGTTTATTCTTACATCCAAATGGCATTTAGACATCGGTTTACAGTGAAAAAATGAATTTTTACATATATTCATATATTACATATATACAGAAAACATATTTACTGCTTATTTTTTTATTGTTGAATGTCAAATTTCCACGCCAATTACATATACGGGCATATAGTGCCAGCGACTCTCCATTTTAACTCTCCACACATGGTTGTCAACTTGGCTGCACTGAACAAATTTTTTCCTTCAACAGCGTACTACCTAGCGAAAAAATCTGTCGATAATTTTTCGGATTTCACTCCAAGCAAATGACAGAACGAGGATATTAATAAATATTAAAAAACGCACACGAAACAAAATTTAACAAACATTTTAGATACCTTGCCGATGTCATGCATGCGTTTGTTAATTCCGTATTTATTGATATCTATTTTTTTGACACTTAAAAACGCACTTGTGGGCATTGCTAATTTTCTTCGTGCCAACACCACAAACGCATTCACAATACAAGTACACCGATGCTGGAGACACCTTGTGGCAAATAAAAGCAAATTTTTGTAAGTTATAGCGTAGCAAATACACAATCCTCTATCTATTGATAGATGGTGAGGATCTACTGCAGCAAAGCTTCTGTTATAAGTAACATTGAATTAACAACTGCTTCTTGCAAGTCTGTGTGGCCTGGTGGATAGTGTGTTGGACTATCATTTTAAGAGAACACAAGGTTGATTTCTAAGGTTGTCGCAAGGGAGAGAGCGAGTACCCATAATTGTCAAATCGAAGTTGACAGCTCATAGAAAATCTGCAAGTGCTCTCTTTTATCATCCGTTTTTCTTTCGTAGTCATTCGCAAAATTGGCTGGTTTTGACAATTATGGGTACTGAGAAGAGACTGCGATCAGCCCTGCGACAACCTTATAAATCAACCTTGAGAGAACATGGGCTCGATCCTCACAAGAACCAAAACATATTTTTAGTATTTAATATTAAAGTATTAAATTTTCTTGTTATAATTAGCGCTAGCACCAAACAAACCATCAAATTACCAAGAAAAAATCTGTCGAAAATTTTTTAGATTTCACTCTAAGCAAATCACAGAACGAGGAGTAAAAAGCTTCGCTTCAAAAAATGTATGAGAGATATAAATACATTCAAATTTCAAATTAAAAGTATTAACTAACTAGTAACTAAATATTAATGCTTCTCTTTTTCTTGTTTCAAAAACACAAATTCTTGTCCCTTCTTTCTTTGTTACTTCATTAATTCGCTTGTTAAGAATAAGGGTTTCAAGCAAGAATTTTTCCATTATGTTTTTGTAAAAAGTATTACGTTTCTTCTACAGAAGTACTTTTTAGGTACTTAAACTCAGCAAAAATTTTATTTCGCCACCCAGCAACACTGTTCAAATTGATGATTGCTACCATGTACAGCAATCAAAAAATGCACAAATTTGATTGCTGCAATCTGTGTTCATCTGCTCTCGCTCTAAAGCCTGTATGATACTTCATATTTTTGCTCAATTTTTGTGATTGAAAATGAAAACTAGAGCAGTTCAAATAGTACGAATGCATGGATTCAATTGGTGTGACTGATTACGCATATAGTACGAATTGGAGAAAAATGTGTAGGACGGACTGTATTTTCTTTGCGTTTTTTTTTGCCGTTTCTTTCAATTCGTTCTTCGTAAAGTTTTCGATCAAATATTTACTGTGCTGTTAATAATAAATTTGACATTTTTAGAATAAACAAAACTATTTAATATAAATGTATGCTGAATTGGAAGTGATGTGTGTTGCTAATATTAATTTATTTAATGCAGCTGCTCTTCAAAACGCAAGAAATAAAAAAGTAACAACGTTTATCCTCTTCTTACAAAATATGTCTGTCCTGCCCACGCGCCACATGTTTTCAGATTTTAAGGCTGGAAAAAAAAAATTAAGTATCATACGGGCTTAAGTGCTTTTGACAGATTTCTATTGAAAGCAACAACAAAACGAGTAGATTGTTTGATTGGCATTCATAGGCACTGTTTACACGTCATTCAAATTGAAGGATCATTCAAAATTTGTTGTTGTTTTCCCAACGAAAAAATATTAACTCTGCGAGAGCGGAAATGAACTTTCAACACTTCATCGCATCAATCAAAATTTTGATGGAGCTCAAGGCCTGCATCAATCAATCACAGGGTTGCGTAATCAACTTTTCTGGTACTTACAACAACACTTTAAGTCGGCATCGGTCATTCAATAAAAAAAATCACGTGTGAACAGCTATTCAATCAAATATCTCGAAGAGAGTAAAAGTGAACTAAAAACGCGATATTCTTCATTCAATTTGAATGACGTATAAACTCTGCCATAGTGTGAGTTGGGGATAACGAGAAAAGATTAAACTGTTCGATTAAATGCATTTCAATTACTACGTTTCCATGCAGAGTAAAAGAGGGTACACATTAGCGATCATGAGTGACACACAAAACTTTAACATATATGGCTGCTGACTGACACTCAACTACAAATAATTTTGTTGACTGTTGAATGAAGAAAAATAAGGGCCACACACGAGAACCTGCGTAAAAACGGAGAATTTGAGCATGAGTGTCACTCATGATTAATAATGTGTACCCCACTTAAGGATGTCAGTGGGAAAAATACATCGATGTATTTCTTTGATTCGATGCATCTAAATTAGTGTAGGGCAGTGTTTAGGGGCTGTTGCATTATCAAATTCTTCATCAAAATATTGGTCAAACAGTTTGACCACGCGAGTGTTCATATTATCAAATTTTTCGTCAAATTTCCTTATTGTCTTGCACACCGAAGTGAGCACATCAGCAGCACTCCATATGCTTTATATCTAAATAATCTTTTTTTTTTAAATTTCCGATTTAATCTGCCAGTTATGGATGTAGTCTATAAATTTCAATAAAATCATTACAAAAATCTTCTTCATCGTGCATTTTGAATTGATGTGTTCGCGTTGAAATCTTTTTTTAAGTGATGAAATCGCAAGAGAATATTTGACGAGTGTTCACACGTCAGATTTTTCATCATATCGTTGGTCAACCGAAAAATCAAAACATTTTGATTTTCGTCAAACGATTTGACCAACAATTTGATGAGTCAAATTCCATACAGTCAATCAAAAAAGTAAGTATGCACTCGCAAAAAGAAAATATTTGTGACCTAGAATAATAGAAAGACCGTTCTCAAACAAATGAAACATAAACGATTTCAAGTAATATTAAATTAACTTTATTTCAGGTACAAAAAAGTTAAAAAAAAAATTAAATTTCTTACATTTTTCTTAACTTAAACTTAATAATCCATAGAAATACATCAAAAAAGTAAGTATGCACAACCTAATCTATACTGAAAAATTCAAATTTTTTATTGGTTTTTTAAAAATCATTATTATGTTAATATTTGGTAGGATAGCCCTTTTGGTTTAAAACAGCTTTAAGTCGGAATTTCGTTGAATTTACCAAGTTTGTAGTCACGCTGGTTGGTATTTTCTCTCACTCTTCTAAAAGTATTCTCTTCAATTCATCCTTAGTTCTTATATTATGTTTCCTTATTTGACGGTCAAGGTGGTCCCATAGATGCTCGATAGGGTTCAAATCGGGGGACTGAGGAGGTGTCTTTAGTTGTTTTTTCACATTATATAAGAGCCACTCCTTGACTGCAAGCGCAGTGTGTTTTGAGTCGTTGTCCTGTTGGAAGACAAACGACTCTCCAATTCCAAGTTTTGTTGCACTTTCGTAAAGATTATTTTTTAAAATTTCTAAATAACCGAAGCGATCCATTATTCCATCGATGAAGACAAGTTTACCCACTCCAGAGGCTGCCATACAACCCCATACGAGAACAGATCCACCGCCGTGCTTTACTGTGCCCTTCATATTTTTTGCCTCAAGCTCAGCATTTACTTTTCTCCAGACTTTGGCTCTTCCATCAGTCCCATGGATATTAAATTTGCTTTCATCTGAAAACATAACGGAGTTCCAGAAGTTTCCATCAGCTGATTCATGCTCCTTTGCAAATGCAACTCTTTTGCTGCGGTTTGTAGCATTTATGAACGGCTTCTTGCGCATGTTGCGACCATGGAATCCAGCTGAATCGAGCACACCTCGGATTGTTTAGGGACTGCAGGATTTTCCAATTTCATTTTGGATTTCTGATTGTATTTTAGGTGCAGATTTTTTGGGGTCTTCTTTCACTTTGCGTACAATTAAACGTTTTTCTTGTTCAGAGAATATCCTTGGACGTCCAGATCTCGGTTTATTCTGAGTCGAACCTTCTATTTTGAACTTTTCAATTACTTTTTGTACCGTTGCGTTGCTTTTTCCAATTATTTTCGCAATTGATCTTTGAGAATTTTTCTCTTTAAAAAGTGTTATTATCAAGTCTTTCATATCCTGACTAAGTTCATATCTGCGTGGCGCCATTGTTGTCTAAATTTTTTTAAAATGTTTTCAAAACAATTTTTAATAACAACTTAAAAACTTACTTCGGATTTTAACCAGTTATTTAAGCTTTACTGATTTGTTTAAATCAAAGAAAATAAGCGATCTGCGTTTTGCATACAAACTTTTTTGATGTAATTTTTGTGCTTCATTTTTGTGTTTCAAGCGCTCAAAACTCTAACGGTAGTTAAGAAAACGGCAAATTTTAATTTAGCGATATGTTAACATTGTAAGCATTCAAATAAAAGCAAAAGAACAATAATTTGATCACAGGGTGCACGGAAAAATTAAAGTTGAATCTACTAGCATAGGGTGCATACTTACTTTTTTGATTGACTGTATATATTTCTGTTGGTAAAATTTTTTTATGACTCGTTGGATGAAAAATTTGATCATGTGACCGGGCCTTTTTGGCAGCCATAAACACGCGTACTTGGCACAAATTCGCTGCCAATGCATAAACATGAAAGAGTGAAAGAGACAAATACTATTGATATGCCCATCACTGATCTAAATGTACATCGATATTTTTCAATACATGCATCGATTTGCAGAGGATTTTTCAGAAGATATTTTTTCGAAACAAAATTTGTTAACAAAATTGTACAAAGTTTCGAATTAATTTCAAAAACTGAGCTAATTATATAACTTTTTCCTAAGAACACAAACATTTAAATTTTTAACTCATCAAATATTCTCCCTTAATAATTATTGTTTTTCAGAAAAACCTTGATTGCAGGTATGCTGTCCATTTCATTCGATATTTTATTTGCTCGATATGACTTAAAACTCAATTTAATTTTATATGGAGAACATGTTGGAGATGATCGAAAAATATGTTAACAAATCTAAATAACTGAAGAAACTACTTTATTTGTGGAACTTAATCTGTTTGAATGAGATGTATAGCAACCTACAATCAAGCAGTTTTCCTAAAAACTTTTCTGGGGATCTATTCCATAACTGTGTATAAAATTTGTGTACACAAAATTAAAAAACTCATATTCACTCAAAGTGTACACTTTTTAATTTCAAATGATTCTGTGAACTGAAAGGTATACGGATATGCTGAATAACAAATAAAATTGCTGAATAAAAATTTGTGACAGTCACATAGAAAAAACACTTTAGAAAAATAATGTTTGCTTGTATGAAAAAAATAGTTTATACCTTGACTGACGACAAAATTCTTAAAAATACAATCCCAAATCACGCCGGGTATATCATTACAACAAGTTTACATCAAAAATTAAATATTCAGTCAAAAAATCTCAGTGAATAAAATTTGTTGGTTGCGTACACTTTTTAGAAGTTAAAAACTAATTTTCAAAGATAGTTAATCGGAAGCGGTATAAGTACACAATATTTAGTGTACACTTGTTTTTCCCCAGTTGGAGAATAGGGCCCCAGTTCTGTACTAATTTGAGCGAAATGCATTTACACTATAGAAACTAGACATAATTGATTGTTGCAATTGTTGAAATATTCGATGCACTTGGAGCTACTGTCGACAGAGTCGGAGCTGTTTTTTGACGTTGCACACTTTTTAGACTTATAAAGATCACGCCAAAGTAGTTGGCACCGCAGTTGCTATTTATAATATACAGTGATTGTATAATAATAGTAGTGATTGCTTCGCTAAGCTCATGAAAACTACACGAAACTTGTTAGACTAAAGGCCCAATCAAAATAGACAAGTTGTTCCGTAGTAGATACGAAAATGTTCGCTTTAATGCAATTCAATTAGGCTATTCACAGTTTAAGTACGGCGGCCTGTTTAATTTACGATTTGTTATTTCTACGCCAACTTAAGTAAGCGTATTTTTCTTTGTTGTTGTTTTTCATGCAAACGCAAATACGTAAACGTGCAAATAAAAGTAGCCCCTTGGACGTGTTTTTTGTGTCTCGTATTTTTATGGCCTATCTACAGCATATTATAACAGCGTCGATACTAATTGAATACGGCAGTCACAAACTGAGGTGCTTACAGTTTCAAAAATAACAAATGCTATAAATACGCTTTGTTAATATACGTTTAAACTGTGAATAGCCTAAATGTTGTTGCCCAAAATGAACAAACGCATGATATAATTATACAGGTAGCCTTGACAACTGGCTATTTCCTCAGAGGGCCGACCATCAATTGTCAAAATCAATACAAATTTGAACTTGCCATCTGTTTTCAGGCTTATTCGTTTTCTCTTTTTCGATGCGTTTTTGGCAAATTCTGGACTGCAATAGAACTGTCACTCCTTCCTATTGATTATTATAACATTAACAAACGTAACTTAACGAAACAGCTTATCTATACGCTTTGTTCCGTAAGAACCAAACTTTTACTGTCTCAACTCGCCAGACGTTCTGCAAGTTGTAACCGTCTCGTTTCGTCTATTTTGGTTAGTCCTTTAAGGTCCAAAATAATTAAACGAGTTGCTTCGTAACGAGTAAAGCCAAGGCCCAGCCAAAATATACGAGTTGCGCCGTAACGAACAAACTTAATTTAACGAAGCTGAACGAAACAGCTTGTCCATACGTTTTGATCCGTAAGAACCGAACTTTTAGCCCGTCAACTCGTCAGATGTTTGGCAAGTCTCGTTTCGTCTTTGTTTGGTTAGGCCTAATGTTTGCTTTAGTGCAATTCGATGTTTTTGACCAAACTAAGCAAACGTAAGTTCATCAAAACTGAACAAAACGGTTTGACAGACGTTTGTTCCGCAAGAACCGAACTTTTAGCGTTTCAACTCGTTAACAATAGCTGCTTTAACTGTGCGCAATTTTTGTTTTATTACAATCTGATCTCATCTCATTTTGAGTTAAATGTCAAAACAGGCTTAGCGAGATGCTAGGGAGGGAGCGTAGAAAATAAGAAATCAAAAAATACAGCTCATAGAAAAGAAGAAAACAGAATGTAAGCAAACTTCAAAATTTTCAACTATTTTGACTATTATGGTTGACAAAAAGAGAGCACATAGTGCCCTTCCTACCTACCTACCTTATTCATTATATCACGGAAAGTTATTTGTGACAAATTGATGATAGCAAGGAAAAGGAAAATTGACAGAATAATGTCTTTGTACTGTCAATTTTTGATTTGAAGTATCGACCAATGTGAAAGGGGTCTGATCACACGCAACAGTATGGCTAACTCATTGCGACAAAACAGTTTAAAAAATTTTTTTTTATTTTGATGCACAGCAGTGTGCGCTCTCTGAGACAATTTGTTTCGCGGCAAATGGCGGTTTTGCATTCGTTCGTAAAAATTAATTTCGTGAAGTGTTCTTTTCAAGTGTGTGTGTGAAATAAAATTAAAAGAAAGAACTTTTTCAATACAAAATTAATTTTTAATATTTTCTTTCACATCAACGCTAGCACCTTTCACATCAATTTCCACGAATATGCTAAGTTTTGAGACAAAAAGTTTTAAGTGAGCACACAATCATTTGACCTTGTATATTGCGAAACAGTTTTGTTTTGCAAAAGTTGCAGAGCTGCGAAAAAAAATTGTCTATTTCAAAACACAGAAAATTGTTTTGAAACTGTTTTGTCGCAGTGAGTTACTACCCTTATGGGCTGATTACTTTAGCGTAAGGTACCGTAAAGCTATGTTGGCAGCCGTCAAGTTGAAATCTGTTTAATTAGAAATGTTTACATGTCGTTACCCTAATCGTAACGTAGAAGTCTGGAGAAAATAGATTTCTACGCCACGAAACGTTTTTTAGCAATTCGACAGCTGTGAGACAATCGAGAAGTTTTGTTTAATTTCAAAATTTGTAAAATTGAATTCTATATGAAAAGCGTGTGCACTTGTAGAAAAAAAGGAGTGCCTTCATAATATTTCTGCGGGCTACAAATCGGCATCTGTAAAAGTTGCACTACGATTTCGGTTTTCGTTCATCCTCGAGGCAATCTCCCACTATGCTACGTCCCACTCCGCCACCACATGTTACGCTTGGGTAATCAAGCCATAGAGCCCAATCAAAATATATGAGTTACTCTGTAACGAGTAGATACGAAAATGTTCGCTTTAATTCAATTCAATGTTATTGCCCAAAATGAGCAAACGTAATTTAACGAAACTGAACGAAACAGCTTTCGGCAAGTTAAAATCGTCTTGTTTCGTCTATTTTGGATAGGCCTTTAACTTTACGCATATTATGAATAGTACTTAATGTAAATTGTAATCAGAAAAATATATATGGCAACTCTATTTACAGCTGGTCGATTTCGCTTAATTTAACTAGAAGTTTATTTTCCGCTTAATAAATTTTTATTTCACTAGCTTAACCATGTCAAAAGCTACAGGAAAATTAAGAACACTTAAAAAGAATGTGGACAGAATTATTCATACGACAAAACTTAAAACAAATATTCCCGCTGGCTTAGCAGCTGCTGGACCACCTTTAGGTCCAATGCTTGGACAGGTATCTTCGCTTTATTTCACTTCGGAAATGTTATGCAAACTTCATATATTTTACAGCGTGCTATAAATATTGCAGCATTTTGCAAGGATTTTAATACTCAAACAGCCGAAATTAAAGAGGGTATCCCACTCCCGTGTCGAATATCAGTAAACAGTGACCGAAGTTATGAACTAGTCATTCATTCTCCACCGGCCACATATTTTCTAAAGCAAGCTGCCGGCATTCAAAAGGGTGCAATGTGTCCTGGCAAAGAAATCGCTGGAAAAATCACAGTTAAGCATTTGTTTGAAATAGCTGCCATAAAAATACAAGATCCATCATGTGCACTTCTATCAATGCAGGTAAGTCTCAATTGACGGATATTTTCGCTATATTCATTGAATTTATTTAAATCAATGTGTTCTTTCGTAACAATGTGTTCGGGCTGATTTATTTTTCCATCCAATTTTTTAATTTTCAAACCTTTAACGAAAACTGTAACAACACATTCTTCTATTCTAAGTAAAGCATAATGCTAATAAATATAAGAAAATGTAATGAATCTCTTAACTAGATAAACCGTTTATATTTCTGCTACTTCTGTATTTTGATTTTCTTTGTAGCAAATGTGTGAAATGTTGATCGGTATCGCTCGCACATGTGGCATTAAAATAGAGCGTGAACTAGATGCCTCGGAATATGCCAAGTTTCTGGAAGAACGTCGAGTTATAGTCGAGGAACAATATAAAGAATTACAAGAAAAACGAGACGCAAAAATGTTACGTACGGCTTGAATATTTTATCCAATTTCTTTTTTTTATATCAAATATGTCACACCTTATTTAGTTAATAAGCTAATTAAATGTTATGATTTCATTAAAACTAATCAAAGCTGAATTTTTTTCGATCTTTTGCAGTGTTCTTCTTACGCTTTTTCTCCAAATGCTTAGATAAATTCCCAATTTTTTTAAGATCTTCAAACTTTTTAACCAATTCTTTAGCTCTGCGTTCCTCTGCATGGTGAAAGAGGGATATTTTACTATTTTCATGATAGATGGACAATATGACTTACTTTTGGTTGTGTAATGAGGAACTTTTCCTTCAGATAATGCTTTATTTATTTCCATTTGCTCTTGTTTGAGCATTGATTGTTTTTCGTGCCAATTTTGTTCTTCAACATTTTTATTGATGAGACGCTGCATTGAAAATTTTATTCGTTTTTTTTCTTCTTCGTCCCCTGTTTCAACAAATTGTATTTTGAGATGAGCTATTTCCTTTTTTCGAACATTTCTTAAAAATTTGTAGTTTTCTTTAAAGTTTTTTGGGTCGTAGGTTCCCGCTTTTTCATCGAATCTTGGGTCACGTAGTTCTGTTTCTAATTTCTTTTGCGATTTTTGTTCACTTCCAAGAAACGGGACTTGTCGCTTTGATGATTGTTCACGGGGTCTATTTTTGTTAAGGCGTTTAAAGAGCTGTTTGTCTTTTGTTGTACTGTTTATCTTTTTGTCGTTTCCAAAAACAGCTTCTTTGTATACTTTTGCTCCCAACTCTTCTTTAAGTTGCATCAATTCTTCAAAGCTCATTGTGCTAAGATCTTCGCGAATTCTTTGCTATCAAATATTTATATAATTATATCTACATAACACTGTATGCATAACATTAAACCTGTTGGACACCATCATCCTCGCCAATACTTTCATCGGATGAAGAAGACATCATTCAATTATTTAAAATATGTAGTGTTTTTATACAAAGTTTAGTTTGTTGAACAAACTTATTATTTAAGCATGTGTTTAGAGTTCGAAGCCGAGTAGAAATTAAGTTCGGCGGAGGCACGCCGCGCAAATACATTAGACGGCTTCAATAGATGGAATATGGCGAATAACAGCGTTTACATTGTCAAATTAGTCATCAAATGATTTGACGACACAAGTGTTTACATTGTCAAATTTTCGTTAAATTTCCTTATTGTTCTGATCCCCATAAATGCAAACATAGCGATGGCGGAACAATTAATGGCACACTTGTTAGATATTTGATATGTGATGAAAGAAGAATATTAATGGTATTCAATGAATATCGTATGAATATACCGAAGTGTAAAACTATAATTTAATGCATTGTGTTTTCCACCCTGAATAAATATCAATCCACTGTGTAACTGTATAGAAAATAAGTTGTCATCACAAACATTTTTCCAACCCATACTGATATTTTATTACATTTGGCAATAACTTACTAATTTTTACGCTTGGTAATTGATAACAAGATCGGTCAAAGTCCTTTCAAGGGATGAAATGGCTATTTCGTTTTGTTTTCGCTGTGTTTATTTATAAACATTTTTAGCCTGCGACGGCAATTTTCATTATCACACACAACTACTTCTTTATTAAAATGGCGCTTAATTTTATTTTCTACCATCACCAAGTACCAAGTTTCATTACAAATTATGGAACAGTGTATATTTTTTATATTTATATTTATATTTATATATATATTTATATTTATATTTTTTTGGAGTCACGATTAATCCTTCGTATTTCTTAAAGGACAGAACGGATTTTCATTATTGATATCTTATTCAAAAGATCATATTTTAATCCGTTTTAAAGTAAACATTCTTAGACTACTTTCACATATAAAAACTTTGCAGGTTTATATATACGGGAAATTATATTCTTTCTTATTTCCACGAATATGACTCCTAAACGATTTGAGAGCGATTTTTTTCGCAGCATTGGATTGAGGGGCTCCATATACACATTTGGAAAAAAAGCTCCATTTCCATTCCCTTCCATTTCTTCATTCCATTTTATGATGTTAATTTAAGCAGGAAAAAAAAATACATTTCTAAAAACTAATTATATAATTTTGAGCAAAAAAATAAGTAGTTGAAAACTTAGTAGTTAAATGCGTCTAAGATTTTTTCCTAATCTTGTATTAGGAAAAAGTATGATATTAAGGCAACTGAGGATCATGTCCTGAGAAGACGTCAAACATTTGGATAACCTGTTACGAGTCCCCGTGGCATTGTACCTGGCATGATATAACCCCAAACTAGCTCATGGTTTTAGGACGGACGAACATGGTCGAGGGACGAACAATAACTTCCGGTTCGTAACCAAAGTAAAAAAAAGTAATAACAAATAATCTTAATAAAGAAAATCGAAACTCAAGCAAAAAAAAAAAAACAAAATAGCAAACGAAAGTCGCATCTTTATTCCAGCTTTTTCCGATCGCGAATATCGAGAGTAGGGATGAGATGTTTATCCCCGAATGCACCCACCCAACCTGATTATCCATGCGATCTTTTTTCGGATACTCCTACAGAAAAGATTTTATCGCTTTAGTCCGCAGCACCTGTTTTCACCCCCATTTCCAGGTCCCCTGACATTCGAAATTAGCACTCCATTGGTATTTTTTTTTTCAATCAAAAATTACAATTTTACTAATACTAAATAATTCTAACATATTTTTCTTCTTTTTTTCAGGTATTTGGCAACTTTATTTTCCTACTCATCACAAGTTGCTTTTCTAACATAACGAAATAAACGAGAACAAATTAAACGAAATTTAGAACTAAGAAATAAAATTAAATAAAAAATGTATATGAATAAAATGCAACAAATTTAGTAATAAAAAATATTAATGACAAAACGAATATTTAATAGTTTTAACTAAAATTAAAGAATGATCAGAATTCTAGATTGCTCAATTAAACTGATGACCAACGCATATATAATGCTAAAAAAAATCATTGCATATTCTGATTTTACCAAAAATTTTTGATGAAAGATATGTTATAAAAAATTTTTTTTTGTATTAACGCGCATCCAGTATATTTTCTTGTACCTATTAACAGCTCTTGAAGGGTAAAAAGACTGAGCTTATCACAGACCGAGTAAGACGACTAAAAAATTTTGATCGCATAAAAAAAACGCGATAATTTTGACCACACCAGAAAAAAGTTTTTTTCGACTAATTCGGACAATTCTTACAAGCTAAAAAATTGATTTTATATAACAAAAAGAAAAAAACCTTGCATAACTACCTTAAGACTAAGAAGTTAGCTTAAGCTTAAGACGGAAATTGGTATTATGCGCGTTACTAATTATAGTGAAAAAGTGCAGCGTAATTTTGCATTAAGGCGGTCTTCTCATTCAAAACCCGTTTTTTGGACCCTTTTTAAAAAATTCTTATTTGAAAACGCAAAGAATAATTGAAAACTTTTTTTATTTATTGTATTACAAAAGGTTCAAAGTAAATAAAAAATTTTTTTTTTGCCTCGATACGTGTGCTGTTCAAAAAGTAATGAGACTTCAAAGTTGGTGGTGAAAAAAAAGGTGTCGTCACGGCGGCCACGATTCCGGGTCTCCGGAGCGTCTGAAATGAAAAAAAAAACGGGGTTATAATCAGTATAGATGTAATTCTCGGGTGAACCTCAAGCTTAATTTTGTGATTTTTTTTGACAAAATGGCGGCCATTCAAAAAAAAAATATCAATTTCGGGTTTTTTTTGTAGTTTAGTGTAAAAAAAAATAGTAAAAAATTTTTTAAAATTTTGGTCGAGGTTCACCAAAGAATGGTGACAATTCTGCGTCGATTCCATTTTGTTTCATGAAAATCGGTTCAGTTGAACTGGAGATATCATGGCCGCCAGTTCGAAAAACGTGGGTTCGAGATAAACGCGTTTAAAGTTTGAAGTAATTTTTTTGGGAAAAAAAAAAAAAAAATCAAAAATGTTTAAATGCAGTTTTAAAGAGCTGACAATTTTTACTTACAAATATTAGTCGGCGATGCCAGCTCCATACAGGCCACCTTCCTCTTTTTCGTAGAAACTGCTTTCTGCTGCCCTCTCTGCTCTGCGAGCCGTTCTGCCAGCTTTTGATGATGCCGCAGCTCGAGTCTCTGATCGGTTCAATCTGTCTTCATTGCGAGATAGTGCGTATTCGTATGCGTTTTTGCCAATCGCAATACCCATCAAGCCCATAATTTTAAGTATGGGTATAAAACCGTCGTTGAAGAGGCACGTTGCAATGAAATTGGCCACTTCGATGGTGCGTGCGCCTGAGTTGATGTGTTTGGGCGAAAGTGACCAAAGAACAGAATTGTAGGACTCATTGGAATTCTGAGTTTCAGATTCAAGGCATCTTTCAAGCAAATTATCTGCCGACAGCGCTTCGTAAACTGGTTTTATTACCTCCATCACCTTCTTGTCCATCACACCTTGCTTCACATAAAAGGCTGTATCTTCTAAAGTATTTCGAATTTCTAAAAATCCTTTTAGGGGCATATTCACAACTACCCAAGCTATAAATAAATGCAAAAAAAAGTTGAAAAAAAGTTGCTCAATGAGAAGACCCCCTTAAAATTAAAACTATACATGAAAATGGAGAATTCAAAAAAATTTAAATAAGCATAAAAAAGATCGCCGATAAGTTGTTGTTGCCTACTACTGCCGCCGTTCCGCCATTTTCACTGGCGCGGTTTTTTCCCATGTGGAATTAAAAAATGGTTGTAGTCTACACTAATTTTCTGGCACATTTGTGTAAGCTACTCTTTCTACTCCTTTTTTTCTACCAAAGTTCTGCTGGCTTTAGTGTTGGTGTATGACAAGCATTTTGTATACAAGCAAAAATGGAATTTGTGGCTGACTTATCTTTTAAGCACGGTAAGGCCTCAGCGCTTATACAGGGTGTCCCGCAAGTGAGTGCAACTATTTACGAAGGTGAAAGGTTATGTCGAGCTGAGCAAAAAATCGTATGAGAGGGAGGAGGGTCTATTTTCACCATCTTAGGAGCTACAGGGTTAGTTAATATATGACGACTTTGATATACGTTATTTTGTCTAGCAGGAAAACTAGTCTACATAAAACTTGTTTTATTAACTCATTGCAAAGGCAATAAAATCACCACTCTAACGGTATGTCAAGAAACCCCAATGACTTAACCGTTACCGAGCTGTGCTCGTGTAAAGATGAAGTCAATCGGTTGAAACTACAAAATTTCAACTTTCAGTGTAAATTTCTCAGAATTTCGCGTAACAAATTAAATTTTTGAATAAATTTTTGAAATGAATAAATAAATTTTGTAATTTATTCAATATTTTTTATATGACACCAAAAACATAAACATATCTTTAAAAATGAAAAAGATGGCTCACCAGCCGATTGTATACTTACTTTAATGTGTACTGTCCACACTGGTCCGCTTCAAAGGAAAGAAAATACTGGGTGGTATCTGGGAAAAATAATGTACTTCGTCTTCAGACTCTTTATTCATTCTCCTTATTTCTAGCTGAAGCACAGATATTTATAACAAATATCTGGCTTCCAAAATCTTTACATTATCACTTAATTTTACACTATTATAATTTTGTACAATTGACGGCTTTTTGTCACATTGCGATAGTGCAACAATCTTAACTTATCTTACTTCCTAGTTAAATTATACCCATATACAAACATACATACATATTACATTTTTTATTGAGCTTTGACAAGTATGCATTTTCAGTTGGTCACAAAATAGCGATTAACAGCTGCATGAAATAAAGTAGATTAAATATCGAGTTCACTGCTTGTACGACATTCCCAATTTCATCAAACAGTAACGCGACTCAGGTATCAGGCGCATAGCGTCGTTCACCTGAGGCATTATTTTTTGTTAAGTCAGCATGTTACTAATTGCTGCTATAACTTAAGCACGCGCTGTGAAGTGCTTCTGTTTGTCGTAATTGGATTATGTATCATGAATTGAGGTAGGTCGGTGCTTAAAGCAATTTGTGCTGCATTTTATTTTACTATCTGCTTATGCCTCAATTCATGATCAAGGTTAGTCGATATTTGCTATCGGCATTAATTTATTAAAGTTTTAATTGGCTTGTGACGACTGAATCACAACAGTAGTCATAGTGAAATAAAAAAATAAAGGTGTTCTCATCCGGAAAATCAGAAAAAACAGGCTGCCTTATTTTGACATTTTCATAGAATCATATATTAAACCATGTATGAAACTTATCGAAATAAGGCAGCATGTCAAAAAACATATTGAACAATTCCATGGGATGTGAACACCTTATAATAATCCTACTATGTTAGTAATGACAGTTGGCTTCACAAAATGGCTATCATATGTTGTCATTTGCCTGTACATTTTACATTTTTTTCTTTTTTAAAATTTTTCGTTTTCTACTTTGTACCATTTTTGACAACATATTATTGCAAAAAAAGCCGTCACTACCACCTTGTGAGTTGCATCATGCAATTATATAAACACAATCGGCGACCATAGGTTGTCATTTGCTTGTATATTTAACTTTTTATTTCTTTTTTTACTTGTTTTTATTTTCGACTTTGTACGATTTTTCTATGAAAAATGAAAACAAAAATAAAAAGTTAAATATACAAGGAAATGACAAGCAATGGTCGCCATTTGTTTGAGTATAGCCAAGATCTC
Source organism: Coremacera marginata (assembly GCA_914767935.1). Taxonomy (NCBI): domain Eukaryota; kingdom Metazoa; phylum Arthropoda; class Insecta; order Diptera; family Sciomyzidae; genus Coremacera; species Coremacera marginata. The sequence goes on from OU612043.1 coordinate 250,150,405, forward strand.
TTATTTTATACAACTCTTTTTTTATTATGTTTAAAAGTACTACTTTACTACTAAAAGTATAAAAGTACTACTTTTTCTCAAAAAAGTACTTTTTACCTACTAAAATCCAGCATATTCTTTATTTTGCCACCTAGAAACACTGTCCTGAACGATGAATGCTGTTATGTGCAGCGTTCAAAAATGAACAAATTTTGATTGCTCTACAATGTGTTCCTCCGCTCTCACTGATTTTTGACAGTTTTGCATTGAAAGCAACAACAAAACATATCGAACGCAGTACAAACAATCATCGTCTGAGATCAGCCTATGAAGTCCGATGAATGTGCTTTCACACTTACTATATGAAGGATGGACCAATAGAAAAAAATCAAAACTTTTTGATTTCCATCCTAATGCCGCGTTTCCATGTGATCTTTCAGTATCTTATCTTATCCCATATCACGAAACACATGCTATAAAGAGTGAGATGCATATATGTACTTTTTCCTATAAAAATTTGACATTTGCAAAATATGTAAACAAATCATAAATTTATTAATTTCTACAAGTTTACTGATTGCAAGACGTGCTTATTGAAATAACTTCTTGTCTACGTACCCTAAATTGTTTTATATAATTATTATTGTGCAGACAGCATCAGGTGTTACAGGTAATCCAATTCATGTGCCACAACTGCAGCAGCATCAGTGAAATACACAAGAAAAAAAATATAAAAAAAAGTTTTAAAAAATAAGTTTTGGTGAATCTACCAAGCACCAAATTAATGAAAAAACCACTGATGCTTTCCATAAATGCGCTTAGGAACTCTCTGGCCAACTCTAGATTGCATACTCCCGAGACGGGAAATCATCTGCATTAATTGCTTAGCCACGCAATGGTTAGAAAAACCAAGAATGTTTATTTATTTTAAATCATAACCCTTGACCTGATTTGATTTTCTTTATTTTCCAATTTGTATTCGTAATTCTGTACTATTTCAAAACAATTAATATTGGCGTAAATAAAATTGACAGCTTGACAGCACAAAAACCACAACTATAAAAATGAATGTCATATTTATAGCATGTGATCAACTTTTATAGCAAAAGTTCAAGAAGTTTAACTTTTCGATCTCCTAGCATCACAGGGGATATCACATGCTATAAAAATGAAAAAAGTATACCTGTTTCACACTCACATTCATCAATGCCATAAAGTAGGGCTCACATTCTATTTCTTTCTTACAAAAAATGTGATACTAGAAGATAATAGAAGATCACATGGGAACGCGGCATAAATGTCGGACGGACCGCAGTATTTGTTTTCACATTCTTTCATGTCCATCCGACCTGTGAAGTTGATCCTACATGTAGGATAGTCCGAAACTTCTATTAACTTGTTCTATTACTTCCATCTCTAATTCATGAATTAAATTAATTTACGTTTCAATTTTATAAATATCAAGTAAATAATACCGAAAGTACTAATTATATCGCGACCAATCTAGATAAAATGCCTCAAATTCGACTTAATAACAAAATAGTTGCTGAAAGCTGTTTGGAATTGAAGAACGTTTACAAATTTATTTCAGATATTACAGTATGTACACAATAAATGAAACCTGTATATTTATTCACAGGTATTTTTTCTTTTAGGGTCTACAAACGAACGAATTTTATCTCCTTCAAAATGGTCATCTTCTTGATCATTCGAGTGAGCCTCATCCAAATCAATGCATCGAATGTGTCATTCGAACTTTTGGTGGAAAAGGTGGGTTTGGTTCAATGTTACGAGCAATTGGAGCACAGATAGAAAAAACCACCAATCGAGAAGCCTGTCGAGATCTTAGTGGGAGGCGTTTACGTGATATAAATGAGGAGAAACGTCTTAAATCTTGGCTAGAAAAACAAGCTGATCGAGAGCGAGAAGCAGAAGAACGAAAGAAGAAAAAAATTGAAAAACTCCTTCATGTTCCAAAGCACGACTTCAAGGATGAAAAGTATGAAGAAACACGCGCAAATCTAACTGAAAAAGTGAATGATGCTGTCGAACAGGGGTTTTCGAAAGCTGACAACGAGCCCAAAAATATGGGCGCCAAAAAACGTAAAGCACCAGAGTTTTCCGACGATACCAAAAGAAGAAAAACTGCTTTGTGGGTTGATGATGCAATATCCGACAGTGGTGATTCCTCCGACTGTTCAGAATCTGATAAAAAATGTACTAAAAAAATTACTGCTTATTAATGGTTGAAAAATAAATATAAGTAAAGACATCCCAGTTGTGTCATTGGGAAGGGCTTGCCAAACGATGCATCTTTTCTACATGACAGGTATAATAGAAACGTAATATGCATTCAGTCAGTGTGCCAACATTTTCAAACCAAAACTCACTGACTTGAAACGCATAACTTTGACAAAAAGCACTAAATAGTAAAATATATTGCATTGTTTTTTTATAAATTTCATCATAAAAAAGTATTTTTTGTATATAGAAATAAATAACATTTGTTTCAACATTCTTAATTTGCGTTTTGAGACTTAATTTGCGTAAGAGAGCAGAAGCAGGTCGAAGTGGATGAGACTGACCAGTTTATGCATTATCTTGGGTCAGAAAAGTAGCAAGTGCGTATAGAACATGCGAAGTAGCTGGCAAGACAGTGACGGATTATGAACAAGACAAAAACTTATCATATATGTTTTCTTTATTTTAGTTGTTTTCTTTTTTGGCTAAATATTATCAAACAGAACCGACTTAATACGTTGGAACCAATAACGATAATGTTCGGTTCCATTTTTATAAAAAAATCATACGATAATTCACACACGTGTGTGTGAAAAGTTACATGTCACCTGATATATCAGAGAGCATCATTACTGAGTTGTGAACTGTGACGATACCCATGCAAGTCCCCACTTGAGGTTAGTAAGCATGAATTTAAGTGACTTCGTCCACTGTTCTTCAGAGTTGAATTGGATTCTGTAACCACATAAAATTGACTACGTCTGAAAAAAATGTTTCAATATGTGAACAAAATTTCTTACTTGATTGAATACGAGTTTCCCGTGGACGGGTCTATAATTTTTCCTTTTTCCATTTTGTAAGGAAGTAGAAATTCGGTATCGCGTTTTTCAACTTCCTGCTGAAATTGTGTAAGACAGTCCAGAAACGCCACCATTGCTGCATCAAATTTTGTGTCCCAAAAAAACTTAAACCCACCTGTTCCATACAAGGGCAGTTCCCGGTTTTCTCCCAAAACCTCTACATAAGAATGATTACCAAAGGGAACAATGCGATAACGTTTAAAAGTAAGACCAATCTTACGTGCCAGAGCACAGAGCAACAACACTGTTTGACCCCATGCGGCATTTATTTCTGACCAATCAACAGACGCTGAAGGCAGTCGTCCTAATCGAAAATTATTGATAGTGCCAAAATGACCCGCATGCCAGATGTGAAAAGTTATATTAAATATATTGGCATCCTTAAGCTTTTCAAACTGTTGCTCAGCGAATGCTATTTGACATTCCAAGCTACGCTTATCGTCCTCAGTAAGCATTAGATCTCTTCGATGTTTTGTGTACTCGCGCCAGTAGGATTCTTCTTGCTCGTGTAGTTTGTCCTTTTCTAATTGCTCGCTTTGGATAGCTTCATTAAGTCTGGTTTCTTCAACTTTTAGGCTTGATAACTCCTGCAAAAGCGTTTTTTCATTTTCTTGTAGCTCAGCCAATTCTTTGTCTAGGTCGTCTAGTTTCGGAATCGAATTCTCCTGCTCCAGTTTTTCCAAATAAGTTTTATAATCATTCCATTCACGCTCAACTATTTTATATTCACGGTCCATTATTTCTAGCATCGAGTCAGCACATTCCTCGCACAATGGATGATCGATTTCAGAATTAGATGATAAGCTGTCAAATAATTCTGCTTTGAGTTTGAAGGCAGAGCAGAACTTCTTATAATTTCGTCCATCAGAGACAAGCATAAATCCAGCCCCATTGATGGAATCTGTTAGACGAAACGGTGGAACTATATGGTCAAAACTACTTGAGTCATGAACATCGATTGTGTTAACATTTGAAGTATAGATTGGCACTGAAAAAACCAGGCAATATTGAGTTTGCATTTGATCTACAGTTCTATAGAAAAAACCTACGTGATAGCTCCGCCATGGCATGAACACTTATATTTTCCAAATTCTCATCCAATAATATTGGCTGCAAACATCTTTGACAGGCAAAGTTAATGGGGATTTTTACGTCGCCCATCTTTCAAAGGCATTAATTAATAAATACAAATTTTTCGCAAATTTTTTATTACTACTTTGTTTACAAATTAAATTAACTTCCAAATAGAATCATCTGCAATAGGTGACAATCGAAAATTCTCCAAACCATAGACAAATCGATAGTCATTGCGATTTATCAAAATATCTTCCATTTGGGCTCTGTATCAATCGGAAACTTTTCACTCGTGGTAGGAAAGAGAATACTGAGGCTGTGTGCTATTCGGAAACTTTTCACTCGGATGATGAAATTTTGACAGTCTGAATGAGAATATTTGGCAATTGCGAGGTGAATATGATTGTCAAAAATCCATATAGCCTCAGGGGCTAGTATTAATTTTGACAATCGGCAAGAGAATTTTTGGCACAAGCATAATTAGAAAAAAAACACTTGTAACTTCGCGCTCAAAATAACTAAAGTGAAATAAATGAAAGCTAAACTTTTTAGTTAATTATAAACTAAAAAAGCACAACGAATCAAAAAATAATGGAAAACCCAACAAAACACCAAAGGAAGTTCTGCGTTATATGTAGAACTATATTTCATACTGTCCACAATCCCATAAAGCCACTTGCTACTCGATAGCTAACCGCTTCATACTCTATTGACCATCCATGATGCTTCGCTGGAATAAACTCCACAATTTTGCGAAAAGAGCTGGCAGACACTCTTAAATGCATTTAAGTTTGTGCATTGTCTCCATTCAAAATGGCATTTAATGTTTCGGAATAACCTCTTGGCCGAATATAGGTAATATCCTTAAAGGAATAATGTTTTAGGTAGTTGTCCGGAGCAGAAAAGCAAAAGCAGTATTTACTCTTCTCACTTCCTTTAAAAAAAGTCATAAAGAAGTTCAAAACTTGTTGCTCCCGACAGCAAAGCAATCAGAAGTGAAAAATATTTGCATAAAATTCTGACAATTTTCAGTTTTATTAACAATTTTGCAAAATAAATGAAATTCTCGCGCTATTACACTAACGAAATCTAACAACCAAAATTTCTAGTTGTCAAAATTTCATTGTTCTTTTGGCACAGCAAAAATGACAATTTTATTTTAACAGACAGAAATTGTATTCAACTCAGTAACTTCTTTTCTACCACGAGTGAAAAGTTTCCGAGTAGCACACAGCCTGAGTTGAAAAAATTTCTATTAGTTGAAATTTATTTGTCATTTTTGCTGTTCCAAATGAAACATGAAAAAGCTTATCCAAATATTTGACGTCTTCTCAGGGAATTGCTTGTCGAGTGCTTAGTGTTCTTACCCCCTAGCCACACGTGCCAGTCCGAAGACAGTAACAGTTCGAAAAACTCAATACACTCTCACTTTTCACTAATACACTCACACCTTGACATCACTGGCAGTCCACTGGCAACAACTTTTACTCAAGGTTGATTTATAAGGTTGTCGCAGGGCTAATCGCACTCTCTTCTCAGTACCCATAATTGTCAAAACCAGCCAATTTTGCGAATGACTACGAAAGAAAAACGGATGATAATAGAGAGCACTTGCAGATTTTCTATGAGATGTCAACTTCGATTTGACAATTATGGGCACCCGCTCTCTCCCTTGCGACAACCTTATAAATCAACCTTGCTTTTACTGAGACAGTGAATTTCGACAACCAGTGCGAAATCGAAGTAAGAAAACAGTGTTGTATTTTCTCCCTAAAATATTCGAGCTTTAAATATGCACTTTTCTTTCATGTCTTGTAGTGAAATATATGCAATTATTTTAATTGCCCTCATTTGACACATAAAATATCATATGAATAAGTCGCATTTCATTTTTAAAAATATTGATAACATTGACATTTTACAACATAATTAGTTCCCATTTTTATCCCGTTTAAGTTTGGTTCTGTGTTGGCATATAAAGCATCACTGAATAAAAGCAAACGGAATAAAAAAGTGGTCGAACCTTTGGCTTTGACGATATTTTTCAAATGAAAATTTACTATCACGTGTGGCCGCAGCGAAATTTGTTGATTATTTCGGAATATTTTCGAAGTAAATACATATTCTTTAGTAGCATGCCAGTACTATCACGTGTGGCTGCAGCGTTACAAAAAAAAAAAATTACATGGACTCCTTTTACATTGATCAAGACTCGAAGTCAAGTTTCAGAGAAAAAACTTGAAACTGTACCGGCAATTTTTTCGTTTTGTTATTTTCGCGTTGTTGACAGTACTTTTTATTGTATTTTTCGCATATCAATGTGAGTTTGTTAGACTTTAGTTGCAGTAAAATTTGTGTGTGAGTTATTTAATGAGGTTTTTGTAGATATTTTTAATAATAATATATTTTTATAGCCAAAAATGTCGTTTAATTCAGTTTGCAAATTTATTAAAATTCAGTTTGCTTCAGTTTGCTTGCTACCTATCTCGCTTTATTTTTTAAGAAACAAGGAAAGAAGAAAAGAAATTGAATTCAAGTCTTGACCAATGTGAAAGCTTTCGTCAAGTTCAAAAGAAAATGTCAAAAAAACTTGACTTCAAGTCTTGATCAATGTAAAAGGGGTCATGCATGTGACAAAATTAAAAGCTAAGCAAGTGGAAAAAAAATATAAAACTAAGCAACAACTACAAAGTCCCCTTTCACATTGGTCAAGAATTGAAAGCAATTTTTTTACGTTCTCTTTTGGACTTGACGAAAGCTTTTACATTTGTCAAGAGTTGAGTTCAATTTCATTTCTTTTTTGCTTGTTTTCTTAAAATCTATAGCAAGTGAGCGAAAGCGACTGAAGCCAACAAATTAATAAGAGAGACAGAGACGCACGCCGATATACAAAAATTAAATTGAAGTAATCTGAGAAAAATGCGAAAAGAACAAAAGGGAACATGACAAAATGTATGGTACAGAGATATCGAGACCGTCAACTTTTTCTCCCCTTCGTCGCTTCCGATTTGCGGCAAATTGCCTACAAACTCTGAAAATTGAATTCAATTCTTGACCAATGTGAAAGGGGTCAAACAGTTTTAACAACAACAGCATCAACACAATAATAACAATAAAAACAACATCATCAACAACAACATCATCATCTGAAATTTGCTTTGCTGAGTGTGGCCAGCAGCAACAACATTAAGCTGCAGTCAATGTTTTTTTTTAGCTGACCACGCGAAGGGCTTTCTATGCTCTTCGCCGTGTAACTGGCCGGTTACACAGGCCAGTGACAGTGAAAGTGCGAAAGAATACGTGTACTGTTCGAATGATTCGAAGAATTTCGAACTTTCATGCTTTCATGCAAGAGGTGCTACACATGCTAGTGAAAGTTCATTAAAAAAATTTCATCGTATGCGAAGGTTCTCGCTGCTATTAATTCAATTTAATTTAATGATTTGTTTTTGTGTTAATTTCTTTCCATTATATATTTTTTTGTATATATATTGTATAAAAATTGTTTATTTTTCACTGTTATTTAAAACTTTTCACATTTGTTTCATTTGCTTTGTAAATGTAAACAAGTTATCAGTGTTGCTTCCTGTATGGAATCGAGTAATACCCGAAATAAAGTACGAAATCGAGGTAAAACCCGAAATGAAATTACCAGAAGTAATTAGAAACAACACTGATATCCCCCTTTTTGACATACACTAGCCGCTGCTGTCAAAAACCGCTGGCTCTGAAATTTCGTTGCTAGTAGCGATGAAAGTGCGGTGAAAGTGAATTCAGTGAGAGTGTATTTGTAAAAAAGTGTGAATGTATTGAGTTTTTCGAACTACAGGGCCAGCATACTGGCCTGTGTAGGCTTTGCACATATTTATGTCCACAGAGTTTAATCTCAATTATCAGTTGTAACTAATTACCTTTTTGCCCTATTTATTTAATATTTGTACGATGCGAGAATGTCGTGTCATTTTCGCATAGATTTTTGCAATATACGTGGACTGAGGGCGAATTTCTTCTTGGTTTTTGCATATTGTACTCTTAATAGCTCTCAAATAATGGCATTAAGTGAGACCCAGGTGAGCGAGGATGCAGATCCACTGGATTTTCATATTCCTGGGTATCACTTACTGCCATTGTTTTCTTCGCATAGAGGACGTTCTTTTTATACGTTCGGATGTAGCGTATCAGTGCCAACGGGGTCTGGGCCTGACTGATCCGGAGTTTTGCTCTATGTGGGTTAGATTCAGGGTCCGCTTGCACTTGCTACATTTCTGCTACGTTTATAGAAGTTCGAATTTAGGGAGGGAGCCTACTTTTAACAAACTAGACTCTCTCTCTGATTCGATATCGCACATTTTGGGGTTGTTCCCTGATATTGAAATCGTTTTAGCTGGCGATTTCAATGTCCACAACTCGGCTTGGTTATGTCACTCAGGCCAAACAACACCTGAAGGGCAATATGTTGAGGTTTCTGCTGAATCGAACCAATTGATTCAACTAGGGAAGGAACCAACTTTTTTTCCAAGAAGTGATCTGCATAGCCATAACATCTTAGACCTCTTTCTGACTTCGCATTATGAAAAATATGATGTGAGTATCAACGCACCTCTTGGTGATTCGGACCATTGCACCATCTCCGCTGTTTTTCCATATTCTAACCTTCGCACCTCTACGCCTGAAGCCCCGAAAAGGACTGCATGGTTTTATGGAAGAGCAAATTGGACTGCGCTAAATAATTTTTATTGCAACATCAATTGGAAATTATGTTTCGCTGACAGAAATGTTAATGCCGCGGCTGTTATGATGCAAGAAATTATCTTATTGGGTATGCGGTCTTTCATCCCCAATAAGATGAGAAGCATCAAACCAAAAGACCACTCATGGTTTAATGAGACTGAGGATTGCAGTCAGGTCCAAAGAGGAAGCCTTTCAGAATTGGTGCTCTGATAAGAATGCCGATATGAAAAGACTTCGCATTGAGGCTAGGAATGCAATTTTAAAACGCGAAAAGTTTCTTCACGAAACTCGCATCTCGCATCAGAAACAGGTTCTTCTCTGCCCCAAAGGGTGCAAAAACTTTTGGTCATTTGTTAAAAGAGTAAAGAATCAGACGTCATCGACTATTCCAACTCATATAAAAGATGATCAAATCTTCACAGACTCGGCTGATAAAGAGAACCTGTTGGCCGGATTGTTTGCACATAACTCCACAATCCCAGTAGACAATCAGCCACTACCTTTCGTTGAAAGAACGTTTTCTGTAATGCAGGAGATATATTTTCGTACGAGAGCAGATAAAAAAGCCCTTGCAAACCTCAACATAAATAAAGACTCTGGTCCGGATGCCATACCACCACTTGTGCTTAAAGCGTGTGCTTCTAGTCTGGCTCAGCCTTTGCGTAACCTGTTTAACATCTCCTACAGGACAGGAGTATTTCCATCTTGTTGGAAGGTGTCGCAAGGGTCCAGCCGGTACTAAAAAAGGGCGATGCCACGAACCCTGCAAACTACCGACCCATATCGATATGCTCTTCGCTCACCAAAGTTATGGATAGCATAATTAACTTCAATCTTATGAACTATCTGGAGCAAAATGAATTGCTTAGTGACCGTCAATATGGTTTTCGTAGGGCCCGCTCTACTGGTGACCTTATGGCGTTCCTAACTGAAAAATGGAACTAATGCGTTGGCGATGGCATATCGTCCATAGAGCACGCCATCAACGCAGATGTACCGCAGGGCTCAGCTCTATCGCCCACTTTGTTCCTGGTTTTTATCAACGACCTTCTGTCGTTGACTTACAACCCAATTCATTCGTTTGCGGATGACAGCGGCATTTGCCATTTATATTCATTTAAAAAACGCCCGACCTCTTTGGAGATTGAGAGGAAGAGGCAACATATGAATGACACACTTAATAATGACTTGGGAAAAATCTCCGAGTGGGGTCTTGCTAATAGAGTAGAGTTAAATGCTAGCAAGACCAAGTGTTGTCTGTTAACCCACAAGCGAATCAATTGCCCCTTAGCTCCCCACAATATGAACGGTGTAGATCTTACGGAGTCAGAAGCTCTTGACATTCTAGGCATTTCAATACAAGCAGATCTTCGGTGGAATGATCACATTTTTGATGTGTCAAAAGAAGCAGCAAGTGCCTGGTTTTTTTAAAACGGTGTAAGAAATACTTCACTCCATCTGATCTTCGTTTGATCTATACCTCATATATTAGGCTGAAAATGGAGTACAACTCGCACATTTGGGCAGGGGCTTCAAGATCATATTTGGAGCTTCTGGACCGGATTCAAAGACGTGCGATATATTTAATAGAATATCGCATTACCGCGATAATTCGTTATTCGGTCGCTCAGTAAAATTGTGGAACAATTTGTGTTTCCCGGCAGTTTCAATCTGTGTAAATTTAAATCAAATCTTTACCGACACTACTCCATCTTTCCATCCTCAAACTAACTATCACCCGCCTTCCGAATCAACACAATGCTTTCGCATTTTAAGGGGGCGTCCCCTGAGTGCTGGTTAAGTCTAAAAAAAAAAAAAAATCAAAATCAGTTGGCTTAATATCATTCTTTATTTTAATACGAGATTTCTTAAGACGCATTTGTCTACTACGTTTTCTACTACTTATATTTTTGTTCAAAATTAAATAATAAGTTTTAAGAAATGTATTTTTTTGGCCTAAATAACATCATAAAAAGTGAATACTTTTACTTAAGGGGCCGGAACTATTTTTTTTATTTATTTCAGCCGAACACACACACCAAATTTGATCAAAATCGGTCCAGCCATTTAGGGGAAGTTCAGTGATGAGGCCATGTACAGAATAATTTTATATATAAAGATATGGAATTTTTGGTATAAAAGTATGAAATCTTTTGTAGGCGTTTTTTTAAAAAATCGTTAATAAAGATTGCTAATCGTTGGTATCCCAAGCTAAAATTTTGTGTGAGCCTTAAGAATTATAACGACACTATATTCAAAAGGTGAAAAATTTATTGCGAACATTACAGAAAACGTGACAAATAACTTCAGTCTAAAAAAATTTCATAAAAAGAGTCAAAAAAAAAGGACACCACAAGAAAAACCCATTCAGGTGTCTAAGATATGTGGAAGTTTTTTTTGTACGACTTACGGTTTCGAAGTTACAGCTGTCTGAATACATGCACTAATTGTATTTTTGGAGATTTTTTCCAATTTTTTACATTGTATAACTTAAAAAAGAAACAGTTTTCGAAAAAACAAAAAACACAGTTTAAATTATTTTCACTACTAACCTACGAAGTTTTTAAAAAAAATCGGAATCACAAGGGTCAAATTTGCTCAAAAATAGTCGAATAGATATGGAATCATCGATACAATAATTTATGTAAAATAAGATCTCATTATTATTTAGTTTTTAATTCAACAAATATGTAGTTAAGCCAGTTTGGTTAGTTCCTTAATAGCCTATACGCATTGGACCTTAAAAATTATTGTAAATACGTAAGTAACGGAAATATTTGAATTAAAATTTCAATTTTAAAAAAATTTCATTTATAAAAAATAAACAAAAAAATAAATATATAAAAAAGAAATCGTCAAAGTATATTAGAACAAACAAAAATATCGAAAGTTTTTTATAATTTATGAAAGATGCTTAGGTGAATTCACTTAAGTTTTTCCTGCAGCAGTACGTAGCTTAAGTCTAGACTTAACATATTTTAATTATTGGAATTTGTAGGTTTTATTCGTATCAAATTGAGTGAAATTTATTTTCAAGCAAAGCAATTGGTTGCTTTAAAATTTAAAAAAGTGGCAAAATTTAAAAATGGCAAACATTGTAAGCACCGAATTTTGCATATAATTTATTAAAAATTTTACTACAATATGGAAATATTCTGTGTGAGAATCTGCAAAAAATGGGGAGCTATTTTCTTTTAACTAAAATCACCTTTTTTTAATTTTTTTTTTAATGTGTATTTTGAGCTAAAACCGCTAATGGTGAAAAATTTTGGCCCGCTCTCAAGTAGCGTAGAAGTTATATATCTTATTTATCCGACGCTTGAAATCGGTTCGACTCAAATCGTTTTGGTTAAAACCTTTGCATAAATCGAATTTCAAACCGTGTTGAACTTTCGAGCCAATTGAATAACACCTCATTCCAATTCGGTTATTATTTTTCAAGACGGTTTATAATAGCGCATAAACAGGCTGTTCTTTTAAAACGTTTGGGAAATCATATGCTTTGGCTTTGGTTAAGCAGTTTATAGCTGTTTTATATGCAAAATTATTCTTGTTTTAATAGAATTGATTATTAAAGAAAGATATAACAGGTCATTCAATAAGCCCGTAGGATAAGTAAGAAAAAACAAAATGTTGATAAAACTCGGTTATATTATTCGACATAGTTGCCTTCGAGAGCGATACAACGAGTATAGTGATTTTCCAACTATTCGATACCACTTTTATAGTACGATTTCTCTTTCTCGTCAAAATAGGCCTCAGTTTCAGCGATTACTTCGTCATTGGACTTGAATTTCTTTCCAGCAAACATTTTCTTGAGATCTTAAAACAGGAAAAAGTCGCTGGGGGCTAAATCTGGAGAATACGGTGGGTGGGTAAGCAATTCGAAGCCCAATTCATACAATTTTGTCATAGTTTTCATCGATTTGTGACACGGTGCATTGTCTTGGTGAAACAACACTTTTTTCTTTCGCAAATGTGGCCGTTTCTTGGTGATTTCAGCCTTCAATCGATCCAAAAGTGCACAGTAATAGTTGCTGTTGCTGGTGGTTCCTTTTTGGAGATAGTCGATGAATATTGTTCCTTTCGCATCCCAAAATACAGACGCCATCACCTTACAAGCCGACTGTTGTGTCTTTGCTCGCTTTGGATTCGGTTCGTCGACTGCTGTCCACTCAGCTGACTGTCTTTTAGATTCTGGTGTGCAATAGTAAAGCCATGTTTCATCCATTGTCACATATCGACGATAGACTTGGATTTTTTGTGGTTTAACAGCGCCAAACACTCCTCTGAAGCATCAATTCGTTGTTGTTTTTGGTCGACTGTGAGCTCACGTGGCACCCACTTTGCACAGAGCTTCGCATACCCAAATGTTCGTGTAAAATGGTAAAAACACTACCATCCGATATCTTTACAATGCCAGCTAGCCCTCCAATTTGTGATCGTTCAAAACCGATTTGTGGATTTTTTTGATGTTTTGTGGAATACCAGTCTGATTTGGGCGTCCAATGCGCTCTGCATCATTTGTGCTGGTACGACCAAGTTTAAATTCAGCAATCCACTTTTCTATCATTTGTCTCGATAGAGCAGAGTCCGGATAATATTTATCGAGCCATTGTTTGGTTTCCACTGTATTTTTTTCATCAAAAAGTAATGCTTTATCAGAACTCGAAATTCACTTTTTCCATATTTTTTTTTTCAATAACTATAGTTGCACACAAAATGCTATAACTTACGAATAAATCGTCAGATTGTTGTCAAATTTTTATACGTATCGTTTGAAGATTGGTACTAAATAAAAATCATATGGAAAAAAATCAAGTAACGCCATTTATGTGTCATCCTACTTTTTGAACGTACTGTTAATTTAAAGTTTGTGTTTTCCATTGCGATTTAAGAAAAAAAAAATTTCAAAACGATTTGATTGCCGTTTTCAGTGCAACCGCTTGCTGCTTGCGTATAAGCACACGGCATTAAATCGTTTTGAGTCAAAGCGCTTGTGATCAAATCGACTTCAAGCGTCGGATAAACTTGTGATTTTTTTTTAGATTTAGTGTTATTTGTATCAAAAGAAAGGTTATGCTATTACCGATTCAACGAGGTGTTGATCATTAAAATCCATGCATGAATTGTTAAAGAAAAGTACCGCAGGCGAAAAGTTTCATGTCTTTGTTATTGTGTAAAAGGGTGAATAAAACATCGCGCGTTTTTTTATAACAATTTTTCATGATTTTTCATCAAATCATGTTTTGATATTTAAACCTGGAAGTCCATATTAATTAAAAAAACGAAACTAATATTTTTGGGACACTATATATATATGAAACTTAATAGTTGGTACACAAAAAGTGTTATATTTTCGAAAGTAATACATGGAATATTATGTTTAATACCTTATTGAATAGGTAATAGCATAAACTTCTTTTGATACCAATAATGCTAGGTTTAGTAGGAAAAACAAAAATCTCAAGTTTTTTATGTCCATTTTCCCAACTTTCGAGCCCTATAACTTCTAAACCAATTGAGAGCGGCCATTATTTTTTCCAGACTTGGTGTTAGAAGAGCTTAATACATATAATCCACAAAAAGAAAGTTAAAAAATGAATTTTAGCTAAAAGTAAATTATGCCCAAAATGGTGTCCTCGCACATGTTGTATGATTCGGAAGTTCAAAAAATTGTCCCGTTAGTTTGTCTGACATGTCGCACCGTACGAAACTCCCTATTGAAAGCGACTCTTACACGTTATCGCTGTCACTCGACTAAAAATCGAAGTGTTTTATACATCTCTAAATGTATGAGTGATTGGATCCAATTAAAAACAGTATTATTTGGCAGTCAAATTTTCAAAACGTAATTCGGTCTTATTTCTTGAATTCCGCCTATAATTTAGTTCAATTATATGCTTTATTTGCGTAAGTTGTTTAAGTTTTTTTGGTAGATTTTCTATCTTTAAAGAATTTTTATGTAATAAATTTTTTGTTCATATGTAGGTTCAACTAATACTGGAATTTCCTTATTGTGCACCTATACTTTCGTTCACACAGTCATTCGTATATGTGAAGTTCAAAGTCTTGTAAAAAGCATTTGCAATGGTTTCATACTTTGTTCCACGCGGAAGATTTCTATTTAAATCTGTGAATTTGCGACAATCTCAAAAGCAACAAGTCAAATGGCCTATATTCCGCAACTTTAGGCAAACATTTTCTGCGAAGCCACCAGGTCAACAAATTACCACAGTCAATAAGACTGACGCAGAGATCGGTAATATTATCAAAAAAACAAATTTTACCAAGCCATTGCATGGGAGATTTAACAAGGATGAGAACCAACGACGTAAAAGTATTTGGATAAGATGGACTCGATTTCTGTTGCGTTTAGCCCCTGTTGGTATCTTTGTGTTTGGCGCAATTGAGTGGCAAGTGCACAAACAAAAATGCCATAGAGAACATCTACCAAGAACTGCTTCAGAGTTCCAATCCAAGGTATATTGTTCTCTTCCATTACGTATTTTAAGTCGTTGCTGGGGTTGGTTCGCAGCATGTTACGTACCGAGTTCACTTCGTTCATTCTTATTCGGCTGGTACGCAAATGTATTTAACGTAAATATGGATGAAGCTCTCTATCCAGACTATAATCACTACAACAGCTTGTCCGAGTTTTTTACGAGACCGCTTAAAGACGGGACACGAATAATTGATGCCAAAGCACCACTTATTTCGCCAGCCGATGGCAGAGTCTTACATTTTGGAACTGCTTCTAATTCACTTATCGAACAAGTAAAAGGCGTTAACTACAGCATGGAGTCATTTTTAGGGTCTCCTACATGGGTGAGGAAGGAAACGGAAACTACGAATAGCGACTTCGCTGCATTAATTAAAGAGCGGAAAGATGGTTCGACAGAACTATATCAGTGCGTTATTTATTTGGCGCCAGGAGACTATCACCGCTTTCACTCACCTGCTCACTGGCAGCCTTTTCTACGCCGCCATTTCTCAGGGGAACTGTTATCCGTTAGTCCAAAAATTGCCAAGTGGTTGCCTGGGTTATTCTGCCTTAATGAACGTGTTCTGTATCTTGGTAGGTGGAAGCACGGATTCTTAAGTTATACAGCTGTTGGAGCTACAAATGTTGGTTCTGTTCAGATATACATGGATGAGGAACTTAAGACAAATCGTTGGATAGGATTTAATGTTGGAACAGTTAAGAAAGTCACCGAGTATGATGAAGTATTTTTAAGTAAAGACATAGAGCTCAAAAAGGGAGATCTTGTGGGTCAATTCAACATGGGCAGTACTATTGTTCTTATCTTTGAAGCGCCAAAAAATTTCAAATTTAATATAACAGCTGGCCAAAGAATATACGTTGGCGAGTCCATAGGATTTGTAGAGTAGAATGGATTCATTATAATTGCATGCTGTGCTTGCGATTCAGGAAACGGTCTTTTAAAGGTCAAATCTTAGCATTAAGTTTTATAAAAAAAGCGCTTTTAAAATACTTATAGTTATAAGTTCACGTAAATATATTGATATTTTGCACAATAAGGTACAATAATGCTGTGTTTTAGAATTTTGTATTCTTTTTTTTTGTTAACTCTAAATAAAATGTTTTGTATTTTGTAGTCCAATTGTTATTTCCCCAGAGTTAATTTTATAGAAAAACTAAACTTATGTCGCATACATTCATACACACTCCTTATATATATATATATGTTATTCAAATAAATCATTGTATAAACTATAGAAACAATGTTTGAAGATATTTTGTGCAACATAAGCTAATCCGGTTCTTATCAGTTTCTTAAAATTCCAGACCAGAAAAACTAAAAACATTAGAACACACAAAAACTTCCGATCGCATGATCGCCTGAGTTGATAACAGCTTTATTTGAGGCGCAATGGTCCACCAATGTAACTGGAAAAATATGGAATTTGACCTAAAATTACATTTTCGATACACAACACATCGTATTTAGTCATACTGCTGTTTCGTCTGAAAAGATAATTTTACTTTTGCAGATGGCTCTTTTCTTTTACTCCAAAAACTTGTTTTTTGTTTTAGTTTATTTGTTATATTTATGCCTAGTAATAATCTCAGGATTATTCCAACCGAAGAGCACAACTTTCTGCTAACAAATAAATACAGAACGTGTCTTACATTAAAATTTAAATATTTATCAAAATACGCTTAGCATTTGTTAAGGTATTACTAAAACCTCTGCTACAGAGTTTGCTATTTTATTAATATTACTTTATTATATTTATTAATTAGATAATGCTTCGCGTTTTGACCAATCTTCCCATGAACCTTCATAACTTTTAACATTTTTAAAACCAAGTTGCAATGCACACTCAGCTGCTTGATGACTTCTTCTTCCTTTAAGACAACTGAATATTATCTCAGTATCTGCGCTAGGCTTTTTTCGTCCATATTTATCTTTAAACTCATCGGCAGTGCGACCTTTCCCCAATTCCTCAGCTACTTTATCTAAAGGAATATTAATGCTTGTTGGTATCTTTCCCGTTTCGGCTAGTTCCTCCTGTTCACGAACATCAACTAATAATTTTTCTGGATGATTTGGTAGACACTTGATTTCTTCATATTCCGCTATCTGGACACTGTTTAAATTGACTCCGGTAGTACAAATATATAATCGTTTATGACCACTTCTCTTGGCATAAGACAAAAGCCGGTTGGGAGATTCATGATTTTTGACACAACTCCTGATAAATGTTCCTGGATTATATGAGCTAGCGCTGCGAGCAATGTGAGTTTGAAATAGATTTACTCGTAAATAAAGAAAATTTTTTGAAATAATAGAACGCATTTTAAATCTTATACTTTTTGAAATGTCCACTTAGAAAGAATATTCAATGTTCGGGCAATAAACGAGTTGACACCACAGCAATCTTAAATACTTTTAAAGTTCGTATATTGTCGTTGAGTATTCTAATAAATTGATTTTTAAATAGACAATAAAATTACTTTATATAAATGTTCAGATAGAGATG
This sequence comes from Coremacera marginata, assembly GCA_914767935.1. Classification (NCBI taxonomy): domain Eukaryota; kingdom Metazoa; phylum Arthropoda; class Insecta; order Diptera; family Sciomyzidae; genus Coremacera; species Coremacera marginata. The sequence continues at coordinate 250,168,299 of OU612043.1, forward strand.
TGTGTTACTTGTACCTTTCAATAGTGATGTAAGCAATTGAACAAAAACTATCGATTATTTACGTGAGTAATCGTTTGTCGATCAAAAATTGTGGACAAATTAGTAATCGAATTAGAGACTATGCTGTGTTCAGTTGCTGAATTCCCAAACATTTAACAACAATAACTGCAGTCGTTATAGGTCATTGTGTGTGCCCTGTTCATAGAAAATGAGAGTTTTCGCTATATAACGACATATACAACAGTCGTTGCCAAGGCCTTCGATTGCGAACATAGAAAACACATAGCGAAAGATATGCATTGCTTGGTTGATTACTCGAATGTGAAAATCAGCTACAAGCCTCAGACATACTACGCATCATGATACAATAATTTACAAGGTAGCCTTGACAAGTACCTTTTTTCTCGCGAGCGGCGATCGGGAGTTGTCAAGTCAATATAAAGTTTAGCTTGTCATCTGTTTTGCTGCTTCTTCGTTTTCTCTTTTCAATGTGTTTTTGATAACTCCAAATCGCCATCAGAACTATCACTCCTACCTTGTAAATCATTATACCATGCTACGCATTTTGAGCGGTCCCTTGCATTTAGTACATTTTAACATTTGACAGGTCATACTACGTATTACAAGCTACACCATTCTGGTTCCCTCTTAAGTTTGCAAACATAGTGAACGCCGGTTCAGACAGGCAGGCAGATCAGTTGCGGGATTTGCAAGAATGATTGAAACAAGATTACGCGTTCCATAGTCCCGTTACCTAGTGCTCTCTATATCATTTGACTAAATGACGTCACCCCGCGCTTTTGCATAACAAAAACGAATGCAACTGTGCGATCATTAAACAAATTGAACTTATTAGAAATAAATTCTTGTATGAAAGTGAAGTAAAAATGAAATGAAATGGTTTAAACAATAAAAAAAATACTCAAAATTAAATTAGTTTCTTTTTTAGTGCAAAACTGTTATAAAGTTAAGAAGAAATTAAATAATGTAATGAATTAATGAATAATAATAAAATGTGTTGGTTTTAAAAACCAAATACCAGTATTTTTTAAAAGATTACATAGAAAAGTCTGGCATAGTATATGAATATATACAGTGAATGTAAATAGCGCTGGGTGACGTCATGCGCTCTCTTTCTCTTGCGGAATGCGTAATCTTGTATCTATCATTCTTGCGGGATTGCCAAACGCATTAACGACGATTGTCGCTATAACTATATTTATAACTAACGTTAACTTTTTGGGAATCCAGCTACTGTAGCAGGACAAGCAAGTGTCGGCCGTAGCGCAGTGGGCAGAGTGTGTTGCCCATACGCCAGAGAGCACTGGTTCAATTCCCACCTGACACAGAAAGTTTTTTCAATTGAATTAATATTTCTGTTTGGCCGTCACCTCTCTGCAGGCAATGGAAAACTTCAAAGAGTAAAAACTGCCATGAAAAGCTTCTTGAGAACATAAGCCGTTCGGAGTCGGCAAAAAACTTGTAGGTTCAGTTCTCGATAATTTGTGTTCACACATTTCACAACACGCAAAACACAATTGTTCATAACAAGCTCGATCAAAGTCCTTTCGTCCGATCAAAGAAGAACAAGTAAATGTAGGTGGCCATAATAACCCGTGTTCGGGTTTCAGCCGACCTCATCAGCTTTCGCCAGGATACACCAGGATACACTTCTCCAATTGGATACACCAAGTGCGGTTAGGGCTTCCTCGGCCTGGTCCATCCATTGGAGGCATGGTCTCCCTCGTCGTCGTTGACCAGCAACCCTCGCCTCGAGCACCTTTTTCGCTGGAGCTTCGTCGTCCATAAGATGGACATGACCCAGCAAGCGTAGTCGCTGCACAGTTAAACGCCGAACTACGTCAAAGTCTTTGTAGAGCTCATACAGCTCGTGGTTCATTTGGATGCGATAGTTATCGCCGATTCGTACAGGACCGAAGATTTTGCGAAGAACTTTTCTCTCGAACACCCCCAGAGCAGCTGCGTCAGCTTGCGAAACTACCCATGCCTCAGCACCATAAAGAATCACAGGTAGAACGAGCGTCTTGTAGAGTGTTAGTTTTGTCGATCGAGAGAGGACTCTGGAACTTAGTTGCTTACTGAGCCCGTAGTAGCACCTCTTAGCAATTATTGTTCTTCGTTTTATCTCCAGACTGACTTCGTTGTTGTTATTAATGGAAGTGCAAAGGCATACAATCTCCTTGAATACTTCAAAGTTATAGCTGCCGGATGAAACGTAGGAGTCTAAACACCGCGCTCCCTTGTTTGTAGACAGCATATACTTTGTTTTAGCATCTCTCTTGGTTCTGCCGACAATATCAATATCATAAGCGTACGCAAGGAGCTGGATACTTTTGTAGAAAATGGTGCCATTACGATGCACACCGGCCTTTCGTACGATCTCCTCCATGTTGATGTTGAAGAGATCGCAAGACAGTGGATCTCCTTGTCTGAAACCTCTTTTGGTATTGAAGGTTTCGGAGAGGTCATTTCCTACCTTGACGGAGCTGAGTGTGTTGCTCAACGTCATTCTGCAAAGTCTAATCAACTTTGCAGGCATACCGAACTCAGACATTGTTGCATATAGGCAATCCCTTCTCGAGCTATCGAATGCATCTTTAAAATCGACAAAGAGATGGTGTGTGTCAATTTCATTTTCGTGGGTTTTCTCCAGGATTTGTCGTAGCGTGAAAATCTGGTCTATGGTGGACTTTCCAGGTCGAAAGCCACACTGATAAGGTCCAATCAGTGTTTTTGTAATCGGCTTTAATCTTTCACACAGTACGCTTGGGAGAACCTTTGCTCACTTAGTGGACTTTTAATGACCGTGAACGCTTCCCACGTACAAATATAGATTATAATATTATAAATAGGAATGCTTGTTTGTATCCCCACTACCAGGGAGAGGAGCATCATGATTAAAAAATGTTCATCACGATAGCGGGCACGCCCCTTGTGACACTGTTTTGTTTTAATCACACCTTCACCATATTGAAAATGTATGTAGTCGCTAAAAATGAAATCGCCATATATATCCGCGACAGAAAATCGCCAGAATAGAATTTATTTTATTTGAGTGGCGTTAGTGTTGACGTATTTTTGCTAAGGATAAGCTGTGTTCAGTGTTATTTTCTTAGTGTTTCTCATGAGCGTTTTATGTGTGTCATTACAGCAACAGGTAGATGCATGACTACCATAACTTAAAATTAGTTTATTTGTTTTTAATGTAAATAAGCACCTGGGCACAAAAAATGATATATACATCAATATATGAAAGATCTTTGACGAAGACAGTGCTTCCTGTCAGAAAAAAGCATTTTACATATGAACAACCCTAGGTCGCAACTATTAGAACTATAAAAATTTAAATGTAAACTGGTTTAAAGAATGTTTAATAATTTAGTTTAATCCGATAAAGAATTTCCATCTGGAACGACCGACAGTAATTAAAATCGTTATTTAGTGGAGCGCACTCTGCATACCATCACTCCAGCCATGCTCAGGGAAAATGGGGTGGGCTTTGCTCCAATCTCTTACATTATTATCGACTACATAAACTTAAAAGTATGCAGAGATTGATAATTTAAACAATCAAACCAAAACTGAAAGTAACCTGAAAGAAAATTGAAACTGCTAACTCGGAATTTAGAGAAACCAAAAAAAAAAACCTCACTTCACCTCACCTCACCTGCTTTCACCTTTCATGTAATTAAAAGATTATTGAGTTAAAGTTGAGTTGCATTATAATTATCTTAATTTATTAAAAGAATGAAAATTTCCTTGCACATCTTTAAGGTAGGTAAATAAATTGTAAATTTTAATTATTTATAATGCAAAGTTTCTTTAATAGTAAAACATGGTTAGTATAAAGCTATAAGTTAATTATCATTTAAAGTAATCAGGTATGAATTTTCAAGTGTGGCTAATTAGCAGATAACATTAAGGTAAGTATTAAACAAGTAAAGTAAATATGGTCAATTTCATTAAAATATGTTAAGTAGGTAGGTGAATAAAATTAATTTGTCAAATTAATTTAATTGAAAAATGATATTAAATAGTAACATGAATTAAAAGACTGAACTATTATTTAAATCTTAGAGTAAATCTAGAGAATTTTACCTTTATTTTGAATTAATTACGAATTGTCAAATTTTAAAAAAAAACTTATTAATAATTAATAAATGCAAGGACTTACATTTTATCCTCCCACGAAGTTTGCAGGCGCCTGGTGACGTTGTGTTTGCTATATTTATTAATTAACCAATTCAATATAAATATAAATACTTCTTTAAGATTTAGATAATATTACATGATAATTTTAATTAATTATGTGAATAATGATTTTAATTGATATTATATCAACTCTGATTTAAGAAAATTATATGTTAAACAAATTTTTGAGTCTTGTGAAAATATTTGTTGTAAAGCTGAGTACTTCCTTAATAATTTTTTTGGTACACTGCCTCTTTTCTTTGATTTTACGAAAGCCAATGTAAATCAACCGATGTAAGAACTAATAACCCTGTAGGAAAATCAACTAATTTAAAAGTAGTTGAAAAAGTAGTTTTTCGTCAACCACAACTAGTTGAAATTCAGACTTTTTTCCATAGAACGAACTAACATATTTTGTATGGTGATGTCCGCTAAATAAGTCAATTGACTTTCGTCTGCATATAATTTCAACTACTTGTTAAGTTAGTTATATTTAAATTATTTTTTTAACTACTTTAAAATAATCAATTGGAAACTATTTAATATTCCACTTGATGAATTTAAAAGCATACAAATTTTAAATTTCTCTGGTTGACAAAAATAAATTCTGAAATATAAAATTTTAAAGCAAAATGTAAACAAAGTTAAAAGTGATCAGAGTTTTTTAATGGAAAATTGTGAAATGTCGTTCTTTGTGGTGTTTTAATTGATTTCAAAATAATTCAAAAGTGATTCATGCCAAACTTCATTGCCAGTTAATTCGAAAAAGGACTAGTAATTACATTCAAGGAGCTCAACAGAAGTACGCTGCGATGGTAGATATAATTTCATTATTCCTTTCTTCATTGGACTATTTCTACTTCCAACAGGTGATAGTTCCAGAAGCTGGAGGAACTCTGCGCTTATATGTGAGCGTGCGTCTTTACCACTGATGTTAGTTTTGAGGTGTTTGTTGAATGGTTAAGCAATGCATCAATTTCCGTACAGAGTCCAAATTGTACAATGTTTGTTTAGTTTAGTTTGTTCAGTTTTAAAGTGTGTTTACCAAGTCTGTCTTGCAGTTCAATGTCGTAAATAAGAAAATATGTCTTTTTGAAACAAAATGTTAGTGAAGCCAAAATGTTAGTGAATAATATTTGATGAAATAACATGGTTAAATATATATAAACTTGTAACCTAATAAAAATTTGCAATTAAAATATGCAAAATCAGAGTAGTTGCCGCCTTAATATAATTCAAAGTAGTTTATCAACCATTTGTTTTTAAGTAGTATTTCAATTACTTCATATATAATGCAATAAGAACAATTTAGAATTGAAGTGGATTCCGTCTTAATATAATTCAAAGTAGTTCATATACTATTTTATTTTAAGTTAGTTTTTTAATTAGTTGTTTTTAAAAACAAGTTAGTTTGTTCCTATAGGGAATGTATGCCGTTGATTATCTTGTCGACAACGACGACGATTTTCACAGACGGCGATGCTGTTGAAGATGTTTTTGCTGCTGCTGCGATAACTTTTGCTTTTGAAGCGCTAGCAACGGGCTTTGAATAATATATTGAATGATATAAGATTTCCAAGGAAAAACGTATGACGACGAACTCGGAGGAGCTGACAGCACTTTGGGAAATAATTTGAAATAACAATTTTCAAATAATTCCACACAATTTGTTTTTGGTTTTTATTTGCAATTGTTAACAGCACTTTGGAAAATGTTTTTCTTTTTATTTGTAATTTTCCAAATAATTATTAATTTTTTTTTCAATTTTCAATCAAGACACAAATTGAATTGAATTTTTCTCGACTCACTCTAATTTTTGTACCAAATTTTTCTTTTTCATTTCAAAATCAAACAAAGGTTGCTACTCAAAATTTCTATTTTCAATATACAGTGAAAACCAAAACAAGTGTATTACAATTTCCAGTCTCACCCTCATACATCCCAAGTCCCCACACATAACAAAAAAACGTTGTATCTATTAACTATAAACTAGTATCGCCTGGGGCCGAAATTCGACCATATCAAAATCGATTTCTTTTTACTGAACTCAGATTTTTTTTTACTGAACCCATAGCCTGATAAATATTGTAAAGTATTGAACAAAATAACAGTAGGGGTATTTACGATGTGATGTATTTGTGATATATTTTTACAAAATTTACAATATTTACAATTAACTGTGAGCGAACCTTCAATAAAGTCTCGTATTTTTAAAATGAGCTAATTTGTGTATATACTTTTGTTTGGAAATATAAATTGAAATGCCTACAAAATAATGAAAAAATTTTAACGAAACACTAATAACATTAAATTTTCTAAATAAACTCACATCGCAGCCGGTAGCTTCCTCGATGTTGAGTAGAAATGCTTTTGCGATCAGCTGATCATATACACAACGAAATTTACAAAGAATACAATAGGGTTTCGTCGTTGTATTTTTGCTATAGGGTTGTATTTTGAACACTGTGGATTTTTTTTTTGTAAATTTACTACAAATATCAAATTTATCAAAAATATACAATACAAGGGCAAATACAACACATCGTGAATAACCCTAATTATAAATGTCTTTGCATGAGTTATATGAAGCAAGCAGCAGTTTAACAGTTTTTTGATGCTGACGCAGATCAGAAATTAAGAGAAAGCAACAACTCAATAATTATACACAGTTATTTTGAAGTGTCTGCGTCACTCTCGCATTCTACTCTTGCTCGTGTGTTACGCCAACGATGTTCAACAGAGCTGTGTCGCAATAAATTTTGTTGTTGGTTTCATTTGCTTATTTTTACATATCTTAATGACAATATATTCGAATAAAAATTATATTGTGCACATCTACTCGAAAATACCTTTCCATCTATATAAATTTTATGTGAATATGTTAAAGTTAACACAGTTAAAAAGGGATCACAAACTTTTTTGTTGCGTATTAATATATAGATACGATAATATATAGATATAGATAATATATAATATATAGATACTTAATGCTAATATTTTATATTGACGTTTCAATACCAAAATGGTTTTTTGCTTTCCCAGAAAATTTTTACTTTTTGAGTTCTATTGATATCTAAAGGGATATATACATTAATTTACATTATTTCTATACAAGATTTTTTTATTTTTATAGTTCAACAATCTCACAAAACGTACTAGAAATAATTATGACTCTTATGTTAACTTATCACAGCCCTTCTCGTTTTGCCCAGTCTAACCATGAACCCGAATAATTGTGTATGTTCCGGTATCCAATTTTTGATGCAGCTTCTGCTGCGATTTGACTTCGTCGTCCACTGCGACAGTAAAATATAATATATGAGTCCAAATTAGGTTTCGCTACACCAAATACGTATTTGAATTTGTCTGGGTCCGCATCTAAGGCAAGTTCGGATAAAACTGTGTCTAAAGGTATATTTATGCTTTGTGGAATTTTTCCAGTTTCCTTTATTTCGTTCGTCTCCCGCACATCTATCAAATATTTATACGGATGATTAGGTAAATCTTTAATCTCTTGATAAGTCGCAGTATCAATATTCATTATGTTTTCACTACTTTGCCCACTTATACCAGCTTCATTCATACAACTAACTATAAATAATATTGCTAAACACGTTGAACTGTTGCGAGAAACTAGTTTTATTATAGATTGGAACAAACTGGCTGCTTTAAACATGAACATGCTTTTTTTTAAAGTTTGCAACAGAAGCGATAAGACAAGCGTTTCCCAAAGTACTGATAAAATATAATAACATAGGATAATCTTTTGAATATCAAAACAAAGTTGCCGTGATTGAAAGGTGCTGCTATACGTACAGTCTAAGCAGTTTGTAGGGGTTTTACACAAGAAGATTGAGTCGCATACAACTGTGTTATATGGTGAGAAGCTGGAGATTCCCCTCCGTCACCATTTCTCATCAGCTTTTCACCATCACTTATGAAAGCTGCTTGCAACTCAGTCTTTTTGTGTAAAATTCTGTTTTTAAGGTTAGCTTCAAGCAAGAAGCTATTAAAAATGGACCAGTAATATAGGGTGCCATACTAGATACAAATGTCATAACCATTTCACAAATGGCTCAAAGGTGAAACCATTAACAGATCTATTCTGCGCGGTACCGGTAATAGTAATCTTGTTACCGGAATTTGTTACCGGTCTTAGTATTCGGTATTCGGTACACTCGGTAACGCTTTCCTTGCATCTGGCTGTTTTGCTTGTTACCACCTAAGGAGATGGTAACAATATTCACTGGTAATGCTTGCTTATAGAATACCAAAAGGATGTAAATGTTACCAAAAGGTGAGTTTCTTCGGTAATAAGATTAACGTTACGGCGACAGAATCGATCTGTATAAAGTTTAATGAAATTTCTATGGATGTTTTGAGCTCACTTACGTTATCTTGCATTAGTGAAATACAAATATATTTGTTCATTACAACAAATTTTTTAGATACAATTTCTGATTGATTGAAAGTCTGATTACTTATTTTCAATAATATATTAAATGACACTCAAGTGCGAATTCACACTTACAAAAACTTTAAACTGTTGGCATTTTTCTATTTGTTCAAAAGGTCTAACTCAAGATTGGAAGAAACTAAATGGTCTAATTAATGAAAAATTTTAAATTGATTTTTTCGTACTTATATAAATTTTTCCTTTAAGTGCACTATTTTAATGATAATATGAAATTATTACAAAAATTTTTAATTTATGATCATTGATTAATAATAACAAACTTTTTTTTCAAAAAGAGCATCTCAATGATTTTTTAAAAGGTCTTTTGCCTAAAGCGAATTTTTAAAAGGAACATTATATTCTTTAAAAAAAGTAAATTCACCATTGGATTCTTCATAGAATTTTCTAGTTTATACCTTAAAAAATTTATATTCCCTTTGGTTGTTGCTGAGTTATAAGCAACCATAAACTGTTGGTGCAAATTCGAAAGAGTGTATCATTTAAGGTAACTAGGTGGGGTGTGTCATTTAAGGGTTAATGAAAGATAGGTGGGGCATGATACAATAATAAGGTAGGGTAAGGAGACTCACCACACCGACCTGGAATGTGAAAATTATAAAATACTGTGCTGCCGTATCTTATAAAATATCCAACAAAAATCCATGATTGTTCTTTGCATTTTTGAGGAATTGCTTAGCTGTGGCGACATGTTATAACTTCATTAACTTCGATGTTCGGCAATACGTCAAAAATTGAATTGTTTAACACATGGATTGTTTAACACATAATTTTGATAAAATATCGCTTTGTTTTCTTTTTCCGACAATTTCTATTAAATTTTTTTTTTTTTAACGCACTTTATACTTTAATATTGATATTTTGCTTCGACGTTCGATTCTAAAGTGAAATTATTAAACGTAGCCACTGGCAAACGGAGATGTACATTATTCTACTATTAGAAAAGTTTTGAAGTGTTTTTGGGAGTTTTCCATTCGCCATTTGCCCAAAGGGCATTCCCTATAAAATCGTTCTCTGATATAGAAGTGCACTTCAGTTCTTGTTATTTGTGAATATATTAAGTAAATATATATTTATAGTTAATTTAAAAATTTTTAATAATGTCAAAAAGAAGTTCGGCCATCTTTTATATAATGTGAAACAAAGAAAACTTATGTTTTTTTCCAACAAGTTCCAACCGATTAAATAAAAAGACTTAAAAGATGAGATAAAAGCAATGCGCAATTTTCAAAAACTAGTTTTTGATTTATGTTCAACAGTTTCTCCGTCAAACGGCAATAAAAAAATTATGTATCACATTCATAGAGGACATTAGAACAAGAATTTTAAATAAGAAATAAAGAACACAAAAGAGTAAACTAAAACTAATATGCTATAATTTACTGAAAACAATGCCTTAAAATAACAAAACAGCGATTTATTTCATTTTAAATACATTTGTCCGAATTTATCCTATTTATCCTACAAATAATTTCCTTTCTTATTATTTGTCCCACATTTATCAATAATGCAGAAAAGTGGCAATGCTAAAAAACATTTTGACATTCGAGGTCGGTGTGGTGAATCTCCTTACCCTACCTTGTTATTGTATCATGGGTGGGGTATTCTATTTTGCTTCAGCACATGATACAATAATTATTGTATCATGCTTCAGCAGACACTGGTGTTTTTTTGCAATGACCTCTCCAACTTTCTTTAAACTTGACTATAATATTCTAGAGAATTAAAAAAAAAAGGCAATTTGTATCAAAAAGTATCTATCTTATGTAGGCTTTAAATTATAGTGAAAAAAACATGGACAATTTTTCGATTATTATGAATCTTTCATTTACGATAGAATTATCATTTTACATATAAATATTTTGAAAATATTTTGAAAGTGATATTCTTGCAAAAGAAAACCATGTACGAAAATATTCTCTTTACCATTTTGTTTATATACTAGTATAAAAACCCGTCCTACGACGGATTGGAAGCTTTACGCTCAAACTGTAATTATTTTGCCATGTAAAAAATCATGTCAAAGCTTTTGGCCCACTTAGAAACAAGCTTGAGATATTGTAACATTTTAAAGAAAAAGATTAATAATATAAAAAAAATATGATATATATGCGTATACCCAAAAATGTAGAAATAATAAACGTATAAGCATAAAAATAGCTTTGAAATTACGATATCACCATACCAAACCCATCATAGCATATCATCATGCTGTGCTCATTATACCATAGTTACATCCCATGACGCAGTCTAACTCCAACTTGTCTTATCTGAACTCAACTTAACTAATTTTAAATCATTTCATAACGAGCCATCTAAACTTTCTGAACACCTTCCAAGCTTTGCTTTTGTGTATTCTTTCATTCCACGCTTGCAGTGAATCGTAATTTAAATTAAAAACTTTAATAAAAATAGTCCCCATAAATATAAATTCATTCAATTGACAATTAAATATATATACGTGAATAATATCATGGAATACACAGACTTCCGATTGGGGAGAATTTTTTTTTGTTTCACTGTTACATCGGTTTCGTTCCCCATTCCAATTAACTGTATTGCGATGTATGTATGTATACGCGTATAAAGAAGTTTCACTTCAAAAAATATTTCGAAAATGATATTTTTACAAATAGATACTAAGAATATGTTCCTTTTGAAGTAAGAATCAGTTCTTACGTTTGAAGAAAATGTATATTAAATCAATGTTAAACTTAAAGAATGACTTCCTTAGTCAATGAATGTGTTCTTTAACATTTGAAGCTAGTTTTGAAGCAACAAGAAAAATATGAGAAACATTGTATTGAACTCAGATTCTTACAAACAGTAAATTGGAAACAAATAAAACTTAAATTATTGATTAAACTTTAATTCCATTGAACTCAATTAATTTCGGTGTGTAAAAAAATTAAATTCAGGAACTTAGCAATTTCCTCGCAATTGTAAAAGTTATTGAGTAGAAAGATTCATTCACTTGTGAAGACTTAAAAAAAAAAACGAAATGACCATTTCAGCCCTTGAAAGGACTTTGACCGAGCTTATCATTCAAGCTTATCAATTGTGTTGTGCGTGTTGTAAAATGTTTGAACACAAATGATCGAGAACTGGACCTACAAGTCTTATGCCGACTCCGAACGGCTTATGTTCTCAAGAAACTTTTCACGGCAGTTTTTTACTCTCTAAGGTTTGCCATTGTCTGCAGAGAGGTGACGGCCGAACATACAAATTAATTCAACTGAAAAACTTTCTGTGTCGGTTGGGAATTTAACCAGGGTTCTCTGGCGTATGGGCCACGACCTCTACCTACTGCGCCACGGCCGTCACAAGAAGACTTTAATTGCTCGATATTTATACCATCTGAAATGCACCGAAATTTATTCAATCCGGATTGAGAAACTGATTTATTTACTAGTCTCTTGGTATAGAGCTCAAATAATATTCTTATTTTAAACTACTAATTTTCTTTGTTTAGCTCCACACAGTATTCCAAAATCAACAGTTCTTAAAAAATATTATAATTATAAATATATATGTTTTGGACTTTCCTTACAAATATAATAACTTAAAATAGTCCGTCTGTATAAGCAATTGACTCTAATTATCAAAAAATATCTCCTATTAGCCTTCATGCCTTATCTTTTTAATTTAATTGACTGTTGACAGAAAATAGCTGACTTTTGACATTAATTAATTATTGACAGAAAATGACGGGCTATTGACAAATATTAAATTTTCATAACAATTAAAACCACATACAATACAACGAATTTTGGCTCTTTTTATGTACTTTACCATTCCTTTGTTTTAAGTTTAAGATAAATATTGTAAATTTAGGTATATTTGTAGTTTTAAATAATTGAAAATTCACAAAGTTGCCAAAATGTATGCAATATGTTATTCAAATTTTATCTTTGTTTATTTGTTTTTGGGTCTTTTTAGGGATTTTATATTGACCGCCAAAACTTATAATGAACGTAGATTCAGAGTGTGTGGTTAAGTTAAATATTTTCTGCGCATGAATATAAGGGAAATAAATACAAATGTGTGAATTCAAGGAACTCAGTAATGGAAAATCTGAGAGAAACCGAAAGAGAACAAGTGTCCTTGTGTGAAAAAATAGTTTGAGTTGAAGTTCCATTTTGTGGGGAAATTTTATATACATATTCATTTGTTCAAATGCACCTGTGAGAAAGAAATTGTGGGGGTTTTCTATTTACCGTGCGTACGCGAGGTTTTTGAACTTTTGACCGCCTTCTTATTGCAACGTTAACAATATAACACACATTTGACTTGTATGCTACATGTTTGTGCCTACATTTTTGCATGTATCAATGGGGCGAGCCTGTATTTTATTATGTAAATCTAATATATACACTACTAGCTTTTATCCGTAGTAATTATTTTGCGAGCTTTGAAAGTTTGTTATTTTTTTTTTATACCTGCTTTTCTAAAAATCGACTGTTTTCGATAAAAAGTCATAAGCTGTCAAATCTAAGACGCCATATTGAATTTTGACAAAAAACCAACGGTCCAAATTTGAAAAAAATAGGAAGATGGGGATATTTTTGTAAAAACTAAGTCCTTTAATATCGTTCAACTTTAAGCATGGCCGCTGTTGTGAAAATTAATGTAGAATCCAAAATCACTGTCACTGGTAGTAAAGAGCTTACTGTTAAATTTATTTTTCAAGTTTTTGCAGAAGTGCATACGATTTTTGTCTTGAATGTTATACCTAATGTGACCAACTACTTTTGATAAAATTTCGGTATGGATTCCGGAATCTAAATAGACATTTTAGAATGATATACAAGTATTTCTATTCGTCAATTTGACAACTTTTGTGGTTTTATGGCAGTATTCTAGTGTAGAATTTTGAAAAATCTACTTTTTTTTTGGGCATATTTTCGAAGATTGGACCTTTAAGATATCCTGCATATCCTGCAAAGAAACTTTAAAATTTTAATTATTTACGAAGTAATAGATATAAGTACAGCGTCCGTTTATATGACTTTGACTGCCTGTAACTTTGTTTAAATTTTTAAAAGCTTTTTTTTCGAAACTACTTTTTCTAACACGTTTGACATGATATCGGAAGTTCTAATGGATCGATTAGCTTAAAATTTGGTGTGGGCCTATTTTTTTATTTATCGCTTTATGACTAGACAAGAATTATTTATAAATTAACTTTGTTTTTTAATACTTTTAAAAAATTCACAAGTTTGAAAAAAAGCCAAAAAATTACTTCTTTTTTTTAAACAGACGTCATTTTGCGTAAAAAAAATAATTTTTCTTTCCCTACTCCGGGATATAGCGAAATTCTTACTAATTAAGAATTTTTGTTTCAGATGACTAGGAGGATTGAAATCGTGCCAATCGTGCAGCCTATAATTTTTAGTTTTTATTTTTTTTTTAAATTTTTCGTGTATTTTTGAAATATTAATAAACATATTATAACAAAATGGATAGTAAAAATATTTTTAGTTTTTTTTTTAATTTAGACTTAATTACTGCCTTAATATAGTTGAAAAAAGGAATCAGTGTGTTATTTATGTTGTGAAATTAATTATACTAGTAATCCCGTGTGGCGTTAAAACGCCAAAATAAAAAATATCTAGTAGTAGGTAATTTTGTTTTTATATTAAGAACTTTTTTTACCTTTAAACCAGGGATTTCATAGAAACTTTCTATGTTTCTGTTGAATTGCTTAGGAGCTGTTATTATTTATCGCAGCATTATTATAAAAATCTATTACATACTTTTAGGCATCACAAAGAAATTTGGTTTGTTTCATAGAATATTGCTTCAGTTTTTTTTTTAAGAATACACAATATTTAAGAAAAAATAAGACCTTATTGCACATCTACAGAGCAAGACTTTTCAATTGCTACCCTATTTATGAAAATTGCGTTTACAGTATAGATTTGATAGTCATCACAAAAAATGCGCTTGCGTAAAATAATATAGATTTGTCTTTGCGATAACTGAAAAACAATTCAGCTCACAAAATATTTTTGCGGTACGTCGATTGACAGTAAATATCAGAGACAAAGAGACAGAAAACTTTTATTTTAACTGAACATCACACAGTCTTCAGACAAATGGCTTACTTTCGTATGCAGTTTGTTGAAACTCACGTATTGTTAACAGTAAAAAAAACAGAACAGAACAGAAGTAAAAAAAAAACACAGGTGCGTCGTTGGACACACGAGAGAAGCGAAGCTTTTTCGCAGTTACATAGATTTTACAGTTACATTTTACAGTTACAGTTACAGTAAATAAATTACATATATACACAAAACATACTTACTGCTTATTTATTTTATTGTTGAATGTCAAATTTCCACGCCAATTACATATACGGGCATATAATGCCAGCGACTCTCCATTTTAACTCTCCACACATGGTTGTGAACTTGGGTGCACTGAACAAATTTTTTCCTTCAACAGCGTACTACCTAGCGAAAAAAATTCCTCTGCCGCTGTTCGCTGTCAAAAAACTCAATGTACTTCTTATGGGAATTTTGTTTTGGTTTTTACAATAAATTTGCTTCTACTTGCTACAAGATGTCACCAGCATCACCAGCGTGTTTTGTGGCTGCACTGCATTGATCGATATGGCTAGTGCATTGGTTGGAATGAACAAAAAAGAGAGAAGAGCTTCCGCACTTTATAATTTTTTTTAATAAACTTACTTTGGATTTAATGTCATAATTGTTTAAGTTTCTTTTTGTAATAAAGAGTTTTATATTGTAGTAAGAGTTTGCTAATATAATCAGAGTTTTAATCAGAAGCGCCAATTTCAAAGCATTTGTATTCATCAAGAAATTAATATATTTATGATAATAAAACAAATAAGAAAAAAATTAAGATAATAAGATTTCATATATAATGATATGTTTAAATAAATTATCAAATATGACCAAGAAATTAAAAGGAAAAGTATTTTAAAAATTATTTTATACTTTGTAGTGATTTTGTAGTCGGTTGTTTTTTTTTTTTTTAAATTTTTATTTCTTCCTTTTTAGAGAATATGATAAATTTTCGAAAAAAGTGTATAAACAACATAAATAAAATTGTTCCGAAAAAATAGTTCTATTAAAATCTGAAAGTTTGTTGGTTATTTCAAATATCTGCCTCTTAAATTTAAATTAGATGTCACATGTTTTGAAATTATTATACCCATTCTTGTAACGAGTTTTATTACCCTCAATATGTCAATATTATTCGAGATATAGTGTTTTTCAAATATTGCCACGCCCCTTTGTGAAATAATCGCCCACTTTCTGGAGCGTTATTTCCAATAATTGTGCCTACCCCTGTACTTTATTTCAGTACCCCAGCGTCAATACTAACTGCAATAGTGTTTATCTAGTATTGCCACGCCCATTTATCGAATAACGCCTACTTTATTGACCATAATTTTTAATAATTCTGCCTACCCCTGTACTACAATAAATTTCAGTATACTAGTGTCAATATTATTCGAAATACACTGTTCTTCTAATATTGCCACGCCCAGTAGTCGAAATCTGCCCACTTTCTTCACCGTAATTTTTACTAATAATGCCTACCCCTATACCAAATTGCAGTACCATAGTATCAATATTATTCGAGATATACTCTTTTTCTAATATTGCCACGCGCATTTGTCAAAGTACGCCCATTTTGTTGACGGCAATTTGTAATAATTGTGCCTACCACTACACTAAATATTAGTACCCTAGTGTCCATAATATTCGAGAAACAGCGTTTTTATAATATTGCCACGCCCATTTGTTGAATAACGCCCACTTTATTGGCCATAATTTGTAATAGTAATGCCTACCCTTATACTAAATTGCAGTACTATAGTATCAATATTATTCGAGATATACTCTCTTCTAATATTGCCACGCCCATTTGTCAAATAACGCCCATTTTCTTGACCGTAATTTGTATTAACTGTGTCTACCACTACACTAAATTTCAGTACACTAGTGTCCATATTATTCGAGATACAGTGTCTTTATAATACTGCCACGCCCATTTGTCGAATAACGCCCACTTTATTGACGATAATTTGTAATAATAATGCCTACCCCTGTACTAAATTGCAGTACTCTAGCCTCAAAATTATTCAAGATACACTGTTTTTCTAATATTGCCACGCCAATTTGTCGAATTACGCCCATTTTCTTGCCTGTAATTTGTAAAAATTGTGCCTACCCCTACACTAAATTGCAGTACCCTAGTGTCAATATTATTCGAGATACAGTAGTATCTAGTATTGCGAGATCTATTATTGCCATGCCCAGTTCTCGAATACCTCCATGCTTATGATATCTATCTGTTCCCCAAAAATTATGGCAATCAGGCATATGGTTTAGGAGTTATCGATGTACATACATTAAAAAACAAAAAAAAAAAATACAGAGAAACCGACGAACTTGAGAATCTCCTCCTTTTTGAAGTCGGTTAAAAATGATTAAAAAATATGTGAGAACTTAATTGATGAACACATTAAAACATTTCCTGATTCGAACGATGATGTGGAATTTGTTGAAAGCGAGTGTAACATTCGGCCTTCGAATTTGTCTTTTATAAGAAGCAGACGCTTCATACACGCTTCCAAGTACATATGCAATTGATCTATTGAGTGGCAAAGAACAACTTAAGACTTTCTTAAATGAGCCCTTAATTCCAAGGGATTCCAATATATACGAGTACTGGCACCACAGCCCAGTTTCCTTATTAAATAATGTGGCAGTCAGATACCAATCTGCTCCTCGTACACAGACGGCTGATACACACGTTCGTCTGAAAGCCCCTACTGATATAAAAAAAATATAGATTGTGGAGCATTGCCATTGTGTTAAAAACAAACAATTTGAGAGGTACTTATGAGAGGAAAATAATAGGTAAAATGATAATTAATGTAAGAAGATTTGAGGCACTAAAGTGGGTTGGGTAGTTCAGCGGGGAGGTACTTAAGAGGGTAAACGTACATCAATTTTCATGAAAAATACTTAATGCCCGAAAATTTTGGGTACTAAAGCGGGTTAGGTACTTAAAAGGGGAGGTACTTAAGCGGGTTTCACTGTATCTACTACAGCATAGCTTCTGTTATACTTAGCATTGAATCAATAAGAAGCGTTTCTAACACAGTTGTGTTAGAACACAGCACTGATTGTGACTCACCTTAAAGCTGTGAATTGCTGTTGTATCATATGTTACCGGAGAAGTTCTCCGGTGGCTTTTCTAATTATAGTGACTTGAATTCGACATAAGCAGGGCAGAAGCCTATCTCCCGAACTTTCCTTTATCTTGTTTTTTTTATGGTAAATATGTGGTAGAGAAAACAAAAATTACAATTTGCGTTTAAAAATCAATTGACTCATCCAGGAGTATGCGATTACCACTCTAGCCAGATTAGGTGATTTATCGCCTTTGGGCGGTATTTTCTATATTTGACTTAAAGTTTTTTTGTTGATATGAAAGAAATTTCGGTATATTTCGAAATAGAGCAGAAAATTTCGGGATTCCAAAGCTACGCTTTGCAACACCGGAACTTGCCTTTAAATTTCGGAATGATTCTGATTTTTCGGAACGGTTGGTCACATTAATTATACCTCTAAAAAGTGATTAAGTCTACTAAAAGTTTCCGAATTTTTACATTAAATAGTTTATTTATTTTAAGCTGAGAATAAAAAAAAAACGAAATAAAAGTTTAGTAATTCGGCGGTTAATGATTTTTTAATAGTTTTGTTGATTAAAATTCTGCACTCAAAACTTAAAAATAGAAAACAGTTAAAAACTAAGCGATAAATACAAACGCTTTTTTAAAATTTTAAATACTTAAAACCGAACAACCATATTTATCTATACTTATCACTATCTCCTGATTAAATTTTAATAAACATTTTAAAATGACACTTATTAAGTAAAACTGAAATCGATAAATCGTGTGTTTTCTTGCAGTTATGCACTTTGCGGCATATCAGTAACTAAAATAAAGATTAGTGCAAATAAAGTAAAACATAACACTCCTGACACGAGGCGGTGACAACACATATTTTGCAAAAAAAAAAATTACTGTTAGCTATGTAAACTTTAAAAATTACTGGCATTACATATCAATGCATAGTCCCGATTTATACTCGTCAAGACTTGACGTTCAAGTTTTGCATATTTCCTTTTAAACTTGACGATTCAATTAACACTCGTCAAGAGTTGACGGTCAATTGTTTCTTTCACTCCTCCCTTTTCCTTCTCAAGTTTCCACTGATGACGCCGAAATAAAATTGAAAATAACGGGACAATGAACGAACACAAAACGAATTGCCCAAGAATTGACGGTACGGTAAATTTTTTACGATTCCCGCACCAACGAACACAAGACTTGAGCGTCAACTCTTGACAAGCATAAACCGGGACATATTCTCTTTATTTTTCTTTCTTCTCGTTTTCTTTCTCTGTATTGAATAACTGCATGTATGATGGGGACAAATGCTTTTCTATGAAACGGAGAAAATAATCGCTTGTATATATTAAACTATGAAACTTGTCTTAACTTCAATTGCCTTACCTTAAAATTTCTTATATATTGTACTTATTTTACAACAGTATCTTTATACCCCTCCGCTTACTGCGTAACGGGTACACCGAGAAAAAGCTTATGTTAAATTGAAAAAAATACTAGTATAATTTATAAGATGGCTTTGGCAGTTTTAAGCCTCCCAAGTACTTCATCAAAACGCCTAAGTTTTACATGTTGACTTGCCAATTTCAATTTTTTTAAAAAAGTGTATAAAAATATACCAAATACTTGGTTAATTTATCACCCAAACATTTTTTAAAAAAATGGATTTCAAAAATATAACTTTTTTTCGGGTTTTGGTTTTTTTATTTTCCTTTTTTTGAAGCTGCCGCCAGTCTCTCATGCTGTGATTTGCTTGACTGAAATCGGCAACAACACAAATTATTCTTTTATCATCAGCACCGTTTTTTTTCTTAGAAATTAATGACTTCTCGGCTTTTCTTGCTGCTTGACGTCTATTATAACAAGAACATTAAACTAAATTATATTAAAGGTGTGTGCGAATTAATTTGCTACCTAAAATAAATTAAGGTAAATCAGTTAAGATTTATTAGGGTTAATTAATGCTAATTACAAATAGGTTAAAGGTTAAGAAATGTCATTATTCTCTTCTCTTAAGAAATGTCAATAATTTAGCAAGCATTTAGGTAGCTCGGAGTTTTCCTAAATTAATTTAGGAAACACTGCTTTATCGACACAATTTAGTTTAGGCAGCAATTTAGTTCAATTCACACACACCCTAAATATAAAATACAAAAATTTTACCTTCGCGTGCCGTTGAGACTCGAACCCACATTAACCGATACCACTGTGTATGAAGTCACTACACTACGCATTGAGCCAAGCTCCTTTGTTACTCGGAGTGATTTATTCAATATTAATCACAGCTGAAGCTATGCTGCAGCATAACACAATAATCTATTAAAAGATTTCTGTTGTATGGCTATCAACAGCATACTGCGACATACTGCATCTGTTAATACAGCATCTGTTAACATAGCTGCAGTTATGTCAGCAAGTAGTAGCGAGGCTGCTTGGGTCAGTGGGTAGAGCGATGGACTGGCACCAAAACTACCGGGTTCGATTCCGCACGGCGGGCAAAGAATTTTTTTTCTTTTCTTTTTGTTGATGAAATGTAATAAAACTTACTGGTATGAATATTAACGTGTGTTTTTTAATTTACTTTATGTTATTTTTGCATTTTAAAGTGGTTTTATTACATTAAATTATCAAATCTATTCTTCTCTCGAGTGTCTAATGACGCAGCTGTGTTTTTTTTTGCAGAAAAAAGCTCAAAAATATGCTTAAGCCATCCATGCTAGTTGTTTTTTAATTTTGTATTTTTGGATTTTGGGCTTAGGTGAATCAAATATTTTGTTTTTGACAAGGTATCGAAGTATGCGCTTTCAAAGCAATGTATTAAACAATAAATTGCTTAGGTGAATAAGCATAAGTTTATAATTCCCGTATAATTCTCTTTACCCAAGGTAATTTACCGATTGCTTTTTTCTCGGTGTATATTAACTTTGTCATTCCGTTTGTAACGACAAGAAGGAGGCATGGCAGGTATAGAAAAATATATATATTTTTCAGGTGATCAGCATCACCTCCTGAGTCGATTTCCGTGTGTCCGTCTGTCTTTCTTTCGACACGATTACAGTCGTAGTTTTAAAGCTACCGCGATGAAATTCTAAATATAAGTTCATTTTTAAAAAAAGAAGATCAAGTTCGAAAATGGGCCAAATCGGATGAAAATCATGCGTACCTCCCATACAAATTGACTTTATTTTAACCGTAAAATGTCTTTAAAAGCCACAAAAATTAAAGAAATGCCAAGAAATTTGCCACGAAGCTTTGATCTTCAATTAAAATTTCCATTAAAATTTGGGAAAATCGGATGAAAATCACGCCTATCTCCCATACAAAGTGGCTTTATTTTAAAAGTAAAATTTCTTAAAAATCTGCTCAAATTAAAAAAATGTGTTAAAATTTTGCACATAAGCTTTGATATTTAATATAAACCATCTTTATGACATATGGCAAAATCAGATGAAAACCACGCCCACTTCCCATACAAAGTGGCTTTATTTTAAACGTAAAATCTTTTAAAAATCCACAAAAATTAAAGAAATGTTTCGAATTTTTGCATATATATGAACCATCCAACCCAACCTGGTTCGAATCCCACCTGACACAGAAAGTTTTTTTAATTGAATTAATTTTTCTGTTCGGCAGTCACCTCTCTGCAGATAATGGCAAACCTCAGAGAGTAAAAACTGCCATGGAAAGCTTCTGGAGAACATAAGCCGTTCGGAGTCGGCATAAAACATGTAGGTCCAGTTCTCGATCATTTGTGTTCAAACATTTCACAGCACAAACAACACGATTGATCATAAGAAGCTCGGTCAAAGTCCTTTCAAGAGCTGAAATGGCCATTTCGTTTTTTTTAAATATGAACCATCTCTATGATATTTGGCAAAATCGGATCAAAAGCACGCCTACCTCCCATACAAAGTGACGTCATCAAAATAGGAAAACTTTCCTTAGTATATAAAACTGAATGTCATCGTGTATATCGTGGCTAAAGACTTCGAATATACTTCAATATGGCCGCGGGGGGTATTTAAGCTTCGGTACCCTGCCGAACTCCATCCTTACTAGTTTTTAGTTTATTTTTGTGTTTATTTTTAGAGAGAAAGAACTGGAAAAAAGAGGGACAGAAAAAAGCCGTTTATTTTGAAATTCACTCTAACATGTTTCACTTTCATTTTAGCACTTTTTAATAGTGGTGCAGCGGAGGAATGAAATTTTTTATCGAACTATAAGGAAATAATTAAAATGACATTTTTGGTAATTAAATCTTTTGTTTTCTTGACATATGTATATACATTAATTTTTACCATTCGTTAAGAAATATATTTCCTACTTAATTCAATTAAAGGTTGGGGCTACCGTGCCTTGAAATATATTAGTTTTGCTCAAAACTTTTTTCATTAAACTTTCTTGTTTAAGGATACATCCTTTACCTTTCTTACTTTTACAAATAATAAATAACCGCGTGTTGGACCTTCTTATTGTGAAGGAAATGTGTTTGTCAATGCTGAAACATGAACATATATTCCATCCAAAAAACGAACTTTTAAAGAACTCCAACACATCAAGGTACAACAAAAAAAAAAGTAAAGAAATGCAAAAAAAAAGTAATAATAAAAGAGTAAAACAACGTAGACTTTGCTGCACTCTGCAATTCATGATGACAGCTGAATGTAAATGGTTCGTAAACCTATGTACATGACACACAAGGACGAGAGCACAAAAATGAGCGCAGGAGGAGCGTGCGGAATGGCTCCAAAGGACCTAGTTAAATAGGGTAGGTATAAGCACAAAATATACACTACACAAAGCAATGGAAGTTATAAGAGTCAGCCTTCGGTTGAGCATAGGACTCAACGGTGCGTTTGGCTGTTCGTTCGCTTTTCTGAAATACCATATGACATTGGACTATATGAATCAGTTTCTCTTCGACTATGAAACCATTAACATCTAAAATGTAGAATTGATCAATCGTAAACAATGCGGGAATTTAGTGAATAAAGTGTAATTATGTATGTGAAAGGATTTTTAAAATATATGAAAATAATTGAACTGTAGTAAATAAATAATAAAAATTATAAATTTTGAACTTTCTGTCCAGCTTACTATTAGAAGTTCATGGATGTGATTTTCGATATGTACACATAAAATGTCACATGGCCCACTTAAATGTCAACATAAAGACGTCGCAATGTCTGTTAAATTTCTTTTTGTGAAAAGTGGGTTGGAGTTGTCTCGACTTTTTCATGATACAACTATAAGTTGTTTCAAAAATATTTCTTAATTTATAGTACATACATACATACCTACATATATAGTAGTAAATAAAATTTTTTGTGCATTCAACTTAAATTTGAGTTATAATCTAAGGACTATTCTTTACAAAAAAAAAAAAAAAAAAAAAAAAAGAGGGAAAAGTAACATTATATGAGGTGATATCAGTACGAGACATGACTATGGCCTACTTAATGCGAACATTAGAATGTCATAACTCTCATTCGTTATTGAATTTAAGCGTTATTTTATATAATGCTAAATGCTTGCAAGAATAACTTATTATGTACTCCTTTTTCAGTATGAAGTGTAGGGTATTTAAAATTTGGCCAGGCCGAAGGTTGCACAGCACATAAATTTAGAGTCACATCACATTTGCATTTGCACAAAATTTAAGCTTTTAATTAAATTAAATGTTTTAAACAAAACTTGGTTTAACGTTTAATTTTTGTGGAGCTTATAAGAAATATTTAAAGGACATTTATTCTACAACACTTTTTGGTGGAATTATTAAGGATTGCTTTGAATTTTACTGTTCGACCATGAATCAAATAAATCATAGTGTTTTAGATTATTTTCAAACAAATAATAATAAAATTGCTGAATTCATTCAAAACATCAATAACAATACAAATAAGTTCACAATGTCAACAGCAGAACTAACCGATGTACCTAGATCTCTACTCGGTCCAGTTTTGAAAGTAGCCACGGCTACAGCCGCCATAGCAGCAGGATCCAACGAATCATCAGAATTAATATTATTTCCGACATTTTCATACTCAAGTTCAAATATGGAAGTAGACACAAAAGCAACCAATTCTGGCGCCAGATCTTCTAGCAATGCATCGTTTTGGGATGTGGAGATGACTGGCTTCGATTTCCTCTACAGACATTCCGTGATAATGACCGTTGTCTATTGTGTTGCTTATATAATAGTATTCTTCGTTGGCTTGGTTGGAAACAGTTTTGTCATTGCTGTTGTATTGCGGGCTCCACGAATGCGAACAGTGACTAACTATTTCATCGTTAACTTAGCTATTGCAGATATATTGGTGATTGTCTTCTGTCTGCCAGCAACATTAATGAGCAACATATTCGTTCGTAAGTATAATATATTCATGATATGTATGTTAAGCAAACAATAAACGATAAATAGCAGTGGCAGTCAAAAGCAAAGGTTTAGAGAATAGAAATAATGCCTTAAATTAAAAAACTCGATGAGCCAGATGAACTAAAACTAAGCAATTGCTTGTCCTTCAAGAAATAGATACACACACACACACATGAATACATTTAAGCTATTGCTTGCAGAGCTTAAGAAAAAGCAATTGCTTAATTTTTATTCATCAGGGTCAGTGTCTGTTATCACAAGCTAATGTTTTGTGTAACTGTTTTACCATTTTTGAGTTATGTCACTGAAAAACGATAAAAAAATATAGATGTACTTGTCTGCTTATATATAGGTCACATGCAAACATCAAGCTATTAAAGCCAACAAATTTTTATAAATTCCTGCCTATGTTCTAGTCTGAACACTTTTAAGTACAATTGTTTGTTGTTGTTTTGTGGCCATCCTCAATATAAATTTCAGTGAAAATAATACTCACGTTCAGTAGTGAGAGACTATTTGGCAATAGTCCGTCTCTCCGACATACATAGTATATACCTTTATATACCTTTGTACATATATTCTCGTACATATGCCAACAAGTAAGGTAAAAAGCGAAGAGAAAGGATCATCGACACAGAACTGACCTAATTTCACGTTTGTGTCTTAGGCATACATTTTTTACATGCTATCACTAGGCCAGCTAGTAGGGTGGGTGGGTGCTTTGTACTTTGTTCTGCCTTGACGACTTCACAGGTAGACATGGTGCGCGTAGCTTTGTTTGGGTTTTAGTTTGTTTGTTTCGTATCAACACATTTATTTTTGTTGTTGTTGTCATTTGGAACAGTGCTGATTTTTTCTGGGGAAATGGCTAGGGAGATACATATTGTAAAAAAGAAGAAGAAGAAGAAAAACAAGTGCTCAGTTTAGAAATATTCTAAAATAACTGTATATTTGATTGATGTCAAAATGAATAATGCTTTTTAGAAACACTTTAAGAAGAGTTCTGTGTCATTGAGCTTAAATAATATTTGTAAGATTTCCAATTTGAATATTTATGCACCACACATACATACATATATATATATATATACGTCGACCATCATCCGTTTTGTATTATACAGAACTGTTCTGTATTTGAAGTCTTTGTTCTGTATAAATTATTTTTTTCAAATAAAAAAAAACATTTTTCTGTATTTTGTTATGCGTTCTGTATTTGTAGTTGCTTTACTTCTCATAATAAAATTTGTAAAAGTGAATTGAAACAAGGAAAATTTTTAATTTCAATTGGAAATTAAAATTTCATGTAAGAATTTTTTGAAGTACAAATAAAAATTGTAAAATAAATACAAATGGCCACTTTTGTAGGCTTAAAACTTCTCATTATACTAAAGAATATATGTGAAAGATATATTATATATGAAAGATATTTAAAAAAATGTATAAAGATATATATGAATGAAATTTGGTTGAAATCGGACAAACGGTGTAGATAGAGCTAGTCAAAAAATAAAGTTCCACGCCCCCTGTCTATTACCGCCCAATTTTATAAACTTCAGATTGCTCAAATTACCAAGGACTATGTGTGAAAAATTTGGTTGAAGTCAGACACACGGTGTAAGAGAAGTTTGATCAAAAGTAAAATGCCACACCCACTTTTCTAATATAAAGGCTCCATATTATACCGAAGAATGTATGTATGGGTTGGATGTGGGCGCAATTTGGGTACATACAGACCCGATGTCATTCAGTTTTATACATTTACGAAAGTTTTTCTATTTTGATGACGTCATTTTGTATGGGAGGTAGGCGTGGCTTTCATCCGATTTTGCCAAATATCACAGAGATATTTCACATTATATATCAAAGCTTATGTGCAAAATTTCGAAATATTTTTTTAATTTTTGTGGATTTTGAAGAGATTTTACGTTGAGAATAAAGCCACTTTGTATCGGAAGTAGGTGTGGTTTTCATCCTATTTTGACAAATAGCATAGAAATGGTTTATATTATATATCAAAGCCTATGTGCAAAATTTCAAGGCATTTCATTAGTTTTTGTGGATTTTCAAGAGATTTTACTGTTAAAATAATGTCACTTTGTATGGGCTCATGATTGATTTGGCTTATTCTCAAACTTGATCTCCATTTTTTAAAAAGAAGCTTATATTTTGAATTTACTCGCGATAACTTTAAAATTATGGCTGTAATCGTGATCACAAACGGACAGACGGACAGACAGTTGGACACTCGGAAATCGACTCAGGAGGTGATGCTGATCAAAAATATATATATTTTTCTATACCTGCCACGCCTCCTTATTGGCGTTACAAACGGAACGACAACGTTAATATACCCCCGACGCAGTACGCGTTAGGGTATAAATACAAAAACTTTGTATGTTTTTTTCTAACATTTTTTTTTGAATAAAACCTACAAAAATCTACATAAACTCTTTATACAAAGCTTTACTCAAGTCTTATTTAGGTGAAATTGTTACCTGCCCAGGTTTGAATCCTGGCTCAGACAAGTTTTTTTTTATTAGGTGCTCAACTAAGCTCTCGCTATTTTTTTGATGAAAATATAGTAAAAGTGTTGATCTTTTGAGGCTATCAAAATGCTAAAAATCAAAAATCAAATCAAACAAATCAAGCTATTTTTTGATGTCTTCGTGTGAACGAAAATGCTGGTCAAGTAGGCCATGTGCCATCGAATGGAACAAGTAATAATCGAACGGCGTAATATCTTGGGAATATAGGGGTGGAGTAGGACTTCCCTTTTTAGCATATCCAGATAGGTTTAACGGGTTTGGCTACTTGAGGCCGAACGTTCTAATGCTGTAGAATTACTTTTTCTGTTCCCCAGTGATGATTCCATTCGGTTTCAACAGCTCATAATAAATACAGCAAATATACAGCATAACATTCGCTGCGTGAATATTCGGCTGAGCCGATGACGAAGAATTATGGCCGGCTGTCCCCATGGCTTTCTTCTCTTTGAGTTGCTGAAATGAATCCATTTTTCATCACCGGTCACGATGCGATGAAGAAAATCCTTCCTTTTTTGTTGCTGGAGCAGTTCGTCACAAGTGATAAAATGACGCTCAACGTCCCTTAGCTTCAAATTATAAGAAACCCTTGCTTTTGAATTTTTCCTAACGCATGCAATAGCTTGAGAAAGGCTTGACGGGAAGCTCCTAGTGCTGAAGTTAGCTCTTCTTACGTTTGGCACGGATCCTAATCGAGCAATGTTTCCAATTTAGCGTCTTAGAAGGTTATTGGCCTTCTTTTACGCGGACGATCATCAACATCGAAATCACCATCTTTAAAGCGACGGAACCAATCACAACACGGTGTTTCACTTAGAGCAGCATCTCTCTTAACTTTTTGGAGCGCTCGATGTGCTTCAGTTATTTCTTCGAATTTTCTTCGAATAAAAAAAGAAAATCAATACTACACGCAAATGACGATTATTTGGTAATAAATTTAGACATTTTCATACAACTAAAAGTATATGACGTCAAAATAAAATCAATAATGTGTCAAACCGGTTAACTTACCATATTTCAAAGCTTCGCTCAGGACGTTCTGGATATGTCAAAATCTACCATCTAGCAATCTATTAACAAACAGCCGGGAACAAAGTTGCGCACCTAATATTTTTTTTTCACTATATTGAAATAAAAAACATGTGTAAAAAACATAAAACAAGTTTTTTTTTATTTTTACTTGGGTAAACAATTTACTTGAATACTTCCTAAACATGTCTCCTTGTATCAAGCTTTATGTAAGGAATTATACTTTAGTAAAAATCTTCTTGAATACTTTCTAAAATGCATCAGTGAAAAAAGTTTTATGTAAGAAATTATACAAGAAAAAGAAATTCTCAAGGCTTTTAGAAGGCTCTTTCAAGCAAAGGTTGAATAATTACTTTAATACAAGGCCTTCTCAAGTTGAGCTGGAATAACTTTAAATATTTAGGTGAAATTGTTATCTGGAATGTTTGCGCTTGACATCGACATTTTTTTCTCATTTAAATTGAGCTATAAAATTTCCGACATGGTAATCTGTCAAACCAGCCCATCTGACAAATTTAAATAATAAAATGTTAGTGTCAGAAAATCATAGATTTTTGTCCAAGAAGTTCACTTAACCCAAAAAAGTTCCAATGATACACCTAGTCCCAAAAATATTCCAAGTGGAACCTTTTGGCTGTAGAAGCATCAATTTTTATATAAGTGGTCTACAAAACCCAAGAAAGTGCCAGTGAAATCCAATTATTAAAAATTCATCGTCTTTTATGTAAGGAGTCCATATAACCCATAGCAATTCCTATCACCCATCTGGAAGCCTACTATGAACATTTTTGCATTCATTGCCATGTATGGCTCATGAACATCGATGGTCGTACACACTCGTGGATGCGTACACTAAATATTTTGTATCGATCAAGTATATTCTGTCAAAAAAGTACCGGGAATTGATCAAGACAAAAAATATATATTGTTAATTAAAAATTCATTGTATCGTCTTCAAAGTATACACCTTCCGAAATAATATACTTATGCCAATGAATAATATAATCATATGTATAATCATATCATAGTATGCCTTCTATCGGTTGAAAAAGTCATCGTGAAAAAAGTCAGCTGAATATGTTCGATGATATTTGTTGGGTTTTTTGGCCAGAAATTCGATCACAATGATAGCTTGTGTCTAGTTTTTCGGAACAAATCGAGCGGCAAAGCATTTCATGCCCAAACATTCGTGAACATTGGTACAAATTGATTCGTGAGACAAAGAACGTTGAGCACCTATCTCTCTCAAACTGAAATGACGATTTTCCGTTACCATTTCCTTCACTTCATTGATTTTAACTTCTGTCGAAGACGAAGAGGCAAGCCTTCTACCACATTTCGATCGCTTGAATGTACATTTCCAGTGATTCGGCGTACGAAATTCCATTAGCAATACAAAAATTAGGGACAAATTCTTTGTTCGATATTTTTATTCATTTCTAAAATCGCAAAACACACTTACATATCGATTCTGTCGCAGTAACGTTAATCTTACTACCGGAGAAATTCACTTTTTGGTAACATTTACACCCTTTTGGTATTATGCAAACAAGCATTACCAGTGAATATTGTTACCATCTCCTTAGGTGGTAACAAGCAAATCAGCCAGAAGCTAGAAAAGAGCTTTATTTGTTCTTGAACGAGCTTACGACGTTTGACAGCGTTTCCGAGTGTACAGAATACCGATTACAAAGACCGGTAACGAAATTCGGTAACAAGATTACTATTACTCGTAACGCGAAGAAACGATCTGTTAGGATGAACTGACAAAATTGAGCACTGGCTCACTGGCACTCAAATTTCACGTCAGGTTAGAGGCCAGCATGGTATAAAGGCAAGGTAGATACATGGCTGAGAGCCGAGTACCATAATTTTCAAAAAAACGCAAAAAAACCTGTTTGCCAAGTGACAGAAAACTATTTGCATTGATTTTGACAATTATGGTAGCTAAGAAGGAGAGCATGGTCAGCCACAGGCCACCAAGATATATTCAACCTGGTAGAAGTTGTAGCTAAAATTTTTTCTTGTAGTGGGTACAGCACCTGCCAAAATCAGTTTTCTTACGAATAAAAGCAAAACAAATAACCAAACTTGCAAATCATAAAATAACATGTGTTTGGCAACTGCGATACCCACCGCGCCGTGGCGAATCTGTCATGTTGAATATACCATGGATGCTACCATGATAAAATAATTACCAGGTAGCCTTGACAACTACCTATTCTCTCACAAGCGGCGATCGGGTGTTGTCAAATAAATATAAAGTTTAACTTTTCAACTGTTTTGCTGCTTATTCGGTTCCTCTTTTTCAATGCGTTTTTGACAACTCCAAGTCGCCAACAGAGTGTCGCTCCTACGTAGTAAATCATTATTCCATGGATGCTACCTTCTTTTCTTCTACTGTGGAGGACAATTGTGCCAACTTAGCGATAAGAAGAATTTATACAAGCCCCTTAAATCATCATTTCCAGTACTTTTTTGACAGAACGTACATGAGCTATATTCCAATGCAGTGGGTATGCTAGGCAAACATGTTTGGTGAATTTTTTGTTGTTCGTGTTTTACGCATAAAATTAAATAAAAGCAAGCACACACCATGTTGATACCACCATGTTGATGAATTATACGAGGGCCGTTTGATGATTTAGTGTAAAATGAAACAAGGTATTTTACGTTATAACGTAAAGTTTTATAACGTAAAATCGTTTTATTTCTCAATATAGTCTCCTTTTAGCTCGATACACTTCGTCCAACGTTCCTCCAATTTTTTGATCCCATCCGAAAAGTATGTTTTCGAAAGGCCCTCAAATCTAGGGGGAATCTCTTTCTACCGAGCCATTTCTTCAGGTTTGGAAACAGAAAATGGTCAAATAAATAGGAAAAATCTGGAGATATACTGGATGAGGAAGCAATTCGTACTTCAATTCATGGAATTTTGCCATGGGAGTTGGGCATGTGTGAATGCGCGAATTGTCTTGATGAAAGATCACTTCTTTCCTCGCCAAATGGGGACGTTTCTCTTTCAAAGTATCGTTGAAAAGGTCCATTTCGGCATAGTATTCGCCATTTATCGTTCTTTTCGGTGGAAGGTAATCGATGTAGATTATACCACGTTCAACCCGAAATACTGTCGCCATAAACTTTCCGGCCAATAGCACCGTCTTCGTCTTCTTCGGAGCACGTGCGGTCGGTGAAGTCCACTGTTTCGACTGTTCATTTGTGTCGGGTGTAAAGTGATGGATCCCTGTTTCATCCACGTTTACTAATTGACTGAAAACATCCTTCTATTTTTGTTCAACGTCGCCAAACAAGCCTTTGGATCAGTCAGACAATCACGTTTATGGTCGAGAGTGAGCAAACGCGGCACTCATCTTCTGGATAATTTTTTCATATCCAAATGTCCAAATTCGCAAAATGTTCCACACCCGTTCGTCTGAGATGCCTGCGACCTCAACAATCTCGCGCACTTTAACTCTGCAATCGGCCAACAAGATATCGTGAATTTTAGTGTTCATTTCTTCTGGTGACCTCATTTGGGCGTCCAGAACGTTCGGCGTGCTTGTACGACCGTATCGGAATTCAGTAAACCACTTATGAATCATTTCAATCGATGGTTTTTTTGCGCCAAAAATAATGCTTGATGAGCACAAAAAATTCACTTTTTTCATTTTCGCCAAAATTCATAAGATCGTCTGCTATCAATGGCTGACAAACACAAACTAAGCGTTGCAGCGAGCTGAAATTTTGACAGTAGTCTATTAACAGATGGTAGTTGACAGGATTAGTGTTGCATTTAAAGTTACTACGCGGGAAATTAAAATAAATCACTGAATTGTCAAACGGCCCTCTTATTCTTCATTCTTCGGTCTTTGAATGCGTGATATATTATTATTTCCAATTCAATTTTTTTTTTGTTTCCGTATAAATTATTATCTAGAGATTGCATCAACTCTGCTAAATCTCTGGCATGTGTTAACAGAGGTTAACAGAGTTTTTTTCTGCATATTTTTAAGTGAAATAACTCTGTTAACACATGCCAGAGATTTAGCAGAGTTGATGCAATCTCTAGATAATAATTTATACTCTATGACAAGTGCGTTGACAAGTGCGTTTTTAAGTGTCAAAAAAAATAGATGATATCAATAAATATGGAATTAACAAACGCATGCATGAGTCAGTGCAGCCAAGTTCACAACCATGTGTGGAGAGTTAAAATGGAGAGTCGCTGGCATTATATGCCCGTATATGTAATTCGCGTGGAAATTTGACATTCAACAATAAAAAAATAAGCAGTAAATATGTTTTCTGTATATATGTAATTTATTTTATGTTATTTTAAATTTTTGAATTTAAAAGTTAATTTATTTAAAAGAAAAAATTATTAAGCTATCAAATCTATGTAACTGCGAAAAAGCTTCGCTTCTCTCGTGTGTCGCACCTGTGTTTTTTTTTGTATTTTTAAGTAAATGTAGATAATAGTCTTCTATTTCCAACAAAAACTTTACACTTCACTCTAAAATAGTTTCAGTTAACTGGCTTTCAATCAAGTGATTCTATTTTATTGTCCCATTACATTTACACATGCTTTTAAAATTCCGAGAATTACCCAACACGCAGTCATGTTTGAACGAAACCCAGCAAGCATTTTAACAGTGCTTTAAAATAATGAATATTTATGATAGATGTTTGAATTTTTTGTAACTGAAGGCAACAAAAATAGTGCAACCATTTCTGTTCAGGGTGATTTTATTTTATTATCTGGCGCTGTACATAAATTAGGAAGTGTTGAATTGCGTAATGTGCAAATGATTTTTCATTTCTAAAAATTTGTCAAAATATTGATTAACCATCACTGAACAGCCCCCGGGATGGAGCATACTCGATATTTGGTAATAAATGTTGCGAAACAATTTGTACACAGTTATTAAATTTTATTCTTTGGTATTTCTTAAATAATTGGTAGTGTTGAAGTTTTATTGCTTAATCCCAATGGAACACACATTCTCTATTAATTGAATGCCATAAATGTCACTGGCAGCAAAAGCACAAAAAGCTTTGCGGTTATAATTCTTAAGTTGATGACCTAAGTTCATACCACAGCAAGACGGCAAACGAGTTACGGTATCATGGAATATAAATGTCACATCATTTACTTTTTTTAAGGTGCTTAATTTATTTGTCTAAGTATCATTACATTTTATTGTGCTCTCATGAGAATATTTTTTGGCTCCCTAAGACCACCCACCACAATTTCAAGGTGAAATTTTTGCCAAAAAATTTTCGAGGTTTTTTTTCAAATTTACAACAGCAACTACGTCGACACACATACATACAGCAGCAAGGGCGCGTTATGAAAGTATTGGTATGATGTGTTCCAAGAGCGAAGCATAGAAGTTAATTAGCTATACAAAGCAGTTTAATTAACATAAGCACAGTAATATATTTCAACATCTTTTCTGGATTTAATTCTTATTATTTTTTTTTTTTTGCTTAAATATTTAAAAGATTTAGTGAATGAAATATGTGACTCTATATTAATATTATAGATTCTATACTGTGCTCTCAAGTGTCTTATTAGTTTCG
This sequence comes from Coremacera marginata, assembly GCA_914767935.1. NCBI lineage: Eukaryota > Metazoa > Arthropoda > Insecta > Diptera > Sciomyzidae > Coremacera > Coremacera marginata. Next base: position 250,201,694 of record OU612043.1, read on the forward strand.
AGTGAGAATACGCGTGAATGACATTTAAGTTTCTGAGAGGCCTACCTTGAACCACTCAGAAGCGCATGCCGGGGCTTTAATTGTGTTTCAGATGCAATTTCTTTAAATGAATCCGTGGCTTAAGTCTACTTTAATGAACCCGCTGAGTTTTAAGGGGCTGCTTGGGCCACAGGGGGGACACAGGGGGATAGTGGCTTTTTTTTCAATACCATTATAATCTACGAAAAAAATGCTACCTTGTACGAATGATACACTTAAAATTCTTCCATCCCTTGTACCAAAGAACTTTCTGAAATTTGAACTTTCGGGTTCAAACGAGACTTGTGCCGAATCCGTATACTCAATTAAACATAAGATTTTAGATTGTCTACAGTACCTCCACTAATCTCGATAATGCTTTCCAAGGATACTTCATATTTTCCTGTGATGTTTGGCAACACCTTAAACAATCAAACTGTGTACTTTAATATGATTATCCAGAGCGAGACCACGTTCGTCTCGTCTGGCATATGCCGGAGCTTTACGACGTACGTCTAGCTTTGCATGTGTGTGCTGTGCTCTAATCCATACTTATTGACATACACGCTATAGATAGATTTTGATTATCCAGAGCAAGACCTCGTCTGTCTTGTCTAGCACATGTATGAGCTCGACCCCGTCCGTCTAGCCTGGTATATGTGAGCACCACTCTAACCAATCGTTCTATTTACTACTAATAAGCTATCTGGATTAGGCTTGTGCTTAATCATTCCGGAGCCGGAATGAATAAGAAACGATTCTTTCGTATAGCGGAACTAGTTCGCGGAAACATGTCTGTAGAAGGGTAAAATGTGTTTGTGTACTAAATTTATAATATAATCTGCTAAGGATATGAAAATTTATAATAAAATCAGCTCTTGAAAAATGCTATACTCATATGCATAATATATTGAACCCTATTCTACATTCTTGTGGAGGCCGTGGCGTAGTGAGTAGAGTGTGTGGCTCCTACGCCAGAGAACCCAGGTGCGAATCTTCCATCTGACACACAAAATTTTTTCAATTGAATTAATTTTTCTGTTCGGCCGTCACCTCTCTGGAGACAATGGCAGGCTTCAGAGAGTAAAAAGTGCCATTAAAAGCTTCTTGAGAACATAAGCCGTTCGGAGTCGGCATAAAACATATAGGGGCAGTGATCATTAGTGTTCAAACATTTCACAACACAATACAATTGATCATAAGAAGCTCGGTCAAAGTCCTTTTAAGGGCTGAAATGGCTATTTCGTTTTTTTTTTTTTATGCTACATTCTTTATATAAAATTTTTCCTTATATATTGCAATTGTTGAAACATGTTGATACGTAGCAGTTCTCTCGGAGCTAAAACATGTCCCGGAGCTATCTAGTTCCGCCAGTTTGCATGTTCAACCAAATGAACGAAATAATGCGCACATGACAAGGATGGCGATATATCTTGTAATAGTTTTATGTCGTTTCTTTCAATTACTTTTACCAAAGAATCAAAGAAGAAGTGATATATATTTTATTTCTATCACTTTTACAACCAACTCGGCTAAGCAGTAACAAGTACGAAAGAGATGTCGGTTCATGCTGTTTATATGAAAAAAATCATTGCAACTGGAAATGTTTGGACATGTTAAGAATGGATCTAAGGAATGATTGGAACTATGTTCGACTGTGATGTTCGGAGCGACTCATCTCTAATCTGGATTGCAACTGACTGTATACACTTGAAAGCCTGACTGTTTTACATTTTTTTTAAAAAATAAATAGTACATAAATAAATTGTAATAATTTTGTCTAATAATAATTGCTATAAAGCCATAAGAGCTTAGAATTCAAATAAAATAATAAATAATAAAGGCACTTTAAGTTTTTTAAGTTTTTAAATTAAGACATTTTATTATTTAAGTTTTTTGTTTTTCTTCAAAAAAAACAAAGTATAAGATAATTTGTAAAAAATCAAGTCAAAAATAAAATTTTCTATGAAATCACAAATGAGAATAAATTCTATAGAGTTGTCATCAAAATTTCCACTCAAAAACACTGGTTCTCCGAGATGAGTTCAGTAATTAGAATGTTATGTCAAGAAGTTAAGGCCATAAATTATGATGAAACAGATTGTCCAAACATAAATGATGTATTGTATTACTTAGCTTCAATTCGTTTTTTATGCATTCTTAAATTGGAGAATACAATCTTGAGGAACCAGTTTTTAGAGTGATATTTTTAAGGAAACTCTACAGAGTTTATTCTCTTTAAAAATCATAATAAAATTATCAATATATATTTTTAGAAATACCTGTATAAAATTATGTTTTATGCTAATGCATTTGCATTGAAAAGTTTGATAACTGAGAGCCATTTATTTGCATTTTATAACAAATACATTTTTTAAAAAGTTTTTTTGCATGTAATATACGAAGTGTTGATAAGCGCAAAGTTTTTACAAATTATGTAAACATATTTTTGAGTGATTAGTACATTTTTTTAAGATTCAAATTTATTTAGGCATAAAATTCAGTGAAAAAACAGCAAAATCTACGAAAATTTCGTGCGAAATTTTTGGTAAATCCGTTGATTTACCTTATTTTGCCAGTTTTATTCGTTTATCTGTTTAAGGCTTAAATATCCGTAGAAATATGTAGTATCCGTGTAGTTCGCACCACTGATTTGCAGGTACTTCTATATATTATTAGACTTTTTTAGGCGTCATTTTCTGTTATTAATTTGCCACTTGACAAGTTTGGCTCGTATATGGTATGTTAATGTTTTCCTATAACTAATATTTGAACAACATGTGTTCTGTACAGAACTATTAACATCACTATTTTGGCCACTCACCCTGACTATTATGAATAATTTGACACTTAAGAAAAATGTCCTCTCATTTCCTCACACTCAAGCTCTTAAGTAATATTAATTTTTGGCAGGAAGCAGCACAAAACTTCTATGTTGGCCACTTCAGCATAGATTACCACATTGCGACTTATACTCACACAAACATACCTCAAAAGCTTAAAAACTACTACTAATATCACCTTTAGCCTTAATATGTATAGGAAGGTTGTTCTTCATTCAAGGTTATTCGCGGCTGGATAATATGACCTAAATATTTTGTTCAACGATTCAGTCAGGGTTACTTGAGTGTACATATTTACTCAATATAAGCTGTCGTTGAAAACGGATGAGGCACTGTTTCCTATTGATTTCACATGGATGATCATTTGGAAAAAGTGAGTTTGTTTATTAACTTTTTTTGTTACAATCAGAGTTATGCAATAATCTGATAAGAGCAATCAATAAATTAGACACCTAACAGCACTAACTTAAAACTACATATATACATATTGCGGTACTTGACTTTCATAAACGTTAAATACCAGATCTTATTCAATCTTTCGTTATTGCAGTAGATTATTCTTCAGCTCTTTGCATCTAAACGATGGTCACATAAAAATATAATGAAACAAAAAAAAAAAGCATTTGTTAAATAAGTCCTCAAGATGATAACAAATATATTAAGACTTAAAAAAATAATTGACTTGTCACAACAATAACAATCCATGTCAACCTCAAGTAAAAATTTCTTTATTCTACAATAGTTTGTGAAGAATTTATGAGTGTAGTTTATTGTTTCCTTGAAGACTCTTTTGCAAGGAGGTAATAAAAATGAGTCTTTGGCAACGACAGTAGTTCAGATAGCGAATCTAAATGGAAAAAACTTCACTGTGGTTTTGATATCACGAATATGGGTGAGTATTAATCTGATGAAAAATCGGCTTGGCTTTATATACATTTTTTTTAAAAGTTCAAGCTAGAAAAACGTTTCGTCAAAACTATAGTGGAAATTAGGGATACAAGGTCATGGGGTGTTATTTATTTAAAAACTTTTTTGATTGACACATAAAAAAAAACAAATCAGAAATTCCATGGTTAAACTCACTTTTTTAACAACTGTTATGTGTTAAAATTGTATAAGTGTGTGATTCATGAAGTAGACGTTATCATCCACCTCTGTGGCAAATGCCTATTCCCCTGGAATCAATATATGTATATATTGATACATAATGCTTTTAATAAAGTTCCATGTCACTTTGAGAATACCGCATATTAAAACAAAACGTATCCGGTTCAATTACGTTCCCTTTTTGTTAGATACTTGGAACACAATCTATCTACTATACATGTAAACCATATTTAAGTATAACGTTGTGAATATTGTGACACACCGGTTGACCGGTGTGACAATCTCGGTTAAATACGGTCAAAAATCTTGGACCAATTTTAAATAAATGCTGCATTACATACATGACCACACTAGTAGCGGAATTCCCAAACGTCTTAACGACGATTGTAGCTGGCGTTAACTAGCGAAAACTGTAGTTTTCTATGAGCGAGGCACGCGCAATGACCGATAACGACAATGATTATTATCGTTAAATTTTTGAAATTCCAGTTACAGAACTGTTTTAAAATCTAATCGACAACAAATAGTCAAATTGAGTTTTATTCCCGCTTTGAAGGTAGACAAATTTATCAATGTTCCATTCTAACTTTTTCAAATGCGCTACTCATTGTCGGTTTTTAAGAAGCATTCATAAATACATTCAATAAAAACTTTAGCTCATTCAAAATTCTATATAAAATGGTGTAAAAAACTTATGCCATCAATTGAGTATTTTTTTTTCTATTTAATCCATAAAAAAATTTATTTTCATTGCTACAATGCTGAAGTTTTAAACACATAAATTTTCAAACTGTTTTTGTTTTTAGCTAGATTTATCATTGGAACCACTGTAAAAAGCACTAAAGATAAAAGCAGTCATTATATCAAAACAAATTGTTTCTTAAACTCGCAGAGATCAAATTTTTATGTCTTTTTATTTTGTGGACTCCAAGAGAAGTCAAAGTTGGATATTTCAAGACAGATTTTAGTCTGATTTATTTAAATCCGAATAACTGATTATCTGATTATTTTTATAGTGCAGTTCTCCCGTACAACGAGAAAACATAGTATATATGTGCATTTTTTTTTTTCATTCCAACAAAACATAGGAAGTTAATTTATAATTTTTATTTTATGATGGCACTTTATAGCATTCATTAGGCGCTATCATAAGGTTTTATCTGTGATAAATATTTTGAGAAAAAAATCATTTCTTTAATGTGTCTGCTCAAATAATCATCAAAAATGTCAGTTTGAACTTAAATTGTTTAATATTCTTGAAGACTTTTTTCGAATTATTTTGAATGACTTAAGTATAGTAAGTTTAATTTTGATTTTTATTTTGTGATGGCACTTTAAAGCGAACATGCCCATGTAGTTGCCCGATAAGCCCACGTGACCCATCATAAATATTTTTTTCTATCTTAGTTTTGTCTCTGCACTTAGCCAACAACGAAAAACACCTACACAAGTGCGTTCACTGTTCAGCAGATTTTCCAACGCGCTTTACAATAACAAATGCACGCAAAGACAGTAGGGGTATTCTCTATGTCTTGTAAGGTGCTTATCAAAACTATGTCCCGGTTTATACTCGTCAAGACTTGACGTTCACTTGACGATTGAATTTACACTCGTCAAGAGTTGACGGTCAATTGTTTCTTCCACTCCTCCCTTTTCCTTCTCAAGTTTGCACTAATGAAGCCGAAATAAAATTGAAAATAACGGGACAACGAACGAACACACAACGAATTTCCCAAGAATTGACGGTACAGTCAATTTTTGAAGCGAAGCTTTTTACTCCTCGTTCTGTGATTTGCTTAGAGTGAAATCTGAAAAATTTTCGACAGATTTTTTCTTGGAAATTTGATGGTTTCTTTGTTGCTACTGCTTATTACAACAAGAAAATTTAATACTTTAAAATTAAATACTAAAAATGTTACGTGGCCTGCCCGTGGGGATCGAACCCACGTCCTCTTACACGAGAGTCCAATGCGCAATCCACTAGACCACAAAGACTTGTTAAAAACAGTTGTTAATTCAATCCTAACCATAACAGAAGCTATGCTGCAGTAGATCGTCACCATCAATCAATAGATAGAGGATTGTGTATTTGCTATGCTACAACTATCAAAAATTTGCTGTTCTTTGCCACAAGGTGTCTCCAGCATTGTTTGTATTGTGAATGCGCTTGTGGTGCTGTTGGCATAGAGTATAAAGTATTATCTAGAGATTGCATCAACTCTGCTAAATTTCTGGCATGTGTTAACAGAGATTAACAGACTTTTTTTTCTTCATGTTTTTAAGTGAAATAACTCTGTTAACACATGCCAGAGATTTAGCAGAGTTGATGCAATCTCTAGATAATAATTTACACTCTATGACAAGTGCGTTGACAAGTGCGTTTTTAAGTGTCAAAAACTAGATATCAATAAATATGGAATTAACAATATAGAGTGTAAATAATTATCTAGAGATTGCATCAACTCTGCTAAATCTCTGGCATGTGTTAACAGAGTTATTTTTCTTAAAAACGTGAAGGAAAAAAAATCTGTTAACCTCTGTTAATTAACTAACTATCAATAAAGATTTTCTTAATACAATAGTAAAAGATATTACTAATAATAATAACATGTATACATGCATTATATATGGAAAAATTCATATATCTAACAACATGCACTTTTCCACAACACATATATACATATACATATACAATAATCCTATTAGTTATAAAATAAAATAATTTATAAGTTCTATACAAAACTTACCTACACACTGATTGAAACCAAAACATAAACCGTTCAAATAACTTAGAACTGCCCATGCCTGGCACAATCGCAGCTCTGGTCACACAATCTACATGTGCTCATATACAAGAGACAATATTTAAATTAACATTATAATGAATTCAACCGGTGGTGTCTTCCGTTTCAAATCAAGAAAACACAATAAGATTAGAAATACTAAGTATTTCCAATCAAAAAATGCTCTTATGATTCTTACCGAAAAAACCATCACCAATTGAAAAAATTCATAATATAAATTAAATAATAACAATACAAATAATGAAAACCTGGAAAAATCTGGAAAAATGCTGAAAAACCTGAAAAAAGATAAAAGAAATACTTCCCGATGTTAAAAAGTGAAAAAACCGACCTAAGACCTAAACCTTGCCGTGTAGGCACGAGGGCTACCTTTAAAACGCTTTTTCGCTTACCGCCAAGTAAGCTCATCAGTTGGATTTCTACTTTAAATTTCCTACCACAACCTCTACAGTCTGAATGCTACGCATTCGAAAAAGCTAAATCTACTCAAAAAATTTAAGAAAACATTTATTCATAAACAATCGCAAACCTGCAACTATTCACTCAATCGTGAACAATTGCATTTTCGCAATCGTTTACTACAATCATTCAATCACACACATACAGAAACTAACAACCAATAAAAAAAGACGAAGAATGAAGAAAGGAGAAATTAGAAAAATTTAGAAAAAACCCCTATCAAAAATAGATATAAAAATATAAAAATAAAAATAATAAAAAATAGTAAAAATAAAAACATACCCTGAAGCACAGCCCCTCAGTCCCCGCAACAATTTCCGTTGAATTTTTAATTAAATAATGTTATTACAACGAACGCAAAAAATTATTAATGTTTATGCAGCACATTCCTCACAAACATACAATTGATGTCTATGAAGCACATTCTTCATAAACATATGAAGGAACTATTCTAAAACACGCACCGCACTCAACCAAAGTCACGCATGAACTGACAAGCTGTACATCGGCATACAAACAATTAATCAATTAATATTAAATAAATAAAAATTAATTAAACTTATAAATAATCTTAATATTTTATAACATAGAGGTCTCTTACCATCTATGGGAGCCGCATCTGAACCCGCAATAAATAATAATAAGCATTGCCGGGAATTCCAATTAAATTGACAAGAAATGGTTGAGAACTAATAACCATAGCTCCCAAACACTCCCCATACAATTCGCCGCCCCCACTATGTCAAATTTTCACGGTTACACCGCTACAATGCTATTTAAGACCAACACAAACGAAGAGAAAGTTATATGTATATTAGTAAAATAACATACACAAACCATTGTACGCATGTGTTCATCCCAAATGCATAACCTAGTCAACATCTATAAAAACACGGTAAACCGAGATAATGCATTTCCAATGAGGGATACCCCTCAGAGTTTAAATACGATAAACTCTATGTAGGAAAATGCAAGCCTAAGGCATAAACACGACAGAACGCTACGATGTAACCCAAATGAAAGCCACAACATATTGGTCATAAATGACCAACATGAAGCTACTAACAAATGAGTATACATTGCCTCCTAATCAAAACTAAATGCACCATTGCAGAAATGCACTCCAATTGGGGTTAAATTCCAGCCCCAATCAGAGATGCAAGCCTAGGCATTATCACGACAGAACGCTTCAATACATTCCACCTTGGCCTCACAAAATATAATGATATAGATAATAATCTAGTCGTATATAAATTCGAGATCCCGTTGTGGTAATGTATATGCCACAATATCTAAATGACATGCAGCTATTTTAGACCCCAAACATGCTTAAACGGATAACAGATACAACCTTATTACTCCACCGACAGAAAGAGTCTCCTATACATACACTAAATACACTAAAAAAAGCCTTTAATATAACATTAATAAGGTGAGAAACAATCCACCCCCTCAACACATATATGTCAGAGAGATATAGAACATTTCACACCCTAATATAAAATACAGCTATTTTTATTAAGATATATAGAAACTACGATATAAGCCTTTTTTCTTTCCCTTTTGTTGCGATTCCCGCACCACCGAACATAAGACTTGATCGTCAATTCTTGACAAGTATCAACCGGGACAATTATAAGGTAGGGTAAGGAGATTCACCACACCGACCTTGAATGTCAGAATGCATTGCCACTCTTCATCCGATTTTGCCAAATATCATAGTCATAGTCTTTATTTTATATGCAAGCCTATGTGCAAAATTCCAAGACATTTCCGCAATTTGAGCAGATTTTTAAGGGATTTCACAGCTAATATAAAGCTACTTTGTATGGGAGGTAGGCGTGGTTTTTATCTGATTTTTCCAAATTTCATTGTCAGGATTTATATTGAAGACCAAAGCTTATAAGCAAAATTTCAAGGCATTTCATTAATTATTTTATTTTGGATTTTGAAGAGATTTTACTGTTAAAATAAAGTCACTTTGTATGGGAGGTAGGCGTTGTTTTCACCCGATTTTCCAAATTTCATAGTGAGGATTTATAATGAGTATCAAAGCATACATGTCAAATTTCAAGGCATTTCATTAATGTTTTTGGATTCTGAAGAGATTTTACGGTTAAAATAAAGTCACTTTGTATGGGAGGTAGGCGTGGTTTTCATCCGATTTGGCTCATTCTCGATCTTGATCATCCTTTTTTAAAAAAAAGCTTATATTTTGAATTTCATAGCTTCAAAATTACGGCTGTAATCGTGTCGACAGACGGACACACGGAAATCGACTCAGGAGGTGATGCTGATCAAAAATATATATACTTTTCTATATCTTCCACGCCTCCTTATTGGCGTTACAAACGGAATAACAAAGTTAATATACCCCTTACGCAGTACGCGTTGGTGTATAAAGATAGATAGATATGTAGATAGATATTATCTAGATAGAATATAGGTAGATAGATAGATAATTATCTTCTGAATACCATCTTTATGTCGGAATCTCGAATGGAACTTGTTAGAAGACATACAAATTCCATGATCTTGGACAATTTGCATGATGATTGCACCCCATTTGGAAGCACATTTGGAAAAAAAGTAACGAAAATTTGTCTGTACTTTTTTATCGGTTATAAGAGTAACTATTATAAAAGCCCGTCCTACGTAGGGTTGGAAGTATTAACGCTCAAAATGTAATTATTTTTTGCCATTATTACAGTGCTTTTACAACATACTTTTCTGAAAACTGTTCAGCCTGAAAGTATGCACATACATAAAAGGCAAGCATGTTACTGATAAGTACCAAATTAATTTTCTGTGCATTTTTCAGGAAAGTACATGTTGGGAAGAAACTGTGATAATCGCAAAAAATAATTACAGTTTGAGCGATATAAGATGCAGAGCATTGAGCTTGCCTTTTATATATTAAGAAGATATTTTATGACATTCAACTCTTAAATCAATTCTGAAAGCTGGGAATCGCAAAAGAAGGCTTTAAACTATTAAAAACTCGTTCTTTCTTTATTAAATTTGTACCATGTTTATGTTGAATGTTAGGTGTTTGAAAGTTTAGAAAAAACTTTAAACATTTTCTACTAAATGGGTTGATAGAATCTTCTGTTTTCTTAAATCCAACGAAAAATTAAACGAAAAGGTCATGAGTCATATGTCAAAATGTGCCTACAATTCCATTCAACGCAAAGCTTATTCATAGGGGAAGCTTAAAATAATAATAAAATCAAGGCCACTAAGATTCACTGTGTCATTTTCCACCTATAATGCGAGGTGGAAGCACATTGGTCCTCTGTGTCCAATATAAGTTTAATGTCTATCGTTTTAATGTCTAAGAGAAATTTGTACATACTTTCCACATTTGTATTTATACCTAATTATTGTATGTTTTTTCTTCTTAACCTTTTTCAGCATGGGTGTTAGGATGGCTAATGTGCAAAACAGTGCCATATATACAAGGAGTATCAGTCGCAGCTTCGGTTTACAGCCTGATTGCTGTATCCCTAGACAGGTAAGATTTATTATTTATTCACACAAAAAGCTTGCTTCGCAAAAGACATTTTCTATGGCAATTAAGCCCTGCTCATACAACTAGAATTTGTTTTGGAGAGAAAAAAACAAAGACGCCAACATTTGTCTTTTCTCTTTAAATACATCTAAGCTCTTGCCAGTTCTGGGATTTTCGAGATTTAAAAATGCAATCTGGGGATTCGTCCTGGGATTTTAGTTTTTCAAATTTTTTTGTGCTTATTTTTTAGTTGCCTTTTTGAATGAGTTTCGGAAACAAACAGATTTATTTTGAAGAAACATTCATTTAATTTATTTTATTTATTGTGAAAATTAGCATACAAGGATGGAACTTTTATATGTAACGATTAAGAATGTTCTAAAATAGAAATTACAAATACCAATTTTAATAACAACAACTTAAAAAGGATAAGTTCACAAAAGATCAATTGTGTTGTGAAATGTTTGAACACAAATGATCGAGAGCTGGACCTACATGTTTTATGCCGACTCCGAACGGCTTATGTTCTCAAGAAGCTTTTCATGGCAGTTTTTACTCTCTGAGGTTTGCTATTGTCTGCAGAGAGGTGACGGCCGAACGGAAAAATTAATTCAATTGAAAAAACTTTCTGTGTCAGGTGGGACTCGAACCAGGGTTCTCTAGCGTATGGGCCACACACTATACACACTGCGCCACGGCCGCCACATAATAACTGCTGGTTTTATTACCAATGACAGAAAAAGAGGAAGACCATCAGACCACGAGAGTGATATGTGCACGAAGAATGCTGTAAATATAAGGACGTTGTTGTTGACATAACTTCCACTGATTTTTAAAGAGAGTTCGTTGGAAGAAAGGAAACCTACAGTTATTCGAAGAGCGAATCTCTTTTCTCGGAAGCTCTAAATTAGAATTAGAATCAGCAGTCGATTTCTCAACTGCTTACACATGATTCAAATATTTTTTCACGGAAGGGCTAGTGGCGAAAATAGTTGACGAAACCATTCATTACGCAAAAGTTGAAAAGAACGATAAAAATTTCTATTTGATTCTCTAGAGCTTGGTAAATGCATTGCCATTATATATTATATATCCTATCACAAACTTCCGTGTGTGAGAGATTATTGGAATAGGCAGAATGGAGTTGATGCAGTGCAATCGGTTTGAGAAGATTAGGGAGTATCTTCATATAAACAACAACGATGAGTACGATGAAGAAAATCCTAATCGTTTATTCAAATAAAGGCCAATGTTGAATTCCCTCAACGATCGTTTGCAATTGATACCCTTGCTGCCTCGTTTATCGATAGATGAACAGATGTGCTCCACAAAAGTTGGGCATTATATGAAACAGTATCTCCCGAATAAATAAAAAAAATGGGGATTCAAATTCTTCGCTTTTTGCGATACAACCGGCTTTATGTACAAGTTTGAAATTTACACTGGAGAAGATCATCATTTATGGCCAGGAGAACCTGATTTGAAGGCATCTGCGAATATTGTGATACGTATGACCCGTGAAGTTCCCCGTTTTAAAAATTACATCGTCTATATGGATAACTATCACACGACAATACCATTACTGAGTTATCTGCGGACCCAAGGCATTCACTGCATTGGAACCATCAATCGTAACCGAATAAAGAATTGTAAGCTTAATGACCCAAAGGCTATGATGAAAATGAACAGAGGCGTTTCGGAAGAGTTCATAACAGATAGTCAAGGTGTTCAGTGACATCAATATCATCGAAAGATTACAATGTCGTTAGCCTTGTTTCCACTTTTGTTGGCATAAAACCATTACTACCTAAACATGGTATCAATATTGCCGTCTTTTCCGTTCAACAATGGGATCGAAAGCATCACGAAGTAATCACGATTCCTTGCCCCCAAATCATCAAAGATTACAATCTACACATCGGCGGCTTAGACCTTATGGATTCTTCTTTGGGTCATCTAAAAATTGGATTCAAAAGCCGAAAACGGTATATCAGAATATTCTACCATTAACTGGACTTTTGCACGATAAATGCATGTCTACTTTTTAAAAGAACAAAACCTTCAACTCCGATAACCCAAAAGTTTCGTCTGGAGGTATCCCACGTGCTGACAAACCTGACACAAAACAAAAAAAAATGTAATCGACCAAACATGACTTTGCCATTCCCTCGATTCCAACGCGAACATCAGCCAGCTAATGATCTGCGACTTGATGGTATGGATCACCTGCCAGTTATTGACGGTCGAGCTCGGTTCAAAAATATTAAATGTGGTGGTGAAGGTAAACAAGTGAACAACCATTCCAATTTCAAATGCAGAATGTGCAATGATCACCTTTGATATATATTTGTACCATACATGGTACACATTAAAAATCGTCCTTTTTCCGCTTTTCCCGGAAAATGGTCCATTTTCCAGACAAATGAATGCCCGATTCGTGTTAAGTGAACGATTTTTAACTGGGGTAAATTAGTCTCCTTACTGGGGGCTGACCTCATGCATTTAAGGGTTAAACCTTCTCCACAACTTAAATTGTAAGCACTGCTTACGTTTTCACTTACAAAAGAAGGTGAACGTAAGGCCACGGATCGTACTTTTTTTTTAGCTCTCCTTTCACTTTATTTCATGTTTTTTTATCGGTTTTGTATGTGCTATAAGGTGGTCCAAAATTACTTTTTTCAAAAATGTTGTCCTCCTATCGGCCCAAGTTGTTCTCTATGGACTAAAAATAAGTTGTGAAAAAACCATTTTGAAATCAAATGATTTTTGAGCCATCCCAAGCAATAATTATTTTCATAATGTATACCATATAAGTTTATATGATATAACACACATCAAAACTCTACCGAACACGCTAAAATATAGCAGGCTGTGAAAAGCTGCTAAAGCGCATTTCGATTTGAAAATTCAAATTTTCTGTTCTTTTTTTCCAATTATTCAAAGCTCTCGTGGTCGTTCTAGCGCAATTAATAAGCAATTGGCGTAAGAAAATAATTTCGTTCTGCTTATGTAAACGTATATATATAGTTAAATACTTAAAATGGCAAGACGGAGTCAAACTCAAATTTATTTAATAAATCAACCCAAATTTCTAAAATACCTACAACTCGGCTGCCATCAAATGGTGAGGCAATGGGTTTTTTTTTTCATATGCATAAAGTAGAAAAAAATCCTTTTAAAGAATCATGTGCGAAAGTAATAAATGAAGTAATGCTGATTTGGGAAAAAGCCAATATACCAACCACTCGAAAAGACAATGCTTTAAATAAATTTAAAAAATTATACATGAAGTGGATGAAGTTATTTAAACACAAGGCAAGACAAAGCGTTCTTCATTGTCAACAAGAACATGGTTTTCTTCAAAAGATGTCTAATCTATTTGATATTGCTCATCAAGACGCAATGCAAATCATTACAATTGAAGAAGATCGACAGTTTTTGCTTGCACAACGTGAACCAGGACGAAGAGGATTCATGGCATCAGAAGATATAAAATTCTTAAATAAAGAAAAGAGAAAACTGGAACGCCATGAAAAGCAAATGCTTTATAAAAAAAGGTTGCCAATTGTGATGAGGGAAATACTTGTACCCTTGGGATATCAGATAGCGAAGAAGCCACAACTTCCGATGAAAGCTCTGAAGATGAATACGTCACTAATATTCAATCGAAAAAAGACAAAAGCTGCACTAAAAAATTAAAGCCCATTATAACAACAGAACTGGCATCCGCATTGGACAGAACAAAAGTGAGTGACCGGCAAGCGATGTACATTTTCGGAGCAACGGCAAATAGTCTTGGTGTAAATATAGATTCCTTAGCATGTAGCCGTAGTACGATAAAACGACATCGAGAAAAATGTAGACTAGAAATGGCTAGTTTCATAAAGGATTCATTTAGTCCAAACTGCAAATTAACTGTACACTGGGATGGAAAACTGATGCTTGATCTTACTACTCAGGAACATATAGACCGGCTTCCAATATTGGTTTCTGGAAAAGGAGAAGAAAAATTACTGAGTGTAAAAAAGCTGTTATCGTCAACTGGTGAAATGCAGGCGAATGCTGTTTTTGAATGTCTAGGCGAAAATGAGTGGAATATTAGTCCTAGCGTTGTTGCAATGTGTTTTGACACGACATCATCCAATACCGGAAGTCAGAATGGGGCTTGCGTGCTTCTGGAGAAGAAGCTGGATAAAGAGCTATTTTGGTTTGCTTGTAGACATCATATGTTTGAAATTGTTGCTGCTGCTTCATTTGAAGCTGCTTTGCCCACTGCCACTTCTGGACCAGACGTTAAGCTTTTTGTGCGCTTCCGCGCGTATTGGCCAAAAATCAACCAATCAGTTTTTAACACAGCGAGCATGTCAACTATTAAAAGAATTTCTGAAACGAAACGTAACGACATCGTTGACTTTTGCCAAGGACTTCTCAATAGAAAGCAAACTAGAGATGATTATCGAGAGCTGCTGGAATTGTCCATTATATTTCTTGGTGGGAAACCGTCCAAAGGAATTCGATTTATGGCTCCTGGTCCAACAAGCCACGCCCGATGGATGTCAAAGCTTATCTAAGTTAACAGATCGGGTTTTCCGAGATCTGGAGTTCTTTATTGTTATTTAATTTTTTTGAGCTATGCTCAACTGTTTATCATAACATCTAATTTGGAACTAAACTATAATTTTTTGACAACAACCATAGATACCAATTTTACAATAAGAAGAAGAATATTATTTTGGATTCCATGAAATACTTAATAAATTGAAATCTTGAGAAAATGCAGTGTCTACATTTTCTCACTGTTTCAAGTTATACGCGAGCAACTGTTCGCTGGTTCGTCACGTACAGCGCTCATATTACAGATGGCTGGTTATTGTTGACTGTCTGATGGCTGGCTGTTGCTGCTGTCTTAATAACGTGGGCGAATTTAGCATGTGACATTAACTTCTACTCATTGAAAATGTTTATGTTTTCCCAACAATTTAATTTGTCTGATAGAGAAAAAAAAGGCTTAGCAGAAATGAATATTTTCATTGTCACTATTTACATTAAAATTTGGTTTGCGGCACCGTTAGCCATATGTGCTCCAAACAACGACTTGCAACTCATAAAAAGTTTGTTGCAGTATGATAATTTGGAAATTGCAACAGCAACAGTGAAGAAGATGTTAGGTCGTTTGTGGTACTTGTCAGATGAGTTAGTAGGACTCTGTCTGTTTGACAGCAATGTTTCCAACGAATTAAAACGCAAAATTGTTACAGAAATGATAAATGGTGCTTCTCCATCTGTTCGTGTAGTGCGGCCAAAAATTAATCAATATGCCTTTAAAAATTTGCAGCTGCATAACTTAGCTAACCAAAATACGATTAAAATTTTTCATCAGTTTGGTGTGAAGGAGTTCTGGGAAACCGACGTGGCAGAATGGGAAAACTCGCAGAGCTACATAGAGGCAAAAGAGATTTTTAAATCCCTTATAGTGGTCAATGATGTCGCAGAAAGAGGAGTCGCACTTATCAACGAGATAAACTGTAAAATAACCAAGGATGAAGAAGAACTTAATTTTTTATTACAAGTAATTTCCGAGCATCGAAAAGAGTATCCTACGTGCAGCAAGAAGTCTCTTAATGCAGTAAAGCTGAATTCCAATTCATTGTAATTAAATTTTAATTAACAATTTAAATTTATTTTAATTTTTTATTTATTTTTGTAAACTATTATTAAAAAGCTAATAACATACATGATGAAATTGAATTTTTTTGTAAATTATTTTACAGAAATGAATTAAATATTGAATATGCAAAGAAATTTAACTTATTTTTGTTAATTATTATAAAAAAAGTTTGAATTAGTTAACGGATTTCGACGAGTAATAGCTCGATGGAAAGACAATTAAATGTTCAATATTATTTTTAAAAATTTACGTCCATTTAAAAAATATTAGATTTACTTGACCCATGCTTTATTATCAATCGACAAAAGAACATTGTTACTTTGTAATTTTTTGACCGATTGGATTGAGTGATAATAGGTTAAAAAGATTATTGCTTGCTGAATGAAATTCCAAGCCTGCTATGTTTTAGCGTGTTCGGTAGAGTTTTGATGTTTGTTACATCATATAGCTTATATGGTATACAAGAAGAAAAAAACTATTGCTTGGGATGGCTCAAAAATCATTTGTTTTCAAAACTGTTTTTTTACAACTTATTTTTTGTCCATAGAGAACAACTTGGGCCAATAGGAGGACAACATTTTTGAAAAATTATTTTTTCATACAATTTCATAGAGAAATCAAAACCAAAACGGAATGGTTAAATATTTAATATTTACCCGATATATTTACCAGAATGAATATCATTAAATCGCCAGTCAGTATCTTCGTAACATTAGTAAAAAAACGTTATGTCAGCATACTGCTGCATGTCTCTTGCCTTACAAAACAAAGTACATATGTAAATGATCACACGAAGAATCGGCTGAGCCGTGCATTCTTTTTGTGGTTGCAATCGCAAGCGAAGATGTAAGGTGTTCGAAATGTAACAAACAACATACTTACTTTCACATGATCCTGTTTTCACCACCATAAGCTAAAGGAAAACATGAATTATTTAGTAAGCACCTAACGAACTTTCTAGCTGGGGTAATAATTTAACACAAACGTAATTTTGTTCGCCTGACATTTAACTACAAACACACACAAGTTGAGTCCGTCAAAAACTAGCGTCCTTGTCTTATAGCCTAGACACATTGACTGCGTCTGCAGCCGTGCAGCATCTGTCAAAATTTTTTACATGTATTTTTTATGGAGAGAAACTGGTGTAATGCCGCCCTTGCCGCTGCGGCTTGGTCGTCAATATAGAATCGTTCCTATTTGACAGCTTGTCGTTGCAACCGCAATCAATGTGCTTAGGTCGTAATCGTTCAGTGATCATGTCGAGTTTTGTGTGCCTGAAAGAGAGCATTTACGGAATGCATTGCTTTTCTTATTTAATGAAAAGATAAAAGCTGTTGAAAGTCATTGTTTGTTGGTTGAAACATATCGTGTAAACGTTCCAATTAGAACCTGAGACATGGTTTCGACAATTTAAAAGTGGTGATTTCAATGTGAAATACAGTGAGCCCTCTGGTAGACCACAAAAATGCGAAAACGAGAAATTTTATTGATGCAACAGTTATTATATGATGACGCAACTCAGGCTCAATGGCATTTGGCAGAAGCATTACATGTGTCACAAGAAGCAATCAGCAAACATTTATGACCAATGGGGAAGATCAATAAATTCGGTAAATGGATCCCACACGATTTGAATGAACCTCAAATGGCTTACATTGTTAAAGGCTTTAGAGAAATCTAAGAGACAGACTAAGTGATGACAAAAGATATTAAATGTTTTAAAATGAACAGTTTTGGTTTTCGAATTGCAATAGTTATTTTTCTATTGTATTACATAAAATTTATAGAAAATAAAACCTTTATGGAAACTAACTAAAAAATTCAAATTAAAGATATTTTTTTAAATTACATTTGGGCTTAACATTTCGTCTTAAATTACAATATTTTTTCCAAAAAATAAAACGTCAGTTCAGATTTTGGCAAAAGAAAATTAAATCAGCTAGTTTTGCTTAGCATACTCAAACTATGTGCTTGGCTGATATGTGGAAGAACCCAGGTTTGATTTCCATTTGACACAGAATGTTTTTTCAATTGAATTAATTTTTCTGTCTGGCCGTCACCTCTCTGCATAAAATGGCAAGCCTCAGAGAGTAAAAACTGCCATATAAAGCTAAGCTGAAGAGAGAACATAAGCCGTTCGGAGTTAGCATGAAGCTTGTAGGTCAGTTCTCGATCATTTGTGTTCAAACATTTTACAATACGCACAACACAATTGATCATAAGAAGCTCGGTCAAAGTTCTTTCAAGGACTGAAATAGCCAATTCGTTTGTTTTTTTTTATTCTCAAATTATTGTTCAGTGCTGTCTTTGAACAAAAATGTCTTTTGTTCACTTAAAAAAGAACTATTTTATGATCAACTTTATATCACACGTATTTTGCAAACAACAGTTATTTATGAATTTCGGTATTCACATCGATTTATCCCGGAATTTTCGAAACTTAACAAAGTCCGGGATCCGGGACTGCCATCCATAGTTATAATGTAGGTGTTCAAATGAAAGAAAAGGAGGAGAAAGTGTCGTGTGTACGCTTAGTTGTTTTTACTTAGTTAAGGAAATAATTAAAAAAAGTATTAAATAACAATATAGCAATAAAAGATTTACAATTTTTGGCTACGTTGTTGGAAAAGTGGTAACTCACTCTTCACAACAAAATGATCCGCCTATTGCCCGTATGATACTTAATTTTTTTTGTTCAATTTTAAAATCTGAAAACAAGTAGCGTGTGGGCAGGACAGACATATTTTGTAAGAAAAGTATAAACGTTGTTACTTTTTTATGTCTGGTGTTTTTAAGAGCAGCTGCATTTAATAAATTAATATTAGCTACACACATCACATTTATATTAAATAGTTTTGTTTACTCTAAAAATGTCAAATTAATTATTAACAACACAGTAAATATTTGACCGAAACTTAACGAAGAACGAATTGAAAGAAACGGCAAAAAAAATGCAAAGAAAATACAGTCCGTCCTACAAATTTTTATTCAATTCGTACCATATGCGTACTCACTCACACCAATTGAATCCATGCATTCGTGCTATTTGAACTGCATGAATTTTCAATGATCAATTTAATTAAGTATCATACAGGCTTAAGCTACTAACGACTCAAATATGAAAAATTATTCATAAACTAAGCAACGAATCAAACAATAGGGACATCAAAAGTATTTTTCTGCCTATAATCTGTCAAGCAATTTATTTTGTTGTAGTATTGCTTCTATTGTTATTCACACTTTAGCAATTTAACATATTTTGGTAGTTATTATTAGTTTTTCATGTATAACAATTTTGGTATTTTTTCAAGACAATTCATATCATATATAGAGAAGACAATTCACATCTGAGAATTTGAAACTAATAGATTTTTAAATGTTGATTTTATAGGGTACGAAGTCTTTTATTCCATCTGTTGGTTTTTTTTTAATAAATCTGCCATATTTTTAAGGCAAATACCATAACCTTTAACTACTGATATCTTCACAGCAATAAGTAACAGTTGTTGAAATGTTTCGTTAAGTGTTTCTGAACAAACTGCACCAATAAGAATTAAATGTCTTATTATAGTTGGATATTTCTTCTCATTTCCTACTACAACATTCTCGGAAGTGCGTGCGTGCAGGAATGTAAACATTGGCAGAGCATATAAAATGCTAATCGGGGTATTCGTTGATCATATTTTCTTGCTATCAAAATGATTTTTGCAAATAATTGTCGTGGCTGGTTGTGCCATACGATACAATATAGTTTATGAGACACTATGTTATATGTGGGACAATATGGCTTAAAGTTGCGAATGGATTTTTTACTTATATAATTGTTCTCCTTAAAACTCTAACTATAATAGCCACATGCTGGCAAACGCTTCTGTCAAAAACTGAACGAAAAGGCAGCCGGCAATGCCTATAACACAATTTTACAAATCTCGACTTTTGGACCAGAGAAGACGAAAGTGGTTCCATACATATTTTTTCTATCAGGTCAAGTTTTGGAGATATAGTAAAAATTGTGAAAAACGGTTCTTTTTCTGTTAATTGGACCATTTCTTTTTAATGCATCCGCCGATTTCAATCGAAAGGTTCTTTAAAGGGTTCGAATTAGTAATATATTAGTGAAGAAAGAGTGCACATCGCTCCATATCGTCAATTTATCAGCCACGCAAGCAGCAGCACGGCAATCATTACAGTTTCGCGTTAAAAAATCACAACACTGGTAGTTTTCATTCAATTGTCATGTTTGATAGATTTTTTAAAGAAATATTAAATAGAAAACGAGCTGTGAACCAGCTTTTTGAAAATTAACACTTATACAAAATTTATTTGGGGTTTTTTAAAAAATGAGCACTTTTTCCCATATTACCTAGTACAGACATATATAGATGCAATTCGGCACGGGTTCCCGTGATTATAGATACACCAAATTTCATTCAATCAAGTTCAAAGTTTCGCATTTGTACTAAAATCTATATTCAATATTCGCCAATATAATGTTGGGACGAGTATTCATAATGAACGTCTGCCCAAAATTTGGCAAATGAATTATCGCCCAACGTTAATTTTTGGGCGATTATTCATTTTAATAATAAATTAGTCTGAAAATGTATGTTTATGCAAACAGTTAACTGTTGAGGTGTTGATATAATAATACTTCACATATTATGCACTCTTGATAGTTCACCCATTTACGAAATAACTAAAACGTATGTGTAAAGAATTATTTACCATCAAAATTAATTTTGAACTTTTGAAAATATACCTTTTTTTGTACTCATTTGAGGTATTACCAATTTTGTAGGCCACTTTGAAATATTTGTCTTCGAAATTGAAAAAATTAATGATGTCAGAAAAATTGTGTAAATATATTCGTCTGATTAGGAAAAATTACGTTTTGGTTATTTCGTAAAATGGTGAACCGTCAAGTGTGCATAACATGCAAAGTGTTATATCTAGGTTAATAGCTTGTTAGATATACGACAAGTGAAGGGTGAAATAAAATTCCTGCTATATTTTCCAGTCCTTGGGTGATTGTTCGTTGTGTTTTTTGGCAAATATTCATTATAAAAAAAACCCAATATTTTGGGCTATTGTTCATTTCAAATTTGGGTGATTGGGCAAGTTTTCATAATAAATAAAAGCCCAAATTTGTGGGTGATTTTTCATTTCGACACTTTGGCCGATTTTCTCTTGGGCAATTTTTCGCACAGCCTTTTATGTATGTGCATTAGGGTAGAGCAATTTTTTTCGAAGAAAGTGTATGCCTTATTTGAATTCTATGGTAAATTCTAAGCAAAGCTGCTGAACAAACAATATCTCAAAAATGACGTTGGATCCCCCCAATTTTTAAAAGAAAAATCAGAATATTAAAATTTTTTGGATCGAAGCTAATTTTTCATTTACAAAATTTTGTGTATTTATTTACATATAGGAAAAACTTTGCAAATATTTAGATAATAGAAAATCATGTATGCATTGCAGACGAGGGATTATTTTCCTACTTTCAACCGTCACCGCCATAATGCCTTCTCTGTTCTTTTCAACAACACGTCGCACTTTGGGAGAAATATTAACAAAACGCTCGTATTCATGTTATCCCGAAGTTAACGGGCTTACTTATTTTTGCTTGGTTTTGTCATCTGGATATATCCAACATGTGAAAAACACACATTGCATGTAATATGATCCCAAGGATTCGTCTCTATGTCCATCCAAAGTTGAGCTCCTAAAACCCTTTTTTCTACAATATGGTTTACACTGCTGTGTACAAATGATTGTAGAATCTTCATTTAAGAATGGAATTAACTCAAACTTGGTGTTTTTCACACTTTAGACTTTAGACGTGCTTTTCAAATATACATTTTTTCCAATTAAATTTTGCTGGTAAGATATGGGTTCCTTAAGTTGTGCCTTTTGTTCAAGTTTTTTGTAAAATTTTTTATTTTTTCGATTTAACAAAATAATCGAAATACTTCGATTTAACAAAAAAATATGATAAGGAATTTCAGGATCTGGCAATGGTAGTTCTTCACCCTTGAGGTCTAAAAGTTCTAATAAATGATTATACGGAATGTCACGTGTAAGCGGGGCTTAAATAAAATTTGTTCGTCATTAAAGATTGTAATTGGCTTTTGGTTTTTTTATAAACTAAAAGGCTAGGGGAGGGGTCGCTTAGCCCCTTGTGACATTTCTGTAGCAAACTAAAAAATATCCTACAAAGTCCATACGGACCGTATTGATTCCCTTTTTAACTCATTGTTGAATCACTCCTACATACCGCACTAACGAAATAATACACCATCGTACCCAGAGATGGCGCTACTAGTATGTTAATGAACGCTTTTTCTTCAAAGTTCGAATACCACGACAAGTCGGTTCATGGAAAAAATATTAGATTTCCACACACAACATAGAAAAATGTCAGAGATCTGCCACACTCCCTTTATTCTGTAATAAACAGATACATAATAAAAATATTAATTTTTTAAAAAGTACGTGTTTTTTTAAACTTGAAAACAAGTTTATAAATGTTTTTTATTTTACAATTTATGACCATGGGTTATAAGGGGTAGACGAGTGTGTTCAGTGCATGGCAGTTTGGTTAATCGAGAAATGCATTGAAATATACAAAAAAGCAATAAAATTAGCGAAAAGCTAGACATTTGCTTTGCCCTTTTTGGCATTGATAAAACCCGTTGTTTGGATTTATCGTATACGAAACAACTTGAGATCTTTTACAATTTTAATATATGCACTTATTTTTTAAACGAAAATAAAAACACAAAATTTTGTAAATGAAAAATTAATGATAATATACTGCTTTTTCTTTTGAAAATTAGGGGGGGGGGGGCTCAAACGTCATTTTTGAGATATAGGTTAGGTTAGGTTAAAGTGGCTAAGTCGATAAACGACTCAACACCTAAGCCAGTGCAGGCCCGTTGTGATACCTCATAATCTCCTTTGAACCCTAGAGATTTCCCTCTAGAGGATATGCCTAATTTGCAGGCATGAGACTTCGGCAAGTCCGTTTAGAAAGGGATGACCCAAAGTTGCCATCCTCCTTTTAGCAAGGGCCGGACATTCGCAGAGGAGGTGCTGAACATTTTCTACTTCCTCCTCACATCTGCAGCTTCTGCAAAAATCATTTGCTATAAGTCCCAACCGAAGAGCATGCGTTCTGATAAGGCAGTGACCCGTGAGGATTCCTACTATTTTTGACAGGCTTACCCTGCTTAATTCAAGCAGTGAGTTGGTGCGTTTTAAGTCGTATGAAGGACATATCAGCTTAGCAGTCCTAAATGTATCAAGGTGTTCCCAGCGTTCTTGTGCAAGACTTAAGGATTTGTTTCTGCACTAGAGATTATAGGAGGATATGGGTATACCAATAAAGCCCTCATTTAAGAGGGTGTTTGAGGTCGTACCCTTCCTTGCCAATTCGTCTGCCAAGTTATTGCCCTCGATATCCCTGTGTCCGGGTACCCATATGAGGTGGATCCTGAATAGCCTTGCCATTTCGTTAAGAGATATGCGGCACTCAGTGAGAGTTTTAGAGTTGTCAGTATGTGAGTTCAGCGCCTTGAGCGCAGCTTGGCTATCTGAGAAGATGAAAATACTTTTTCCTTCAAGGTATTTTTGACCTAGAATCTTAGCGGTTTCGTGAATTGCCACCATCTCCGCTTGGTAGACACTACAATAATTTGGGAGTCTAAAAGACACTTCGATTTCAATGTCCTGGGAGTAAATACCTCCCCTACTTGTTCTCGTTTTGATCCATTTGTGAAAATTTTTATGCCGTTTGTTTTAAGGGGGTTTTGTTAGCCCAGTCTAGCTGCAAAGGGATGAGAACTTCACAGTTGTTTTCAAGATTTAAGCAAGACATACAGTAGTCTGTTTTGTCAGCGGCAGAGGAATTCAGAATAATTGTGTGGCCGCAACCGTTACCTATCCAATTCCCTGATTCTCTTAGTCTGAGATCTGCTGTGTTTGCACATTCCCTGGCAAAGATATCAAGAGGAGGAAGGTGAAGCATGACATTCAAAGAGTTAGTTGGTGTTGTGGACAATGCCCCAGTAATACATAGACTTGCACTTTTCTGCACCTTTGCAAATTTCTGAAGTGCAGTTGTCTTATCAAGGGCCCTCCACCATACCAGTGAGCCATAAATAAATATAGGGCAGACAATTGCTGCATAAATCCAGCGAACTATTTTGGGGGAGAAACCCCATATTTTACCAATAGATTTTTTACAGGCAAAAAGAGCTATGTTGGCCTTCCTAACACGTTCTTTTATATTATTGCAAATAAGCTTCTTATTCAGAATAACTCCTAGGTATTTCGTGCTGTCACTAAATATCAACCTTGTGCCGTTTAGACGCGAAGGTATTAAGTTGGGTAGTTTATAATTCCCCCCCCCCCCCCCCCCCCTTAGTGAAAAGAATGAGATCCGTTTTCTCCGGGTTAACACTTAAACTACAGAAGGATGCCCATCTGGAAAGGATTGAGAGTGCTCTTCCCGTGAGTTGACAGAGAGTCTGAGGAAATTTCCTGTTAAATACGATTGCGATATCGTCAGCATAAGTAATAACCATGTAACCTTCTCCCTGCATGATGCGCAACAGCTGGTTAGCCGTCACGAACCAAAGAAGCGGAGACAAGACTACTCCCTGCGGAGTACCTCTTCTCACGAACCTGCGAGTACAGGATTCCCCCAGTTCTGAGTTCACCGCCCTGCCCAAGAGCATCTGATGTATGCTCTCACGAGAGAATCCTCCACCCCCAGTTCCGACAAGGCAGAGGTAACCGCACATGGAAGGACGTTATTGAATGCTCCTGCTATGTCTAAAAAAGCAGCAAGCGCATATTTTTTCTTCACAAGTGATTTTTCGATTGTAGATACAAAAGAGTGAAGAGCTGTCTCTGTAGATCTGCCTTAAATATAGGCACGTTGGGATTTCAGAAGCCTATCAAGTTTTAAGTTTTTAAGAAGAAGTTCAATAAGTCTCTCCAGTATTTTAACCAAAAAGGAGGAGAGGCTTATAGGTCTAAGTCATTCGGTTTAGTGTGAGAGGATTTGCCGGCTTTCGATATAAAGATGACATTAGTCTCTCTCCAAGCTGATGGAATATAGTTAAGGAGTAGGCAGTCATTGTAGATTGCCTGAAGCCAGGGTACTATTGTATTGAAGCTATAGTGGAGTTGAGCTGGTATAATGCCATCGGGACCCGGAGATTTATATGGTTGAAACGAATAAATCGCCCATCTTAACTTCTTCTTACTGGTAAACTGCTCAATCTGTTGAGGTGTAAGGTCAGAGGGGGACGATTAGAAGCTGGAGTTGTCAATGTGAACACTACCAGGAAAATGTGCGTCGATAAGTGTGTCGAATGTTTTGATGCATGAGTCGGTCCAGGTACCATCTTCCCCTTGAAGAAAGCTTGGTGCTGTTGGGAATTTTGATAGTTTTTTCCTAAGCCTTGAGGCCTCGGACATACTTTCGATATCTGTACAAAAGGAAGACCGAGAGGCTCTCTTTGCCTTCCTGACTGCATTTTTGTAAATGCCTAGTTTGGATTTGTATATTTTCCATGAGTTTGAGATATGGTTTGTTCAGCATTTTTGCTTAGAATTTAGCGTAGATTTCAAATATACCATACACTTTCTTCGAAAATTTTGCTCCGAACAAATTACTCCGCCCTAATGTGCATACTTTCAGGTTTTTAGGGCTTTTATGCTAGTATCACTAGTTATATACTTTATTGTATTTATACTTTGTATTTATACTTTATCATAAAACATAACCAAAATTTCTATTCACAAATTTAATTCTTTTCAACTCAAACAATTTTTTTGTCTCACAGGTCCGTCTTAAGGTGGTTATACAATTTCACTATATATCTCAATAACCATTCATAAAATTGAATTTTCGATTATTACTAGTAAAATTAATTTTGCATCAAAAATAAAAATTTGCGCATTAGAGAGTTGAACCAGCAATGAGAAATTGATTCTTTAGTTAAATTAGAAAAACTGGTTCTAAGAACATTAAGAGTCATTTTACATAGTTTGCTATCTTGCAGTTAAGATTTATTTTTGTTAATTTTAAACAATGACTGCAGTTTTGTGTTTTCTTTGAAGTTTCAAGGCAAAGAACGGATTAGAAATTCTGTACATTGCGCTTTAAAGTTCACTTGCACAAAGTGAGTAGAGCATGCATTGAATAACAAACTCTTACATTTTGGGACTTTTAGTTTAGTTTTTAGTTTAAATTGTTCATGCTTATACGTTTTCAAGCCCAAATCTTGGCATTCGTTGGTATGCAAATAATCATTAATAAAAATACTAAATATTGTTGATTATTAGGCACACAAGTGTATGGAGCGCACATTTTTTTGTAACAAAAATGCGAAACGTATGTGAAATGTTGCTAACTGATCTGTGAGCTAAATAATCGATATACTCATTTTATTTTTAATGTGGTTCATTGGAAACTTGTTCATATCAAAGAAAAAAAAAATGTGTGTTTGTTATTACATTGGAACACTTTGCAAGAGGTAAAGTTGACCCAATAACTGAACGCTTTCTGTGCCTATGTAGACATAAAACAGCATGTATTTTAAGGCTCTGTGATTATGCTCATGAAACATCGTAACTGTTTGTCCTAATGATAAGTGTGAGTTCAAGCGTAGCCCTAAGCAGTAAAAATATATTGAGTGGGTGAATTTGTCAGATATACAAAGAATTTATTTATCATTTATGTACATATAAGTTTTTATGTGTAAGATTTGAGAAAAGCGAGCGCATTATTCTTATCTTATTTCATGGGTTTTGCTTATGGAATTAATATATAGAAAATAAACAATTTATTTAAGATAATCTTCGTATTATGTTTCTTTGTCTTGCCTTCTTCATAATATTCAATCTAGAAGATTCAAATGTATATTTGTTAAGTATATAAATAAAAATATAAAAAAAAGATTTTATTTATAGGACCATGTCGTGAGTATTTTGTGGCAACACATATAAATACTTTCTACAAAATTAGTTAAGTCAGAGTTAATGCCATTGTTCGTAAATGTGTAAAAATGTTTAATTGATCTCAGTATTGCGTATATTTAGGAAATTTATGTTAAGGAGCCGAATTAAAGCTAAATACAACTACAACATTGTATTATGCAATAGTTCGTTCACACTTGGAGTATGCAAGTCAAGTTTGGTCCTCAGCTTACCAACATGTGCATATTGATCGAATAGAAAGAATCCAAAAACAATAATAGAGTATTCGATTCATAGTTTCGTGTGTAAAATTTGTTTACATTACATTGTTTCAAGCCACTTTTGCAGGGTGTCTTTTCTGGCAATTAAACAAAATAAAAAATTAATCAAAGAGTGTTTTTGGTTTCTATTAAAAAGATTCTAAAACTAATTTTGACCAAATTTTTGTCTTAAATAAGCGTTATTTTGAAAACACGTAGTTTAAAGCCCGTATGATACTTCATTTTTTTGTCCAATTTTAAAATCTGAAAACAAATGGCGCGTGGGCAGGACAGACATATTTTATTAGAAAAGGATAACGTTGTTACTTTTTTATTTCTGGTGTTTTTAAAAGCAGCTGCATTTAATAAATGAATCTTAGCTACATACATCACTTCTAATTCAGCATACATTTATCTTAAATAGTTTTGTTTACTCTTAAAACGTAAATTAATTATTAACAGCACAGTAAATATTTGATCGAAACTTAACGAAGAACGAACTGAAAGAAACGGCAAAAAAAAAAAATGCAAAGAAAATACCGTCCGTCCTACAAATTTTTCTCCAATTCGTACTATATGCGTACTCACTCACACCAATTGAATCCATTCATTCGTACTATTTGAACTGCTCTAGCTTTCATTTTCAATGACAAAAATTTAGCAAAAAAATGAAGTATCATACAGGCTTAAAACACACTTTAAATTGACATCCATCATCTCTTTTTCGATTTAAAGCTGCGTTCGATAGCTCGAGAAGGGATTGCCTATACGCAACAAAGTCTGAGTTCGGTATACCTGCAAAGTTGATTAGCAGTATGACGTTGAGAACACACGCAGCTCCGTCAGGGTAGGAAATGACCTCACCGAAACCTTCAATACCTAAAGAGGTTTCCGACAAGGCGATTCACTGTCTTGCGATCTCTTCAACATCATCATGGAGGAGATCATACGAAAGGCCGGTGTGCATCGTAATGGCACCATTTTCTACAAAGGTGTCCAGCTCCTTGCGTACGCTGATGATATTGATATTGTCGGCAGAACCAAGAGAGATGTTACCGCTGATTCCACCGCTATCGAAAAGGAATCAGCCAAAGTGGGTTTGACGACAAATGAGGGTAAAACAAAGTATATGCTGTCTACAAACAAGGGAGCGCCGCGTTTAGACTCCCACGTTTCATCCGGCAGCTATAACTTTGAAGTAGTCAAGGACTTCGTATACCTTGGCACCGCCATTAATAACAACAACAAAGTCAGCCTGGAGATAAAACGAAGAGCAATAATTGCTAATAGGTGCTACTACGGGCTCAGTAAGCAATTAAGCTCCGGAGCCCTCTCTTGATCGACAAAACTAACACTTTACAAGACGCTCGTTCTACCTGTGCTGCTTTATGGCGCTGATGCATGGGTAGTTTCGCAAACTGATGCAGCTGCTCTGGGGGTGTTCGAGAGAAAAGTTCTTCGCAAAATCTTCGGTCCTGTTCGAGTCGGCGATGACTATCGCATCCGAATGAACCCCGAGCTGTATGAGCACTACAAAGATATTGACGTAGTTCGGCGTATAACTGTGCAGCGACTACGCTGGCTGGGTCATGTCCATCGTATGGACGACGAAGCTCCAGCGAAAAAGGTGCTCGAGGCGAGGGTCGCTCGTCAACGACGACGAGGGAGACCATGCTTCCGATTGATGGACCAGGCCGAGGAAGCCGTAACCGCACTTGGTGTATTCGATTGGAGAAGGCGCGCCCGCAAAACAGAGGCGCCTGGCGAGAGCTGATGAGGTCGGCCGAAACCCGAGCACGGGTTGTTACGGCCACCTAAGTAAGTAAGTAAGTAGTGTAAAGCATTCGAGTCGCGCTGCGATTTGAAATATTTTTACTATTACATATTTGTTGCTGGAATAGACACAAGTAAAAAGCAACAAAAATGTAAGAAAACGGTATGTCAGTCGGTCTTTGGGATTTTCCTGAAACAAATCTTGGCGCAGTTAGTCGCTTAAATATTAACAATTTTCAAATTTGACAGTTTATCTTTCACTCACTTCTCCTGTCCTATAATATCCTTTACAAATATAATTTCCTGTAAAAAATTCACCCACAACGCGCCAAAAGAAGTATAACTTCAAAAATTAAAAAAAAGTTTTTGTACCTTACTTTGTTTGTACTTTGCTACTTTGTACCATACTTGTAACTTAAGGGGGTCTTCTCATTGAGCAACTTTTTTTTTTTCAACGTTTTTTTTTGCATTTATTTATAGCTTGGGTAGTTGTGAATATGCCCCTTAAAGGATTTTTAGAAATTCGAAATACTTTAGAAGATACAGCCTTTTTTGTGAAGCAAGGTCTGATGGACAAGAAGGTGATGGAGGTAATAAAACCAGCTTACGAAGCGCTGTCGGCAGATAATTTGCTTGAAAGATGCCTTGGATCTGAAACTCAGAATTCCAATGAGTCCTACAATTCTGTTCTTTGGTCACTTTCGCCCAAACACATCAACTCAGGCGCACGCACCATCGAAGTGGCCAATTTCATTACAACGTGCCTCTTCAACGACGGTTTTATACCCATACTTATAATTATGGGTTTGATGGGTATTGCGATTGGCAAAAACGCATACGAATACGCACTATCTCGCAATGAAGACAGATTGAACCGATCAGAGACTCGAGCTGCGGCATCATCAAAAGCTGGCAGAACGGCTCGCAGAGCAGAGAGGGCAGCAGAAAGCAGTTTCTACGAAAAAGAGGAAGGTGGCCTGTATGGAGCTGGCATCGCCGACTAATATTTGTTAGTAACAATTGTCAGCTCTTTAAAACTGCATTTAAACATTTTTGATTTTTTTTTTTTTTTCCCAAAAAAATTACTTCAAACTTTAAACGCGTTTATCTCGAACCCACGTTTTTCGAACTGGCGGCCATGATATCTCCAGTTCAACTGAACCGATTTTCATGAAACAAAATGGAATCGACGCAGAATTGTCACCATTCACGGGTGAACCTCGACCATAATTTTAAAAAATTTTTTACTATTTTTTCTTTACACTAAACTACAAAAAAAAACCCGAAATTGAAATTTTTTTTTTTGAATGGCCGCCATTTTGTCAAAAAAAATCACAAAATTAAGCTTGAGGTTCACCCGAGAATTACATCTATACTGATTATAACCCCGTTTTTGTTTTCATTTCAGACGCTCCGGAGACCCGGAATCGTGGCCGCCGTGACGACACCTTTTTTTTTCACCACCAACTTTGAAGTCTCATTACTTTTTAAACAGCCCACGTATCGAGGCAAAAAAAATTTTTTTATTTACTTTGAACCTTTTGTAATACAATAAATAAAAAAAGTTTTCAATTATTCTTTGCGTTTTCAAATAAGAATTTTTTTAAAAAGGGTCCAAAAAACGGGCTTTGAATGAGAAGACCGCCTTAAGTGAAACTCCTTTAGATGCGTTTTACTCCACACTCGGAGTCTGTATGTTCCATGCTGTTATTCGCTTAGAGTGGTCCTCAGTTGTATGGAGCAAACATTTTTTTCTAATCCTTAATTACGCACGAAACTTAATTAACGATACGATAGGCAAAAATATCGATATTTAAACGCACTTGGTTTTTTATTTTAATTGTTCTTAAAAATGAGTTATCAATCATGAATCAATGAGTTATCAATCATAGGATTTTAATAACAACAGTTATGATTTTTTAATTTTAAGAAAACCTATTTCTTTTGTTATTGTATTAAAAAAAATCGCAAAAAATTAAAAAAAGTTTGGTGAAATGTCATGGAAATATTTTCAAAAACTTTACCTTATAAAGATACAAAAAAATAGTGCGATTACATTTAATACTTTGGTCGTTACGAAACTTTTTGGTAGAAGAGTGATGAGTTCATTTTGGAAAATTCGAGTTTGTATATTTTTACGAAAAAGAATCCTAAAAACTCAAAAATACCAATTTTGAAAAAATAAAAATTTAAAAGTGAGCTAAGAATAGTTTTGAGCAATTTTGTCCAAAAAATTAAAAAAAACCAAAACTCGAATCAAAAATTTAGAACTGTTGAAACTTGATTTTTTTTTTTCAAAAATGCGTAAGTGCCTGTTTACACCAATGGTGCCAACTAAACGGATATTACGCATTTCTACGGATATTTAAGTCTTGCACAGATAAACCGATAAGAATGGCACATCTACGGATTTTTAAGAATGTCACACGGAATTTTCGTAGATTTTGCTGTTTTTTCACCAAATTTTATGTCTAAATTAATTTGAATCCTAAAAAAATGTACTAATCACTCAAAAATATGTTTACATAATTTGTAAAAACTTTGCGCTTATCAATACTCAGATTATAACATGCAAAAAAACTTTTCAAGAAATGCAATATTTATGAAATGCAAATAAATGACTCACAGCTATCAAAATTTTCAATTCAAATGTATCATACATTTGACATAATTTTATACAGGTATTTCTAAAAAGATTTTCGGGGTTGTTGTAGAAACCAAGAGCTCTTGGAATCAGAATTGAAACCGACAAATATTTCGCTTAGGTCTCATTGGATTCTGATTTTGCGGTATTATATTCGAATCGAATTCGGTGTCTTTTTCAGATGTTACAGAAACCTATGTTATCAGATGTCCCCTAAGTCAAATATTTGTTCTGATTCCAAGAGATATACAAGAGAGGCTTCTACAACAACACCGATTGATTAATTTTGTTATGATTTTCAAAGAGAATAAATTCTGTAGTGTTTCTTTAAAAAATATCACTCTTAAAACTGGTTCCTTGAGATTAAGCTCTCCAATTTAAACATGCTATAATATAGGAAAAACCAATTGAAGCAAAGTTAAGCTAAGGCAACATTTATATACATATTGACCGCCATTTGGACCCATAGCACCTACATACCAAGTTTCACTATGAAAACATGCACAAATTATTATTTATAATGATTTCGTAAAAGTAGGCGTATGTATAGTCCGACCACGCCCATTTGTCTATTGAAATTTGTGTCACGACTTTCGATGTCAGCACACAACCGATAGCCAAACTCTCGACTATAGGTAGTTTTCCATCACTAATATGGAATAATATACAAAACTTTTAACTTCTATAACTTGGTAACTGTCACTACAGATTTAATATGCTGAAAAATTTTTAAAAATACTTTTCAGATTTGTGTTGCAACAGAGAAGGAAATAATGAAAAAATTATGGAAAAATAATCTTCTTTTGTTACTGACACTACAACAAATTGCCTATTTTTGAAAGCTCGACAGAGCAAAACCGAACAATACTTAGTTGCAACATAATGAAACAGTTGAAAGATAATTAAACATATTTAAACAGGAAGTAAATAAATGAACATAACATATATTAACATCTTACCTTTAGTTTTTTCTATTGCAAAGTATACAAATTGCTTGCACAAAAAAAAACCCATCTGTCTGCAATTAAAAACCAACAGTGTTGCATTTGCGAAGAAGTAAAAGGGTTGCCGTTGCAAAAATTATATTATTGTTTAGTGTGACCAAAACATATGTTCGAAAACATTGCAAATACTTAAAAAAAAAATGTCTGTTCAAAGGCAACACTTCTTTGGAATAAAATTAAAAAAAAATGTAGTGTCACGTACGCTATTTTAAAAATTTTGTAAAATCAATTGAACAATTTGTCTAACTTTTATTTTCGCAGAAGTGACCAAAATATATTTCTTCAATAGAAAATAAGCTTCTCGCTAACGACATATTTTTTTTGTGGCTTAATTATAAAAAAACGAAAGTCATCCTTGAAAACGTACGTGACGCTCTTCAAAGTTAAATAAATAAATACATATTCACTTTTTTGAAAGTTTTTCTTCAGAATGGCATAGAATGGCTTAAAAGGCATATCCTTGGTCCATCAAATATATTTATACTCCCACCGTTTCTTGTACAGCCACGATTTAATGAGTAAAAATGCAAAAAACGACAAAATGGAATGTGCCAAAAGCAAACCACTTAATGTGATTGTGAATAAAAGAGGCTTTTCTAAGGTAGCTCCAGTGCAGAAGTAGTCAAACAAATTGTGAAGCTAAGAAACAGCTAAGAACAGCAGTTTTTACTCTCAGATATTTTTCATTTCTCTAAGACTTTTTTATTCCTTGATGTATATGCGAACAAAAAAAATTTTCGAAATTTCGAATTGGTCGAAAATATTGAAAATAATCGATTTTTATTTCTTTGCTCACACTCCTGTACTTAGTTTTATCTCTCTCTGAAAATGTGCATGCATAAGTTGTTGTAAATGATGTATCGAGTTCTATAGTGCTTTTTGTAAGAATGTGTACCGTTAGATAGGCTCCAGTGCAAAAATAGTCGAAAAATTAAAAATAATCGCCTTTTTCTGCGTATACTCTTGTACGTAATTCGATATCTCTGAAAATTTGTATGCATAAGTTATCCTGAACGGTGAATCGAGTTCTAAGGTGTTAAAGAAAAAAGAAAAATTTACCGTACCTTCAGTACAAAAACACACTAGTATTTGTGATGTAAACTGCGTATGTGTGGTAAATTGTATGAACTTACGGCACATACGCTATTTACACCACAAATACGGCGTTAATTGAATACCACTACTATTTATAAATAACAGCTATTTCGGATTATAGGAATTTATTTAAAAACTATATTTGCTGCAATGTCTTTCCTTCCTTTTTAATTATTTTGGGTTTGAATTGGGTACACTAATGTACGATACACACTACTATACGTACTTAAATTTTACGATTTACTTGGTTTTTTATCAGAATCACAATTATACAATTATACAATTATATTAAGTAAAATAAAAAAGAAGGAAATATATCGAGCAGGGTTCTTTATATTCAAAAGTATGTATGTAATTATCATCTAAATCCTATCTTCAATGTTTCAAATTTCATACTATCAAAAAAAATTTTTTTTTTCAATTTTTATTGTGAATATCTAATATGTGGAGGATTCTGACGTATCTATGGTGATCTATATATTGAACTTGAATCTTGTGACACATTTTAAAACTGTCTGGGCACGTGATGTGATTCAAGATAATCGATATTTAATAAATTAACAAACTTCCATAGCAAAAACTCTGAATTCAATGTAAACGATAACCATAAAATTGTTGTCAAGTGCAGCTTGTTGTAGATTGTTTCATTGAGGCTCTGCTGGTCTCCTTGGGTCCCACCAGAAAACTGCATTCAGGCAAACTCGTGGCAGCGGTCATGAAGTAAGCGTTAAGCATTATAAGCTGAAATAGTGATTGTGCGTTATAGTTTTGCATGTATAAAAGTCAAGCTCAATTTCAAATTATCAACAGTTGCAACTTCGTTCTCTTACGAAATACTCTAAGTTTTTTATCAATCAATCCATAAGATTTCATCAAAATGTTCAAGTTGGTAAGTATTAAGAATGCCGTATAAATATTAAGGAAAAATTCAAGATATAAAATTTGAATTTTATTGTACACAGTTGTTGGTCCTTTCATTCACTGCCTTTGCATATGCAGCTCCAGGGGTGGTTGTGGCTCCAGCTGTTCCAGTAGTTCATCCAGTGGTCCATCACTCTCCAGTTATACATCATCATGGCGCTCACGCAGTACACTCGTAAGAAAGGATATTTATTTATTTAGTTTTAGTTAAAATTGCATTGCTATTTATTACAGGCATGTTATTCACCATCCAGCCCCAGTTAAGACTGTTGTAACTCCAGTTATAGCCAAACCAGTTGTAGCAGTTCCAGTTGTTAAACATGTGGTTCCTGCAGTACCTCTTGTGCCTGTTCATCATGCCCACCATGCTGTGCTTGCTCATCACTGAAATGATTTTGTCTACACTAGCAATTCTATTTAACCCATTTCAGCAATAATCTTCTGTTCAAGTTTTTGATATAAAAAATAAATACTAAAAAAATTCACAAATTTGAATCTCTCATTGGATGGTACCTATGTAAAGATGATATTAAATGATACCCTAATATTTCATAAGACTAGTTATTTTCTTTTTAAGGGAGGTTTTAGGCAAAAGCAGTTAAAATTAAGGCAAATTTAAGAAGATGTTTTCTAAAAAAGTTTATTATTATTTGCATGTTTATTGTACATTATTAGTATAGGTGTCCATCAAAAAAAAAAGTTAAAATCGGCCCACATCATAGCGCGACTCCAGATTGTCTAAAAAAAAATAAAAATGCATTCGAAAATAGACCCTTGAATGCACATCTTTTACCAAAATGGAATGGAAATAGGGAAAATTAAGAAAATTTTGAATTGTAGAAAAAAAGTCGGAAAATTTACATAATTTTTGACCATATTGTTGCTAGAAACACTAGACAAATTTTTCAAAGTCGCCCATTTTGGTAAAAGATGTGTAGAATAACATTACAAAACAAAAAATTAAAATCGGACTATTAGTTTGTTTGCAGTAGAGTGGGGCGTTTTGAAAAAGTATGTTTCGAGAAAAACGCATTTAAAGCTTCAAAAAGCTTCAAATCAAATTCCAAATCAAAACAGATTAAAGATTTTTTTCTCTACAAGGTATGGTTTACATAGTATAGGCTACATAGAAACATTCCATACACACTTTCACTTTTACATACGCACATACAGCGAATATCACGCGTTTTAACTGCTTCTTTGATTTGTCGGATTGGTACTCTGGCGCACCAGGCCTTAAGCGCTGTGGAATCTGTATTATAAGCGGGATTGATTTGAAAATTTTTTTTTACATGTTTTTGAATAGTTATACAACAAAAATCAATTAAAAAGAAAAATTCGATTTTCAAAAAATTGTTTGCCTCGATTGCTTGACTCGAGATCTACACACAAAATGCAAGTTGCGTTCAACAACTCGTTACGCTATGGAGGTATGATCGTATAACATCATTCAATAAACAGTTATTGGGTTGTAGTTTGTTTACCTATCTCAAAGCGATTTTCAAATTGCATTTTCTTACATAAGATAATCCACTCGCGTTGTTCAAGTTATCTTTTCGAAAAAATAAAGTTTTGTAGGTCAAACAGGAGCATGAATCTTGTTATTCCGAAGCATAACTTCCTAAACTCTTGCTGACTGTTTTTCGTTAGAATTCACAAAAATTATTTCTTATATTATACTTATGTTTTGATTATTTTGTAAAATGGTGAACCGTCAAGTGTGCATAAGATGTAAATTGTCATATCTAGGTTAATAGCTTGTTAGATATACGACGAGTGAAGGGTGAAGGAATAAAATTCCTGCTATATTTTCCAGTCTTTGGGTGATTGTTCGTTGTGTTTTTGGGCAAATATTCATTATGAAAAAATATCCAATATTTTGGGCTATTGTTCATTTCAAATTTAGGTGATTATTCGCGATTTGGGTGATTGTTCATCCTCTTTTTGGGAGATTTTTCATTATGAATAAAAGCTTGGGTGATTTTTCATTTTGGTACTTTGGGCGATTTTCTCTTGGGCGATTATTCGCACAGCCAGTCGAAATAGAAGCACTCCCGAACAAGTTCTGAAATTACTTTTTTGCATGCGCTCCCATTGTGATTCAAGCCAGTTACAATTTTTACAGAAAAAAGTTCTTCTACTTTCGCTTCTATTGGAACCCAACTAGAACAACTTCTCATCCAGCTTAACCCGGCACCAATGAACATATTTTTTGTCACACCGCCAATGATCTGGATGTGTCATGCCCGAGAAAAAACAAAAGGAAGTTTTCTTCCTACTACACATAAGAAAAACATTGTTTTTTTAATGTTTTTAATGAAATTAATAAAAGATTTTTGTTTACGTACTTTACTAGCGGGAAAGAGTAAAATAATTGAGAAAAGAAATGTCACAAAGAGAAAAATTACGTGAACAGAAAACTAGTAGAAACTTGCAAATTAACAGCTGATCGAACGACTTGACAGCTTTTTTGAAACCCAAAAATATTGTGTAAATTCGAGTTTCTTAAAATATTTGAAACTATTAATAAATTTAAATTGTTCGCCAAAGACTTTTAAGCAAAAACGTTTCTTTTCCCGTCTATTTTAATATAAAGTTCACAAGAAATAACTCCTGACAGCTTGTAATATTTTTTGACAAAAAATTTTTTCAGTAGCTGCAAGTTCTTGCAAGTAGAAAATTTGCTAGCAGAAACTTGCAGCTATTTTTTTTTCACTTTTTCATGCGCTCTTTGTTTTCTCTCGTAGCAAGTTTTTCGAGTAAGTGAACGTTTTACTAGTAAAAACTTGTAACAATTTTTTCTTAGTGAACAAACCTAATATGTTATTTATTTGGAAACAATTGCTCGTAATATAATTTGATTGTAGTCTCGCATTAATTTATGTGACAATTGATTGCATTCAAATCACTTGCAGTCAGCTGGCACTTCAAATTCCTTTATTGAAATCGTTTTTTTAATTCATTATTTCAATTATTGAGAAAATTGTGAAAAAATACAGACATGCATTTGCCTTATGTACATGTAAGGCCTCGTGAAATGCAGAGTGAATATCGTAATTACTGTTATTGATAATTCCCATCCAAAAAAAAAAAACAAAAAAAAAAAAACAGGTCCGTCGTTGGACATACGAGAGAAGCGAAGCTTTTTCAGTTTCATAGATTTCATAATTTATGTTTTTTTTTTTTTTGTAATAAAATAATAGTTAATTTCAAAAAATTAAAATAACATAAAGTTAGTTAAAATACACACGTAAATATCCATACCAGTAAATTGTATTACATTTCATTATTATTTTTTAATTTTTATTATCGCACTTGTGGGCAATTATTAATTTTTCCTTCGAATTATGCAAAAACAATACAAAACCATGTACCAACAACAACACAAACGTATTTACATCACCAAAAAAAAAAAATTGTTTTTGCCCACCGTGAGGATCGATCCTGTACTCCATCGATTCATAGTCCTAGACTCTTCTGTTAGAGTTATTGATTTAATATTCAATATAAGAGCAGCTGTGTTAACTGATGTTAACAGATGCAGCACAATAATGTATTAATAGATAGAGAATCATGACCAGTGTTTTCACTTAAACATTTTCAAATAAAGAAGTTGGCTGTACTTAAAAAAATTATACTTATTAGAAAGTAATGACAAATAATGACATTACAATTAGTTATGCAGTAGATAGTATTATTGTTTTCTAATACGTATTATTTTTTTAGTACAGCCAACTTTTTATTTTTAGAGATATGTTTATGTTTTTAGTGTCATTAAAAAAAAATAAATAAATAAATTACAAAATTGATTTAAAAAGAATTCACTATATCACGTGAAATTCTGAGCAATTTGCACTCAAAGTAGAAATTTGATAATTTCAACAGATTGATTTCATCTTCACACGAGCACAGCTCGGTAACGGTTAAGTCGGTGGGGTTTGTTGATATACCGTTAAAAAGGTGATTTTATTGCGTTTGCAATGAGCTATCGAAAAAAGTTGATTGTAAGTTCGTTTTTCTGCTAGAAACAATAACGTGAATCAAAGTCGTGAAACATTAATTAACCCTGTAGCTACTAAGAATGTGAAAATATACTCCTCTCTCCCATACGATTTTTTTCTCAACTCGACATAACTTTTCACCTCCATTACTAAGTGCACTCAATTGCGGGTCACCCTGTATATATTTTCCAGTTACGCAGTAGTATGCAGCGACTGTTTTTCTATTTTTTTTTTACTATTTTTTATAACAATTGGCTACAAATCCTATTTAACTTTTCTTTTCCCGAAACTCAAATAAGGTCAGTTACTATTTAAATGCTTGTTTTTATTATGCACCATTCAGGTAGGCTTAGTTTGGTTGATTACATTACCCCAGTAATGTCAAAAATGTAAGTTCAAATATTCGTTTTTATTTTGTACATTTAACGTAGTTATTTTTTTTTTCTTACGTTGTAGGTGTTATTTAAACTGCCGAACATTAGTGATCTATCGTTAAGGGCAACATTGTAGAGTAGTTTTTTATTCAAATAGAACATAAAGCAAAGCTGGAAGTCAGAATAATATTCAAGAGAAAGGCCGTAAATACATTTAAATAATAATCGAGGTCACACATGACCGTAATTGAATTATAAACCAAATCTTTGATTTTATCTAAATTTATGTTAATATATATAATTTTTAAAAAAATATTTTATTATCATCTTAGATATATATTTTCCAATGCTATTTAAGCAAATCTGTTTAATATTTTTCCATTCTTGATCAATGTAAACTTTATATTTTTATTATTGGCGCTATTTTCTTCTTGTAATATGTTAAATTATGCATTCATTTAACATTTCATAAAGTTTAAAAAATGTAGTATCATATCTATTTTGTATTTCTTCTTTGCAGATTTATTGCTATATGGTGGCCCTTGAAGCAGATGACAAAGAGTCGTGCACGCTTCATGATTATGTGTATTTGGGTGATTGCATTAAGTTCAACTATTCCGTGGGTACTATTTTTTGATTTAGTACCAGCTGTAGATGCATTTCCAATGGCTCCAGATATGTACTTATGCCAAGAGGTATGGCCACCTGGAACAAATGGGAATTTGTATTTCCTGCTGGCACATCTGGTTGCATGTTATCTTTTGCCTATGTCACTTATAACTCTCTGTTACGTTCTTATTTGGATAAAAGTATCTACCCGTTCCATACCAGGCGATTCGAAAGACGCACAAATGGATCGCATGCAACAAAAATCTAAGGTTAAAGTCATCAAAATGTTGGTTGCTGTTGTAATTTTGTTTGTTCTTTCGTGGTTGCCTTTGTATG
Source organism: Coremacera marginata (assembly GCA_914767935.1). Classification (NCBI taxonomy): domain Eukaryota; kingdom Metazoa; phylum Arthropoda; class Insecta; order Diptera; family Sciomyzidae; genus Coremacera; species Coremacera marginata. Next base: position 250,242,110 of record OU612043.1, read on the forward strand.
TTATTTTTGCAAGAATTAAATTCGGTAAGTTTGTGGCTAATGCATCTATAATTGATCAATTAAAAAATTTATACTTTGTAGGAGGAGAAATTTCATTGGAAGAGAGTGAAGTTTTGAATAAAGTTACGCCGATAGCCCAATGGTTGGGCTCATCAAACTCCTGCATTAATCCCATTTTGTATGCATTCTTTAATAAAAAGTACCGCCGTGGTTTCGCAGCAATTATCAAATCCAAATCATGTTGTGGAAGATTGAGGTAAGATATTTTTTATTTTCTTCATAAAAAATTTGTTTATTTATAGTTATAAGAAATTCCGACATCCACGGCATCTACAATAATCAGTGAAATGACAACAAAAAAAAAAATAATATAAAAAACTAAAAATTAAAATTGTTTTCCATATTGGTTATTAAGGGGACTTATATCCATTTTTAGTGAAACATTTAGGTGTGTTTTATGAGAGGATAACGAAATAACGGTTAAAGATATTTATTTCAAAGTTTTTGTATATTTTTAAAAAAGGTATTCAGTTGTTAAAAAATAATGTTTTTGTATTTCTTTTGTGACGTCAATTCATCGAAATAATAAAATCCCTGAGGCACCAAGAAAAAATCGGCGGTAAGATAACTCAAAGACTAATCAGCCGATTAACTTTAAATTTTTTGTGGGCCTTAAGAAACTTACTGTTCAGGGATTGACATCGTGTTATTTTTTCTTTAAGGGGACGTAACATCTCCCAAAAAATGCGGTTTAAAATGCGTATAAAATGAATAAAAAAAAGATATTATTTTGAAAAATTACACATATATTTTGAGCTAAGAAAATTACACAAAAAAAAAATCTTTTTTTTAATGTTTTTTACCACATATGTGGAATTTTTTAAAGATATTTTGAGCTAAAATACACATATATTTTGAGCTAAAAAAATTACATAAAAAAATCTTTTTTTTAATTTTTTTTATCACATATGTGGAATTTTTTAACTCGGCCGATCGTGAAATTTTAATATGTTGTTTTGCACATGATCGGTAATATAGTTTTTGAGTTTTTTGACGATTTTGGCCCCCAAAAATTGGCCATTTACGAAAAAACGCCGCCATTTCGTTTTTTTTTCGACGAAAAGTTTCTCTTCTAGTTCATTCTACGGCGGTTTTGATGTTAATTAAGACCCCGTTTTTTGTTTTTTTTTTCAGATGTTCCAGTGAGCCGCAATCACCCGCAGTGATTTTTTGATGTTTTTTAAAATAACTCCAGTAGCCATATATGTTATATATTCAGTAAACATTTTTTTGTGTAGTGTTTTTACTTCAAAATATAAAATAAAATATTATTATGGAACTTATACGCATTTTAATACATTAAAAAAAATGTTTGAAGGTGCCACGTCCCCTTAAGATCTACACTACAAAATCCTATGCCATCTACTTTTACCCTCGAATTATAAGCATTTTTTTTTAATTTTGACTTCTGCGAGCCACCACTTTTTTATAAATCAAAATTTTGATAAGCTCGATCAACTCTGTACACATTGATCTTAAGTGTGTACTTTAGAAATATTTTGTTTTTTGTTTTTTTCGGATTTTCTATCCTGCCCGCCTAAAGAGACCTTTTTTCTTAGTGCCTCAGGAATTTTATTATTACGAAGAAATAACGTCGCAAAAAAAAGTGGTTTTTCTTTTCAAAAACTAATTACTTCTTTAAAAATATACACAAATATCTTTAACCGCTATTTTGCTATCGTCTCATTAAACCCACCTAATTTTCTCAGAAAAATTGATATAAGTTCTCTTAAACGTAAATATTTAAAGCCCTTTTTATATATGTACATTAGGGTGGTCGTTATATGCAATGTCATGTTGAATGATCGTAAATCGGCTCCAAATATGAAAAAAATTATTATCGTTTTTTTTCAGATTTTTATTTCAGCTTTGATGGACGTGGTTGATAATTGTTTTTACATTAAGAGTCAATTTTTGACGATCGAGCATTGCAGAAAAAAAGCATATGAACCATGGACGTATGGAGGCTAGCTGCCTCCTAGACATCAGAAAATTTAAAAAATAAAATAATATAAAAAAATTCATAAAGTGCTGCGATTTTATAACAACACATTTGTCTGGTAAAACAGATTTTTAACTTAAGACTCAAGTTTATCCACTTTAAATTCAGCTTTTTCAGTTAAAGAACCTTTTTATGAATCAAATATTAAATTTTTAAAAACAATTTTCTCTATCCCCTGGCTCTGATATTCTAACTACGTCGATGTTGCTACCACCCTAATGTACATATTTTAACCCTATTCACGTCACGCTGTGTCTTTGGGTCACTATTCAATTCCAAAAAAAAAAAATGATTTGAAACTGGTTTGAAAGCAAATAAGCTAAATTTTTTTTATTATTGGTCACTCTGTTTCTAGTAAGTGGTATATTAACTTTGTCATTCCGTTTGTAACGCCAAGAAGGAGGCGTGACAGGTATAGAAAAATGTATATATTTTGATCAGCATCACCTCCTGAGTCGATTTCCGTGTGTCCGTCTGTTCGCCTGTCGACACGATTACAGCCGCAATTTTAAAGCTATCGCGATGAAATTCAAAATATAAGTTTATTTTTAAAATAGGAAAATCAAGTTCAAAAATGGGCCAAATCAGATGAAAACCACGCCTACCTCCCATACAAAGTGGCTTTATATTAACCGTAAAATGTGCTTAAAATCCACAAAAATTAAAGAAAAGCCAAGAAATTTTGCACGTAATTCTTGCTCTTCAATCTTAATCCTGGCTATGAAATTTGGAAAAATCGGATGAAACCACGCCTACCTCCCATACAAAGTGGCTTTATTTTAAACGTAAAATCTCTTAAAAATCTGCAAAAATTAAAGAAATATTTTAAAATTTTGCACATAAGCTTTGATTTATTAACCATCTCTATGATATATGACAAAATCGGATGAAAACCACGCCCACTTCCCAAACAAAGTGGCTTTATTTTAAACGTAAAATCTCTTAAAAATCCACAAAAATTGCAGAAATGTCTTGAAATTTTGCATATAAACTTTGATATTTAATATGAACCATCTCTATGATATTTGGCAAAATCGGATCAAAACCACGCCTAACTCCCATACAAAGTGACGTCATCAAAATAGAAAAACTTTAGTTAACTGAATGTCATCGTGTATGTCCTGGCTAAAGACTTCGAATATACTCCAATATGGCAGCGGGGGGGGGAGGGGGGATATTTTAGCTTCGGTACCCTGTCGAAGCTCGATCCTTACTAGTTTTTTTTTTATGTTTATGTTAAGGACGTTCTCTTTTACTATTTTTTGAGTACGGAACTTTTTAAAACTTTTGCGTACGGAAACAGACCTGTAGCGGAACTCTCAAATCCCTTAACGACGATTGTCGCTGTTGTCAACTAGCGATAACTGTCATTTTCTGTGATAAGCACAACGATTAATAATCGTTTATTTTTAAACAATTTCATTTTATTTTTTGAAAATCCAGCAATTGATATACTACTTTGTTTTGATTTTGAGCGTTATTTATTTCTTGTTGGACACAAAAGTTGTTGTACGTCAATATTTTGAATATAGTTTGCAAAAAAACTACACTTAATCTGTGAAGCTCAGTTTCTAAAGTTTTAATTTTTTTTAATTGTGTTAATAGGTATTACGACAACGTGGCTATAGCATCCTCCACGACCAGTACAAGAAAGTCATCACAATATCAAAACAATAATTCCCGAAAAAGTCCAAGTAGTCCAGGCATTCGGAAGAACAATGTTGTATCCTACATTTATGAGCACAATTCCTTGCGTAAGCACAATCTTATCGTCAAACAGGATAGCAATTTGTCTCAAAAAATGCTACTGAAACAGGATTCCCATGGGTCTCGTCAGTTGTTGATTAAACAAGAAAGTGCTTCAAGTGATGGATCACGACGCCTTCTCTATACTCAAGATAGTTGCGGTTCGAAAGTTTCACTTGCAAAACAAGATTCTGTTATTTCATACATAGAGACGAAAAGGTCTGGATTAGCAACATCGCATCATGATCGTTCCCAAGAATCATTTCATACCCAGGACACAATTTCTATAGACTCACGCAGAGGAACGCTTTGCAAGCACGACCAACAATTTTCGCACACAAACTCATTACTGGAACTCAAAAGACAAAAATTAGTTAAACAGGATTCAATACTATCCTTTGCTGATCAAAGAATAGGTGAGTAAATACGACATTATTATTATTCAATACGATATTTATTACTTTTACATGTAAAGATTCCCGAAAGAATCCGCTAATAAAACAGGAGTCCGTCATATCTTTTGCCGACCAACGAAGAGGTCTACTTTATAAGCAGGACTCTATTATTGCATGTCCAAATCGTTCTGGTGACGGAAGTGGACATCATGTTTCAATACTCAAAAAAACTGACTCCCAGCCAAGTTGTGGATTCTCATCACCACGTAGAAATATTGAATTTTCGGAGTGAACATGTTCCACTTACGAATACATATCTTAAAACTATTAATGAATAGTTTTTCTTAACAAAAATGATTTGGTATTGGATGGCATACAAATGGAATTTGTAAGGCTTTATTATTTTTAACACAATATACATGAAAAAATGAGACCTACATAAAATATTAAATAATTACTAATAACTAACAATTTGTTAAAAATAAAAACATGTTCTTAAACTGGGAAAGAAGAGCAGATAAGTTTAGACAAATTTAAAATATAAATATAACCAGTCTATCAATTTTATAAGTATTCAATTTTGTATTAGAAACACACTTAAGTCTAAATTTGAGTACCTACAGAATTTTATATAACACATACTCTTACAATTGTGGTTCAATTTGTAATGAAATTTTGATAAGGATAAAAAGAAAAATAGATAATAATCACAATCAATAGTTATACAAAAAACAAAAACATGATCAATACAAAATATTCATACAAACTCATGCATGTTTCTAATTGCATTATAGAAAGCTTTCTAGAAAATTATATGTTAAATATGTGAGTAAAACAGAAATGGGCACTGACCCAAATATTTGTACCCATCACATGTAGTGCTGAACGATAGATAATTCATGGTTTTTGATCACTCAAGTCACTTATTTTAAGATCAAGCTGATTGATGATTTTAAATTTTATATAGTAGGGATACAAGTTTATGTTTTTAAGTCGTCTATAATTGAGTTCTATGAGATTATGACGAGATTAGGAAATGGTAGAATTAATAGTACGGCTTGATTATTTTACAAAACAATGGTTATCGGTTATATGGTAAATAATAAAAAGTAGAAAAAGTCAATAACCGATTTAACATACCATTTACCGAAGCAAAACTTATTGCATATTCAGAAATAATTTTAGTTTTAGTTCTTAGAAAAAAAAAAAAATATGGTATATTACTAAAAATAAACAAAGAGAAAGTATTTTTATAGGATTATTATATATTGAGTAAATTTTGTAAGCAACATTCTCGTTGACCTGCTTCAATTGAGCATAAATTTAAAAAATATGTAATAAGTTCTACATATATAACGAAATAATTCAAACAACTAGCTATGACCTGCTAGTTCTTCAATTGCATTCCATTATATGTTATGAATTAATCGTTAAGATCGTCAACCATTTTAAATTTTTATCCATTTCGTCCTATGGAAGCAGTACAATCGAATAAAAATTGCACACCTCTTATTTTGACCCTTTCGTCCTCCAGTGTCAATTAGATGCTGATCATTTTGAATTTTCTGATTCAATATTGTATATTTTAATAGAATGCTTTCTTTTATTTTAACTTCAATATCAGATAATCACGAATTACAGTGAAACAAAAAGAAAATCAAAGCTGAAATTTACCCCTTATAACCTGAATTCAGACAATTTAGATAATCCTACAATAAATCTCTTTCCTACTTTATTCTACTTTTGCAAAGAATGATCCCATTTTATGTTTTAAATAAATAAAACCAATAAAGTAGTATCGCAACCTTTTAGTATGTAGGTATTCACACGTCAATCATGTATATTGAAGTACATCGCGATTTTTTACTCCCTTGTTCACATACGCTTTTTTTGGCTGAAGAGCCGATGCAGGCATTTGTTTCTTTTCTGCTCCCTATTACTTTGTGAATTCGTATCGTGCTGTGTGTATTCACTATAAAAAACAAAAAAAAACTACAGGGCAGGAAAAAATATTTGTGGATGAAACCTTGGCGAAACACCAGGGAGTCACTTCCCGTTCTGCGTTATCGTCATGTGAAATGTGCTTTCACCTTTACGGAAAATGCGATTCCCGTTGTGTGTTAAAAGGGAAACCGCTGATTATTTTTTGCTTAAATGAAAACAAAGCTAACGCCGGTCGAAAACGCACGTTTTGTATAGAAAATGACTTTAAATAAAAAAAGAAATCAGAGTAGGGAAAAAGCAACTAATCTTGTTTGTACATATATATTTATGCAAAATTCATTATATATCACTATTTGTTTTATTAGATTTGTAAGTGTTGATGGCGTTTTGATTATTGAAGCAATACAAATTCAAGTGTTACCTTTGTCATTTCCAATATCTCTGCGTAAATTAAATTAAATTAAAATTAAATTAATGATGAAGTCATTTTTGTAAAAGTTTCCTTCTTTCTTATACGTTGTTTACATATTTTTCATAAAAGCTTTCTTTAATAGGAACTCAGCAACTCTTATGCTATTCAGCAACTACTTTCAATTAGACAAACAAGAATCGTGTTTTTGTGCGTAGTGAAGTGAAAAAGTGAAATCGTCAAATGAAAACGATTGTGAAAAGTTTTTTTTCACAAAACGGGCATTGACCCCCAGCATTGTTATGTGAATATCGTTGAGGGCTGATTCCTTTAATGCTCTAACCTGTTAGAAAGCTTCTCAAATGCACCACAAAGATGGTATGCTTTAAAAGTCATTTAAAAAACTTCTGTAAGGTCCCTTGTCCAGGAAATCGCCATTTTATATATAAAATTTTTTGAAAAACAACCACAACACGATAAACAGAGCTTAAATTTTTCAATAGGCATGTTGTGTTTCATTTCACTTTATTCCCAAGAGTCTCAGACTACTTTTTTTTCTCTTCACAAAACTTCTTTTGAACTAAACAACAGACAAGTTAAGAATGCAACCCTTTAACCATGGTTGAATCATGTCAGAACTATAAGGTAGGGCCGAGTCGCTTAGTGCCCTCACTCGTCAACCAATAGTGAATAATGAGAATGCCGGCTAGTTGTCACAACGACGAATTTCGTAGAAATTGTAAACGAAGTAAATATAAAATTTTTTCAATTTACAAACTGTGCTGTCGCGTGTGTTAAATTTGTGATAATTTAAGTGAAAATATTATATAAACAATTTATACGTATATTTATATATAATAAAAATTATTTTATTATATATAATAAAAACTATAAAGTGTGGAAGAAGTCATAAATTTGCAAGAAAACTTGTAGCAATTCTATCCTAAAATCAACTGCGAAACGTGAACACAAAGAAACTCGAACTAGTCGGCATTTTCTCTGCTGCCTACTTCATTCTTCTCCGAGTCGGCCCTTGGTTCTGGTTTGAAGCTCAAACAAAATTTTGACTGATTCGATGAAGTGTTTGAAATTTATTTTAGCTCTCGGAGAGAGTTTTTTTTTGTTTTTACATAGAAAAGCAACAACAAATTTTGATTGTTTTAATCATTTGATTGATGTGTGAGCACCTATTATAAGTACGATCATTCCAATATAAAGATGATTTACGTGGATCAAATAAATCTACACAATTTTGGATATTTCTTGATCTAAAAATGCTATTTAATTTACTCGCACTAATTCTTATTCAGTTTTAAGGGCGAATTGAGCGAAAAATAATTTTTCTGGTTTGTATGAGAGCGGTGTATTTTTTATTATAAGAGTTTTGATCCAGCTTCAGTAACTCTGCAAGCTCTAGTCAGGTGAATATGACATATTTATTATATTAAGGGTATTCCCTAAATGCCTTTTAAAGTGCGTAAACATCTTAAACTGAACCCAATTTGCTTGGAATTGAGCAGTTTGAGAGACATTAGGGAAATACCTGTATTAATAAAAATTATAGAAATAAATAAATACTAATAGGGACAAAAGGGTTAAGTGACTAAGTTCTGCTTGCAAACTATACCCAAAGTATGGTAACATAGCCTATCAATATTTCATCTATGTATGTCGATCGTAGCAAATACATCCGTCCTATCCTCTTACAATGTTTCCAATGTTCTGACCGGCAATAAATAGGTACTATAAAACTGTATGTGAATAAATTCAAAATTTTGTCTAACATAGCCATTGTTGATGAACGAAATCTTTATTGATCACAGGCCAAAGTGAATAATTTAAATACTCTTAAATATAAAAGATCTACATTTATTTTTTAGCCCTATATAAAAGTATACCTATTGGACAATGACCAGAATTAAAAACTTTTCTCAGTTTATTGGCGAACCATCTTCGTGAAGATGTACAATCAAGCAAAAATAATTGCTCTTAACTCTTGAGTTATCTAAAGGAATGTAATTACTTACATACTTATTTGGCGCTTAGTTTGGCCTCATCTAAGAACGTGCGGCAGTCAGTTCTATTCTGCGCTTGCTGGAGACTGTTAGAAACTCCAGGTTGTCCAACACTTGGCCCTTGTAACAGAGACGTGGGCGTCCTTCTCTGCGATGACTGTCGCCGGGTATCGAATCGAATATTTTTTCACTGGGTGTCTCACAGTGGGTCAATGGCCTGCTGTTCTATCCAAATTGATTTTCTGGTCGTTAAAATTGAGCCAGCGAAAATATTTTCTAAAAAATTTCTATAAAAAAATTCAATTTTCATTATAAATCAAGATTTTGTCCACCAATCCGTCACTCTCATTAACACTTGTGGTTTTAAGTTCCGTGCGCAACAACACCGCCATTTTTTTTTTCTACTCTGAACAAGGGTAACGAAAGTCAGATCGAATGATTTTCAGGAAAAAGAATGAGTCAACTTGGCCACTCGTTTCGCTCACTATTTAGGGGGTTTCGGACTACATGTAGAATCAACTTGACAGGTCGGATGGACAAGAAGGAAGTGTAAAAGCAATTACTGCGGTTCGTCCGACAAGTAGAATGTAAATCAAAAAGTTTTGATTTTTCTGTTGGTCCGTCCTACATGTAGTAAGTGTGAAAGCACGATTATCCGACTTCATATATTTTCTCATTCTAAAAAAATCGTCGTAGAGTGAACATATGAAGAAAAAGGTAAACAAAGCACAAAGTTGAATATATTAAAATGGCAGCTGTTTCGCATACTGTGTTCCTTCCTTTGTTTTTTTGTCCTCTTCCTTCAAGACTTAATCAATTTTTAGAGCAGCAGAAATGCTGAAAAATTATGAAGTCCATCCGACATGTAGAATAGTTTGAAAACTCAAACAGACTTTCCCGTTATTCTGCAGTCCTACATACTCCATCCCATGATACAATGATAAGGTAGGGCCGCTTCGCTGAGTGCTCTCACGCGTCAACGAAGAGTGGATAATGAGAAGGAAGATATATGTCAAAACGACGAATTTCGTAGAAATTGCAAATGGAGAAAATATTTTATGTTTCCAAGTTGCAAACAGTGCGATCGCGGGTGTTAAATTTGTGCTAATTTGAGTGAAAATATTATAAAAACAGTGTAATAAAAACTGTAAAATGTGAAAGAAGTCTTAAAATTGCAAAAAAAAAAAACTGGAACAGTTTTAACATAAAGACAACTGCGAAACGTGAGCATAAAGAAATTCGCGATGAACAGCTGATTTTGACATCTATTTCGCTTTATTCTGCTTTCTACTCCATTCCTCTCCAAGTTGGCTTTACCTTATAATCCTACCATACTCCATCCTACATGTAGTCCGAAACCCCCTTTTAGCAGAGTCTAATGCCAGGGATGTGGCGAAGAAAAAAATAAATCTTTTACTTTTTAGTAGCAGGGATGTTATAAAGCACTAAGTCTTTACACTTATGTCAATAGTAACCTAATAAACTGCACGTCATGTACAGGTGCGCTTGACAATTTTCTAACTGAAATTGGACCTTAATGTAAAAAATAAATCGAGGAATAATCCGAGCCTCCGACGGAATTAAACCTACGCTACGCATACATAAACGTAGAGGTAATTAAAACGGCTTTTTTATATAACTATATTCGTTTTTGAATTCCGCATCAATCTGTCATATATTGAGAATTTTTGGAATTTAAAACAAACTGACCAAATACGAAAATCCAAACATATCTTAAAACCTTCTAAAAAAAATAAAATTTTTTCTTGGCTAATTTTAAGCCTTTTTATTTTATAAAATGTTTTGTTTAGTTAATCCTTATTGAGTAGTTTAAACTTTTTTCGTAAAAATAGATTATTTGAATATACAAATTTTTAAAACAAATTAGAAGAGAACTCAAAAACGAACATTAAAATAATAAGTTTCAGTATATCGGATTTTTTACCTTTAGGTTCAATTTTAGTATGAAAAACTTGGTTTTTAGTAAAAATTTACTTTTTCATTAAAAAATCTGGAAAACAGAAAACGAAAATCGAAAATCTAGCCAAACAGATTGATAGATAATTCAGAAGTAAACATTTAAAAAATAATGTTCCACTAACTCAATTTTTTCGTGCAGAAAATCAATTAGGGTGGAGCAGTAGGTCATTGTCCCACCGTGCGTAGGCTTCCACAAGCTTAATATTCCCTAGCCAGCGAAGCCGCTCGATTTTTATGCGCTTGACAATGTCGATGTCGGCGTTGTTACTAAATCTAGCGAAGGATCTTTCTATAAAAAGCTTCTAAAGTCTTTCTCATTATTTGTTATTTGTTTTGCTTTTATTCGTTTAAGCCTGATTTTGACAGGTGCTGTACCCACCACAAGAGAGAATTTTAACTACTACCACTACCTTGTCTTATTATACTATGGAACTGCTTAGCTTACCGGTTTTTTGTGGCATATTCTTTAGTAGTGATTTTTGTTGTGCTCATATCATTGGAGCAGTTTCTATTGGATCCCAGGTAGATGAATTCCTTAACAACCTCGAAGGAGGTATTGTCAACAGTAACGTTTGGATAAGCCTTTCTTGTGTATTGGGAAGAGCAAACTGAGGCTCCAATCGTTTGGAATGCATTCTTCCACCCATATTCTGCATAGAAACTCGTGTGTGTATTTAAACAGATCTTCGCCTCCATTCTTGAACAACTCAGCCGCCGTGATTTCACTATATTCGCCAGCGGAACCTCATCGCTGTCATCCACAATTGGGTCTTCAGGGATATTATCTCTATTGGAGGGATATTTATCGACGCCGATATTTAGAAGCTAAGAGAAATGTTCCCTCTATATCGTCAGTGTACTCTGGATATCTGTCACTAGATTCTCATTTTCATTTTTTCAGGAAAAGGCTTAATTCTTAAAACCATCGCCCAGGCATCTTATTTATTAGGCATCATATTTTGGGGCCTCATTCCTGTTGTTATGCATTTTAATTTTCTCGTACTCGCGCTTACCTCTCTCTCTTTTAATCTCTATGTATCGCTCCTTAGCAGAGCACGTTACAACCAGGGATGAAAAATTAAAATTTAATAATGTACCTTATTTCCCAAAAATATGTACATTTTTGGTTACGAATGTACCTAAAATATTCATCATTATTTTAAGTTTTTTTACAAAAACAAACTGGAATACCTGCATCGCTCCGGGGTGGTATAGCATTCAGGGAACAATGTATGGAACGTAATGACTGTATGGAAAAGTATGACCACACTTAAATAATTCAATGCATTTGAAACAGTTTTTAATTATAGTTTTTATGCTCAGTGCATCAATTTAACATGTATTTACAAGGCATCTGAATAATGAAATAAAAATTAATTTCTCAACTTTTGTCTAGTTTACTTTTAACGCCTTTCATGAGAATTTGCACAACTTTCTTAATGATGGAATATCCGTCAGGTTTTCTTGGAGTGATCGATGTCTCTTGCAATTAAATCTTTTTTCTTTAAGTTTTATTTAGCCAATGCCCAATAGCATTCAATCGGTCGGAGTTCTGGGGCGTTTGGTGAATTTTCATTTTTGACTACAAATTTGACGCTATTGATTTCAAGCAGATTTAGTTTGGAGTTGGAGTAATGAGCGGTTGCCAAATCTAGCCAGACTATTGCGGAACCATTATGCTTCTTATAGAACGATAAAAGTCGCTCTTCAGACACTATTTCTGATATACATAATTCGGAATTTATTGTGCCTTTAGTTGCAAAAGAGGACGATTTCAAACCACATGTGCAAATAGCTTGCCATACAAGAGCCTTGTCACCAAATTTGTTCAATTGCACAGTACTTAGAGTTTCTCTTTTGTGTAGAATTGTGGGCCCGAAAGTGTGTTGTAATCAAACTTAGCCTAGGTTTCGTCATCCATTGCTATGCAAGTGATGTTTTTTTATTCGCTCGTAAAATGCGCACTCTTTTCAATAACAAGTTGTTTTTCTGATTTTTTCGGGCTCTTCTGCTTTTTGCAAGGCAGTAAATTGTTACGTTTTTTTTAACCTTGAATCGTCGCACAGCTTGTTTCTCCCTTTTTGGCCAAATATTGAATAGGCATTGAAGGGTTCCGCTTAATAAGGGCTAAGAGCTTTTTCTAACTGAGGATTACTTGCTGCCTTTTCTTTCCCTGTTCTTCGCAAGTCTTCCAAGGCAGCCTTACCAAACTTTTGCCACTATGCGCTTTACTGTTTTATGAGTAATATTAAACTGTTAAGCTAAAATTCTGTAAGAAACCTTTTTTTCTGAGCAGAAATTGTGCAAAACTTCTTTGCGAGAATCTAATGAAATACGTCTCATCTTCGAGTTTAAAATAATAATAAAACAAACAGCTGTCTTTGACAGCTGAAAGCATATTCTAAGACAACGCTGGTATGCAAACGTTAACAAAAACTACACTAGAAAAAAACTTACACACAAAGTGGGGACAAAGTTTTCGATACAGTCCTTAAAGCAACGCACAATGCAGGTGATCCACCTACAACAAGTAAATATAGTAAGTACTTTATATCTGAGGAATAAATTTCATAAACTTACTTATCCATCGCTGTAATATTATAAAGGCGCCAAAGAAAAACCGCACATAGAGAAAGAGTTCTAGTTCTTAAAGCTTATTTTTATACAAACAAAATATAATTTTTAGAATACTTAGTAAAATATTCGTTCAACCAAAGGCGGTATGTACCTAAAATAAAGTGATTGTACCTAACGTACCTTTAAGGTGGAAAACGTCGGAAAAGGGTACAATTGTACCTACTTTTTCATCCCTGGTTACAACTCGCATTTCTCGTACTTGTGCTTTTCTGTCTGCCTTTTTTTCGCTAGAAGTCTCTCTACCCTTATCTTCTCTGTGTATCACTCTTTAACAGCGCGCTTTACAACTGACGCAAGGCGGCTTTGTAGGCAACCCCTTTCACTGCAGTAGTGTCGCGGCACTCCTGGTCATGGCTGATTTCGACGAGAACGGTAGTTAATAACCTTGTTAGGCAAGCAAAGAATGACATCGTCGATCGCAGAAGTGCTTTCTGAAGCAGGAGTGAGAGTCGCATAGGGTTATGTTATGCTGGCGGTCAAATGATCCCTGGTCACGTCGTTTGGAGCGAAGCTTTTTACTCCTCGTTCTGTGATTTGCTTGGAATGAAATCTGAAAAATTTTCGACAGATTTTTTCTTGGAAATTTGATGGTTTCTTTGTTTGCTAGTGCTTATTACAACAAGAAAATTTAATACTTTAATATGTAATACTAATAATATTTTCGGCTGGCCCGTGGGATCGAACCCACGTCCTTTTATACGAGAGTCCAACGCACAATCCACTAGGCCACAAAGACTTGTTAGAAATAGTTGTTAATTCAATGCTAATTATAACAGAAGCTATGCTGCAGTAGATCGCCACCATCTATCAATAGAAAGAGGATTGTGTATTTGCTACAACTATCAAAAATTTGCTTTTATTTGCCACAAGGTGTCTCCAGCATCGGTTTGTTTGTATTGTGAATGCGTTTGTGGTACTGTTGGCATAGACTATAAATTATTATCTAGAGATTGCATCAACTCTGCTAAATCTCTGGCATGTGTTAACAGAGTTTTTTTTCTTTGTTTTTAAGTGAAATAACTGTTAACACATGCCAGATAATAATTTACACTCTATGACACGTGCGTTGACAAGTGCTTTTTTAAGTGTCAAAAAATAGATATTAAGAAATATGGAATTAACAAACGCATGCATGAGTCAGTGCAGCCAAGTTCACAACCATGTGTGAAGAGTCAAAATGGAGAGTCGCTGGCATTATATGCCCGTATATGTAATTGGCGTGGAAATTTGACATTCAACAATAAAAAAAACAGTAAATATGTTTTCTGTATATATGTTATTTATTTTATGTTATTTTAAATTTTTGACTTTAAAAGTAAATTTATTAAAAAGAAAAAATTATTAAGCTATCAAATCTATGTAACTGCGAAAAAGCTTCGCTTTTCTCGTGTGTCCAACGACGCACCTGTGTTTTTGCTTCTTTTTTCGTTTGATGAGCTCTGTGCCCAAAGTATGTTATGCTGACGGTCATATGATCCCCAAACATTAGTATACTTTTTGCTACTTTTACTACTTTATCCGAAAAAAAGTATCATCGTTGAACATGGTTGAGTGTTGATATTAAGCAGTGAGGTGCGCGAAATTTAACGCACCGAAAAAGCTGTAGTGACCATGATACAATAATAAGGTAGGGTAAGCAGATTCACCACACCGACCTGGAATGTCAAATTATAAAATACTGTGCTGCCGTATCTTATAAAATATGCACGAAAAATCCGTGATTGTTCTTTGCATTTTTGATGAATGTCTTAGCTGTGGCGACATGTTATAACTTCGTTAACTTCGGTGTTCGGCAATTCGTCAAAAATTGGAATGTGTAACACATTCGACGCGATAATTTTGATAAAATATCGCTTTGTTTCCTTTTTTCAGACAATTTTACTTTTTATTTATGCTCTATATACTTTAATATTGATATTTCGCTTCGACGTTCGCTTCGAAAGTGAAGTTATTAAATGTAGCCACTGCCATTATTATTAAAACATTATTAAAACATTATTTTGTTATTAAAAAAGTTTTGAAGTTTTTTTGGAGTTTTTTCATTCGCCATTTGCCCATAGGCCATTCGCTATAAAATCGTTCTGATACAGCAGTGCACTTCAGTTCTTGTAATTTGTGAATATATTAAGTAAATATATATTTATAGTTAATTTCAAAATGTTTAGTAATGTCAAAAAGAAGTTCTGCCATCTTTCATACAACGTCATCTTCTTCATCATCTTTCATACAACCTGCAGATTAAATAAAAAGATTAAAAAGATGAAATAAAAGCAAAGTGTCCATTTTTAAACACTAGTTTTTGATTTATGTTTAACAGTTTCTCCTTCAAACGGCAATAAAAAATTATATATTACATTTATAGTGGACATTAGAATAAAAATGTTTAATAAGAAATAAAGAACACAAAAACTATACTAAAAGTAATATGCAATAATTTACTGAAAACAAAGCTTTAAAATCACAAAACAGCGATTTATTTTATTGTAAATACCTTTGTCTGAATTTATCCTATTTACCCTACAAATAGTTTCCTTTCTAATTATTTGTCCCACATTTATCAATAATACAGGAAAGTGGCAATGCTAAAACACATTTTGGCATTCGAGGTCGGTGTGGGGAATCTCCTTACCCTACCTTCCCTGTAGGAAAATCAACTAATTTAAAAGTAGTTGATAAAGTAGTTTTTTGTCAACCACAACTAGTTGAAATTCTGACTTTTTTCCATAGAACGAACTAACTTATTTTGTATGGTGATGTCCGCTAAATAAGTCAATTGACTTTCGTCTGCATATATTTTCAACTACTTGTTAAATTAGTTACATTTAAATTATTTTTTTAATTGCTTTTAAATAACCAATTGAAAACTATTACTGATGGCCTAAAGTTAACAATATTTGATGAAATAACATGGTTAAATATATATAAACTTGTAATCTAATAAAGATTTGCATTTAAAACATGTCAACATCAGAGTAGTTGCCGCCTTAATATAATAAAAAGTAGTTTATATACTGGTATATTTTAAATTAGTTTTATAATTAGTTGTTTTTAAAAACAAGTTAGTTTGTTCCTATAGGGTTATTATTGTATCATGGTAGTGACGAGTGACTGACGAGTGGCTGACACGCACACATAAGTGAAGTTGTCATATCCCTATAGGAACGAACTAACTTGTTTTTAAAAACAACTAATTAAAAAACTAGTTTAAAATAAACCAGTATATGAACTACTTTGAATTATATTAAGGCGGCAACTACTATGATTTTGACATGTTTTAATTGCAATTTTTTATAAGATTACAAGCTTATATATATTTAAATATGTTATTTCATCAAATATTTTTAACTTTAAGCCATCAGTAATACTTTTCAATTGGTTGTTTTAAAGTCATTAAAAAATAATATAAATATAACTAATTTAACAAGTAGTTGAAAATATATGCAGACGAAAGTCAATTGACTTATTTAGCGGACATCACCATACAAAATAAGTTAGTTCGTTCTATGGGAAAAAGTCAGAATTTCAACTAGTTGTGGTTGACAAAAAACTACTTTATCAACTACTTTTAAATTAGTTGATTTTCCTACAGGGATCTTATTAGGGGGTTCGTAAAATTTACCACACTAATACAATCAAACACAATTCATGCACACAACACCAAAACTGGTTTCACGCAGACTGATCACTACAGTTATTTTTGAAGAACTCACTGCTCACGCAGACTGAGCACTGCAGTGTATTTAGGGCCAATTTCAACTTGTAGTCGTCTACCTTTCTCTGTGTAGGGTTTGCGCACATTTTTTGTTGCGCACAGAGGTATAAAAATCTTAGCTGCGGCAAGATAATGATCCGAGTGGCGCCAAGGATCGTGCGTACATCTAATACACTGGAAGAGTGCCTTGCGTCAATCGAAAAGTGATTAATTTGGTTGCGCGAAGGGATAGCCACGTGGCGTTATGAATATTGAGATACTTGGCTCTAGTGCTACTTAAGACCATGTCTCATGCTTTGGTGAAGACAATCAGCCTCATTCCGTTATCGGAGGTGTTGACGTGAAGGTTTACTTAAGCGTCTTGAGGGTGCTCCTAGAAGCCTAATGGTTTTAACTTCTTTGTCTTCTTACGCAGCGTGCACACATATTAGGCTTATGTTGAAGAATTTAGCCTTGATGGGGATTATGGCAAGTCGTTCGATTACAGGAGTGAGTTCCAAAACGTGGTGACGTTGTTTTTTGCCGACTACAAATCCCAATCCAATCTCATGCTTTTCCGAATTGCCGCTGCAGTAGATATCACAGAATAATTGACATAAGCAACACTGTCTCTTCCATGACATTTCTAAGATTGCAGTGATATCAATTTTATATTTTTCTAAGATATCAATCAGTTCGATAGAGGAACTTTCCCAATTAAGGGTTTGGACCTTCCAGGTGCATATTCGTAAACCAATATCAGTTTTTAGTTTGCGGTAGTCGGCATCAGATGACAGATTTGTTTTACGTCGTTTCATTGGAACGTTTTTTCGTGGTGGGCTTCAAATCGGGCACAACCTTTAGTGGTTATGTAGGGGCGTACGTATATAGCGAGCCGCTTGATAGAAGTACGGACGCCCGCATGTAGCCGCACCTTACCTGGTAAAGGGTTCTGGAACTATTGACCTCTCTGTGAGTTGTGCCAATCCAGTTCTTTAAACATCTACTCTTTTAAACATATACAAATTCAATAAGATTGTCACTTTCTAATTAATTTAGTTGTCAAAATTTTCTGCAAAGATAGAAACGTAAAATATTCAATTTTAAAATTTAATTATTTCCTCCTGAATAGAATTTAATCTAATTATTTAATCTATACGTTCAACCGAAACCTAGTTCTTTTCATTTGCAGTTCGAGGCATCAGTACGAATCTTAAATATTTAAAAAAAAAAATTACGTGATAGAACGTAAAAAAAAATATTATAAATATTCTTTATTTTATATACTGGACTATACAAATTTATTTATACACCGCACATATCCGTTTTATCGATCTGTGGTCTATGAGTTATATTCATTATCAATAAATAAAATGTTGATACTGCAGTAGAAACTTTAGAATAATTAAGAAAAAAATTAACGAAAATGTATTTAAATATTTTGTATTTGAAAATAATTTTATTCACAGAAATGACAAAACTTTTTATAAAAGAGTTCATGAAAAAAAAGACTTCTTCCTACTTTGTCGTATCCTAAGATGACATTACTTAATTACTGAACATTAAGTTCAGATAAGAAAAAAGTTTGATTGTCTTGATATTTTAATGCTCGTTTTTAAAGGTTGAAGACATGAAATCATTAAGAATATTCAATTTATTTGTTTAAGTCCTGTTATATTGTTTTCTGATGATTCTGAGACATTTTATAAAGAAGTGGTAAGCTGATATGTCACAATCAGCTGACAGACCTACACAGATAGAATTTAAGAAAAAAATGATTATTCCTTGAAAGAAGTTTCTTTTCAAGCACTTTTTTCATTTTTGTCCATGAAACCCTTACTGGGAGCTAAGCAAAAACACGGTACTCGGCTTCTAAAGGACCATATAGACGAAAAACTAATTGCAAAACTGGTTGATAAACTGGTTGGTAGTTGTTGGAAAAAAGTCATGTGTAGATGAGTCCAGTAGCTGGATTCCCAAAAAGTTAACGATAATAATTTTTGTCGTTATCGGTCATTATGCGTGTCATATTCATAGAAAATAATAGCAAGTTCTCACGGCACCCTGAACAACGTAATTCGGCTCTCATTCGTAATTCGAGGCTGAATTATGTTCTGAATTAAGTAATTTGGCATACAAAATTTGACAAGCGAATTACCACATCCGAATTACGTAGAAATCGGTTTCATCTCTAATTTTTATCGAAAATTAATCGAAAACCACAAGCAAAACACAAGAAGAAAAAAATACAACACAAAACAAATAGCCAAATTCTCAATGTCAGCCTACAAAGTGAGTATCATTGCTTAAAAAATAAATAATATAATAAGCAAATATTTATTTTGTACTTTTTTTTCCCATTTTCGTTCTCCACAACAAATCAAACAAAATTAAATTAAAATACACAAAGAACAGCTATCAAACCGAATTACGATTGCTTCGTGAGAACAGGGTAATCCACGTTCGTAATTCATAGTCAGAATTACTTAATTCAGACTGCCGTGACAACATGCTATTAAAGTTTTGGCTGGTTAAGAGGGGTACACATTATCGATCATGAGTGACACACATGCTCAAATTCTCTCTTTTAACGCAGGTGACCATTCTTTTTCGTTAGTCAACAGTCAATCAAAAATTATTTCTGATTGAGTGACAGTCAGCGGCCATATTTGTTGAATCTTTGAGTGTCACTTATGATCACCAATGTTTACCCGCTTTTAACGACAGCGACAATCGTCACTAATAGTACGTTTACATATGAGGATTAAGAGAAAGAAGATTAGCCTAATCTCCTTCTGTAATCTCAACTATTTACACTATCCTGATCGAGATTAACTTTGACATTTCGTGGCTTTGTTTTATGTATTTACGTTCTCTAATATTTGTTAAATTCGATGCTTTACCTTACATTTTCACATTAATTTTTTTTAACATTATTCACGGTGTACTTTTTACATTACATAAAACTACATTTATAAATTCAATATTATTTTATATAATTATATAAATTTAGCACCTTAACAATTTGTAAACATTTATTTTATATTTCATTTTATCACTTCTTTACAGAGTTGCTTTTTTTATGTAGCTATCGATATTTACACGGTTGCAGAAATTTTTTGAGGAGATTAAGAAGTAGATTAATTTCTAATCTTGTTCCGAAGAGATTAACTTTTGTATGGCTAATCTCGTAAAAATCAACGAGATTAGCGAGTTAATCTCCTCGAAGGGCTTAATCTCGATTTAATCCTGATATGTAAACGTACTATAAGACGTTTTGGAACCCCGCAACAGGTCCTATTTTCAGATTTTCAGCCAGTTTATTAATCAGTTGGTAAAAATTAAAAAGTTTACATTTTTTGCGATGAAAAATCAACCAGTTCTTCAGCTGGAGGTGTTTTTGTAGCAAAATCAGCAACCAATCGTCAGACTCATATTGAAAATATTGTCAGTAGCTTTCATTTTCAATATACTACGCAATATGTTTTCGATATAAGAAAAGTATTAGAGCTGGCATTGAAAAATTGGCCTATGCGTCTGTAAAAAAAAAATCATCCACCACTTTTTCTATCAGTTTTGCAATTACTTTTTGTAGTTTTGCTCGCCTATAGCGCGCTTTAGTCGCTTACCATACAAAATTTTGACAATTTGACAAGACTTAGCAAATTTGTTAATTTTAGCAGGTAACAGGACTTTACAAATATAGTGAATAACCTTATGATATTATTATACCCTTATAATAAACCTTATAATATACCTTATAATAAAGAATAATGGTCGCTGAACTAGTAACTAATTACTGTAAGTAATTACAAAAAACTTGCGATTTAAGAGACTTGTAAAAAATTTTTCAGGGGAATTATCGGGTCTCCACATACTTTCTTCTAATTGGAATTTTCGGAGGAGTGCTAGATTACTAGCTAGGGAAAGATCACCTTTCTTTACAAGATAAAAATTAGCTTTTGGTCATCAGATAACTTTTATCAGGCAGATTTCTTTGCAATTCAACCATCTTTATAATTATAATGAAAAAGCCTTGAATTAATTTGTATATGTGTGTATAAAAATTAATATCTTTCTGAACACAAAGAGCACAGTTATTTTTTTATACATTTTGACAATAAAAACAATCTTAAAACATAAAATTTCTTCGAAAACACTAAGATCAAAACAGCGATATTTGTAAAATATCGACAACTTTTCAAAAGATAACCTACGAAATATATTTACTGCAAAAATAAGGTACAATAAGATAAAAATAAGGTTTGGGAACCTTGAGAGTTCAGATCTTTTATTTCATATGATATATTTCTTATATATAAATATGTATATATAACAGCGGTAATTCGCACAAATTAAATATACCCTGCCATTACATGTGTACTTCGTATGTCAAGTTTAATAATAACTAATTGATATTTTTGGAGATTTTAATTTTAAATAACTCAAAAAGTAATTTATATCCTATGGAATATATATAAATATTAATAAACATACGTATTGTCAACCAATAAAAAAAATTAGCCTTTGCGTTGTCTGTTTTAAGCAAGAAAAAAGAAAAAAATAAAAAAATTAATGTTTAATAAATAAAATAAAAACTGCTAACTATAAAAATCCTTAATTGTTAAATAATATACATATATATGCGTTTTCCTGCAGGCCTGTTAATCATTTAATAAAAATCATACTTAAAAAAGATTAAAGCAAATTATTTGTTTCTTTGTTCTTTGTGGTACAAAGATTGCAAAATTTATGAATTATAGATTATTTGGCAAGCAATCACAATGCTACAAAACAAAGAGAAAGTGTTTTGTTTTTAAATTATTGAAACTAGTCGCTATTTTATGGAGTACAATATTTCACACGCAAAAAATTTTGTATGCTTAGGTTTAATAAATTCAGATTAAATTCCATTTAGAAGAAAACAAAGATTATTAAAAAATTTCATAATCATTAAACTATAAAATATTTAGTTTATAATATTGTTTAACAAATATGAATATCAATATATTAAACATATGAAAATAATAATATTTTAATCTATATTTGAAAATATGCAAAGCAATAATAAAGGTTTTACTAAATTATTACACATTTTTATAATTTTAATTGGATTAACTTTTACTTTATATTTTTCATTTTAGTGTTTAGTGCTCATAAAGTCGGAAAAGGCTTTGTCCCTGCTTCTTATTTATGATCAATTGTTTTGTACGTAATATAAAATGATTGAGCGTACACACATAGCCAAGAAATGTAAATTTTTGCCGACTTCGACTGGTTCATGTTAGTCACGGTTTGTATTGGTTTATAATTGCATTTGTGAATGAGAGATGCGGACATCAAGGTGAGACAGGGTAAGTTTAAGGGTACCTTTATGTAATATGTAATATAACGCGGTTCTGAAGGCGTTTTTTGAAAGAATACCACAAAAAAAGGATCAGAGATATTGTTATATAGTGTTTTTATTGATTTCAACCATTATTAAAGTAGGGGAATATCTCCGGTTGTGAGCCATTCCCGGCTGTGAGACAGTCCATTTTTCTATTTAGTTGAAACGGTTACTCTAATGTTAGTACTGTCAATGGCAACACTCTTCATATGGAATATCATAAAAAAAATGCGATGTCATGTACAACTTTTGTGTCGATCTCATTTTAACAAATTGAAATAAAACATTTTTTTATGTTCTTTAATAATAGTTGAAACTAGTTACAAAAAACTTTATATCAATATCTCCGACCATTTTTTTTGTAGTATTCTTTCAAAAAACACCTTCAGAACCACTTATATTACATAAAGTTACCCATAAAGGGAATTGCAAAGGATTGACGTCAAATCTTGATCAGAGTAACATAGGTCTTAATGTTCTCAAGGTACTTCATATAGTTCTAGGTCAAGAATTAACGATCAAGTCTTGCGTTTGTGGATAAGAGACGTACGACATTAACGTGAGAGACGGTAAGTTTAAAGGGAATTACAAAGGATTTACGTCAAGTCTTGATTAGTGTATGGAAAATCAGGTCATAGCAAAATTTGCGTTCTAAATATTACCATTACCTGCGAAGAGTTAATGGTCTTACAAAATATTTTATTTTCCACCGAAAGCATTTTCGACGTCAGTTGAAATCAAACCTGGAATCATCCGAAACAGATACATTAAACGCTTCACATTAATGCTTTAGTCGAGCCATACAAAATACAATCAAATCGTCAACTGAGTCGGTTGTTGCTCAAATCAACGCGTGTACGGCTTTGTCAAAAGGTAATTCATTATTAGAAATTCGCATTAAATTTAAATTATTCTAATAAATTCAGATGATATATATTATTAGTTCTGCATTTATTTTAGTAACAACTTCGGCACTCCATAACAATATATAAATAAATATATAAATTATATATAAATATATAATCTCTTTTTATCTACTTGTATTCTATGTTTAACATAATTACATTGCAGCGAAACTTAATGGAACACTTTGAAAAACAAATCACACTTGCACAGAATAAAGCGAGATAGATGTCAAAATCAGCTGTTCATCGCGAATTTCTTTATGCTTACGTTTCGCAGTTGTTTTCAGGTTAAAACTATTAAAGGTTTTTTTGCAATTTTAAGACTTCTTTCACATTTTATAGTTTTTATTACACTTTTTTTATAATATTTTCACTCAAATTAGCACAAATTTAACGCGACCGCACTGTTTGCAACTTGGAAACATAAAATATTTTCTTCATTTGCAATTTCTACGAAATTCGAACAAAACTGCCAAGAGTAAATTATGTGAGAGGAGAAAGAATTAACTTGCACGCATCAATTTCAAGATTTATTTAACAAGGTAGTGTCGTCTCGGAGCGGTGGGTACCGTAGCTGTCAAACACATAGAATATTGTAAAAATCAGGGTTTGACAGCTGCGATACTCAGCACAAGAGAGAATCTTAACTACTAACACTCAAGGTTGATTTATAAGGTTGTCGCAAGGGAGAGAGCGAGTACCCATAATTGTCAAATCGAAGCTGACAGCTCATAGAAAATCTACAAGTGCTCTCTATTATCATCCGTTTTTCTTTCGTAGTCATTCGCAAAATTGGCTGGTTTTGACAATTATGGGTACTGAGAAGAGAGTGCGATCAGCCCTGCGACAACCTTATAAATCAACCTTGCTAACACTACCTTGTCTTATTCTACCATGGTCAAGTTTTTGACTTTGTGCTTTGTATTTTCGTTGTCCCGTTATTTTTCATTTAATTTAAAAACATGATATAATTATGCAGGTAGCATTGATAAGGGTTGATTTTCTTGCCTTCAAGTAAACCATTTTGTGTCAAAAACAGCTGTTCGTGCAACAAAGCGAATATAAAAAACATCATTTCTATAAAAACTGTGTTTTAAGCATTTATAATTATGAAAGTTGTGAAAAAACTATGTGTGATTTGTGCTAAACGTTTCCAGTCGGTAGTGCTAAATTGAATGTAGTACTTAAAATCGAATGTCGTCGTCAGCGTTGGATTTCGTTTCTTCCATATGCACTTGCAGCTGCTGAGGTTGCTGCACTTAAACATTTTTTTTGTGTTTGCACTAAGTAACATTAAACTAAAAAATTACTTTCGTTTCACTAATAATAACTCCATATTATTGCTATGCTAACTTTTTACAATAAAATAAAATAGGAAATATTTTATAAGCCAATCTTTGCTTCTTTGTAAACATAAACAATGGCAAAGACATAAACAATAATTGAACTCTCTCTTCTTAACATTTTTTTTTTTTTTACATATAATAGTTCCAAGGGAATCGTTACTTCTACATTGTCTTATACAACGATTTTAGAAGAAAATGTGGAATACTTGATTTCAACACTGTAAACTGAAGCGTCAAGTTTAAAGGGGAATATCCAAAAGTGTACCGTCATATCTTGACGAGTGTAATTCGCACCTTACAAGGTCAATGAATCATTCATATGTTTTAGTGAATTTTTGTTTGTATGCGTCACACAGACTCGTTTATGGCTTGATTGACCAAAATCAAATTATTTTGATATTTTTCAATAATTGTCCATCGGCTCGATGTGTGTAAGGGCTGGGTTGATCGCTTGGTTCGTCGTGCGAAATCATGTATGCAGAAAAGAAAGAATTGGTCAAAAAATTTAGAGGAAAAACCGTTTTTGGCAGAGTTTATTGAAGTTTATTTACAGTTTATTTATAATTTTTAACAATTTGAAGAGATTTTAGTTTGATAGGTTCACTCTTCGCATGTCTGTATTCCACGAAAAATATTAGAGAATGAAAATTTGACGGTATGATTGATGTGTGTTAAGAGGGTTTCAGACAATACTACATGTCTATCCGACATGTAGTTCATCAAAATAACGGCATTTTTTTATGAGCTTTTAGACATACTCCATGTTGGATAGACATTATTCTTTTTTAGCCCTCAAAAAGAACACCTTAGCAAAGGCAAAAGAATTTATTGCTGCTCTCATAAAAAACCATAAAGTTCAATAAATTCCTTAAAAAATTCTTCGTTATTTCTTTGTTTATTTTTTCATTATTTTTCTATTGATGTTGACTAATCGACGATTTTTGCAGAATGAAAAATGCAGCGTGTCCGATGAACATGTGGTCAAACAATACTACATGTCAGATGGGCCGGCAGAAAAATCGAAATCATTTGATTTTCATACTACATGTTGGATGGATATGTTGTTTTAGCTTTTACACATCGTACATGTCATCGGACACGCAATGTCCATTGATCAAGTAGTATTGTCTGAAACCCCCTTAAGCAATAGCATCAATCCACAAGTATACATGATGAGGCCCGGTCACATGATCAAATTTTTCATCCAACAAGTCATCAAAAAATTTGACCAACAGAAATATATATGGAATTTGACGAAAAATTTGACATGTGAACACTCATCAAATTGTTGGTCAAATCATTTGACGAAAATTAAAATATTTTGATTTTTCGGTTGTTTGACCAACGATTTGATGAAAAATTTGACGTGTGAGCAGTCGTCAAATTTTCTAGTGCGATTTCATCACTTAAAAAAAGATTTCAACGCGAACACATCAATTCAAAATGCACGATGAATAAGATTTTTGTAATGATTTTATTGAAATTTATAGACTACATCCATAACTGGCAGTTTAAATCGGAAATTTACATAAAAAAGATTATTTAGATATAAAGCATATGGAGTGCTGCTAATGTGTTCACTTCGGTGTGCAAGGCAATAATGAAATTTGACGAAAAATTTGATAATATGAACACTCGCGTGGTCAAGCTGTTTGACCAATATTCTGATGAAGAATTTGAGAATGTGAGCGCCCCTATTGATGTCAAAAGATTGACCGTGTAAGCTCCGCATAAGCAGCAACTAGGGAAAACTTAAGGAATCGATAGTGTAATCGACTTAATCTCAGCTCTAATGTACCTTAATATTCCTCAAAGTTTATATCATACGTATTTTGCTGCTCTATGTTAAAAAAAAGAATTTTAATTTTATTTATTTCGCAGTTTTACGTTGTCAATCGTTTTAGTTAATAGTTATAAGTATTGTACACTACAATTCCATCGCCTTTCTACATTAGCAATATAGACAACTTTTGTTTAATTAAATTATTTTTTCACTTCATGACATTGCGATAAGTTTTTCTTTTATTCGTCATTCTTTATTTATAACTCGGTGCGGTTCGAAATAAACACAACTGTGTTGATTGATAAATTTGGATTACAGTGTGCTTAACATGGCTAATCATGGGCTTCAAGACTCTGCGGATAGAGATATTAATGAGCTGGACGATATGAAGCATTGCTTTGAAAATCTTATTGTTATCGATGCTGGAGCTAATTTAACAAACAAGAAATATGGACGAGATTTGGATTTGGTGATACAGAGAGCGAAAGATGCAGGTATGATAAAAGATCATGATGATCAGATGACATTAAAAAGTTGCACTTAACTGATCCATGCAAAAATTATTAACAATTCTATATTGCATTTATATGTTCTAAGTGTCATCCATAAATGCTAAGTTCCATATCGGTTAGTTGCGCACGAAGTCTCATTTAAAGCAATTGTTTGTTTTGTAGGATTCCATACTGCAAACTACTAAGAAATTCATATGCATATACACATATATCACCACAGAAATTTAAAATAAATTTTTTAATGAACATTAAATATTGAATTGAATAACTTTTGAACCATACTCTCACAGCTCGTCGCGAACTGTAACGCTTGTTTAGAAGAAATCGAGTTAATTAGCGTAAGAACCTAACGTATGAATTCAATTTATAATAATTAAACTCTTGTTATTTATACATTCTTTATTTATCAATTTAAATTAATTTAATATGCAATCTTCTCTATGTGGGCCACGCCCAAGGTTAAGACTAAAATGTTACATACTTATGAGCTAATTTTATTTTCTTCCGATTTCAAAGAAATCTCGAATTCGACTTCAAATAATATGTAAAGAGGATGCTTGTATATTCCAGAAATTAAAAAAAAAAAAATAATTTAATTGAACACACAATCTCCCGGGCAGAATCAGGCTTCTTTTGCAAGCTTTCCAGAACTCCTAATTCCTGATAAAAACAACATAATTTAATTATTAACATTATTATTTTTTTTTCTTTCTTGAATTGGTGCCTTTCCTCAGGTGTTCAAAAAATTATGGTTCCCGGCACCTCCGTTAAATCCAGCAAGGAAGCGTTACGTTTGTCTCGAATCTATCCCGATATAATCTACTCAACAGCTGGTATACATCCACATGACTCGAAGTCAATTATTGAGGAACCAAGTTGTTGGTCAGAATTCGAACACATTGCCGAGGCACCTGAATGTGTGGCAATTGGGCCTTGTGGGCTTGATTATCAAAGAGATTTTTCCGAACCAGAGACTCAGAAAGAAATTTTCGAAAAACAAATACGACTTGCATGCAAAATGGGAAAATCATTGTTGATCCATGAACGTTCTGCACAAAAAGATGTTCTAGAAATACTCGACAGGTGAATTAGTCTAAAACATAAACTTTAATTAGAAATTTATAGTTTTTATTTATAGGTTCGATAATTTGCCGCAAGTTATCATAAGGGGATTTATGGGCTCGACAGAAGATGCCACAAACTATCTCAATAGGCGGTTTTATATAAGCCTTACTGGTTATTTATGCAAGGTTTCGTATAAGCTGCTTAAGTACAATAAAATATTAGTTTTCATTTTTCTTTTTTAGGACAAATCAGATACAGGAGTTCGTAAACTTCTTGAAAATAAAATCCTGCCTTTAGATAGATTGTTGGTAGAAACAGATTCGCCATTTATGTATCCCAATACTAGAGCTTCCAAATTACCCCAACATGTCAAGACTGGAATTACAGAGAGGTCATTGCTATATTTGCATAGGTAAGAACATAAGTTTATAGGTAAAGAAAATAAAAATATGTTGGTCCGCAATAAGTGTTCCCTATTTTTGAAACAACCTATCTGGCAGGAAAGTTGGTCGAGTACCAAAATATATTTCGTTATATTTACAAGTTGTGGCGTTTTTGCAATTATAAAAAAAAAATATCGAAAATTCCGTGGAGCTTTTCTATTTTCTGGAAAGAAAGGAGTCGCATTATTTGATTGTGTAGGCTTTTTAATAATTTTGCCTAAAAATTATTTCAAATTGTTTTTCTATGGAATGAAAAAGGCTTAAAATATAATCCTTAAAAATAATAATAGGTTAAAATATCTACTACTTAAGATGTCATAATATTTTTGTAATCTTTTTAAGATACTGCACTTTTCAACGTAACGAACCATGTAGTTTGCCAGCTATTGTGGAGATGATTGCAGCATTTATGCAGAAAACGCCAGACGAAGTAGCTCTAGCAACCGCTTTCAATGCTCTCAAGCTTTTTGGGCTTTCTTAAAAGAAAAACAAACGAATACTAACTAATGCATGGCTAACGAAAGAACTTTAAGCGAACTTTACGCCTTTATATTTTAAGCATAAGATTTAGTTTTAAGATTCAGAATTCGAAAACTCATTCAATTCAGATTTATGACTCCTATATATCAAGTAAGACTTACAAACAATAAGCAATTGCTATTGCCTGACTTAATGTGCCTTATAAAATAAAGCCAAATTATACTTTGGTGGTTAACAGAGAGATTGAAATACGGGCTGTAAGCTATGCCATTAAAAGAAATGTTGATAGTTCAATCAGTTAAGAATTTTATGGAATATACTCGTAAAGATGCAGCTATTATATGCATGTATATAACGATTGTTGTTGTTTAACACATTATTTTATTGCAATGTTACTTGGGCTAGTTGTGAGGCCCTTAGATGAGAATTGATCAGAGATATCACTATGTCTTAAAAAGTATATTTTTGTAAATTTCTAAAGGTTTTTTGAATTTATATCGTAAAGTTATGGTCGCTTCTATTGTTAATGGACCGAAGCTATTTGAAAACTTATGCAAACAAATTTATAAACATTTGTTATAAAGCAAATTTAAACGAAAATTTAAGATTGTACCTATATTTATTTAATTTTTACAAAATTTAAATACAGTTTATTTATTTACTCTTTTTTTCAGTCGTATATATAAATTAAGAAATGCTCCTAATAGATTTGTGAGCATAATTGCTTACATAAATATATGGTGTAATCAGACATCACCATAACAATAACTACACAAGTGATTGTTGTTTTATTTAAAGTTATAGACATATATTTGCTCGTTGATGACTGTATTCAAATAAATATATGCGTTGCTTTTCATTTCGACTGAGCTAATTTTATTTGGAAGGAGCAGTAAAGTTTCAAATACGTAAACAATAAGTGATCAATTTGCATATAGCGGTGACGTTTTGGCATTCATAGAGTTAAAAGCATTGTGTTGATATTTTTCTATTATACAAGAGACTGAATATTTGCATTTTAAATAACTAACGCTTTGTAGTATATTGTCCAGTTACTTGAATCGATGAATCGTTTTAAGATCTTCAAACTTTTTCAACTGATGCAAATTATCCCACCATTGTTTCAGGCGATGTTGCAAAATTAATTCAAACCATGGCGTAAGAGGCACATCCATTTGAGAGATAACGTCATCAAGCTCTGACCGTTTTATGTAACGAACTTCGCTTACTTCGTTAGAGTTGGGTACGATGTCGACATCCTTCTGCAAGAAAAGAATGTAGTCTATTTCATGTTCACCCCAGGTTCCATTTCCACAATTGGCGTAATGAATACGAGTTAAGTAGTGAAAATTTTCGGGACGAATCTTAAATGCAAAGATGTTCACAATTACAGAAAAAGTACTGCTAAAAGTAAGCTAATGCAGCATCATACTTGACATGTTGGAATTCCCAACTCGTAGTTTAGTCTGCGCTGTGCCGCCTTTCTTATCCCAAATGCATTTAGCTCAATACGTTCATCTTTAATATCAAAGAGAGGATGGCTACAACAGGCATTCGTATATGTATCTGGAAATGTTATCTGTAATTTGGCATGCTAATATATCAAAAAAGAAATTATTTAAAAATTGTTAAGTAACCTTTTGCTTCGAGCGGCGCTGAACTAGCATTTCTCCATTTGAATTAAAGAGAAATACACTGAATGCACGATGTAATTTCACTGAACCTGTTTTCTGATCGACGCGATGGCAACAAGCTTTGGAGGCGGCACCCAGCGCTGTGTCATTTACATCTACTAGGATGCAATTCTCTTGCAAAGCTTTCTCCTGTAAGACGTCATGCTTTTGTTCTGAGCCGCTATGATTCGTCTGTGCTGCTACCTTTAAGTTATTTCTTAAATGAAGACCACTGGATAAAAATGTGGACAATCGCTGCACTATTCTCTGGAGCAACATCTTTAAACTGTTGCCATCAACTTCTTCCTTTGCTGCAGTGTCAGTTTTGTTGTTGGCAGAAGCAACAATCAGCTGTTTTTATTTCATCGTATGACTATCGATACCGACTAATACCGATTATTTACAATGACATATCGAGCCATGACATACTACGTTTTCATACAGAATTAACTCGGTGTTTATAATGCAATAAACAAGCTGGTAGTGAAAGCTCGGCATTTTCTCTGGGACGGATTTTTTTGGCATAATTGTACTTTGGAGCCCAACCTCAAATATTTTTATTTTTATTAGATGTATATGGGCCTCATAAGCCTAATGGTGCAATAAAATTTGCACGCTCTCGTATGGCTTACGAAATAAAAATCGTGAAAGTTTGAAAATTTAGTGCAATTTTTTAAGTGTGTGGCTGCTGGAAACTGAAAAACTCGCTGACCTTTTTTTGTTTTGAACTGAAAATGTTCAAAACGACATTTAACAGGGCAAACAATTTTATCACAAAAAAGAGACTATTTTGGCCATTTCGTTAGATTTTTCTGTTTCCATCTTCCAAATACTTAAAAAATTGCACTGAATTTTCAAATTTTCACGATAGTTATCTCGTAAACTATACAAGAGCGGGCAAATTTTATTGCAGCGTTAGGCTTAGTAGGCCCATATACATCTAATAAAATAAAAAAAAAATATTTGAGCTTGGGCTCTAAAGTACAATTATTCCCTTTTTTATACTTTTTTCATTTTCTATACTTTACACTTAGGGTACACATTTCACTTCGTAATTTTCTGAAATCGCAAATTTACGAAAATTTTCCTGCAATTTCTGTTGTTTTATATACCCAGAGTTTGCTTAAATTTCACCAAATATTGAGTTGATTAAAAATAATTCTCGCAAGCTTACGAAATAGAGATGTGTTCAGTACATATAAGAAATACTTAGGCAATTCACAGTTTAAACGTATATGTTATTTTAGTTTTATTACTTTTGAAACTGTGAGCACCTCAGTATGTGACTGCCGTATGTTTGTGGTAAGTTTTTGATTTCAAAACAAAATTTGAAGCTCAAAAAACAAAATTTGTCAATGAAATTGTTAATATATGAAAAGCTGCTGACAATTTTTATCATTTATCATTGGGAAAAATTTAAAAGAAGTCGATTACGTCAACTCATTTTAAGTTTGCGTTTTCGGAAAATTACAAAGTGAAGTGTCCAAGTATTTTTTACATGCTGTGATCGTCAAAAGAACTATAACAACTTCCTTGTTTCTTATACCACGGCCTAATTAATATTTTCTTCCTTATCATTTATATAATGAATTAGTTTACTAGTTTACGGCCACCAGCCCGATTTTTTCTATATGTATATATTTTTTTCTATTGTATTTTTTGTCAGTATTGGATCAACTGAAGGATAATTTAATATTAGCACTTAAGTGATTTTTTCACTTTTTTTTAAACAAATATAAACCTATGTTGAAAATGAGCTACGCATCTATGCAAAAGATAAGTCACATTTTTAATTTTATTTAGTGCATAACATTATAAATTTATTTTTATCAATCTTATATGAAACTCAAATCGTTCAAGCTCTAAGCAAAGTTGTGAATTCTTGTTTCTATATAAACAAATATATTCCTCTTCTTTCCTTTAGAATATTGTCACAACACCGGCTACTGCCTTAGGTCCTTTAGTGTATAAAGTTTTGTCTGAATCAAATAAGTGAAATAAGGCCGTTATTAAGAATTGTAAATTTGAGAAATTAAAGCCATAAAATCTTTTTTCCATTCGAAAAGTTTTTTGTCTCTTTTGGATCAGCAAAAGCTTAAATATTGTTGTTCCTTTTCATTATATTCATTTTTGATGTTATTCTGTTAAGTTAAAATTGTGTTTTATGTAACGAAATGATTAACAGGGGCAAACTATTTTATCAAGCCAAACGAAACGGTCATACTGTCCATAATGCACTTAAAATTCAGTAGCGAAACTAAAAGACCTACGGAATGTAAAAAAGTACGGATAATTTGGTAAAAAAAAGTATTAGTGATTTTTCGCGGTTTTTTCAAGATTTGTATAGCAAAACAACAAACACTAAAAGGCTCAGCGTATCCAAAAACCCCCAAACAAACAAATTTTTATGTTATACGAATGAGTGGCTAAGGATTTTTTTTGCGGTTTCCGAAGAGATTTAGGGGCGAGACTTGACTTTGTATAAATCTTTTAATAGTTTTATTTTAATACACATTTATTTTCATACAATGTGAATAGTTTCTGTAATTTTATTTGACGAAAGAAGATTTTAAAATTCATAAATATTTTATAATAACAAATAATGTCAACTTATGAATTAATATATTTTCTATATGAAAACTTTTTTGAAAAGTAAAAAAAAAAAATTTAAAGCAATATTTGTTTTTTGGGACACAGTTTTCTGTGCAGAATGGTTCGTATGTAGCCGCATTTATTTTTGGTGGTATTGAGTCACCACAGATTTGTACTATAGTGTCCTCTCCTGTTTGAGACAGATTAAAATAGAGATGGCTACATCACGGTACTTTCTCACGAACTCACCCGAAAACCTTAGTAAACATATTTGCATGCTAATCAGATAGCGATTCTTTTCTTTTTAAATTCTTTAAAAATTAAAACGATTTCACTGAAATTTTGTTACCACTAGTAAGAATACCCAGAGTGTGGTAATAATTCCATGGAATTATGAATTGGCAATTTGGTCATCTCAATTCCTCAGTAACAGGATTGGAAAGCAACCGTCAATTTCATAACAGGAATTGTAATTGGTAATTCAACGTTTCAATTCCTCAGGAATGAAATTGAAATAAAATCGTTTTATTACAGGAATTGTAATTGGTTTCAATTTCCTCAGGAATAGAATTTGAAAAAAATCGTCAATTCCATTACATGAACTGTAATTGGTAATTGACCATCTCAATTCCTTAGGAATGGAATTGAAAAAATTCAAATTGCAGGAATCAATTTCATTACAGGAATTGTAATTGAAGGTTGGAACTTCAATAACTTTTTCATTAACTCAAAGCACCAATTACAATTCCTGTAATGCATGGATACCATTTCTAAGGAGTTGCGATGTTCAATTACCAATTACAATTCGTTTACTAATTATCAATTCCAATACCAATTACAGACCTATAATTAACAATTCCTTATCATCTACAAGAGATGGTATATTTTTGTTCGACACGGTGATTCCAAAAATTAAAAAATCGCTTTTAAAATCACATTTTACCCGTTTTGAACAATATTTTCCCCGCCATTCTAAGAAATGGGGAAAATCACGCTACCTGGCAGTTCTAGATTTAACCTACAAATCTGACAATTATGTACTACCGATATTTATCGAATTTATTAAAAATATTTTGAGCTGGCAGTACTAAAATATGTGAAGATTTTCATCCGTGATACACAATTGATTAACACAGTAAGAAAAATTGAAACTTTTGTTATCTTTCGAAAGAAACAAACGATGGTAAGAAATAATTTTTCTATTCAATATTTCCATGTATTTCACAAAGATCTTTTTTAGATTCGGTTTATTTTGATCCAAAACCGGGCCGGCAAAACTCGCTTAGCAAAATGGTATATGAATTTCGATGACGATGAAAAACAGAAACTCATTGAAGAAGTGCACGCAGTGGTTACAGTACGCGATGCAAAGCACACAAATTTTGTTGAAGTGAGTTTATCAAAAGATAAAATGGGCGTTCCCAAATCTCTGATTGCAATTTTTATTGTCCTTAGTTTCGCAATTTTAAAATCGTCTACAGACGATATGCTGGTCTCTATTTCTGCATATGCGTAGATGTAAATGACAACAATCTGTGCTACTTGGAAGCGATACATAACTTCGTTGAGGTCTTGAACGAGTATTTCCATAATGTTTGTGAGCTAGATTTGGTGTTCAACTTCTATAAAGTGTATACAGTTGTTGATGAAATGTTTCTCGCTGGCGAAATACGTGAAACTTCACAGACTAAAGTGCTGAAGCAATTGCTCACGCTTAATTCTTTGGAATAAACAAACAACATTCCCCTATAAACAAATTAAAGCATATACAATAAAGATGTTTTAGCAGCACGAGTGTAAGTATTGCTATGCTCCTATGCTGCTAGGAATCCAACGACTTCCTCAAGTTGTAATTCAACTACTTCTGGAAGCAGTGTTCTTAATGTATTCAACCCAAAAATTATTCCTTTATTATTCGTTTAAGTTTTGCAGACTTGTGTATGGTATGAATCAATCATGGGATTATGCAACAATTATAATTTAGTCAGTAATTTATGTCGAAATATAGAAATTTAATCATCCCTATAATATAGAGTATATTATAATTGTTATGCAAATATAAAGCAAAAAAAAAAGGAAATAAATTTGTTAATTTTATTCATAATATTTGGTGAATAAACACGTAAACTACAATCTATGATATGAGCAATGTTATTAAGTGGGGACCCTCCTGTAATATGACAAAAACTACAATCTATGATATGAGCAATGTTATGAAGTGGGGACCCTCCTGTAATATGACAAAAAATTAAATTTTGTTTTTGATTGTTTTAAAATGTATGTATGTAACACTTATAATATTTCAAATTGATAGAGCGGGAATCGCTGATTAGTCTATAAGTCACAATTATTGACTTTTTTTTCTTTGTGAAAACCTTAAAGCTTGTTACTCTAAACTTTTTTGAAATTGTTTGCAAAAAAATCCAAAAACTCCTTACTCTACGATTTTTTCTACATATTTTTTTTAGTCATATAGAGAACATTAATCTGTAAAATATACATATTATTATATTCTGCAACAAAAAATTAAAAGGAATTTAAATCTCTAACTTTTTCATTAGGAAATCAAACTTTTTTCCGAGGGTTGGGTACGTAATATTCACGACAAAATCTCCAAAACAAAATCTCCAAGTCAAAATACCCAAAGCTAAAATCTCCATAGCACAAAATATCCAAATTCAAAATCTCAAAAATTTAATCGCCAAATCTAAAATAGCCGAGGACAAAATCTCCAAAATGTCCCTGAGATAGTGTGCTTTATTCATAGTTTAGTTGATCCATGCAATTTTGTATTTGCTTATAACGTTGAAATACCAGTATCAAAGCCATGAAATTATTATGAAAAAAAAATTTGCAGTTTTTGATTGAATTAAAAATTACAAAAAATATGAAAATTGTTTAGATTTTAAATAAAAAAAAAAAAACAAATAATTTTGGTCATGATATTTGGTGATTTTAGCTTGGATATTATGATTTTACATTTGTGATAAAAGACAAAACTTTTGGACTTTTCTGTCGGTTATCCGGCATGTTAACGACATGTGCGCTCGTTTGGGTGCGTATCCATCCAACTTGGTTAGTTTTCTCATTCGATTAAAATTTTTGAGAAAGGCATCTTGAGCGAAAAATTACTAAAAGAAGAAAATTGGAAAGAATTACAAAATAAATTTTCAAAAAAAAAAGGCATACCAATACAATGCCCTTAAAAAATTTAAGGAAATATAACTTAATGCATTTGTTTGTTTAGGCATATTTTATTTATTAAAAAAATATTTATTGCGCTCGATTTTCACTCTTTGAAAGCTATAAAATAATGAAGTCTAACCAATATATGTGACCGGTTAGAAACAACGAAAATAGTTTCGTTATTTTGTTGAACTACATGACCATCCAACATGTTGCTCCGTCTGGGGGCCCCTTTTGAGCCTGCTTATATTTGTTATGAAAATTCGGCATTTCCATGCACTTTGTGTCTAAACTTAAGCATGGATAAACTGGCTCGAAATTGTGCATCTTGTTTTCACTACTCAATAAATATTTTGTGGTATGCTACACATTGTTTTCTGCTTAGGCTGAAAGCTGACTGATAAGGCTGAATGCAACATTTTTTATTTTTTATTTGCAAAACTTGTATTTTTACTGTTGTCGAAAGTGTTGAACCGTGAACATAATTTATCAGTTGCATGGAAGTGTTTGGTTGAGAGTTTTTCAGTTTCCAAACTCAAATATTGTGGAAAAAACAATAAATTTTTGTTTGATACATGACATGTGGCTATACTAAAGTGTTACTTATCACATCAACCCAACAGCAAAATACACGTCTTATCACATTTCATCCTATTGTTGAGTGTGTTTCTACGGTATTGAATTAAATTCGATGTAAATATTTGTTTAAATTTTCAGTTCTTGTTCTTAAACTTTGGGAGAAACTTTACTGAGTGATCTAGTGTTGTTTTTATTAAAATTTTCATATATCAAAAATATATAAAATATATAAATATAATAATATATATAAATACATATATATATATATATAAAGTATAACAAAATTTTTGCTATGTAAGTATGTTATATAACTATAAAAAAGTTTTTATTGAAATTCTAATTATGATTAAAAAATAAATCCACATTTTCTTGTCGTTGAACTCTTCGCTTGTGTAATAGCAATAATGTTCTCGCCACGCAAATCGCAAATTTTATATTTTATGCCTTTTTCATATAGCTTTTAGAATTTGTGTTGTATTATCAAGTTTGCGTCTTTTGCTAATTTTAAAGCAGAGCATTGCAAGCTAGCATTGTTTTTCTATTTAATAAGCTCTCGTGTTGCAGTTGCATTGACTTTCAGTTGAACCATAAAAGAAATCT
This sequence comes from Coremacera marginata, assembly GCA_914767935.1. Taxonomy (NCBI): domain Eukaryota; kingdom Metazoa; phylum Arthropoda; class Insecta; order Diptera; family Sciomyzidae; genus Coremacera; species Coremacera marginata. The sequence goes on from OU612043.1 coordinate 250,279,542, forward strand.
TTAAAAAAAAATCAAAGGTTGACAGTGCTTTCACTGCATGATAATGGCGCATGCTACACGATCAACACATACTAAGTTTGTTGTTGTTTTCGCGGATAAACGAAAAAAATGCATTTTGAGATATAGCCACCTTTCCATCCAAACATTTCCATGCAACCGACAAAAAACTTTAAAAAAAATTAAACACTAAACTAAGTGTAGCATACCGTGAACAAAACGATGATTTACAAAAAAATTTTTAAAAATTTGACAGACAAGTGTCCGAAATGTGTCATTGACAATGTAGGGTGGCCTTTATGTGTAATCGAGTCTCGAACTCTCGATTTTTGCCACTCGTCATTCCGATGTGTCAGAAAAGTGAAACAGTGTGCGAAACAGAGAAAGAAGCATGCACGCCCATAAGTGCAAAAGAGTAGCATTGTGTGCTATGTGGTTTTTTTAATCGTCAGTTTTGCTCGTCGCCATTGTTCTTTTGTCGTCTTCGTCAAGAAAATTTCATAGAAAAAATAAAAGTTGAAGAAATAATTGGTTGCGGATATTGTAAAATATATAATACAATAATATTTTTGCAAAGCAGAGGAGCATCAGCAGCGTATTTCAAATATTTCAAAAATATTAAATAGAAAAAAACTTCACCGACCTAATAGTTGTTAATTGAATAAATAGAAAAAAGACAGGAGTGCGAGGAATTTCAGTACGAAGAATCCATTATTAATTTTGTGTGTTAGAAAAACCAGTAAAAAGGCGAAATCAAAATGTCCGCAATGAATCCAGAATAGTAAGTTCAACATTTTTTCCAGCAGAAAAAACAGTAAAAATATGCGGACTTCGTCATTCTGATGGATAACGCCAACGTCACACGTCTAGACTTAGCAGCAAGTCACTCCCATAAAAAGCATATCTTGTGGCAACTTTTAGAAAATTAGAGCTGAGCTGTAATCTGCTGAGATAGCTAAAAAATTAAAATTGTAATATAAAATAATGGAAAACAGTCTCCCATTGAATAATTTGTTAGGGGTGTCGTCGGAGAGTATTATTCGACGTTAGTGAAATTGCTTATAGCATTTATTTTCCACCCACTTACTGCGTAGCGCAAGCTTGTTCCAATTAACATTTCACATATCTGTTATATGATTTGTCAATGAATCAGAACTATATGCACCTATAACTAAAGTTTATTTTGCAATTTTTACTGTAGAATATACTAATTTCTAGATAAGAAGGTTTTTGCAATACCAGTGTTTTTTTAATGCTTGGAAAATTATAAGCGAATGTTTTCTCGATATGTGTGCTCATGCGATGACTCATTCCCGTATGACTTCTCTTGATGTCGTCGTTCTCGCTTTGTAAGCTCTTCAAATATTGAATGCAATTGACGCATTGATTTAAATTGTTTACATTTTATTTACACTTTATTGAAAATGTTAACTTTTCCTGCTTTCCCTCCATTCTCAAACTGATTCACATTGATATTGTTTGAATTTTCAAACACTTATTGTCCGGTGAACCGTTCTGGTTAATGTCTTCAAAAAGTTTCCAATTTTTCCAAAATTTGATCAGACTTTCCTGATCTAAAGCATAGGTGTGGGTGATGCTAAATTTGAGTTTATGTGGCCAATTCATTCAGTGTTAGGCCAGGAGGATGTCTATCAAGGAAATGTTTCTTTATCGCTCACATAAATGGATTATTTTTTGATTTTTTGAAATTCTCCATTTTTGAAATTTTTTTTAAAAGTAATTTTTAAGCAGGATATTTTAGAATTGTGCAGTCATAATTTAGGGCCCGCCTAAATAAATTTGTATTGTTCCAACAACTTTATTCTTCTTCACAACTTTCTGTAACATTTCTGCTGTCTCATCATTTTGTTAAAATTTATAATTATAGTTCGGCAGTCAGGACTCTTTTTAAATTAATTGCCTGTATAATATTTCCAATAGACAATACTTAATTATCTAAAAATATTTTTTTCAAATAGTTTTTACAATTAATTCTCTTTTGCTTCGAAGCTAAAAAAAAATATCTAAATTATATTTGAAACTTATGATATTGAACATAGTCAGAGTACCATTCATATCACAGTAAGTCACACATTTCCAATCAGTCATTTCTAACAGTTGTTATTTCTTATACTCCTTATATTCTGGGATTTAGTAGCATATATAGATTCATAAAAGCTCTAAAAGATAGATAAGGACCTACAAAGTAATGGAAATCTTTTGGAATTTATGAATCATATAAAGTGTGTTCAAAACAACGGATTCATATTCCAATTTAGAATTAATAAGGGTTGTAAACAAAATATAATAGGTCGAATAAATAAGGGTGTGGGTACGGTGAATTTTTTCAGCGAAATTTCGTTTGAAGATATGAAAAGTACACCGTGGCGTATGAGTGTCATTTATAAAATGTAATTAAATTTTATTAAATCATAATCATACGTCACGATGTTCGTTTAAAGAATTTCATTTTATATAACGAAGAATACAAAAATCAATGATTCCAGGAATTAGCAGTTCGTATATAGGCTATATACAATCGGTCTGTGATCCGATTAGATTTATCTTTTATGTAGAAAATGGATACTTGGATCAAATCTTGTTTCATGCTACTAACCAACTTTTCAAAGTTCTTTGACAACTTTTATTGATTTTGTTTATTTTAAATTTGAATTAAAAGGATTATATAGCAATTATAAAAGTTGATTTTGAGGAACATCTTTAGGTCAGATTCGATTCAAAACTAACACAGAATGGGATGGCACCGTCATCTACGTAGACAATAGCATACGTAGAGAGTAAAAAACCTTAGTTTTAAATAGTAAAACATAAGCCGTTCGGAGTGGACATAAAAGTGTACGTCCGTTTTCTTATTAGTTTTTTTTTTGTTTTTTTTTTAGAAATAGCCGAATATGGGCAGAATTTCACATTACCAAATAATAAAATCTCAAGCCACCAATTAAGGAATCAGGAAAATATTACCTATTGAATGGCAGATTGCTTAAAAAAACCAACCAAAAAATGTTTTATCATTTACAATATATTTAAAAAATATTTTATAGCGTTGGAAGCTTTGAAATGTCTGCTTTTAAAAGAGTGGTAATTGGAAAAATTTACGTTAAGGAGTAAGCAACACACTACCCAAATTTTTTTACACATCTTATTTAGATTTGAGTTCATTATTTATTCAAGAAGAACTTCCTTTTGAGGTTTTTATTGAGAAATTAAAAAAAAAAGGACGAAGTTATATAGCTATATATATTTATTTATTTATTTATGTATTTAGCTTATAGCTATTTAAAGAAACTAAATTTTTTTACTTATTCTTTTCTCTCCCCTTTCCTTGTTTTGGTGTTCGAAGATATGCGATTTTAAGTGGGCGTAATCCGCCCACCTGAATGACATAATTTCAAAAAACACGTCAAAAAGAAAAGACAAGAAGGAAAAAAGAAGAGAGACTTACATACTAACAAAGTTACTGTATATTATTCTTAATCTTAAAATTTATGTTTTCCTAATTGTAATTATTTTTTATATAAATTATAACTTTTCTCTAAAATATATTACTATTAACCTCACTTTTCAAGCTATTGGGCGAACTGTTGAATAAAGTTAAACCTTTATGCCATAAACTGTTTTGTGCTCTACTCGTTGGAAAGTACAATTTCTGAAGTCTTCCTATCATTTGCAATGAACCTAAAAACAAGATTGTTGAACAGTATTCAAAATGTGGCTTAATCATGACATTATATATTTGTATTGCACTACTAATTGATATTTTTTTGTCTATTCTTTGAAAAATTCAATCTTTTTGGCTATTTTCTTGCATATGTAATTAATATGAACATCAAATTTCCACTGATTATCTAACATAATACCCAAGTATTTAATTTCTTTTACGTAATCAATTTCTTCGCCGTTTACAACAATTTTATATACAGAGCCACCATTAAATATAATGGCTTTTGTTTTATTTGTATTAAGTTTCAGTTTGTTCATTTTAAGGTAATTTCCAACGTTTTCTAAATCAGAGTTAAGTTACTGCATTCTGCATTAAGTTAATGCATTCTTCCACAGAGTCACCTGTGACATACAATAGAGTATCATCGGCAAACATGCATATCTTCGATTTATGTAGAACCTTTTCCATGTCGTTTATGTAAATGATGAAAAGAAGTGTACCCAACACTGCACCTTGCGGTACACCCAGAGTAACTGTCGCTGCTTCAGAAACGTACTCTGCTACTTTTGTTTTTTGTGTCCTTCCCGAAAGATAACTTTTAAACCAATTAAGTTCGTTTCCGCTTATGCCATACGTTTGTAGTTTATGCAGTAATATATCTCTGTCAATAGTTTAAACGCTCTTTGCAGATCAAGAAAACGGCTACTATGATTTTTTTGTCTTGTATTTCTGATTTCCACTGATCAACAACAAAATTCAGCAGCGCTTCACAACTATGTTTTCTCCGAAAGCCAGATTGGTAGTCAGAGAGCAATGAATGGGTTTCCATATAATTTTCTAATTGTGAATGAACAATTTTTTCAATAATCTTGCTTTCTGTCATTAACATATTGATGCGTCTAAAATTCTCTGGGCTTGTAGTATTTTTCATTTTCTCGATCGGTACCACAATTGATTCTTTCCAGCAGTCAGAAAAGATTCCAAAACGTAAAGATTCGTTCATAATCTGCAGAAATGTTGGTCCAAATATTTCAAACGTGTCAACCATCATCCTCACGGAATGAAATTTAGAGTCTTTTGTTATTCATATTTATGATAGTTTTTTGGCCATTTAAATTTGCCAACTCAAATTTAAAATTATGTTCACTTCTTTCAAGGAGATTTTCATATTGCACATAAGGAATATTTGCATTTATACATTCAACACTGTCTATAAAAAATTTGTTAAGAATGTTTGCGATTTCTTGCTTGTTTATTATATTTCTTCTATTTATTACAATTTGATTTATTTCACTTTTCTCTTCGTTCGAAACTAATGTTTTTATTGCTCTCCACATTGATTTTTGGTCGTATGCCTGGTCTACCTTCCTTTTTATATAATTGTTCTTTGCCAAAGCTAGTTCGGATACGTATATGTTTCTACAACATTTGTAGCTTTGCCAATCATTGAAGTTGTTTGTCCTTACTGCAAGTTGATATAGTTGAATTTTTTGTTTCTTTAAATTGTAAAGTCTTGAATTGAACCATGCACTACACTGATTTCCTCCTAATATTTCCTCCTGTTATTTCCTTTTTAATCACCATTCTATTCAAGGAATCACTTAGGATCCGACTAAAAGAATTTGCTGACTAAAAGTTCGCATTCTTCCATTTGATACCATCCATTTGAGATATACACACTGTGTGTTCAAAATAATAGGAGTGAATAGTTTTCTTGAACAGAAAAACAAGAAGTTAAATTCTCAACAATAGTGTGATATTAGTTAAATATTTTTTTAGTGACACATATTCAGTCAAAATAAATTATTATCAAAATAAATCAAACTAAAAAAAAATTAAATAAAGCAACCTTAAATTTCATTGTTCAAAAAAAATGGAGTATACCACATAGCTCAATGTTGACAATGAAATTGCTTGAAAAGGGGAAATTAATAATAAAATATGATTTTTTTTTTTAATATTTGGTCGAATAGCAGCGATTTTTATAACTGCTGCAAATCTCCGCTGCGCATATTTTTGCTTAATCTTTAAAGCCTTACGGTCGATTGCTGTAATTTTTTTAACTTAACATAGTGCTACTTAATTACTACGCAAATATCAAAAACTGATTTTTTAATTTCACTCACTTTTTTTAAATATTTTTTCGTACAAATGTCACGTCACAAAAAACCGAATAAAAATAAAAAACTACTAAGCACCCGCATTTATTTACTGTCGTCATGGTGTAATTAATAAGGTGGAAGTTATGTCTAAAGTATTTAGTTGGGTCCGTCAAACGTATAAATGAGCGAATGAGGAAGAAATGGAACGAAAATATACATTTTAGTTTGACAGCTCTTGTTATAATTGTAGGAATTTTACAATCACTTTGTTAATTTTTCGCTCGACAGCAATTCATACTTCATCACCTCAACGACTTCCGGTAGTAAGTCAATCACGTTCTTAACGATAAGCATTTGTAGATATAAGCATCAAAAAATTCAGGAAACCGGTTTTTTTTTACGAAACAGTATTTGTAAAACAATGAAAAAATTTTTAAAGAATAAAATTTTTAAAGATAATAATTTAGATAAGTTACTTTTTATCTGAATTTTACACTAGTTCAAACTTGAATCGTATTTAAATCTTATTTCTAGCCATGACTACCGTCAATGAATTCGTTATGACCCGTATACTTTGGGATAGACTTATTTCGAATCTACTTTTATACTATTAACCTCATACTATTTATATTGAATATTGAATATCAATATTATTTGCACTACTCGTGTGTTTGAAAAAAAACAAAGTTAGATCAAGTTTTTTTACTTTAAAAAAAAAAAAAATTGGTAACTAATTTAATTGAAATTATTGGTTATTCCTTAACTATTTCTTAAAACACTTGAAATTTATTATTAAACAAAGTATCAAAGTATTTGGCATTTAAATAAACTAATTCTTGTTCTTTTAAATTATTTTAGTGATTATCTCTTTAAGTTGTTGTTGATTGGAGACTCTGGTGTTGGAAAGTCATGCCTTTTATTAAGATTTGCAGATGATACATACACAGAAAGCTATATAAGCACAATTGGCGTAGACTTTGTGAGTATTTCATGGACATTTAATATGTTTCTCCTTGGTTTTAATTGTTAACATTCCATATTTCTAGAAAATCAGAACTATCGAATTGGATGGCAAAACGATTAAATTGCAAATTGTAAGTGACTGTAAATTGTTTATGTTGTGGAAAATAATTTTTGCATTCGGGTTATTTATCATTTGTATCTTAGTGGGATACGGCTGGACAAGAACGTTTCCGCACCATAACTTCTTCATATTATCGTGGTGCGCATGGTATTATTGTGGTTTACGATTGCACCGATCAGGAGTCTTTTAATAATGTTAAGCAATGGCTTGAGGAAATTGAACGATACGCTTGCGAAAATGTTAACAAATTATTAGTAGGAAACAAAAGTGATTTAACTAGTAAGAAAGTGGTTGATCACACTACAGCTGCGGTAAGTTTATTGACTGCTTTTGCAATGTCGCAGTTCCTGATATCGTTGTACTTCTATTTCAGGAATATGCAAATCAATTAGGCATTCCATTTCTTGAAACTTCAGCAAAGAGCGCAACTAATGTTGAGCAGGCTTTCATGACAATGGCAGCTGAGATAAAGAATCGCGTCGGTCCACCTTCAAGCGCAACCGAAAATACCAGTAAAGTTAAAATAGATCAAGGACGCCCAGTGGAAAATACCAAATCCGGTTGCTGCTGAATAATTAACAATATTTTAATATATTAAACATAATTTGAAAAAAAAAATAATTATGATGATTATAATATATAATACAACATAAACAAATTTTTAATCTTATCAATAGAAGCAACGGATTATGGAAAAAAAATAATATCCGGAAAAATTAAACATAAAAACGCATTAAAAGTTAAAGTTGAACATATGGTAATTTTATTTGAGCCTCGGTATGATCGTAAAGCGTTATAACTGATTGCGTCATATGTGCATGTGTTTTATGTAGGTCTTTCATAAACAGATATGAAAAATGTATAAGAAAACATACTGCATTTATTGTTTAAGTTCTTTCTAATTTGATTATTTTAAACATAATAATTTACAGTGGCTTCTGGTTTAACTTTCATTAATGTAAGTGTAAGACATAAAATATTGATATCTATGCGTATCCAAGCTATAATAATTGTTTTGTATTATGTTAGATTTTAGTAGAAGAATAAAAATGTACGTTTATGAAGGAAAACTATGGTCCCTATTGTGAGTCTCAATCAACAATTGTCTAAGGTTGATTGATGACTGTCCACTTGACAAACGATCGTTATCAATTCAATTTTGGTTGAAAATCGTTGTCAATAGTCTGATTTTTTTCTACTTTTTTCATTTTTTAGAAATAAACGCATGTTAAACTTTGTTCAACAAAACACAATAAACCTTATGTAGAAAAAAAGTAGCTACGAATTGAAGTTAAATACTAGTTTATGGAAATTAGTTGCAATGTAAGCAGTGAAATTTTCGAAAATAGCAAGATCAATAGAATATAGTTGCCGATGAAGCGATGAAAAGTCGATAATCAGAATTGCAACTGACAAATATTTCACATGTGTGTCATCGAAAATAAATGTTATTCTATATTTCACAGTACAAAAGGTTCGACATCTTCAACCCATAAACAAATTTTTTATGAAAAATATTTATAAGAAACAAATTTTTTGGTTGCCGCATAACTTTTATTTTTGAGGAATTTGAGGAAACTTAAATGGTGGACTTATAAAAGTTATTTTCTCAGTTTAATGTTTTATTTAATTATGTGTAAAAACTTTTCGATACATTTTTTCAGTACAATATCTCCCGTCATACTGATTTTGCTGCAGTTCGTGGTCAGGGGACTTCAATTTCCAGTTTCCATAATCAAAGCATCTTAGTAAAATCTTTGCTTAGGGATTCTTAAAGGGAACTAAAAATCGAAGTGTCTTCGTATGAAGACTTGGGTGACGATACAAATAGAAAGTTGAGGGTTGCTTACAGTGAAATTGATTATATAAAGCCACTACATATTGGCATCGATAAAAAATGTAATTTCAGATAAGTCCCTTAAGAGATATGTCCCTGGGTGGGAATATCGCAAATGGGTAAAGTTATGGCACATGTAGATGAAGAACATAACTTCTCTAAGCAAATTATTGAACATTATAGTTCATGCAGAACAATGGGCCAAATTAAAATTAGTTTCTGGGTCTTGCTCTGTAAAGCGATTCGAAAGTCAATTTGCTCGCATTCGAATAAATTGTACTCTATAATTCGCATTTAACTTTCGAATAGCATTGCTGCCCGAAATTTTGTCAATTTCTTATGAGAGTTAGGAAATTTATAAATAAAACTATTTTTTTTTTGCTTAAATATACTGTGGATTTATTTTACTTGTAAAAACATTAGTAAATGGTAAAAAAACAAATTCAGAACAGTTTGCAATGCAAGTTACCGAATTGGGGTCTTGCCAAATTATTTAATATAGGAAGAATTCCCGCTTCAAAGAGCAGTGCCAAGATATAGTAACAAAATTAAATGGCTTGGGGCACCTGTAACAGATGACGATAGTTGGCAAAAGGTAACGAATAGGCTGACTTCGTAAACGCATTTATGCAAAGCGTAAGTGATTTTTTCTTTAAATTGGTGCTAAGTACTTAGATTCATCAAAACTGCACAACTCAAGCGTGCTTAAAAATAACAATCCAGTTGCGCAGTTTTGGTGAATCAACTAAGCTCCAATGAGCCATACCAACGTTTAATATATTTCGATTTGCAATTTTTTTATCTACATTTATTTAATTTTTTTACAGATTTTGTGCTGCCTTGTTAAGTGCGTTCTGTCTACGCAACCAATAAATCCGGGAAATTCTGTCTTCTCAAAAAATCGTCACCTTCGCTAAAACTTTCAAGTGTCTGTGAAAATTGTGCGGTAGGTTGTGACAACTAGGGCTTGCAATTTCGGAACTCAAAAGCAATTTCAGTATTTCGGGATTAATAATCCCGGCATGCCTGGGCTTGAAAAGTTGAGAAATACCAATTTCTTAACAAAAAAATAAATTCATATGCAAGGTATTTTATTAAAAAATTGTCAAAAGGAATAAAAACTTGGTTCACTTAATTGTTTTTTTTTTATAAAAACTTAAAATATAATTCCAGTATTTTTGGAAAACAGCAAACAATCCTTTTTCAACAGCCAGTTGGCATAAACGAACAGTGTTTTAAGCAGTTTGTACTTGAATGCCAAATTAAAGTGTTGCATTTCTGCTGCTTTTTAGAATGCCATTACTCAAAAAAGGCTTGCAGACGTAATCTTATAAATAATGTTGCTTAGTTAAAGTGAACTGTTTTATTAATTCTTGTTTTGCATCTAAATTTAGGAACTTGAAGGCAATGCTTGAATAGCGCAAACAGATACAAGGCTTGCTTAAAAAAACCGTAAATTAAAAATAAAAAACATTATTTTTGCTATCTTAAGTTTATTTGAAATAAATGTTGACTGTTTTCCGTTTTTCCTTGATGTCTGTATTTTAGCCAAAACAAATTAAAACGCTGCTAATCAATCAATCTGTAATATAGAATTATATACATGAGTGCCTGACACGTTTTGAAACTCATATTGGCTAAACTTTATCAAGAAGTCGAAATATTATTCATACTTTATATCCGGTATATTAAAAATGTCTTGGTCTTTGCCTCATGACTTTTCTCTTAAGCCTAAGGATCTGTTTACTTTCATCATCGCTTGAATTTTCACTGGAATCCGACACAAACAGAAATATTTATGCACAAATTGATATGCAATAAAACAAATTCAATTGGTTAACGAATAAAACCTATAGATGGTATTTATTACTTTGAAATTATCGATAACACGTCGACGTCAATACAAAATGTTAGTAAATACTTGTTTGTGTTTACATGGTGTTGATGTTGACACCAAGTGATATGGACTTCGATGTTGACTTTGACAACCTTTATACGCGTGATTGCTTAATGTTGCAAGTGTTTTTGAATTTTTTATCGATTGTTACTGCTACTGTTCTGACAAAGGGCATGGTATAATGAGTTAAAAGGTAGGAGTGACAGTTCTTTTGGCGACTTGGAGTTGTCAAAAACACATTGAAAAAGAGAAACAGATGAAAAGTTAAACTTGTATTGATTTGACAACTCCCAATCGCCGCTCTTGAGAAAAAAGGTGGTTGTCAAGGCTACCTTGTAAATTATTGTATCATGACAAAGGGCTTAGGGTGATGTTATGCTGGCGGTCAAATGATCCCTGGTCACGTCACTTTTTGCGCTCTTTTTTCGTTTGATGAGCTTTGTGCCCAAAGTATGTTATGCTGACGGTCATATGATCCCCAAACATTAGTATACTTTTTGCTACTTTTACTACTTTATCCGAAAAAAGTATCATCGTTGAACATGGTTGAGTGTTGCTATTAAGCAGGATTCATTACTGCTTTCATAGATTTTGCACTGAAATTGTACTATTTTAATGCGAAAACACAAATGTTGTAAATAATTCCACAACGCAACAGTGTTTTGATCCCGTGATTTCATATTTTTATCGAATCATTTGGTGACCGTGGTGGGCAAATTTTATTCTCTCCCTCTCGCTCTCAAATTTTCAATTCACATTGAAACAACAACTATGTGTGCCCATGTCGAGCCCATTACCGCCAGCATAACATAGCACTTAGTGATTCATTAACCTAAGGATTACCAATACTCACCCGAGTGACCATTCCGAATTTCTCTTCCGAATAATTCACAACGTTTGCTTCAACCTAAAATAATTCATACTCACTGATCAAAATTGCGAATTATTTCAGAAAATGTAAGAATTTTATAAAATCATCATCATTTGCATTTAGTGAAAAATGCTTGCAAAAGAGAATTGGCCACACGGGTGGGTAATTGTAAGCTTCGTAGAAAAAATCTTTGGTAATCTTGAAGAATGTGTCCACCCTAATTTACTCCCTCTATTGAAAAATGTACGCATTTTTCTTCATTTAAGTGATTGTCAATGCTTTATGTTGCTGGGCGTGTTTGAAGGTTCTTGTATTGACTAATGCAGGTAAGAATTCTGTTTACTGTATGTACTATGAATCACCTTGTACGAGTAGTAAATCTCTGAGATGTCACTGTACTGTATAAAAAACATTTGGCATTTTTGCAAATAGAAGTTAATTTTAAACAATAACCTTTTAATTTATTAGTAATTTTTAACAAGTCAGTAGGAAGAACAGTGTGAAATCACATTTAATAACAAAAATCAGCATATTTTCAGATGATGGAAGTAGAAACAGCTGATATCGAAAAAAACGAATTGGCCATTTCAGCTCTTTACCCAGCGTCGACACGTGCAAGTGCAAGTTCGAAAAACTCAATACATCCAAACATTTTTACTAACACACTCACATTTTCGGACTTGCAGCATACTTGTAGCGCTGCTTGCAAAAAAATTTCATAGGCAGTGAATTTTGGCACTTGATGCAAGTAAATGTCAAAATGGGGGATTAAAGTGATACTTTTTGTGTATTTTCCCGGTATTTCCGCAATTTATTACAAGAAGCAACACTGGTAACATGTTTTCCTCGTTTTTTAACTTCTTCATTTTTGCAGGGAGAACCTTCGCATTCGACGACATTTTTAAATGAACTTGCACTTGCACATGTGGACGCTGAAGCATCTTGCAGCTAATTTCGAACTTTTTCGTAGCCAATATATATGCTCTACTTACAAGTGATTACTTGCACGTATGGACGCAGGGTAAAAGAACTTTGACCGAGCTTCTTTTGATCAATTGTGTTGTGAGTGATGTGAGATGTTTGAACACAATGATCGAGAAATGGACCTACAAAGCTTTATGCCGACTTCGAACGGCTTATGTGCTAAAGAAGCTTTATATGGTAGTTTTTTTTTTACTCTCTTAGGTTTGCTTTTGTCTGCAGAGAGATGAAGGCCAAACCCAAAAACTAATTCATTTCAAAAAATATTCTGTCAGATGGAACTCGAACCTGGATTCTGTCGCTTACCAGCCACGCACCTTAACCAGTATGCCACGGCCACCACTGATGTCGTTTGATTTCATATTTTAGGCTATAAGATTGGAGTATGGCAATAAACAATTTACTAAATAATATGGTTGAAAAAGCTCAATATTGAAATTTTCGAGAGATTGCCAGATTAACCACATCTAGAAAATATAGGCCGCCCAATCGCATGAATTTAGAGGTACATTCCGCGTAAGACAAATTATCGAATGGATAATGATTGGAAATAATGCATACAAATTACTTTTAAGATAATTAACAAATGTTTTATCATGGTTTGAAATATTTGGTTTCCTTTTCGAAAATTAAGATTTCGAAATAATTTTATATTCAAATTTAATTTTAACTGAATTTTTATTTATTTCTAGTATCAACATGAAAGAAATTGTATATCTATACGTACATTCTCTCAAAAATGTACTGGGAATTGGTCAATAAAACACAAAATATTTATTATTTATTCAAATTTATTGTATCGCCTTCAAATTAGGCCCCTTCCGGAAAAATATACTTAGGCCAGTTCTCACTGCGAATTCTCTTTTATGTTTTCTATCGACTAAAAACGCATTCTCGATATGGTAATTTGAGATTTGGAAAGAGAAAAAAGTCAGCTGAAGTCAAATCAGGTGAATACGATGGGTTGCTCGATGATATTTGTTGAGTTTTTGGACAGAAATTTGTTCACAATTATAGCCAATTATAGTGGTGCAAAATGCATAATAAGTCTTCTTTCTTTCTACAAACCTTACCACAAAGCTTTTTCGTTGAAATTGCCTTTTCTAACGCCGCATACCGCTCAGATAATTTTTTATTTACCGTCTGACCTCATGGCAAGAATTCCATGTGCACAATACCGTACACAATACAATTCCATGTGCACAATAATAAATAAAAAAACAGTAACCATATTCCTGAATTTTGATGCGTTTTTTCGAATGCTTGTTGAAATGCTTTTGCTGCACCATTTCGAAGCTTGTTGAGTGGTTTGCATGTCTAACTCGTAAACCTATGTCTCATCACCAGTTATAATGCGTTTTATGAATGTGGAGTTGGAATTGACTCGTTCTACCATGTCTTCAACGACCTTTCTACGATTGAGTTTTTCAAGCTATAAAATCATTACCATCCTCTGAAAATTGTGTTTTTTTTTTAAATTAAAATACGCTTACGACTTTTACCAAATATCTTGTCAGTGAATTTTAGAGCACCCACGAGATAAATGGAATGTGCCTTTTTCCGATTTTCTTCTCTAACCGTCCATTTTCCTAAAGATTGATGCTAAAAAATAAGATTTGCAAAAAAAAAAAAAAAACAAAACTGGAGGTCGGTAGTGGATAAAAGCCAGGCCCCCTGTTTTTGTTTTTCAAGTGATATTAAAAGTAATATGCTAGATTGCGGCTGCGTGAAAATAAATACGAGTAACAAAAATAGGCTTCTGAAATCCCAACATGCCTATATTAAAGGCAGTTCTACAGAGACAGCTCTCCACTCTCTTGTATCTACAATCGAAAAATCTCTTGTGAACAAAGAATATGCGCTTGCTGCTTTTTTAGACATAGCAGGAGCATTCAATAACGTCCTTCCATGTGCGGTTACCTCTGCCTTGTCGGAACTGGGGGTGGAGGACTCTCTCGTGAGCTTCATACATTAGATGCTCTTGGGCAGGGTGGTGAACTCAGAGCTGGGGGGATCCTGTAATTGCAGGTTTGTGAGAAGAGGTACTCCGCAGGGGAGAGTCTTGTCTCCGCTTCTGTGGTCCGTGACGGTTAACCAGCTGTTGCGCATCATGCAGTGGGAAGGCTACAATGTTATTGCTTATGCTGACGATATCGCAATCGTATTAAACGGAATATTTCCTCAGACTCTCTGTCAACTCATGGAGAGATCACTCTTAATCCTTTCGAAATGGGCATCCTCTTGTGGGTTAACACTTAAGTGCTAACCCGGAGAAAACGGATCTCATTCTTTTCACTAGGAAATTACCCAACTTAGAACTTTCGCGTCTAAACAGCACGAGATTGCTCTTTAGTGACAGCATGAAATACCAATGAGTTATTCTGGATAAGAAGCTTATCTGGCACATTAACATAGCTCTTTTTGCCTGTAAAAAATCGATAGGTAAAAAATGGGGTTTCTCCCCCAAAATAGTACGCTGGACTTATACAGCAATTGTCCGCCTCCATACTTATTTATGGCTCACTGGTGTGGTGGAGGGCCCTTGATAAGACAACTGCACTTCAGAAATTTGCAAAGAAGTGCAAGTCTATGTATTACTGGGGCATTGTCCACAACACTAACTAATGCTTTGAATGTCATGCTTCACCTTACTCCTCTTGATATCTTTGCAATGAAATGTGCTAACACAGCAGCTCTCAGACAAAGAGAATCAGGGAATTGGATAGGTAACGGTTGCAGCCACATTATTATTCTGAACTCCTCTGCCGCCGACAAAACAGACTACTGTTTGCCTTGCTTAAATCTTGAAAACAACAATGAAGTTTTCATCCTTTCGCGGCAAGACTGGGCTAACAAAATCCCTCCTAAAACAAACGGCATAAAAATCTTTACAGATGTAAAGGGTATTTACTCCCAGGACCTTGAAATCGAAGTGTCTTTTAGACTCCCAAATTATTGTAGTGTCTACAAAACGGAGATGGTAATTCACAATGCCGCTAAGATTCTAGGTCAAAAAGACCTTGAAGGAAAAAGTATTTTCAATTTCTCAGATAGCCAAGCTACGCTCAAGGCAGTGAACTCACATACTGACAACTCTAAAACTCTTACTGAGTGCCGCAAATCTCTTACCCGGACACAGGGATATCGAGGGCAATAACATGGCAGACGAATTGGCAAGGAAGGGTACGACCTCAGACACCCTCTTAAATGAGGACCTTATTCGTATACCCATATCCTCCTAAAAGCTCCAGTGCAGGAACAAATCCTTAAGTCTTGCACAAGAACGCTGGGAACACTTTGATACATGTAGGACTGCTAAGCTGACGTGGCCTTCCTACGACTTAAAACGCACCAACTCACTGCTTGAATTAAGTAGGGTAAAACTGTCAAAAATAGTAGGAATTCTCACGGGTTACTGCCGTGACTTATAGCAAATGATTTTTGCAGAAGCTGCAAATGTGAGGAGGAGGTAGAAAATGTTCAGCACCTTCTCTGCGAATGTCAGGCCCTTGCTTAAAGGAGGATGGCAACTTTGGGTCACCCCTTTCTAAACGGACTTGCCGAAGTCTCATGCCTGCAAATTAGGCATATCCTAAAATTTATTATTCGTACGAACTGGTTTGAGGAGGGAAATCTCTAGGGTTCAAAGGAGATTATGTGGCGTCACAACGGGCCTGCACTGGTCTAGGTACCTAACCTAACGAAATAACACCCCAAAGTGTTTAAAAAATTACCCCAAGATAATGAAATAATACCCCCAAAATTGTTATTTTTATTTGTAAGCATGAGATAATTAATACCTTTAAGAATTAATTCATCTTTTCAAGAACTTCAAAAAAATAGTAAAAACCAATAAATAATTACGATATTTAGTTATTCTTTTTAAAAAATTAATTCATATTATTAAGAATGTTAATAAAATGTGTTATTTTTCACAAACGAGAGATTATAATATTTTTAATATATTCCGCGGAACGTTTACGACGTATGAGAATAATATCGAAACTAAAACTTTTTAATATTTTTTTCATTGCCTTGTTAGCAAGGCCGATTTGATTTTATTTATTTTAAATTTGCCTTGAGTATTTTATACGTTGATAACAATCGGCCATTCCTGATGAACTAAAGCGACCTCGCTTTATTGATCTTCTTCGTCAGTTTCTACTGTTATCAGAGTTTATCAGAGGCCTATACAGATGTGTACTGTCGTTGCTTACGCCGAGAGCCAGGAAGATCTTCAATAATATATCTGTCCCATCCCAGAACTTTAGTTATCTGGAAAGGGCTTTTGTATTGCGGTTCGAGGTTCTGCGTAGTTCCAGTGCTCACAGGATCGTTTTCAGCTAGAACAAGATCTCCAGTCTCATATGTTGTTGGTTTTCGATGTTTCTGATCGTAGTGAATTTTAACCTTGGCCCGCTGACTGTTGACCCTCATTGTTGCATTTTCACGAATTTCTGCTAGTTCTTCTTCTGAGACAACGTTGTTGGTGTAAAGAGCCAAAATTATTATTCACAACCCGTATTGCCCTATACATCGCGTTTTGGGCGCAAAACCCGTTCTGGTTTTTTTTTGTTGAAAATTTTCAGTTTTTTATTTTTTTTTTATGTTAAAACAATGTTAATAAAATTCGTTATTTTGCACAAGCGAGAGATTATAATATTTTTAATGTATTCTGCGGAACGTTTTCGTCGAATGAGGATAATTTCGAAACTAAAACTTTTTAATATTTTTTTCATTGCCTTGTCAGCAAGGCCGATTTGATTTTATTTATTTTAAATTTGACCTGAGTATTTTATACGTTGATAACAATAGTATTTCCATTGTAATAAATGTTTTTACTTGTATGCAATCGAAATCAATTGAATTTAAGTAACTCTACAGTTCCTATAATTGTGTTCATGTCATGCAAGACAAATATATCCCCTGACAATTTCAGATATAACCTTTTTGGGGCCTAATTTCATCAATTTAACTATGAAAAAGTACACCATAAAAAAATTAAATATGACTCCAAAAGATGAAATAACATTCCAAATTGTTTTGTTGTTGTTTTCTGTATAATTTTTTTTTTGGGGTCATATTTCATTGGGATATAATTTCATAGCGCCCTACATTGTGCTTTCTTTAAGCCACTTGGAAACAATTGAACTATAAAAAGCAGAGTTTATTTGAAAAAGAATACATTTTTCGGGCATTCCTCTTTGTTATATTTAATTGACTCTTCATACATATTCACGAATAAAACGACTCAATAAGTTGGTCAGTTGCGGTGTTTATCTTTATTATATTTTCAAATCTTACTAGAATTGAATAAAATTTTGATGATTTTTCATTGAAAATTCTATCTAATAATGGGTAATATTCTTAATAACTAATTAAAATTGTTTTTTTCTGGTTATGACTGTTTATTTGATTCTATTTAAAAAACTAAATAAAAAAAAGCGATATGCTTTGCATATCTATTACATATAATCTAAACCAAGTAAAAACATCAGTCTTTTCTATGTACAAAATTACTTTTTGTTTTTTGCTGCAATATATTGTAACTAATTCAAAATATTTATTCCTTTCGTAGACATTAGAATTCGTTGACCAATATTTAGCATTATAAAGGTCCTCCAAATAAATTTTTTTTTTTTTGAAAATGCAAAAAAAAAAACTACTGAATATTTTCTCAAATTTCTTTTTTTATTTGAATGTACAATGCTTCCGGTTAATAATGGAAAATAATTTCATTCAAATGGCTGCCTCGGCTGGCCATGCAGTAGCCTACACGATCGGTCCAATTTTTAAGCACATTATCGATTGTGTGCAGCTGTATTTCACCAATGGCTTCACGAATATTGTCCTTTAAAGCGTCAATTGTCTCTGGGTTGTCGGCGTAACACTTATCTTTGAGGGCACCCCACAAATAATAGTCCAACGGTGTCAAATCGCAGCTCCGAGGTGGCCAAACGACATCAGCTCTGCGGCTGATAATGCGATCTTCAAAAACAGGGCGCAAAACATCGAGTGTAGCTCCGGCTGTGTGGCACGTAGCGCCGTCCTGTTGAAACCAAATGTTTCCAATATCCTCCTCTTCAATTTTTGTGAACAAAAATTCGTTCAACATGGCCCGATAACGATGGCCATTGACTGTAACGGCCACTCCTTGCTCATTTTCGAAGAAAAATGGCCCAATTATGCCTCTGGACCGAAATCCGCACCAGACAGTGACTCGTTTTGGGTGCATCGGCTTTTCAATGTATGCGTGAGGGTTTTCTGTGCCCCAAATGCGACAATTTTGCTTGTTTACATACCCGCCAGGATCAAAATGAGCTTCATCTGAAAAGATGATTTTTTTGGCAAAATCGGCATATTCTGTAAGTCGATCGCAGGCAATATTTCCCAGCGTTGTTCAAGCGTATACACAACCATATTCGTTCAGCGGAAGGATAAAACTAATTATCTGTCAAATCAGACATGTGCTAAGTGTTACCATTCACGAAATAAGCACTAGTTGAAAAAAAAAAGGTTAGATGGCGGACCCTATACCAGGACAGTATTTCCATGACTATTTTAAATTTTTTGTTTGCGTTACAATAACATTAGATGCATTGGCACCTTAAGCTCTGTTTGAAACGGAATCAGCTTTAAAGTCCTTCACATTGTCTGAAGAGCATCTAATCGTTGCAATGATTACAGCTGCGGCACCAATTCTAGTGTCAGTCATTGATTTATCTGCGGATGTGGTAGATGTTGTAATGCTGCTGTTGTGATGTAAGTACGTGCGTTGGGTGGAGGAAGACGTCGACATGGAGTTTGTGAAAATGGTTCCTTCGCGGTTTAGGCCAATAGTTGTGTTGCAGCTACGCTGCTTCACTTTTTCACTATATCGCTTCTCTCTTCCGATTTTATAGCCAGTATTGGTTTTTATACCTAGGCAGCTCTTAATTAATTGACAGAAACCATTACGGAATTTAGATGACATTAAATTATAGAGAATTGGATTTAGGGCCGAGTTTAAGTACAGCATTATGCGGCTGAAGTACAGAATATTATAATATCCTTCAATTCCAAGTGAAACAATCGACTCCGGTGGCATTACAATGATCCATAAAGTAAGCGCACGAAAGGGCAGCAAGCAAATGAAAAAACTCGCTACAACAGTGACCAGCATGAATATAATTTGCTTACGATACTTGTGAACACTACTTCGCAAGTGGCAATTAGTAGGTTGATGTCGATAGTGTTGCCTAGACTGAGACACATCCGTGGAGGTAAATGGCAGTGTATGCCGCTGCAATGCTGGGCTGCGTTCGAGTAATTGACGTGCTATAACTGCGTATAGGACAACCAATATGGCTAATGGCAGTAGGAAGAAGACCGTTATGCTGGATATAAAATACGACGCAGACCAAAGTGTGTCGGCAGAAGTAAAGCAAACTGCCACCTCACTCCCATCAAAGTAGACCTCCTCTTGGTAGGTGGCTATTAGCAAAATCGGACTTAAGCATTGCAAATACGTTGGCACCATGATACAAGAGAAAACCGTGGGACGAATCGAGAATAAAAGAAGTGAAAGGAATTCAATTAGCAATAATATATTAACAGATTGATAAATCAAGAAATGCAAGTGTTCGATTGATTGTATTCGACATAAATTTGCGCTAATGTAGTTATATCGATGTCGCCTCCTTAATCATGATTAAATACAGGCGAATACAACCATATATATATATATAAAATAATTTACAATGAGTGCCTTATTTACGCTATTTACATGCTTAAGACTTAATTGAATTACTTACATATACATGTGCAAATGAATTGTTAGAATGTTATGCAACATTTAAGAAGGTGACACGAAAGATAGTCCAAGCCACATAAAAAAAAAAGTGTAATTTTTTTTTTAATTGACTTACCTCGATTATTTATGTATGTGACTTGGACCAGCTGGCCTTTCACCTCATCATTTTATTTATGAGGCCGACGCTTCTGCTCAGGTCAAAATTCAAATGACTTGCAAAATAGTCTTCAGTCAACAAAACTATTCACACACATGGAAATGATTTAGCTAAATATCTATAAAATTATGAGCGATAAATATTTACACAGTGCTACTAATGATAAAAATTATATATGCACGGTTTCTTACCTAAATAGCTGGAAATCAGTCATGAAAATAGTTAAATATTTTGAGTATATTTCTGGAAATCAAACAGTTCTTAAGATTTTTGATAAAAAGTACAATTTTGGGAGAAATGTGTGGCACATAAATTTATAAAATATATAAAGACTCATTTATATTGATGCCTATCTTTGACCCTGGAAACGGAATTTAATAAAATAAAAAATAAATATCAAATTTTAAAAAATCATCGTTTTGATTAGGAAAATGTCGGATTTTTTGTCAGTCTTAAAAGTGCTTTCATGGTGAACAGACGTGTTTGGTAAAATTCAAAATAAAATAAAAATAAAAAATAAATAATAATTTTCGTGATTGTAATAAGTAAATAATAAGGTGCCAAATTTATGCTCAACTCTAAAATTCAAAACGACAAATATGATAAACTATAATGAAAACGCTAAAATAAGTGATAGGAAATTTTGTTTTTATATTAACCCCTTAATTTTGTATAACGAATAAGCACACCAACGATAAGCAAGACACGAGAAACACTTTTTTATTCCATACAAAAATCTATTGTTTCTCGTGTCTTACTTATCGTAGGTGTGCGTATTCGTGATGATACAGATGATACAAAATGATACAGTAAGAAATATTTTTTCGTTTGAACGAAAGATTTCATAGAAACTATTAAATTTGTTGAATTGTTAAGTAGCCCAGTTAATACTTATCATAGCATTATAATAAAAATCTATTACATACTTTTAGGCATCTTAAAAAAAATTTGATTTGTTTCATAGAAAATTGTTTCAGGTTTTTTAAAAAAATACAAAATATTTAAGAAAAAATAAGACCATATTGCATATCTACAGACCAAGACCTTTCAATTGCTACCCTATTTATGAAAATCTATAGTATAGATTTGATAGTCATCACAAAAAATGCGCTTGCGTAATAATATTATAGATGGATAGATAGAATAGATAGAATAGATAGAATAGATAGAATAGATAGAATAGATAGAATATATAGAATATATAGAATATATAGAATAGATAGAATAGATAGAATAGATAGAATAGATAGAATAGATAGAATACATAGAATAGATAGAATAGATAGAATAGATAGAATAGATAGAATAGATAGAAACTGATAGAAACTGATAGAAACTGATAGAAACTGATAGAAACTGATAGAAACTGATAGAAACTGATAGAAACTGATAGAAACTGATAGAAACTGATAGAAACTGATAGAAACTGATAGAAACTGATAGAAACTGATAGAAACTGATAGAAACTGATAGAAACTGATAGAAACTGATAGAAACTGATAGAAACTGATAGAAACTGATAGAAACTGATAGAAACTGATAGAAACTGATAGAAACTGATAGAAACTGATAGAAACTGATAGAAACTGATAGAAACTGATAGAAACTGATAGAAACTGATAGAAACTGATAGAAACTGACAGAAACTGATAGAACTGAAACAAAAACTAAAAAAGATTGTAGCATGTATAACTCTATTTCATATAATTATAATGTACTAAGACATGATTATTAGACAAAATTTCCTACAGCTGTTTTATTTACCTTTTCGTATTTGTCTAGAACAGTCTAGCTTAAAATAGTTAATGAATTTCATATTATTTAATAATATTTCTTTTTAATTATAACCACCTATAAGCTTGAGAGCTTCGCTTCACCCATCGAAAGCAAATAAAAGAAAAATTTTTGTTTGAATGTGTTAATAAAAGAAAGAATACACATATTTCTTAATTAATTAATTAAATAGTGTCAACTTGTTTTAATGCTTGTGAATAGATTTTCTCGTCTGAAATAATCCATACTATTAATAAATCTGTAGCCACTTTTTATGTTCACTCATCACGTTTAAACGACAACTCAGATTTTTATAAAATTTTGTACACATATTTATAGGTCAGCAGAGAGTGCAATAGGATACTTTATTTTAACCCATTAACAACCAATGTTACTATATGGAAACATATGCGTCTCGAATTTTCATTAAATACTGCATAATATTTCAAAAGTTTTAGTGCCAGTTTTTTAAAAAAAGTAAAATTAGCATGCAATAATAACTTATTTCTGCTCAATGGCATACATAGTTTTCACCAAAATGTTGCTTCAAGTCTAAAAATGTCTGTTTTTTATGGTTTTCTTTCGGCCCTAATGGATTAAATTGCACTTCGGTTAAACGAGAACAAAATCAATAAACGCTTTTAAATTTCCTTCAATTTGATACCAAAATCATGTATGTAGTTTGAAAACTGTGAAAAATTTTAGTACCAGATCTTTTTAGTATTAATTATAAGCTGAGAATGAGAGAAAAACAACTTGAAATTCACACTTTTAGCTTTGAAGGCAAATATTTCAGTCAGTTTGCAATGGATTTCAATAATTTTTTTTGAAAAATGTTGTTTGTTAAAATATCCATCAAACATAAGTTGAAATTTTTACTAAACCAAAGTATTAATATTTTTAAAAATTTTTTTAAAAAATGTTCAAAAATTTTTAGTTTAAGCCAAAAAATTGGATAAAAGTTGTTTTTGTTGTAAAAAAAATTTAATCCAAAATTTAGGTTTTCGATTTCCTATCAGATGATATAACAATCTTAAGGTTAATAACACTGGTCAACACTGGTTTTGCCACACGAACTTTGATAGCTAATTTTGTTTTATCAATCTACCCTCATTATTAAATCACAGTTGCCACATGTAAATTAGCCTCCTATTTGTTGTGATACGGTAATACTCATAACTAGTACTACGGCAGTAAATTAACAGAAACGCTTACAAGTAAATCGTTATAAAAATATTAATCGTTGAATTTGAACACTTTTTTGGGATTTATTAACCCTGTGAGCATGTCAAGGAAGTGTATTAATGATCCTAACTCTTTTTGTTATGTCTGCGGAGAACTTACATTCAAAAAACAACGACGAAATTTTACAAATCTTGTGATGGAGTGTTATCACCAATGTTTTGGTTTTTCTGTCGCCCATCAAGACAAATCCTGGGCCCCTCATGTCTGTTGCATAACGTGTGTGAAAAATTTAACTGACTGGAAAAAAGGTGCACGACCTATGCCGTTTGCTGTACCCATGATATGGACTGAACAGCGAGATCACGTTTCAGATTGCTATTTTTGTCTCACTGACGTAAAAGGTATAAATTACAAGAAAAAAAACACAGTTATTTACCCTAACTTATCTTCGGCTATAAGACCAGTCTCTCATTGTAAAAAATTGCTAGAACTAATACCAGTTGCAACTACGTCTGTTGAGAACGGCAATTCACAACCGTCTACTTCAAGTGTATGTGTTGACGAGGACGATGACTTTGAGTTTGAAGAAATTGCAAAGGAGCCACATTTGATAACTCAAGGAGACCTAAATGATTTGGTTCGAGATTTAAATTTGTCAAAAAAACAGTCAGAACTATTAGGATCTCGTCTAAAAGAATGGCATTTGCTACATCATAATACAAAAGTTAGCTATTTTCGAAACCGTGATCAACACTTCAGAACGTATTTTTCTCAGGATGGAGATTTGGTGTTTTGCAATAACATAAATGAGCTTATGAAAATGTTGGACATAGATTTTGATCTCTCTCAGTGGCGTTTATTCATTGATTCTTCGAAAGCAAGTCTAAAAGCAGTTTTATTGCATAATGGAAATAAGCTTCAGTCTGTACCTGTGGCCCATGCTGCAAATATGAAAGAAACTTATGAAAATATGAAACTTTTACTTGAAAAAATAAATTACAGTACATATTCCTTCAAAATGATCTTAAAGTTGTTGCACTATTACTTGGACTTCAGCTGGGTTATACAAAGTTTTGCTGCTTTTTATGTGAATGGGATAGCCGAGACATAACTAATCACTATATAAAAAAAAAAATGGCGTAAGCGTGCATCGTTTGTTCCTGGGCAAAAAAACGTAAAGTATTTACCCCTTGTACAGCCAAATAATGTGCTTCTACCACCATTGCATATCAAATTAGGATTAATAAAAAATTTTGTGAAGGCAATGGATCGCAATGGGAGTGGATTTTTGTATCTAAAAGAAAAATTCCCTAAAATAAGTGATGCAAAGATAAAAGAGGGTATTTTCGTTGGCCCTCAAATTAGGGAGATAATAAAAGATTCAAGATTTGAAGAAAAATTAAGCGATTTAGAAAAATCAGCATGGAAGTCTTTTAAAAATGTTGTTGCAAATTTTTTGGGTAACCACAAGAGTGACAGCTACAGAGAGTTGGTTAGCGAGCTGTTATTGTCATATCAAGCATTAGGTTGCAACATGTCACTTAAGATTCATTTTTTACACTCGCACCTGGATTTTTTTCCTGACAATTTAGGGGCTGTCAGTGACGAGCACGGCGAGAGGTTCCATCAGGATATTTCTAATATGGAAAAGCGGTACCAGGGCAAATGGAGCCCAAATATGTTAGCAGATTACTGCTGGACAATTAAAAGGGACCAACCAGAAGCTAAATATTCAGAAAATCTTAGATTTTCTGTCATTTATAAAAAAATAAACTTTTGATTTACGAGATCCGTATTTTTTCTTAATATTTTAAATTACTCAATAAAATAAAATCTTTGTCTAGCAAATTTTTTTTAACTGTTTATTTTTTATTACAATCACCAATTAAAGTAAAAAATATCAAAAAAGTCCGTGTGGCACGACAAAGTTGAAATTTTGTTGACCAGTGTAATTTGTAGTATTACTTAAACAATAAAAAATCGTTTTGGTAGCGAAAAATCAAGCCTACCCACTATCAATTTTTGAATGAAAACTTTTTGAAAACCCGGCGAAGCGGCGGGTTTAAGCTAGTAATAAATAAATTTGAAGATTTTCACACGCGTGAGTATACAAAATCTTTTTTTTTCAATTTCAAATTTTGTCACTTATGTACATATGTTTGAAGTCAATCGGAAGGCTAGCCCAGAATAGTCGAATTTGTTGTTTGAAGTTGTATGGGATATGCCAACCTCCATTTTTAGTTTTGATAAAAGTCATCCCTCTTCCCTTTATAATTTTATATAATTTTATAAAATTTTTATATTTATTTTATAATTAGCAATTAACCGGCGTGCTTTGCTACGCCTTGGTAGCAATTATTTGCAGCTATTGTTGTGTGTGTGTTCGTTTTTTGTGTATGCTTGTGTACGATTTGTGCCACAGCGCCTTCTGTCATAGAAAAAGTTTGAGATAGTTTGCGTCAAGACATTTGCCGTTCGTTAAATGCAAACTTGTACACTCAGAAAAAACACCTATCCTTTTGTGATAATAAATTTCTCCATTTTCGATAATACCCATAATAAATTATCCCATATTCGAAAAAATATTTCTTCGCTTGTGGGAAATGAAAATATTTCATGACTCTAATAATGATAAGTATTTTTCTCGCACTTAAAAATTGTCATTTTTAGAGAAAAATTTATAGAAAACAAAAAATTTTCTCTATTGTAGATAAACAATTCACCATGCGAAATATTTTCTTCATTAAAAAGAAGTTCTTTCGCAAAAATAAAAACTTAATATATTTTTCTTATATAATTAGGTACGAAAAAAAAGAAGTAGAAAGCGCGAGAGCGTTATTTTGTTCGTTTTGTTTTTGATAACGAACACAAAACAGATGCTTAGAAGAATCAAGGTTGATTTATAAGGTTGTCGCAAGGAAGAGAGCGAGTACCCATAATTGTCAAATCGAAGTTGACAGCTCATAGAAATTCTGCAAGTGCGCTCTTTTATCATCCGTTTTTCTTTCGTAGTCATTCGCAAAATTGGCTGGTTTTGACAATTATGGGTACTGAGAAGAGAGTGCGATCAGCCCTGCGACAACCTTATAAATCAACCTTGAGAAGAATTTTCGGCGAAGTCTGGCTTTGGCCTTGAAAATTTGTCTTGTGTGTGCGTAGAAATTTTGCTAGAAAACAGTCGTTGGCGTTTCTTTGTCGGTAAGTGTTGTGTGTTGTGTGTGCTTATTTTTTTATTCTTATTATTTAATTCGGTTATTTAAAAAATATGGAAAATATTTCTAACACGATTCTTTATATTGGTACTCGTAACATTGGAACATCTAAAAGGAGAAGTTTTTTTTTATGAGATATTAAAAGGTTTGTATATTATATGAAGTAAGAAAACAAGGAATAATTTTAATTTAAGCTTTAGCCGTGTAGAAGTTGAAATATGACAAAATTTGTACAATTGTAAGACCAGGCGAATTTTTTTTGCATGCGGCCTTATTCTTTATGATTTTAACAATTAATAAATTGTTCATGAATTGTTGATATCAGAAAGAATGAGAAGCGTAGGCGAAACATTTTTTATTAATTGCTAAAATCATAAACATTAAGGTCGCAGGCGAAAAATACGCCTGGTCTTACAATTGTACAAATTTTGTCATAATTCAACTTCTACACGTTTAAAGCTTAAAGTAAAATTATTCCTTGTTTTCTTACTTCATATAATATACAAACCTTTTAATATCTCATAAAAAAACTGTTGTAGTTTTCTCGATAATTTTAAATAGTGGCTTGTAAATTTGATCATGTCGAAATTTTGTGAAATTTGCTTCCAGACACTTAAAAAATTGCACTGAGTTTTCAAACGTTCACGAATTTTATCTTCTACTTTTATCTGCTTCTTTTATCTTTTACATATTTGGGCGACCTCAAATGGGATTTTCCCCGCAGAGGTGGCAACCGTGCATAAAACAATAAACATTACACTCTTTTTATTGTAGAACACGAATTTGATGCAGAAAATCTGTATTAGTACCCACAGCAAAAGCGTCAAAACAGGACTCAAGAATTGAAAAAAGTTGAAGTAGTCACAATACTGAATGTATCACAACTGTAATCACAGCTCTCATTTTTGAAAGGTGTTGTTCTACCCAACAGGCAAAAGGCTC
Source organism: Coremacera marginata (assembly GCA_914767935.1). Lineage (NCBI taxonomy): Eukaryota > Metazoa > Arthropoda > Insecta > Diptera > Sciomyzidae > Coremacera > Coremacera marginata. The sequence goes on from OU612043.1 coordinate 250,307,054, forward strand.
TTATTTTGCAAGACGTTGTTCTAACCAGCAGGCAACTATGGAGGAGTGATTCTGGCTCACAGTTATGGTTTACTGACGGGTCTAATTTAGAAAACGGTGAAACGAGAGCTGGGGTCTACGGTCCCAAAATTCAAAAAGCTCTTCCAATGGGCCATACTCCAACCATATTCCAAGCGGAGATATACGCCATCGAGGTATGTGTCCTGGAATGTCTTCGTAGGAATATTTATTACATATTTTCTGACAGTCAAGCGGCACTAAAGGCCTTACAGTCTTATGAGCTCAAATCGAGACTAATCTCTGATTGCGTCGAAACCCTAAATGCACTGGGACAAAACAACAAAGTAGTATTGTGGTGGGTACCAGGGCTCGAATGTTTCGAAGGAACCGAAAGAGCTGACTGCCTTGCCAAAAGAGGGACATCTCGACCTCTTATCGGCCCCGAAAGATTTTGTAGTGTTGCTAAAGGCTACTTTGCGGAAAAGGTTAGGATCTGGAAAGATAATAAATTTCAGTGTCACTGGAGCAATATTAATAGACAGAGCCAAGCTAAGAAATTTCTAACTCTCAGTAGGGCGAAATCGAAAGATTTACTCAAGCTAACCAAAGCAGACCTAAGAATTCTAACAAGCTATTTCACAGTTCACTGTTAACTTAGATACCATCATAAAAAGATCGGACTATCTTATTTAGATGTATGCAGACTCTGCGAGGTGGAGGAGGAGGAGGAGGAAACTCCAGAACACTTTCTATGTGAATGTCCGGCAATCTGCAGCATAAGATTTTCTCACTTTGGAGGGGAGGCAACAGTGCCTGCTTCAAAAATATGGGACACCAAGCCAGAAACAGTGCTGAAATTCATAAAAAGTCTAAATCTAGAAAGCTAAACCAAACAGATCCTATGGGTCGCGGTGCGCATGGGCCCACTTCAAACAACAACAACAAGACACAGAGAAATTATTTGGTTTTTTTTTTATCATTACAATTTCAATTACGGTTATTAGAGCTCTCATAAGATTGTCGAAATTAACTTTCAGCTAAGGCAACTTCTTTTCATATATAATAACTCTAGTATGGCTATGAAAGCCTCAACTTTTCCGTGGCAGTCATATACGAAGTTCAATAATTCCCTGAGTATATACGATGCTCTTCTTATGAAACTCGGTTCCACTGCACCTTGCAAAGAAAATATTGAGCGAAAACAGTCAACAATACGGCGAATAGCGGTCTCAGATGGTCGATTATGTTGGGTTTAATATGGCGCAAGTTCTCTATATGTTTGGCGTGCAGAACTATATGTTTTGAACCAAATATTATAAATATTGGTAATGTTGTTGAAACCTGCATGTCATCACGATTAATTTGCAAACTACTTAAAAAAATCTACTGACTGTTTACAATCTGACAATTTGTTTGATAGATATAATGGTTTGAAGTTGGAAAAGGTTTAAAAAACACCCTTTATAATATAGGAAATAGTTTTTTTATCAAATATCATCATTATACTAATTACAATTCATTCGATTGGTATTCACCGATTAATCATAAGGGTTATTCTTTATGTCTAGTATATGCTATTGCACGGTGCGAGAATACTACTAGAAACTTAACTACTACTAGACATAGAGAATACCCCTCTACTCTTTTAAACGACAAATCGTGTATCAAATTCGGTAGGAAAAAAGTCTTCGCATTGAAAAGTAATTTTACTTTAATTCTAGTCATTTGGGGAAAAATAATAACATACACACTTTTATTATGCCGTAAATAGATTTAAATCAAAACTTTAATTTTAATTTCAAATGTTTATTCAAATTTACTGTTACTTTATCTCTGCGTATGTTGTTTCAGTTGTCCTTGCAAATGGCGGAAATTAATTACTTTACAAAATAGCACATTTAATTTAACTTACGTCATTCACCAGCTGATTTAAAGTGAAATTTGCATTTGTTGATTTTATGGTTAGAACCTGAAGTACTACAATCTTAATGCTATGCATTAATTTGAATTTCGCCAATGATTGTGCTCGTATTTGTATTTGCAAGCAGGCGTTTATAAATAATGAGACTACTTAAAACAATGTCAAAGAAAATGAGACATTTTCGATAATTGATTACAATGAAATGTGTTTTCATTACCAGTTTTATAATTTGAAAATATCAGACTGTGTTTTCTTCTTACCAATACTTGCATAAAAACGTTATGCTAGAAATTAGGCCGGAATAAACTCATCAATTCATAATAAAGTATCCTTGGCTGTGGGATTATGTAAGCCTTTATTTATAATTAGAGTCTATTTTTCTTCTCTACTAATGCTGTTCTTGAGCAAAGCTTAAAATAAAGTGTAAAATATTGAACCAAACAAGCATGTCGCACAGTGGTTGAAGCCCATACATAAAGTGTCAATAAATAGAAGGACTCGTCGTAAACCAATAATATTTGGAATGTAAGTTGAAATTGACTTAAATAGATCACAGATAAAAATATTTTCAAATCCGACCACAATCACGTCTGCCTCTCATATAATACAGAAAAAAATCCACCTCGCCAAACCGCTTAAGAATAAGGTGCAATAAAAAACTATTCTTTACTGCCACGCCCACCTCCCTTCCGAAAAGTTTCACTGCACGTGATTTTAAAAAATTAAGATTTTGAGAATATACGAATTTTTTTTGAGAATTTTTTTGTTAAATAAAAAAAATGATTTTTTCTTTAATACTCCCCCTCCCCCTGCCCCCCCACTATTTTATAATAATTATCAATTAATTATCTTCAAATTGAGGTATCATCCAGTATGGTGTCTTTTAGGGTTTTAAAGTTATGAAGTATAAAGTTTTAAAGTACAAGGAAAACTTACACTATTTAACTTCATAAAACTAAAATTAAGCTTAAAGTCACCCGATATTCAATTGCGTAAGAGTCTTCCGCAAATCTTCATAAAATATATTTGAAGAAAACAGAAGTATTCTATAGTCCGAAACCAGATCAACCAACGACGGGCGATATCTAAGAACCAAGGTTTTCACAAGCAACAACGGTTCCTGGAACTCATGGTTATCACTGAGTTATTCCCACTAACGACAAATCCTTAATATTAAAAAATATTAAAATTAAAAAAAAAAATTTAACTGTCAACTTCGTTTTGGTTATTTACTAGCTTAACTTCATAACTTCAAAACCGCAAGAGACACTATTCTGGCTAATATCACATTTTGAAGGTTGCAACAAATGCAATGCAACAAAAAAAAAAAAAAATTAAAAAAAGTTCGTATTTTTTAAATTCTTATTTAACAGTTGAAATAAATACTTAATATTTTTCATTTGGCATTTACTTTGGTCTTATCCGTAAATTCGTTAAAAACTTACAGACATTTTTACTTCTACATTCTCACACTAACCTCTAAAATTAAACAACCTGTAAAAAGTTATTCTGTTAATCTAGGCCATAGATTCTCAAACTTTTTAGGTCTATCGCCCCTCCTTAAATTATACATTTTTTTGGCGTCCCCCTCGGAATAGTACCTAATTTTTTTTTTGTAAAAACTACAGAACAAGATAATGAAACCATGTAACGATCATATCGTTGCAAGCCTTTAAGATATGAAAATATCAATTTTTATAAAAAAAGTTAAAACGAATTAAATCATTAATTAAAGATTTAAATATATATAATTAATATATCAAATTGCTTGAAATATTAAAAAAAAAGAAAAAATTTGTTTTTTTGCCCCGGCACCAATCTGGGCACTAGGCCTGCTGCACGTCGCTTAATGTAAGTGATCGCAAGAAGTATCTACTTAATACTTAACTGTATCTTAAGTATCCGTATTGTAAGGCCTTCTGCCATTGGCACTGCTATCGCCTGATTAAATCGGCCCTCAGCCGCCAAGTGCACTTTGCCACTATATCCGCCTGTAAAATTATATATAGATGGCTAACCGTAGGAACTTATTGTTAAGCTAATATTTGTAACAATAAAAATAAAAAATACTAAAAAACCTTAAAAATAACAAACTTAATAGATTTTGTGAGCGCTTCGAGCTAAAACCTTCGGGTTTAGTGATAGAGTTGGCCTCCGAGTCCAACCGTGACAAATTCTGCGATTCACAAAACTATTTGTTGTTTTTTTTAAGGCTGTTTTTGCCCAGGGGTTGCGAGATCCCTTGGACGGACCCTGGAGCGGCTGAGCATCCCTCAGCCTAAGAATAAAAACTCGTTACAAATGGCGCCCGAGCAGGGACATCAGCAAAAGCTTACTGAAGTCAACTAAACACTGACACACAACAACTGGATTTATACTTCAAATAAAGAAGAATTAGAAGCAAAACTTCAACAGTGAGGATTACCGACAGAAGGTACAATAACCGATTTACGAACGTATGAGCGATTGGACTTAGGCTCGCGAACACGGAAGTCAAAGCTCAAAATGTGAGCGCACTCAGTTTTTTGGAAGAAGTGAGCTGCTCAGAATGTGAGCGCGCTCAGTTTTTTGGAAAAGTGATTAACAGCCCTGCTCTGTTATATACAATGTATATAGGTATTTATATACAAATTTTCATCCAAACCAGATGAGCGGCTTTGGAGTTTTTCACGATTTCTTTGAAATAAATCTGAACTACAGCGTTCTCTGATGTTCGAGATAGATCAAAGGAGATAAGTTTAAACACTCACCGTATCCGAAGAGCCTTATATAGAAATTAGTTGGGTAATGCCAAGGTTCGGTTCATTAATATAGGTTAAGTCACTTGAGAGAAAAGCACTCTTTTTCCGCCTTTGCTCGAACTGTCAAAGTAGCTGTTAGCTAAAAATTGTACAGATTCAGGTTTTTTTTTTTTTCTTGATTTCCTTTTATCCATTCTGACAGTTCGACCGAGCTTCTCTCAAGTTACTTAACCTATATTAATGAACCTTGGGTAATGCGGCTGTTAAATAGCATCATTTAATAATTTCAAATAGAAGGTGAACCCGTCGGCGACGAAGCGACTTTAATAGCTAATTCACAATACTGCGTTAGGTCAGTCGTACGTTGACAGCTAGAGTAGAAAGGTACGTGCTCTTATGCTACAATTCGTAATAGGAACTCATCCGTTGATCGTAAATATTATTCGGAGGGGTAAAGTACGATCCATGATACAATAATTTGTAAGGTAGACTACCTTTTTTCTCACGAGCGACAATCGGGAGTTGTCAAATCAATACAAAGTTTAACTTGTCATCTGTTTTGCTGCTTCTTCGTTTTCGCTTTTCCATATGTTTTTGATAGAACTGTCACTCCTACCTTGTAAATCATTAACCATGGTACGAGCAACGTACGACCCAACAATATGAGTAGGAAAACGCTCTACTCGGTCGTGCGTTTGACATTCTTCGCTATGACAGAGTTGCATTTTCACTGACTAAGCTGAATATGTGGGTATTGTTGAGTTTCAATGGTAAACAAATGTTTTCATAGGATTCGTTATATTATTAGAATTTTTATACCCCAACGCGTACTGCGGGTATATTAACTTTGTCATTCCGTTTGTAACGCCAAGAAGGAGGCGTGGAAGGTATAGAAAAATATATATATTTTTGTCCGTCTGCCGACACGATTACAGCCGCAATTTTTAAGCTATCGCGATGAAATTCAAAATATAAGTTTATTTTTAAAAAAGGAAGATCAAGAACGAAAATGGGTCAAATCGGATTAAAACCACGCTTACCTCCCATACAAAGTGACTTTATATTAACCGTAAAATGTCTTTAAATCCACAAAACTTAAAGAAATGCCTTAAAATTTGGCAGGTGAGCTTTGCTCTTCAGTTTTAATCCTGGCTATGAAATTTGAAAAAATCGGATGGAAACCACACCTACCTCCCATACAAATTGTCTTTATTTTAAACGTTAAATCTCTTAAAAATCCACAAAAATTAATGAAATGTCTTGAAATTTTGCACTTTATCTTTGATATATAATATAAACCATCTCTATGATATATGGCAAAACCGGATATCAAAACCACGCCTACTTCCCATACAAAGTGACGTCATCAAAGTAGGAAAACTTTTGTTAATATATAAAACTGAATGCCATCGTGTATGTCGTGGCTAAAGACTTCGAAAATACTTCAATATGGCCGCGGGGGGTATTTTAGCTTCGGTACCCTGCCAAAGCTCCACCCTTACTAGTTTATATTGAATGTGATTTAACTTTATTATGATAAGCAAATTATGATATGCAAGTTTTGATTAATTTTACACTATTTAATATAAAATAAAAATGTAGCAAAATTATTTATCTATAAACATAAAAATATGTATGCATGTATGTGGGTATGCTTGTATGTGTGTATATCACGTATAGATTCCAAAACCATCAAACCAATCTTTATGAAATTTTCAGGAAGACTGAAGCAATATTTTGAGAGTATTCCTATGAGGTTTGGTGTTAATTGGATAAGGGGGCGTGGTACCACCCATACAACCCAAATTGGCTCTATCGCCCACAAACCAAAAAAAAAATGCTATATATCAGGTGGTTTTGATCTTATAAAACTAAAATTTAATAATTTTGTTCAGATGGTTACTATCGGCAACTGCACAAAATATGGGCATGGTCATACTATATCTTCGCCCACTTTTTTGAAATCATTATAATTGCTGAGCTGTACACGTTTTGATAGAGAATCTTGGTACGCAGGTACTATGGGTCCAAGTGGCAGTCACATTGCATATACAAATGTAGTCACGCCCACTTTTACCGCCCACAAATCAGTAAAAATGCTTTATATCAGACGGCTTTTACCGTAGGAGACTAAGATTTGGTAATTGAGTTCATATGGTTACTGCCGCCAACCGTTAAAAAATGGGCTTGGTAACACCATATCTACGTCCACTTTTTCAAAATCATGCTTATTCCTAAGTCTTACACGTTTTGATAGTGAACCCTGGTATGCAAGTGCTCCAAGTGGCGGTCAATATATATATTAATATATATTTTGCCACGCCCACTTTTCAGTATAGCTTTCGAAATAAGTCACACATTAATGAAACTCGGTACAAGCTTACTATAAGACTCACTATAACTACGCCCTATTTTAGGGGATAAGCGCTGAGCGCAACGAAGCGCGCCGGGTTTATGCAAGTAAATAATAAAAAAATAAAAAAGTTATTAAAATTTAGTTCCCAAATTCACTGCTTCCTCATTGACTGTAGGCGTCATTGGAACCATATCCAAGCAGTCCAAACAATGCAAGGTCCACTAAGTTTACCATACTTTCAAAATCCATTTTTTCTATATTCACTTGTTTAAAATTGTTTAAAAATCAAAAAATTATTAATGTCAGTTAAAATTATATAATCACCCCCAATCGTGAAACATTTTCTCGCGGGAGTTGTAAAAGGGAGTTTCCGTTTTAAAGATAAAGTTAAAAAACTTTTACATTGGCATTACGTACGACTTGCCAAAGCAACATTGAAGAAGTAAAATTAGAAGATCGTGCGTTCTGACAGCTCATCTCGTAAATTTTTGACAACGTCGATATAAAGTACGATAGGCGCACGACCGACCTAAGCCCAGTATTGTGAATTAGCTATAAAGCTATGATACGATGCATGCTTCACTTAGCAATACCGAAAATATTTGTTGTTTTCGCGCGGGTAAAAGAAAAAGCTGGAATTTGAGAGAGAACTTCTCTTTTATCCAAAAATTGCAAGCAACCGACAAATTAGGTTGACGGTCCGAAACGTGACCGAAGTATGGACAAAACAATGAGTGAGACGAAAAAATATGGTGAAACATCCAAAATTTGACAGACAATTATCCGAAGTGAGACATGCGTCAAAATATTGTGTCTTTACTTATATTCAACATATTTCCCTTTGTTTTTTTTTCTAAACAATTTGAGATTTTTGGACATGTGCACGAAGGGCTATGTTATGGTGGCGGTCATATGATCGTCGGTCACGTCAGTTTTTACGCTCTTTTTTGATTTGATTCACTCTATGACCAAAGTGTGTTATGGTGGCGGTCATTTGATCCCTGATCACTACTACACTTTTCGCTACTTTTAGTACTTTATTCAAAAAAGTATCATTAATGTTAATAAAAAATTGTTAATCTACCACTTTTTCGCGCGCATTGTACGTTTCAACAAGTTTTAACGAATTTTTAGAAATCGAAATGGAAAATATTGATTACGGACTGCAGGCGCAAAATTTGGCATCGCCTATTCCAAAAACATTATATTTTGGCAAGATAGGCACAGGAACATCATTAAGAAATGTTTGCAAAAGCTCCACTACGCTTACTTGCATTTACTTCACGTAACTCCTTTCGGTATTGCGATCGCACACTCAAAATTTTGTTTTTTATGACACCAACTTTTAATCCATCTAAACTTAATTCGTTTTTTATTGCATATAAGGCTTTTTCTCGCTTGTCTCTGTCTTGATATGCCACATTTTTTATATTCCACAAACATTCATGTTGCTGGAACATGTTTATAAGCATTTCCGTGCTAGAGCGGTCCCAAGGAAAAGTCATGCTAAAACGATAATTAATTTATTATAATAAAATTATGCGTTATAAATAAATTCATTACTTACGCTATCCTTTTTGTTTTCGCCACTTTCGATAAATACAGTCAAACAAAAATTGCATAAATTTCACAAATAAACATGGCTAGCGTAGTGTTGCTTTGCGCAAGTTTTATTTATGATTTCCTACATTTCTCATAAAAAGTGTACTATTTTCATACAAATCAAGGAATGTCGTGAATAATTTACCAACGCAACACAGCAGTGTTTGATCCCGTGATCCCGTGATTTGGCAAAGACAGCCGAATCATTTGGTGACCATTGTGGTCAAAATTTATTCCCTCACTCACTCTCTCAAATTTCCCATTTACATTCAAACAACAACAATGCGTGACCGTGACGTGCCCATGACCGCCATCATAACATAGCAGGAAGCAGTTTCAACTTTTCTGATTTGCCAACCGATTGTAGTATTGTCAGAAGGGGTCAACGTTCAGGGTGCCCATAAATTTATTAATTTCGTTTCAAATTTTTAATCGCTTTACAATTCAAAAGCATCTATAGACAGGGTGATTGAATCCCTTGTTTTTCTCTCCTTATTTAGAGTGACAAACCGTTGAGGAAAAAACTACGGAAGTATTTAATATCCGGAAAAATCTTCTTACACAGAGCCAAAACAACCTATTAAAATAGAAGAAAATCAAAAAGATTTCTCTATGGTTTTCATCCAAAAGGACTGTCTTATTAAAACCATAGAGAATATCTTATTAAAACACTGTCAGTCTTTATTATGAAAATCACATAGTTCCAAGAAGAATCTTCTTGTTTTTTAAAAGCAAATTTTTTAAAACTAAAAGAAAGTCAAATTAAAAATATGTGATTTTATTTTAAATTTTAAACGATATCTTCTTGATATATATATAGGAAATCTTATTTATTTATTAATAGGAAGTATAGAAAATAGGAAAATATAAATACAAATTTTACAAAATAATTTTATGTATGAATGTTTCAACAAAACATTTTAATTCCAATTTCATGTATTCATGTATACATAAAAACAAGACTAAGATTTTCTTCTTTGTTTTAAGTGGTCTCTTCTTACACTTAAGTGAGATGAGTGAGTGAGATGACAATAGTATTTAAAATATTTTCACATCATTTCCTTCATTCAATAACGAATCGTATTAGGCAATGTTTGATAATATATATAATAAGATTTTCTCTATAGAAATAAGAAGATTTCTCTATGAAAAATTCTTCTTATTTGGTACTATTAAGAAGAAAACATCATAAAATAGCTCAATCTTCTTGATTTTACATTGTGGTTTTTTTGCTCTGTGTGGCGCCCACTAGCAGCGTCTCAGCGCCCACAGGGGGGCGATAATGCCCACTTTGAGAACCTATGATCTAGGCCCAAAAAATTTGCTTCTTGAGTATATAGCTACAAGCACTATACATGGTGAACATTTTCTCAAAATCTGAATACTTTAAAATTTTAGGTGGGGATCACTTCAAAAATAATGCCCCATATTTTTTATTTACATCTCTCCGTCTCACATATAACATCCTACTTTCAAATAATTTTCCTGCCATTCACACATCTATCATTACAATTCGGAATAAGGCAGATTTCTTGAGCAAAAATAAAAAAGATCTTAAAAAAACGCACAAGATAGATATCTAAAAATAAAACAAATCCTAATTTAACACTAAGTATTTTTTTTATTTACAAATGAAGAGACATCCCTATAGGAACAAGCTAACTTGTTTTTAAAAACAACTAATTAAAAAACTAGTTTAAAATAAACCAGTATATGAACTACTTTGAATTATATAAAGGCGGCATCCACTTCAATATATGAAGTTATTGAAATACTACTTAAAAACCAGTGATTGATAAACTACTTTGAATTATATTAAGGCGGCAACTACTCTGATGTTGGCATGTTTTAATTGAAAATTTGTATTAGATTACAAGCTTATATATATTTAACCATGTTATTTGATCAAATATTATTAACTTTTGGCCATCAGTAATTGTTTTCAATTGGTTATTTTAAAGCAATTAAAAAAATAATTTAAATGTAACTAATTTAACAAGTAGTTGAAAATATATGCAGACGACAGTCAATTGACTTATTTAGCGGACATCACCATACAAAATAAGTTAGTTCGTTCTATGGAAAAAAGTCAGAATTTCAACTAGTTGTGGTTGACAAAAAACTACTTTATCAACTACTTTTAAATTAGTTGATTTTCCTACAGGGATAATACTAATATTATGTTTATACTAGTGAAAAGTCGTATTTTTATTTATGAGTATGTGTGTATGTATAAGGGATGTCAATTCCGGGATCCGGGACCCGGGACTTTTTTACATCCCGAATATCACGGCATTAGTCGTTTCAAATTCCGGGATTGCTGAAAATATTTTTTTAATAACTAATAAAATTTTTCGAACTTTTATCACAAATATCCCCCTTTTAAAGGAAAAACAAGCATTATTTGTAGCATTGGTTGCACTTTACGCATTTGCAACACCTTCTTGATAAAACAGCTGACTTTATATTTGTTGCGAAATTGTATTCGAATGCAACCAAATTGAAAAATGATAGCCAAAATGACTAACTCACACAGCAGTTCAGTTAAATTATAAGCATGTTTGATGGAATTGCTTTATTTAATGTTTCTTTTTTATTTGCAGCATTTATTCCCCATAAGACAAAGTCAAGTTTTAACGAGCAAATGTTTCATAACAGAAAAGCATACAATTTATCAGTAGTTTTGGTAAAATAAATTGATATTTTTTCTAATGAATGTGATAAAGGCTATTTATTACCTACAGAAAGCATTTAACTTTTTATTAACAATTCAACCAACAAGTGTTGAGGCGGAGTAGTGCTTCTCGACTGCAGGTTTTATATGCAATAAATTTAGGTCCAGGTTAGATGATAACACCCTTAATTTCTTTTAGATCGCATTTTGGCCAATAGAAGTAATAAATTTGTGTATTGGCTTTTTTAAATTATGAAAAAATTTATTCAGGGTTTTTTCATCAGTTTTTATGAAACTTTTGAAAATTTTGAACTCAAATATTTGCATACATCGTCAATTTTTAAGATCATTAAAAAAAACTCTTTAAAAGTATTATCCCCCGTCTAAAAAATTAACTCTTTTTTCAACTCCGGGAGAAATTTTATTTATAATAGCGCTGATTGCTTAGCGTGTCTTGCACGAACATGAAGGGGAAAAATGCATGAAAAACAGTGTTATCTCTATCCCGATTGCAATTTTAAAAGTTTTTGAAGCAGATTGGAAGAACTTTTTCAGGCCAATAATTTATGACAACTTTTTTTTTACAATTATTACACAAGCCAACATATTTACGAAAAACATGATTTTTGGAGGTTTTTGCAAAATGATTTTGCTCATAATTTAGAGGCTTCCGTTATTGCCAAAGTATTTTGGGAATCGTCATAAAACACATCAAGGTTCATTTCAAATTTTTTTCAAGGCACCTTAATATATATTTTATATGTGTGCTATAATATTATTATATGTTTTTTTTTTTGCCTAAATAAATACATGCATATATGAATTACTATAGTATATAAATTCTACTTATTTATTTTATCAATTTCATAAAGAATACCATAATTGAATTATAACAGAAATGTTGCAATTTTTGGGAAACAAAAAATTACAAAATCCAAAATGCCTGAATTTCGGGACGATCCCGGGATTGTATTTTCAGATTCCGACAATTCCGGGGTCGAAAAAACCCCGGAAATTGACACCCCTAGTATGTATGCATAAAATATATTTACCTTTCTCTAATTTGTCTTGTCAAAACATAGCTTTTTGGTTTATACGACGAACCTATATTTATTTTATTAACTTATGCATCGAGTACATGAAAAAAATATACAATGTATATTTTATTCACATCGATATATTTTGGCTTAGTCCAAAACGATTACGCAGTATTTTAATAAAAAAGGTTTAATCATCAATTTAGTTTATTACCTGAAAAGGCGTTTGCTGTGATATCATTATTAATATTTTATTATAGGAAACCAAGAAAATGTGTTACACATTGTAAGTTAACATGTAAGTATGTATGTGTGCGTTAGTATGTACGACTTTTATAGTATAATAGCATATATACTCCTATACGAATATGCGCTGTATTGTCTCTGCTGGGATGTTATTATTTTTTATATAGCTTTTATGTTTGCAAGCTAAGCTGTTTAATAATCCGAAAAATTGAGTGTTTATCAATGGAAATAATGCGTTCATGGAAAATTTGAACGTATGTAGAGTTCTTTGTTTGGTCTGTTAGTAACAAGTAACAAAAATGATGTTTATGTGTTTTAGCGCCGTAACAGATCCTAAACTTCAATATCGGTTTTGCAGAAAAGCATTTCCGGCAAGGCAACTTATTTTTATGTACTGTTAAATTGAAAGAATTAAATACGGTTCAACACTGAGTTAACCGTGTGTGTGTGTGTGTGTGTGTGTGTGTGTGTGTCAGAAAGCGGAAGCACAATAGCCTTATGAATTTTGTCAACACAAAGTAGAGTAAGTTTCTATAAGCTAGCCATGCTTAGACTTCTATTGACATGATCAAGTGTCAACTGCTTTTTCTGGTGTCAGCGATTCCTTACGTTCTCGCTATGTAGACTAATTCGAATAACTTAAGATAGTTCTACTCGCATTGGTATTTCATGTAACATGGCAAGCATTTCACTATCGCTACCGCACGGAATCTGTAGTTGTATTTCTATTTTTGCCTTCAAGAGGTCCTCACTGAACCGGCGGTTTGAGCTGCGTGAAAGAATACTGGATGAGGTGGTGGTTGTATTCGATGTGATGGTCGTTGTTGTATTGCTTGCAATGGCACCGTATTGAGTGCGTTTGTGTTTACGACGACCAAAGGTTATTATTCTTAGCACGTAATTTGCCCAAGTAATAGCAAGTTTTGAGAACCCTTTCCGAAATTTTGTGGACATGAGGTTGTACAGTATTGGGTTGATGGCTGAATTCAGGTATAACATAATGCGACAGAAATACAATATGTTATAGTATTTTTCAATGCCTATTTCCAAAAATGTTTGCTCGGAACTTAGTATTATCCACATGGTCAGCATACGGAAGGGAAGCAAGCATAGGAAAAATGACAGCACAACTGCACCCAACATGAGCACCACCTGTTTGCGTGCCTTCAAACTTAATTCCGGTCTTGTGGGACGTATCTTCATCATTGGTCCTTCATTGGATATAAGATTCATTGCAATGATGCCGTAGAGTATAATCAATATTAATAATGGTACGATGAAAAAAACTGATGTGGTCATCAGAAAGTAGCCGACGGTCCATGTTGTAACAGCTTGTGTCAAGCAAACGGCGACATATGTTCCATCGATATATTCCACAAATTTATACTCCGCCACCCAGAGAATGGGGCTATAAAAGTAATATAAGCTTTAAAAGCAATACTTGAGAAGAACAAGAAATTAAGAAGAAAAGGAGGGGATGATTGGAGTGAGCAAGGCAAGGATTCCACAATTGCATTAAGATCCATCAAGCTGGCGTTAGTTCATGAAGCAGGGTGCAATAGAGCAGATCAGTTACAAGCACATGCATGAGTATATCCAATAAAGTTATTATAGTAACTTTTTCTCGTATCACTCATGATATTTATGACTAAATAAAAACTAAATATTCCCTTAAATTGCTAAGAAAAATTTTAATTTTAATTTCCTTTAATGACATTGACAAATTGCGACACTTTATCTTTACTTCGTTATGCTACTAAATGAGTTATTTTATCTTTTAACCAAACCCTCTCATTGTTACAACATCCTATGGTATCGTCATTTATATACATACATTTCCCTAGTTCTATTAAAGGAATTTACACCATTGTCCATCCCGCAGCATTAGCAGTAAAAGAATCAAGTTAATATTTTTCAGTTGCGATTCTTATGATAGCCTAGACAGTATTGTTGTTGGTGTCATAAGATTTGTAATAATTTTTTTTTTTTTTTACAATTATTTGACAGTGACATTGACGAGGGATGCCTTAAACGAGTGAATGGAAGACATTGTGTAATGATAAATTTTATGGCATGAGAACATTTAAGCAAACACAAAGATGATTTTATTCAAAAAAAGGAATTTATTCATTCAGTATACGACCATAATTAAGTAATTTACTTTCGGTCAATGGTGACTTTGCTCAAAGTGGGTGTTTTAAGGATAAGAGCTAAAATGTTATGTGTTTTCCATGTTGATATATATTGTATCATCGAGATTAGTATTGACATATTACCTATCAAGTGTGTCAATTTGGTATCAAACCCGTTTAACTTTGTGTTATAACTACAAAAATAAGTCGTATATTGCTCATTGTTAATATATGGCTATGAAAAATAAATAGCACACATCTCATATAATGCGTTGATAATCATTTAATGCAAGAACAACAATAAATAGCAAAGTAAAGTAATTAAAACTGTTATTATAACATAACTTGGAGAAACATCAAGTTACATCTGGTTTTTACAATGAATAACATCTGGTTATTGTAAGTTGCTACGAGTATAACTTTAACCTACAATATATTACTGGAAACTAAAATAGCATACTTTGCATTATTTTTCTAAGTACTATATAAGTATAATAGAGAATATTAAAGATAAAGGTGCTCGTAAAACTTTAAAACACGTTTTTTAAGAAGACAGTTTTTGAAGCGAAGCTTTTATGCCTCGTTCTGTTGAATTTGCTTGAGTTAAATCTCAAAAAGGACACTTTTTAATTTCAACAGCATTTCCCTTAGAATTTGATGTTTCTTTGTTCTTTACATCTATTATAACAAGAAATTGTAATTTCAATATATAAAAAAATATTTCTTCGATCCTCCGTGTGGAATTGAACCTGCAACGTTGTGATTAGAAGTTCAAAACACTTTTCACTGACCCAAAAGCCTCTGTTAAGCACATTTGTTGATTCAATATTAAGTATCTATTACTACAGCTGTGTTTCAGTAGATCACAATAATCCAGTGATGGGCAAACTAACACATAAACATGCATACTTGTGTGTGTACCCGAGAGAGCGCGGCAGCTCTGCTTCAATTTGTTTTTTGTACGTAAAACATTTTCGTGAAAAAGTTGCGTAGCGAGGTATTGCCTTCATGAATGCTTATCGTCAACTGATAAGCAGAATGCAATTGTTCGTACGTTTCGCGAAGTTGCTTATAGCGTAGGTGTGATTGCGTCGGCAGCGAAAAGCAGCCTATGCACATGTGCATAGGAAACTCGAAAATGCCCTTCACTGCAATAATCTTTTACTAAACAGAGGATTGTGTATGGGTTATCTATCTGTACTATTATATAAAAGAGTTGTTATACTAAACGGATGATCCACAATCACGCTAGAACCACTTAACCAATACGATACGATATAGGTACTAACCGATTTTTTATTTCAGCGAAATCGTGATAGGCTATGTTAGATTTGCCACGCCTACTCAAACCACCCATAAATCAATAAAAATAAGATATTTTAGTCGGTTTTAGTCGTATTAGACTAAAATTTGGTAATTTAGTTTGTATGCTTACTGTCGGTAACTGTCGGTACTAGAAATGGGCGTGGTGAGATTATATATACGCCTACTTTTACTAAATCATTATAATTCCTTAATTGTACATGTTTTCATACTGAAACTTGGTATGCAGGTGCTATGGGTCCAAATGACGGTCAATGTGTATCTACATGTTGCCACGCCTACTTTTATAGCTCATTTAAAAAAACAAAAACGAAATGGTCATTTCAGCCCTTGAAAGGACTTTGACCGAGCTTCATATAATCATTTGTGTTGTGCGTGTTTGGAAATGTTTGAACACAAATGATCGAGAACTGGACCTACAAGTTTTATGCCGACTCCGAACGGCATATGTTCTCAAGAAGCTTTTCATGGCAGTTTTTACTCTCTGAGGTTTGCCAGTGTCTGCAGAGAGGTGACGGCCGAACAGAAAAATTAATTCAATTGATTGTTCGCACTATAGCTACACCCACTTTTAACAAATCATTAAAAACTCAGAAACTACTAGGCCGACCGAGCTGAAATTTTGGAAGTGGATTGCTTTCGAGTACGAAATGGTTTTGGAAAAAATGTCCCACACCCTCTTTTACCGCCCAAATATCAATAAAAATGCTATATTTAAAAGTACATTTAAAATTTGGGTAGTACGAATGTTTATAGCAGTAGCAGTACAATTATATGGATGACATAAGAGTAGTACATGTACTAATATTGTAATCCTTTCGGCAGCACTGGTTACCATCTTTATTGATAAGAAAAACGTTCGTGGTGAAATCGCGGACAATGGGTCCTGCTAGTTCTACATATAAAAACATTTCACATAAAATGTTCTACTTGCTACTACCTGCTACAAGATGTCCTCAGCATCGGTGTTTTAATAAAGTACAACTTAACTTAAGCTATGTTACAGCAGATTGAAAAATCTATACATTAAAAGGATTGCTTACTGGCTTTTCTACACATCCAGCATTTTTAGCAGCTATCCGAGTATAACAAAAATATTGATTCTACTTGCTACATGGAAGATGCCATCAGCATCGGCAAAAATTAACAATAACTCTGAGTGTAGCACGTATGTAATAATACCCAGATAATAATTTCACCTAAATATTTGATGTTATTCCAGTTCAACTTGAGAAGGCCTTGTATAAAAGTAATTATTCGAGCTTTGCTTGTAAAGGTCTGGAAAGTTCTACTTTCTTGTATAGTTTCTTATATTTAGCTTTACTCAATGGTACATTTTAGGAAATATTCAAGAAGATTTTTTTCTGAAGCATAATTCCTTATATAAAGCTTTATTCAAGGCAACATTTTTAGAAAGCATTCGAGAAGATTTTTACTCAAGTTAATCCCTATCATAAAAAAACTTTTCTTTACACGTTTTTTATTATGTTTTTAACATAACTGTTTTTAGCTAAAACTTTGTTGTGGAACTTGCAATTAAATGCGCTCATACACATAACATAAAAAATGTGGTATTATTTTTTCGATAGCTGCATATGTATGTAATCGTAAATATCGAAAGTAAGTGCAATTTTCAAATGAAGCAAAATAAAAGGAACGCACTATTTGAAATCAAATTTGGATATGCAAAACAAAAAAAAAAATAAGAAAAAATAAAAAGCTTTTATTCTGTTTTATAAATTCTGTAAATATGGGAAATAATTGAATTTGTTGAGAGGACTTGTGTTGATTACAATGAGTGACCTCTAAATGCTCGCTTGTGCATAAACAACCGGAAAGTTGACTGGACTCTATTGATGAATTAAAATGACGTCACAACATTCTATATTTGGTATAGAATAAATAAAAATAATAAAAATAAAATAAAAATAGTCATAAATAATTTAGGCAAAAAATGCGCTACAAGTATCTATATCTATATGAAAAAGGTCAACAACATCTATTAAAAAACCAACAACTTTTTTACAATGCTCAGGTGGATGGGGGGAAGGCATTAACAAACATCAACTACAACAACATAAGAAATTAATGCTACTTACCTCGTAAAAAGGGCAGCAATACTCCAGGCCAGCACGCAAATGAGTAATGCGCGCGTCTTGGTGCAAACGTACCCTGCCTTCAGGGGCTCACATATAGCGTAGTAGCGTTCAAATGATATGGCCAAAATGGTGAGCACGCTTGCATGTGCCACTGTTAGCTCTACGAAGGGAACAGCTTTACCTGAAAATTGTACAGAGAAGCCAACAAAATAGCTTTGAATTCCATACGCATGCATGCCTACTGCATAGCTCAGCTTTAAAGACTCACACATCTCATGACCCAAAATCCAGGTTTCTGGTCTAGTATTGACTTCCACCAAAACTGTTGGCGTACAAACGAGTAGTACCAGCAGGTCAGCAATGCTTAGGTTAGTTAGAAAAATATTCGTCGAATTTCGCATATCTTTCGTCTTCATTATAACTATGGGAACCTTTTAACCAAATCAGTCGAGATATATAAGAGAATTCAACAGAGAGTATAAAACGACTTACCATAATATTTCCAATCACTCCCAATATCATGATGGTGATGCAGAAAAACATTGAAGTTGTACGAATGTATGCGGGAATTTGTGGCATATCGTCAGTTGTAGATGCGTTGTAAGAATTGGTTGTCTGTGTTGCATCAGTTGTATTCTGATTGCTCGTAAGTGTAGAGCTTGAAGGTGCTTGTGCGGACATTGTTGGCCTAGCAGCGAAGTGAGTCGTCTTGGTCGTCTTGAATGTTGTTGTACCAGCAACGAACGAATCAGCGATTCTGTCAATATCATTATAGTCGTTGACAAGAAAATCATCTGCGTACCCAATCACACCATCAATGCCTTCTAGGTCTCTTTGTGCGCGAGCCTCCTTGGGTTCGAAGGCACCCTTTGCTGCTTCTGCATCTCTTGCTGTGTTGTCCGTTAGTGCGAGCGCCACAGCGGTACACTGGCAGAAAAGTAGCAAGGCGATGAATGTGATAAAAAGTGTTCGAATGCAGTCGACATTTTTCTGTCGACTTGCAGTGTTTGTTAAGCTAATATCACACGCACCGCTTTTGCTACTGCAACCCGAGGCGCTCGCGTTCCAACACGAATCCACTCCCAAGCCCGTATTCAAAGTAAATGTTGGACAAAAATAAAAATGAGGGCAATGACGTCGCAGTGATTCAAGCTCAGTTTCCGTTCGTTCGTGGTATAGCTTAATTATAAGCGCAACATTATTGTATAAATTAAATAAATCGATGCGGTAACACTTTGTCGGGTCTCAATTGGATACCCCGCTGTTGAAATTCTGAGTTACTTTGGCTTTCAAGCAAAAGAGGCGGTTTGTCTGGGTTGTTCTAGATTGATTGGTAAAACTAACTTTCAATATCCTTGCAGGTGGTCAACTCAGCGGTTGTGATTTAACTGATAATGTACTTTATACATTTAGGTATCGTGTTTAGAGAACATTCGAATGCTGAAATACCATTTTGAGGCTTTTTTTTTTAAGTATGTGGATTTAAGTGTGACATCCTAGTGCTGTGAAGACTCTAGCGGTGAGTTCTTGCTGAAAGAAGACACGATGGAATGTAGTTAATTGAACTCAGTTCGTTGTACTTTGATGTCATTTAAAAACTAACAGTAGGTTCATGGGCGTAGCCAGGATTTTAAATAATTTAAAATAAATACACTTATAAATAAATAAAAAAATGTGTCAGCCGTAAGTTTGTAATAAGAAATAAATTAAGCTTTAATAAATATTAATAAATTCTATGTTTTTTAATTATAACAAAGAATGTTTTGAATTTCTTAATTTAATAATAAAATTTTTATTTTTCTAAATTTCAGGGGGAGGAAAATTGCCCTCCTCTGCTTACTTAAAAAAGAGATTAAATTCATTATAAAAATAAAGCCTTTGTTCTCTCGTGATACAGCAAACCATACCATTTTTATACCCCATCTTTGTCATTCCATTTGTAACGCCAAAAAGGAAGCGTAGCAGGTATAGAAAATATATATATTTTTGATCAGCATCACCTCCTGAGTCGATTTCCGTGTGTCCGTCTGTCTGTCTGTGATCGCGATTACAGTCGTTATTTTGAAGCCATCGTGATAATTTTAATATATAAGCTTCTTCAAAAAAATAAAGACCAAGTTCTGGAATAAGCCAAATCGGATGAAAACCACGCCTACCTCCCATACAGATTGACTTTATTTTAAAAGTAAAATTACTTAAAAATCCAAAAAAATTTGAAGAAATAACTTGAAATTTTGCAAGTTGGCTATGAAATTTTGATGAAACCGGATGAAAACCATACCTACCTCCTTTACAAAGTCACTTTATTTTAAAAGCAAAGTCTTTTAAAAAATCTGCGCAAATAAAAAAAAAATTTCTTTACATTTTGCACAGAGGCTTTGATATTTAATATAGACCAACACTATGATATTTGGCAAAACCGGATGAAAACCACGTCTACCTCCCACACAAATTTACTTTATTTTAAACGTAAAATCTATTAAAAATCTGCTATGAAAAATCTCTATGATATTCGGCAAAATCGGATGAAAACCGATTCCACGAAAGTGGCTTTATTTTAAACGTAAAATCTTTTAAAAATCCACAAAAATTAAAGAAATGTCTTGAAATTTCGTGTCTGTCGTGGCTTAAGACTTCAAGTATACTTCAATACGGCCGCGGGGAAGTATTTTAGCTTCGGTACCCTGCCGAAGCTCCATTCCTTACTAGTTTTATTAAAAATTTTCAGAGAGCTAAAATGTACATTTTTTTATTAGGCACATTTTTGGAGAGCTAAAAATAATTTTTTTTTACTTTGTGTTAACTTCACCTTTGTAGGATCTAGTTAACCCTCTAATGCCACATTTTTTGTTTGAGCTCCAAAAATCAGATTAAACTAATTTGTTGGAGAGAAAAACGAATCTAAATTCCGTTTTTCGTTTTGATACTTTGTTCGTTTGTTACAGGTGAAAATGTCGACTCCCCGTAGAAGCGGACTTAGGCATAAACACAAAAAATAAGCAGAGAAGTGTGATTTAGATTTTTTATAATGAAACAGATATTTATGAAGTAAACAATTTGCTACTCACTTCTAACTTGACATCACTTCAATTAATGTGTTTTTTAATTGACTGAAAGTAAAGTTTTTTTGAAAATTAATTAAATTCGTTAAAATATGATGAAATTGAATTTCAAATTGAAATAATTGTCAAACGGAGATTGCCAGCGCCAAAAACTGAAATGTGACTTGGATATTCGTCTACACTCCAAAGTAAACAATTTGAAAATTTTTCCACAGATAACGGTTTTATATCGATTGGCGTAAGCCCCGCCTAGAGGCGGGCCTGGGCATTAGAGGATTAAGGGTGGACCATTGAAAATCTGGAATTTGATTCTGCTATAAATAAAATACGAATAATTTTTTCAATGTGTTTGTTTTTATTTGAAAGTTAATTATGGAATACTACTTCATTGAAATGACTTCCTCGGTAAGGAAATGACAGCCCTGCAGTAGCCCATACGATGAACCAAATTTTTCAGTACATTTTCGATTGTATTTAAGCTCTATTTCTTCAATGGCTGCACTTCTTTCGGTCTTAAGACACTCAATCGTTACTGGATGGTTAGAGGTATACTTATCTTTAATATTTTCCCACAAATCATAGTCCAACGGAGACAAATCTCAGCTGCTCATCACCAAAACGACTAACAACGCGATTTTCAAACTTTTCTCGCAAAAAAGTGACCATCCTGTTTTTACTATCCAAATCCATATTTTCGAAAACGGGCAGCTCAACATTCACTGTAACGAATCTTCCTTCCTTATTTTCATAGAAAAATGGCTCAATAATACCTCCGAATCTGAAACCACGCCAAACAGTTATGCACAGTTGAGCGCACTGTACGAGTACGAGAACGTACTGTTTTATTCAATAAAAATCCAGTTTCATGCACATTTATCGTAAACTGATCCAGAAATTGCGTGGAAGGAGCTTCATTTCTGCTGAATTTGTAGCATAATTAATATTCAAACAATTATAATTACAATTTTATTATTTCCCTATGTTATTCGAACTTATATCGACCCATTTCTTTAACCGGAGATATAAAACTAGTATTTTGTTATAAGACATTATATTACATTAGAGTTGCCACACTTAAAAAAAGCCGTAGTTCAAATTCCAAACGTTATATGGACCACCCTGTGTATACAAAATAGAAAACGCCTACGCTCTGCGCTCCAAAGCTAACAGCGAAAGTTTCACACGCCGCACTAAGGGGTATTTGATCAAAAAAGCTGACCAAAAATCTAATTCCTTAAAATTAATATTCTGCTAATTTCTTTGGTAAGAGTACTTATTGGGCATCATGTACACAGCCGTTATTAGTTTTTTTAAGTACCGCTTGTCGATGAACTGCTTAATTTATTCAGTGTCTTTTTTCCAAGCGTTCAGTTCGTTTTTTTTTCTTCTTTTATATATCGATACCATCAGACCTTGTTGGAATGATCACATTTTCCATTTGTCGAAAGAAACGGCCAAGTGCCTAGGTTTCTTAAAACGGTTTCTTAAAAGGCAAGATATACTCCACTCCGTCTGATCCTTCGAATGATCTATACCTCATACATAAGGCCGAAAATGGAGTACAATTCGCACATTTGGGTGAGCAGGATCTTCGAGATCTTATCCGGAGCTTCTGGACCAAATTCAACGTCCTGCGATATATTTGATAGGATATGAAAATTGGCTCAAGTTCAAAGCATCGTTAATTGATTTTTTTGGAAAACCGTAAAAATATTAGCAATGGATCGCAAGGTATAACAGCATAATTTAAATCAGTTTTATTTTATTATGCGAGGCTTGGTATATCCGATTGGCGAGAGCTGATGAGGTCGGCTGAAACCCGAACACGGGTTGTTATGGGCACCTAAGTAAGTAAGTAAGTAAATTATTTCATTATATAGTCATTTAGCACACTTTTATTGGCATACTTTTAAATTTGTGTTTTTTTTTCTTTTTTAATATATAAAAGTAGCTTTGTTGTGTTTGCACGCACATTAAGGGAGTATTCCTGGTTGGCAAACATTTTTTTAGATTTGTTTTTCATATTTTTATAGCTTGGATATTTGAGAATATCGTCCTAAAAGGGTTTTTTGAAATTCGAAATACTTTAGGAGATATGGCCTTTTTTTGTCCAGCAATGTTTTCGCCAAAATGCGATTTGCTTAATTTGGCTACCAACCAACCATCGAATTTCGTTCAACGCGTTCTTTAGTAGGTAATAACGCATTTTAAAAATAAATGAATACACATTTTAGAGCTTAGGTATTCGAATGTTGGCAGCGTTTAGTTCACTTTGAATTGAGTTATGAACCGGACGCGCGAACGCATACAGTTTTGAAAAGTACAGTTTTGATAAAAATTTTTGTTTGTGCTAAAGACAATTGATAGAAAAAGTAATAGAAATAAAAGAAACACTGGTAGCAATCGAAAAACTCGTCCCTTCAAACGCCAGTTTCGTAGTAACCAACACGAAAGAGATGAGGACACCGAATTCACAAGTACATCGGCAAAAAAATTTAAAAATAATGAAAACGAAGACATAAGCATTGACAACAAAACGGAGAATTGCATTTTGGAGTTTTATACGGTTTCTCAAAGAACGTTTAAAAAGGTCCGAAGCCAGAGCTCTGGCCGCATCAAAAGAAGGTAGGAACTGCCCAAAGAGCACAAAAAGCCGCTAAGTCTTCATTTTTGAAGAAAAGGAAGGAGTTCTTTATGGGGCTGGCATTGCAAATTGATGTATGTAAGTATTTCACAAAAAAAAATTTTTTATTGCCTAAAATTTTCCTTGATTTTTTTCAAAAATCACGTTTTTGAACTTCGAAGTCACTTTTCTCCGGTTCTACTAAACCGATTTTGATGAAACCAAGTGCAATCGACGCAGAATTGTCGAATTCATTTAATTTCATTTAAATTTTTTATGATGCAAAAAAATAGCTTCAACCTTAAACGCGCTTATCTCGAAACCACGTTTTTCGAGCTTGCGGCCCAGATTGCGCCAGTAGTTCTGAACC
The DNA here is from genome assembly GCA_914767935.1 of Coremacera marginata. Classification (NCBI taxonomy): domain Eukaryota; kingdom Metazoa; phylum Arthropoda; class Insecta; order Diptera; family Sciomyzidae; genus Coremacera; species Coremacera marginata. The sequence goes on from OU612043.1 coordinate 250,331,240, forward strand.
GATTGATGAAACAAAGTGCTATCGACGCCATTCTAGTCCCTACCTCAATCATAATTTTAAACAATTTTTTACTATATTTTTTTTACACTAAGCTACAAAAAAAAAACCCAAAAGCGGTTTGTCATTTTTCAATGACCACCATTTTGTAAAATATAATCGCAAAATTATGATTGACGTAGGGATCAGAATTACATTTGTACTAAATCTTACGCCATTTACTTTTTCCATTTCAGATGATCCGAAGTCGAGTTATCCGGGCCGCAAGCAGCATACCTTTTTTTTCGACGCCCACCTTTGAAGGCCGACAACTTTTTGAACAGCCCTCGTACAAAGGAAAAAAACTACCAGGAATACTCCCTTAATCATACAAAGAAATATTTTTAATTCTCACTATTTTCGAAAAAGTTGCTGGGCTTAAAAATTTCGCTCTTAGCTTTAACTTAAGTTCTGAAAAACGTGTATTTATGTTTTTTTTTTTTAAATTTGTATCTACTTATATTTTGATTTTATAATAAAGTATCTAAACTCCATAAATTGTCTGTCAATTATGTAATTAATGTCGTGTTAACGTAATTGTTGATATAAATAATTTATAAATGTGTATAAACACTTAGTATAAATTAAATTATCTAATAGTTTTAATTCAAGTTTTTAGCTTTTTCGCAAAGTTTTTTTTTAAGCATATTTTCGATACGCTAGCATATCGCTTAAATATCAATCTTAAATTGTGTGTACTCGTATGACTGCAGTATTGCGGAATGCTCATTCAGCTTAAATGACACTAAACGACACACTTCATCGTATTGTGCGGTCATATTGATAAATTGGATAAAACAATTTTTGCATGAATAAATTATTGCTTTTGTGCTTCTATCAGTTGTGGCAATCAGTCATTTTTTTTTTCATCTAATACTAAAAGGATTCAACACAGATTAGTGAGAATCGATTATAGCAAAAAATTTTTACAAAATTTCTTAACTCATTCTTGATTTTATGTGAGTGATTTTGTTTTGTTTGGGTGTGTTTGGGCTTACTCATATGCATAAATCTACTAAGCCACACGTGTTCTACGATACTTGTACGTAGCTATTCTTTTCCAAAAGATGCACATAGTTTTTCTTGTAGTAATAAAAAAAAAAACGTGTTATTTCAGAAAAGGTCTATTTTTTGTTTTTTATCCAATAGTAGTTCCAGCGGATACTTAAGATACATACTGTTCAAATACATAAAACGCAGTAAAACTAAATTTATAGCCGTTATTGAAACAATCTAAGAATTGGAATTGCAAGTTTGTGGCGTTGAATGTATAGTACAAGTTTGAAAAGATTTATTTTTCTCTAACGACAAAGTAATGGATTTAGGTTCGAGCTTTTCTCAAGTGTTGAAAGCAATTTCCTTTTAGAAAAATAGCTGTAAGTGGTTGTCCGTCGGTCTGTCTGAGGGAAAACTAACACTGCAACCTTATTGTTGTTGTCAACATCGACGATGTGTTGTTCTTTCTGGTATTGATCAAAGGATTAGATTTGGCTAACGAAATATTTTATTTTACATTGTTTTGTTATGCGATAACGTAAATAATACTTCGTAAATGTAGTTGAGTATCCATTATAGTTTATTTCTTCTTGAGAATATCGTCATCTGGCTAGCTTTTTATTTCGTAAGCAATTCTATTGTGTGCTGATGTCAATAGACAAGCATATGTGTGTGTGTGTGTGTGTGTATATATATGCATATGTGTGCTTGGAAACATAAACATAAACAAATGTGAAAACCGATGTGCAAAATTACTATATTAAATATCGTTGATTTATGTATATTTTTTTATTGAAAATTATTAACACGCAAGCAATTCGATTTGGTTACATATAATGGTTTTCTTTTTATTTACAATAAAGGGATTCATAAAAATGCCGCGTAGCATCGTAAAACACATTATTTAATAACATAATAAATTATCTCTGAAAAATTGGTGTGCAAAAATTTTAGCACAGGCCAGCACGATTTGTTGACTGAGGAAGCTAGTTAAATTATGGAAACACTGAAAGAAGCTGGCCAAGTTCTTAGCCATGCACAATTATTTGGTGTCAATAACTTAAATGACATATCAATATTATTTATTTTTATAAATGAGTCATCAGTAGCGCAACCGAAGAGGGGTTTTGGGGTTTAAGCCCCACACTTTCCCCCAAAATTGTCGTGGCAAAATAAAAATAGGATACAATTAAAGTGACTCACAAATTTTTATCAAAAGAGCCGTTGAACCGTTATCTTTGAAACTATCTATGTTTTATTCGTTCAGAATACATGTGTTTAAATTTTTAACTGTAATTCGGACCACTTGGGGTATTGTTGACAATTCTTCGATTTGATCATGGTGTGAGAAACAAGGTGACACCGTACTTTCTCATTCTATTTGGTAGCGTATCTCTCTCACCAAAATTGTCTTTAGATCTGTCAAAAACAGGTGATGTTTAATTTTAAGCAAAACCCATTAGCTAAACAAATTTTGTGAAATTTGTGTTTCTTGTTAATTTTTAATAATATACGAGTATTTAATAGAAAAGTCCCATAAACTATGGGAAAACAGCACTGCAATGACGCCACCCATTGAATGACCAACTGGGGTGAAAAGACGTTTATTTCCCTAGATAGAGCTTTCCAATAAGTTCGTCATAACACGCCGCTGTGGTTGAAGTACTAATACTTTATTATTAAATTATCACACATTCAATTTGTTACTTCACAATATAATATTGTATAGAATTTATTTATTATACTCTAAGCATAAAGCCAACAAAATAAAAATTGATTTGGCACTAATCAACAGTTGACTCTCTCGCTGTCAGAATTTTTTGACAAGCGTTTGATTTAACTCAAGCCTAAGAGTTAGATTTTAAAAATATGGCGAGATTCTTATTGTGTTCAAACACTAGGTCCGTTCCCGTCATGTTTGGACTAAAAATGGTAAAACTGTCAAAAGCGTGAGAGTAAGAAAAAAATCTCTCAATCGGAGAGCAAACCACAAAAAGTACGGAAACGTTTTTCGGACTAAAATTGTGTAAACTGTCAAGTTGCTGGCTTGATGTGAGGCATCGGCAGCGCAGACGGCACGCTAGAGACTCTAACACAATTTTTTTGTTTTTACACAATGTGTCATTCATCCATCCTAAATGTTTCCATTCTAATAGTTTTAATTTATTTCAAAGAACTTTTGCTGTTTTGCAATTTCTTTGCTTATTTGCGAACAGCTGATTTTAAGCAGTTTGACGCTTTTAACATTTTTGCCAGAAGAAATTTTTCGGACTAAATCTTGCAACTTTTGACAGGGAGGGGACATTTTTAACTCTCTTAATTGTACTCTTTTTTTACCATTTTTTCAAGTACTAAAACGCTTCTTGGACTAAAACCTGCAAAACTGGTAAATTGGACTAAAACTTTAGAGTACGGGAACAGACCTACTATTTCCTGACGCTACAAAATCGCTGGATATGGCGCTTTAGGAGCTTTTGAAAAACTAATTGGATTTTATCAAGATGATTTGGAAGGAAATTCTGATGATTTGAAATATTAAACTGAATGTTTGGTATAAAGTTAGTAATAAAACTAACTATGAAAGAAGGATCAAACGACGAAGAAAGACTATGTTTGAAGCCTTAGAACAGTGCAATAAAGAAATATTCTCTAATATATTTAATTTACCAATCATTTTTGTAACTCTTCCAGTCACTTCGTGTGAAAATGAGCGAACATTTTTAGTACTTCGCCGACTCGAAACTTATTTAAGAAGCACGATGTTGCAGGATAGATTAAACAGTCTCACATTGCTTTATCTGTACAGAGATATGACGCCATCAGTGGATTTTATTTTAGATAAGCTCACTGAAAGTAAGCGTGAGCTGAATTTGAGAATATATTTTTGGTTTGGTTTTTTAATCTTTATCACAATAACCCTGTAACTAACGTTTTTTTCTGTTAAGAGCAAACAATTGATCGCAATTTTTCTAAATTTTTAATAATTTTTTAATACAAATAAAACACTTTTATAAAAACTTGTTTTTAGTAATCATTATGATAGTTATCATTTTGGTGAAATTTTGGTGAATGGTTTCTTTGTTAACTTTACCATACTTTCATATGCAAATATTACTCCCAAAAGTTGCAATTTACTACTGTAAGGTGAAGCAGTTGAATGGTAAGATGTTGTTAGCCTTGGCTGAAGTTTCTACTACAAACAATTAGTGCAAAAATCGGACTCACTAACCACTACACAATAGTCGCTATAGTTAAGTTTTTTTTATATGTAAGTTCAACACATTATAAAATCTCCTCAAAAAAAAAAATCATGGTTGCGCGTATGTGAGTAATACCATCAGAATGCATGTTGATGGGAGGATAGTTAGGTAAAGGGTGTTTTTTTAGTGGTATAGAACTTCAAGTTGGCAGCACTGTTTTAACTAGCGGCCATTTTGTCTGCTGTCAAGTGATTTGTGTTTAGGTTTGTTTGACATTTCAACATGAATATTCTGACGCCTGAACAACGCTTCCAAATTGTGCAAATTTATTTTGAAAATAATGGTTCTGTTCGAAGTACGTATCGCACACTACGTCCATTTTACGGTCAACATAATCGTCCATCAAAGTATTTAATTCGACTAACCACCCAGCAAAAAAGGTAACTGGTAGTTACCCTGTTAATTACCAGTTAATCTTTCCGGATTTTACCAGTTAATTTTGTATGAGCATCGGGAAAAAATTACCCGAATGTTCCCCGTCGGTGTGAATATACATGAGACTTTGTATCTCCCCTATAGGAACAAACTAACTTGTTTTTAAAAACAACTAATTAAAAAACTAGTTTAAAATAAACCAGTGTATGAACTACTTTGAATTATATTAAGGCAGCACCCACTTCAATTCTTAATAGTTTTTATTGCATTATATATGAAGTAATCGAAATACTACTTAAAAACAAGTGATTGATAAACTACTTTGAATTATATTAAGGCGGCAACTACTCTGATTTTGATTGCAAATTTTGGTTTTAATTTAAAATTTTTATTAGATTACTGGTTTATATATATTTAAACATGTTATTTCATCAAATGTTATTAACTTTAGGCCATCAGCAAAGTTTTCAATTGATTATTTTAAAGTAATTAAAAAATAATTTAAATATAACTAATTTAACAAGTAGTTGACAATATATGCAGACGAAAGTCAATTGACTTATTTAGCGGATATCACCATACAAAATATGTTAGTTCGTTCTATGGGAAAAAGTCAGAATTTCAACTAGTTGTGGTTGACAAAAAACTACTTTATCAACTACTTTTAAATTAGTTGATTTTCCTACAGGGTCGCTCCAACAAGTATACAGCCGAGCTTCAAGTATACAGTCGTCTCTTTCTCACACGTCACTAGGGTGGTGAATACCGTATTCCCGATCATTGCCAATGTAAAGAAATCAAAACTCAAAAAATGTATAGCCAGATTAATAATGTGTTTTATTTTTATTACCGTTTTCAGATTTGTTGTACTTTTTCTATTTAACAAAGTTAAAGGAAATACATTTATATGGAATTCAACAATACAGAATTACATTAAAACAAATCTTATTATTATGAAAAGTTAATATATAAAATTTCAACACAATATATTAGAAATAAGTAAAAATGGGGCATAATTTTACTTTAGGGCCCACAAATTTAATGAATGGCACGCCTGTTGCCTGACATATATCTAACCAGCCTGTTGCAGCCTATGTATATATCTGTGGTCACAAACAATAATAGCCTATGTCGAAAATCATTTCGAGCGTTCGAGAAATCTTGCTTTAAAAATTTATATCTCCATATAAATTCTATAAAAAACTGTTTGACTTCTGCGTTATAACTTTGGCTAGGACCACTCTACTATTTCCGATACTAAAGTCGACTTAGGCTGTTATTGCTTGTGTCCACATCAGAGAACTGCAAAACTCACATAAAAATATTCATACGTAATCAATTCTGTAAAAATCATGCCTCTGCGTTCAATCGATCAGACTTGCTTGAATGCACACACTCGCTGTTGAGTTAAATTCAATCAAACCATGTGCTTCGTGTTGGCTCTGTGATTTTAATCAACGGTCGTCTTCGGATACATATTTCATGCTTGTTCGTTGGGCTCAACAACGATTATTTTCATCAAGAATAAAACGCAAAAAGCAAAGATCAACATGTATGAGTTTTTTCATGTGCAGACAGATAGAGAGAGAAAGAGAGAACAAGAAAAAGAAGGATGAAGTTTGTATTACGATTGACTGCAAACAACTAAATTTCACTATTTCTTTGATTTCTCATTTACAAAACACATATCCGTGTACACTTCAACGCCAATACTCAAACATGTGAATTCAATCCGTCAATCAGCTCACACAAACGACGCCTTCAGAAGCATCATTTTATTTTATTCAACGTCGACACTCGTTCGCTCAAACATGTGAGTTCGATCAGACGAACTCAAATTCAAACTGACACAAAAGACGCATTCGAAAATATTGTGCTGATTTTATTCAACGCTGAACTTTGTTGAATGAGTTGAGTTGAGTTAGAATTCCAGTGAATGATTTAATCAAGCAAAAAGTGAGTTTTGCAGTTCTCTGGTCCACATATATATATTCTTGGGCTGCAACAGGCAACAACAGGTTGTCCTACTGATTCTAGGACAACTGTGCACCGCTGGTCAAACCAACAGAGAAGATGCAATTGATGGCAGGTGTCGTGTTCTTTAACAAGAAGAAGATAATGATACACAAGTACAGAGCATTATTGTAGACGATCGAGTAGGTGGTTGCTTCGTAGTCAGCCACTTCGTTACGCTTCCATAGTATGCGTTCGTCTTTGTCCTTGCGTGATCTTCTTATCATCACCCAATTGACGCTTTACCTCTCGTGTAACAGCATCCTCGGGCTTAACGGCAATCTTATGCTTCAAATGGAACTTGATGTTCTTGTAGGACATGTCCATCAAATAAGTGCTGACACCAGTCATCAAGAAGAAGAAAATGGCACTGGGCAGCAGATTCATGTTGTGTATGCGCTAAAAGAGCATGTTGTGTATGCGCCAGAAGAAGAGCCAAATCGATAAAGATACGATGAATGCGTTGCCGTAGAAAAATGCTGATGACTTATGCTCACATTCCGGTTGAAATCCTGCAGCAGCAACTCCTTTCCTGAGCCTATTTTGAAATTTATGAATGATACTTAAAAGTTGGAGTAAAAGTAAACTATTTTTTTGGTCAAGCAATGGCCAGGTGCACTAAGCCACAAATGAACGAAAACACAAAAAATATTTTTTTGTTTTCAAAAAACTGAAAGACTACTTCATCAAAAATAAAAAACTGTAGTTGTCTTTTTTCAAAATGAAGTGAGGTGAAAATTTAATTACAATGTGTTGGTGAAAAGCTGAATTTTTTTATTAGTGTTAGTAAAATCGGTTAGCGATTTTTTGCAGGGCATGAACCATTTCCGCACCACGCTTACTCTCAATGATAATACGCATGCACAGAGACGTCGTACAGTGCGTACAGAAGAAGGCATTGCTGCTGTAAAGCGTAACGTACACAGGAATTGGATATGTATACCCATCCACTTTATGGAAGATTTTGCGGAAAGATCTTGGCTTGCGTGCTTACAAAATCCAACTCGTGCAAGAATTGAAGCCACACGATCACCTAGCAAGGCGTAGATTCGGTGAATGAGCCCAAAATAAGATTGCCGTTGATCCCGATTTTCATACGAGAATTTTGTTAAGCGATGAAGCTCACTTTTGGTTGAATGCCTACGTCAATAAACAAAACTGCCGTATTTGGAGTGAAGATAATTCTCAAGTGTATGTTGAGACACTGTTGCATCCAGAAAAACTGACTGTTTGGTGTGCTTTATGGGCTGGTGGAATTATTGGTCCGTACTTCTTTAAAAACGATGCTGACCAGAAAGTTACATTCAACGATGATCGCTATAGAGCCATGATTACTGACTTTTTCGTTCCTCAGTTGAACAACCATGATGTGCAGGAGCTGTGGTGGTACAACAAGATGGCGCTACATGTCACACTGCTCGTGCCACAATTGGTTTATTGAAGGAAACGTTTGGCAACTGCATAATTTCACATTCCGGACCCGTGAATTGGCCTCCAAGATCGTGCGATTTAACGCCGCTATACTATTTTCTGAGGGGATATGTGAAGTCACTAGTCTACGCCGATAAGCCCGAAACGGTCGACCACTTGGAGGGCAACATTCGCCGCATAATTGCCGATATATGGCCCCAAATGTTGGAAAAAGTGATTGAAAATTGGACCACCAGATTAGTATACGTCTAAGCCAGCCATGGCGGTCATATGACAGAAATCATATTTACGTTATAGTGCCAAAAGATTGTCTTTTGAATAAAGTCAATTTCATGTCAATTTTAAAAATACATCCTTGTTTTATTCCATTTCAAAGTTCATTACCTCCTAAAAAACACCCTCTATTTTCTATCCTATATTGTTCCATATTTAAATGAAAAGATAATAATAGCATTTCAACAGTATCGAATTAGCATTTCAAATTTATTTTCGTTTTTGTTTTAATAATTTCTTAGTTTATGTATATGAGAAAAAAAATAAACAGAGCTTTATTATTTCATTAACTCTTATTCTTTAAAATGATTTAATTAATAATAATGCAAATAATATTTAATTTATAATAATGTACACGTGGGATTTATTAATTTTTGCTGGGAAGACAAAAAAAATTTTCTGTGTGAATTTTAGTTGGCTATGCTTTTGGGTTTTGAGATTGAATGCGGTTGGTTTTGCGCACGGCTAAAGAGAATTGGACGACTGAAGTTGGTTTTGAGTATAACTAAAAGTAAAATGGGCAACTGGAGTTAGTTTTGGGTATGACTTAAAGTGAAATAGCCATCTAAAGTTGGTTTTTGGTATGGCTGATGATGGAAGTGGCAAAAAATGGTATCACTGACTTTGATGCTCTCATAAGTATTGTTTTAGAAAACTAAAAATTATTAAGTAATCGCTTTTTAATTACATTTTTATCAAATTCAGATTAAAATTTTTGGGACTTTTGGCACGCTAGAATTAAAAATACCGCACATGTGCGACGCTTTCGCTAGCGTCATGCCCACTTATTTATGCAACGCTAAGCCTTATCAATTGAGCTGAGTTGAGCAAACAAATAAAGACATGCCTAAAACTATGCCATACAACTCTTTCAAAATAATTCAAGCGTTCACTTTTCTTCGAAGTGTTCAAATTTACTTTCCTATTGAATATGCAGCAATATTTATATACTTAGTTCATTTTGTGTACCTTATGACCTTGAATAAATTCATGCTAATTACACTAACTTAGTTTAACTTAAAAAATAACCCCAAATGTGTTTATGTGTAACATATATGAGCAAAGAAGTTAATATAATGTTATATCAAGTCATGTTTCACAGCAATACTCTTTCAATATTGCAATAATTGATTTGCATCGGGATCTTTGAAGTAGGTTGCTTGGGTTTGAATGTACCCTTAATCTATTGAAAGGAATTGCATGCATCCTTCTGTATATGAAGACTTTAGCCAAACATAAATTGATTATACTCAAAACAGGGTGTTACTTTCTTAATATTACTTGTGGGTGTTGGGTGGTACGATATTCTTTTTCTGTTAAGCTATTGTTTCCATTTGTTGCTTGAAAAAATCAACAGAAGGTTACGGAATCGATGTTTGAAAACGATTTATGCTAATGCTATCGCCACATTGAAAAATGTTTAAGAATTCATTCACGTTGTCAGGTTAAAACAAAGGGCAGAAGGCTGCATATAACTGATTCTGTTGAATTTTATTAATGTGAATTCTTCTTTCGTTGAGTGTCAAAAATGTCAGTCAAAAGTGTTGAAGATTTTCGCTTCTTATAATAGCGAAGTAATGGGTATAGGATAAGATATAGTATAGAACCTTAATTGAACCATTAATTATTTTGTCAATCGATAAAAATCTGTTTTAAACTTTTTGGTTTTGTTTCACAGCTAATCTTTCGATATATCAGATCATTTGTGTATGTGTGTGTGTTTATATGGGGGGTGGGTGGTTAAAATTTGTATGTCAATAAATTAGATTTTTAAAAAATATTTTTCATAATCAAAGGCTTGAATGAAAAATTGGTGCATAAAATAAAAGAGAACAATCTACGTGCACTTTACTGTATTTATTAAGGGGGCCAGTACTGGGGCCGTTTTACTTACAGTATTAGGCATTTTTCAGATACTCGTTTTCTGAAACTGTTCATCCAATTGACTCTAAATTTTGTGCTGGTTATTAGACAGCTAGTCTCAAGACCTAGTAATGAGGATTGTTAAAGGAACTGGCTTACGTCAACAAACCACAAAACATGCGGGATCTAAAGCAGAATATTCGCACAGATATTGCAAAACTGGAGCCAGAAACGTTGCGCAACGTAATGCAAAATGACTTTAAAAGAGCCATTAACTGCCAAAATGAAAATGGACACCATTTAAGGAATGTCATATTTCACACTTAACTTAAAAAAGTTATATAATTTATACTTTAATTTAAAACATAATAATATGAGAAGCTTTGAAAACAAAATAATTATAAGCATCTTAAATCAGTTAGCCCAAGTTGGGCCACCCTGTATAAGCTCCGAAATTCCCATACAAAGCGACATCATCAAAAGGCTAACATCTCCTAAGATTCACTAAAGTGAATTAACTGATTTAAAATTTTGCTAAATTCGAATGAAAACCATGGCTTATCCCATCCACTACAAAGCGGCTACATGAAAACGCTAAATCCTCTTCAAATTTTACAAAAACATTTTATTTACTTAAAATTTGACACATATACTTGCCGTTTTAATATAAGCTCTAAGTTTTTACTTTGCAAAATTGAATGAAACGTAAATATCACAAAAATAATGTATGTATTACCCTTCGCTGCCAGATCTCACCAGAACTTGTTATCCCAGCGACAAAACATCGCTCTAAAAATTAGAGATTGAGTTTTTTGACTTATCAAAATATAGGAACAATGGTTGAATTATAAGGTTGTCGCAAGTGTGGGATCGAGTACCCATAACTGTCAAATCGAAGTTTACAGCTCAGTAAATCTGCAAATGCGCTCTTTTTCACCCGTTTTTCTTTCATATTCATTCGCAAAATTGGCTGATTTTGACAATTATGGGTACTGAGAAGAGAGTGCGATCAGCCATGCGACAACCTTATAATTCAATCATGATATGAACTTTTTTTTGATATATGTATGCTTTAAAGTTCTGATGGCTCATATACTAACTTCAAATATTTGTTAAAAAAAACAAACCCTTAAAACTTAAAAAATTTGAATTGTCAAAAAAGCCTGAGTTACGAACTCCTCCATGTGGCAGCGAAGGGTTAAATTGACTTGAACATATTAATTTAATTAATTAAACTAATGTTTACATGTATTATACATGTACCATATATATTATGAACAACCCTATAGGAACAAACTAACTTGTTTTTAAAAACAACTAATTAAAAAACTAATTTAAAATAAACTTGTATATGAACTACATTGAATTATATTAAGGCGGCATCCACTGCAATTTTAAATAGTTTTTATTACATTATATATGAAGTAATTGAAATACTACTTAAAAACAAGTGATTGATAAACTACTTTGAATTATATTAAGGCGGCAACTACTCTGATTTTGACATCTTTTAATTGCAAATTTTTATTAGATTACAAGTTTAACCATGTTATTTCATCAAATATTATTAACTTTAGACCATCAGTAATAGTTTTCAATTGGTTATTTTAAAGTAATTAAAAAAATAATTTAAATATAACTAATTTAACAAGTAGTTGAAAATATGTGCAGACGAAAGTCAATTGACTTATTTAGCGGACATCACCATACAAAATATGTTAGTCCGTTTTATGGAAAAAAGTCAGAATTTCAACTAGTTGTGGTTGACAAAAAACTACTTTATTAACTACTTTTTAATTAGTTGATTTTCCTACAGGGAAGTGATAAACAACAGTAAAAATAAATATGTATATGTTAAGCAAACAATTAAGTAAATCAAGAAAATGAATTGAATAAACAACTAATAATAACAACAATTAAAAAATAAATAAAAATCATGACTTGAATATTAATTATATAAAACGATATAGATAGAGGCAGTATTAAGAAAAGTATTGATTATTTTATTTTAAGTTTTACAGGCAACGTAATTCATATTCTGATGGCGTTCACAAAAAATAGTCTATTGAAGTTGAAATAGTTACAAACAGGGATTGTGAGGTTCAAACTTCTATTAGATCTACAAAACTGAAATTTTTCAAATAGGTACTTAAGTGTTTTTTAAGCTATATCAAGCTATATTAAAATATGCAGTTCCTAGCATCTAGATAGTTAAAAATATGGCAACCAAGTATTTGATTACTTAATTGACTTATGCAGTCAAACTTTTGATGGCCATAAACATATCTAACAGAGCATGTTGTAGCATATCTTAAATACAACATCTGAGTAAGATATGATTGGCATTATGAGCTACTGGACTAATTTTCTTCTAGTTGCAATAGAAATAAATGACGCAGCTCATCTCAACTTCCGTAGGACATAATAGACCTTGCATTGAATACAACAGCATTGATATCATTTTCACAAGAAAGAGAGGAGTTGAGATGAGGTTGTAAAGGTAGTATGGCACAAATATTTTTGAAGATTTTACATAAACTTTTTATAGATCGCTAAAGACTTTAAATAAACTAAAATACGGCCGCGAAGGGGGTATTTAAAATACTATTCCATTCCTTACTATTTATTTTTTTAAATGAATAAGCTCCAAATAATAGTGTTCACCGTACATTTTACGTGTTTCATAGCAGGTTATATATTCAATAACATTTTTTATCCAAAATTTCACAAAATGTCCTTGAAGAGTTTTATAATTTAAAAAAAATTTTTCTGAAATAAACAGGCGTATCAAACCTTTAATGGGTCCTTAAGCGAACAGTTATATGCAGATCTCAGACAAAGTGCCGTATCTCATAAACGAGCTACTCCAACAAGATTTCTTAACCTTTGCTTTTACTCAAAAAAACCGTCGCGTTGAGATGCAAATCTGAAACTTAGTCAATTTAAAGTCACTTTAACATAAATGTAAATGTGAAAAAAATATATCAGTTTAAAGTTCACATCTCTCCTAAGTCCAATTTTAAGACATTAAAAACAAAAAACAAAAAAAAATATTTTCTTATGAAATGCCATAGTTTTTAGTTTCGCGCTTAAACTATGCTTAACACGTTTATTGTTCCTCTAACAAATACTTTTCATCGCCATTCAAACGATCACCGTGTGACATCAGCCTTGAAGGGCCAGATTTTCAGTACGAGTTTAAACTTTATTTAAATTAAACCGAGTTTAACTCACCAAAATTGCACGTTTAAACTCGGTTTAACTAGATATATTAGCATTCGTTGAACTTAACTTGACTTAAATTATCACCAATTTTAGTGAGTTAAGCTCGGTTTAATTTAACTAAAGTTTAAACTCGTACTGAAAAACTGGCCCTAAGACAATGCATGTCAAACGAAATAAAAAACGAAACGAAATTAGATATAGATATAGATATAACGAGATTATAACGAAATATAGATATAGATATAGATATAGATATAGATATAGATAAAGATATAGATATAGATATAGATATAGATATAGATATAGATATAGATATAGATATAGATATAGATATAGATATAGATATAGATATAGATATAGATATAGATATAGATATAGATATAGATATAGATATAGATATAGATATAGATATAGATATAGATATAGATATAGATATAGATATAGATATAGATATAGATATAGATATAGATATAGATATAGATATAGATATAGATATAGATATAGATATAGATATAGATATCAGAGATCTGCAACGAGTCACGTTTTTGCGACTTATAGTGATTCATGCAAAACCGAGTTGTAGTGCGTGCACTTCAAACAAAAACCACCACTACTACTCGAAGCACTCTTGCTACAGAAAGAAAATCATAGTTCAATGTTTGATTCGTCAATCGAACGTCAAAGTCTACCAAATACTCTGCAACATCAAAGAACTTGTTATAAATCATACCGAAAACCCATAGCTCAAACAAAGTACTCATAGCTCAAGCTAAAGTCCCATAGTTCATTAGGAGTGCGTGCGAATTTTTCCAGTCAAACGCAGTGGCTGTTTTTGAACTTACGCTCGCTGTTAGAAGAAAAGCAGGGTTACCATAGAATTTTTTATAACGAAATACATTTAATTGGATTTTAAGATGCAGTAAACACTTTTTTATAGAATTTCGCTGTGTGTTTCACGAAATGGTGTAAAAGTAAAATAACACACCTTGTATATAAAGGGAACTTCTCCAAAAGAAATAATAAAAATAAATTTCAATTTAATAAAGTTTGTTTATTTAAATTCAGCAAAATAATTATATAAGTAACTTCACGTATATTCACATAAAAAAAAAGAAAATACATTATTTAAATATGATAAATCAGCATATAATAATTTATTAACTTACTTATTTAGCTTTGTTCCGTTTAAAAAATGAGACACACTTCACTTCAACAAATTATAATAAAACAGAAGCGTTGACCTTCATTTCGTACCGTTATAGGAAGTGTTACCATATAGTCAATAGCATAAGAACAATTCAATAATAGCATTTATCAAACTAAAATTCTTAATTTATACCAGAGCTGGTAACCCTGAAAAACACATCATTCCTTTGAAGTGCTTGTGCATGTTGTTCACAACATGTTGTACTTATTGAAATGAAGTTAGAATCATACCGACTACGTTCGACTGTGAGTCAGAGTATGACTCTTGAAGCATTGGATTTAAGTTGCGTGTTATGAATGCTTCAACATTTTTGATAAGTCTGAATATGAAGTAGAAGCCAAATTAATGCGTATATACTCGAGTCAACTATGTTTATAATGACTTGCTGCAGATCTCTGATAGATATAGATATAGATATAGATATAGATATAGATATAGATATAGATATAGATATAGATATAGATATAGATATAGATATAGATATAGATATAGATATAGATATAGATATAGATATAGATATAGATATAGATATAGATATAGATATAGATATAGATATAGATATAGATATAGATATAGATATAGATATAGATATAGATATAGATATAGATATAGATATAGATATAGATATAGATATAGATATAGATATAGATATAGATATAGATATAGATATAGTGTTCGCAACTACATACCTTTTTTATGTTACTTAATTTGATTCTCACTTAAAAATGCAACTCTGAATTTTTAATTTAATTTTTCTGTATTCAAGTTTTTGATATTGTTCGTTTTTCTGTCTATACACACACACATAAGTAAGAAGATTTGCGTATCGTTTTGCAATAAATAAATTACAGTCCATTTTATATTAAATAAAACAAGTTGTGTCGATTCATTCATCATAACATTTTTTGGTCCTTCATCGTCGGATGAGCGCAAATCTTTTAACTTAAGGAAAAGTTCAATCGGAATTAAATTCGCAAATTGATTGTCCACAGGAGCACCTCTTGCGACGCGGCAGTGGTGCGTGGATATCAAAAGGAAGTAGAGTCTGCTGCAAGTGGCAATGGACGTGACGACATCTTTCAACGGATCAACGAAATATTGACATCTTCAACGTGCAAACCATTGCAACAAGTTGTGTCGTCCAAAGGAGCACCCAAACATAACCTCAAAGGAACAAAGAGGTTTAAGCATAGCAACAAAAATATCAGTACTTCAAATAAGTATAACATACAGTGCCCTCTAGCGGTTATTAGCATATGCAAAGCTAATTCAACAGGCGTATCAGACGTATTAGGGTGTTTGTCTAAACTATAATAGTTAAAGCGAAGACATAAATCAAAAGCGCCATCGTGCAGTGGTTTATTCCTGTGATCAATCCGAACTTTAAAATGAAATTGTAGCCAACTCTCCTTGATTGGGAAATGTCAAAATAATAATAAAAAAAGTAGATTTCATATAAGCAAACAAGACATTTCAAGTACATTTAACTCGAAAACCAGAAACAATGAATATATTTAGCTATATAAAACTCTAAGACTATTTAAACAGTTGAATTACTAAAATATATTGAACAATTTTACACAGTTTTTCTTAAATTATAACAAGGTTGATAAACATACAATAAATTACAACAAGGTTAATAAACGTACAATAAATTACAACATGGATAAACTTCAAAGCCGAAGAAAAGCAATCAAGGGTGCTTTAACTCGTGTATACAATTTTGTAACAACACCAGATGCAGATATCAACGAGGTGAAAGTTCGGGTGGAAAAAGCGAACGAACTTTTTACGCAATATGAAGACGTTCAAGCTGAAATAGATGCTGTAGCAAAAACCGCAGAGGATGCAGCTGCTGAAGAAGCACATCGCATAGAGATTGAAAACAAATATTTTACAATAAAAGCACTTTACGTAGGTCGATTAAGAGAAGATGACCCCAATAATACAGTTGTGGAACAGCGTTCCCCAAACAACGATATGTCAAATGCAGTTCAAGCACTGGTTGAACATCAAAGTACAATGAGTACACTGCTGGAGCAAATGTCAAACACAAGTCGACTTGGTGTCAATTCAACGCCAAACAGTCAGAACGCTGATGCCAATCAACCACGACAGGAACAATCACGTCATGAGATGAGGCTTCCGCAAATTACTGTACCAGAATTCGATGGATCAAGTACAGACTGGATACGGTTTCGCGATCTTTTCGAAGCGATGGTTCACAACAGGGTGAACATTTCAAATGTAGAAAAGCTTGAGTACCTTCAAACCAGGTTAACAAAAGACGCACTTTCGATCATCAAACATTTGAAACCTACGAATGACAACTATGAAATAGCATGGAATCTGTTGAAGAACAAATTCGACAAATCGGATAAGGTTAAGCGGTCCTATTTGGAGCTTTTATTTGACCAGCCTGCGATGAAATCGTCATCAATGGCAGAGATCAAACGGGTCTACAACAATTCGAATGAAAGTTTCAATGCACTTAAGGTTCTTAACGAGCCAGTAGACGAATGGAACACAGTTTTGAATTTTCATTTAGAAAAGAAGCTTGACAGTGAAACACTCGCCTTATGGTACAGAGGGAGAAAACCTGATGAAAATGCAACTTTTCAACAACTTCTAGATTTTCTTGAAAAGCGAATGTTTGAACTGGAACACACACAAGCAACACAAAAGGGGTCGGTTCAAGCTACCAATCATCAAATGCCATTTCAAAGACGAAATCAATCGCGAACGTTCGCAGCTGTTATGCAGTCGTGCCCAGTTTGCTCAAAGGAGCATTTTCTTTACCATTGCGAGCAATTTAAAGCGATGGATACTGACAGCAAATACAAAGCATTGAAAAAAAACAACATATGTTTCAATTGCCTTTTGCCAAATCATCAATCATCGGAATGCAAGCGATCATCATGCAAATTGTGCAACGCAAGGCACAATACTCTTCTTCACTCACCGTCAACAACACAAAATTCATTAAAGCAAAGTAATAGTTCGCATACAGTTGAGCAACCGCGATCGGGTAATATTACGAGTTGCAGCAATGTAATGAATCAAACCAAACACATGTTTTCAATACTGCCGACAGCAGTAATTATGATTCGCGATGGATCCAACGTTCTGCGACCCTGTCGAGCTCTGTTAGATTCAGGATCACAAAGCACACTCATTACAGAGGCGTGCGTACAGCGGCTTAATCTTAAGCGCGCTCATGACAAAACAGTTCTTTATGGAGTCGGTTCAACTTCCGGAAGTAATACGAGAGGCAAAGTCAATATTCACATTGAGGCTTCGCAAGTTAGCAAGACTGTAACAACGGAAGCTTTTTGCTTATCGAATCTAACGCAAAATATTCCCGGACAGAACATTGAAAGCAATAAGTTAGAATTTTTCAAAAATTTGCCATTGGCTGATGCTGAATACAACAAGCCCGGTCGTATCGATTTAATACTAGGCGTCGACATATTTTCCGAATGCTTACTTGAGGGTAGCAAGGTGCATCCTAGTGGATTCCCTAGTGCACTACACACGATTTTTGGGTGGGTAATCATTGGCAGAATCGCAGCCATGCCACAACAACAAATTATCACAGCACACGTTTCTATGGACTTGGACAGGCAGATTCAGCGGTTCTGGGAAACTGAAGAACTTCAAGCTCCAGCGCGTTTTCTTACTTCTGAAGAAGAAGAAGCAGAACAACATTACCAGCAACATGTGCAACGAGACGACAACGGACGGTATGTTGTAAAACTACCTTTTAAAGCAAACAATGTGCAATTTGGCGAATCAAAGACGGCAGCGTTAAAGCGACTCCATGCGATGGAGCGGCGTTTTGATAATGATCAGCGGCTACACCAAGAATACAAAGGATTCATGCGCGAGTTCCTTGAGCTCAACCATATGGAAATTGCGAAAGACTCTCCGCAAGATAGAATATACTTTATGCCACACCATGCAGTACTAAAACCGAGCAGCACCACAACAAAACTCAGAGTTGTGTTCGATGCATCTTGCAAGACAACAAACGGTCTATCACTGAATGATCAGATGTTAGTGGGCCCTACAATACAGAACGATCTTTTCCACATTTTGATAAAATTTCGAAAATACGAAATCGGTTTCACAGGCGACATTGAGAAAATGTACCGGCAAGTGATTGTTCACTCCGATGACCGATCGTTTCAGCGCATCTTGTGGAGAGACTCAAAACAGGAGCAACCACAAGAATACAATATGAGGACTGTCACTTATGGTATATCGTCAGCGCCATTTCTTGCTACAAGAACTCTCCAACAAATCGCAAACGACAATAAAGAAACACATCCATCAGCCACACTTGCAATCACACAACATTTTTACGTCGACGACTTTATGTCCTGCGCAGTTGATCTTCAAACTGCGATCAAATTGAGAGAAGAACTATGTGACGTACTTTCTGGAGCTGGATTCCATCTAAGAAAGTGGTCCTCGAATTCAACACAATTAATGCAAACAATACCTGCGAAAGATCAAGAAACATCGTCAGAAACAATCATCGATGCCTCACAGACTGTAAAGACACTTGGTCTGCTTTGGGATACAGTGAGCGATGTTTTTAGATACAGCGTATCGATTGGGACAATGCCTGAATTGGTGACTAAGCGTGCTGTCCTTTCAGATATCTCAAGAATATTTGATCCTTTAGGATGGATGGCTCCAGTCGTGGTTTCAATGAAAATTTTCATGCAGAAGCTTTGGCTTAATGGTATCAGTTGGGATCAACAGTTACCAAACCATCTTTTCAAGCAATGGTCTGAATTTCGTGAGAACATCAATAGCATTAAAAACCTACAAGTTCCTAGATGGCTTCGGTATGCTAACGAGCAACAAGTTGAAATTCACGGGTTTGCTGATTCATCGGAATTAGCATATGCAGCGGCGATTTATTTACGAGTTCAGCATAAAAGTGGTAACATTTCTTCGCATTTAATAGCAGCTAAGACACGTGTGGCACCAGTCAAGCAAATTTCACTGCCCCGACTTGAGCTATGCGCGGCACATTTAATGACAAAATTAATCATAAAAGTCAAGGACGCATTAGACCTACCAGAAGCTACACTATATGGCTGGACTGATTCAACAGTGGTCCTAGCTTGGATTTCAGATCATCCTCGTCGGTGGAAATCATTCATCGCTAACAGAACCTCACAAATCATCAACATATTACCGTCGCAACAATGGCGGCACATCCGGTCGCAAAACAATCCAGCGGATTTAGCTACTCGAGGCATCTGGCCAATAGAGCTTATCGGCAATCACCTATGGTGGCACGGGCCAGACGTTCTACAACAGCAATTCTCAACCGAATTTCAACAACCACAGATACCAGATGAAGTAGACCTGGAAGAACGAAAAGAAGTCACTCTGCACGTAGCCGTAACTTCAAACTTTGAACACATCAATCGGTTTTCTAGCTACAACAAGTTAGTGAGAATCACAGCGTACTTGCTTAGATTTTCGTGTAACTGTAAAGCAAAAACATCTGGACAGTCAATATTAACAGGATTTTTAACAACTTTGGAACTTCGCAAATCTCACAACGCTCTAGTTCTGGCGTCACAGAAGGAGTCGTACAGACATGAGATTCTTATCATTTCGACAGATAAAGAATTATCAGCTAAACACAAATTGTCCTCCCTTTGTCCATTCGTCGACTCGAACGGTCTGCTCAGAGTTGGTGGCAGAATCACCAACGCAAACATAAATTATGACCAAAAACATCCTCTTATTTTGGACAAAGATCATCATCTAACGACACTTATTGTACGAGAATATCATATTAAAAATCTGCATGCTGGAAATCGTCAACTACTTTACTTAATTGGTTTGAAATATTGGATTCCAGGCGCCACTCATGTCATAAAGAGATGTGTATACAAATGCGTAGTTTGTATGAAACTTCGTGGCGTTCCGTATCAACAACAAATGGGAAATCTTCCACATCATCGTCTAGATCCTGGAACAGCGTTCCTCAACACTGGTGTGGACTTCGCCGGTCCAATTCAAGTTCGATCATGGAAAGGTCGCGGATCGAGACTGTACAAATGCTGGATTGCTCTATTCGTGTGTATGGTAACAAAGGCAATACATCTCGAGCTAGTAACTGAGCTTTCAACAGCAGCTTTTATCGCAGCATTTCGACGATTTATCGCCAGACGCGGTAATCCGATTCACATGTACTCAGACAATGGGACAAATTTTGTTGGTGCCAACCAAGAACTCAAGGAACTTTATGCACACTGGAGTACATCATCAGTACAAGAAAAGATCACCAAGGAATTGTCTGAAAAGCAAATACAGTGGCACTTTTCCCCTCCTTCAGGCCCTCATTTCGGCGGAATATGGGAGGCCGGAGTCAAGTCAACAAAATACCATCTCAAACGTGTACTTAGCAATGCATCTGCTACATTTGAAGAACTATATACAACATTGTGCCAGATTGAAAGTTGCCTCAATTCACGTCCATTGTGTCTTAAATTTGAAGGTGACATCGATCCGTTGACACCAGCACACTTTCTTATCTTGCGACCAATGTCAGGCATACCTGACGAAAACTTACTCAACGTTCAAGAGCGACATTTAAATCGTTGGCAATATTTGCAGCGACTCGTGCAACAGTTTTGGCACAAATGGTCTATCGAATACTTAACACAACTGCAGCAGCGTCCAAAGTGGGTTAAACAACTGAAAAATCTTCAAATAGGCGACGTGGTTATTCTTAAGGATGACAATCTTCCTCCATCACAGTGGTCTCTGGGAAGGATCATCGCCACCCATCCAGGATCTGACGACCTTGTACGAGTTGTTTCCGTTTCCACAAGCAAAGGAGTCTACAAGCGCCCGATAACAAAGGTCTGCCCACTCTTTTTGGATATTTGAAAGCGGGTGCTTTCAAGGGAGGCCGAGATGTTCGCAACTACATACCTTTTTTATGTTACTTAATTTGATTCTCACTTAAAAATGCAACTCTGAATTTTTAATTTAATTTTTCTGTATTCAAGTTTTTGATATTGTTCGTTTTTCTGTCTATACACACACACATAAGTAAGAAGATTTGCGTATCGTTTTGCAATAAATAAATTACAGTCCATTTTATATTAAATAAAACAAGTTGTGTCGATTCATTCATCATAACATATAGATATAGATATAGATATAGATATAGATATAGATATAGATATAGATATAGATATAGATATAGATATAGATATAGATATAGATATAGATATAGATATAGATATAGATATAGATATAGATATAGATATAGATATAGATATAGATATAGATATAGATATAGATATAGATATAGATATAGATATAGATATAGATATAGATATAGATATAGATATAGATATAGATATAGATATAGATATAGATATAGATATAGATATAGATATAGATATAGATATAGATATAGATATAGATATAGATATAGATATAGATATAGATATAGATATAGATATAGATATAGATATAGATATAGATATAGATATAGATATAGATATAGATATAGATATAGATATAGATATAGATATAGATATAGATATAGATATAGATATAGATATAGATATAGATATAGATATAGATATAGATATTGATATAGATATAGATATAGATATAGATATAGATATAGATATAGATATAGATATAGATATAGATATAGATATAGATATAGATATAGATATAGATATAGATATAGATATAGATATAGATATATATAGATATATAGATATATAGATATATATCTGATAGATATGATCTTTTCAAAATTTTAAAATAACGATTATTTTAGGTCCCTGATGCTCACCACCGAAATCACATTAGAAACAAGCTCATCCCCTTTACAGGAAAATTCTTCAATGCACGCACATATCTCGTCCAATATTTTAGACATTGTGACCGAAAGGGTTAAGATAAAATGGAAGAGTGTGCAAAACAATTTTTATTCAATCATAAATCCTAAAATAGGTTGCTAAACAAAGCTACTTTAATTGAAACTGAGTATTTCTGCTGCTTCATTGATACACTTGACTTGTTGTGGTCGAATTTCTTTTCGCAAGTTTAATTTCGTAAGTCGTAGGGATAATATTTTATTGCATCATAACCGAAATTAACTGAAATGAAAAACAGTCAATGTCCTCATTGAAGTGTTTATCAGCCGTCATAAGCGCTGACGACACTTGATACCTCTAATTACAAATACACCGAAAAAAAATACTTTGATATCAAATGAAAACGCATTTGAATCAAAAAGTTTTCGACGCTAAACGGCGCTAAAAACAAGTGCCCTTAAATCAGAAGAAAATACTTTTAGAACAAAAGCAAATGTTTTAAAGAGTATAATCATTCTTTCAAAAACAATTGGTTTTGAATTAGAAACAACCTAATTTAGAATAGGTTTTGATTCAAAAACATTTGGTTTTCAATAAAATAAAAATCTGCTTTTGAAACATAATCAACAAAAGATTAATTTTCGAGGTTTTAAATAATCAATGAGAAGTTATAAATTATTATATTGACGGAAAAACTTTAAATGTTAAATTATAAATTTTAATCTTACCATGCCAAGAAACGAAACCACGTCATTTGAATGCCAGTCCAGCACCTTATCCATTCGGCTATTCCAGTTGTTGAACATGTGTGGCTTAATTTCTTAATTTCATAATGAAATCAGCAAGCATTCGTGGACGTGTGTTCGAACCCGGGCAAAACAATTTTTTTTTTGTTTTTATTTTGTTATTTAGGTTTTTTTCAACATTTGACTTTATTAAAGATCGAAATTTATTTTATTTTTATTACTTTTTGACCAACTTTTTTTTACATAAAATTAAAAAAAAAGCAGGTAGGTATTAAGAGACGTACAAATAACAGCGAACAAAAAACACATTTTTTTTTTTTTTTTTAAATTCATATTTATAAGTCGACTCCGTTATATATTCGAAACGAATGCGAGATCTCGGATTCGCCATCGCGGATTCGAAACGAATTCGAAAAGAGTTCGAAAAATCCAAATTAGCGAAAACGAGAATTTTTTGAAAAGGCTTTTTCCCAATAAACCAAACGAATTCGTTTCGAATTCGAGGTGAAACCGAGATCTCGGATAATCATTTCGAAACTTAGTTCGTTCTCGATTTGCTATTGAGTCCGAGATCGGGAGAAATGCACACTTAATTCTCTAAACAACATTTTCAATATAACCGAATCACTTACGAAACGAGAATTAAAAAGTTAGCAAATCGTTTTCGAATAATTTTAGCAATTCGTTTTCGAAACGATTTTTTTTTAAATTTTCATTACTTACCCAAATCGATTATTATGAAGGTTTTTGACCTACAATATGCATTGCTTGCATCATTTGGCAAACGATGCTCGAAATATTGAATCATTATATAAATTCAGTGCACTTAAATATGAAAATTTCTTACATGAAATTAAGCGTAAGTCAAAGGAAAAAAATACAATTTTGTACTCAAATTTATAATAGGCAAGTAGAGCAAAGCATATTTGGAACACTAAAAAAAAAGTTATGACGAAATTAACATTGGTGACTTTAATGAAGGGTCATTTTCTTTTCGCATCCCAATTAGAAAGTGGTTTTAAGTTTTACTCTTTTTAGAAATGTGTAATTTTATATTAAAATGTATAAGCTATTTTAAAAATTCTCGGTTTCATCTCGAACTCAAATCGAATAAGAGATATCTGACCCGAGTTCTCAGTTTCGTTACTAATTCGAAACTAATCCGAGCTCGTTTTGTGGTTTATTGGGTTCATATAAAAAACTTGATCGAATATTCGTTTCGAATGTATACCATAACAAAGCCAACTTTTTAATATGAATTTTTTTTTTAAAAAATGTATTTTTTTTTTACTTTCTGTTGGCTTAGCGAATATGTTTTTTTAAAAAATTTGTATGAAAAAAAATTTATATTTTTTCATAAATTTTACTATGAGAAATTTTACTATGAAATTTTCTTCTGTTATATTATTAAGTGTTTGGTTTTTATATAAATAATTTTGTCTACACGAAAAATTCTCGGATTCGCTTATTTGGATTTTTTCGAATTCGTTTCGATGCTCACATTATTTCAAAATATTTATTTCCATTTATAAAACATAAGGTTAAATTACATTTATGTTTAGCCAACAAAAAAATAAAAAAGAATAAAACATTCATTACCAAATATATCAAACAAAAAATTCTACGTCTACTCTTAGGAGTATGATACTATCGAAACTGTGTCTTTTTTGACTCAAGAGCGTTTTCTTTTAAACCAAAAACAAAATTCCTTTGAATTTTTAACATTTCGTTCAAATCAAAAACCTATTCCTTTTTAGTTAAGTTTAATTGATTGAATTGTCAGAATTCTTTATTTTTTTTTTTTTTTTGAGTGTATAAAATCAAGTTTGGAGACACATAACTTTGAAAATGTTATTTTCTTAAAAACTCACATTCGCAAAAAAGAAAAAAAATATGTATACATATTTTTGCATTCTTATGACTGTATTTTAAATTTGAAGAAACTTTCTATTTGTGGTGGTTATGAGATTAAAGGTTTTATAACGTTACGAGAAAATGAAAAAAAAAAGTTAAATGCTTGAATATATTTTTGGAACAGTCGTAATTTTTTGCTAATTTAAATGAAGGTTTCGGCTTAATTGTAAAAAAAGCTTTTGATTGTTATACAATTGAAAATATAAGAAATATTTGTGTCGAAAGCCTCATGAAATACCAAAATATGCCTTAAATAATGATATAAAATGAAACTACGGTATGTTTCATATATATAAAACCATCGACATTTTTTTTTTATTCATATTTTAGTTAATGAACATACAGTTATGCCGCTTTTCCTTGTGATCTTCTATTATCTTCTAGTATCACATTTTTTGTAAGAAAGAAATAGCATGTGAGCCCTACTTTATGGCATTGATGAATGTGAGTGTGAAACAGGTATACCTTTTTCATTTTTATAGCATGTGATATCCCCTGTGATGCTAGGAAATCGAAAAAGTTCAACTTCTTGAACTTTTGCTATAAAAGTTGGTCACATGCTATAAATATGACATTCATTTTTATAGTTGTGGTTTTTGTGCTGTCAAGCTGTCAATTTAATTTGCGCCAATATTAATTGTTTTGAAATAGTACAGAATTACGAATACAAATTGGAAAATAAATAAAATCAAATCAGGTCAAGGGGTATGATTTAAAATAAATAAACATTCTTGGTTTTTCTAACCATCGCGTGGCTAAGCAATTAATGCAGATGATTTCTCGACTCGGGAGTATGCAATCTAGAGTTGGCCAGAGAGTTCCTAAGCGCATTTATGGAAAGCATCAGTGATTTTTTTCATTAATTTGGTGCTTGGTAGATTCACCAAAACTTATTTTTTAAAACTTTTTTGTTTATATTTTTCCGTGTGTATTTCACTGATGCTGCTGCAGTTGTGGCACACGAATTGGATTACCTGTAACACCTGATGCTGTCTGCACAATAATAATTATATAAAACAATTTAGGGTACGTAGACAAGAAGTTATTTCAATAAGCACGTCTTGCAATCAGTAAACTTGTAGAAATTAATAAATTTATGATTTGCTTACATATTTTGCAAATGCCAAATTTTTGTAGGAAAAAGTACATATATGCATCTCGCTCTTTATAGCATGTGTTTTGTGATATGGGATAAGATAATATACTGAAAGATCACATGGAAACGCGGCATTAGTCAAATAAGTAAGTATACAGCGATTGTGCAGAAAGACTTCGTTAAAGGAAACAACATTTTCTAACAAATTTTATTTTGTTGTTTTTTAAAATTTTTTTTTCTTTACATGTGTACTTTCTTAAAAAATACGCAGAAAAAGCTTTGCTTTAATGTCCCGTTATGCATGCGATGAAATAGGAATTGTCCATAAAACTTGTTAGCACGGAACAGTCAAACCTGCCATAATGGGGATGATCTTATCTATCCACGACAAAGTGACCTTAATATGGGTTTTATGTATATGGTTAGGCATATATTCCTTGATTCAGGTCTGTAGGTGGAGTTGGTGATAACAGGCACCCCTCGTTTCTGGCAATGGGTTTTCGATCCTGACCCTTTAACTTAGAGGATCGCCAGTCAAGCACGATCTAGTGTACAAACTGGGCACGGCCAGTTACAAAATTCATAAGTGAATTAATACGTGAATTTTTGGTCTCTGTGCTGGGATGTTGTAGAACCTCATTTAGTGGGACCCATTGCCAACTACTGGCAGTCAAACTGGTAGTATTGGCAGCAGTGTGTAATTATTAGAGCCCTGCATGAATATATTCATCAAGTGAATATACCCTGATTCTAAGCTGTAGCAGTCACTGCAAGCAAAGCTGCAAGCGAATAAATGTAAACAACAGATCGTGTAGCAACAGGTCGCGTAGTGCAAGAGAATAACTTTTTATTTGTTCTCTGTTCTCTTTTCATACACTTTTGTACTGAGGTGAGCTTGCGATCTACGCGTTGTTTCAGTTATTTCTCTGAGGATGTGTGCTATTCGGAAACTTTTCACTCGTGGTAGGACAGAAGTTACTGAGTTGAATACAATTTCTGTCTGTTGGAATAAAATTGTCATTTTTGCTGTGCCAAAAGAACAATGAAATTTTGACAACTAGCAATTTTGGCGTTTTAGATTTCGTTAGTGTATTAGCGCGAGAATTTAATATATTTTGCAAAATTGTTGATATAACTGATAATTAACAGAATTTTACGTAAATATTTTCCACTTCTGGTTGCTTTGCTATCGGAAGCAAAAAGTGTTGTACTGAACTTCTTTATGACTTTTTTTAAAGGAAGGGGGAAGAGTAAGTACTGCTTTCGCTTTTCTGCTCCGGACAACTACCTAAAACATTATTCCTTTAAGGATATTACCTATATTTGGCCAAGAAATTATTCCGAAACATTAAATGTCATTTTGAATGGAGACAATGCACAAACTTAAATGCATTTAAGAGTGTCTGCTTGCTCTTTTCGCAAAATTTTGGAGTTTATTCCAGCGTAGCATCATGGATGGTCAAAAGAGTATGAAGTGGTTAGCTATCGAGTAGCAAGTGGCTTTATGGGATTGCGGACAGTATGCAGTATAGTTCTACATATTACGCAGAACTTCCTTTGCTGTTTTGTTGGGATTTCCATTATTTTTTAATTCTTTGTGCTTTTTTAATTTATAATTAACTTAAAAGTTTAGCTTTCATTAATTTTCAAGTGTTTTTTTTCTAATTATGCTTGTGTTAAAAATTCTCTTGCTGATTGTCAAAATTTGTACTAGGCCCTGAGGCTACATGAATTTTTGGCAGTCATATTCACCTCGCAAGTGCCAAATATTCTCATTCAGACTGTCAAAATTTCATCATCCGAGTGAAAAGTTTCCGAATAGCACACAGCCTGAGTACTTAATAAGCTATACGAATACTCAGGAATCTGCTGCAGTGACCTGAATAAGAATCAGGTATGTTGGTTTTTCCCCGCAATAAGCTTTATGTTATTCTTAATGCATAGTCAGTTTGATGTTGGATAGAGGAGCAATCAAACGCATTTATTTAAGATAAAAATACAATAATATTAATTAAAAATATTTCATTCTGAATGGATATTGATATAGTGAGTAACATTAAAAACTGTACACCTTTGCCATACAATACAATGCAATATTACATACAATATTGAACCATACAATAAACAACAAAGCTGTCGAGAATAGTTTATATCGGCCGTAGCTGGACTCCTAGAGGGGTCAAATATATGAGTTGGTCCCTTTTTTATTTTTTGCTCCTCAACATTTCTCCCGAACACACCTACCCCCTATCAACCACCCTTCTTTGGGTCCCAATAAAAAAAACATTCTTTTCGTTCTACGAACGAACG
This sequence comes from Coremacera marginata, assembly GCA_914767935.1. Taxonomy (NCBI): domain Eukaryota; kingdom Metazoa; phylum Arthropoda; class Insecta; order Diptera; family Sciomyzidae; genus Coremacera; species Coremacera marginata. Next base: position 250,359,862 of record OU612043.1, read on the forward strand.
AATAAAAAATATTCGCTAAATATTCAGGGTATGAACACTGATATTTCACTTATTTTTTATTGCTCTATTTGCTACCTGCTGTTGTTAGTAAAGCATCGTGCTCTTATTCTCTTCGTTTCTTATATCTGAATAAAACAAAGAGAGTAAGATCAGGTACAAGCAAAGCAGAAAAGGGATAGAGGAAATTTTTTATTCTATAGCAAGAGAAAATATTCAGGGAGGCGAAAAAGCATACTCATGCAGGGCTCTAGTAATTATTACATAATGCTTTTACATAGTAGGGCACTGCGTGATGCTTTGTGTCTATGGAACGGACAACCAGTACGTGTTTGCTCTTCCGCCTGCCTTTACTGGCTTAGGTTGCGACCATAATGAACGCCGGTTCAGACAGGCAGGCAGATCAGATCAGATTTCCACTTTGGAGCAATAAAGAAACCAAGTCATGCATCTCTATTGCTCTAATGTGTTTTCTGATCTGATTTGCCTGACTGTTTGAACCGGTGTTCACTATGCTCGCAACCTTAGGCTGTATTGCATAAATAGGTCCGTGTAAGTATATTACACATTATGTGCTGGTTGTACGATGGAATAAAGCCTACACTGCAGGAGCTCCTTATGCAATAATAATCATGAATATTCTTCCGAAATCGAAGAGACAATATGTATCTTCGTGATATTTACTTTAGCAAATATGTTTTTATGTGTTACCCATATATTAATTTTTTTTTTTAATACGTGAAAACTGCGTGTTTTTACGAGTTTTAAACTCAGAAAGTTTGTTAAGAATAAACATTTTAAAACTAGCCCATTTTTTAGCTCCAATCTTTTACATTTAGCCCTTTCTAGCCCTTTTTCTCTTGAGGCTCTAGCCTAAATGGATTTTTTTTTTCTCTAGTAACACTGCTTCATACAAAACGTATGAACATGAAAAAACATTGACGGCAAAACAACGCTAACGCTCTAATTAAGGTTTGACTGCAAAACACATGGTATTGTTGAACTAGCTGATAGTTACTTATCTAGTAACTCCTTGTCCAGTAAGTTAAACATCAAGTTAAACATCTAGTATTTTTTTGGACTAGTTTTATTTTAACTAGTGAGCTAACTAGTTAAATTCATGACTAGTATGATGACCGCTGCAGGGATATTTCTCCAAAAAATTATTCCAGATCAATAAAATTTGGGACGCATAATAACAATTTTAAAGCAAGAATTAGTTGGTGTAAAAATAAACCAAATCGGTCAATTAATACGCCTACCTCCCATATAAGCATTGGCTGCATTGGGTAGGTAATCTGGTATATTTCCCCAAAAAATTATTCCAGATCAATAAAATTGTATGCCCATTATTATTTTATAGCAACATACGCCTACCTCCTATATAACCGAAATCGGTAATTTTGTATGTTTCCCCAAAAAATTATCCCAGAGCAATACAAATTTGCAGAAATAGTTTCTTGTCACAGAAAAAGTTGGTGTAAAAATTAACTTAATCGGTTGACTTACACGCTCACCTCCTATATAACCAAAACCGGTAATTTGATATATTTCCCCAAAAAATTATCCCAATAAATAAATAAATAAATAAATAAATAGTTGGTGTAAAAAATAAACCAATTCGGCCGACTTCTACGTCTACCTCCCATATAACCATTGCCAGCATTGGATAATCTGGTTCTATATATTCTATAAATTCTATACCCATAATTATTTTATAGCAAAAAAAAGTTGGTGTGTATATAAATAAAATTGGACGACTAAAAAAAACGAAATGGCCATTCGCCCTTGAAAGGATTTTGGCTAAGCTTCTTATGATCAATTATGTTGTATGTGATGTGAAATGTTTGCACAGAAGTGATCGTGAACTGGACCTACTACATGTTATGTTTTACGCCGACTCCGAACGGCTTATGTTCTCAAAAAGCTTTTCATGGCAGTTTTTACTCTCTGAGGTTTGCCATTGTCTGCAGAGAGGTGACGGCCGAACAGAAAAATTAATTCAATTGAGTATTGAGTATTGAGTATTCGAACCTGGGTTCTCTGGCGTAAGAGTCACACACTCTACCCACTACGCCACGGCCGCCACAATTTGCCGACTAATTTAACCAAATTGAATAAAATTTGGTATGCATAATTAGAAGTAGTTTCATTTGCGAAAAAAAAAACATGCACATCAGTTTCACGAATTTGAAAAAAAAACCATTATTTTTCAATATAAATTTGTTTTGTATTTTAGCCAAAAAACGCTCCAGAAAATTGCCTATAACTACTTAATTTTTTAGCTGCCACAGCCAAACTTTTCGTCAAAATGTTAAGAAAGCTTCCATTGAAATCTTATTGAAATTAAAAAGACATTAAAAATGCGCTTTTTTTTTGTTTGCGTTTTAAACTTTTGAGAATTTTTGTATTTTACCCATACGAATATTCGCATTTTGGCAAAAACATGCTCAACGAAATTGCTTATCCCTTCTTAAGTTAAGTGTATACAGGAGACGTGGTTCTCAAATGATATTCTGAATATTTATGACCTACCAGATTACATTAAGGTGTGTTGTTGTAGAGATGACCGGTATGGCGGTATAGCAATGTACATTACAGATCAATTACATTTTAAAACTGAAGCAATAATTAATCAGGCTTATTGTCATGTTATAAGGGTGTCGGTTTCTTCCATAAAAATTAAAAACAAGGCTTTGATACCCTCGTGTGTTTCTATAGATCCCCAAAGTCTGCTGTGAACTTATTTATGAATTTGTTGTAAGCACTACTTGATGAAATGAATTTAAATAAAAGTAACTGCATTATAGTTGGCGATTCGAATATTGAGGTTTTAATTGACTCTCCAATGACACGTTCGTTAAATTTTCTAAAAAATTTTTGTTGTTCTTGCAGATGTATCGTATATCAGTGAACAAAAAAATAAATCCCCTAAATTTATTCTATCTACGCCACTGACTATGTTAAATGTTTTAAAACTTCATTTAGAATTCCTCTTGATTATAGCTCATGTTACAGTCGTTTAATGCAATAATATTTTAATGAAATAATATTCTATTAAGCAAAGATATATATTTAGTTGTTCATAAAAGCTTTAATCTAGAATTTATTTATTTAAGTAAACAACATACTTAAACATCGAGGAACACTAAAGCTTACCGAACACAAGTACAAAGTTTGTTGATACTCTTGACTTTTATTGAGAACTAAATATTTCTAACTCATACCACTTGTTTTTGCGAGGTTCTTGACCCTGTAGATATTCAATTGAATATTTGCAAACGCAAGCATGCATCGCCGAATGCTACGTTAAATATTTTATTAAATGTATTTCTGTAACGAGTGACTTTTATCGTTATCCATAGCTTAAAGTAGTTGGGATGATTGATGGTATTTTTTTGCCCGAGGAACTCAAAATAAGTTTAAAACGATTTAAAATCTTGACTTAGTTTAAGAGAAGCTAAGCCAAGGAGTTGTTTTTTTCTTAAATACTGAAGCTAAGAGTTGCACCTTTTTAATAAATCTTGTCTTGGTCTTGACAGTTAAGTGGGAGGGTGAAACGAATTAATTGCGAAAATTATAGTAGTTTTAAATGAGGCGTAAGACTTGTTGAGTCGATTAAATTCAAAACATATTCAGGTATTATGCATTATCCTCAGCCAAAGGCATAGTTTGTAATGCATATCTGTCATTTTGCTATATTGGAACAACTTAATAGAAATCCAGATATCTAAAATGTAAACGTAAAATTAATTCAATCGTTGAATTAATTAAAATGTATGTGTTAATAAACGTCAAACGTAATATTAATTCTTTTAGAGTAATTTTTTCTTAAAACAAAATTTTTTTATGATAAATTTGAGCGGAAAATTGAAAAAAAGAATAATGTTGCTTTTTATTTCTAACTTTAACTGAGGGTAGCAAATTAAAAAAAAAATTGGAAAGTGGAAAATTCACTGAGAAAAAAATATCGTATTAAGATCATGCAGTTGAAGAACTTGTGTGTATTAACAAAAGATTTTGTGCCAGCTAAATAAATTTCGTTTTGAAAATACTTTTTGTATTATTTTTAATACAATAATACAAATTATTAAAACTGGCCAGGAAGGTTTTTTGGAGGAGGGATCTATTTTATATATTTAACTTTTTTCTAAGGCAACCGCCAGAGGGCGCTACAATCGATTTTTTTGTTTTTTTTTCTTTTTGAAATGAAAAATTCGCATATAATTAATGAATACCTGTTAGCAATACCCCAATTGAAGAAGGCCATTAAAAAGTTTGTTGTTTGATAAAAGAGTGGAAATTCGTCAAGCAAATGTAAGAAAAATAGTTCATATTAGAGAGAATTTGTGGAATCCAAACGAAGTCAGACCATATAAAAAAATCAATTGTCGACGTCACTATACAGTCTCCGTGTGAATGGTGTTCAATATACGTACTACTGTATTACTTTTTTTTCTAGCTTTTGTATCGTAGTGTTTTTTGCTCTTTTTCGACATCTTACTCCAATGTAACTTAAACTTAATGGCTAAAAAAAAGTAGTTTCCGTTTATGAGTTTTCATTCGTTTTTGAATCTCTTGAATTGTATTACAACCATAGACGATACTCATCGGCCTATTTTTTGAATCAATCATTTAGTTTGTTTTGTAACTTATATTCTCAGAACTTTATATAAATTTAATTAAAACCATTTTATATTGAACATCTAATTTGACGCATTCTAATTTTAATCCAATCAGCTTCTGGAAGGTTTGGAAGATTTTTTTATACATCCCTAAACACCAATTATCAATTTTAATTCCAAGGATTATTTCTATATGATTACTTTGAATGATGACAACATTTTATTTGACCCACCATTTATTGCAAAATTCCATACGACCATTTGGTACAGTATATTAGCATTCCAGATATACCGTTTTTTGACCACGATATGTTGACTAAAACGACATGTTCAGCTTTAAAGTAGCGTTTCACGACGTGTTACCGCGAAAAATCACGAAGGGGTTATGGCATCGATATTAGAAAGTCGATGCAAAGTACCCAAAATGGAAAGTATGAAAAATTTGCCTCATACTTATTCAAAATTATGAATTTCAAAATTAGTGGTATTTATGTTATGATAAACTCAAATTTCCTTTTTTATTGTATTTTAATTGCATAAAAAGTACATTTTTAAAAATAAAAAAAAAACGATTTTTTCCTCAAAATAGAAAAAAACCAAAAATTCTATTGTAGCGCACTCTGGCGGTTGCCCTAGAAAAAGAAATATATAAATAAAAAAGATTCCTCATTAAAAAAACCCAAAAACCCCCATGACAAGTTTTTAAATAAAAAAATTAATAAAATTTTTAATCTAATTTGTATGAGAATGTATTTTTTTCCAACATCCAAACTTAAAGGAATTTTCCGGCAGCTCGATATTGACTTAAGTCGAATGGTTGCCAAAAAGTTTGACCCGGCCTAGTATGTATATACCTTATACTATTATACGAGCAATCCCAGCGGGAAAATAAAAAGCGTTTCCAGAAACAGCGCATTTTATGCGCACTCTGTGGATGCTTTAAGGATGCGCTCTCCATATCATTGATACTAAGCGCCTCACTCTTTCCACTCTCTATTTTTTGCAACAACTTCAATATTAAAGTTTTATATTGCATGCATGTGGTTGTTGGTATGAGTTTCGCAATTCGAAATTGCGCAAAATCAATATAATATATTGAACAAATATTGAATAAATGTTTTCCGTAGAATAGATAAATAAAAAAATTAATAATAATAAAAGAAAACTTTTACTTCCTGAAAAAGCAGCAGACATAAAGAGAAGAAGAGAGAGAGTCAAAGAGAGAGATTTGAGTTTTCGAAGCTCGAAATTATCCTCTGGTGTGCGAACTGCATCCTCGACGCTTCCTAATGATGCAGTAAGAATGCGCTTACTTTTGCGGACTTGTAGCACCAAAAAGGCAATGACGCTTCAGCAAAAAGCTTCATAAAAGCTGTAGCACATCATCATGAGTGTTTCAGCGCAACTTTGCCCCACTGGAATACCTATACACCCAGGGAAAAAAATCATAAAACCAAGAAAATACACTTTGCCACAAAGACTTTTATTGATTAAATTGTGCCCAAAAACAAAACATCGTCACGGCAAAGACACCAAGATTGTTGAATTCCCAAAAACAATATACTTTAAATCAAAAGCTTAAATTCTTGTCGCAAAGACGTACGTCTTTAAAAAAGCATGGAAAAAGTCGTAAAAGTAAAGAAAATGCACTTTGTCACAAAGACTTTTATTCATTACGGCAATGACGCAGACTGTTAGATTCCCAAAAAAATATACTTTAAACAAAAGACTTTAAAAAACCAAATTGTAACATTCAAGTCGCTATTTAAATTATTTACTGAAAAAAAACTACGCTACAAATTTTAAATGAAACCGAAACATATTTGAGAAAAATTTCTGTATTTACGTTTTTTTACTTCCATTTTCATTTGAGGTTATGTTTGTTAGCATTTTTCAAAGATCCTATACACTAGACCGTGTCGTAAAAATAAATTTCGCCGCACACCAGCTAATCATTATGCACATAAAATGCAATGGATTAATACTTAAACTATTTTGCTTTGAGCAAAAATTTAATAGGCACAAAACGACCTAAGCCAGTGGATAGGATAGCATTAGTTTATTGTTAATTTTCCTTTAGTTTTTTTCTCGGTGTATTGGTTAATCAAAAGTTTCCCTATAGGAACAAACTGACTTGTTTTTAAAAACAACTTATTAAAAAACTAATTTAAAATAAACTAGTATATGAAGTACTTTGAATTATATTAAGGCGGGATCCACTTCAATTCTAAATAGTTTTTATTGCATTATATATGAAGTAATTGAAATACTTCTTAAAAACAAGTGGTTGATAAACTACTTTGAATTACATTAAGGCGGCAACTACTCTGACTTGGACGAGTTTTAATTGCAAATTTTTATTAGATTACAAGTTTATAAATATTTAACCATGTTATTTCATCAAATATTATTAACTTTAGGCTTCACTAACATTTTGTTTCAAAAATACATATTTTTTTATTTACGACATTGAGCTGCAAGACAGACGTGGTAAGCACACTTTAAAACTAATAAACTGCCTCTAAACCCTGTCAAACGATTAAAAATTCTTTATTATTTAAGATATTCAAATACAAACTGGTACTGTTTAGTAAACATTGCACAATTTGGACTCTGTACGGAAATCGATGCATTGCTTAACCATTCAGCAAACACCTCATCACTTCAATAGTAAAGACGCACGCCTTTCCCTACGTAGCGTCGAGTCGATTGACACTTAAAAGAAGCACTAAGCAAAATATCGGTATGTCCATCGACCATGATTGATGGTTGCAAAGCGTGGAAAATCCCGCTGACACGCTTGTTTAGCTCATATTTTGAAATGAAGCATCAAAAAGCTGGCTCGTGTTTAATAACAGGCGCAGTATCCATACAATTCCGATCAATTGAATCGGCACCTTCGATCATGTACCCAGGCAGTGGCATGCCCGTTTTTGTAAACTGCTTCCGTGGTAGGCATGCTCACATATAAGTGCAGAGTTCCTCCAGCTTCTGGAACTATCACCTGTTGGAAGCAGAAATGAAGAAAGGAATAATGAAATTTTATCTACCATCGCAGCTACTTCTGTTGAGCTCCTTGAATGTAATTACTAGTCCTTTTTTGAATTAAGTGGCAATGAAGCTTGGCATGAACCACTTTTGAATTATTTTAAAATCAATTAAAACACAAAGAACACAAAGAACGACATTTCACAATTTTCCATTAAAAAACTCTGATCACTTTTAACTTTGCTTACATTTTGCTTTCAGATTTTATATTTCAGAATTTATTTGTGTCGACCAGGCATGCTTTTTTTGGCATGATTTATGTATTTTTCAAAACAGTCAAATTTAAATTTAAAATTTTTATGCTTTTAAATTCATCTTCAGTAAGTGGAATATTAAATAGTTTTCAATTGGTTATTTTAAAGTAAATAAAAAAATAATTTAAATTTAACTTGTTTAACAAGTAGTTGAAAATATATGCAGACGAAAGTCAATTGACTTATTTAGCGGACATCACCATACAAAATATGTTAGTTCGTTCTATGGAAAAAGTCAGAATATCAACTAGTTGTGGTTGACTAAAAACTAATTTTTCAACTACTTTTAAATTAGTTGATTTTCCTACAGGGTAGATAATGAATAATTGCCACCTTAAAATTGTATTTAGGTCAAAAACCAAAACATGCGTATATAAACAAAGTCATTTTAGAAGTTATTGACTTTAATGCATATTCAAGATAATACTATAATAGAATTACAAGTAGCACACTCACTTCAAGTCCACCTCTGTCTATGTAATTTTCCAAGACGTACCTTCAAGGTCTGAAAATTATATATAGTTCATTAAAGCCATCCAACTTATTTTTATTTTGTTTTTATTTTTAGAACTTTTTACTTCTTGAAGTTATCTCTTACTCATAAGGGAAGTATGTCAGCCAGTTGATTACTAGCCGGCAAAACTGTTCAAATAAAACAACAATATCAGCTAATGAATATTCACACGAAACTCCACATAAACACTTTTGTGAAATTTATTCATATTGTTGACTACATATTTGTGAAGAGAAGAGAAAAAAAATTGAAACATATTCGCAGACTTCAATGCTTTGAATTCAATAGACGTAGTATCTGAGGAATTATCTGAAAATATTCGCGCAAATTGTAATTGTTTACACAAAATTTGAAATAATTGCTGTGCATAACAGACCTCAGACAAAGAGTATTTCGACTATGAAAAGTTAATTATGCGTACTAAAGAAGGCACGTTGGCCAAGAATAATACAAACTATGGAAAATATCTTGACACGCTCAAACACACACACACACACACACACGCATACATGCTTACTTATGCTTGCTCCATTAACAGTTCATTATTATCATTAAATATGCTCATTTTGATTTGATGTTATTTTTTTATCGAATTCAATCCTTTCATCTCATGCTAGAAATTTTATTTGAATGTAGGCCATTTAATGTAAATATACGTAGTATATATTTTATTCTCAATTTGGAAAATAGATAGAGAGAGAAAGGGATGATGTTTTAGGTACACGGTTAAAAATCTTGGAGTTATTTTTAAGCTAATTGTTGGAATAATGTATTTTTTAAACCATTTTTTATTAGAATTAATACTTTTCAAAATACTTGAAATTTTTTTAGTCAAAGCTGTACTTAAATTTAATAAAGTTGGAACAAAATTGCAAGTTTAGTACCTACGGTTTAAAATTTAATACAAAATAACTAAAAAGTAATCAAATCTGTTTCAAAATCTAGTACAATCGAAATAGATTTTGAATTAAGATAGCCATGATATTAGATTTAACACAACATGTATTATATTCTAAGCCATGCTGTATTATATTTCAATACTTTCCGTCTTCATTTTCAGATTGTTAAGATTCAAAAGTCTTATGATTCAGAGTTACTTTTTCGGTTAACAAAGCTTTATAATACAATTATTGTGAAACATTTTTTCTTTGACTATGGCGCACAAGCAACGTTTACTACTTTCATTTCAATGATGACATGAGTTCAAAAACTGCAATAGGAGTTAGTTTAAAAATTATAGTATAAAAGAAAAGAAAAAAAAAAGACAACTTATAATAAGGTTTTAAATCAACATCGGGTATTGCAATTTAAGCCCATGCGAGGATCAAACTTAGTTTTAGTAATTGGCGTGGTTTAAATTTTAATACAATTTCGGTGTCATCATATACACAGAACAGGATTTACTAAAATTTTGTCCAAGATTTTTAACAGTGTAGACATACTCCTTTATTGTTTTGCACTAAGATGGAATAATTAATTTCAGATAAATCTGTTTTTTTTTTCTTTAATAGCTATGGCAAAATATGTTTTCTATCTTAAGTCTTGTAATAAATTTCTAGGAAACCTTCAACAGTCAGGATTTTTGCAATAAGGATGAAATAAACTCTTTGTTTGAAAACTTGACTTTGTTCGAATACTGACGAATTCTCAAAACTTTGTATTGATGTAGCATTACCATGCAGTTTAGTTATCAACGGCGCTCGGATTTTGATGTCCTTAAAAATATCCAAAAATGACCTAAAAAATGTGACTTGAAATTTCAAATCACAATCAATGATTTAAAAAAAATGAATGCATTCATTTTGAATATAAATCACATGATTTAAATTACAAATGATTGCATTCTTTTACAGCTCTGGTACTCATATAGTTACATAATTTATTTATATAAGTTACTAGCTGAACTGCCGCCCACTTCGCCAGGCACTTTTTTAGCAGATATTATATTTTCCTATCTTTTCGAAGCTTGAGCAGGAAATATAGTCCCTAATAAGCCTTTTTGAACATCGGACACTACATACGTAAGTAATGATAAAAATACCGTTTTGGCTGTTTTTTCGGTTTTCCAAAATTTGTATGGTGCCAAAACTTCTCAAGGCAAGCTGTTAAGTAGGGAGTGGACTCGGTCAACTTTTTTTGTATGGACACCTAACAGGTAATTCAATAAGTCCGTAGTATAAGTAAGAAAAAAACAAAATTTTGATAAAACTCGATTATATTATTCAACATAGTTGCCTTCGAGAGCGATACAACGAGTATAGCGATTTTCCAACTCTTCGATACCAATTTTATAGTACGATTTCTCTTTCTCGTCAAAATAGGCCACAGTTTCAACGATTACTTCATCATTGGACTTGAAACTCTTTCCAGCAAGCATTCTCTTGAGATCTGAAAACAGGAAAAAGTCGCTGGGGGTAAATATGGAGAGTACGGTGGGTGGCTAAGCAATCCGAAGACCATTTTATTCAATTTTGCCATCGTTTTCATCGATTTGTGACACGGTGCATTGTCTTGGTGAAACAACACTTTTTTCTTTTGCAAATGTGGCCGTTTCTTGGCGATTTCAGCCTTCAATCGATCCAAAAGTCCACAGTAATAGTCGCTGTTGATGGTGGTTCCTTTTTGGAAATAGTCGATGAATATTATTCCTTTCGCATCCCAAAATACAGACGACATCACCTTACTAGCCGACTGTTGGGTCTTTGCTCGCTTTGGATTCTGGTGTGTAATAGTGAAGCCATGTTTCATCCATTGTCACATATCGACGATAGAATTCGATTTTATTGCGGTTTAACAGCGCCAAACACTCCTCTGAAGCATCAACTTGTTGTTGTTTTTGGTCGACTGTGAGCTCATGCGGCACACACTTTGCACAGAGCTTTTGCATACCCAAATGTTCGTGTAAAATGGTAAAAACACTACCATCTGATATCTTTACAATGTCAGCTAGCTCGTGCACCTTCAATTTGCGATCGTTCATAACCAATTTGTGGATTTTTTTGATGTTTTGTGGAATAACAGTCTGGTTTGGGCGTCCACTGCGCTCTGCATCATTTGTGCTGGTACGACCACGTTTAAATTCAGCAATCCACTTTTCTACCATTTGCATCAATGGAGCAGAGTCCGGATAATGTTTATCAAGCGATTGTTTGGTTTCCACTGTATTTTTTTTCATCAAAAAGCAATGCTTTATCAAAACTCGAAACTCACTTTTTTCCATTTTTTTTATTTCAATAACAATAGTTGCACACAAAATGCTATAACTCACGAACCAATTGTCAGATTGTTGTAAATTTTTTATTCGTATCGTCATGCTATGGACGTTTTGAACGCACTGTTACTCACTCTAAGGTATAATATATGATCCATGTGGACCCCTGGGCTTATCCCCCTTGATTTATACTCCCACGCAAAATATTCAAAGGAATATCATCTTCTTCAACATCGGTTGCGTCGTTCGTTTCGAAGAAGGTAGCGAAGCATTTATAAGCCGTTATTTTCAGTTGCGTGATCGTTATGTCTTTCATCATAAATATTCAGAACATCTTCTATTTATCTATTGTCGTTGAGGTCAGAACTCATGTTTATATATTTATTTAAAAAAAATTATTACAAAAAAACTATACATTTATTGACACGGATAACAACAAAAGGTCACATTAAATGATTTGTTAGTCGATACGACTAACAAGTTTGCTTAAAACACTAACTTCCATTCTGCTAAGAGGTTCGCACGTCCGACCAAAACAAAGATCTTTCCGGTGACTCTTAATATAAGAAAACACAGTGAAATCTGAACAACGAGAAAAAAGAAAATACAAAAAATATTTTTGTTGTTAGTCGAATCGGCTAACGATGCACATCCAGGGTTAAATAAATAACACTAAATCAATACATAAAAATAACACGGTGTGACAGTCAAGAAACTTCTGGGATGCGATATAGTGTAGGTTGTAGATATAGTTAAATGTAACATTGTGGCATACCACAAATTTTTCTTGCACATCAAAATTTTGAATAACGGTTAAAAAAACTGTCTTTTCGAGGTAGATGGAGTTGAAAAATCATATGGCTTAAACTATGCATCCTATAGTTATAGTTTGTAATACGTCATTGGAAAGAGAAAAGTAGCACCTTCTTAACGGTGTATTACATTGAAATCTCAAATAAATATTAAAGGAGCTACATGTAAAAACATATAGATAATATTTGATTGAGTTATTCAACTTTTTAGAAAAAAACCATTTGCCGATATTTTAGATTCATAATGTGTATGAACCTCCGCGTAAGTTGAATTTGGCAGTTTTGTTTGAATTTGTTACAAACAATAAAATAAACATGTAAACAGAATACCCAACACGAGTAGAATGAGAACGGTTTCACCAAGAAATCGCTACTAAAGCTCTTTGATGGTAATGATGATGACAACTTACTGCTGGTCACTTAAACGAGAAACCGATGATGATCATGATGAGCATTTCCAAAAATGGTTATTTATAAAAATTATATAATTAAATTGAAGTAGCTTGATATGTTTTATTTAAATTTCAAGTACTTAGAGACATTCTTATTCTAAACAACAAAATTTGTAAAAAAAATTGAACTTAAAGTGCTTAACAATATTATATGTTATATTAAATACTAGCATTACCCAACAACCATACTATTTTATTTGTTGGGCGGTGAAAGGGGGTATGGCAAACATTTTATATCGCAAATCATCTGCTGCTCGAAAACAATCTACTGCCAAAATTTCAGCGCAGTCGGCCCAGAAGTTTTGGAGTCTTTATGATTTCTTTAAAGTGGGCGTAATTATAGTTCCACCATGCCCATTTTTTAAACAGTTGCCGATGGTAAACACTCTAACTTAATTACTAAAGTTCAGTCTGTCTTAAACGACCAAAACCGTTTGAAATATAGCATTTTCATTGATTTGTGGGCGGTAAAAAGGGCGTGGAAACCCATTTTTGGTACAATTTCCGAAAGTAACCATACAAAGTAAATTGCCAAATTTTAGTTTCATACAATCAAAACTGTAGGAAATATCGAATTTTTATTGATTTGTGGGCGGTAAAAGGGGCGTGGTTAAAACTAAGTATGCAAAAACCTAATCAAGGACGCAAGTAATACATGTTTTAAGTTTGCGTGAAATCTGTTTAGATTTGTATAAGAGTCAAACGTTTGTTTGTTTGACAAATGAACAAACAAACATAAAATGATTTTTAGCAATATAAACTATATTATATATTATTGACCGATTTAAAACAAAAGGACTCACGTTTTACTTGTGAAAATATGATCTTTTTAAATATTAAAACAAATTTAAGGAGTTTCAAACAAAATAGTGTTCAAAAACATCACCAAAGTAAAAAATTGTAAAAGAAAACCCAAAAAAAAAAAAAGTTTACCTAGCAAATACTATAATATAGAAAATGAAACCTGTTAAGTCATGTATGGCATGTTTAAAGACCTAAATTTCTTCTTTTCAAAACCAGTATGAATACTAAAATCAGTGGATATTTGACGAAGTTATGGGCGTATAAGTGAGCGCATGTTCGAAAAACCGTCTTTTTACCGTTATTCAAAATTTCGATGTGAACCAAAGAATTCTAGTATGCCACAAAAATCTATTTAACTATAGCTACAACCTACGCTATGCCCCATCCCAGAAGTTTTGTTTTGACTATATTTTTGTCACAGTGTGTAATCAAAACAAAAATTAAAATATTTTTTTAAGACAAAAGTAAAAATTACAATAATTTCACTATGTAGAAACACTTTCTTGACAAATTGTACATTCGCAACTCGTATTCTCGTAATGTTGCGAAAGTGCTTATTTTAAAATTTTAAAACGGAGCTTCATTCAAATTTGCAATCAATCCGTCATACATTGTAACAATTTGTCAAATAATTCATACGGCGACGCGTGCAGAAATTTTATTTTTTTATTTATATAATAAAATTTGATTGATTGTTATTCAAAGTGCTGTTCATTTAGGCAAACGTTTTTAATGACCAATCCTAAATTTGCAGTTTATTGCAAAAAACACATTTAAATAGGTTCAAGTGAAGAATCTATATGACATGTTTTTAAAATTGGGCACAACAAGGTGTTTATATAAAATTATTATTATTCCAATCGTGTGGTGCCCACTGGTTGTTTGCCCACAACATAACTTAAAATAAGTTGAAATCTGTAGCTGTTGAAATCGATAATGAGCAAACATTATTTACCATAACTTTCTTAAATTTCATTTTAAAATTCTTTAACTGTTATAGAAAAATTAAAAGAAAAACAAAAATATTTTATTGAAAATGTGATTTGGGTTTAAACAACGTTAATTGAATAAATCGTTAATATTAATTGTTCTAATTTCAACCAAATTTTTTTTTTTATTATTAATTTATTAGTTTTATTATTATTTTTTTATTATAATAATACAAGCTTATTTTTCTTGGTATATATTCCACACAAACAAATTATAAATTTACCACTTTATCTAAATATTATTTGAAGTTTATAATATTGATCTAATCGAATCTCACAAGCATTGTTAATTTTAAGAAAAATCTGCACATAATAAATTTGTCACTCTTATCTGATTTTATAACTTTTATGTTGTAGCGTACAAATAATTTCCGTCAGTACCGCATGAAACGTTCAACAACACTGAACACTAAATGAATTTCTTCCAAGACTTTTCTACGTTGGTCTTCTTCACTAACGTGTCTGAAATTTTTTTTTTCTTTTGAATGGCACATTAATAATGTTCGCACGCGTCTCCACTCAGCTGGAATGCTTGATATTGGCAACACAGTGTAAACTTAAATTCGCTAGTTCGTCTAACCGTCTAGTTCGACAGAACGCGGGTGAATCATACAAAGTCGAAGCGCGGAAAACTGTTACCTACGCTTTGATGCGTAGGTTTTCCTCAGCGTCTAAAGTACGCGCCATTCTTAAAGCTTTTATTTTTTATACATGTCGTTAAAACTTCTCTATAACAACATGTTGCTAGTAGCAAAGCTTTTCTTTTATTTATGAATGAATGCATGAATAAAAACTTCTATCAACATTTGACGTAGTTGCTTATAAGAAAAACAAACAAACATATAAGTAAAAAAAAAAAAAAAACACCGGGTAACAAAAGAAAATTAAAACGCAACGGCAACGATTTCAGCTAAATGCTTTGTTCAGAGCCGAAATATAAAAATAACAATATAATTACTTAGGTGCAGTATTTTTATGTGAAAGATTGCTATTTGGAGCATTTTTTAGTATCGAGTATTTAAACTCGATTTATGAATCATTTTTAACTATTTACAAATATTGGTAAAAAGCCAAATTTAACTCCTATCAGTCATTTACGAGTATTACACTACGCAACAAAGTTTTTGTACAGACCTCACGCTAGATTTTATTAGTATTTTTACACCTTAAGATATACAACTCTGATCGGTTGCGTGAAATTTCACTGACATTATGTGATATATTTGTTCCGTGAAAGTTTCAACAGACACTTAAAAATATAAATAAAAAAGCTAAAATACCCCCCCGCGGCCGTAATGAAGTATATACGAAGTCTTTAACCACTGTGATGACATTTTTTTTTTTTTATTTTTTTTTATTTAATATGTACAATACTTTATAATACATTATGTTTAAACGCTCCATGATCTTAAAGAATTTTAAATGAGCTTGCTAATCTGGCTTATATACAATTTAATATTAGTATAAATGAAATGAAATTTAATAAGTTAAATAAATTTCTATGGATCATAATTTAATTATATTGTAAATATTGTTTCCGTCTACATTTTAACAAGCTAAAAGAAGAAAAGTTTCGGTATTCCACTGGTTGTATTCTAACGGTCCCGCATAAAGGTATCGCTGTTTTGTTAGCTCTAATCTAAATCTCACCACAACAAGGTTATTTCTGCTTCTTGTATTAAATTCATGTGACGTTGTTCACATTAATTTTTTTCTTAAATACATGTAATAAAATGTGGTATTTATAAAGCTTGTTTAATGGGAGAACTTTCTTGTACTCTTCCACATATAATAGATGACTAGGATGCCGTGGTTGTAACCCAAACATGGCTTTGATACACTTACTTTGCATTCTCTGTAATTTTTTTAGCTCTTGAGTGGATTTGGATGCCCAGCACATAGTCATGTATGATAGGTGAGAGTGTATTAGTGACATATATATAGTGTATTTCGTTTCCACAGAGAGTTTTTTTCTGAATTTATACAACAGTCCCAGGCCGTACGATATTTTCTTCTGTAGACCTCTGATATGTTGATTCCAAGATAGATTGTTGCTTATTGTCAAACCGAGATATTTACCGAGGACCATGTAGGTCCTGCCTGCTCCAGAACTTATTTATATTTATTGGCTTCTTGATGTTGAGGCGAGACAAGTAAAAATTGAGTTTTAGAATTATTTATGAGCAGCTTATTGAAACGGAATAACTCTTTAAGCATGGATACATCATACTCTAATTTTGCTCTAAGGGCAGTTCTTGACATGATCGGATCTTGACATGAGAATATAGCGATATCATCTGCGAAAAGGAATAACTTCCCTTGATTTTAATATTTTGTGTATCATTTATAAAAATAAGGAAGAGAAGCGTGTCTAAAACGGTTCCTTGTGGAACGCCCCATATTACCCTTCGCTTTTCACTTTTTGCTGTGTTATTGAAGACAATTTGGCATCTGTCACTCAAATAGCTGCGCATTACTTGAAGTTCTGTTTCATCAAATCCAACAAATTTCAGTTTAGAAAGAAAAAGTTCGTGATTTACACATTCGAAAGCTTTTTGCAGATCTATGAAAAGTCCTCCTACTTCGCTGCATCCTCTGTCCAAGTAAGCACACATATCATCTAATGCCTGAACCAGAGCAGATTGAGTATTTGAACCTCTCCGAAATATATATTGACGGTCAAACAAACACTCAATTTCCTCTAAGTGATTTATTATTTGGCGCTTCATAAGCTTCCCGATAACATTATTAATCACTGGCAATATCGCTATAGGTCGATAATTTTGAACTTTGAATCTGTCGCCTCCTTTCAATATAGGAATGATTTTTTGTAGCTTTAATTTCGTAGGATATATTCCAGTAGTAATTATTTCAGTAAAGAGTTGTTTGAGAACATTTGCTATCGCTTTTGACGAATTGTTTACTAGTTTTGGTGATATTTCATCGACACCCATAGCTTTGTGCGTTTGTAAATCTTTAATTATATTTTCTAGCTCCTCAACAGTAACCTCGTTAAATTTGAATTGCTGCCTTGGCAGTTGCAGTGTTCTGAAAGCATTAACATCATCGTCGTCATATGTCCATCTTATTCTACCATAGTCATATCTATATGTTTCTTTCTTTCTCACTTGATTACTGTTTTGTCATTATTCATGCCTGTTCAGAGCGCGCCACTTCGATTTTACTTTTGGTTGTTAATTTAAAAAAATATCACATAAAACAGACTTAAATAAATTTCGGGAAAAGTATCCATGTCTAGAAAATACAAAAAGTCAAAATGATGTTTTGTATAGAAAATGCAAACGAAATGTTCCATTCTGTCTGGTAGTAACGTGAATATTGCTCGCCATATCGAAACAAAAAAGCATCAACTTGCTAAAGATGTGCTGGTAGCAGCATATTTTCAATTGAATTTGGATATTCATTTAGCGACAATAGAAGAAGTGTCGGTTAATTTAAGATTAAGATTTGAAGACTGGTAGAAGCGCCACTTTCAGCATTTTTGTGTTTTTTTTTTTTTTTTTGCTGTACAAAATATCATTTTCACTTTTTGTTTTTTCATTGAATAAAATTTGTACTGCGAAATGTCCTGTTTTTTTTTTTAAATTGGTGTACTATTTTAAAAGTTTTGGAAGAAATGTACTGTTTTTGGTAGAAAAAAAATATACGACCGTTATCTATAATAAAAACTAGCATGTAACATTTCAACAAATCAAGACCTTGTTCTTAGTTTTGTACAAAAGATTTCAGGTTTTAACCTATGCAGTCAATACTGCCTTGGCTTCAAAACTAAATGATAGATTAGCAAGTGAACATGTGCAGCGTGTTCTTAGCGTGGCGGAAATCTAAAAAAACATGTCATATTGCATTTGACCTCCCACCAATTTTAAGATTTTTAAGTCGTAGAGAAAAGAAATGCAAGAGTATGCAAACCATGCTCTGGTATCACCTCGAACTCTGGACCTTTGGCAAGTGTGCTACCACTTGCACCACCGAGGCCGACCTAACGGTTTTTTTTATTTCTGCTACAAACACAGTAAATGATATGAGTTTTATATCTAAAATACAATTTATAGAAATATCAACAAATATTTTTTTCAATGCACAGTCTATACAAATTGCAATTCTGCGTAAATGAATTTATCACACACAGCGGTTTTTTCAACAGTTTTTCATTAAAATTAAATCAAATTGAAATATAGTATTTGTAAATAAATGAATCTATAATAGGCTATTTTATCGATGTATTTATAAAATATTGGAGCTGCTGGCGCACCTGCAGACTTTGTACTGTTTGCCACTACAGGTTTTTCTTACAACGTGAATCGATTGAAGCGGGTCAGTTACAAGCAATTATTGCTACTACTAAGTAGCTACTTCTAAGCTAAAAACTGATCACTTTTGACAAGAAAACAAACTACTGAAAAATTATGAATTGATTGCTTCAATAATTCCCAGGCTCACGAAAATTTACTCTCGAACGGTACAATCTGCATTTACATTATTTTGTTTGTTTTTTTTTTTTTTTTTTTTTTTTTTTTTAAGATATTTAGTCTACACGTTCACTACAACTCGATTAAAACAAGTACTTACAATGTTGAGAATCTAATCTGAAATCACAGTCATTGTTGTATTCTACTCATTTGATTTCAGTCTGTTTTTCCTTGCGTGAAAACTAATTGGAAAATCCAATTCACTTGGCTTTTTTTTAATGAATCTAGCAAAGGAAGAATTAACCGCAGAACAAACAATTATATCAGTTGAACTCGTTGTCATGCTCAACGTCATAGTTTTCTGTTTAACTACAGTAGCTTTTCTCCATTCATAAAAATCTTACAATTCGGCGTGTAATTCACCATTTGAGGCAATCTTGAGTAAAACGTGCATTTCATGGCCATACAAATTATCTGACAATAATTATTATACATATAATGAATGCTAATGACAAAAATGTTATACATTTGAATCGTTTATAAACGAAGTGACGACAAAGAGCCAAAGTATAACTTAACATTTATATGGCTCGTTGTTGTAGCAATTTATTAATCTTATACTTAATTGCATTTGGAAGGGCTTTTAAAAGCTTCCTGAATGTCATTTGTCTGCCAAACTCTGCTAGTTGCATAATTAAACTGAATTAATTAAACGAACGATTATTCGTTGAACTCAAACAGGTACTCTTAACAGTTGCAGGTGTAATTTGAATTCTTAATTTAAATTTTTTTAAAAATACAATAAGTTAACAAAGTGTGCATCGCATTAAATTCGCAAACTTGCACAAGGATAAAAAATAAATCAGAGAATAACGAAAGCAAAACAAAAACAAATAAACCGCGCTATTCGTCACTTACTTAAGTTGAGAACACCTGGGGATTCCGTGGCACGTGTATACGTACAGGTTATGACGTACAGATAATCGTTTTCGCACTATGCACTGCTGCACAGAAGATGTGTGAAATACTTAGTGAATAACAGCTAGAGCAAGTCAACGACATCCAAACGCACTTCAGGAAATACCAGTTTTAGTATAAATGCACACACACATACAGTGCAACAACAGTATGACAAGCAATGCAAGTAATGTTGTAGCTAATTCATATTCGTTGACCTACAAGCAGTAAATAAAAAGTAGCCGTGTATTGAAAATAATATTGATTTTATAGCAAAAAAAAAAAAAAAGCTAAAATATAACCAGGTTTAAAAAAGGCAGAGATTATGACCAAAGCGAAGCTAGTTGTTTTTTAATAGAACTACAGTCATTCTATCAAACCTCAGCACTGACAGACACACTGATGCTAGTTTGGATGGCTAAAATATTTGAAATATGTTAAGTGTAGCCACTTACTGCTCAGCTTCGGTGTGAAATATTTTAGCTGATTTTGAATGAGATTTATGAGATTCTAGGCACTCTACACCTAGCAAATATATTATTATATTTTTAATTTATTTCGAAAATTAATTAGAAACGTTCCATTAATTATGATAAACAATAATGGAGACTACAAGTTATTCACACAGAACTGATTCACTTGGATTATGCAAGACAATGTCATAAGCAGCTTGTTTTGAATTAAGCTTTATTGAATTGTTAGATATAATTACAGTTCAATTACAAGTATAAAATTATTGCTTGAATTCGGTCAAAAATGCGCTGAAAATTAAAAATATCTACAACCATAGTGAAGTGAGATGGTGCAATGCCCAGGTGCATTATGTAAAACGAATTTGGGGGCAAACGAAAATAGTGTTTTAAGTGAAGAAATTTGAACAGCCAAAATATCAGCTCAAGAAAATATTATAAATGTCAAACAATTACAATGAAGCTAAATGACTGTATTTTTTTAAGCTAATTATACCTAAGTATTGATTTAATTCAGATAAGCACATGTTTAAATACTTACTTAGGTGGCACCTACAACCGTAAGTCGGTTTCTGCCTGTCGTAAAAAAATTGCTCCAGTCATTTATGTTTTGCGCTTGCTGGCGCCAGTTGGAAGCTCCAAGTTTCGTCAAGTTGTCCTCTACTTGGTCCTTCCAACGGAGATGCGGTCGTCCTCTTCTACGTTGACCGCCGCTGGGTATCGAATCGAATATTTTTTTTCTCTGAAGCGTCGTCTTCAATCCGCACAACATGACCTAGCCTGCAAGCCGCTCGATTTTTATGTGTTTTACTATGTCGATGTCGGCGTATAGCTCATACAGCTCATCGTTCCATAGTATTCGGTACTCGCCATTGACTCAGATTGGTCCGTAGATTTTACGAAGCATCTTTCTCTCGAACGCTCCCAAAGTCATTTCATCAGAGCTGCTCAACGTCCAGGTTTGTGCTGCATATAACAGGTCGGGCATGATTAGTGACTTATAGAGCGTGACTTTTGTTAGCCGAGAGAGGGCTCTGCTTCTCAAATGTCTACTGAGCCCAAAGTAACACCTGTTGGCAAGAGTTATTCTTCGTTTAATCTCTCTACTCATATTATACAGTTATATTACATATTATACTTATAGCTTATGTAAAATATTAGATCTAATTTTCCTGCCCAGTAGCATTAATTATTCACTGTCTGAGTGCTGTCCGTCCGATATGCATCATGAGAAATGATTATTATTAAAATTGGTTTCTATGACTTTATTGCCGCCCATCAATCAAATTGTGCTTACAACTTTAATTTGTGCAATTTTAATGAATTATCTATAAAGAACGCCGCAACTTGTTTTGATGTGTTAAAAGCTCAAGTAGCTCAAATTTGTTCTGAAAATACTCCAATGTTGGCAAGAAAATCCCATAAGCTATCGTGGTATTCTGGTCCAATGATATAAATGGTCCAAAAAAATTAAAAAACCTTCGTAATAACCGCCTAGAATTATTTAAATCCACTAATAATGATGATCATAAAACAAAATATTTCCATTATATGAGAGAGTTTAATTTTTTAAATAAATTCTTATATAAACAGTACATCATGGGGTTTGAGGTTAATATAAAGTCAAATCCGAAATATTTTTGGAAGTTTATTCAAACAAAAAAGAGTGGCTCCAATATTTAAACGACAATGCATTTGCATGATCCAAGTTCAAATGATGAAGTACAGTAATTGGTAAAGATCGCTAGGTTAGTTACAGTGGAACGACCATTAATGAAACCATGCTGCTCAGGGCAAAAATTTTGTTTCGCAAGAAAAAACATTTTATTTTTTACGATTCTTTCGAAGATGTAGCTTCTTGCTCGATCCATGAAACTGTAAACTTATTTGCTGACTTTTTTAGTGCCAACTATGCGAAGACTCCAAATTTTAACAGTGCTTAGACTGGGCTCATTAAGCCTCTCTAAGTTAGATGTTTTTGAATCGCTAAAACAAGTAAAAGCTTCTGTTAGGCTCGACATTGATGGGTTTTTTTCAATAGTTTTATTTAATTGTGCTATTGCTCTATCTGCTCCATTATGCCCAATTTTTATTAAGTTGAGTTCGGGAATATTTATAGATAGTTGGATAATTTCTCATACTACCACTATTTTTAAAACGGAATCAAAAAATAATTTCTCTAACTATCGACCAATTTCTAAACTTTCAACCATCTCTAAAATCTTCGAAAGAATCGTAAAAAATAAAATGTTTTTTCTTGCGAAACAAAATTTTTGCCCTGAGCAGCATGGTTTCATTAATGGTCGTTCCACTGTAACTAACCTAGCGATCTTTACCAATTACTGTTCTTCATTATTTGAACTTGGGTATCAAATTTATACTGATTTTACCAAGGCATTTGACAAAGTTTGTCATCAAATTTTAATTGCTAAATTGTGTAAAATGGGATTCCATTCAACCTTTCTTGATTGCATACAATCGATCAAAGATCTTGGTGTAATATTTGATACTAAGTTCCCTTTTATTGAACATGTAAATTTCCTGGTCACTGACACTGGTCACTTCCAAGACACTGTTTAATGCCTTTGTGAGATCTTAACTAGAATATGCATCCTGCAATTGGAATCCGATTTATGCCGTTCACGCGTTAAGATTGGAACAAATTCATAAAAGATGTTCTAAATTTGCACTTCGTTCACTGTATTGCCATGTAGACTTGACCTCATATAATGTCAGATGCTTGCTTCTTGGCATAAAAACGTTAGATACACGGAGAAAAGTTCAGTCTCTTATTATTATTTATGACATTATATCTGGTAATATTGACTGTTCTTCTCTTTTGGGATTCAATAATTTCAATAATCCTTCAAGACAGTTGCGGGGTTTTAAGACCTTTGCATCATATGGTAATTCCATAATTCATAGAGCTCTCTCTTTATATAATAATCTTTCGTCACGTGTTCTTTTTGATTTTTCTGTATCTAAAGGTTATTTTAAAGAATTAATAAATAGTTTATTTGTAGTGATGTGGCGGCCGTGGTGTAGTGGGTAGAGTGTGTGGCCCATACGCCAGATAACCCTGGATCGATTCTCACCTGACACAGAAAGTTTTTTCAATTGAATATATTTTTCTGTTCGACCGTCACCTCTCTGCAGACAATGGCAATCCTCAGCCATGAAAAGCTTCAGCCATGAAAAGCTTCTCGAGAACATAAGCCGTTCGGAGTCGACATAAAACTTGTAGGTCCAGTTGTCGATAATTTTTGTGAATTTGTATGAAGTTTGACGTGGCTCCCGCGGGTTGACACAACGCTGGTGTTTAACAAAATACGTTTTTGTATATTTTTTGTTGTATTGTCGAAATTCTTGTGATCAATATTGGCGCAAAAAACTCGATTTTGCTTCTAGAATATCGTTCAATATCGTTCCATTGAAAATTAAAAATCTCGATTTTTTAATTTTTTTTTTTTCTAAGTTAGACCAAACTAGATATTTTTGAAAAGTTTTATCATTCTAAGTCAACGGGAACATGGGTTAAATAATGGGTTAAATTGCATGATAATTTTGGGTAATATGATTTCTTGTACATCAGCACAGTAAAAATCCGTTTCATCTGTAACCTACGCTACAATGTATGTATGTAAAAAATGAATGTATTCATGCAAATAGCTGTTTAGAACTTACATTTACATTCAAAGCAAGAACTGAACAATTATTAATGATTCATTGTCGCCCATGAATTACATTTTTCTTTGCATTTATTAATTAGATTGGAACGCTTATCATACGATAAGCGTACAGTTATGACTTCTAACTGTCCAATTTATTTTATCATTTAGAAAATAACTGGTTTTAAAGTAGCAATAAATACGTTTTTAGAAAGTGTAAAAAAATACTTGCTCCTTATCTAGATATTAATCTTAGTATCAAGCAAATCAGTATACATTTCCGGGAAGCTATTATTTATTCCTTTTCTTCCTGGTTTTAAGGATGATTATAAATTAAAATGGTGGTTTCGTTTTTTTTTTTTTTTATTTAAAAAGAATATTTTGGGAATTTGATCAAACTTAAATTGAAGCAGATCTTAAGCAGACTTAAGATACTAAAAAAGAAATTTTAAAAAAACCGATATGATATTATTAGATGACAATAGAAATAAGAACGAAAGTGTTGCGTTTGTCAGTATATATACAAGAAGTGGGCGTGAATGGTGTAGAGTTAGAAACATCAGCACTTTGGCACCGTAAAAGAGAAAAAAATTGAGCGCGTGCCAAGCGAGCATGATGAGGGGGGCTTACTATAGCACGGGTAAAAGAGAGAAAAATTGAGCGCAGAAGCAACTCTCTCACATGCCCTGAAGGAAACGTGCGAGTAATTGCAGATTTAAAGTAAATATCAAATTTCAAAACCAATAATAAATTTTTTACACTTAACATGTTTGATTAATCATATTCCTGATTAATCGAATAATCACTCAAATAATTAATCATAATTCCTATTAATCGACTAATCAGTGATTTAATTAATCAGAAAAACTGGTTAAACGATTAATCTGATTTATCAAAAAATTAAACAAGAACATGCCAACACCGCCACCGCGGCAATTAGGGCGATCACTCCTTAACAGAACATACCCAGGAATTTTAACAGTCTCCGAGGAAACAAACGGCTTAAGCCACGTTTCCGTAACACCAAATACATCCTAGAAGCAACCTTCTAAAATATTTTTAAGCTCATCAAATTTTGATGATCTAGTTGATGGTTTAATGCTTTGGAAATTTATATGGCCAAGATTGAGATTATGTTTAAATCTATTGAGTGAGGCTTTTAAGAAGGAATTATCGCTATGAACAGAACCCAGTTGCGGGATTCCCAAGCGCCTTAACGACGACTGTCGCTGTAGTTAACTAACGAAAACTGTAATTTACTATGAAACTGTGCATGCACAATGAACGACAGAATAGCATAAAGGGAAGTCAAGATCAAGAGTAAATAGGGAAAACTGAAAAACTGATTTATGACAGAGAAGTAAAATAAAAATATCTTAAAATTAAAAATTTTAATTTTAATTTACCAAAAAAATTCAAATCACATAAATTATAAAAAATCAGAGCGAATGCACTTGGTTTTTTGAAACTGAGTAAGTAAAAGAAAATGACAAAAAATAGATGAAAAAAATAAAATAGAAATTAAGTAACATGGTATAGTTAAATCAGAGCTGTTAAATAATGATTTCTAATCGTAATCATAGTTATTTGCTTATTATTTTTAAAAAGGTGAAATAATTGATTAAGTACGAAGGAATAGCAATTAAGTGACATAGTGTAGTTAAATCATAGCTGTTAATTAACGATTACTAGGCATAACCATAGTAATTTGCTTATATCTTTTAAAATGGTGAAATAATTGATTAAGTACGATTGTTTTTTATTTGGCTCAGTAATCAATTAATTATTAGTAATGAAAACATTGCCGTTTTGGACTTTTCCCTATGCCTTACTTTACGTTTGGTATAAGATGAATTATAGAATGAATAAAACTTTTGAAAAGTAAATTGATTACAAATCGTAATAGCAATTTAGCAGCTATGAGTTTAAGAAATAAAAAAGAGCGATAAGCTGTAAAGGTAATTAAAATTGTCTTAAGAGATAAAGAGGTTAATAAAATCCAGTTCAAACATCAGTAGTCGAATCGAAAACTTCAGAACATTTCAGGATATCATAGGATTGCTCCGAACCATCCAATAGTCTGATCTTAACCAAAGGATTATCGGCATTGATTATCTCGAAATCTTCTTCTCGGTACAAACGGGAATTGATATCGCTACCAACAATCTGGGAAAGTAGCAAGTTACGTGTCTTGAAGTAATGTTAAATTATGATATCACGAGTAAAAACTGAGTTTAGCTTGACAAGAATAGCCTTTCCATTTTGGATACATGCACAGTGCAGGATATCACTCACTGACAGGGTCACATTAAAAACATTTGCAAACGCAAGAACAGGCTCATGGAGTCGCACAATCCCAGCTGGAAGTCCGGTAACAATAAAATCAGCACGGCTTAGACGGTGCTGCAGGACCTTATTTTCCCTCTCAAGTTCCTTTAATTTGCTGTTGGTTTTTGATTCCAGAGACTCAATTTTATCACTACATTTGGATATCTCAGTAGATAGAGACTGCACATTCTGAGTCAAATCGGATTTAATTAAATCTATTTTTAGGTTGGTGTCATCAATTTTGAAAGACAGCTCACCGAATAAGCGCCTTATCTCAGAAAGCAAGCTGGCACCAGAATCTGCGTCGGCATCCACTGATGCTTGTGCTCCGTCAATAATGCAGTCGTCCTTGCAAGTAAAAAGAAACATTCCTGGCATTTTGCTGAGGAACTTTAACTCTTCAGAGGACATTTTTGCACACTCCATATGCAACCATTGGTTGCAGCGTGCACATGAGATACCTTACTTGCTCTTAGTAACATTTTTAGAGCATAAGGCACAGGGAACATAGACAGGAGCCATCGATAACAGCGTGGAGCAAATAAAGAAGTTAGCAGGCAACAAGAGCAGCAGGCAGCACCAATTAATAGGTTTATTGCAATATCTGCAGGGGCGTGGTGCAAGTAAAGATGCTAGCAGGCAACCATTTAATCAAATTTTTGCATTATTTGTAGGTTAGACAGCAGGTATTGCAGTACATATCTTTAAATTTTAGAATTCGAGGGCTAATACACGATATTTCATGATATTTCAATAAAAAAAGGTTTTTTTTTGCTTATTATGCTATATTTAACTTTTAACTTTTTTACGTTATTTAACTTATTTAGCGGAAAATATTGATATATTTCGAGGAGCGAAACAATTCATTACAACTACACGCACATAGTTGCCAACAATCAATACAATACAACCATTTTCAAGAATAATTAACCAATACAATTTCCTTATTCTCTTCTACAAAGGTACTAAGGTTTTTGCAGTGTTTCAGAAATTAATTCTGATAAAAAAATAATCTATTTATAAAAGCTTGTTTTAAAATACTTTATAAAAAAAAAAGCATATTTATATAACCTACAGCACTTAACCAGCATCCAATGCCGCTATAATGTAAGTACTTTTTTCTACTGGGCTATTGAACATACCAGCTTGTTCCTCTCTTGAATACCGGAGAGTGGTAATTAACCCTATGCTTATAATAAAGATAAAAGTGAGCTCACGGCGAAATAGTTTCATTAGTTTGAAATTAAATAATGTTTAGTGTAGTAATGGTGCTGATAAATAATTTTAAAAACATTTTTATTATATGCATAATATGCTATGCACTGCACACGTGATACCAGTATGCTGCTCTAAATAGGCTTCAAAATATGGCAGCATTTGATTAAATGTTTTGCATGCTAAGGGTTTTTAGGCTTAAGTTCGATTATTTCTCGAGCTCTACTCAAGCATATTATACTACTCGAGTTTCTACTCGATTTTATTTTAAATTCAAAATCTCAAAAAATATTTATATATTTTAAGTCAAATAGTTACCCTTTAACTTTTTCAGCTTTCAAGTAAGGCTATTTTGAATTGAGATATACTTTTAAAACGTCAAATCCCATTAATTTATTTATGTCATTAACCCATTGCTACAAATTCATAGGAATGATCCTTACGTATACCAATAAAAGTTTTGGTCACAACATGCAGCTTAAATTTAAAAATATGAAATTTTTAAACTTAAAAAGGAAACAAAAAATATGAAAAATAAATATAAGGCATTAAACTGGTTAAGATTAACATTAAAAACAAATTACATAAACATCAGGCATTAAACTATACAAGTGGTTTACTTAAAACAAATTGTTGCACTGACATTAAATATATATGCAATCAAACTTAATTAAGTAACATTTATTAACAAAATTTATTAGCAAGTCACGAAAAAGTTAATAAGTTAGTTCTGAATGCTTAAGCGTTGCCTCATGTTCTTTGGCAATGAGTTTCAGGGGCGTATTGCATGGACGAAGAATTGGCGTTCAGAAACGTTTAATTAGTTCAATCATAAAATATCGAGATGATTTTGAAAATGTTTTTTTTTTATAAATAGTGTTGTTCTTTGGTGTAGATGATTTCAAATACATATCTAGCCTCATATCGTAATCTATCGAAATGCCGGTTTTTAGATCGGATCAGAAAAACTAAATAACTAAACTTAACTGTTGGCAATTTTTGGTACTTATAATAAATAAAAAAATTTAAAAAAATTTAGTACAATTTAATTCATTTGTATAAGCACAGGGTGCACAAGGTGCTACATATGCTCAACTTACTTCACAACAATTACTAAATATTGTGTTCCCTCCATTTCAGGAAAGTCTTAACTTTGGACACACGAGAGAAGCGAAGCTTTTTCGCAGTTACATAGATTTGATGCTTAATAATTTTTTTCTTTTTAAATTAACTTTTAAATTCAAAAATTTAAAATAACATAAAATTTATTACATATATACAGAAAACATATTTACTGCTTATTTTTTATTGTTGTAATTAAATATACCATAGAGTGTAAATTATTATCTAGAGATTGCATCAACTCTGCTAAATCTCTGGCATGTGTTAACAGAGTTATTTCACTTAAAAACATGAAGAAAAAAAACTCTGTTAACCTCTGTTAACACATGCCAGAGATTTAGCAGTGTTGATGCAATCTCTAGATAATAATTCATACTCTATGCATATACGGGCATATAATGCCAGCGACTCTTCATTTTAACTCTCCACACATGGTTGTGAACTTGGCTGCACTGAACAAATTTTTTCCTTCAACAGCTTACTGCGTAGCGAAAAATCTGTAGAAAATTTTTGAGATTTCACTCCAAGCAAATCACAGAACGAGGATTAAAAAACTTCGCTTCAAAAATATATATTAAAGAACGCACACGAAACAAAATTTAACAAACATTTTAGATACCTTGCCGATTTCATGCATGCATTTGTTAATTCCATATTTATTGATATCATCTATTTTTTTGACGCTTAAAACATAGAGTGTAATTTATTATCTAGAGATTGCATCAACTCTGCTAACAGTGTTAACAGAGTTATTTCACTTAAAAACATGAAGAAAAAACACTCTGTTAACCTCTGTTAACACATGCCAGAGATTTAGCAGAGTTGATGCAATCTCTACATAATAATTAATACTCTATGCCAACAACAACACAAACGCATTCACAATACAAACACACCGATGCTGAAGACACCTTGTGGCAAATAAAAGCAAATTTTTGTAGCATAGCAAATACACAATCCTCTATCTATTGATAGATGATGACGATCTACTGCAGCATAGCTTCAGTTATAACTAAGATTAAATTAACAACCTTTTCTCACAGGTCTTTGTGGCCTAGTGGGTAGTGTGTTGGGCTATCGTTAAAAAGGGCACGGGTTTCGATCCCCACGGGAACCAAAACATCTTTTAGTATTTAATATTAAACTATTAAATTTTCTTGTTGTAATAAGCGCTAGCAACAAAGAAACCATCAAAATTCCAAGAAAAAATCTGTCGAAAATTTTTCAGATTTCACTCTAAGCAAATCACAGAACGAGGAATAAAAAGCTTCGCTTCAAAAAAACGAAATGGCCAATTTCAGCCCTTGAAAGGACTTTGACCGAGCTTCTTATGAACAATTGTGTTGTGCGTGCTTGTGAAATGTTTGAACACAAATGATCGAGAACTGGACTTACCAGCTTTATGCCGACTCCGAACGGCTTATGTTCTCAAGAAGCTTTTCATGGCAGTTTTTTTTTACTCTCTGAGGTTTGCCATTCCCTGCATAGGCCGAGGTGACGGCCGAACAGAAAAATTAATTCAATTAAGAAAAACTTTCTGTCTCAGGTGGGATTCGAACCAGGGTTCTCTGGCGTATGGGCCACACACTCTATCCACTACGCCACGGCCGCTACATACCAACAAATAATCTAAGTATTATTAAAATTAAGGATAAACATAATGCAAGCAATCAAAATAAAGTTGAAAATTTAGTTGACTGAAATTTATGTTATTACAAATAGTTTGTATAAATTACATATTAATTATTTTACAATGTAGTTATTAAATTAATTATTATTTCAATTAAGTTGTTTTTACATTTTGTACAGGCAATCATATATTTTGAATAATAAATAAACCATATAAAAATGTGCATATATAATTATTGCTCGGAGTGCCGATAGAAGTGAAAACTAGACTTAATTAACAAATTTTAATTAACAAATTATAAAATTTAAATTTTTGATATTAAAATTAATTTGAAAACATAAGATACCACTATTACTTCAAAATTTACAGTTTCGCTTCGATTGACAGTCCCCCCACTGCCTAGTTTTATTATATTGACAGTGGTTTAGCTGGAATTTAAATGTTTTTAGACACTTTATTATCAGATCAAAGAACTATTCGATCTTGCTTGAAATTTTAGAAATAGTGTTTGATGCAAAATTCTTATACGTAATTGATTGCATTTGTAAACTAACCTGTAATTATACGCAATCTAAAAATATAATTGATGTACATAGACACAGCTTAATTATTTTAAAATTTTTTCCACACTTGAACGCTTATGCCTACTGCATACAAAACATGATCACTTCATTATTATCAATTAATTTCAAATCAAACATAATTGATTTACAGCCTTAATATATGATTGAGTCTATATGCATTCATTATAGTGAGTATTGAAATTTGTAAAATTTTTAATATTAATAATGAAGTATACAAGATATATTTTTTTTCATTACATCTTTATGTCAACAAAAATGCAAGCAAACGCATGTTGTGGGAGTGGTAGAAATTAACCTGTGACCAGCAAGGACAGGCGTGTCTAATTATAGGCTTGCCACACTAATAGCGCTCAAAAATTAATCCGGAATAAAGAGTTAATCACATGTAAGTACGTCAACTTTTTTCTGCAACTACTTTTTTTACTCTAAAAATACACAATATCACCTGACAATATTTTATAAAGAATGTTTCATTATTTTTTGAGTGATTGATTGATAGCTTCATTACTTGGAAAGTTATAAATGCGATATCCGGCTAGGGGAATAATGCATTTTTCTAGCGTCTGGGAAAATATTGAATCAATCCATATTAACTTTTAATTTGTATGATTAACTTAATTAATTAAAACCCGCACATGAAGTGAACAAAGAAAAAAAAATGTTTATTAAGTGAAAAAACGATTTGTTTTTTAATTATCTATTGATTGCTTACCTAGCTTTATTTAATTTGAACACAGACGCAGACATACATATCTCCATCTAAATCTCGATCTTTTAGAGCAGCGCAAAAGTGATTAAGTGAACGTTCGCTGGAAAAGATTAAGGGAAGGAATTTTTTCATTTTTTAAGGGCACTTTAATTGCATTGCTTAGTTATAAAAGCAACTGAGTTTATTAGAGCTTTAATCATGCAATATTAAAAAACAAAAAAAAAAAAAAAAAGCGGCCCATCACTCGAGTCTCACTTTGTCGATGAATATGCGTTGCGCTTATTGGTCGTTCGCTTGGTGGCTTAGCACAGAAACTCAGCGAGAACCCAAAACATTGCTTTCAGTGGAGAATCAAGCTTGTCCGATTGTCTGTCGTATCTGCGCAACGTATTACGACTAAGTTTCGCACTGTGCACTGTGCTAAACTTAGCCGCTCGCTGTTCTCTTGCTGGATGGCACACTATACTAAGCGTCGACAGCCGAACCTGTCCATTCTTCTTCGGATCCGCATGATTTTGTATAAAAGTTTGCTGCATACAGAATCTTGATTAGTATTTGAATGCAGTTCTGTTCGTAACGATCAATAAAATAAGGAGCAGAAAGTTGACGTGTTGATAGAGATTGTGGCTAAGAGCATCAAGTTTCAACAAACGGTTATTCAAAAATAATTAAATATTTTAATAACTTAAGAATAAACTTAAGTGTTTTAAAATAAAAAAAAAAAAAAATATAAAACTTAATTTAAAAAAAAAAGTGCAATAAAAGACTTCTAGCTTGAATACCCTTCAAAGAGTGAAGACAAAAAAATAAAATACAAACCGTTTCCTAAACATTTCGAAGAAAGGTAAATTGATGCATTGAAATATTATTTATAGTGAGGAAAAAATCTTAAAAGTGGAATATAATTTTTGAATTGTGCAACTTTTTTATAACAATTTTGTCATGATTAAGAAATCGGGTTTTAAATATGTGAAATTCTGCAACTCTTTGATAACCATTTTTTTATGATAAGAAAATCGTGTTTTAAATGTTGTTCTTTTTTTTTGCGAAATATATGATTTCACGCTTACGAAAAAAAGCCAAAAATATTGGTCTATTTATACAGATAAACTTGTAAGAAATGGAGTTTAGTTTATTTCTTAGTTCCTTGTGAAAAACTAAAGCCCTGAACTGTTTCCCTTGCTAAAAAAAGAAAAAATTCTGTACACATAAATTCTGATCTCTTTTAAACTCGATTTTCCTACTTTTAATTATTACTTAAGAGTTTCTTACCAATATGCAGATTTATTGCGTAATTGTAAAAGCACAAAACTTGCTTTGATATTTAACTAACTTAAACTGTCTGACTTGTGGGCAAGCTATATGTTTATTTTAATGCACACACATTTATTGCACGGCAATTAAAAACCATTCTTGAAGTGTTGCCACTCTTTTTAATTAGCCATGTATGCAATAGCAATTACAGACAATTTACCTTTCGTATAACACTGCAGGCGTTCAGCATATTACATATTCGCTTGTCGACAGAGACAAAGTAAACCTTCTTATCTGAATATCTGTCGCCTTGGTCAGAACGTTTACTAACATGACTTTAGATTGCCATGAAGCATCGACCATTATGGTACTTCGATCGAAAACATTTTACAGAACTACGTAAATGCTTATTAATTCCCATGGTTCTGTCTGTGCTGGGACGCACCATGGGGAGAGAGATGAAAAATCACTTCCTTTGTTATGCCTCATGTCGTCAAATTATGTACTGTTACTCAATTAAGCGAATCAAAACAATTTGCATTCGTCAAATAAGCACACAAAAAAGTACAAAACAAATATATACTGGAAAAAAAAAAATTAAGTACAATAATAAGCAATGACACTGAATATAAAAATTTTTAAACAAAATCAAAACAAAAACATGCTCGATGCTATGCAGAAGAATTCAATATTACTAATAGCGGTAGTTTTAATTATTGTCTTGTATGGTGTTTGTTTTTGTTATTATAGTTGTTGCTCGTTTGATGTTGAACTAAAATCTAAAAATCTTTCATTTAATGTAGTTGAATTCTTGTTACGTATACGCCATGTTGTGCTACTCTATTGTTGAGTGCCGCACTGTTTCCTGTAGGAAATGCTATAAATTAACGTCATGTGATTTTTTTGCAGTTCCCCCATTTAAGTGGAGAGTAAATATTTAATTGAAAATTTATAACTGCACGGGTTTCCCTGTTCCTTTCGTTACACTAATACCATAGTGTCAGTGCATTAGTGTTTTTCGATGCAAGAAGCTTTATTTTTAAAGAAAGCAAATGTTGATGCATTTTAATATAAAATTTTGTGCTTTTCGTTTGTGTAAGCCCAGAAACACATATTAACAGTTCTGAATTAAGAAAATTAAAAATGATCTATGATATATCAAAAAAAAAAAGAAAAAAAAAATCGGTTAAAAACTTAACAAATTCAGTATAAATTATAAAATAAATTCATTTTTTTTTTGCTGTTATCCTAACATTCTTTTTTCTCACTGTGGTATCAATC
Organism: Coremacera marginata; assembly: GCA_914767935.1. Lineage (NCBI taxonomy): Eukaryota > Metazoa > Arthropoda > Insecta > Diptera > Sciomyzidae > Coremacera > Coremacera marginata. Next base: position 250,394,219 of record OU612043.1, read on the forward strand.
AACCAAATATTCGGTTCGAAAAAAAAATTCAATTAATATTAATTTTAGAATAAATTTTTTATTTTTAAATGTTCGAAATATTATGTTTTCTACTTACTTTTTATAAAAAAAAAAAAAAATATATTCATATAAATACTCAGCTTCAATTTTAGCCGAATATTTTAAAGAAATGTTATTTTTTCTGCTTGCATAAAATAAATTTGTTTAAAAAATTTTTAAATTTTCATATATATGAGTCATTCTTTATTTTCGTTAATGTTTTCAAAAAATCAAAAAAAAAATTTTTTTTTTTAAATATTTATTTTTTTCAAATATTTATTTAAATATTAATAATTGTAATTGAGTTGGGGGTGTGGGACAGATCAAACACTTTTAATTTATGAGTTATAGCACTTTTATTGAAAATATTTTCATGGAGGTGATTTAAGGCTGATTTAAGGTTGGTTGCATACAAATAAACATAGTTGTACAAATAAAAATGTTAAAGAAATAATAATTAAAAACAAAAATAATAAAAATCTGTATACCATAGCTAACTATAGTACAAAAAAAGGAAATATAACAAAAAAAGAACAACCAACCAATAGGGCTGTTGGGGTAAATGTCAAATTTTGAAAATATTCAAAATTGCAATTACAAAATTTAAGTCCTTCTCACAAATAGCAGGGTTAATTAAAATCAGATTTTGTAGAAACTGCTGGTTGCTAGAATATTTCTCGAACATAGACATGTGCATTTTGTGGTGATATTGAAATTTAGTGGTATTGAAATTTAGAAATTGTTGACATGTAACCTTTTTATCAAACAATATCTGCCATTTTGACATTGATACACGAACAAGGCTATTAATTCACAAGGGTGGCTACCCTTGGTGCCTAGTTTTTGTGAGGATGCACTTGTTATAGTTTCGTTTTGGCTACATCGCCAAGAACAGCAACTACAATACGTGTCAGAGTCTATGTTTCCAAACTCAGGATGTGAAAACGGTTGTTGTGATTGTATAAATGCACAGCCAATGCTTTTTCATTCATTTCATTTCAGAGCATAAGCCAGAATAAGTTAATGTCTTTTACAAGAAAGTTATTCTTTGCAATCCTTCATATCTGTATCAGAGAAGGCGAAGATGGCTTTTGTGGGGGATATTTGCTAGTTCCGTTGTGTCAACGTCGCCAAGAACGTGTCAGAGCTTATGTTTTCAAACCCTTAATCTGGATGAAGGGCCGATGCAAGTTGTGGATTACATATAAGCATGGCTTATTATGCGTATTTGAGAGCACAAGCCAGAACTAGTCTAATGTCTTCAAAAGATAGTTCTTCACCAAAAAATAATTTAAAAAACTGTTTGGTCTTATTGCAGCGGTGCTAATTTTTTGAGATAATTAGATTCGATTTATGTTAGTTATTTTTATTGCAATAAACTGTAAAGTAGAGCCTGTCAACAAGAAAAAAGGGAGCATTTGTGTCAAGTTATGCAACGATATAAACATACAATAAAGGGTTTTGGCTCTCATAAAAAAGAGTGAATGATTTTCCATTCCCATCTGTCAAAATGTTTATAGATTAGAATAGGAATACTTGTCAATATGAGTGGAAAAATGCGCATCGACACCCCACACTTATGAATTTCAAACCACACTGAAAGCTCTAGCAGCATACGCGCTCCAGTACGGCTGAACAGTGACGTATGTCAATAGCTATTGGTAACCACCACAATGCATTTCACTCTTGAATTTAACACGAAGATGTCATTGCCGGTAATGATTCCCTTAGTCTCTGCATTACTATTCACTACCTATTTCATAAGTTACTGCTTACGTTACGTGATGCGATTTCCTACAGAAATGCTTAGCTTGATTTTACTTGTATTATTTAGTTATTAAATTAAAAAGCCTCGAGAGTTAAAAATTTTCTTGAAGAAATAAATTCTATTGATTATTTTTGGGCATATTTTTAACTTTTGCAAGCAACCCCTTTTTTCTAAAGTACTATGGGACCTCTATATATGAAATAAAACCTATTTAAAAGAAACACTTCAACTATATCACTTTCATCCACAATTTTTTGATTCAAAATTGAGTTTCAAGATTTGAAATAAGAACAGCACAAGCAGTTACTTCGTGGCTTTCGTGATTTTGGCACGAACCAAACCAACAACCATAACAACAACATAAGCAGCTACTGAAGCATATATGAAAATGTGAATTTTTATTCTCATTTTGTGACTTTATTAAAGAGGTGAAAATATTCGTAAGTAATTCGACATATAACTAATATTTTGGCATATTTTTTATCTTTGTACAATGAATATTTAAGGCTGTAGGTAAAAAAAATTTTAAAAATTTAAAAATTTGCTCAAAAAAGCCCCATACATGCCGCGCTATCAGACGTGATTCTACGTCAAAATAAATAAAATTTAAGAAAGAATAGGTACTAATATTTTCCAGACAATAGCACCAAAAAGTCAATTCAAAAAAACCATAAAGACGCTAGTAAAATTATCCCCAACTAGTGGGGATATTTTTAAATTATTTTTAATTCCTTCTTAATTCCATTTATCAATTTCAACAACATAGTACATCAGACTTATTTTAAAGTCTGATGAGAGAGTGAAATATACTGAAATTTTTAATTATTGTGGAAATTCTAAGAAAATGTATACTTCTAAGTAACTGGGCAACAAACATCTATTCAGATAATGTTCTGTTACTAATCTCAACTGTGTAATATTAGCTTTGGAGGTTAATATTAGAGGCTGTTAATTGAAATGTTTGCAAAATTGAGCATTATTACAATCCCATATATAATTTCATATGTAAGGTTAGTATTTCTACTAATCATCAATTAATTTCAAATACCCTTAAAATAAAATTAAAAAAAAACATAATTATAGATATTAATTGATTGCTAGTTGTTGGCAAAAATACTAAGCATAAATTTGAAAAGTTAAGAACCTTGGCTTGTGGTCGACAGCTAACCAAAAGAAGATTTCTCCTAATCATTGTGATCAGCGAAGGTGAACAAAATAAAAATACTGACAAACACACATATTCAAACAAGTTCTGGCAATAAAATGTGCAGTAGTTACAGCAAAAATGATTAAAACTGTATAAAAAATGCAGTGAATAATGTAAACTATAATAAAACCAAACAATCGTTTATTGCTTATCCACAGAGCTAACCTGCAGCGTTGATATCATTGAACATCTGAACATGGCCAGTATCGGTGTCGGTATCGGTCTTGGTCTGGGTGTCCGTATCGGAGTTGGTACCTGTGCCTGTACGCTGCAGCAATTACCATGGGGAACTAAGTATTGAAATCGGAATGCTTGGCAATTACTCTGAAGCACTTTGAATCACTTAAACTAAGCTTTTACATTTTCCGATAGTTAAGATAGAATTTATTGCCTTCCAAACATGTTAATGTGCAGCAGTAATAAAAAGAATAAATAAAATGCAGCAAGTACAAATTAGCACCAGCAAAAAAAAAATACCTGTATTAATAATAAACTTTGTTTTTCGACCAAGTGTCGGATGCATTTCGCAACATAGCTAAGTAAGCATTTGCAAAACAATACAACCAGTTTGTCTTTTTCAAAACAAGAAAAGCAAGAATGGGAACTAACCACCCGGTTATGAGGCTCAATGACTTTTCGTCCGATGCTCTGTTGTAAGCGTTACAACTCCAAGTATTGTTAAATAGCTCCGCAAAAACATCGAAACTAGCTTCCATCAGTTGAGTGAGTGAATGAAAAACAACAAAAAACAAAATTTTGTATTCTTAGTACTATTAATGTATAGAATTGAATCGTTTTTCCCTTCATTAGCTATATTATTTCTTGACGTAGCTTTTGATGGTTTTAATTCTAAGAATCACAAGAGTTGACTGGGTGGAAAGTTTTGATTTCATGATAATATTCGCACCAAGTAAATCATTCTGTGTATCACACAAAATACTATGCAATCAGTGTAATAATCGAAACAAAATTATGCGTCAACACAATTGATCAGCCACCCATCTACGCGTTTTGATGCTTCTATAACACATTTGTTGTTATTTACTTCCGACAGTTTAACTTTTGAAAGGTCTTTTGTTAAAATATTAAATATTATTGCATGTTTAACTACTTTGACAAATATGCTAGTGCTGTTGTTGTTTGTGTGTGTGTGTGTGTAAAATAAGATATATTTTATTTTAATTGGATTAATTAAATTCAGACAATTCTCTTAATTCAGACAATTTAATTGTAAACAATCTGTTTGTAGAAGTAGTTTTAAGGTCGCCTCTTGTTAAGTCTTGGTCAAAAACAAGAATCATCTTGGCAGCTGAAGTCAAAACCATATCGAATAATATCAAAGCAAAGACAATGGGCATAACGTTTTATTTTATTAACTTGCCTGTCTTTGTTTAACATTGTTTAACATCTAAAGAAGGTCAACATTTGTCATTAAATGTGCTGAGTTCTTTTACTGTAAATCTTTTCGTTCCATTAGTTCAGAAGATTGAGAAGAAGATGGCGCAGGTAGAGCAAACAGACATAATTTTTTTTTTATTTTCGGCGTGTTATTCAATGGTTGCAATTCTGTTTTAATTTCCATAATAAAGGAAATATGTACGCAAAGTTTGTCTGTTGCGTTCATCAGGGTCATATTTTGGACGATGGGCCACATTGTTAGTAGCAAGCACAATCCATTCCCAAGGTGTTCGAAATAATTAATTAACTTAATGATTTTCCATAATTAATGAATGCACTTGTTCTGGCACTATTTGCATATCAGAGTTTTTCAAGAATATCTCTATTCAATTCAAGTTCTTGAATTTTAATTAATATATTTAATTAACCTACACATATGCGTAAGAAATCAATGAATTGATTATTGCAATCAATATCGTACGATTTATTGAAAATGAAAAATTGATAAATTTGATAAAGCTTAATTCAATTGAAATAATAAATACATTTTTTTTAATTATAGCATAAATTGAATTAATTAAAAAATGTTTAACACACTTTATATGCGTTTAATCGACGAGTTGGATTAGAGTCTATTAAAAATGTTAGTTTTTCGCAATGATAATAATTAAATGAGACTTAAGATAAAAGCTTATGTTAGTAGTTGCAAAACATGAACACAAAATTATTAATTTCCATTCGATTTAAATGCGAGTTCATTCAGTGTTTGTTCTAAATTTAGCAGTTTTGTTTTTGTTTTTGGCTTAAAGAGTTTGTGGAACAATTTTAACATTAAAACCTGATTCGCTTTAAAGCGCTTAGTTTAAATATTTAACTGAAAAATGTGAAAATGTGCACGACTGCTTATCAGGCAGAAGTCCTGCGTTCACATTTTGGTTACGGCCTTCCCGCCCAGGTAACAATTCCACCTAAATAAGCCTTGCATAAAACTTTATATTAGGAATTTATGTAGGAAGTTGAATTTAAACTTCCTTGAATAATTCTTTAAACATGTTTTATACAAAGTCTAAAGAAGTTAAAAAGGCATTTGACTTTAATACTTTTATTCAAGAACTTGTATAAAGTTATATGGTAGGGAAAGGTCGTGTACCTTGAACCGAATGTACCTTGGACCAATCACAATTCATAAGGTTTGTATACGAAAAAAAAAAACTAGTCGTCGAAAGGAAGCTGCCAAAAAAGTATTTTCATCATTTCGCACTTCCTCATCATTAACCCAATTAAAGCCATGACCCCGAAATTATTGAAATATATCAATGTTATCGATACTAGTGATCCCAAAAAAGTTAATGTGGGAAAAATTTACCCACCAAAGAATGGGTTGGGCTCAGGGACAACACAAGACATAACAACTAACCATGTATATATAAATCAAATTACACAATTGTTTTTAATCTACTTTTGAGTTGATCTTTTGACAAGTTAACATCAAATACGCTACAATTGTTAACAAAGGTACTCATGCGGCTTAAAGGAGCAGTAGCCATATAATTTGTTCTACTAAATGGTAAATAAATTAAACTGTTCGCGTTACTACTGCTTCTATGGTTAGTGTTAAAATTTATATGAGAAAGAAGCTCTGGAGAATCGAATGCACTTGCTATGAGCTGGTGGTTCCAAAGCTGGTGTAAGTATACCTACAGTCTTTAATATTTATCGTACAAAGATAAAATGTATGCCAAAATATTAGTTACATGTCTGATAAAACCAATATCTAACTTTGGATTTTGTCACTTCTTTGATAAAGTCACGAAACAGCAAAATCTAAGAACAAAAATCTATGATAAAAATCATGCATAAAATGCACATATTACTAGCTTACTAAGTTTCGTAGAAATAAGCAACTAGACTGTGTGCACCTTAAAGAGGCTGCGTTATAACTCGAACTTTATTATATCCGAGAAAGTTTTAATAAAATTCTAATAAAATAACTTACATATTATGCAACCATATTAACTCTCTAAGAGTTTTCCCGAAACGAAAATCACATTTCACTTTATCTTAATCTTAATTTAATTTAATTTTAACTTTGTGTTGACCAGTTTTTAATGGATTTTTACTTCGATTGGAAGTGCTGTTAACTCTATTCCGTGAAAAGAGCAATCGAAATTATTTGTATTAATATTTATTTAAATATTAAGTTCTGTATTTTAAAAATAAATACATGCGTGGATGTACTTACTTAAGAGTTTATGAAAAAGAAGCTCACTTTTACTGTTTAATTCACATATTCCAACGACATTTAAGTTGCTTAAAGCCATCATTCTTAAAATCATGGTTTATCTTTTTTCCCAGAACCATTTTTCAAGTTTGCACACAAGAATAAGGTGGATGTAGAAACAATACAATTTATTCAATTTAATTTGCGCAATAATCGATAAACGAGCTGGTGTGTTGTCATGATGAAAGATAAATTATTTTGTTTTTTTCTTGCCAATTTCGGATGTTTTTCCTAGTTTTTGTTCTTCAATGTGTTTAATAATGATGCATAATATTAAGTTGTGATTGATTTTGCTTATATAAGATAGTCAATTATGGCCTTCCTGGCTGATGCAGCGACTAATGTCTTCTTTGATGCAATTATTTTGATAGTTATTTCAGTCATCATCATTGGGAAAACTTAGTTAAATTAAGCTTAAATAGCATTAAGCAATTGTTTTGATGTGATCAAATAATTGAGTTGCTGGTCAAGTGCAACCAAACTTAGCGCCCATTCAGTTTCAAGTTTTTTCTGATGCAATTCACTGTGTATGATGCATATAATTCAAGTTCTTACGTTGTACAAATTGAAATGCAAATTAAATAATATAATTTTTCTTTTTTCCTCTCTAACCGACACATTTAACATAAGTTTTCATGGAATTTTATTTTAGACATAAAGTGCTAGGAATAAACATTTATCCAATGGTGATAATATATGCAAACATACATACATACGTAATGTACAATATATGATAACATATATAAATACATGTCGAACATGCGAACAACTTTACTTTAATCAAAAGAATTGCAACTCCTACAAGTTTATTATAATAATTAAGAACCTAACGAATCGGACATTTATAATTAATTCATTGACAATTTATTGCTTACTCGTTTATTTATAACTTGCTGGTTAAGCCACATTAGACACAGCTTTAAAGTATCCACATATGAATTTCTTATAAGAAATTAGTTAGGGGGGGAGATACCTTTAGACAGGGTGAAATTAGAAATGTTTAATGACTTTTTTTTTTAAGTTGATAATATAATTGGATCATTTTTTATTTTCCTATCTGTTTAGTACACCTTTGAACTGTAAAAATACATTTGAATTTTTTTAATTTTTACAAAATGGCGGCTCTGCAGAGTATCTCCTTGGGCGTCTGCTGGTCTGAGGTATCTAAAAGTGATGCAGCTGTCAAAATTTTCCCACTTATCTGAAACAAAAGAGTGTTTTTTCTTCGATTACTGATATGTCAAAGGGAGGGATAAGCCTGTAAAACAATAAAAAAGCTCAAAATTAAAATTTATATCGAATGTTTAATCGAAGATCTTGATTTCCGACTATGTTTTTCATCAGTTTTAACCCCAAAAAATTATTTATTCACACGATATCTTTAGACTTGTAGATACATCCTTCCGTTACTACTTCAGAGAGAAACCTGGCAAAACTTCAGGCAGAACGGTCAACAACTTTTTTAATTAATAGCAAGAGCATTTTTTGGAAAAGTAGTTTCAAGATATCAACATTAGCATTGTAACTCCGTTGTTGTCAACGACGTCTTCAAAGACAACGTCTTCCAACAGCAATGTAAGGCCTTGTTTTTCTCAATGTTGTTTTGTGATTACTTCCTTCAACCGCTCCAACAACGCAATGTAATAATCGCTCTTGATGGTCTGGCCCTTTTCAAGGCAGTCAATGTATATTATACCACGCGCATCCCAGAATACTGGTACCATAGCCTTGCCAGCCGTCCTTCCACGCTTTGGATTCGTTTCATCGCATGCAGTCCACTCGACTGACTGTCGGTTGGACTCTGGAGTGTAGTGATCGAGCCATGTTTCATCCATTGCCACATATCGACGAAAAAATTCGTTATTATTGAGGTTGAATATCGCTAAACATTGCTCCGAATCAACGATACTGTTGATGCTTTTGATCTATTGTGAGCTCGTGCAGCAAACACTTTGCACACAGCTTTCGCATTTCGAAACAGCTTTCGCATTTTCATGCGCGATATGTCCAACACGCTCTTTTGATATCTTCAGAGTCTCAGCTATCTCGATCAACTTCATTTTACAGTCATTCATAATGTTTTCGTCAGTAACAGCCTCAATCGGGCCAATTCTCAATGGTTGATTTTCCTGGTGCAGAGTTCGAATAGTGTTTATCGAGCCAAGTTTCCGCAACAGTATTTTTTTACAATAAAGTAATACTCCAAAAACACACGAAATTATTTTTTATTAATAACTTTGTTTTAACAATAACAAAAGTTGCTTCACTCAAATGACAATTCAAGTGTCATTTGAAGGTTGATACTAAAACTACAAATCATATGGATTTAATTCTAGTAATGCTATCCATATGTTCTTCAGACCAATTTTTCAGCCCAACTGTTAACTAAACAGATTTTTACTTCTAAAAGACAATTTTTATTTCTGCACAAAAAAAATTTATAAATAGCTATAATAACTGGCACAATATTTAATGCTGTACTTGATTATAGTCCTGGTCGTATCGAATATTTTTTCTTATCATTATAGATTCCAAAATAATCATTATCTTCGATTCCCGATTTTTACCCTGTCCATTTGTCTCCACTTCATTCTATTCTACTAGATAATTTCTTATCTCATGGAAGTTTTCGTGTGCATGCATACATTAGAAACTAGTAGAAAAACTTTGCAAAGATGAACTTTGCAAAGATGAACAGACCAGCTTGTTTTAAAAATTAAAATTTGCTCGCTGAATGTCAAATTTAACAATATTTAATGCTCATAAATAAACTCGTACTAAAAGTATTTGTAATTGCTTTCTAGAGACTGCAGTTGCACCTGATGACAAACATAGATATGAGTTAAAATTAGTGTTAAGTTAATAACACTTAATTGACTGATGAATGAAATTGTTGAGTCTCAACTTATAAATAAAACATAGTTAAAGACTACAATTATTTTGTCACATATTCTATGGCATTCGTTAACACCTCTAATCGCATTCAAGCTCAGCTCAGCTCCATACTTTTAATGATTTAGTTTCCTCAAAGTGATTCCACATTGAACGATATATTAAATACATACATACACTAGAGATCTTGCCGAAATCATCAATCATTTTATTTTTTACAGTAACATTTGAGGCAAAATGGGCTCATTAGCACAGTTGTCTATAGTAAAAGGACTTCAACAGGACTTTAAGCCGAAACCATTACATAGAGTATTTGAAGAAAATCTTGTGCGTAACTCACACAAAATTGCTTTAATCTACAACAAAGATGGCATGGTAGAGGACTCTCAGCAACGACATACCAGCTATGCACAGTTAAACCAGAAATCGAATCAGTTTGCTCGTTTCCTTGTGCGCGAAACCGAACTAAGTTTTCTCAAACCTAATTTAGATGGCGATTTTATTGTAGCTGTATGCATGCAACCCTCGGATAGTCTTATTACTGTACTATTGTCCATTTGGAAAGCTGGAGGAGCATATCTGCCGATTGATCCAAGCTTTCCGGAAAACCGCATTCATCACATTATAAACGAGGCTCGACCCATCTTTGTCATACATGACGGCAATATTGATAGTCGAGTCTTTGGTAACGCATACTCTTTAAGTATCACGGAGTTGTTTCAGAAGTCGAATAACTTGGAAACAGCAAACCTCGCTGATGAAGCAGTACTTGCGAATGGAACTTTTTCTACAGCCATTGTTCTGTACACATCGGGAAGCACGGGTATTCCAAAAGGTGTTCGCTTGCCACATGAAGTCATCTTGAATCGCTTGCAGTGGCAATGGAACACTTTTCCCTATCAACAAAATGAAAACATTGGAGTTTTTAAGACAGCATTAACATTTGTGGACTCAGTTTCCGAACTTTGGGGTCCCATATTGTGTGGTGAGTGTGGTATTTATATATATATATATATGCAACTGTAACACCAATTTATTCATATTCTTCCATACAGGACTGGCTATTTTGGTAGTGCCCAAAGAAGTCACAAAGGATCCAGAGCGTTTAGTAAAGGTATTGGAGCATTATGGGATTCGTCGTCTGGTCTTAGTGCCAACATTGCTCCGTTCGTTGCTAATGTATCTAAAGTTGAGCGATTCGAACAGACATCAACCGAAGACACTAAACAATCTTCAACTTTGGGTATGTTCCGGAGAACCACTACCCGCTCCACTCGCCATGAGTTTCTACGACTACTTCGAGGAAGGCGTACACACCTTGTGTAACTTTTATGGGTCAACAGAGGTTATGGGTGACGTAACTTACTTTACATGTGAGAGTAAGAAACAATTGAGCCTTTTCGATCGTGTCCCAATTGGTAAATAAATACGCCGGACCAAGTCAATCGATACTTAACACAGATAATTATTATTTCATATAGGGCTGCCAATTTCAAATACCGTTATCTATCTGCTTGACCAGGACTATAGACCTGTGAAAAATGGAGAAGTAGGTGAACTCTTTGTTTCGGGTTGCAATCTGGCCAATGGCTATGTTAATGGTCGCGATCCAGAACGCTTTGTTGAAAATCCACTAGCTGTGGAATTGAGTAAGTTTTAATTAGCTTAAAAATGCAAAAAAAAAATGAAATAAATTTAATTGCAGAATATTCCCGCTTATATCGCACCGGTGACTACGGATCATGGCTCAACGGTTACATAGTGTATGAAGGCCGCACAGATTCACAAATCAAGATACGTGGTCACAGAGTAGATCTCTCCGAGGTCGAAAAACATGTTAATCAACTGCAAATGGTAGACAAGGCCATTGTTTTATGCTATCATGCCGGACAGATGGACCAGGCTGTTTTGGCCTTTGTTAAATTGCAAAATGATGCACCATTGTTTACAGAATTAAAATTGGAAGCATTACTGCGTGATAAGCTTGCCGATTACATGCTACCTGAGGTCAAAATTATTGACCGCGTACCTCTGCTAGTGAACGGAAAGGTTGACAGACAAGCATTGTTAAAGTCTTACGAGTCCGCAAATAACAATGAGGGCGATACAAGCGTTGTGCTTGAGTATGACTTCTCACATGTTCCCGATGATCTTCAGTTTATAGCACGCGATCTCTTCGAAACTGTTGGCAACGTCATTGGCCGCTCAACACGCGCTACTTTATCGCTCAGCAGCAACTTTTATGAGCTGGGTGGAAACTCATTGAATTCAATCTTTACAGTTAGTCTTCTGCGGGAAAAAGGTTACAACATCGGTATATCTGAATTCATTTCTGCCAAAAACCTCGGTGAGATCCTTGTAAAAATAGCAAAGAACAATGGTTTAGAAGATATGGAAGATGACTGGAGCAATGCTTGTCCACATTTAGATATGGAAGCTATACCACTTCGTATCAGCGACAAGAATACTGTTATTGAGTAAGTACAGTTAGTGAAATATTTCTTAGTTAAGTCAGTTAGGTTAAGTCAGGTATTGATAAAATTGATGTAAGATGCTGTTAGATAAGTTATCCTTAGGAATTTTTCTTTACTAAAGGGTGATTTTTTAAGAGCTTGATAACTTTTTTTTTAAAAAAAACGCATAAAATTTGCAAAATCTCATCGGTTCTTTATTTGAAACGTTAGATTGGTCCATGACATTTACTTTTTGAAGATAATTTCATTTAAATGTTGACCGCGGCTGCGTCTTAGGTGGACCATTCGGAAAGTCCAATTTTGGGCAACTTTTTCGAGCATTTCGGCCGGAATAGCCCGAATTTCTTCGGAAATGTTGTCTTCCAAAGCTGGAATAGTTGCTGGCTTATTTCTGTAGACTTTAGACTTGACGTAGCCCCACAAAAAATAGTCTAAAGGCGTCAAATCGCATGATCTTGGTGGCCAACTTACCGGTCCATTTCTTGAGATTAATTGTTCTCCGAAGTTTTCCCTCAAAATGGCCATAGAATCGCGAGCTGTGTGGCATGTAGCGCCATCTTGTTGAAACCACATGTCAACCAAGTACAGTTCTTCCATTTTTGGCAACAAAAAGTTGGCCATTTTGAGGGAAAACTTCGGAGAACAATTAATCTCAAGAAATGGACCGGTAAGTTGGCCACCAAGATCATGCGATTTGACGCCTTTAGACTATTTTTTGTGGGGCTACGTCAAGTCTAAAGTCTACAGAAATAAGCCAGCAACTATTCCAGCTTTGGAAGACAACATTTCCGAAGAAATTCGGGCTATTCCGGCCGAAATGCTCGAAAAAGTTGCCCAAAATTGGACTTTCCGAATGGACCACCCAAGACGCAGCCGCGGTCAACATTTAAATGAAATTATCTTCAAAAAGTAAATGTCATGGACCAATCTAACGTTTCAAATAAAGAACCGATGAGATTTTGCAAATTTTATGCGTTTTTTTTAAAAAAAAAGTTATCAAGCTCTTAAAAAATCACCCTTTAGTTCCAACATTCTGTAATTAGTTTTAAACACAACTTCGGACACATGCCCACCACGGCTGGATCTGATGAATATCATCCGAGAGACAAAGATTGTTATTGGTATGTCAGCACAGGCTAACGACCTTATGAGTCCCTAAAGAAAATAATCAAAGGCATCAAATCACAAGATCTTGGAGGCCAATTTACATTTCCATTACGCGAAATTATGTGTTCATCGAATATTTCCTTCGTTTGCTGTATGGCACTAGTAGGTATCATCCTGGAAATGACAAAGTCACTTATCGTGACTCTAAAGCGAATTCCTTTGAAGGTAACACGCTAATTACCTAATTTTTGAAAAAAATATGACCAAATGACTCCAACAGCGCACAGACCGCACCAAACTGTGCATATTTCGCGATGTTACGTCATTTCGGCGTGGTGGCCGTAGCATACTGGTTAAGGTGCGTGGCCGCATACCAAAGAACCGCGGTTCAAATCCTATCTGACGGAATGTTTTTTCAATTGAATTAATATTTCTGTTCAGCCGTCACCTCTTTGCAGACAATGGCAAACCTCAGAGAGTAAAAATGGCATGTAAAGTTTCTTGAGAACATGATCCGTTTGTAGTCGGTATAAAACTTGTAGGTCCAGTTCTTGATCATTCGTGTACAAACATTTAATAGCACGCACAACACAATTGATTATAAAAAGCTCGGTCAAAGTCCTTTCAAGGGCTGAAATTCCAATTCGTTTTTTTTTAGCGGCGTTTCAATAATCTTTGTAAATTATTTTTGAATCGATTAATTTTGACCTTCTTCAACACTCACCTTAACGATTGCAATATTCTCTTCAGTACGCACTCTGCTTAGGCCTCTCCACTGTATCTTGCAAAGAAAATGTTATACGGAAAAAGGTAGATTATGACGCTCGATTATTTCGGGTGTAATATGGAGCAACTGCTCTATAAGTTTGAGCGCAACCATCATTTTGGAACAAAATTTCTCAAATCTGGTAATGCTGTTGAAGCATTACATCACGACAAAATTGCAATGGCCCATATTACACGTTGCTCGCTTACTCGGCAAGCAAGGTGTTTTGTTGTTGCTTTCAGTGTGGAACTGTCAAAGAACAGCCAGACTAAGAGCGGATGAACACTTTGCAGGTCATGCAAAACATGTTAATTTTTGCTCGCTGTACAGTACAGCGATTGCCAATCGAAACAGTGATGCGTGGTAGAAAGCATATGAAAAGGTCAAACGTTGCTCGGTGATCACATTGTTGACGGGTAACCTACCAACTATCAAAATGTGAAAGAGAGCAAAAAAAGTTCATTGCTTGCCGAGCAAGCCAGCATCATGTAAATAGGTGGTCACACATCAATCAAATGATTGAAGTATATCGAGATTTTTTACTCTATCTATAAAAATTTTGATTTATGCCTGTCCACACATGATTTTTTTAAATTTTGATCGTTCTGTGTGTACAACGAAAAAAAATTTAACTGTTTTAAAGTTGAACACAATATTTTCAGTTTCAAAATTTATTTTTTCATATAAAACCATTATGTTATTATTTGACGAAATTTTGTTTTGAGCAATTTTTTGATTACAAAATTTTCAATTTAAAAACAATTTGTACATAATTTGAACTTAACATAGTGTTCAATTTTAAAATATGTCGATTTTTCGGTGTATTCACTATATTTGGGATTTTGTGTCGTTGTGTGTGCATAAAAATCTCAGAAAATGCAAGACAATGGCAGAAATATACTTGATCTTTTAAGATTAAAATTGATCACATAAGGAAATCAATACGCCAGAAATTTTATTTACCATATTTGGATGACTATCAAATTTTGACTAACAAAATTCTGGCAAATATTGAAAAACTACACTTCAGAAAAAAAAAATCTGTGTGGGTAAAACCTTAGTGAAATACCAGAGAGACAGCCGGAATAGCTTTCAGTACCGTGAATAAATTTAGAATAAGTCATTTAAATTCTTTTAAAAACTTTTTAAGGATGTCGGAAGAAATTTCGACTATACATGAGGGTGATCCTTATTCCTAAGAAAATTATTTATTTCTTTTAAAATTATTTTTTTAAAATTATTTCTTTTAAATACCATAAGAACGTACCTATAGGTTTTTGGGGTCGATAAGCACGAATCTGGAGTCAAAAATTGAAAATTCAAAATTACCTTAGATTTTTGACCTCTATCAAACATCCGAAGCTAATTCATATCGGCGAATGACACCAAGGGACGTTTTCTTGTGACAGAGCTAAACTTTGGCACCCTCTAAATTATATAAAAAAATTAAAACAAAAAAATCTCTTTCATACTTAGATGTATATACGTATAACCGAATAATGACATGCCGCGATGATAATTCAAAAGTCGAAAAACAAGGGTCACTCTAGTATACATTGCTACTTATACAACATGAATTATTTAAAGAAGATATATGAAAGAAGATACATGAAAGAAGATTGAGATCTGATGTTGTTTATTTTCATCCTCATTTGCTTCCATGGTATAATAATATAAGGTAGATGCATGGCTGAGTGGCCGAAAATTACTTTCATTTATTTTGAAGGTTATGCTAGCTGAGAAAGAGAGCATGATTACCCACTATGCTACCTTCTTTTATTCTATCATATTTGGTTCAATGTTATGTCAGAGTTTAAATTTTTAATAGTAGAATGTTGTGTTGCATTTCATTTCATTCGCAAGGGTTTTAGACTACCTCTGTTTTCTATGCCCAAGACTACTTTTGTGTTGAATTAACTCCTTTTTAGAAAATATTTTGGTACTAAGCAACAGAGAAGTATAAAAATGCAACCCTTTGACTGATTGATATATGTCTGGAGCTCAATGAAAATTTTGACTGATTGGATGAAGTGTTTGAAGTAGCAACAACAAATTTTGATTAATTTAATCATTTGACTGACGTGTGTGCACCTACTAATATGGGTCAAAGACTTCTTCTTCTTCTTCTTAAACTGCTTTTCTTTGCCGAATAGCATTGATGCCTAGGTAAAGGCTGCCGTGAACACGAGGTTCTATCACAGCCTTTGATAAAATATTCTGGGTGCTTCAGTGATTATATTCGTGATATAATTCGAGTAGTGATTATATCCAGAAATATCGAAATAGGACATCCGCGTAACTGTCAGTATAATTTTACTTAACACATTTCAATACTTTCCATGATACTTTTACATTAAATTGATTTTTTGTTATACGTTTGGCAATTTACACTCGCCATGGTGAACGATTTAACCTAAGTTTAATACGGGTCAAAGACTACTGAATAAAAATTACACTGACAGGTTGCACTCTGACAATTGGTTTGACAGATGTAACTGTCTGAAGCTACTTCTGCTTTAAAAAACACCCTTTACGAAAGCCAATATAATGACTTCTAAACAATAATAATTTTATATTGTTGATACTATTTTGTAACATAAAGTGTCTCATTGCAAAAAAAAAAAAAAAAAAAACAAATAACACTGAACAAACCGTTAGGGGATTCATAAACATAAAGTAAAACTGAAGAATCACTAAGGATACTTTGAGTATATGAACTCTGAACCCAAAGTTTCTTTGGAACCCATATCCTATACTTTAGAGGATATTTTAAAGTATATTAAATCGATGGATAAACATTTTTGCGCTGGACCCGATGGAATTCCTGCCGCAGTGCTAATCAGTTTCTTAACTTTCTATAAATCAATTAACGAAAGTAATTTACCACGTTTTTTTTTTTTTGTTTTTGGTGAAAATCATTTATAAGTTCAAGTATTTATAAAAAAGTTTGCAGGAATGACATCAATCTGACATCATCAATTCTGTGGTCACAAACATTAACGAGATAACTCAAAATATCGTAAAAAAGTGATACGGCATTTTCTTTATTGCCAATCTTTAGAAGGATGCAGAAATCCGTTTTTTGTACAGAATAGATTACCACTTATATGTGCAAATATTTCTTTTGTAACGGGTCATATATTTCAGATTAAATGGTCGTAGTTCAATTAAAATATCGTTTTTGACGATATAGGCTACCGCTAAGCTTACTTTAATTCCAAAACTTTTTGAGCGAATTTTATATGATCAGGTAAAAATTCACTCTGGGGAAGTTATAAGAACTCGTTAGCATGGTTTTGTTAATGGCAAATCCACTGTCTCTAATCATCTCGATATTACTTTTTGCTTGAATTGTATTGATTCCGGTTATCAGAACGACTGTACTTATTTACACTGACTTTAGTAAAGCTTTTAAAAAAGTTTTTAGAAAGGCGTTTAGAAACAATTTAATAGGTTAGCTTAAATTTCCCCAAAATACTCGAAAATATTCGGGTGACTACCTGGGTAGCCCGAGTGCTCGAAAATCGAGAGCTCTTATATGCACGGTTAGTGGTTATATTGGGTGTTGTCCTAGAGCCCAATTTATACTTTGGTGGATACATTTTTCCCACATTAATTTGTTTTGTAACACTTTATCCCTTTACTGGAGATATTTCAACTGTTCATTATGCAGAGGTAAATACTTAATTGTTGCAAAATATATTATTAATTACTACACTTTTTTTTTTAATGGGAAAAGCACTCGGCATTAGAACCCAACGTTTATTTTATTATTCACTTGACCGACACACACTCCGTGCCGGCAATATAAAAAGTCTATTTTACAGCACCTTTCGACAACACAGATTCAACAACAATAATAATTTAAATTTAGTTTTTAGCAATTCTTAAAACAATTAATTTTTAAGAATTACACTCGAGAGCTTTATGCCAAGTAATTTAATGAAGCAACAGGTTGCCACAACAATAATGTTCTTTACAGAATAACCACCAGCAGACTAGACAGCTGTTTCGTCGGTCGCTACACCAACTCATCAGTAATCTTCTGTGGCTCATGCAGTCTATTAACTTTGAAAATCTTATAAGCACACCTTCTGCTAAAACCTAAGCGGAATTGCAGTTGTGTGCTTTGCAATTTAAAAAGCAATGTTTTTCTACTTCTTTGCACAAAGCAAAGGTTCAAAAAATTGACTACATTAATTCTGCAAAGACTTGTTGTTGCGCTCTTTGTTTACTTCTTTTCACGATTCCATTCTTTGGCACCAACAATTCGTTAGTATTAAACCATAGAAGGCGTGAGAAGTTTTTTTGAAAAAAAGATGAGTCATCTTATTTTCTGAGGTCGGGCTCGTACCAGTTTGTACATGAAAAATAAATTGTGGCGTTTTTTAATTTATATTTAATTTTTAGCAATTCTTAAAAAAATTAATTTTTAAGAATTACACTCGAGAGCTTTACGCCAAGTAATTTCATGAAGCAACAGTTTTTTTTTTTTTGCTTTTTGAAAAGAAGTAGAAAAACATTGCTTTTTAAATTGGAAAGCACACAACTGCAATTCCGCTTAGGTTTTAGCAGAAGGTGTGCTTATAAGATTTTCAAAGTTAATGGACTGCATGAGCCACAGAAGATTACTGATGAGTTGTTGTAACGACCGACGAAACAGCTGTCTAGTCTGCTGGTGGTTGTTCTGTAGAGAACATTGTTGTTGTGGTAACCTGTTGCTTCATGAAATTACTTGGCATAAAGCTCTCGAGTATAATTTTTAAAAATAAATTTTTTTAAGAATTGCTAAAAACTAAATATAAATTAAAAAATGCCACAATTTATATTTCATAATAATTTAATTTTTGTCGCTAGTTCTGAGATGCTCGTATCGATAAATTAATCGATACAATTCATCAACGATTTTTGTGTAATGTCTTTAAGGGTGATGTTGTGCTGACGGTCAAATGATCCCTGGTCACGCCACTTTTTGCGCTCTTTTTTCGTTTGATGAGCTCTGTGCCAAAAGTATGTTATACTGACGGTCGTATGATCCGCAAACATTAGCATTCTTTTTGCTACTTTTAGTACTTTATCCGAAAAAAGTATCATCGTTGAACATGGTTGAGTGTTGCTGTTGAGCAGGTTTCATTACTGTTTTCATACATTTTGCACTGAAATTGTACTATTTTAATGCCAAAACAAAAATGTTGTGAAAAATTCACCAGCGCAACACTGTTTTGATCCCGTGATTTCATATTTTTATCGAATCATTTGGTGACTGTTGTGGGCAAAATTTATTCTCTCGCTCTCGCTCTCAATTTTTCAATTTACATTGAAACAACAACAATTCGTGCCCATGACGCACCCATGACCGCCAGCATAACATAACCCTAAATGAGCTTATGCTGAGCAAGTGCGAAAAATTGTAGTAGTTGAACTCAGTAGCTGAACTGTAGTAGTTGTAGAGTATTAGTAGTTGAATTTTAATGGCATGTAAGAGTACAAAATAATATGTTTTAAAATAAAACATTAATAAAACTGTTTTAAGCATATTATAAGTTAGTTAGTCCATTTAAAAATTCATTAACTTGATTAACTTAACTGTTTTGACATCTGAAGTGCCAGTGTCAAATACGTTGGTCCCCCTTCTGTAAATAAGTTAGTAAATAAATTCGTCCAATCCTTTTCTAATTCCTTCTTTTCTTAATGGTCTGAAAATGTTGCTTTTTCTTAATCTATATACAGCATTATCGTGGAAAGCTTTTATGGCAAAGCAGATTTGGAGCAATGGCTTAAACCGGATATTCAGCGCAGTGATTACAGTGACATCATTCAAGTAACATATAAAAATAGCGATAAATTTTATACCTTTATATTTATCTTTGATTGTGATCTTTTATAGGATATTTGGAATGTGCTGGTGGAGAAAGACTTGAGCTTCGTTATTGTTGACAAGAACACGGACAAAGTCATTGGCACCGCCTTAAATTTTGACGCCCTTGATGAGCCAGAAGTAGTTGTTACATCAAAGTTATTAATTGTATTCGAATTTTTAGAATTCCTTGAAGGCCCTATAAGGTAAGAATTGATTAAAGCCTACACGAAAAAAAAATATATATATATATCCAATATGTTTTATTATAGGGAATCCTACCTACCGAAAGGATTAAATAAAATTCTTCACTCATTCATGATGGGCACCAGTGCTGAACTAAATCCTCAAGAAAACATTGCATGCATGCATTTCATGGAGAACGAGGTGCTTCGATTAGGCAAGGCGAAAGGATTTGCCGGTATCCTCACCACAAATACAAGCCCCTTAACACAGGTACTTACAAACAATCAAATATATAAATAAAGCTTTTTTTCTATTAAAATTTTTCTACGTGACCAGCAATTGGGTTCAGATGTTTACAACTACAAGACGCTGCTGGACTACCAGGTGAACAACTACGTATACACCGATGGTACGAGACCTTTTCAAAATGCTCCAGATAGCCAACGAGCCATTGTGCATTGGAAGGAAATAGCTCACCAATGAAGAATGACATTTCATCTCGTACACAGATAGTTTTATTACTTTCTTTAAACCAAAATTAGAATCCTGACTATAGATACCGAGCTTCGTTAAATTGCACAATCTTTTATTTTATGTATATTGCTTATACATATGCATACATATATTAGTTTCTTTGAATTTCATAGAAAAATTATATATGGAAAGCAAGTAATGGGGAGCTCTTAGCCTGCATTCTCGTACCTGAATTTTAAAATGATCGTTTCACATCATCTCTATAGAATATAAGTTTAGTTTTCATTGTCTATTTTTATATAGAAATTGTACTATTAAGTGTTAACTTGTTAAATAAGATAATTGAATAGAAAATAATATAAATAAGTTATAGCCGAGGCTTGGAAGAGAGTTTAAGGCAATGCAAGAGTATTCTTGTAAAATGTATTAACTAGATGTACACAATAAAATACAGAGTTATTAATATATAAAAGATTTTAAGATAATTTTAATTTTGTTTAATATCTTTCATCTTTACTGGCGGCCATGGCGTAGTGGTAGAGTGTGTGACTCTTACGCCAGAGAACCCAGGTTCGAATCCTCTATCTGACACAGAAAATTTTTTCAAATGAATTAATTTTTCTGTTCGGCCGTCACCTCTCTGCAGACAATGGCAAACCTCAGAGAGTAAAAACTGCCATGAAAAGCTTCATGAGAACATAAGCCGTTCGGAGTCGGCGTAAAACATGTAGGTCCAGTTCTCGACCATTTGTGTACAAACATTTCACATCACACACAACACAATTGATTATAAGAAGAAGCTCGGTCAAAGTCCTTTCAAGGGCTGAAATGGCCATTTCGTTTTTTTTTTTTGAAGCAAAGCTTTTTACTCCTCGTTCTGTGATTTGCTTGGAGTGAAATCTGAAAAATTTTCGACAGATTTTTTCTTGGAAATTTGATGGTTTCTTTGTTGCTAGTGCTTATTACAACAAGAAAATTTAAAACTTTAATATTAAATACTAAAAATATTTTCGGCCAGCCCATAGGATCGAACCCACGTCCTCTTATACGAGAGTCCAACGCACAATTCAGTAGATCGTCACCATCTATCAATAGATAGAGGATTGTGTATTTGCTACAACTATCAAAAATTTGCTTTTATTTTCCACAAGGTGTCTCCAGCATCGGTTTGTTTGTATTGTGAATGCGTTGGTGGTGCTGTTGGCATAGACTATACAGAGTTTTTTCTCTTCATGTTTTTAAGTGAAATGTGAAACTCTGTTAACACATGCCAGATAATAATTTACACTCTATGACAAGTGCGTTGACAAGCGCTTTTTTAAGTGTCAAAAAAATAGATATCAATAAATATGGAATTAACAAACGCATGCATGAGTCAGTTTTCACAACCATGTGTGAAGAGTCAAAATGGAGAGTCGCTGGCATTATATGCCCGTATATGTAATTGGCGTGGAAATTTGACATTCAACAATAAAAAAAAAACAGTAAATATGTTTTCTGTATATATGTTATTTATTTTATGTTATTTTAAATTTTTGAATTTAAAAGTTAATTTATTAAAAAGAAAAAATTATTAAGCTATCAAATCTATGTAACTGCGAAAAAGCTTCGCTTTTCTCGTGTGTCAAACGACACACCTAAAATATGCCCATAAAAACAAAAATTTGCCCATAATTTTGGAAAAATTGCCTAAAATGCAACCTTGCGGTGTCGGAGTGCTTGACAAGAATAAGCTCTCTTGAATTTATTACATAAATGAAAATATCTGGAAAAAGAAATAAATAATATTCATTAGTAATAATCAAAAGGTATGACTTCCGCGGGACGAGCCCGATTTTAACTAAAAACTTTTATTTTTTTAAAAACATGATGATCGAGTGATAGTAATAGTTAAAATTACCATTTCACTAGTAGTTAATGTGAACTATCACTCGAAAACAAAAAGTGAACTTTGTCCTAAAAAATAATGTGATTTTTGTATGACAAATAGCTAATCCAAAAAACGAAATTTCGTTTGTTTTCCAAGTTATATGAAAAGAGCGAGCCCTAAAGGCTCCAACCTAGTCCTGACAGTGCTTAATATACATACAAATTAAGACATTTTGTTATCAATTCAATATCAACGCTAAGAAAATCAGGCCAGTACCATCTCTACAGCTTGATGAAGTTTTGGTGGCAAATTTCAAACTTATTTCTTGGCGATTGTTTTGTCATCTTATCAGATGAAATTTGACTTAAATCTCTTGCAAAATTCTTTATTCTAAAATTGTGGTCATTTATGAAACTATGTTTTGTTAAATTCAGCCATGCCTCAATGTATATTTTGACAGGACCGAATTTTTTCTACTCAATTTCGTTCCGCTTCATTGATTCGTCTTCCTACAAGTCTTAACGGAAAAGAGTCTACATCAAATTGCTCATTCATTTCTGACATTCTACGACTATTTAAAGGTGGAAATTTGCAATTTTTTTACTAAAAATTTTTTTGCAGAAATACGCTATATCTAAAGATTGTTTTTGCCGTTACTTGACTTAAAAAAAATTTTGACACAAATAAGGCGTAAAATAAAATGTATTTGAAAGAATCACCTTAAGCACTGTTAAGATGGAGAGTGATTTAATTGATTGATTTCCCAAAACTGTTAATTCGAAATTCCGACTATTTTCACCAAAAATAAACTGGACTTGTTGAGATTATTAAAAAGTGTGCTATTTGTGAAACCATGGCATGACCGTGTGACCAAATAGAAAGTCTTCAATATTGAATTGACACTTTTTAAAACTAAAACTAAAAGCCCTATTAACGTCAAATTTGCCTAATTTTTGTTTGAATTCTGGCCCTTTTCCAATTAAGTCAATATCATCCCTGATGAGTACATGTTGTTGTTTGCAGAGCTGGGTCGAAAAGTATTAATTGCAATTCAATTCCAATTCCTTGGAATTAGGAATTGGTCATCTCAATTACTCTGATCAGTAGATGATCAGTTTTCTTTCTGTGATCTTGATGAAAATTATGTTATATTGGCTATTATGAAATTTAAGTCTAACGCCATTGGAAGTGATGGTATTCCTTTACGTTTTATTAAAATTATATTGCCGTTTATCATAAAACCTCTTACACATGTTATCAACCACTGTTTTACGGTTTCATGTTTACCCAACTCTTGGAAGATAGCTACAATAATACTAATCAGTAATGCTTCCTCTATGCAAGACTTTAGCATTTTATGCTCGTTTTCAAAAATCGCCGAATCTTTAATGTGTAAACAAATTAATGAATACTTAGAGTGCCATGAACTGCTGTCACCGTACCAATCTGGTTTTCGTAGAGGACATAGTTGCGCAACGGCTATGCTTAAAATTCAAGATGATATTCGTATAAATTACGATGCTGGTAATATGCGTTTGACAGCGTTTGATGCGCTTGACAGTGTAAATCACTATCTTTTAGTTCGTAAACTGATAGTTTTGTTTGGGTTCATGGTATGATGACTGAGAAGGTAGGAATGACAATTGGCTATTTTCTCAGAGCGTCGACCAACACTTGTCAAAATCAATACAAAGTTCATGGCAGAATTATAAGGTAGGGCCGACTCGAAAAGGAATGAAGTAGAAAGCAGAATAAAGCGGGCTACATGTCAAAATCAGCTGTCCCTAACTCGAGTTTCTTTATGCTCACGTTTCGCAGTTGTTTTAAGGTTTAAATTGTTTCAGGTTTTTTTGCAATATTAAGACTTCTTTCACATTTTATAGTTTTTATTACACTGTTTTTATAATATTTTCGCTAAAATTATCACAAATTTAACACAGGCGACGGCACTGTTTGCAAAATGGAAACATAAAATATTTTCTTCATTTGCAATTTCTACGAATTTCGTCGTTTTGACAACTAACCAACCTTTTCATTATCCCCTCTTCGTTGACGCGTGAGGACACATGAGGACGAGTGAGGATAGCCAAAGAACCGGTTTACCTTTTTCAATATACTTTGTGTCAGTTTTGTATTTTTACGCCCATTTCACTTTTCAATTATTAAAACTGTCAATTACTTTACTTCATATTTTAAAATTTTTTATGAAATTGTTAGTCAAACACAATAGAACAACGTTATTTTCATAGTAATAAAACTTATAATAAATATTACGTATTCAATGTTCTAAATTATAAAAAAAATCTACAAAAATTTTAAAAATTAAGACTTCGTGACATATTAAGATTTTGTGACAGTGTGATATGCAGGGGAGGGGGGAGGCCAAAAACATGTTACGTAATTTATGATCAGCCCTAAGCAACTTTTAGGCTTAATTGGGGATTCCCAAAACTGATAAAAATGTAAACCAAACTTTTCCGATCGGCGTTACATACGATTTGTACGAAAAAAATAATAAAAAAATACATGAAAAAGTGAAATTTTTAAAAATATTTTTTAAATTTGCGTAGTAATTAAGTAGCACTATATTAAGTAAACAAATCAAAACAATCGATCCTAAGGATTTAGAGATATAAGCAAAAATATGCTCTGGCGTGACGTTACAAAAAAAAAGAAGTAGTTTTAGACATCGATTAAAAAATTTGCAAAACTCTTCGAATTGGGCAAAACTTTTTGTATAAAACCTTTTTTAGAAATTTTTGAAATAATATAAGTTTATTTTCCAAGTAATCAAATTTAAACATTTTTCCCCGTTTTTTTGTTATTAGGCTTAGTCATCTGGCGTGACGTTACGGCGTTACATTACCTAAATTTCCATTGTAATTCAATCGGGTAATTGAGTTGTTTTATTAAGTAATTAAAGTAAGAATTAAGTAATTATGTAATTTAGTAATTAAAAAACAAATTTAATATATTCTGTCTCTTGAAATGTTTCTCTAAGATAATATAATTAAATAATAAGTTTTTAATAACTTTTAATTTTTGTGTCACAGTGAACTTTTTTCTGAAAATGCCTACAGTATGCTGAACACATACTTATATTGAAAAACTGACTGTTCCCGTTATAGGGCTTTCTAACCTTGTTCAAGTTTTAGAGTAGTCAATGGGGGAAAAAATGTGTTCACGTTAAGCGGTGTTTACGTAATGCAGAGTTCACGTTATCTCTATATACCGTGTGCACTGTATATACTATTGTCTATCAGTCTACGTATGCCACTACCTTTTAAATAAAATTCTGTAGAAATGGTGCATTTTTGAATAAGTGAATCAAATTTTTAAAAAAATTGAAGTTAATTGTTCTAAAAAAAGATTAAATTAAACTTTAAATTAAATTAAATTCAATTAAATAATTGACAATTTTATTGTTATTTGCTGTCAAAATTCAAATAATCAGTCCAATTATGAAAGATTTTCTCCCGGGAGTTGTAAAAGGGAGTTTCCGTTTTTAAGACAAAGTTTAAAAATTTGTTGGAAATTTTCAATGCAAATTTGTTCATCAACCGTCAATATTCATGAGTGTAAAATAAAAATATTAAATGTCTTTATTTGCTATCTTAAAAATGGAAACTCCCTTTTACAACTCCCGGGAGAAAATATTTCATAATTAGGCTGAATATCAATTTCAATTAAAAAAATCATTCAGTCCTGCCAGTTTTAAGAAATGTTTTCGAGAAAAATGCGCTTAAAGTTTTATGAGCACTTAAGTCTTTGACATTTTTTTATTTTACCTCAGATCTGCGAAGCCTGCGCCATACATTTGACCATCCATACTGACGCTTTCCTCCTCCTCTCCGTTTCACAATTTTAAGGACAATCGGGCATTCCAAAACCCGAGTATAGTTTAACCCCTTAATGACCAATGTTTATGTATTCAATTTGATTGTTTAATTTTAATAAAAATTTAATACTATTTAACAAAGTTATCAATCATTTTTGAAGTCTTGGAAGACAGATTAATTTTGGTAGGTTTTTGGAAAATTTTGGCAATACTGTTCAAGTATTATTTGAATTTTAATATCTTTAACACTGTACGACCATTGTGTCATATTGAAGTCAAGGTTGATTTATAAGGTTGTCGCAGGGCTGATCGCACTCTCTTCTCAGTACCCATAATTGTCAAAACCAGCCAATTTTGCGAATGACTCAAAAGAAAAACGGATGATAAAAGAGAGCACTTGCAGATTTTCTATGAGCTGTCAACTTCGATTTAACAATTATGGGTACTCTCCCTTGCGACAACCTTATAAATCAACCTTGATTGAAGTGAAACTATTTTAGACACGTATACAACAACACAACAAGTTAGATGGGGGTTAGAACAAACAACAAAAATTTGTCACGCTTGGCAGAATAAAAACAACAAAATTGTTATTTTAAGAGTATAATTGTCATTTCTTTTCTTACCGATCTGATGGCCTTGTATTGTCTTGGCTATATATATAGTAATGCACGAACCACAAAGTTCATATAAAATTCCGCGAATGGACACCGCGAACATTCCGCGGCACAAATAAAATGAACACCGCGAACATTCCCCACAATGTGTATTAGGCAATTATAATAAAAAACGCAAATAAAATATAACTATATTATATATAAGCAATCCCCGAAAATGCTCTTTTGGATAGAAGTTTCACTTTTACCGTGCGTGGTGGCCAAATACATACTTTTTTATTATCAAGCTAGCTTTAAAGTTTTACGTATAAAATTAATTTTATTCTTTATTCATTTTTAATGGCTTAATTTTAGCAATTTAATTTCAATTTTGGACATGGACAAAATTGTATGGACATGGAAGAATCTAAATTGAGAAGGATTACATCAAAAACTACAAAAGCCGATTTATCGTTGGCATTTTAAACATGAATTTAAATTATGTTCGTGACTCGTTTTCTGTACGTTTGACAATGTTTCGACACCAATGTATATGTTTTATGGACTCCGGATTGAGTTAGGAGTTAATAAAAAAAAAAAATATAAATCTTATTCGCAAAACACAACATTCTGATTATCAACTTTCTAACGACCAAACAAATTTAAATTGAAGTAGAAGGAACGAAGCAAACGAACTTATTGTGAATTTAATTTTTATTATGATATTGATAATGCAATAACATGTTAGTTATTTTTTTACCTTTTATCTTGTATTCTATTGTCTATAATAAGGTTGCACATATAATAACTTTTATAGTAAGCTGCGGATATTTACTTCCGAATGAATACATAATGTCTGGTTTTTATTATATTTAATAATTCATTAATTTTCTAAATATACTCTAAATGATTGTTACAGTAAATTAAAAATAATTAAAGTAATTTTTTTGTTTTAAATATACTAATGTAGAAGAATAAAAATAATTTAACAATTGGAGAATCAAAGCAACATTTAAACAAATCATGTTTAACCAAATAGTTTTACAGCGGGATGGCCTTAGATGCTTAGTTTTTGCTCTTTTCAAATTTCTCTAAATATTATTGCGTTATAGTTGTCTGAATTATATTACAACAGAGTTCTGTGTCTGCATAACGGTACCACCCTCAACACCCTGACCTTGAGAGGCTTGGTCGATGCGTCGATAGTTCTGGAATGTTTTCCACTCGCCTGTATTGTAATCTAGGCGAATTAACGACTCAACTAAGCAGAGTGCTGTGCTTCCATCTTCCTGTTGAACCTTTTCCTGCAAAATTTACAAATAGGATATAATAACGATATCATTTTCAAAGGTAAGACGGAATATCTTACCTCAGATTCACCCAATTTAATAACTATGACATTTTCCGGATTAGGGCGAGGGTTCTCGCGCAAACCTGCCATGAATCCAAGAATAAGCGCTTTGTCTGGGCGAGAAACACGATTTGCTTTACGGAACATTTCGTGCGCCTTATGTACGTGCTCATTCTAAATAAATATTTTATTGGGCATTAGTTAAGAAATCTGTTAAGAATAACATTTAATTATTACCGATAGTGAAAGTCCCTTTCTCTGTGGCGCTTGTTGTAGCGAGGGTTGCTGTTGCTGTTGTTGTTGTTGTTGCTGTTGAACTTGTAGAATTTGTGTGCCACGCGCTAGGCTGTTATTCTGCTGAATATGAATTTGTTGCGCCTGGCCACCCATACTGCTAGCAGTGCTTGACGGTGTTGTTATAATGCGCTGTTGCGGCGCCTTGTGCTGCAAAATAATTTGTTGTGGGCGCATCTGCTGCAAGCTACCTATTTTCTGTTGCTGTTGGGGCTGCGTTATGATAGTGCGATGAATTTGGGTCTGTTGTTGACCCGAAGGCGCTGCTTGAACTTGTACTAGTTGTGGCTGTTGTCCGGGACGCTGTATCAAAGTGAGGCCCTGTGGTAGTGTTGTCAGACCCGACTGAACATTAGCCATAACGGGTCGAATAATAGTTTGTTGTGAAGACTGCAAAATAAAAACTTGCAATTAAGCAATAAAAACACAGTATCCTCTAAATAATATAGTATTAATACTATACATAAATAGTATAAAAAATAGTGTGTGTAACCGCCACACACGGTGGAAGTGAAACTTATTCTAGAGATGAAAGATAGGGACTATCCTAATCTGCTATTTTGATAAATTTCATTATGGTACCATGAATGTGTACCGAAGGTAGCCCTTTCCGTAAATTAAATTTTTGGAATTCAACCACAAATTCCTCGGGACTCTAATAAGAACACATAATAGTAAATTATATTTAAAATATAAATGGTACTGGGAACACCTTTCAACAAGTCTTATTTTGTCCAAATCGGTCAACAGCATTATATGGATATTTGTGTTTGAAATCGAAACACTTTTTGTGACGCTCTTCGTACAACTTTTGCAAACATGCCAAAGGCTCGTTTTTAAAAAGGCATTTAAGTCCTACAAAGGAATAACTATTTTCGAATGTTGTAAAATAACCTTTTCTTACGAAATCATCCGAAAATGAATTTGAACAACGAACTCTTACTACCTTTCTGATGAATTTTTATAACATGGCCCAAGTTCCAGGGTTTTTTTCAAACAAGTCAATGGATTTTCAGAACAAGATTTTGAGTTTAGTCTTAGAAATCCCAGGATAGACATCTCTAATACAAACGCATACATGCTTGACCGTGTAAGGACGGCATAATGCAAATCAGCTTTTGGACTCCAATTGATCAGTATTTCCAGGAGAAGCATTGGCAAACTTTTAGAAAAAAATAAACGTATCTATCTGTTTCTGCTTTTTGAACCATCACCAAGTCGCAAATGAGATGTGATGCCTTAGACAGCTGTATCTTATTAAGAAACTGATGACCTCGAGTTTCCTTCAGTGTTTAGTGAGTAGTGTTTAGAGAGCTAAAAATGCGCACTGATATATGACTAATGTGACAAACCGTTCCGAAAAAAATCGGAATCATTTTGAAATTTAAAGGCAAGTTTCGGTGTTCCGAAGCAAACCGTCGAAATACCGAAATTTTCTGCTCTATTCCGAAATATACCGAAGTTTCACTCAGATCAACAAAAAATAGTAATAAAGCCAAACAAAGAAAGTCAAAATACTGCCTAACTGGAAATAAATTGCCTAGTCTGGCAAGAGTGGCAGCCTCATAATTTTTTTTTTTTTTTTTTGTGAGGATCAATTGATTTTTTAACGCTAATTGTAATTTTTTTTTCTCTACCACATATTTACGATTGACAAAGATATATGAAAGTTCGGTACAAAAGGGAAAGCGTTATGACCTGCTTATGTTAAATTGAAGTCAATACTATTATAAAAAGCCACCGAAAAACTTTCCGCGTTATGTGATATAACACTTCACAGCTTTGAGATGAATTCACATCCACAATCAGTGCTGTGCTTTTACCATAATTGTGGTCTATCTACCACTTTCTTCGACTTCCACCACTTTTACCATTTTAAATCGACAGCTCGTGAGTTTCAACAAACTGCATAAAAATTAAGTTGAAAATAAACTTTTTGTCTGAAAGCTGTGTGATCTCTTAATAAAATCGAAGTATACTGTCTTTTTATCTCTGATATTTACTATCAATCGACCTAGCGGAAAAATATATTGTGAGCTGATTTATTTTCCAGTTATCACAAAAATAATTAAAGTTCAATTTCGATAATTTAGGCTCGTCAGGAACAACTTGCATGTTTCATGCTTGGAATTCTTTGAATTGATGAAATCAAGCCCCAAATAACTTGAAGAAATTGCTAAGAAAGATACAGTTTCAAAATGAAAAATAAGACCGAACTATATTTAAACCACAAAAGTAGTCAAATTGACAAATAAAAGTACTGATATTCCGATCCAGACTCCGGAATCCATTTCGAAATTTCACCAATAGAAATCGGTCACATTATATATGACACACCCTGATATAATAATTATTATATTTAATACACAAAAAAGTATTATATATAATAGTTTTCATTGAGTTCAAAATTTTCATTGAGAATTTTTAGAGTAGAAAGCGAATTTAGAGTAGAGACTCAGAATCTATATACAATAGTAAGAGGAAGAAAATATCTCCTTAACTTACATTTCCGATAATGGTTTGCATAGTTTGTGGTTGTGGCGGCTGCTGCACTAGCACATGCTGCTGAGTCATTGTCGATAAATTGTTTGTGGGTATAAGAGTTGGCAGTTGCTGCTTGACAAGCGTGGTTGAAGCAGTGGGTTGCTGTATTTGAATGGTTTGCTGTGGTTGAATATTCGTCGATGTAGTTTTTACCAAGCCAGGCGGTCCAGCCGCTGTGGTCATCAGGGTGGTGCCTGTGCCAATGTTTTGCAAGCCACTGACATTGCTGATGGGAATCTGTTGGTACATGTCGCCACCTATATTACGCAATATCACACCCTTTTGCGTTAGAATAATGGTTTTGTTCTTAACATTGCCTGCAACATTGCCAGCATTCGGAGCAGACTGCATCACGACTTGAGTAAGCTTTGGCTGCTGAGTGGTGGTCGTATTCGATACAACTGTGTGCTGTTGTTGCTGCAGCTGGGGATTATGTTGTTGTTGTTGTTGCAGCTGTGCCTGTAGGTGTTGTTGTTGTGCAGCATGTGAAGCTGGTTGTATGGTAACTTGCCTGTTGGGTAGTTGCACGTTTTGTATGTTCAGAAGAGTGCCTTGTTGTGTACCCGAAGATGTTGAAATGAGTGGAGGAGGATTACCAATGTTTGCAACCTGTTGACGTACAGGTGTCATCATCACCGTTGACGTTGGTGTAGTTTTCAAAACAATCTTGGTGGGTGTTTGCGTGCTTGCGCCTGTAGTTGTTGATGTTGTTTGATATAGTGTCGACTGTTGTGTAGAACGAACTTGCGCAAATGATGTGAGTGAAGGCATTGTTGGATTTTGCTGCTGCTGCGAGTGTTGTGGTGTTGTTGATGTGAGAATATATTGCGCTGGTTGCTGTTGCTGCTGCTGCTGTTGATGGTGCTGCTGCTGTTGCTGATTTTGTTGTGGAAGAGTCGACGTAACTGTGGAGGGTTGCAAGAGAGCACCGGAGTTGTTTGCCGCAGCACGTTTTGCAGGTTGAATTATAGTTTGGGAGATAATAACAGGGCCGCTATTGGCAGCAGATTTTAATTGGCTTAGCGGCATGGATTTGATTGACTGTGTTGTGGATGTTGAGGTTGAAGAATTTGCCACAGTCATCTGCTTCTAAATGCAATTAATATAGTTAATACGTTTCTTTTAAAATTAGTTTAAAAATATACTAACCTTTCTTATGGGCTGGTTCGAGGTTGCAAGAATAACAGGTGTTGAGCTATTTATAAGAATTGGTTGTTGTTGCTGCGGCTTATGTTGCTGTTGTTGCTTTGTAGCTTTTGTCGATGTTATTTTAACCGAAATATTGTTGGGCAGATTGGCCAATGGGTTGACTGCCTGCCGCAATTGCTGTTGCGTCATTGTTGCCGATTGTGTAGCCAAGTCCGGAGCATTGGTCAGCTTAGGAAGCGGTTTAATGTCGATCGTTTCCAATTTGATGGTTGCGGGGGTACGTTGAGTGGGTGTCATTGTAACCCCACTACCAACATTTTGTTTTTGTTGCTGAGATGTTGTGCGTATGACAACATGCTGGCTCTGCTGCTGCTGCTGCTGATGTGGCTGCTGCTGTATAACGACATGTTGCTGCATGCGTTGATTAACTGTTTGTTGAAGTTGTGTTTTATGAATAAGAGTTGAGGGTTGAGTTTCAATTTTTTCCACTTTAATGGTAGCAGGCACCAAAATTTCTTCGCTCTTTATTTCTATTTCCTGTTTGATTTTCTTGATTGGAGTCGTGTTAATGTTATTTGGCAACGCGGTAATTGTTGTTACT
The DNA here is from genome assembly GCA_914767935.1 of Coremacera marginata. Classification (NCBI taxonomy): domain Eukaryota; kingdom Metazoa; phylum Arthropoda; class Insecta; order Diptera; family Sciomyzidae; genus Coremacera; species Coremacera marginata. The sequence goes on from OU612043.1 coordinate 250,426,911, forward strand.
TTAGATCCTCCTGCCGTGGAATGATTGGCAGCGGCAATCAATAATTTTGCATGAGCCTTAGATTCGTCTAAATTTTCTGAATCAGCTGCTGGTTGCTGTGCATAGGTTAACGTGGACTTATAGTCTGGTGTTGAAGACTCTATCTGGTTGCATCCTAGTGTTATTTCATGTTTGTTATCAACATGGGAATCATCCAGTTGATTAAGAGGCGTTTCACTCTTTATCTCAAAGGTTGAGTTGTTGGATGTTGGAGTTGTGGGAAGTCCACTTGCGACAACAACTCCAGTAGCGATCGTTGGAGATGCGGTTGGTGAAGATGAGCTGTTTGCAGCCACTGCGTTCTGTTTTTGTTCTTGTTTCTTTTGTTGTTCTTCCAATTCCTGTTGCCGCTTGCGTTTCTTTGCTGCTGCATAGCCCAAAGGCTGATCCGTAAACTCGATCAGCTTAATGCCGCCATCCTTGCGGCCAGCTGGAGTTCGACTAAGATTTGGACGCTGTTGGTTAGAAGCAACATTTGGCGAGCGAAATCCTGATGTGGGCACTCTCGATGGTATCCCCTTCAACGGGGTGGTATCAGTCATTTTTCGAGGCATTCCACGAGAACGCAATGGTATAGTAGGAGCGGAGGCTTTCTTCAATGAAGACTGAGCATCGGCCGATTTATGCAACAGCTCCGTGCGTAGATTTGCGCTCTTTGGCTTTCGTTTAAGTGTAAAATGTTTGACGGGATTCTGCTGCTGGCCAACCTTAGTGTGTGTAATAAAACATTTTGAGTTTACAAATTAATAAAAAATTATTGATGGCTTACCACAGAAATTAATGCATTTTTGTTCAGATACTGACATTCCAGTGGTAGCATGCCGAGGTCGCTGTGCTTGCTCACTAACTTCCGGAGATCATTCACCATGTCTGTAAATATTGGTCGTGTATCCTCATAATCTGATATTTCTGTGTTGAGCGAGCTCGTTGCGGGAAAGGTTTTCATCGTTTCGGCAAGCATGGAAACCCATAGCTCTGTATCCAAACCAGCCACTTCAATGACTTCTTCAAGTTCAGCTTTCCACTAAAAAATAAAATGAGTGCTTTATTCAAATTTTTTATCATTCCCCAAAGAGCTTTTATAAATTATTGAGTAGAAATGAGATCTTCCCTACTTTTAGTAATATTAAAGTGGACCTAACAAAGAAGACCTAAAGTGATTTCCCGCCGTGCAAAATTTTTTAAGAAGCATTTAATTCTAATTCAATTTTATAAGTGCTTATTAACCCCGAGTGGTTATGTTTATTTTACATACGTTAAAGCAAACCAGAAAATCTATTTTTAAGTATTTTTTTTTTTGCGACAACAATGCGTTTTAATCAACAACTTATCTACAACTAACATTGTAAGAATAACGGGAACGTGCGACGATTAGATACAATGCAATAAATATAATACTAGAGCAGGGTTAAAGAATGGCTTAAAATTCTTTAATTAGTTCAAGGAAATGCCTTCAACAATAGTTAGTTAATAATTAGGTATTCATTTCTGATTAGTTATTTATGAACACTCCAAGAGCTGGTGTTAATTAACAGCGCTACCGATTACTTTCAATCACTTGTCTATATAAAATAATGTTTTCCATAAGAGACAGAGGAGTCAAGAAAGAAATTTTCTGGATAATTTCTCGATAACATGTAAGCAAAGATTTTGCTGGACAATTGTAGGTTTAATAACATTTTAAGGGCCGTATTGTACTACTCCAGATATCTTTAACCAGTAAATAAAGTACTGAATTTTGAGTAGTTTCAGGTACCAGTAACCAGCAAATATTCGCTAGTTAAAGATATCCAGAGGGGAAATCTACGGCCCTAAATATTATTGTAAAATAGTCGATTGCATTCTATAAGAGCAGTAGATATGGTCAATGAAATATAATCCTTTTTTACAAATCAATCAACTCATGAGATTTATAAGAAAAAATTATCAACATATGCTACTTATAATTTCCGTTTTTGTTTTTAAGACCATCAGAGAAAAACAAGTTAAATTGTTATATCAAAGAACTTTAGCACAGTTGACTTTAAAAATAAAGATTTATGTGCAATTTGTTATTGATTGCAATTTGGTATTGATGAAAGTATATAATGTGAGAAAAATAACTTCACAATTCCCAACTTTATGGTTTAATCCTTCATAACACATAAATATGTACCCCAGCCCAGCATCCAAGACCACAGATTCAACCAGGATGAACAATCTTGGGACTAGCAGAACAAACGCAATAGCAAAAATATCTTGAAAGTGACATCATATTAAATCCAGAAGAGATCGTGCTAATGGAAAATACATTCATAAACATAAACATTCTGTATTTTCGTAAAGTTAAATTAGAATGAAGCCCATTTAACTCTTCTAGACCACACTTATGGCCTACATGTCATAGGGACTAAAGATAATTTAAATACTTCAAAAAAGGATGAAGTTCTGTCTAAATGGAACATTGGAGCCAAGAAAAACAAATTAATTTTTTTAAGCATAACACATTCACCAACAGTCACTAGCTGCTGTACATAGGTTGGTGTAATAGCCACTTAACGAAACTTAAGGCTCCACTTTTTCACCAACGTTTTTACCTCTTCGACTAGACGGCGCGGTATGTGAAAAAAGCTTAGCAATAACTTTAATTTGACTTGGGTCTGGAGATCTGGAAAACATTCCTTGATGTTTCTCAACACATCCTTATTTAATTGTGAGCAAATTGAACCACTTATCCACGAATCATTAGATGTTCCGAGTTTATTATGCAGCCACAGTGATGTGTCGCTGTCTCGCACATTCGCCATTTTTCCGTAAACTGACGTTGCTAGCTTCGTTAAGAAGACATTTTGTTTTCGCTTCGGAATCCCAGTACAGTAGTGGCAAAGATCTTAACAACTGATTTTTTTATTTTTACTGTTAAGCTAAAAGCATTGGTCTGTTGGTCTAAATGTTGGGCAAACTTGTATAGGAAACTGTGTTGATTTAATGTTGCAACATCGTTTTTTTACGATTAAACAATATAAATTCAATAAAAACAATATAAATATCTAGAGCCAGAACATCCAGACAACTGAAAAGCCTAAAACACAGCGCAATCAAACAATTCAATTCGTTACCAGAAGATATCAAAAACTCTAAAAGTATACAAACATTCAAAACTAAATTACAATTGTACCTCATAAATTTAAGACAATTTTCTACAACACAATTGTGATCTCATATTTGTGATAAATAATTTAATTAGAAAAGATTGCTATTTATTTACATATTTCATTATCATTTTCTCTTATACACGGAACTAATTTCCGTCTGAGGATACCTTGTAACATTAATAATAATAATAATTAATAATAATAAAATATTTTCAACGTTCATTTCAACGTTTGCGAATAATCCTAAATTAAAAAAAAAAATTCAATTGTAGGAAAAGATTCCTTTAAGTGTTTACCAACTTTTATTTTTCTTACAAATCAAATTATGAATCACGATAATGGTATTTACACATTTAGTGTTCTTACAAGCTCTCGTATTGTATTATGTCGTATTGCGTTTCCATAAAAAAATACAACAATTGTGAACACACCCTAAGCATATTTTTTGTTGTATGTCGTATTTATACAGCAGATTTATACTGAAGCATGATACAACTAAGAAGGTGGTAGTGACAGCTCTTTTTGCAAATGGTGCAAATTAAAAACCAAAAAAGAAAAAATAAATATAACGCAAAATATGCAGGCCAATGACATCCTATTATAGGCGTTTGTGTGAATGTAGCCAGTTGTCACTACCACCATGTAAGTTGCATCATGAACTGAAGAAAGAGACTGGTTATAGAAAAAAAATACAATTTCTAAAATTTAAATGCCTCAACTACATGTAAAGTATCATATAATAAGAGCATTGAGCGAAAAGCATAGACTTGATATTGTCGTACAAGCAAACAAACTCATAACAAAAACAGCACTAGTGAAATACAACAAGCAGTAAGCATATCAAACGCGATTGTATTGTCTTAAATTAGTTGAATGGGGAAGCCAACAACAAATACTTTACAACTGTTGTAAAAATTGCACAGTACAACAATATGACCAAATACGATAGCTTGCGAAACCCCTAATTGTCTTTTCGAGTGTTGAATTGCTATAATTTCGAACAAACTACGACCACATTTCATGCCTTTATTTTATGTGGGATAATATTATCATGTTCATATGGCACACGAAAGCCATGCTCACCCGGCTGTGCGTGCTATAGTGGATAAATTCTAGTCAACATATTCACTATTTTACAGCCGAATCTTTTAGTCCACATTGTGGTGAATAATACGTATAACTCTTGGTCTACACCCTTACAAGCTTAAATTAGCTCAAGAATTGAAGCTTAAATTAACTGAATTTCACCGAAAGAAATATCATCTTCAGAGGTAATATTGATTTTATGCTAAAAGGCTTTGTCAATAAGCAACAAGCCCACATGTTTTTAAAGAAACTCCACTGCATCCATAAAAAATTATCGTGTGGTGTGAATTTCATACCGGAGTTATGATTTGACAGTATTTTTTGTCGATGAAAATTATTGCAATGTAACGATTGGAACAGAATAAATAATCAGAAGAAACTAAGACAGCGGAGTCGGTGTTAGACTGACTGAGGATTATGGTGTTAGACTGAGCTGCGGCCAAAAGCGGCCTGTTTAAGGAAGAACTTATGCGCAGAAAAAACTTATTTACGAGTTATGGGCAATTTGATATATAATTTTTCACATTAGCACCCCTCTCCTGACCACAGGAGAGAGATCTATTTTTTACTAAATTATATTTAAAATATAAAATATCACAAGCAACCATTTCAACAGTATTGTTTAGATCTTTTGTTTAGATTGCTTGGATCTTCCAAAATTTTGTCAAAGGAGAGACATAAGACAATGATGCGATTATGACACAAGTTAGCATATTTCATGCACCAATAGACCATAGACTCTTGGGCTGCTTCAAACTCTTTGGGAAGGAGAACCTTATCACTAGTGTCTTTGTCACTGAATATTCGATCATTCCGGCTCTTTTTGTCAGTTACGGCTGTTCGGTCTCAATATGACAGAAACCAAAACCTTAAAGTCTCATATTTTGACAAAAAATTCTTGGAAAAATTCCAGCAGCAAAAATAACGAAAACGACAATTATTGACTGAAATAAACAAAAAATAAAGTCTTTATTTGAAAATTGTACCATTTTGAGTACCATAAGTGATTTTAAAATAATGAACTATCGTATTTAGTTCAAGTTGCTCATTTTTAATATATTCGTTTTTTATTTAAAAATGCGCTTTTTTGAAATATGTAAAAATAACACCATAATATTATATTGGTAGTATACATACTTATAACAGCATTTAGTTTCGTTTCACGATTACTCTGTAAAATTACTTAAAATAAGATTGTAAAATTAAAGGAAAAAATTTATAAAACAAATTGAAAATAAAATCAATTGATATAAGTACTCCGTTCCGCTTGTACCATCTTTATCGTGCTCAGTTAACAATCAAACTTGCGTAAATCGTTTGTTAGAGGTAACATTTATTTAATTCAAGCATTCATCTTGATTATTTGTAATTTTTTATTAGTTTCATGAAGAACTTGCGTACTCTTGTAACGTTTGAATGTTAAGAGGAAGTGCAATACTGGAATTCTTTAAAACAAATCGAAATTCAACAGATTTCAAAGGGATGAATTCATTGCCATTATTGTTGAGGAATTAATTTGTAACAACATCAAACTAAAAATGCAAGACCTTCCAGCCTTAATGCAAGCAATGAACGCTTTTAAAGCAACATTTTATGTTTTAATAGTAAAAAACAAACATTTTTAAATAAAAATTTGATTCTAATATTAAAATTTTTAATTTTAAAGTCAAACTGTAAATTTTCCAATTCTGCTTGAATTCAAAAATTGCCAATTTCAAAACAAACTATTCTTTATTTTTGTATTCAAAATAAAACAACTTTATTCTAACGACGACCAATTTTAGAATACATATTATATTCATGTTCAAAATAAAAATACCATTGCTGATTAAAAAAATTCCAACTTTACCCTAATTTTGTCACAGCTGAATTTTGATTTAACGTTGTTATTTTTAATTTTACGTTGTTTTTTCCCGGTGTATCATGAGAAAACTGTTCGCACATACAACATTTAAGGGGCTGTTCATAAATTACGTAACACGTTTAGGGGAGAGGGGGTCGAGCATTTGTGACGAAGTGTGACATGGGAGAGGTAGGTTGGTCGTGTGTCAAACAAAATTTTTTGATACATTTCGCTTTTTATTGTAAATATCGCTTTCATCTTTTATCAATAAAATAACGAACCTAATAAAACGAACAATCACAAACCGAAAAAAAGACAGCAAAAACTATGTTTAAGCCGAGCAAATTTATAAAAGGCATTTGAAACACCTTCAACAAGTGTAGCTGCTTCAAAAAACAAATATCAAGCGCAAGTAAAAGCAGCAAACGGAGCTAAAGTAACTTTTTTTGCTGAACTGAAGTGAAAATTCTTACTCTAAAACAATCATCGAAAACAGCTTTTATAACTTCACCTTCAAAGCTATAGAAAATCTAAAACAGACAATTGTTGTAAATTGAATTATAATGTATCGCCACTGGTTGGTGTTCTTGTTAACGCCAGAAAAGCTAAAGTTTGTGTTTAGATATGTGAACAGAGTCACATTTTTCATCAAATTGCTGGTCAGTCACAAAATAACAACGTGAAATTTCCATAATAATAAAACTTATAATAAAGGGGAGTGGGGGTTAAAGACTTTATGACGAAGTGTGTCATAGGGGGAGAGGGGTCTAAATTAGGCCAAAAACATGTTACGTAATTTATAAACAGCCTCTAACTAAATATCTCGAAAGCCAAAAGAAGTTAAGAACGATGATGCTATTCTTCTTTTAAATATCTCCTTTGAAAATATAGGTTGGCATCATTAAAACACACCGATTTAGACATTTGACCTTATTTTACTCAGGCGACGAAATGCGATATTTAAGACTTGTTTACCCAAACGTAAGCAAAATTAACTTAGCGTAGCGTAGCGAACCGTCAAAAATATATCGGTTATATGGAACTTCAATGCAAGCAATTAAATGTAAACATATATGGGAAACAGTATATTGGTTGTTTTCTTCCGAAATCAATGACAAGGTATTATCGCCGTTTGTGAGAAAATAGCCAGCTTTCACTACCTCCATATAAATTGTATCATGACCCGTGATAGAAAAAACAAAGTAGTATCGCGGCTGTTCATGCTATCTTTCTCAGCTACCACAATTGTCAAAATCAATGCAAATAATTTTCTGTCAATGGGCAAACTGATAGCCTAAACACATTCACGACGGCTGCAGCCATGCAGTATCTGGTAAAATTTTTTACATGTATTTCTAATGAAGAGTAACTGGTCTAGTGCCTCAGCGTCTTTAATGAAAATAAATTTTGTTAAGTTCTTGTTTTTGTGAAAGATTATCAAGCTTTTATCAGCTTTTATCAGTTGAAGCATTGAACATTCTTTCATGGCATTCAATAATTTCTTGAAGCAGACGATGTGAATGCAAGGCAACTTGCAGGCTGTTCAAAGCTGTCGGTGGCACCTTCTATCAAACGTTTTTATTAAAATGGCAAAACCATACAATGACGAACTTGGCAAATGGGCGGAGAGAATTGCAATAACTTTTTGCCAACATTTTAATTGACAATAATTGGCACAATTAATTTAATTAAATATTTCTTTACACTTAATTCGCACAATAAACTATAAAAACTATAACACTTCATAACCTAGCAACTCAAGCAGCAAATAATACAATTTGACAACTATCAACAATTCGGATTTTTCGCTCACAATTTTTTGACAGATTCTTGGTGTTATGAAAAACTCACTAACACATGAATTTGTCTAACAACACCAAAAAACTTACTCATGCATTTTATAATGATTTACAAGGTAGGAGTGGCAGTTCTGTTGGCGATTTGAAGTTGTCAAAAACACATTGACACTATTTTCTGTTTCCGTACTTTCTGTGCTGAAAATGGGAGAAGAAGAACAAGCCTAAAACCGCTCTCTCGAGCACACATAGTGCATCAAGCATCAAGAAGAACAAGCATCAACTTCACAAACAAATTGACGATAATTTTAATTGGCGCAATTTACGTTTGACATGTCTGCAGTCTAAATCAGCTGTTTTGTGCTTGAAACTTAAAGGCCCAACCAAAATAGACGTGTTGCTCCGTAACGAGTAGAGACGAAAATGTTCGCTTTAATGCAATTCAATGTTGGTGCCCAAAATGAACAAACGTAATTCAACGATGCTGAACGAAACAGCTTGTCCATACGTTTTGTTCCGTAAGAACCGAACTACTAGCGTCTCAACTCGTCAGACGTTCAGCAAGTTGCAATCGTCTCCTTTCGTCTATTTTGGTTGGGCCTTAAGGCAGAAGAGACGACTGCAACTTGCCGAACGTCTGACGAGTTGAGACGCTAGCAGTTTGGTTCTTACGGAACAAAACGTATGGACAAGTTGTTTCGTTCAGCTTCGTTAAATTACGTTTGTTCATTTTGGGCAGCAACATTGAATTGCATTTAAGCAAACATTTTCATTACTCGTTACGGAGCAACTCGTCTATTTTGGTTGGGCCCAAGGTTGATTTATAAGGTTGTCGCAGGGCTGATCGCACTCTCTTCTCAGTACCCATAATTGTCAAAACCAGCCAATTTTGCGAATGACTACGAAAGAAAAACGGATGATAAAAGAAAGCACTTGCAGATTTTCTATGAGCTGTCAACTTCGATTTGACAATTATGGGTACTCGCTCTCTCCCTTGCGACAACCTTATAAATCAACCTTGGTTGGGCCTAAATTGTTTCGTCTCTACTCGTTACGGAGCAACTTGTCTATTTTGGTTGGGACCATGATACAATGATAAGGTAGGCCCATGATACTAAGTGCTCTCACGCGTCAACGAAGAGTGGATAATGAGAAGCAACATTAATGTCAAAACGACGAATTTCGTAGAAATTGCAAATGAAGAAAATATTTTATGTTTCCCAGTTGCAAACAGTGTGGTCACGGGTATTAAATTTGTGCTAATTTGAGTGAAAATATTATGTAAAAAGTGTAATAAAAACCAAGGTTGATTTATAAGGTTGTCGCAGGGCTGATTGCACTCTCTTCTCAGTACCCATAAATGTCAAAACCAGCCAATTTTGCGAATGACTACGAAAGAAAAACGGATGATAATAGAGAGCACTTGAAGATTTTCTATGAAGTGTCAACTTCGATTTGACAATTATGGGTACTCGCTCTCTCCCTTGCGACAACCTTATAAATCAACCTTGATAAAAACTATAAAATGTGAAAGAAGTCTTAGAATTGCAAAAACAACCTGTAACAGGTTTAACCTAAAAACAACTGCGAAACGTGAGCATAAAGAAATTCGCGATGAACAGCTGATTTTGACATCAATGTAGCTTTATTCTGCTTTCTACTCCATTCCTCTCCGTGATGAGCTTACCTTATAATTCTGCCATGGGCAGAATGGAGTAGAAAGCAGAATAAAGCTAGATTGATGTCAAAATCAGCTGTTCATCGCAAATTTCTTTATACTCACGTTCGCAGTTTGTAGGTTAGAATTTGTTACAGATTTGTTTGCAATTTTAAGAGTTTCACATTTTATAGTTTTTATTACACTGTTATAATATTTTCACTCAAATTATCACAAATTTAACACACGCGACCGCACTTTATGGATGTTTATGTTTGCAACTTTATGGGAGGAAATTAAATTGGTGCTACATCGCATGGCCAAGCCATCAACTGACAAGCATCTTCCTTCTCATTATCCGCTCTTCGTTGACGCGTGAGAGCATTTAGTATCATGGGCCTACCTTATCATTGTATCATGAATTCTGCCATGGTTGGGACCAAGGTTGATTTATAAGGTTGTCGCAGGGCTGATCGCACTCTCTTCGCAGTACCCATAATTGTCAAAACCAGCCAATTTTGCGAATGACTACGAAAGAAGAATGGGTGATAAAAGAGAGCACTTGCAGATTTTCTATGAGCTGTCAACTTCAATTTGACAATTATGGGTACTCGCTCTCTCCCTTGCGACAACCTTATAAATCAACCTTGGTTGGGACTAAAAGCTGTTTCCGTACTTTTGCAACTATTCTCACATTTCATCAGTTTGAACTTACACAAATCTTACACAGTGTAGAGTACGGAACACACCTATTGTATCATGTACTCATGCATGCAACTAGTCTCCTGGTATAAGAACACTCTTCGTGATTAGTTTGTTTACGAATCTGAGGAAGGAAAACGTATTGTGACGGATCTTACATAAAAAATAATTTTTTTAAAGACCAACAATTTACTTCAACTCGTTGCTTATTTCAATGCAATTATGGAATTATTAAATGAGGGAAAAATTGAAAGCACTTTGAAGAAAGTGTCCACCTCAGCAAAATTTCTTATTGCCATAACAGGAGGACTAGGTGTAGGCTTGACAGTGATTTGTGCTTCGTTTGTAGCTCCTGCATTTCGACGCATCTGTCTTCCGTACGTGCCGGCAACAACAGAACAAGTATCAAATGTACTCGCTTGTTTGCCAAAGAATGCAAGTGGCAGGTTGTTGGATATAGGATCAGGAGATGGTCGGATTGTTATTGGTGAGTTTGGTTTTATTTATTTAACGCAATTGAACTATTTTAATTTGGGTAGCTGCTGCACAGCATGGCATCAGATCCGATGGCGTTGAACTTAACCCCTGGCTGGTGATCTTTTCAAGACTGTCTGCCCTTAGACATGGAGTTAACAAGTATACCCGTTTCTTCAGACAGGATCTTTGGAAATTTGATATTAAACCGTACAACTACATTATTATTTTTGGAGTCGAACAGATGGTTTGTTTTAATGAGTCCCCAATTCAGCGTTTAATTAACTTATTTTAGATGAACGATTTGAAACACAAACTTATAACAGAGTCGAAGGACGATTTAATGGTTATCGCCTGTCGCTTTCCGCTGCCTAACCTACAACCTATTAAAACAATCGAAGACGGAGTTAATTCTGTTTGGTTTTATGATCTAAGAAGAAGCAGAAATTGATTGGTTAAAATGCCTTAGGGCGAACCCAATAATGCAATTTATGCTGCTCAAACGTATGCAAGAATTGGTCGTTAATTTGCAATGAGCTATTTAAAGGGTGTTGTTATTACTATTTACAAGCTAAAATAATTTAAAATCAATTTTAATTTTTAAAAAACTTTTATTTGTAGGGCTCTAAGCCAGAAAATTATTACTTTATGAGATAAGAATGAGCTCTATTTTTAAAAAAGAACTTTATGTGCAAAATGTGCTTTCCTTCCTATGATATAATATTTTGCCATAGTCTTAATAAGAAAATACTTTTTGTTCCCTCCTGAGAGTAGAACTAAAACAGTGTTTGGGTGTTAGAAACGACGGCCTAAATACAAATGCTCATTAACAGTGTCGCGAAATACTTCTATAAAACCGAGCTTAGCATAAAAGTCTACTTGTTCCATTTTATCACTGATGTCAATGCGAGCGTGTACACCAAAACAACCATTCGCTCGCAAAGTGGCCAAGGTCACGGTGACCATTCTTTTTGCTAGCCCTTGATCTAGCAACATTGATTCATGCAATAAGGATGCCATTATCATGGCAGGATATGAAGTGCTCACTTCAGAAGGACATTCATATTTGAAGGCATGAAACTTTTTAATCATTGCACACACTAATTCGTTGAGCTTCTTAGAGCTGGTTGGAGCTGTTTGGCGTAAGTCCTTTAGCAATGTTTTATTGTACTTTTGGCACATCAACGGTATCCAACAGACTTCCATATTATGCATAAAGTTCTTAACATCCATAGTTGCACAAGCGAAGCCAACAATAGCTTTGCTAGAGTGTTGCGCTACAATACAAAACTCAGGGTTGAGGCTGACAAAATGACCAACCATATAATCCGGAATCAATTCACCTAAATTATCTACAAGAAACCAATGAAAAAATACAATATTGAATGTAAAATAACTACCTGGCAGAGACGCATATTCAGTGCTTAGCTCCATCAAATTTAAATACGCATTCAAACACACTTTATTCACGTCTTCCTCGTCGGCGATCGAGTACGGACGAAGAATATGGTAGTCAGGTGTAGGCAGTTCGGGTAATTTGTATATGAATAAATCATTACCAGAGTCTACTGGCATTAGGCGCTATAAAAAAACAAAAATAAGGTATTTGTCCTCTATACAAATATGTTGTAACAATATCACCTGAAGATCTGCTGTTAGACCTCCGCGAAAAACCCAAGGTTCTTGATCACCCGACATAAATGTTTCCTTCCATCCTTTACTAAACCCTAAAAACACAATACTTCAATATAAGGATTAATGCCAGTATTTTTTGCATACATGTGTAACTGCCTTGGGTGAAAGTGAAAGAGTTTTGTGGGAATCGACCAAGAGTTAGCCATTTGACAAAGCCATTAAGCAACATTAGAGCACCAGCTATGTCCCAAACATAGGAAAATAGATCATGACATATTTCCTTGTTGGCACAACCTGCAATTTTTTTCAGCAACTCTTGCACAGTTTGACAGGAACTAGAAAAACGCTCTGCTCTGTGTATCCATTCAGTAACCTAAAAAACTTGTCACCTTTTTAAATCGTTTCGAGTTGGGAGTGGAAAACACTTTACCTCTGGACTTGTTTGTACGAGTGACGTTTTTGCTTCTCTGTTAAGCAAAACATTAGCGTTTGCTTTTAGCCAGTTGAACTCAACAAGCAGTTTCATGCCTCGGCTGCCATGTTCAAATGGCAAATAAAATAAATCACACATTAAGTAAAGATCTTCTTCGTTTATCTTCTCGCTAGAAGTCAGCCTTAAAACGAGAAAAAAAAAATGTTAATGAAAACGTTTTACTACAATGGAGCATCGGAGTAAACCCAGATAAATCAGTTTTTCTGAAATATTGATGACATTTAAGATGGTATAATAACACACTCTAATTGCTTTTAATATTTTGTAAAAACTGTTATCATAAGGTTTCGTTCTAAAACAAGAAATTTCTACTTGTCTTCGTCTTCTCTCATGTCTGCATTTGATATGGGTGAGGATTCCAAGCTCTCGATTTGCATGCTGTTCACTGAATTTGTCTAAGTATAATAATATTTAAAAATATGTTGGTTACGAATTGTTCAACATTGTCTTACATTGCATTCATTATTCGACACAGTTTCCGACATTATAACATCGTCGGACGGATGTTTTCCCAATTCTCGAGCGGATATTTGCGAAGCAAGGCTGCTGCTGCATTCCATAGGCTCATTGCTAGCGCTAGTTGGACTGAGATTGCGGTCGTCAGCCATATTACAAGATTCGACTGATATACCAGCTGTTGCAGCTGAATTTTCTTGCTCTTCAATAACTAAATCTTCGTCTACCGTGTATTCAGATTTTATCAATTCCTTATCATTACCACTTACAGTTATTTCATCTGAATGTTTTTCTTCATCAAAAGTGTTCTTTTTATCTGTTTCTTCGTCTGTGCGAATGCAATCACCATAATTTTTCACTGCTGTGACTGGAAGAGGTGTGTAAGTAAAATTATTCGGCTTTTCTTCTTTACCTATCCCGATGTTGGAGTCGTTACTCATATTTTCTATTGATTTCGCATGCATTATCGGGATGGAAACACTTGAAATTGGCATTGTTTTGGGCAATTCCATGTTCGTAGCCGCAATTGGAGTTATAGGGTTGAGTATGTCGTCATTAGTAACCACTTTTGTGGCGGAAATAAGCGAGTTCATGATGGGATTTGCAATTGGAATAATTGATGAAGTATTAACTGTGCTGCAGACCTCAGCCAATGCTTGCAAATGAGTCGTGTTCACTTCGGGAACCGTAGAAGCTTTAGAGTTGCTTGAAGTTGTGGTTGTTGTTGTCAAACTCATACACGTATTAATCGAAGGAATTATTGGAACAATAGGCATGACCACTAAAATCAAATCGAGATTAGAGATAAAGTAGTAATGCCTAAGCAGAAATTAATATGAGTTTAATATTTTACTTGTTACTTGAGGCTGCGGTTTTGCAAGTGGTCCCCAAGCCTCTTTTTCCACAGAGAATTCTGGAAGCCACTCTGCAATAGCGTTCCTAAAAGAGAAGTCAATTAAGTACGAACACACGCAAATGAATAAAAATTTAAGTTAAAATATAACTTTTTTGACTTACTTCAATGCCATGCGGGGATGATAAATGCTTTGTGCGAGACTTGTTGGTATGTCTTCGTTACAGGTGCCATCCTCATCTTCAGTTTCCAATTTAATGTCCGCCGATAACGAGTCTATAATATGCAAAAAGAAGAGAAAACCTGCGATTTGCATGTTCATTTCATCACTTACTATTTATTTTAGAGTCCAAACTGCACTTGGACCAAAAGGCTAACGAATAAATTGCAATTGTATTCGCATGGAACTCGCAATTGGGATTCGTCATGACTCCGCGCAAGTGTGGAATTAGCTCGGGGGATCGACCGGAATAGGGTCCGAGAAACACTCGTTTTTGGTCATAGTCATTAGCATGTAAATTGTCCCATATGACTGGTGGGCGTCGAAGTATTTGCGAAATTTCTTGGATAGCGTCTACCGTTAATGATTTCGATATAACCTTATTGCCAGTCCACATTACATCAATATCATTATGTAACTTTGACCCAAGAGTGTTTAAATACTCAGAGTCGTTAACTGTTGGCACAGCTCTTGAGCTACAATACTGTGTCGGGCAGAAGAGAAACTTTGGGTTACCCAGATGACTGTAGATTTCGTTGGTCACAGAAACCTAAATGATAAATAATTGAACGGCTGCTAATCATTTCTTACAGAAAATCTTAAGGAAGCTCACTTGCGCATTGCCAAATGTCTGAAAGACTTCCTTGTCAGTTTTTGATAGTTCCGATTCAATGTCATCAAAGAGTAATGCAAAGGCTTCACATCCAAATTGCGAAACTTGGTCTAGTTTACGCTTTAAAGTTTGGATTTCTTTCTGGCTGCTGTAATTCATATCCAAGCCTGGTGATAGAGCGTAATAGAAGATAACGCCATGTTCCTTTGCAGCAGCAATCAGACCTTGGAATGGCCATTAACTTAACGCGCATGTTATTTTAATTTACGCAACGAAACTTACTACTTAAATGGTCCGCTTCCTCCACAGTATACAATTCACGCCAGTAAGCTCTATGTTTGTAGTCATCCTTGGGCGCGTAAACGTATGAGTCCATGCCCCATTTTTTTAATCTAAAGAGTAAGATGATTCGCCTTAGACACGAAGCCACAGTTGAATTGCTACTTACTTTCGGAAAAGATCCTTGCGTTGCTCTGTTGTCCAAGGCCGTCCATAAAAGCCTGAAATGTGTTTGAAGACTATTCATTATAGCAATGCATTTTTTGCATGTTTACTAACCTTCAATTACTCCACAAATGAATTTTTTCTTCTCAAACTTGGTTGAGTTCTCATTCATTAGGTCCTCCATCCTAGTTCTAGATAAAAAAAACTCACAAAAACTAATCAAGGTGCTTTTCTAGTACCAATATTTTTACGCAATCCTTGCAGAAAACAATACGACTGCCCAGTTGTCTTCAGTTTCCCCACCCAGATCAAAAATTGTGATCAAAATAACAATAAATGTTAACAGGCATTTATTATTTAGAAATATTAGTAATAGTAGTTCTATATTTTTTAGCGATTATTCTTTTCAATAAAAGTTTATAAAAACCGAAAACATAACAAATTTCACACACCGGCTTCTTCGTATCAATTGACGTTCATTGCAAATTCAACATGGTTGCGGAAAATTCTATACAACTAATTTTCTTAAGGTACAGCACCCATCGGGGTCAAGGTAGCAGACTATTTTTTAGGCGATTCGTGTAAATTGGGTTTAAACTAAAACTAGCTAACTAAAAATTACTAAGCTATAACTAAAAATTAGCTAAACAACAACTAGCGCAACACAAACCCTTATGCGCACCTCGCATTGATGATCAAAATAAAAAGGCAGAATACAAAAAAATGCGAAAAGAAGTTGAGACATGGTGGAATAATATTACGGTGTTAGTGAGTTTGACACATCCCTCTCAAAATTATAAATTTATGTTTCCCCGCTCTTGTCAAAAACAGCTGATGGTGAATTGCAATGAAAATAAATTTTGTTAAGTTCGTGTTTTTTGTGCAAGTAAACAAGATTTTTAGTTTATCAAGCTATTATTAGCTGAGGCATTAACATTGTTTCATGTCATTCGATATGTTCTTGACGTAGACGATGTGAATGCAAGACAATTTGCATGCTGTCCAAAGCTTCATGTCGGTGGCATCTTCCACCATGGATTGGCCAAAATCAAGTAATTTTGATATTTTTCAATGATTGTCCAGCGGATCGATGTGTGTAAGGGCTTGATTGATCAATCTTTTGTAAGTTCGTTTATTCTCGTCGTGCAGTAGTCATGTCTGCAGAAAAGAAAGAAGCGGTAAAAAAAAAACATTAAGAGGACAAACAGTTTTTGGCAGAGTTTATTGAAGTAAATTTATAATTTTTAACCAAAATAACAAAATAAATTAAATTATATATTAAATAACATACACGAAACAGAATTTAAGAAACATTTTAGATACCTTGCCGATGTCATGCATACGTTAAGGTGAATTTATACATTTTACTCGAAACGATGACAGTGAAGGTTGAATGATGACAGTAAATAAATTTTTAATTTACATAATTCAAAGTGAAACTTTAAAATTTGATGGAAGATTCGATGTTGAATGTTGAAATTTATTCGTTGGTTGATTTATCTTATTGATGTTTTAAAAAAAAAATTGCAATGCCATCTAAAATAATAAAAAATTTAATTAAAATAATATCTCTAGGATTGTTACAAGAACTTCAAAAAGAAATGGAAAAGTACAAGAAGCGAAAGTCTTGACGATGGTGGGTGCGTCGGCCCTGGATTAAACTTCGGCCACAATTAGGAGCATCTACATAATTATTGATGAAAATTGCTGCTGAAGACCCTGAAAGTTTCCGCACTCATATCAGAATGCTTGAGGATAAATTCAACCTCTTTTAGGTAAAGTCAGTTCACTTATTCAGAGGGCAAACACGTGCATGAGAGCAGTTCTACCTGCAAAACTTAAATTGGAAATCACTCTCCAATAACTTGCAACGGGGACATGCTTTCGAACTTTGAGTGCATTCTACAGAGTCATATCATTGATGATTCCGGAAGTGTGCACAGCAGTTTATGAAAGTCTAAACGAGTTTATTCAAGTAAATCATTAAAATACATATTAAAAAAACTACAGATTCAATTTAACATTTTACTTTCGGTAGTTTAATGGGCTTACCAATCCAAACCTGATGGATTCGTTAAAATTGCTGTTAACTTTTTTATAAAATTTACATATAGAATTAATCAAACTCTTTAATTAATGCGGTAGTTAATATTTGGGCTATTCACAGTTTAAACCTAATTGAACAAAGCGTATTCATAGCATTTGTTAGTTTTGCAACTGTGAGCACCTAAGTATGTGTTTGCCGTGTTCGATGATTTTGCAACCCTGTTATATATGCTGTAGATAGGGCTTAAAAATACGAGACATAATCAACACGTCCAAGGGCTACTTTTATTTACGCGTGTTTGCGTATTTGCGTTTGCATGCAAAACAACAACAAAGAAAAATACGCTTATGTTGGCGTAAAAATAACAAAACGTAAATTAATCAGGCCTGCGTACTTAAACTGTGAATAGCCCATATGTTAACTATTTGAAAGCTAGCAACAGCTGGTTGCCGAAAGTATTCGGCGCTATATTGCATCAAAATCGTGCGGAAAACTGGAAACTATGCTTCGGCTTCAGATTCCATACAAATTTTGAGAGTTAAAATTCGGCGTTTACGGTTTTTCCTTAACGCCTTAAAATATTGCTTAACATATTCATGTTAATTAACATATTGAATTGAACAGTTCTTATAACATAATTTATGTCGCGTGGAGACCGCCTGTAAGTGGTAAAAAAAACATGTACCATCACTCAAAAATAACAAATTTCGTTATTTGTATTGTTTTATTTTGGCTGGGTTGAAAGGATTTGCGTTGGTTATAAATATTTTGTTTTCACATCTGTTTTCAGGCATTGTCAAATGCAGCCTTTTATTGTGATAAGAAACTATCGCGCCGATGATGAACTGAAATGTCAGGAATTGTTACGCGACTATGTAATGTCTTTCGCAAAGAAGTCGTTCTACTGTTTCTGTTTTCGAGAGGTAAGTGAGTGGCTCCAGTTTTGCTTGACTTCCATACATCCTGCATCTGCTAATCTTGTTGATTTAACATTGTAGATCACACTTCAATTGATTGTCATAACTTGGGCAATACTGTTTATATTTTTGGGAGTTCCACTAACCTTTTGTGCGTTGACCATACCCGGATGTATTTTATTTCTCTTCTCGGGAACATATTTTGCATTCTATGCGAAGGCTACGGAGTTGATGAATGTTTGTCAATAGAATTATCACTTTGAATAGCTTAATAGATTTACATTGCAGACAAAACCAATGCAATCCTTGGTCGCTGAGTGCTATGAGCCGTTCTTGTTAAGATGCAGACCAAGCGAAGGTTCGTATCAGATATTTTTGGAGGATGCCCCTTTCGAACCTGCTTTTAAGAACAAGTTTAGAAAAAAGGTAAAACTACGCACAATAACTTTATTGTTTCAAAAAACATTTCTTGCTTATAGATAATTGCAGCTCTCAGCGTAAAGAATCACAATTCGCTTTACAATGCGGCTTGGATATATAGATTTGCAGTTGCCCCAGGATATCCATTTCAAAAAGTTGCTGAGCCAATGATTGGTTTGGCATCAAAAAACTGCATAGCTCAAGGATACAGTAGTCTCGAGTGTACCATATCCGAGTGGCAGGAAGAAGAAAGGGATTTTTTTGACAATTTAGGGTAATGCCCCCAAAGTTAACTAAATACTTTTATAGCAAGCTGAATTATATCTTAGGTTTTTTTTTAATATCTTAGCTTTGCCACTCGTCAAATATATCACAAGCAAATAATAGGTAGCAGCCTCACAGTTATGAAAAATCAGCTGACGTTTGATCTACGCGCTGAAGACGCGCTACAAAAGCGGAATTAAAAGAAATATTTCCCTTACTCAATCTCTACCAAATAAGGTAGTAAAAATCTCTTTTGGACAAACTATTATAATTAAAGAAAAAGTTTGTGTATTAAAATTCATACAAGTAAGAGTATCGCAATTTTTTCTCCAGACACTCCTTTGCCCCTCTCCGAGAGTGTTGGAAAATACATGTTGTTTTGATTGGTGCCAAAAATAGTGATAAAACTATTAGTTCAATTTGGTTAATACTTATAGTACATTTTTTACTTTAGCGATAAAACTAAAAAAAATTTGTTTTAGGGAGCCTAAATGAAAAAAAAGGAATTTTTGTAATTTTTTTAAAATGCTCGGAAAAAAATTATGAGGTCTGCTTATTTATGTATCCAACTTTCAAACGCTATACATTTTTTCCATATCTGTTTTAGAAGCACCGTATCAAAACAACAGAGGTTTTGAAAAAAAAAATTAAATCTGAGATACTCTTAATTATATACATATTTGTTA
This sequence comes from Coremacera marginata, assembly GCA_914767935.1. Classification (NCBI taxonomy): domain Eukaryota; kingdom Metazoa; phylum Arthropoda; class Insecta; order Diptera; family Sciomyzidae; genus Coremacera; species Coremacera marginata. The sequence continues at coordinate 250,446,690 of OU612043.1, forward strand.
AATGTGATAATAAATAGTTTGTCCAACATGCTGCATGAAGTATTAGTTTGCGAACATAGTGAACGCCGGTTCAGACAGTCAGGCAGATCAGATTTTCACATTGGAGTGATAAAGCAACCAAGTCATCCATCTCTTTTGCTCTAATTTGCGTTTTCTGATCTTCAGGCCTGCCTGCCTGAACCGGCGTTCACTTTGTTCGCAACCTTAGCCATGAAAACACGTGCATTATTGTGTGCAAAACATTATTGTGGAGTATGTATAGTTTTCTGTGTGACTGTATCAAAGGCAACAACGGTATTTTATATACATCTCTCAAACATTTGGTAATCATTTTTAAACATTTTTTTTTTCATAGAGTTATTAAAATCTAAAAAAATAAGCTGAATTTAATACGAATTGTTCTGCTGGTTGCTCGAGAGTTAACTAATATTAAACTCTTTTTCTCAAACTTTGATGTTTCATATTACAAATTTTGAAACTTGATTTTATAAATGTAATTTCGGTACAGTAAGGTGTACCCTTACTTTATCTTAGCTACATGGTGCGGACGCAAAATATCAATACTGTATCGGTTATCAGGGTATAGTTGGTCGATTAACGCATGTTCGTTCGTCCGAGAGTGTTTAGTTTAGCATATGAATATTTTTACTCCAACCACTAGAATCAATAGGATTTAATGAAATTAACCGTCCGTCTGTCCCTTGTGTCAATTTGACACAATTTACAAATTCATTTTAAAACAGCGTTGTCAATCTTCTATATATTTATTCCTGTAAGGGTCCCCTTATTGATATATCATTAGAAAGGTCTTGAGGTGTAGGTAAGCAAAAAATTATTAGATTTTTGAAAAGTGATAGCGTTTAGAAAATATGGACGTTTAAATTTGAAAAAATGGTAAAAAGACTTAAGACACGAACTCGCCTCAATGTGAAGGTGTGATTTCCAAAGCGAACTGGGAAGTACACCCGACTTTCGGGGTGTTATTACTAGTATAAGTGTATTATCCTTATCTATATAAAAAAATATAAGTTCATCTGCCTGTATTTCTTTAAATGCTTTCAATATTCGATCATAAAAGTCATTTTTTAACTTGTGGTGGTTATTGAAAATTCATTGTGTCAAATTGACACAAAAGAGACTCTTTTGTGTATGGAACTGAGGGACGGATGAGGGTTAAGATAAACGTGATTTTCACTTTTTTCAATAATTTTTGCATATTAAGCATATATTTTGTATATAATTTGCATATTTCTTGCATACAGTTTTGAATAAAAATTAGATTTCTTAAAATAAATAAACATTAAAAGTAAGTTTTTTCTCATTAAACTTAGTGGTAAAGAAAAAACTCGTGTCTTCGTTCAGAAGTGAAGGGAGGGTTGCTGTGATATTGTGCACAATACTGTGTGTGTGTGTGTGTGTGTTATATTGTCATTTAAATACATTCCATTTCGAAATTAATTCTTTAAAATTTGTTTTTATTGTTGAACATAAGCAAATATAGCTCAAAATAAATTTATCGAAAAAATTTCATTTTATTATTATGCTTTTTATTTATATCGATGTTTAAACTCACAAAAATTGTACAAAGGTACTTTTTTACATTATTTAGCTAGTGTAAGTTTCTTGCGAATGAATAACTATTGGAGGTTGATTAGTACAAAATTAAAATAAGTGTTTTATATTTAGATATACTGAAATTGCAAAACCAAATCGACGTTCCTAAAAATTTAAATTTTTTTAAATTATCACATCAGAAACATGACTACCCACCCTCGTTTAAATTCAATCAATATTCTATTCAATTTTGTACTAGCGTTTGAAAAATATATATAAAAAAAAACGAAATGGCCATTTCAGCCCTTGAAATAACTTTGACCGAGCTTCTTATGATCAATTGTGTTGTGCGTGTTTGTGAAATGTTTGAACACAAATGATCGAGAACTCTACCTAAAAGTTTTATGCCGACTCTGAACGGTATATGTTCTCAAGAAGCTTTCCATGGCAGTTTTTTACTCTCTGAGGGTTGCCATTGTCAGCAGAGAGGTGACGGCCGAACAGAAAAATTACTTACTTACTTACTTATGTGGCCATAACAACCCGTGTTCGGGTTTCAGTCGACCTCATCAGCTCTCGCCAAGCGCCTCTGCTTTGCGCACGAACAGGACCGAAGATTTTGCGAAGAACTTTTCTCTCGAACACCCCCATCAAGAAGCATAGGTAGAACGAGCGTCTTGAAGAGTGTTAGTTTGGTCGATTGAGAGAGTGCTCTGGAACTTAGTTGCTTATTGAGCTCGTAGTAGCACGTATTATCAATTAATGTTCTTCACTTTATCTCCAGGCTGACTTCGTTGTTTTTATTAATGGCGGTGCCAAGGTATAAAACTCCTTGACTACTTCAAAGTTATAGTTGCCGGATGAAACGTGGGAGCCTAGACGCCGTGCTCCCTTGTTTGTAGACAGAATATACTTTGTTTTACCCTCATTTATCGTCAAACCCACTTTGGCTCATTCCTTTTCGTTAGCGGGGAAAGCAGCGGCTACATTTCTCTTGGTTCTGCCGACAATATCAATATCATCAGCGCACGCAAGAAGCTGGACAACTTTGTAAAAAATGATGCCATTACGATGCATACCGACCTTTCGTACGATCCCCTCCATGATGATGTTGAAGAGATCGCAAGACAGCGGATCGCCTTGTCTGAAACCTCTTTTGGTGTTGAAGATTGAAGTCGAATCAACTTTGCAGCTATACCGAACTCAGACATTGTTGCGTGTAGGCAATCCCTTTTCAAATAGTTTATTCACTCCTACTGATATTTGAATGATTTATACCTCATATACTCGAGTACAATTCGCACATTTCGACAGGACCTTCGAGATCTTATTTGGAGCTGCTGGACCGAATTTAACGTCGTGCGATATATTTGAAAGTATTCCATCTCCTCTCAGTTTCATCTCTTAGACATCGACGCACTGCTGTTTGCCTAAGTGTATTTCGTATATTTCATAGGTCCAATTGTATCGGTGCCCAATAGAACCTCGCAGTAATAATCTCTCTAACTTTTACACCGTATAATTTTAAAGAAAATCTTCACTGAAACTACTCCATCTTTCCACACTCCAACTAACTATCGCTCGTCTTCCGAATTAACACAATGCTTTCGCATTTATTTATTTGTTTACTTACTATCAACAAAAATGTTTTAGTCATTGATATAATCATTCATAAAATATTTTCTAAATATTCATTTAAAGGGACATCCCTTAAGAGTTTCTTTAATTTAAAAAAAAAAACACTGATAGTAATATATTACATTTTCCATTCCTAAAGAACAAGTAAAAACACACTAAATATCTTATGTTGTATTATCTTGAACACGACATGAGAAACTTTTGAATTTCAGCCAGTGAGATGGTTGATATAAAAAGCAAATTATTCTGACAAAATTTAATATCTATGGTTGCTATAGATATAAAGTTACGTGTTAAACAAACAGTAGTTTCCTGTTATATTTGTCCATAAAATACTTCAGAATACAAATATTTCGATTTGTTAAATGCTTGTGTAAAAAATTTAAATTAAAATAAAATGAATATATTCGCATTATTACCAGTTTTTTTAATTGTTTGTAATTTATATAAATTATGCAAACTAACTTTTATTTGCTGTTTTATTTTTTGAGCCTACGCTCATTTGTTCTTTATTGAGTCTGCACTTAAACTGAAACTGTTAAAAATTTTTATAATTGAAACGATCAGATAAGAAGAACAAGGACTAGACTTAAATCTAAAGAATAAGAATAAAACGAAAGAACTAGACTTAAGTTGAATATTGAGAAAATGCAGACACTGCATTCTCCCACTGTTCCAAGTCGCTCAAGCAGATGGATGTTGGATCGTCACATACAACGGCTCAAATTACCAGTGGCTGGCTGTTGGTGACGGTGTTGTCTGGTGCTTTAACGTATGTCGTTAACTTATATGTTAACGTATATTCGAGATATAACAGACTCATTGCAAATATTATTATATCAATCTTTAATTTGTAGAATTTATACATATATTTTTGCATGAATTAAAACTCGAATTTAATTTGAAATTATTAACGGGAAAAATCAACACAAAAACATTTGCTTGATTATTGAAACATTTAATGTTTTAACTTGATTCAATAGGCTACTATTTAAAGCGACTACTTATCTTAGAGTCACTTCAATATACGTTGATCAGAATCAACAGCTACGCTCTCTGTATTAAAAACACAACCAATTTACATAAAACTATATATGTTTATTTAAATTTTAGCAAATAAAATTGTGAACTATCCGAATACAATAGACCGAATAGTCTTTGAAAGCAGCGTGAAAATGTTTCCACTTTTTTTTAATTTGAAATGAAGCTGGTTTCCTTATTTGCATAGTTATAATAAATATCTAAATTTACAATTAATATAAATAGGAAATAAACAAAATATAATATTGACGAAGCTATTTAAATAATGCCATTCATCAAAACGTTTCGTATTAAGCTCAAACATATATTGTTTGCCAAGATATTTTATTGAAATATAGCAGAGCCTTCGAACGTACCTATGTGTTTTTATATTATTTCATATTTATGTTGTTGGCTGTGCATTTAGCATTTGTTTTTTTTTTTTTTTTGAAGATATTTTATTTTGGTTGATCTACGCCTTAATAAACTAGAATAGCTTTGCTCGACGCTTAAGTTCGTTACGTCTCCACTGCGGTAGTCTATAGAACTCCGATCTTCTGCATTGCAACACATGCTCAAATTCAACGTCAGACAAATGTCGCTAAAAAAAAACAGTTAATGTTAAATGGTAGTTAATTTGATACAACCATTACAAAAATACCTCAAGGTTACAGCGATCCACATCTGATGGCAGACGATAGTTTGTTATTATAAGCAAATGGTAGGGATAGATTTTTGCTGGTTCATGTACTAGCATTGAATGAGCCATGTTTGGCAAGCTTCTGCGTATTAAGCCAGCCTGTGGATAGTGATAAGAAAGCGCACCAGAGTAAGTGCTTGAAGCGGGCAACTCTCCACCCATCTATTATTATAAATAGAACATAATTATATCTTTCAATAGTAAAGAAAATGCAATTTCTCACCAGTACTCGTCTATCTCCCTCGGTAATTGAATCAACTGATGCTGTGGAGTTATATTAATTTACTTAAAGTTATAAATTTAACATACGATACATACCTTCCGATTTCCCACAACTTAGATCTGTACTATGTGTTTTATCGCCCAAGCCTCCATAGGAAAAATCCTAAATAAGATTAAATTAGATAAAATGAAGTCAGTGTAAGTACGGAAAATATTCCATCTACTATATAGTAAAGTAAAACAAATGTGAAGTGTATTTATGCCTGTATGAGTAAAAATGGCATCAGGAAATAATATTACAACAAAAGTAATTACATGCAGATCACCATAAGTAAAATACAATAAAATCAAAGCCCTCAAAAATTAAAAACTATGCCTTTGTACATGAAAGATAGTCAAATAAAGAAAATAGATTACTTTATGGCATACAATTCCATCTCACATTGAGTTATTAGTTTATCTTCTTGTATTAAAGCTCGTCCTACGACGGGTTGGAAGCATTAACGCTCAAACTGTAACTATTTATTGCCATTATTACAGTGCTTTTACAGCAAACTGCTTTTACAACAAACACACATAAAAGGCAAGCATGTCACTGATAAGTATCAAAAGGATTTTCTTTGCATACTTTCAGGCTGAACATTTTTCAGGACAGTACATGTTGGAAAGAAACTGTAACAATCGCAAAAAATAATTACAGTTTGAGTGATATTGAATGCAGAGCATTGTGCTTGCCTTTTATATATTAAGATTTATGAACATGTGCTATACTAAGGAATATGTGTCCTATGTATTGTATATGTATATGAAATAAATCAATTTAATACAATGAAAAAATGCATATTTTTTTAATAAAATTTATATCAAGCTTGCTGTGAGAAACTGAATAAAACCGTTATTTGGCAATTATTGAGCATATAAAAAATGTAATAAAGAGTTATAAGAACATATAGCTTAATGAAATAATAAAAGACTGTACATAAAGGTTATTGCAAATTTTTCTTATGTACTTAGCAATAATTAAAAACATTTTTTTTTCAAATCAAGACCCGCTGAGCAAATTTTCTTCCCAAAGTTTGTTTATGTATAACCGTTTTGTCTCAATACCAATATAGGAAAAAATTTATTTAAGTTTTTAGGTAAAGTTTTATCTTTAAGTCGGATCTAAGCGTGATCTTAAGTGGACAATAATAAATTTTTGCGTTAGGATAAAAATATAGATGATAATTTTACATTAAGAATCAAAGTAGTACGAATAGAATTCTCAAATATTTTAAAAACAACTTTTTGTTGTTGTAAGTTTCAAAAAGCTATAACTTCTTAGGTTGCAAACATAGTGAACGCTTGTTGCTGAGCCGAGCCGAAAAACACATTGGAGCGAAAGAGATGCGACTTTTTTTTTTAGACTTAACCAGCACTCAGGGGATGCCCCCTATAAATTCGAAAGCATTGTGTTGATTCGGAAGACGGGTGATAGTTAGTTGGAGGGTAGAAAGACTTGGTTTCTTTATTGCTCCAATGTGCTTTTCGGCTCGGCTCAGCAACAAGCGGCTACTATGTTCGCAACCTTAGGCATACAACGACCAAACACGATTTAGAATTTTATTAACTTTTGCTACTGGCTTAAAAATAATGTTTGATCTTTGCTCTTGTTCAATATTTCTTTACTATCAAATTCTGTCATACTTTACTACTTTATAATTTAAATTACTTTTAACCGTTTAAAGTACAAAGTCAAATGAAGATGTTATGAAATCGAAGTAATCAATACCAAATTGTTTGACATAAAGTGGACATAAAAGTTGTATGTCCACTCCGAACGGCTAATGTGTATGTTCCAGGGATGATTATTATGGCCTTTGGGCTTTTTTGAGCCCTTTTAAATTACAAAGGCCCCGAGGCCCTTCCCATTCGTTGTAGACCCTTTGAAAAAATTTTACCGAAAAAATGATCGCAGTTTTTGAAAGGAATAGATTAGGGGAACTATCTATCTAATCTACAAATTTTTATTAAAGTAATTTAAAATTGGAGGTAGAGAATATCAAAAAAATCGCACATAAAATAAAATTAAAAATCACTCAAAAGAAAAATTACCCAAAAAAATTAAGGAAAAATGGCAAAAAAAATGTCACACAATGTTTTGGAAAAATTGCCCAAAATGCAATCCTGCGGTGTCGGAGTGCTTGAAAAAAATGGGATAAAACAAACAAACAGCAGCCATGACATTGTGGGGAGGGAAATATGATTTTGATTGAACTTTGTAATGCTGCGCTAAATCAAAATCCGTCATTATAGAGGTTTTTGCTTCCAAAGTGAAAATGTTGTTGTTTGTGTAGAAGATGACGACGAACAAATTTTAAGCTCTCTGTAATTTATTAAATAAATTAAATTATCCGACGAAAGAAATATATTTATTAGCAATTAAGAAAAGGTAGACAACCGTGGGGCGGTGGTGCACGTTTATGGGCAATCCGTCAAAAACAAAAAGTGAAATTTCGTCCAAAAAATGAGGTGGTGATTTTTGTATGCCAAAAAGCCCAAAACCAAAAATTCGCCCAAAAATATGCGAAATCGTTCAATGTTTTTTGGGCCATTTTTCATATTTAACCCTCTGTAGTTGACGTGGTAGTCTCACAGACACCGAAAATCAAAACTTCGTGCGTACAAACGTAAAATTCGAAACAATTATTTTAAAAAAACTTATTTTATTTCAAATTTATTCTAATGTTAGCCTAAAATGTATTTGCTGTTATATGAAATAAGGTCAAGAAAGTTACAGTCAGAAACTTCATCATAGGAAATCAGTTTAAAAGTGCACGTCAGCTGCAGATGGTTAAATGCACCCAATTTTGTGTGTAGAAATTTTGGGTGATTTAAAACCGACATTTTCTATCGCCTTTTTAATTGTTTTCATTACAGCCATGGTCCCATAAATATCATATTTTTTATATATATCATCTCAACTACAAAATTAGTTTGTTTTCCAACTTTAGTTTATATGAAAAGGGCGAGCCCTAAAGACTCCATCATAGTCTTGGCAATGCCTTATAATCTACATCTACAGTTAAATCAATTTTATTATTCAATTCTGATCAGCGGTCAAACTCCACGCTAAGAAAATGAGTCCAGTACAATCTGTCTACACCCTGATGAGGTTTTGGTGGCGTATTTCGAACTTATTTCTTGACATTATAGATTTTACTTAATTTTCTTGTTGCAAAATTCTTTATTCTAAAATTGTAGGTCATTTATGAAATAATTTTTTTCTTAAATTCAGCCATCCTCGATGTATTTCTTTGACAGGTGTGGGTATTTTTCTACTCCATTTCGTTCGGCTTCATTGATTCATCTTCTTCTAAATTGCTCATTCATTTCTGACATTCTGCGACTATTTGAAGGTGGATATATGCGGTTTTCGGTTTTCTGTGGAAATTGCATTGCAACTTTTATTTTTATTTGTCAAATCTATGATTGAAATGATCTAATAAATGTTTTTGTTAAAAATTTTCTTGTAGAAATACCCTATATCTATAGATTATTTTGTCAGTTTTTGACTTTTGGAAACAATGCGTGAAATAAAATCTATTTAAAAGAATCACCTTAAACTACATCACTTAGACTTTAACAATATCGAGAGTCATTTAATTTAATTATTTATATTAAAGTATGCTTTTTTTGTGATCAACCAAGAATTCCTCTCATGTTAGGCTTAAATAAGTAGCTCAAGCGAAGCAAAAAACGAAAAAATTAAAGTTTTTTGATTTTCCGAAACTGTTAATTAAAAATGTACTTTTTTTGATCATTATTAATTTAATTAAGATTATTAAAATTGTGGTATTTGTGAGACCATGGCATGATTACCACTTTTTTCCATTCTCAAGAAGCTTTACATGGCTGTATTAACTCTGTGTACTTGCTCTCTGAGAAAAATTCTTTTCTATTTAAAATATTTTCATTACACATTCCATGAAAATTAAAAAAAAGCAGAACCTTTAAAAAAAATTCAGAAAAGAAGCAAAATACAATTGAACGGACTATTTGGTGCACCTATCCCTTGAATGGCATTGTTAATAAAATAAGAGGCAGCCTGAAATGAACACGTGCCGTGCATATACTTGTACATTTGTGAATTATGCCACGAAAAAACTCTTATTAACTAATTTCCAAATTAACCGAAAAATAAACTATACAAAAATTATAAATAAATTAATTCAATCTAATTTAGAATAAAAAGTGTAAAATTTATTAAAATCAAAATAAAAATGAACAGTTTTAAGCTCTTACGGTGGCATTGCGTGCAGTGATACCAGTAGTTGTAGCAGAACTGAAAGTGTGAGAGCGAGGAGCCAAGCCGTATCCAGGTTTAGGAACATAACGTAAAGAACTTACCACTTTCAAGGATAAATATTATTTTACAATACATAAAATGCGATGTATGTGTACGAGGTATGTATGTTTAAAATATATAGCAGAATTATTAATAATCACCATAAAACCATTCAATGTTTAATTTATAGAGATGATTCAGTGAAAGATTGCAGCGTCATATCATACGTTCATAAGCAGCAGTAAAATAGAACAATACAACGGTACGTTAAGATACAAAAGTTTCACATACTTTATATAACTACAATAATTCAACATATATATGGTATTATATAAGAAACAAACGTGTGAAATAGAAGTTCAGCTGTATTTTAGTTACGAAAAATAAAGTTATAAAAACAAACATTAAAAAAATTAAAACACACAAATAAATAATATAAAACATATGCAACTGCAGTCATAATACAATTGTAAAGGACAAAAAAAGACGATGATAAAATTTATTTATATGGATTTTTTTTTTTAAACCAATCTAAATTTTTTTTCTAAATTTATACAGCCTTGTTATTGTATTATGACTTCAACTAATAATCAAACAAAAAATAACCACAAAATAATAACAAAAGCGTTTCTATGAAATAATGAGGTAGAACATCAAATGGTGATTTTCTTTGCATCTTATTAATTTCGCAGAATTAACTGTGTGTGCGGTCCATGCCATGATCATCATGCTAACTCGCTTCTTTGTTCACTTACTGAGCTGTAACCATTTCGAATCGACGGTGGCAAAGTTGACGTTTTGAATCCGTATCCCGGCTTGGGAGGCGATCGATAGGAATGTATAGCTGAATATTTAAATTAAGAATAAAACATATGAAGGTAATAAATTATAAATTCAGAAAAAAAAACAATAATTGCATAAAGCAAAATAATAAATCTAAAGACAACAAAAAAAAAAAAAACTCAATTTTAAAGAACACCCAAATTGAATTCATCTCTTGAACGTTAATTTTTTCCCTCCACTGGGTGGAGAGAATCCTAAGTATATCTCTTGTTTACTAACTGCTGACTGCAGCTTACCGTTATAGCTTGGTGCGTTACCAAGCGACTTTCCAAGAGATCCGCGATAACTGGTCGATCTGTCGAATGTTTCTTCATCGTAAAATGGTTTTTGGTGATCAAGATTTCGTGAAGGTGAAGCACCGATTGGTGATTCATATCTGTTTAATGAAATATATGTGGAATAAAGAATTTTATAAATGCTTTCGACGAATTTTAATATCTTACCTTAGTTTATAAACTGGTTCTTTGGAAGCCGATGGGGTTCGAGATGCATTACGTGGATCTAAATTGTTCTGCTTCCATTTTCTGAACTTTGCATGCTCCTTTAAATCTTTAGCAATAGCCGTTCCTATACCAGAGTTAAGTTTTTCCAATTCTTCAGCCTCTTTTTGCAGACGCCTGGCAAAAAACAAATGAACGGAATTTTTGCCATCTTAACCGTAGTAAAAATCATTTCAGCAAGCTTACTTACATTTCTTCTACGTCATTCTTTGCATTGTCAACGTCATCTTCATCATCTGTAACAGGAACACCCTTGTATGAATCACTATAACGTCGTCTGCGTTCTGGGTCAGTATAGGGATATGGTGGGGCAGGAAAATCATCACGTTCTATTTTTGGTTTCTCGCCTGGTGGCGGCTTCTTAGCAGCAGGATAGTGTGATAGCTCTATGGGCTCCTCATTGTTCATGCCAGGACTCTTTGGTCTTGGAGTTTCAGAACGTATAGCATCTACTAACACCTTCATAGCACTGCGACTGCGCGAGTGAGGCCGTGAAGTTGGACGACTTCCTGCCGTCGAACCAGCTGTACTTTGTGCGTATGACGATGTTGGCCTATGGAAATGCGGTGATAGTGGCGTCTTATCATAGGGATCAATAGGTTTACGCAAGTAATGAGGTTGGTCCGTTAAATAGCTATAAGTGTATATACGAGAAATATCCTCGCAGCCATGACGACCATACTCACGAAGAATCAAACCAGGACTTACAGTGCGATAATGCTGCAATACAATAATTCAATTTAACTTAATTAAAATCTAATATTTCCTATTCGCAATCTTTATTTACACTGGCATAAAAAGAGCCAAGTTAAGTGCAGTCAAATTTAAATAAAATTTAAAAAACAAACAAACCTTGCGGCCAGATGAATAAACCGAGCCATTCATACTTGGTGTTCTGCAACGTAAAAACTGAAAACAATAAAAATACCAATGCAAGCTCAAAAAGTGCACAACTAAAAATGCAAAATAAAAATAAATAAAAAAATTGATAGCAATTATAAAGGGTTGCATACTCCTGCTGGCACATACAAAGCGCGACATGCACCGTTAGTAGGTAGATAGAAGGAGCTATTTTTTTTTTAAATTTATACAGCGTATTGTGTATAAAAAGTACTTTGCAAAAATATTTTTTTGTTATTGAATAATTTTCATAATTTTTATATAGAGGGCGCTAAAAATGACTTAAAAAAAAAGACATCCAAAACGGTTCTTGGTTCAAAGCCGGAATTGAGTTTATAAACATTGGCATATCTAATAATAACACAAAACTTTTTCTGCCATGTGTCTAGAATCCCAATAAATGTCATCCGGTAGACCCTTTGATTACAGATTTATCAAAATATGTCCTTGCTCATGGTATCGTCTTGTTATACGGTGACTTCAATATCAATCTTCTGCTAACAGATACTGTACAACAATCTTTATATGAAGAGTTAATCTCAGTAGGTCTATCTGTAGTTAATGACAGTGTACCCACACGCTTTTTTACCAATTCTACTCCCAGCTTTCTGGATTATTTCATAGTTTCTGACCCCTCGGTTGTGTCTCTTTTTGACCAAACTCATTTCATATCTGATCATGACCTGATCTTTTGTTCATTAAACATAAAACTATCACGTAATGTGAAATCTACCACTTATTCATACCGGGACTTTTTCAGGAATTGTTTGCAACACAGAAATGTGAATAAAAAGCTTAGCTCCCTTTTGACTCCAATAAAATATCTGTTTGAACAGCATGTTCCTTTACGTACCATGAGCTTACAGAATTTATTTGTCCGTGGTTTTCAAATAATGTGCTAGATGCAATAAAAAAGAGAAATAAGTTGCACAAGCGATGGAAAAGAAACCCCACTGATGCAAACTCGGAAGTATATAGGTCAGTCAGAAATCAAGCGGTTCTTTACCTCCAAGCTAAATCTTTCGTTACCCTTAATTCTAAGGGATTCCAATATTTATGCGCACTGGCACCACAGCCCATTTTCTTTATTAAAAAATTTGGCAGCCATCTGGTCCTCTATCTACTGTCACCAGTGAACCACTTTACAGTGCAGCCGGGTAAGTATACGCTGACCAACGAAATAATTTACATGAAGAAAATGCAGACAAGTTCTTATTTTTAGCTTATTAAAGTTGAACTTTAATATTCAAAGAATATTTATCTTACAACATTCTTATCTGTTTGAATTGTTATGTTTTTGTTTACTTTTAATAAATAATTTTATAAAGAAAAAATGTTTTTTAATAAATTTTTCATATAGACATTCAGTTTCGGTTTTGGCCGAATATTACAAAAAAGGCCAAATTTCGATTTCGACCAAAATTTCGGTTTCTGTCGGACACAAATCGACGCATAGTTAGAACGCCGCAAGTCATCAAAGCTGTCAAATCAAGAATTCAACGAAATCCGCTTCGAAAACAAAAAATCATGGCACGAGAGATGAACACAGATAATTTTTGTTTACCGATGAAAAAAATTTTTACCATGCAGGAAAATTTAACAAACAAAATGAAAGGGTGTGCAAGGACATCTAAGCATCTGAACTGATTTCACGGGTCGACAAGGGTCATCATCCAATTTGACATGGTTTGGTGGAGTGTTACATGCGATGGGGGTCATGGAATTGCATTTCTCCGTACAAGGGGTCCAAGAAAAGTGTACCGAGAAATCGTTTTGGAAGCTGTTGTAAAGCCACTTAACCATTTTCTGTTCCAAAACCAGTCGTGAACTTTTCAGCAGGATTCTGCTCCAAACCTGGCTCCAAAACAATTTGCCAGCATTAATTTCCTCTGAAGAATTGCCCTCTGGCAGTCCAGGTTTAAACTTGTTTACAAATTGTGGACAGTTTTAGAGGACATGGTTTGCCACAAAAGATAACTCAATATTAATTCTCTTACGACAGCTTTCCAATAAAAGAAGTGCGTGCGGCTATTATTAATTGGCCACTCTGAATTAAGGCGTGCGCACATGTCGAATGAATGGCTGAGTTCCTAAATGCTTTTATGCAAAGCTTCAGTGACTTCAGTTTCTTTGAATTGGTGCTTAGTAGATTCACCAAAAGTGCGCAACTAAATCGTGCTTAAAAATAATAATCTAGTTGCGCAGTTTTTGTGAATCAACTAAGCACCAATTCAAAGAAAAAGTCACTGATGCTATGCATAAATGCGTGATTTCATTGCCTTTGTAATGAGCAGAGATGGGGGTAGTGCACTAAATTTTCAGTTTCAGCGAACATGTACTGATAGTGCAAAATTATGCACTACTTCTTTTTGGTGTTTACTGATGAGTTGAAAAATATAAGCCTAACTATACATGAGTGATAGTGATAGTGAAAAACTTTTCACTAAACTTTATTTAAGAATAGTGGAGAAAAAATTCTACAGCTTAGTGCAACTTTTTTTCCACTCAAATTAATAGTGCAAAAAAAATACCTTCACTAATGGTAGTGAAACACAGAAAGTTTTCACTAAATTGAAAGAAAAGGTCAACAGTTTATTTTTAGTATTGAGTATTCAAAAACAAAAAAAAAAAGATGCCAACAATTATTTGCTTTGAGCAAAACAAGCTTTTCAAAATTAAAATCGCTTTATTTATTTCCTAGGAACGTCTATCATTCCAACAAACGAAAATAAACGCTAGCCTATTTAGAAAGTTATATTTTATTATTATAGATTTGTTTTATTCGAGTCAGTCTAAAATAATTTCAAAGCCAGTAATATTTGAAAGTTGAGTAGAAATATTTTAAGTTCCAGCTTTCATGTAGTGACTGCTCAAATTTTGCACTATTTGAGTGTAGTTGAGATTTAGTCACTACCAGTCAATTTAGTCATAGTGCAACAAAAAAACACTATCACTTAAGTCTCTAGAGTGATAGTGGAGAGATGTTTCACTATCACTAAGCTGGTATAAAAATAGTGAAAAATATAATTTCTTTCAATATATTTAGTGCTAGTAAAATACTTAGTGCAGTAATTTTGGTAATGAGCTACCAAAATAAGTTTTCTGTTAGAAAAAATAACGTGAATCAAAGTCGTGAAATATTAATTAACCCTGTAGCTCCTAAGACTGTGAAAATAGACCACCCCCCATACGATTTTTTGCTCAGTTCGACATAACCTTTCACCTCCGTATATAGTCGCACTCAGTTGCGGGATACCTTGTATATCAATATATATGTAAAAAAAACTGGTCCAAAAACCTTTAATTTTATACCATAAAATGTGTGTAACAGTATTTATATCCCTACTAAGTATTTGTTATTACATATTTAGCAGTTTATTATGCGAAAACAAATTTAAATACTCCAAACTCTTTTTATTCTGCGAAGCAATGCTGTATAAAAATATGCAATGCTCTATAAAATAATTTTCTAATGATTTGCAAACGTCATTTTTAACTTTTTTCTCGTGAAACTCTAACTATTAAAAATCTTAAAAACTTTTGATTACCTGTAACCTATAGGCTATAAGTAGGCTCTATAATGTATGGGGGCCTATAAATTAAATTTATAAGTGAATAAGATGATTTGTAAATATGTCTAGTTAGTTTTCTTCTAGAGATACCCAAAATTATCGCATCCAAATTATAACATTATTGTACAGGAATTATTTTTCAATTAAAACAAATCCTCAGAAATTGATCAAAAAGAACTCGAGATCTAAGTAACACCACTACAAAGCGTTTGTGTTCATGCGACTATCGGCGAAGTGTCACAAAGAAATGGGCTGAAATTTGTTTTTATAGTTTTAAACCGTGCATTTATAATGTACAAAATAATGTTAATACATTATTTCTTCGCCTAAAAACTTTTAACTGTAATTTTTTTTTGTTGACAAAGTTAAGTGTTTGGTAAAATTGGACTAAAATTTAAGGCAATAAACCCCTATAAACTGTTATAGCTGTATCATCAGAAAGCTCACCCTATGTTAGTTAAGTTTTATTACCAATTATATAGCTACAATTTTGTGCCGAAATATCTAAATACGAAAGAAAGGGTGCAATAAATTGTGAGTAACATCAAACGCCGCCGCACATGCAAGTTTGCAGAAAACAGTTTGGGGAAAAAAACTCACCATTTCGCTAAGAGCACTCGAGGTGATACGGTCACATTCTGTATCCGTACAGTTTTCGTTAGTTATGGCTCTTCCCATAGACGATACACCTCCGCTACCATTTAAAATAATACCAGTTTCTGACGGACCTGGACCGCACCTAGGATGCCAAATAGCACCACCTTGCAGATACATCTCTTCTCCATCACCAAATGGATCACCACATTTGGTGCACCGAGCACAAGTTGGATGAAAGTGATGATTATCACCAGCTTGCAGCACCTTTCCGCTGATAAAGCGATTGCAGTAAGCACACTTAACTCCAAAAGATTTTTGGTAGCATTTCTCACAATAAGGAACACCATCTTTACCCATGTATTCGCCATTAAGCACAGAATTGCAAGCTTTGCAACGAAAGCACCAGACGTGCCACTGCCGATCGAGAGCCACTAATGCCTGACCCTCTTTGAGAAGCTCACCGCAGCCGGCACAATCGTTTGGGTCGTAACCCTCTTTCATGTGCGCCTTATCCGAGATAACACCGCTAGTCATCTGTTGATGTGCTGTAGCTTTTGTTGGACTTTCAGCTACTGGAACCGGGGAAGCGGCACTCTCATTACGGATGTTATTTCCAGTCTGCTGATGTACTGGCGAGGACGTATTGCCTGCAACACACACCTCGCACAAAACTTCCTTACCCGTGTTCGTCACCTGGAATAAAATTCAATAAGATATCTGACCAAAAACAAAAAACACACACACTTATAACGAACCTTGCTGCCTGACTTGAACGGCTGACTGCACTTGGAGCACGTGAAGCATTTCTGATGATAGGTGTTTCCCATAGTCGACACCACCTCACCTTCGACATACTTCTGGCAAGAGGCACACTTGGTGCCGTACAATCTCTGATAATCAGGAATGCAAAAATAAGCACTGTCTTTGGTAAAGAACCCTCCGGTTGCCAAGGACTTTTTACACTGGCAGCATTGGAAGCAAGTCTTGTGAAAATGCTTGTCGGCCACACGGAGCACTTCTCCTGAACACTTTTTATCGCATTTCGCACAATATATCTTTTGCTTACCTGGAATAGAAATAAAAGCATTGTCAGTAAAAGTTGAACGAAGGAGGCAGGAGACTAGAAATAAGTGACACTTGTCCAGTTAACAAATTTTAACATTTGTTTAAGGTAATATATGAGTTCTAAAGACAAAAAAAGAAAAACATTTTTCTCGGAAACAACATACTTATCTACAAAAAATGTGTTTGGATAATATTACATATAGTCGCTCTTGTACCCACTTGGTGTAGCGCTATGCTTTGTTGATTGGTTTTTTTTGATGCCATTGTTTGGGGGAAATCAAGCTGTCTGAATCTTCATCAATTGTTTTTTTCCATAACTTCATGATGATTAAATAAGTTACTTTTTCTAATGACAAAATGTTCAGAAATGGAGAAACCACGAACAAATGTGCATAAGACCGACGATATAGTGACTGCCATGTTACAATTGTTATTATTACTATGGTTACTTAGTTTATCATCGTTGCCCAGATAACAATTTCACATAAAAAGGCATTGAGTAAGTACAGCTTTTAAAAGGGAATTTATGTAGAGAGGAAAAATTTAGAATTACTTGAAATAATCATAAAATAAGTTTTGTACACAGTTGATACAAAGGATTAAAGGTGTTGAAATGTCAAATAGCACCACCTTGCAGGTATATTTCTTCTCCATCACCAAACGGATCAGTAAGCACACTTAACTCCAAAAGAGTAGGGAACACCGTCTTTACCCACGTACTCGCCTTTTTTTTTTGTGAAATGGGTGTAAGTTTACTGAATATAAAAGTAGAATAAAGCTCTGCAAAGAACCAGCCAATCATACTAGTTATGTGTTGTTATTTTTTCTTACATCAACTTGTATCGGTTTCGCTCTCTAAGCATGGAGTATGCATGGAATATTTCTCTTTTACATAACGGTAGAACATGAATGAGAAAGTGAAATTATCAAGCACCAAGAATACTAGTTTGAGAACATACGCAACAAACAGATATATTGGTAAAATTGTTATCTCTAATTGGAACATCTGGATATGTGAAGTCAAAAACATAAAGAATAAAGAACGAATTATTTCAATAAAACAATAAAAGAAACACTTTATATAAGTGCAATGCATTCAAGTTTTAAATTTATTTTATAAAAAAAAAATAAACATAAAAAAGGCATTTTTGTTGACAACTTAATGATAAAAATAAATTAATAAATGTGGCACAACTACCTTATATAAAGCTATCAATTCACAGAATCCATATCCATTACACCATTACTTTTTTTAGTAGAAAAAGGTAAAGCACGAGATTAACACAAAGAAAACTATCTGGAATTTCCATTTTGAATGGATATATCCATTTAAAAAAAAGTTAAATCAGTTACTCTGAAAAGCTTACACTGCAATGAGAGCCAGAGAAAGAGATGATGCGCTCTCTGCTCAATCCAAAACATGTAAGCATAAGTTAAGCTCTACTCGTTGTATTTGTATCAATAATATCAAATTCTTATTTGTTTTATCTGTTTGTACAGGTAGAATGGATGGTTCTCTGCAGACCTTTATTGTCTACAACAATGCCAACAGAAAAATAAGAGGCTCCAAGAAAGATGAAGCGCTGGAGAGACAAGCAAAAGCAGACATTCACCAGAAGAAGGTTATGCTCTCAATCTTGTGGTTTTAAAGGAGCTTTTGCCACATAATAGAACCATAAATTGGTTCTATTATGGTTCATCGCTACAGAATTTAAGCGATGAGCTGGTCAATCGGAATGGGGTGGTTTTCCCAGCACAATAATGCCAGGCCTCATACGAGTTTGGTGATTCGCCAAAAATTGCTCGAGTTCGGATGGAATATTTTGCCCCATCTACTCTATAGCCCAGATATTACGCCCTTGGATTACCATATGTTTCGCTTTCTGCAAAACTTACTAAATGTTAAGACCTATGGCAGTGAGGACTTTATCAAACAGAACCTTGAGAGGTTCTTTGTAGAGAAGAGTGGAGACTTTTACCTGCGCGAAATAATGACTCACCCTGTATTTCAATTTAATATCAACTTTGTTTTTTAGGAAAATTGTGTGTCCATTAGCTAGGCCGAAAAACAATATTATTAAAATTAATTAGCTATCCCAGAAATTTTGTTTCTATTTTCTTCTTGATATTCTTGATATGTGAAGGTTTTATAAGTTACAATAAAGTTATTTTCAATTTATATTCTCTTAAAAAATCTTGTTACCAACATAAACACAGTTTGACTTGCATTTACGATTTTTGTTTAACAAATATGTATTTGTTTTTCATCCGTACAGCGATTCACTTAAAATGTATAATCTCTGAACAAATACATTTTTTATCACTATATTCAATTAAAATCACACGTACACAACAGTGCCGCATTAAACCATGAAACCGACATGTGAGCTTATGAGTTTTTGGGGCGCCAAGTAAATACAAGGCAGAAAAAAAAAATGTTTGACAAAAAAATCATAAAGCCGGTCAGGTCAATACACGTCATTGTGAAGGAATTTGACACTTTTTCTGAAATTATATTAAAGTTAAAAGCAAAAAGTTATAGCAGTTATAGCAAAGTTATAATTAGAGAAATAATCTTTCTCTAAAAAGATACAGGGTGTCCGGACTTGAGACGTTAATCCGCTAAGGGGTTATTGTTTGGCTTGTTTGAGCAAAAAATTTTATGGCAGGGCTATCTATTTTCAACATCCACTGAGATACAGTTTGTTTAAAAAATTTGTTCGGTAAAGTAGGTGCTACCAAAGATAATACTATAGCCTCCAAAGTATTAGACCTACAATAAACCTGATATAGTTTCTGGAGAGGATATTAACCAGGATTTGTTTCGGTACCATAACATTTGGAAACTGTATTCAGAGTGTGGAGATATAGATTCGCAAATTCAAAATTTTTTTAATTTTTTAAAAAATTGTTTACAAAAGTAGGTTTTTTTTCGAAAATTTGCACTATTATTTTTATTTTTGTTTTATTTTCTACTGATACCCCTGCAAATATTCTGCATTTTAACCAAATCGCATTTAGTTCGTAAAAAGTTAAAAAAAAAGATCTTATTTATTTTTATTTATTTATTTATTAATTATTCGACAACGGAGCTAACAAGACATAAGTCTTATGGCAAGCACCGTAGCAAGTAGATGAAATTTTTAGTGACAAATTTTATAAGAAAAATAGAGTTAAATAGCCTTGAATGACCGTAAACATAACATAAATTATGTATAATAAAGAACAGAAAAATAATTTTAATTTTAGTAATAAGTTAACATAAATTAAGATAAAATGTTTTATACAAGCTTAGATTAGTTTTAATTTACATTAAAATTTTATTAGAGATAAATTTAAATTAAAGTTGAAATAAAGATTAATATAAAGAGTTCATAGAAAATTGTATGATAGTTATATGCAAGTGAAAGTTTAAACAGACAATCCATATTGAAATTTAAGTGGAACTAAGCTATACGATTGTAGTACGAATGCGATCGAATCTATTTTTAAATGTATTTGAGAAGTGAATACCTTAGAAGCATGGATCTTCATGGACGTGTAAAATAATTCATCAGTTAATGTTTAAATTGCGTTGCATTTTTAATTTGCTGAATGTGATTGGGGAGCGAGTTCCAGAGACGAATTGTGTGGACAAAAAACTGGCGCTCAGACGTAAGGCAAGTATGTCTTGGTTGGACGAAATTAATGCCGTGATAAGAGCGTAGGAAATGTAACCTTTTATATTAAAAGTTTAAAAAATCTCAATTTAGTTTGTTTATTTTGAAAGAAGGAAGATTCAGTTCTGAAAGTTTAAGCAAAATTGAGAGTGGCCAATGTTTAATATACAAGGTGTGCTTCAAAAGTTCCCGTGAAGACATTCACAATTTTTTACTATAATACACTCAATTTTGCTACTGTCATAACTTTTTTGCAGACAATTGGCTAGATAGTAGCTGGACAGTAGAATGCCATTTTGTATATTGAATGACAGGAGATATGAATATTTCAAGGAATTAATTGGAAATTGTTAATAATTTGATGACCTCTTATTTCTTAGAAGAAAATATATTAATAAAATATAAAATTTGTTGCCTTATGTCTTGCCAACTGTTTGGACGCCTCTTTACAGATACAGTATTTGACAACAAATACGTATTCTTCACTGTCTTAACAGCACTGTCTAATATAAATCATGGCTTAGAAAGGAACTTCTTTAATTGATCTGTCAAAATTTCATCTGTCAAAATTTCATGACATATAAGCCGAGATTTTAGAATATAGAAATAAATAATCAACATAAGCGTGAGGCATCCTCTTTTTTGGTGTTGGTTTACCCACACATAGAAAAATTCACACGGAGCCGTAGTCGGTTGCAGCAACTTAAGGGGTCATAACTTACAAATATATATTCAATAAAGCCGAATACAAATTTTGAATTGAAAAAAGCAACGTTCATAAATCATTTTATGTAAACATTTATGTATGGTAATTAAATGCCTTTAAAATGAATAGTTTTATGATTAGTTTTTGTTTTATAAAAATTTCGCGTTTTTAAAAAAATTTCAATTAAGGGAGGTCTTAGGCAAACAATCTTTTGAAAATCGAATTTTTTTAAATTGATTTTTGTTGTACAACTTTTCAAGAATATGTTAAAAAAAAAAATCAAATCAATTCCGCTTATAATACAGATTCTACAGCACTTAGACTCCGATGCGCCAGAGTACGAATGGATCAAACCGAAGAAGCTGTTAAAGCGTGTGATGATCGCTGTATGTGTGTATGAATATGTGCAAAGAATATGTGTGTATGGAATGTTTCTATGCATATATACTATATAAACTATACCTTGCATAGGAAAAAAAATATTTAATTGCCAGTTTTGTTTTGGAGTTTGACCGCTTGTAAGGTTTTAAAGTTTGAAGCTTTTAATGCGTTATTCCCGAAACAAACTTTTTCAAAACGGCCCACACTACTGCAAGCAAACTAATCGACCGATTTTAATTTCTTTTTTCTTCAACTGTTTGTAATGTTATTCTAAACATCTTTTGCCAAAATGAGCGTCTTTGAAAAATTTTTCTAGTTTTTACACGCAACAATATGGTCAAAAGTGACGTAAATTTTCCGAATATTTTTTCTACGATTCATAATTTTCCATATTTTCATTCCATTTTGGTAAAAGATGTGCATTCAGAGGTCTATTTTCGGATGCATTTTTTTGTTTTTTTTCAGACAGTCTGGAGTCACGCTATGATGTGGGCCGATTTTCACCTTCTTTGAAGGACATCAACTTCAGCGCCATCTTTATATATAAAAACTATTTGTTAAGAAACAAAACAATTTTTTTTACTTATACTAATGATATAAAACTAACATGCAAATCGAATTTTTTGTATATACAGGGTGTCCCGCAATTGAGTGCAACTATTTACGGAGCTGAAAGGTTATGTCGAGCTGAGCAAAAAAATGATAAATAATGGCATTACAATTAGTTATGCAGTAGATAATATCATTGTTTTCTAACAAGTATAATTTTTTTAGTACAGCCAACTTTTTTATTTTTAAAGATATGTTTATGTTTTTGTGCCATTGAAAAGAAAATTATATAAAATGCAAAATTGATCTAAAAAAAAAATTTCATTTATTACACAAAATTCTGAGAAATTTGCACTCAAAGTTGAAATTTGGTTATTTGAACCGATTGATTTCTTCATCACACGATCACAGCTCGGTAACGATTAAGTGGGTGGGGTTTGTTGATATACCGTTGGAAAGGTGACTTCATTGTCTTTAAAATGAGCTATCAAAATAAGTTATGTAAGTTAGTTTTTCTGCTAGAAACAATAATGTGAATCAAAGTCGTGAAATATTAATTAACCCTGTAGCTCCTAAGAATGTGAAAATATACCTTCCCCTCCCATACAATTTTTTGGTCAGTTCGACATAAACTTTCAGCTCCGTAAATAATTGCACTCAATTGCGGGACACCCTGTATAATAAACTTTTTTAGAAAACATCTTCTAAAAGTTGCATTAATTTCAACTGTATTGCCTAAAACTTCCCTTAATGATTTGAGTACAATATTATAGTGCACGGAAGGCTTAATATGACCATCTAATAAACTATCTTCAATGAGGGATTGTTGTGAATTAATTACAATTCGATTGTAATATATTTTATGCAAAATAGATTCGTTTTTATAAAGCAATTTTATTTGAACACGAAGTTCTTTTTCAGCAAGTATGCAGATAGTTTCCACCGATTTAGATGGAATTTTCAAATACCCCTTCCAAAAAGCGCACGTATCTATTGAAATGTCATATCCAGAGAGCGTGAAAATCTGAAAATAAGTACAAAAAATAGCTTAAATTACATAATATACTCAGGGGACTTCTTCCCCCAAGTTTTATCGCCTTAAAAGAAAAATAGATATGCCCCTGCAGTTTGATTCTCATTTTGACAATCAAAATGGATGAAAAATGTCGGCAAAACGCCAAGCTTTTATTTTCACTTTTTTACATATTTCTAATTGGAAAAATTATAACTTCTAATGGGAATTTACTTAAATTTTTAATTTTTAGCAAATTTTGGCGATGACAATCACTTTTTAATAAATAAATTTAATTTTTAGCAAAGTAAACAAACTTTCCACTTTCAACGTCAAAAAAAAAAAATTGCTTCAACACACACTGTATACAAGATTACCAGTTATGTGGGAAAAATCCCATTCGTGGAAATTTTTAATTGCCCTTGGGAATTTGTTTTATGAAAATTCCCATGGTATTTTTTAATTCAGCGTGGTATTTTTTAATTGCCGTGGGAACTTGGGAATTTTTTTTTTCAAATATTTTTTTCACATTAAGCAAAACTTCATATGCAATCATTGCCATTATACGCATTAAACGCTCTGTTTACACCACGATTTTATGCCGTATGTTACCTTTGTAAAATTCCTTAAATTTTTGGTGATGCAAAATACGCTTCTGTAAATATATCGCTCTTATGCTATGAACATCATAAATACGGCGTTAATTGAATACCACTATTATATCTTTGGTTTTTTAGTTGTAAAGGCTTAGAGTAAACGAAGTGTTACGACCTTGTGCGTACGTTTTCTATTTCTTATTACAAAATGCTTTCTGAACATCTCCAGATTTTCCGAAAATTTTGATTTATTGTGGGATTTTTAAATGCATATGTGATTTTTGGTGGTATTTTTTAAAAGCGCGGTATTTTTGTGGTAATTTTTAATGATCGTGGGATTTTTTGTGGTATTTTTTAATTGCGGTGGGAATTTTTTGTTTATTTTGACCGTGGAAGTTTTGGTGGTATTTAATTTGTGGTACTGTGGGAAAAAGGTAATTTTCGTTTTTTGTTTTAAATTTGGTATAAGCATGGCAGAATTATAAGGTAGGGACGACTCGGAGAGAAATGGAGTAGAAAGCATAATAAAGCGAAATTGGTGTCAAAATCAGCTGTTCATCGCGAATTTATTTATGCTCACGTTTCGCAGTTGTTTTTAGGTTAAAACTGTTATAGGGTTTTTTTTTTGCAATTTTAAGACTTCTTTCACATTTTATAGTTTTTATTACACTTTTTTATAATATTTTCACTCAAATTAGCACAAATTTAACACCCGCGACCGCACTGTTTGCAACTTGGAAACATAAAATATTTTCTTCATTTGCAATTACATATTTTCATATGTTATGTTGAACATATGTTCCTTCTCATTGTCCACTCTTCGTTGACGCGTGAGAGCACTCAGCGAAGCGGCCCTACCTTATCATTGTATCATGGGTATAACTTTCATGGGATGAGGATGAAAGTGCGAGTCCTCCCAGAAAAGCCGTGAAAGAAAGGAACATGGAGTTGAGTGTATCCGCACCATCGATTTATCGCATTCTAATCGAGCATTTGAGCCTACGAAATGTGTGTGCACGTTTTGCTCTGCACAAATTTACTGACCAAAAAACATGATTTAGGATTTAACAAGATTGATTTATAAGGTTGTCGCAGGGCTGATCGCACTCTCTTCTCAGTACCCATAATTGTCAAAACCAGCCAAGTTTGCGAATGACTACGAAAGCAGATTTAATGTTTTAATTTGAAAAAAAAAAAATGCAAATGGAATGCAGATTTCAGCCGCTGAAACCACTGAAACCACTGCCGTTTAGATATTTTTCATTGCAGCAACGAGTTTTATTAAATTTATTCAATTTTAAATAGAAAACATCCCCATACGAACTACGTTTCATTTATTAAGAATAAAATATCGTATAGTTTGTAAATATTAAAGAAGGCAAGAACCGGGGTGGCTCAACACAATGATAACTTCAACAAAGAACATATTATTTGGGAGGATCTTTTTTGTTTTGTTTTTGAAGAATTTCATTCAACTGATCAACTCGTTTAATGATTTCAACCATGATACAATAATTTACAAGGTAGCCTTGACAACTACTTTTTTTCTCACGAGCGGCGATCGGGAGTTGTCAAATCAATACAAAGTTTAACTTTTCATCTGTTTTGCTGCTTCTTCGTTTTCTCTTTTCAATGTGTTTTTGACAACTCCAAATCGCCAACAGAACCGTCACTTCTACCTTGTAAATCATTATACCATGATTTCAACTACGTTTCATCCAAATTTAAACGAAAACAAGTTGAGACTTTGTTATCGCACCATGGTATGTATTGTACACACAGCAGAAATAAAAAAGGCACATTTAGCAACAAAAGAAACAAGGAAAATATTTTTTTTTAATGCGCAAATAAATATTTTTACTAATTGAGAGAATAGATTCAGTTAACAAGTTTATTTTAAAGTGTGATATCGCATAGAATTCAAATAAGTTTGGACAATGGGCTTTAATTAGATGTTATGCACTAATTAAAAATGCTTCCTTCCTGTGTATCTGCATCTGTGTTCCCATACTAATGAAAGTTGTTATAAGTGTAAAGTAGCACATGATACTAATTCATCTCAATTGAAGTGTATTATAAAGAAGTATGTACTTTGTTTAAGGCTGTTTTATTAAGAAAATGATGAAAATATGTATATAACTGTATTTTATAAATATTTTTTTTTCATTTACACACAAAGTCTGGATCACGCTTCTAGTGTGATCTTAGACGAAGTTATGAAACAAAAACGGAAGAATTTTTCTTAGAGCTTATTTGAATATTTAAAACTTAAAAGAATAATTTTTTAAAATATACAATGTTATAATTGGGCTGTTATTGTTTGTCAACACAGATTTATAGGAACTCTATCTATAAGGTCTTTATTGAGGGTACCGTAAATTGATTTCCACCAATTTTTGAGGTAAAAAGTATAATATCTTGGGAGGTTGCTAGTAGGTCAAAAGTCAACGAATTGGCAAAATAGAGGAAGAAATTAACTCTGGGTAATTTGGAATATTTGGAGTGGCGGCCGTGGCGTAGTGGGTAGAGTGTGTGACTCTTATGCCAGAGAACCCAGGTTCGAATCCTCCATCTGACACAGAAAATTTTTTCAATTGAATTAATTTTTCTGTTCGGCCGCCACCTCTCTGCAGACAATGGCAAACTTCAGAGAGTAAAAACTGGCATGAAAAGCTTCTTGAGAACATAAGCCGTTCGGAGTCGGCGTAAAACATGTAGGTCCAGTTCTCGATCATTTGTGTGCAAACATTTCACATCACACACAACACAATTGATCAAAAGAAGCTCGGTCAAAGTCCTTTCAAGGGCTGAAATGGCCATTTCGTTTTTTTTTTTTTTTTAATTTGGAATATGCAGAATCTCCTTTTGGAGCTTTATAACTGCAGGTGTCCTTAAAAAAAATATATATAATATTTATATATATAGACATGTATATTATAAAATAGACAAGTTCTCATTCGCGAGTTATAATTATCGAGACCAATAATTTTTTAATAATGAAAACTCCTGTGACCCGTCGTGGACCCACAGAGCGTAACCTGCGAAAATAGTTAAAGTATGCCGTGTTGAGTACTTATTATGCAAATATTACAAATAGAACTGTATGTTTTTTGTCGAAGGATAGAGAATGATAATGTGTGTGTTCGTTGTTTGAGGCCTTAATGTAGTGTAGGTGTTTGCGTTCATGTACACAAACATATACGCTACAGAATGAAAATTTATGTCATCTACGGTACACTAAAGTATAGTATCGGTAGTTTTTGTACACTGCACTTAAAACTTGTATAAAGTTGTACCTTTACATCAGATACACCACACTAATCAGTTAAATTGCAGAAAATAAATTAATACTTGCTAGATTTTGTTCTCCCAGATGTCGAAAAGATTTCCTAAAAAAATATCCTAAAAAAATTATGGTTTTTATCTTTATGACAGAATTTTTACAAGGAGTAAGGATTAAAGACTGACTTTAAAAAATATACAGATGTCATTTGTAGCAAATTTCATTTGATCTCCATATTATTATATTTCATTGATTCCTTTTGAATGAAAAATAGTTTTGGAAAATGCAAGTGCTTAAAAAGACTTTAAGGACCTTTTAAAAACAAAAAAACTGATGTTCTAGCAAAAAACTGAGCATGCAGTCTTGCTAAACTTGACCTTTAGATTTGCGTATAAATTGATTCTTCCCGATGTGTTAATAGTGTTGTAGAACGGTGTTATTTGAAGAATCGTTGCTACACTCGAGTGACGAAATGGATTACCAATCCAAGATATAGAAAGAATTTGGCTGACATCACTTTTCTTAACCTTCGCCTTACCAATACCCACCCGGGTGACCTTTTCGTATTTAATTTCTTATTATCTCCCCCGGTTTTAGTTCAATCTAAAAAACGCATCGGACTCACTGAACAAATTCTTAATTTATTTAAATAATGTATTCAAAATTATTCTTTCATGTTTCTTTATATCTTTCTTTTTTAAATTTGTCTTTTTATCTACGTGGATTAAAAGGATTAGCAATACCCACCTGGGTGACCGCAATGAAATATGTTGGCTTTCTAATTAGATTGCCTTGAAAACGGATAGAAAACGTAAATATGTACATATGTAAAGGTTTATTTGATTCCATATTTGTATTCTGTATGTAGATTTCATGCAAAAGAGATGTATTCACGATCTGGTGGAGTGGAAAGAAAATCACTGAAAATGTGTCAGGCGCATATTGTTCTGGCTACGATTTTCACCCGATATGAATTCAATTATTGATGTAGATTGACCGAGATGACAATTTTTGCACATAGTTTGACTGACACAAATGGTTTTGCACAAACGGGTTTTATACAACTGATAAAATATGCGTGAAATTCACTGAAAAATTTAATTTCTACTATTGTATTCTAATCTAAAATCGCAAAATAAAAGTATGAACTCTACCGCTCATTTCTTTTTTTTCAGAATGAAATTCACTAGACGAAAATTCCGAAAGAACTGATTTATCGCAACAATTGACAATCAGCACAATATTGCAAAAATATTGTGTTTTCATAATAAAAAATTCAAATTTTTGTATTTAATTCCCAATTTAGACATGTCGATATGACGATTTTTCCCACCGATTTTCAGTTTGTGAACGCAGTAGCCGAAGAGAAGGCGAGAATTAAAATCGTCCAAAAAATCGTTCGTACCAGCGATTTTGCGACGATTTAGCATTCTTACTCTTTCACTCACATGAAAAAATAGTGTCTAAAAGCAATGGACGACGAAACAGCGAAACAAAAGAAAAAATAAGAAAATAGGGGAGAGAAATCGTCGTCATATCGGCATGTCTAAATTGGGACTAAGTTAAATTTTGAGTGCTTTTTATTTACAGTTATACGTATTAGACTAGCGTAGACCTGATTTTAGGGGGAGATATATTAATTTTTAGCCTTTATTCTCTACGCAGCTTATGATATGTTTTTTAATACCACCCTCATTACCCTTTATTACAATTGGGACATATCTCCTTATTTACCCCTTGCTGAGAAAGATAAAGATAAAAAAAAAATTTGGCTGACATTACTTTTCTTAAGACATCGGTTTTTGTAGACCCTTTACAAGTAAAACCAATAAATTTAAATAAAATTCCAAATAAATTTTATGTTAGAGCTAAAAGTTTTTTGACAAATAACATTTCAAAGTAAACAAAATTAAGACCAAAATAACACCAAGAGCGAATATTGTAACTTAAGTAATATATAAACATATTTTCAAATCATGAGCAACTTTCTGTCTACGGAAGATAATAAGTAAACCGATAAGAAACATTTGTAATATAAAACTAAAATACTTTCGGAATAATTGCAAACAAAATTGATTTGTTTGCCACGATATTGAATTGAAGCAATAAAGTGATTTTACTGAAGCCAAATATTATAAACTAGAGTACGCCAGTGGTCGAAACTCGACCCTTTCGTCATACCACTACCGAGCGACGCCGGTTATTCCAGCTAGCATTTTCCCCTACTCTGATTCATTAAAAAAAAAATAATTAAAATCGGTTGAGAAACACCCTGAATGCTTAACCACCCCCGAGCAAAGCCAGGTATTCCAACTAGCATTTTTCTTTAAAAATTCGTCGGTGCTCCCCCTACTCTGATTCATTTAAAAAAAAAAAATATTTTCTAAAAATATTAAATAACAAAATGTATACAGCTTACAGGAAGGTAAACAACATCTTAATCTTTCAGATAATCTTCTTTTCTTAGGTTCAAATTGGCTTCGATGCGACTAATTAGAAGTAAAAAAAAAACGAAAAAATAAGACAATAATATACGTAGAAATAAATAATGTTTTTTGCAATACTCTTTAAACCTGATAAACAACTGAAGCAACAACAATGTTTGTTCAGCTCTTCATGTAGATATATTTTGTAAGAGCGAAATTCTGGTATTCATTGTCGACTGATGATGTCACACAACCTCGACATAGGAACTCTAAAAGCGAGAGACTAACTTCAACATCATTAACTTTCATGCTTGTGTATGAGCTGGCACCCAATTAACAACATGAAATATGAAAACATTTTTTCGGCATAACTTTAAGCATTGAAATAAATAGCTTTATACGCCTTTCGTATATAAAACAAAAAACAAATAAAAAGAGAAATAGTAAAGACATACCTAAATTTAATTCGCTATTGAGGGGAATAGACAAAGTTATATAATTTTTCATATACAATAATTTTTGCTGATAACAACTTGAGGAACTCCTCACTACGTGAGTGATTATTAATTTAATCAAACACTTACCTCGCGATTCGTGCCACAAAGAAAAGAAATGGATACTCTCTGTAACTATGGTATCTTTATAGCTATATAACAGGGACGGGTAACGAAGCACTCTTCATTTTTATGATTGTATTTTTAATTCGATGCACCACATTGGAATAACCTACTTTCAAAATAGGGGTTAACACGCTTTGCTTATTAAAAGTGAAAAAAAAAAATAATAATAAAACTGTTATGGTTTCAGCAGAAAGAAGAAATGGCATCTATACATAAAAGCATGCATGAGGAAATTATGTTGTAGGTTTCGTTGTGTGCGCACGTCTGCATGCTAGATTGAAGCAAAATAAATAACTTCTCATTCACTTTCAATTCATATTATTGAGTTCTATTTTAATCATTTCGACAAAAAAAAAAATAAAAATTAATACGGCAGAAACTTTTAATTTTGGAAGATATTATGAAAACGCATAGAAAATAAATGTTTCTACACACTACTGATGAGCTTGAACTGTGTTACTCAGAGAAATTTTTCGAAGTAATTAATTAGAATCAAGACATCCCAAATTAAATGATTTTCTGATTATTTGTGCCCATAAATTACATAGAAAAGAATGTGTGAATCTTTCCTTATGCGGATTACACATCTGCGATCTCGTGTGCTACAAGGCAGCCATTTTCACACAAGTTCGCTAATTAAGCACCATATTCGCGAGTGTGACACACATGTTGACTTGTTGGCAAAAACGTTTGAATTGCTCCATGACACAAGTTAAAAAAAAAATAACAAAAACTACATACCTATGTGACATACTTATTCGAAAGCTTGCTGCTTCACACATGTTCAAAAATGGTCGCTGTGTGTCACACAAGACCGCAGATATATAATCCGTATTTGATTTAACAGAATTTTGGTGTGAAACGATGGCTGAGATCTTTAAATGCTTAAAACATTAGAGTTTAAATTGGACGATTTTACCCTTTACTGCATCGTATATCATATATGAACTTTACGGAGTTAAAATTCAATAGCTGCAGTTTTACAAAACAATCATCTTATACCAAAGGCTTAGTGTTTTTTTAACAACAAAATTGACTTTTTCACAAACAAAAAACGTTTAAAATTTTCTTAAATATTCTGAATTAAATTTTATTAGAACCATTGGATTAGTTCTATTTCATGATTTTGTTTGATTTGAATAGTTTCATTTGAATAGTTTGACACTATTTGGTGATTTCTGAAGTTTCTGACTTTATTTGAAAATTAATTTGAAAAGTCGTGATATTTTTTGTTTCATAGTGTTCTGTATTTTTTTTTTAAATGTATACAACGTAGATATAGTGTAATATAACATCCGTCGGAAGCACAGGAGTATACAGAAATATTCTACCGAGAAATATTTTTTACACATAAATCCAGAAAACTCGATTACAAATAATCTGACATCAAAAATGCATACAGATTCTCATAAATTTTTATAAAGTTTTGGCTATCTTCGGTATCGAAATCAAAAATTTTCTCAAAATGATAATAAAAATTTGTTTCAATACTTACATATGTGTTGAATAAACTTCCGGAAAAGGAATTCTATTACTTTTCCCATACTTCCAAACAAGAAAAAAAAAATTTCAACTTTTTAATTTTCATTAAAAAACCATGAACATATCACACTCTTGCTTTCACTCACTCATATTGTCAAGATCAACAAGCTTTTAGAACAATTTTAATCAAAATTAAAAGATATGTTTCATAATTTTTAGCTATTTAAAAAGGGAAACCCGTGGAAAACCAACCAAACTACCAAAACCCGTTTTACAAAAATAAAAGTACAAATTTTGGTACTGCTGCTTGCTCCCTCCCTCTTGGAAACAGCTTGTAATTTTACCACAATTTGGGTAAATCCAACACTTTTTTCGACATTTTTGGCATCTACCACTTTTACCACCTACTATTTGCATTTTTCCAAAATCCAAAATTTTTATTTTAGACTTAATTTGTTAATTTATATACAAATATTACTGCATAATAACTCCAATATTAGAAATTTTATTACAATAATATTTTTAATCCTTTTGGTACATAAAAGGAACTGTTTGAATAAAACTAATTAAGCATGAACAATTTCTTTACTTTTTATGCATTTTTTTTGTATGTCTTGCTGCAGATTTTATAAAATATTTTATAAAAAAAAATTTGTTAATTGCCCTTGGGAACTTTTTTTTTTTAATTCCCTAGGTATTTTCAATTCGGCGTGGTATTTTTTAATTAGCATGGGAATTCAGTAGTGGTATTTTTTAATTGCCGTAGGATTTTGGGAATTTTTTGACGTAGAATTACGTCTTACAGTGCAGTTTGTATGGGGGTATTTTCACAAATTTTTTCAAGGTCAGGCTAATGTTTTTTGAGGGACTTTTTAGGGTATAATACAGCCTCTAATGTTCATCGTACGAAGATAAAATGTATGCCAAAATATCAGTTTATCGTGCATAAAAGGAATATCCATATCAAAATATCAGTTATATCGTTATATAGCAAAAGAAAAGAAGAAAAATTCACATTTTTGTATGAGAAAAATGCATTGATGATTCAGTTGCTGCTGACTTTCTTATGCTTATTGCTTTAGTTCGTGCCGAAATCTCGAACGCAACATCGTGTTGTTTGTTGAATAGAATCGTTTAATGAATTTCTCAGAGCTTTACAAGCAACGCATACGTATATAGAGTGACCAGAGTGGAATATTATATTCCACTCTGGCATATTTTACCTTCGGTAAGCATATTATTTTTTTTCAAAAATATGCAGCATAAAAAGTGGAATATTTTTCAAATTCCTATATTTTTCAGAATTTATTGATTGATTTTAAAAAATGATTATTTTGTTGCTATCGACATTTTATATTTTATCTTTTCCAAACCACCTTGTAAAACGAAAAATAAATAGTTTGATTTTTTGTGTTTGAACCTGGCTATATATTAAAAAAAAAATTGTTGCAATTCCTACCAAATAATTGATAGCTTAATAAAGAAATTTAAGACTACGAATTTCTATGATAATAATACAAGCAACAATTTAAGTATTAATCCCCAAGATGTGCCTTAATTTTAATTTTGTACATTGTATATCGTTAATTTTGATCCAAAAAATCATAACATTTTTAATTTTTCATAGGAGAAGCCAAAAACAATTTTAAAAAGCACATATATTAAATTTAAAAGTCGTCCCCTCTTCTTAATTTCGTTTATAAAATAGAATCTTTGAATATTTGTCCAAAGAATGGCTTTAAAATTGGAAACATGTCCAATTTTAAAACGATTTTGGCTTCTCTTGTAAAAAATAAAAATTGTTGTTACGGCTTTTTAGATTTAAGGTGACGATATTTAATACACCTATTTGTGTTTTAAAAATTAAGTTTATTCTGTGAGAAAAAAAATAAATAACTATTTTTAAGAGAATATAATTCTTGAAAAGACTTGTAAAGTACAAATTAACTGATATATGTATATTTGTTAACATCTTATTAATGTAATTTTATTAGTATTAACTTATGTTTTATAAATTCTGATTGTTCTAAATTTTAAAGTCTGATAATAATCAACACATAGATGCTTTTAAACTTGCTTTTGTGTTTCTTTTATATCTATAATCAATAGTGTTTATATGCTTCTTTTAGATTGAAAGCGGAATATTTTTGTGGAATATAAAAATTGTAAGTGGAATATTTAGCATATATTTTTTAAAAAAAAAACTTCTGGTCCACTGTACGTATATAAATGCTTGCGCCGCTAAGATTTCAGCCTGCTGGCAGACTCCAATCAGTTAGGGTAGCGTCGCTTTGTCCGACTAATGCCTGAGAAAATTAGACGTTGCAGTACGAAGAAGCGATGCATAGTTCATGATCATAACGCAAAGCTACTACATATTAACCATTATATAAATCAAGAATCGTTTAACGAATATTGTTCAGTAACAGCTTGTGTTGTTATTAAAACGTATGTATGAAATATTTGCATAGTGAACTTGGCTACACTGAACAAATTTTTTCCTTCAACAGCGTACTACCCAGTGAAAAAAATGCCGCTGCCTGTTCGCTGTCAAAAAACTTAATGTACTTCTTATGGCAATTTTGTTTTCGTTTTTGCAGCATACTGAGCTTTACCTTTACCATGGTTATTTTCGTGGTATTAAATTTATTGTACTGTGGAAAAAGGTAATTTCCGTGGGAATTGTGACGAATTTTAACTGGCAATCTTGATTGGACCGATAAACCTACAATAGTTTTTAGTGTATCCAACAACCCTCAGTTACTTAACTTTTGAACGTATATTACATGTGCAACCAAAATATTTTTTAACTGACCAGTTACCTAACTATTAGTTAGTCCCATGTTCGACATGCCGATATGACAACGATTTCTCTCACCGATTTTTAGTTTGTGGACGCAGTAGCCGAAGAGAAATCGTTCGTAACAGCGATTTTGCGACGATTTATCGTTCTTACTCTTTCACTCACACGAAAAAATAGTGAAACAGCAAGCAAACGTCGTTCGGCAAAATCGTCGTGCCTAAAAGCAATGGACGACGAAACAGCGAAAAAAAAGAAAAGATAATAAAATCGGTGAAAAAATATCGGCATGTCTAACCTGGGACTTACTTTACCCAAGACTTTTATGCAACCAGACCATGTCACTAGCCAGAATACAAAATGTTTTAAGCTAAAAGAAAAAATCACCGAACTACCACCTTTAGAAAAATGCTTTGAAAAACTCATGATACAATAATAAGGTAGGCACGCTTAGCTGAGTGCCCTCACGCGTCAACGAAAAGTGGATAATGAAAAGGTAGTTATATGTCAAAATGACGAATTTCGTAGAAATTGCAAATGAAGAAAATATTTTATGTTTCCAACTTGCAAACAGTGCGGTCGCGAGTATTAAATTTGTGATAATTTGAGTGAAAATATAAAAAAAGTGTAATAAAAACTATAAAATGTGAAAGAAGTCTTAAAATTGCAAAAAAAAAACCTGTAACAGTTTTAACCTAAAAACAACTGCGAAACGTGAGCATAAAGAAATTCGCGATGAACAGCTGATTTTGAAATCTATCTCCCATTATTCTGCTTTCTACTCCATTCCTCTCCAAGTCAGCCTTACCTTATAATTCTACCATGGAAAAACTGAAAAAATGTTACATTACTGCATCGATTATCATATCAATGGTTAAAGACGGATTCACTGACCACCTTCAGCAAGTTTGGCACGTTTTTTTTTATATGAAGTTTTTGCGCTATCCGCTCAGTGAGAGAGACTGGCTGCACGCTCTTCAACTCGATTAACATTATTTTCCGAAATCTACAGAATCGTCGACTCCGATACTTGGAAGAGTTAGTGAACACACCAATGCTAGACTGGATGTTCATAAAAAACACAGGATGGTTTAAGGAACAAATCGGAAAATGGTACCACAAACATAAAAAGGGAAAGTACC
This sequence comes from Coremacera marginata, assembly GCA_914767935.1. Lineage (NCBI taxonomy): Eukaryota > Metazoa > Arthropoda > Insecta > Diptera > Sciomyzidae > Coremacera > Coremacera marginata. Next base: position 250,482,284 of record OU612043.1, read on the forward strand.
GGTAACGATGCACGACACTACTTACCTAAGCTTATCTAACCATCTTTTAATTTTTGCAAAAACTTGCTGAAGGTGGTCAGTGAATCCACCTTAAGCTTACAAATTTGATAGAGCACTTTTACCGGCAAAGAGTTATCTGCATTTTTCAAACCATATGAAAATATTATTTTCATTACGTTAAATTATTGTAGGTAGAAAACCATTGGAAGCTGATCAGTAGTATTAGGCTGTGGCCAAATTACGCGATTTGACCACGATGGCGGTTCCGCACTCGCAACAAACGCGTAATATGGCTCCTCTCATTTGAACGCATGCAAATTTCAATATTAAAAACGCGAATCTAGCATTGCCACCGCGCTGAAACCGCGTAATATGACCGCAGCCTTAGGTACAAAGTTAAATTAAATAGTTTGTATTGAAGTGTATTGAAATTTTAAAATAAAATCAGCGTTATTGAAAATTTTAAATTTTGAATTTAACTCATTTTTCCCACTTAAATATCGATATTAGAAAATAATTTCCAATTCAGTTTAAAAAAATAATAAGCTAATAAGCAAATATAAAATAGTTATATTACGAATTGAAGCTTCGGAATATGTAAACAAAAGAACTAGTTTTTTCTAAAATAAAGAAAAGTAATGGTTGAATGGGATTATGTAATAAGAAACAAATATATTTTATATCTTTGAGTTGTAAACTTTTATTTATAAAAATAACCCCATCATTTTGTATCACGTATACGTACACCAACGATAAGCAAGACACGAGAAGCAATTGATTTTTGTATGGAATAAAGTAGTGATTCTCGTGTCTTGCTGATCGTTGGTGTGCTTATTTGCGATACAGAATGAAGGGGTAAATCTTACAAAAAAATTATTGAGGGTTATGAGAATTTTATAGACACTTTTGTTTATATCTTATTCAAGGTTATTATTGAAATTTTAAACTTGTTTGGTTCTTATCTATTAAAAATGTATTTAATTACTTTCTACTTGATATTTCTAAAATAGGTATTTGGCTGAGTTCCTAAATGCATTTATGCAAAGCATCAGTGACTTTTTCTTTGAATTGGTGCTTAGTTGATTCACCAAAACTGCGCAACTAGATTATTATTTTTAAGCTCGTTTTAGTTACGCAGTTTTAGTGAATCTACTTAGCACCATTTCAAAGAAAAAGTCACATGGTTTGCATAAATGCATTTAGGAACTAAAATAAAATAAAAAATAAAATAAAATACATTTATGTCAACTAACATCATTTAAAGTTTAAATCTTAACGCATTAAGTTTCAAGTCCTTCAGAAATCGTCCAATGCATCGGGTTAAAGATAGCAGGCAATCCTGCTCCAGCTTAACATTCACTTTCCTTTCACTACATCATTATTCTCTCAAATTCTTTAATTTGCAGTTTGTATCATTAAAGATACCACAGGTTCATATTACCTAAAACCTGTGCAATCATTATGTTAATAGTTTTTAATTGTTCTGAAGTGGGGTGAGTAAAATGGTTCTTTTACCTGTATTTTTGACATTCAAAATATATAAATAAAATCTTTACATGGAAGTCCCATTCATATATTATTACATATACAAGCTTCGTTGGTCAATCAATTGCAAACGAACAAACATTTAAGAACGACGAGAATGAATGATTAAAAACGGGAACGTGTGTGGTGATAGAGTGACGACGAGGTGACGGTGACGATATGGGCCATCAGTGAAGTGATATCATACTTCGAAATTCGAACAAAGAACAATTTTCCAATTTGTTTTTCGATTCTAATAGGTAAGTTTCGAAGAAGCTAAACTATGTGTGGAGAAATAAAACAGGGAGTGGACTTTTGCGTTAGTGTGTGTATGGTTTCAAGTGATGCCGTGCAGCAAGATAATTAGTACATTTTACTTTTTAGGAATGAGCTGAAATTTAATGTCATGGAGTACGAGAACTTAGAACGCTTTTTTTTAAGGCGCGTACTTCTTTGCGTGGCCACATAGAAAACTTACAAGCTCAAATAAATAGCTGTTAAACTACACAAAATTTAAAAATAAATTAGATTTATTTAACATATATGCTGTATTCCGTATCCACGGCGGGTATTTGTGTTTACTTTTTTTTATTTTATTAATTTAATTAAATTCAACATTAAAAATAGCTTAAAAGCCAATACGAATGTGTAGATTTAATATGTTATATGGCGAAAATTGACAAATTTTTACTAGATAAAAACGACTAACTTGTAATTAAAAATTCAATTTATTGTTATTTTACTTAAAAAAGATATTGTTTTATGCTTTTTTGGATACAATACAATACAAGTTTTGGACAATCAACTGTTTAAAATGAATTTTTGATTAGATACAATTTTTTGATACGTCTTTTTAAAGCTTAAAATAAGGCTTTTTAAATTTATGAAACTTTGTAGGCGCTTTTTTACAGAGCTTATATTAAGGCACCTTAAAAACAACGCATTCAAGCTTATAGACGCCGACAATAAGCTCCGTAATAAGCTCATGTGGGCTCATAGGTGGGATAAACTCACAGGTGGCATATTTTTGAACCATGCATTTGGTGTTGATTCACTTATTTAATATGACTAGGGCAGATGGCAAGAGAGAAGGGACAACTTTAAAGATTTATTTCGATTAAATTATTTATTTGTTTTATAATTAATTGCTACATAAAATAACTTTAAAAGTAGCCCATAATTTTAATTTTAATTTCATTTTTAGTTTTTATTTAACTTTTATAAATTAACAATTATATATTTTTTTAATGCCATTTCCAATTAAATTTGAAAATTCCAAAAAATAATAAATTTCTGATTATAAAAGACGGAACGGAACGTTGTTGAACGTTGAGAAATGCCACTTTGTAATGTATTAATTGATTTCTTATGTGAGAGTTTATAATAAGTTTGAACGGAGCGGCATGCGACTTTGAGATCTTCAGAATTCTGATTTTTCTGCTGCGTCCCATTTATTACCAGTTGCTGTAGTTTTATTTTTATGCATTTGTTTTGTTTAAAAGATTTTTGATAAAATTTGATTGCATTGATGCTTGGAATAAAATTAGAACATTTAATGTAATTTGTTGTGAAATAAAAAATATTTGAAAAAAAAATTCTTCTGCCGTTGCTATTCTAATCGCTACACCCTTCGTAAGAATTTCGCCACGCTATAATGACATAAGAACTTCGCACCGATCCGTCTATTATAATCAGGGCTTAAATAGTACAAAAATATAAGCATGATCGTTTCAATTGTGCTATGTTGATATAATGAAAATTTCTATCCTTAAGAGCCAGAATTTAACTAGTTGGCTACCAGGGTCTCAGGGAAAAACGTCCACTACGGTCCATGAAATTTTTTGACAATTGTCTTCAAAACCCAGCATGTGACAATGGGCTGTGGTAGCGAAACGTTGTCACACATATGTGACTACTGGTAGAGAACGAGTAAAAATACGATAGAAAACATTTTATCCGTAATGCTATTTACGATTTAATAAAGGCAATTGGTTCCATCTTAAAATGTAAACCTAAATTGTGAATAAAATCAGTCCAATTCTGAATGAAATCTAGCCCCCCCTCCCCCCGGGAATTGATAAAGGGAGTTTTCATTTTTTAGACAAGTGATAGTGCTTCCAAGTTTTTTTCTTATGATCTTGAAAACTGACTATGAATGCAAATATTTGCATTCAAATTTTTAAAAACTTCTGTTAATATTGTTCAAAATACGGAATTTCCCTTTTTTCAATTCCCGTGGAGATTTTATTCACAATTGGGCTGAATGAAATTATGACAATTTTAAAGTGTTTTTATTTTACGAACAGTTTTTATCAGCATCAAGATATATTAATCTATAGGTAGAAGTGACAGTTCTTTTGCCAACCATCATTTGTCAAAAACACAAGGAAAAATAGAAAATGAATTAGCAGAAAAAAGATGACATTAAACTTTGTACAGAATTTGACAAATTGATGGTCGGAGCTCTGAGAAAATAGCCAGTTGTCAAGGCTGCTTGTCTAATTGTATCATGATCAGCATATTCGTCAGCAACAAAATTTTTGGAACATTTTTATATATCAGTTGAGTACAGCCCATGGTATAATGATTTACAAGGTAGGAGTGACAGTTCTGTTGGCGATTTGGAGTTGTCAAAAACACATTGAAAAAGATAAAACGAAGAAGCGAAACGAAGATGAAAAGTTCAACTTAGTATTGATTTGACAACTCCCGATCGACGCTCGTGAGAAAAAAGGTAGTTGTCAAGGCTACCTTGTAAATTATTGTATCATGGTACAGCCATTAACACAACAGCATTGAACATTCAATACTTTTTCATAAACTTGTAGACTATCGCGATAGTTTCTAATTTCGAAGAGCATTGCCTGAAGGCTTGTATGTTTAACAAACGACTTTTTTCATCAACAGTAATGGTGACCGAATTTGTGATGTATTATAAGGAAGAAATTAATATAATAGCAAACACAGACTTATGTGTTATATGAAAATAGTTTCCTAACCCAAGTGCTTTCAATACTTTTTTTCCGTCACTACTATTATAAAAATTTTCAGCGCTGAACAAAGCTCACATCTGTTATTTGTTTGTTCTTTTCTTACCCATTGCAGTTCACCAAAATTTCAGTCGTTTCTTCTCGCTCACTAGTATACGCACAGTCTCCACCACTCAACACACACAGGCACGCTCTCGGGTCAATTCGAACCTTTTTTCTTTTCAGCTTTTCCAATTTGCAATTATGTACCACTAAATTTTTTCTTTTAATAGTTCGAATTTGGATTTTTTCACTTTAAATAATTTCAATATATTATGTATTATGTATGATCTGATTAAAACGCACTATATACAATCTTGACGATTTTTCTTGGTGCTTCACGATTGCATTTTCTTCGCTATTGGAATTTTACGAATATTCTTTTCAAGTGCCGAAAATAAAAACTTTTTTTGGTTCAGGCAGGTAAAACCGAACGGACACAGACTTGGCGAGTTAATTCACAAACAACACATTCGCACAAGGTACGAAACAACACTGAATCTATTGGATTTAACATCGAATTTTGAGTAGTAGACAATTCCAAAGTTCGAATCACATACACACATGTGTCATCTTTATATTTCTCCTTTTTCAGCGACTCCCAATCTTAAAAGAGGAGACAAGTCTGTTTAATTTTTTAAAATATTAATATAAATGTAAAAATATTAAAATAGTGATAGCTCACAAAGTTGTTGGCCTATAAAATAAACAAAATCAAGGCGGCTTTAAATTTAGTATAAGCATTTTTGATAGTTTTTCAATATAATTTGTTGTCAAATAATTTGCACTAAATTTAGAGCTGACTTTTATTTGTTTATGATTATGGGCCTTTGTCTTTGTCTAAAGGTAATTTAAGTTTAAAAAATATTTGGACATTTCAGCCCTTGAAAGAACTTTGTCCGAGCTTCTTATAATCAAATGAGTTGTGCGTGTCATATAATGTTTGTACACAAACGATCCAGAGCTGATCCTAAATATTGTATTGTGAAAGATTCTGTGCCAGATGGGATTTGAATCCGGGTCTGCCGGGATATTTAATTATCAATATTTTATTTTAAATTTCATTCATTCGTATACAATACATTTTTTAAGATATGAGCGTTTTTATGATTTTTTCGTGAAAAATTCAAAGTTTTCTGCTTGAGTTAACTTAATATGGGGAGATCACGATTTCCTGGGCTTTCCTGGGCTGGAACTTTCAAAATAATTAAGAATGGCAGAAGGAAAAATCGATTTATCGATTTGTATTAGAGTTATCGATTTTTTAAGATAATTTCCTTTCTATAAGATCTTTTAAGAAAATAACTTATATTTCTCTTAGTATACAATCGGAATTTATGGTTATGGTACCATTTTAAATTTAATAGAATAAGCTTTCAGAAATTGTTTATACAAACCAAATCCGTTTAGTATTTAAAATCTTATAGCTGCTTGTATGCAAAAGTAAAATATTTGCGTACCCAAGTGGAAATAATAGTGGAAATTCCTATAATTTCTTGCATGTTCGTATTTCCAAAAAATACGAAATTTGTAGGCAGTATTTTTGGCTTCATGACCTAAGCCCAAAATTTTCTAAGCTAACCCCATAATTTTCAATTCAAAGAATGAATATGAATAAGTTTTTTTCAAGCGTCAACGGCATTAAGATAACTTAATCTAAAATTTTTGGTTTTTCTGCATTAATATAAAATTCTATCCTGGGCTTTAATATCCAGCTTTTTCTAAGGATAAATAAAAAGAACTGAAGGCAACTTGTTTTTTTTTCATATGATTGTTTTTCATATGAATTTATGATTTTTAACTTTTTGGTTTAGCTTTCTTCCACTGAACTCTAACGTATAATTTTTATGAGTTAACTCAACTTTTAAGCTCGTTTAACTCGCAATGCGAAACTGAACTTAAATGTATAGAATATTAAATTAAAAGTGTTAAAATATAAAATATTTTTTTTAAACATTGTTAAAATATTATTTTTTTCTAGGTGATTTTAAAAAGGATTTTTATCCGGGTAACTTTTCTCACAAGATTTTGATTGCTCCGTATGTAAAGCTCATGATCACAACGTAACTATTTTATTAAGCTTGCAATTTCCCACGTTTAAACACTGTCTTTTCTTTCAAGACATAATTTTAAATTTAATTCTAGTTTTTATTAATATGTTAGTTATTTTATTGCCTTGTGATTATAGAAGATATTTTCCAGCAAAAATCAGTACCGGTTGTGGGCGGTATATATCGTCTCCTTTTGCCTAAAGACAGTATTCTAGTGTAGTAGAATTTTTTCATATTTGCGAAGTTTAGAGTATTAAAAAATATGCCCTTGAAAGGATTTTAGCAAATTTAGATTTAAAGCCATTTTAGTGGTGCGGCATCTAATCTAGCTCAACCGCAACTCAAATCTTTAAGCGCGTTTTTCTCGAAACTTTTTTTTTTAATGGACCGATAAACTTTAAATTTGGTGGTAGCATTTTTTTTTTTTATATACCTCTATGACCCGGACTAGTATAATGTAAAAATTTTGTTTTTTAATATTTTTACAAAATTCAAAACTTTGGAAAAAAGGCCAAAAAAGTACTTATTTTTTTAACAGTTGCCATTTCTCGAAAAAAAATTTATTTTTCTTTCCCTAGTTCGGAATATTCTTACATTTTTACTAATTAAGATTTTTTTCAGATAACTAGAAGGGTTGAAAGATGGAGGCACCCTTTTTTTTGTGCCCCCCATTTTACCAGCCGGTAAGTTTTTTATTTTTTTTTTATTTTTTGTGTATTATTGAAATATTAACAAAAATATAATAAAAAATGGTATTAAAAATATTTGTAGTTTTTTTTTTTATTGAACTTTAAAAGTGCCCAAATTTTCCCTCTAAACAAGAAAATAATAGTTATTAATTTTATTAATTTTAAAAACGAGATAAAGAATAAATTAATTTATTTTCACTATACAATTTTAGTGATCGAGTGACAATAGATCTGGATCTTGATTCGCATAGTGGCTGGATTCCCTCTGTGTATCGAGCTCATAACCATCCGGAGCCACTACCGTCAAGTAGTCTCCAAGATGTGACGTCAAAAAAGCAGTCTAATCATCAGTGGTGTTCTTAACGTTAACCACACAGTCTGTGGTAGCACAGATACGAATAAAAGCGGTGTAATCTCTATCAGCCTTATTCTTAATCACATTTTAGAGACTGTAACTTTAAACCAGCTTTAAACAACACATCGTAATTCATAAAGGTTTTCCGGCTTTTTTAAAATCTGCGTTACTTAAACGCCGAAATTTGCGTTTAAAGGCTGCGTAAACTAACCTAAGATTTTTTGTCTTCTTTCCGCTTAGAGTTGATGTTTATGATAATAATATCATAGACATGCTCTATATGCGACCGTTTAGTACTTTTTCAGTAACATTTGTAAAAGATTTTCGATTATTTAGACACAAACCTTACAAAGTTAAGCGATGACTAAAAAAATGTTTATGAATAACAATTTAAGCAAGGTTGCGTAGAGGATGCGTTAAGACTTAAGCAGTGCGTAACTAAACAAGCGTTGAACGATTGTTTAAGAAAATATATTGAATAAGGCTGTATGTGTGTAAGGTTGGAAATGAACCAACGTTTGTTATTCGTAGTAGACGGAAAGCATTAGAAGTGATCCCCGTTCGGAATTTATTTTTTGATCGGGTTACAAAGGTGGTTTTTATCCCTAAGATGATTAAGCACTCGCAGCATGCTTACAGTAACAGCCGGCCTGTGGAAACGGCCCTGCACCGTTAGAAATAGATCCATAAGGAGTATACTATCGGGCAAGTTCTGAAACAATGACATTTGATTGGAAGGTATTCTGTAATACAATTCCGATTTTCGAATCCGATATTAGTTTCTTTGGCAGTTGGTAGGTGTTATGCCATCCGATCTATCGGAATTTATGTGAAATCTAAGCCGATCAAATTTTTATTGAAGGATTCTAATCGTTTTAATGAAATTTGAATGCAAAAGAACCTTCTAGACTGTGAATGTGCGTGATGACCAGAATTAGAATTTTAGTCAAATATTAAGATGCTGGGGAAAGTCCAAAAAACTGCCTCCGTGTGCATCAGTGGAGCACTTAGGTCTGCTTCATCTAATGCACTGATCTAATGCAATTCTTCACTAAGTATTCCTTGATATTATGGGTAAAAGGTGGTGCAGGATACTTCTTAGAGCTACCTAGCAGTGGTCAAACACATGTATTGGTCACTCTTTTATACTCGTTCTTGTGCCCGCCCCCTTGTTACCCCACAATTTGGTAAAGGCTTCATCACCCTGATCTTATGTAAAAAAGAATGAGACACTACTACTTGTGCTGCTCACATTTTTACTGACGCACTGAACGTTGAGACCAATATAAACAAGGGACAAAAATAAAAAATTGTCTAATTTTAATAAAACTTTTCACATTAGTTAAGGTCACTGATTCAAAATGTGTAAACATATTTTATATATTTTTGCCATTATTCCAGTGCTTTTACAACATACTGTTCTGAAAAATGTTGTATGAAAGTATGCACACACATAAAAGGCAAGCATGTCACTGACAAGTATCAAAAGAATTTTCTGTGTATACTTTTAGGCTGATTGCAAAAAATAATTACAGTTTGAGCGATATAAGGTGCAGAGCAATGTGCTTGCCTTTTATATATCAGGATTTTGTTAAGCAATACAAACAATTCCAATTGAACACGATTTCTAAAGGTGCAAAACAAAATTTGTGCAAATATTGTGTAACCATTCAAAAATATTACTGCCTGCTTTTACATATTAGTTTTGCTGCAAGTCAATTTAGTTGTAATAATTATAAAATTTTTAAAATTATATTCTTTATTATGTTTTTTTTTTTCAATTTCTTTCTTGAAATATTTTTATACAATTTTTACAAAAACCAACCATGTATAGAGTCGTTTATTTCTTGTTTATAAAAAGGACAAATAAGCAAGCCCCATCAAAGCCTCTTTGACAAAAGTTTTAGTCTACTATTGGGTCTTTCAGGCCCCAGAGCCCTTAACGCATGACAGCGAGACAAGTTGTAGGACAGATTTGATTTGCAAAGCATGCAGATTACGAAAATATAAACAAACTTTCGTAACTACAAAAACTTGTCACTTTGACGCTCTATGTAATTCGGTAAATAACCTATAGTTTGTAACCTTATATGTTGCCTTGGTATCCTCGAGATGATATCAAATGGAATTTTGGAATTTTGAAATAATATGCTGTCTAAATGATTAACCAATATTATAGATTTAAATTTTTTGCATTATGTTGCAAATCTACTTCGTTAAGATACAGTTAATTCATAGTTAACAGCTCGTTTTTTATATCATTTAAAATGTTTATTTTATATTCGATAACTAAAATAATATATTATATCTAAGAAAAAGCAATAAAAGAGATAACAATATTTTTCTTTTTACATTTAATATATATTAAGTGACGCTGATCAGGATCAGATGAAAACCATTTTATTTATTTTTGTTTTTTTTTCTAATTGTAAATGTTAATTAACGAAAACTCTTTCTAATTGTTATTGTTAATTAACGAAAACTTGAATAATTTACAATCAAACATCGATAATTCTAGAATAATCGGACTGAAGTGATATTAAATATAAGATTTCGATTTAACTTCAACTTTTGTTGTGGTTTTTTTTTCTTTTTATATGCTAATTCAGAATAGTTTTAACTACTAAGAGAGACAAAAATACTAAAATCAATTTATTTATATATGTTTACGGTGTATTATCCGGGATTTTTTTTTTCACTTAAAAGTTATAGAAGCTGTGGTCTTTTGTAACTATTCCTCATCTGTGTCGCCATCGCTGGAGTAACCAGTCTGTTGGGGGCGTTTCGAAAAAGGTGCTGATATTACTTGGCTAAAAATAATATTAAACAAATACAAATTTATTAAATGTTTGAGTGCAATTTGTAACGTACGCTATTCTGCGATAGTGATTTAACCATTCTTCTAACATTTGTGCTACAAGCAGAGGCCTTTTGCGCATTTTTTGCTGAGCTACTAATAGACCACCTTCTGTAACACACACATCAAGCCATTGCCTCATTATGGATTCTTCGCGTCCCATCTAAAATTTAAGAAACCATATACTTTAATGAACGTCCATATTCTAGCAGTTTAAAGTATATACCTCGGTTTGTGTTAAGAAATGAATTGGCAGCAATTTGGACTCACAATCCATCAGAGGTAAATACGCCACATCCTCTGGTTCATCGCGACGTGGCTCAATTCTGGCAAATGGCTCCATAGGCACTAAAGCACTGAAATGACCTCGAGTATATCCTAATGCAATAGGTGACTTTATACAAAAGTTTTGATCCCAGAACAGCGGTAAATAAAGCCCTGCAAAGCATTGATAAATTGACCGTGACAGATCTTACAGAAAAATTGTTTTTTTATTAATGCCCACCCTCAAAACGAGCGTATCCAATGTCTTCTCCACGAAAGCTTTTAACATATTTTACACCATACACAATAATCGGTCTACGTAAAATATGTGCTAAGGCAAAAATATGCAACTGCTCGAGAGAGGAGCCCGGCTGGCTAGCAAGGGACAGCAAAGTACTCCAGTCCTCCTCCCATTGCGTTTCCTCAAGTGTAAAGTGCAGCATTGAAGCCTGAAACATTTCATATTCCTTCCAACGAGGATAAAAACTAAAAATCATAAAAAATAATTAAAGTTTACTTCTTGGAGTTAATATATCGCACACTATTACAAAAGAGACACAACTCAAAATTTTAAAATTTTCAGTATCAAAAAACCATTTGTTTTTTCAACGGACTCCATACAAAACAAGGAGACATAATGATTTTTTTTTTTAATTAAAAAGTATGAAGATGAGTGAACAATTTTGATAGTCGATGGAATTACGAATAGTTTTACAAAAAAAAAGTTAAAATTTGTAAATTTTGAGTTGTGCCCGTTTTGTAGATAGAGTGCGATATGTATATAAATTATAAATAAATACATTGCTCCACATTGGTGTAGGCTGTCAGCAAGAGCTCTGCGTAAAATATTGTCTCTATCAAAAACTCCCCAAGTGGCCTGCATTGCCGAATCCAAAAGGCAATCGCCAGCGCTTCGGTTCCAAAGCACATGTAATCTGGAACCAAGTCGCGCAGTGATCTCCAGTGACCAATTTAAAGCGGGCGGCGGATTTTCTAATTGCTTCTGAGCATCGCGGTCAAGCAGCTCTTCATAGAGTTGTTCTTGTATGGGTATAGGGAGCTCTTCAATTTCAGTTGGCAACGCGAATGTAGCATGCTCCTGCACGTAATGACAATTGAACACCGACTTACGCAGACGCAATGTATTAGCAAAATGACGACGAATGTCTGCCGCCAGATCAGGTGCTACATAGGAAGGCACACGCTTGATTCCAGGTCCTGATCCGGATATTTGCGCTAACAACATCGGTAGCATTTCTTCACGATGAAAGCGAATCGCCAAGTGGATAAGAGTGTGACCGACATCGAATGCAGAGTTTCTGTTTAATGCCGCTATTTCACTGCTAGTAAGAGATCGGGCAGGATTGCCACCACATGAGAGATATGCCTCAACAGCACCATAGTTGTTTTCGACAACACCTGCAACAGTGGAAAAATTTCATTTAAGACTTGATGCCAAAAAAGAATATATATAAGTAGTTGAATAATTTACTCTACAATAGAGTCTAACTAGAAAGCCCCATTTCATATAATGGCAAGAGTAGAAGATTAATGGCCATATTGTTCACCTCTGGATATCTTTAACCAGTGGATATTTTCTGGTTTGCTGGTATCTGAAACTACTGAAAATCTAGTACTTTATCCGCTGGTTAAAGTATCTAGAGGTAAAAAATACGGCCCTTAATACAATTTCGAAAAAGTTTAATAATATTGAAACACACAAGAAGTGATTGATCGGTATCGGTTTAATATGATGGAATCGGCATTCGGTTTGGTAACGGCTTCGGTTGAAATTTTAGAATCGGTATCGGTTTTATATTGGCATCAGCAATAATTTAAGAATCGGCGATGGTATCGGTATAACCTGCTGATTCTTTCGCCGATAATTTTTTGTTATACTGCACATCATTAAATTTTTAAAATTTTTTCAACTGAGACGAAAATAGGTCGTAAAGTTCTAATGCATGGTTTGGAGGCATGCATAGTAGGGTGATCGATTTTTTTTTTTCAAAATCTCCTGTGAAATAGATTCAGGGAGGTGAGAAGAGATGCCTTTCTATTTTCAATATAAATAACATGGGAAAAATAATTTTTCAACTTTCTTTCAATTTTATTTCAAGATACGTTTCAGTCATTTACATCCGTCAATTAGTTTTTAAGATGTAATAATAAGAAATTGAAAAATAATTTTTCCCATGTAATTTTTATGGAAAATAGAGAATCGCGATGAGCGACCTCTAAATATTATTATTAAGAGTTACGTTTTTTGTAGGCATCTCTCACCTTCCTGAATCTATTTTACAAGGGATTTTGGAAAAAAATTATAGTCGATTTTTTTTAATTACAATAATGTATAGGCATGGTTATGACAAAGGTATAGAAATTTAGAACAAATAAGGAAACATAATAAAAGATTGGTAGCATCAGAATCGGTATAGGCTTCGGCATAAGTAGGCTGTGTTCGGAAATGCAACTGATTCAGCAGCACTCATTAAGCCGACTTTCTTTGACATGTGTGGTGATGCGAGTGTAGACAGCTCATTTTGCGCAGTGCTGGTGAATCAATTGCATTTCCGAACACAGCCGTATTCGGCACCGACATACTTATCAGACCAGGTATTGGCATCTGTAAAGTTTTTTAAAATAGACCTAACATCGGTTACGGCGTCGGTGTTTAAAACTAGAAACGGTCGATTACTACACATAACAACTTCAGAATTAGGATATAATCATAGCAAATCTATCATGCCACACCATCATTCCCTGCTTATCATACCACCATACCATATCAACATACCATACCATCATAACCTATCATACCATCATATCCTACCATACCATCATACCCTACCATACCATCGTACCCATATGATCATTTATATCGTCAACTTAATGCAATCGCATGGAATCCACTTTCTAGTCTTGCCCAATGATACAATTATAAAGTAGGCTCACATTAAAATCGCTGCTCAAACGAAAAGTTTTGCAACAAGAATTCGACATACACATGGTTGAATTATAAGGTTGTCGCAGGGCTGAAATCTGCAAAAATATTTGTGTCATACGCTTAATTTTATTTTACCCTTCTTATGGTTCTCTTATGGTAAATAATATATGTGCAAAATTTGACTGGTATGTGCAAATTCATACTAACGGTGTAAAATAATTTCGTTTAAAATTAAAGTGTCATGTCCCATGTTCAATTTCGCCGAATTTTCTAGACTACTGACTGCCCATTATTCCAAACAATATGGAAAATTTAGAAGAAGCCGGACAAACGCTATAGAAAGAGTTCGCTTGAAATTAAAGTGGCACACCCCTCTCTAATTCCGCCCAATTATTTAGACTAATCACTGCTCATTATTCCAAAGAATATATTTGCAAAATTTGGATGAAATCAGGAAAACAGCGTAGGAGTCCGATTAGAATTAAATTGACACGCTCCTTGTCCAATCCCACCCACTTTTGTAGGCTTAAAACTTCCCATTATACTAAAGAATATATGTGCGAAATTTGGTTAAATCGGATATACGGTGTAGATGGAGCTAGTTTAAAAATAAAGTGCCCTGTCTAGTACCGCCCAATTTCATACATTTAAGGTTGCTCAAATTACCAAGGACACGGTGAAACAAAATTTCGATTAAAATAAAATGCCACACCCACTTTTCTAGTCTAAAGACTCTAAATTTTACCAAAGAATATATGTATGGGTTGGATAAACGATGTGGGTGGAATTTGGGTACATACAGACACGATGTCATTCAGTTTTATATATTTACGAAAGTTTTTTATTTTGATGATGTCACTTTGTATGGGAGGTAGGCGTGGTTTTCATCCGATTTTGCCAAATATCATAGAGATGGTTTATGTTAAATATCAAAGCTTATATGCAAAATTTCAAGAAATTTCTGTCAATTTGTATGGGAGGTAGGCGTGGTTTTCACCCAATTTTGTCAAATATCAAAATGATGGTTATATTATATATCAAAGCCTATGTGCGAAATTTCAAGACATTTCTGTAATTTGACCAGATTTTTGAGGGATTTTACGGTTAAAATAAAGCCACTTTGTATGGGAGGTAGGCGTTGTTTTCATCCGATTTTCCAATTTCATAGTCATAGTCAGGATTTAATATCAAAACTTACATGCAAAATTTCAAGACATTTCATTAATTTTTGTGGATTTTTTAGGAGATTTTACGGTTAAAATAAAGTCACTTTGTATGGGAGGTAGGCGTGGTTTCATCCGATTTGGCTCATTCTCAAACTTGATCTCCATTTTTTAGAAAGAAGCTTATATTATGAATTTCATCGATATAACTTTAAAATTACGGCTGTAATCGTGATCACAGACGGACACACGGAAATCAACTCAGGTGGTGATGCTGATCAAAAATATACACTTTTCTATACCTGCCATGCCTCCTTATTGGCGTTACAAACGCAATGACAAAGTTAATATACCCCTTACGCAGTACGCGTTGGTGTATACAAATTGTTGTACATCTAATCACGGTAAGGTGTCTGAAATCAGTGATTAAAGTCGCAGCATAAGCAGAAGCAGAAAACTAGTTTGAATAATTTGCAAAGTGCTTCGGAAGTCGTCGTTTTGATTGACTGAAACTGATGAAAAAGTCAAAAGTCAGAGCAGCAGCAGTTGTTGAACTTTCGTAAGTCGAAGCAGCATTAGTTTTTTCAACAGTCGCAGCAGACTGTTTTGCGCTTATGATTTCTGCTTATTCAACAAAATTTAAAAAAATTTTCTTATTTTTAAAGATATGTTTATGTTTATGGTGTCATTGAAAAGAATATTGAATAAATTACAAAATAGATCTAAAAAAAAATTTAATTTATTACGCAAAATTCCGAGAAATTTGCACTCAAAGTTGAAATTTGGTAGTTTCAACCGATTGATTTCATCTTCACACGATCACAGCTCGGTAACGGTTAAGTTGGTGGGGTTTGTTGATATACCGTTGGAAAGGTAATTTCATTGCCTTTGAAATGAGCTATCATTATGTAAGTTAGTTTTTCTGCTAGAAACAATAACGTGAATCAAAGTCGAAAAATATTAATGAACGGTGTAGCTCCTAAGAGTGTAAAAATAGATCGCACCCTCCCATACGATTTTTTCCGTAAATAGTTGCACTCAATTGCGGGACACCCTGTATAAACATTAACAAATAGTTTATACATTCAATAACGCATCAATTCATAGAGAGTTAAAAAAGTAGAACGCGTCCGATTTGTCGACTCTAGCTACTTCGGAAATTCATTACAGCTGTTATTTCATAGCTTTAAGTTTTCACTTCGGTCGGCAGTCCCCCCACTGCCTACTCTTTTTTTTTTTTAAAAAAAAGCAAAGTATAAAGTTTTAATTTTAAAAGACTAAATTGTATTATTTACTTTCTGCACCCTATGGCAGGGGTTTGAAATCCCCTGACTTCACCAGAAGAATTGGTTTTTGCAAAATTTTTTAAATCACGAGATATTGTGAAAGCTGACTGCATTTCACTGCACAATGTTTTCTTTTTTCACAAATTTTATCCATTGCATATTAATGTCGATCCGATTTTATATAAAAACAAGGCCAAGTGTTTTTAAACGTAATACTTAATAATACTAGGAATACTTTAAAATCGAACACAAATAAAAAGGGCAGATACAATAAACAAATATTTAAAAAATAATTAATAAATAAAATGTTTAACTACAATTCTTATTCCATTGTCAACATGTAATCTGTAAATTTCAAGAACTTTCTTAAGTAAGCAGCAACTTACCCAAACAAGCGTTGAGCCATTGCCAATCGACTTGGCGCCTTATTTGTCGTTGTCGACGTTCTTGTCTCTCCTGTATTGTATCACAGTTATTAATTGTTTCCGCAGAACCTAAATAACATTAATATAAGAAGTAAAGCAGATTTTTCAAAATTGTTTCTACCAAAATATTTACCAAGCTGATAGATGTGCTTTTTGTTAAACGAGTTGTTCGATGACACAGCATCAATATTTTCGTCCTTTTCATTTGACTGCTTATTACTGCCGGCATTGCAAGAGGAAGCAATGTTTTCACCTGAATTAGCTATGTTAACAGAATTGGGTTCTTTTGTTTTTCCACACATTGAACATTTAAGGCTTTTTGGCCAATTTTCGTAAGTACAGGACTGCAAAGAGATACATAATATTAGTTTATAGAATTAAATTGGGCCAAAGATAATCCTACGTTGCAAGCCCATTTATTTGAATAGGCGCGCTGATTATGATGCTGCTGCTGCTGCGACTGCGATGTCTGCTGACAATGCGAAGTGTTGGCGAGATTGTTCTGTTGCGTAGTAGTTTTTTGTTCCACAGGAATTATGCGATTCGTTGTCGATTCAAAGGGAGCATTTGAATGTTTTAGGTTGCTAAAACTGCTAAAACCTCTGTTCGAAGTTATTTTGTTGCTGCTGGCATATAATTCCGTGTCTGAACCAGAGTTAATGCGCATGTGTTTAAGGTTCTCTTGAATATTGTTGCAATTGCGCAACAATTGTTTTCTTTTTTCCTTTGTATTCATTGATGTGTTTGGTATTTTATCGCTAAATCCACCCAATGTTGCATCAACCAGGGCTGCAGCCGCATCACCAGAAGATGTGACATCCGACTCCAAGGCACCTGCCTGGCGCTTGGTATGACACTGGACACATCTTAGACTGCGTGGCCAATTTAAATAGGTGCACATCTTGCAAGTCCATTTGCTGCTGGTAGATGCGGTTGTTGCCATTGCATCGTGCTGAGACTGCGTTTGATTTGTACCACAGGCATTCAAATTGGTTTGTGATAAATTCAAGCTAGAAGCTTCCACTACCTCCGATATGGCTCCCGCGTGAATATCAATTCGATCGTCTTTGCTCTCAAATGTATTCTGTGGTGGACTCAGTCTGTGAAGGGTTCATTGAACTAAGTTAAAGTGCAAAAATATTCACGTTCTGCCTTACCGAAAAATGTCTTCATTAAGCAGCGGTTTTGGTCCTTTGCACATGGTACATTTTATGGACGACGGAAAGTTCTCGTATGTGCAATAATCACAAGTCCATTTCTGCACCTGTGACGAAGGGTCACACATCTTCGAGACAGCAGCAAAAGCGATGTGGTGAGCACACGAAGTGCTGCAGAGAGGCTGCTCTTCTCCTCACCTCAATTAGCCAAAACAGCGCCTGAGTGAGCTTGCCTTCGGTCGGATGAATACTCGAACGTGAGGAACAACCAGTTGGTAGTTAAATAAAATTTTGATTTATAAGCAAATCAATTTCGAAGGTACACTTGCTTTACTGAAAGTAAATTTAAATTATAAAAATAACTTTTTGTAATTAGATGAAAGACACATCTATAGAGGCAGTTTCAAGAGGAATTCTTGCCATTCTTTTTAGTTTTCTTTTTTTTACTATTCGCGCCGTTTGTTTTTATGTGCTTCCATCGCTATTTCGTTTCTGTTGAACTTGTGGACCCAACATAAACAGAATACAAATCTATGAAATTAATAGCAGAGCACAAATACTTTTAACGAACAAAAAAAAAAAGCAAATCTTATTTCATAATGGTTTTTCCAATCGCTTCACTAGTCTCCACAAAAAACTTTCACTGCACACAGAAAAAACAGAGCCTTAAATTCTTACACACTCATTCCATTACATCAAAGTGGTGGAGACCGTTTAACATATTTACCAATTATAATTTGTTCATTATTTTTTTTATTTTAATATTTTTTTGTGGAATTTATCAATAAATACAAATTTATGGATTTAAAGAAAAGTCGAATCAAAAAAGTGGGAAATTATTACATTTATTACGTCAATGTTTTGACAGCGTCAATTGTAATAGATTACTATAAAGCACCGTTCGAAAAAGCGTGTAATCGAAACGATAAGAGCTATGTTATGGTGGCGTTCATATGATCCTCGGTCACGTCAGTTTTTACGCTCTTTTTTGATTTGATTCACTCTATGACCAAAGTGTGTTATGGTGGCGGTCATTTGATCCCTGATCACTACTACACTTTTCGCTACTTTTAGTACTTTATTCAAAAAAGTATCATTTATGTTAATAAAAAATTGTTAATCTACCACTTTTTCGCGCGCATTGTACGTATTCAAAAAGTTTTAACGAATTTTTAGAAGTCGAAATGGAAAATATTGATTAAGGACTGCAGGCGTTAAAATTTGGCATCGCCTATTCCAAAAACATTATATTTTGGCAAGATAGGCACAGGAACATCATTAAAAAATGTTTGAAAATATGTTTATTGACGCAAAATAAAAAACGCAACCGCAAAAGCAGATCATGTTAATTAATTTATTATGATAAAATTATGCGTTATTAATAAAGTCATTACTTACGCTATCCTTTTTGTTTTCGCCACTTTCGATAAATGCAGTCAAACAAAAATTGCATAAATTGCACAAATAAACATGGCTAGCGTAGTGTTGCTTTGCGCAAGTTTAATTTATGATTTCCTACATTTCTCACAAAAAGTGTACTATTTTCATACAAATCAAGGAATGTCGTGAATAATTTACCAACGCAACACTGCTGTGATCCCGTGATTTGGCAAAGACAGCCGAATCATTTGGTGACCATTGCGGTCAAAATTTATTCCCTCACTCACTCTCTCAAATTTCCCATTTACATTCAAACAACAACAATGCGTGACCGTGACGTGCCCATGACCGCCAGCATAACATAGCCCTAACCGATTGAAGCTTGTACATTAAGGTTCAGTTATGCAAACGTAAAGGACCCTATAGACGAGCAACTAATCGCAAAACTGGTTGATAAACTGGTAGCTGGTTGTTGAAAACAAGTCGTGTGTATATGAGTTGAGGTGTTATTTTCAGTTTTTCAACCAGTTTATCAATCAGTTGACAAAAATTAAAAAACTTTGATATTTTGCGATTCACATCCACCAGTTCTTCAACTGGTGATGTGTTTGTAGCAAAATCAACAACAAAACGTAAGATTCATAGTAAAAAAAATTATTTGCATTAATTTTCAATATAATATGCGCGATGTTTTCAAGAAGAAAAAGTTTTTGTACTGGAATTGGAGAATTGGTTCAAGTGTCTGTAGATAAAACCATTAACCAGTTTTTCAATCAGTTTTGCGATTGGTTGCTCGTCTATAAGGGCCTATAAACGCAGCGCAAGGTAGAGCAAAGTATCGCAAGGTAGAGCAAAGTAATCGAACGATTACCCAAATCGTAATACATCATAACTTAAGTCTGGCTGTTGTGCACATTGTACTTCAGTCTACGAATTTAAAATACATTACATTTAAATATGAAACGCATTATCGGTCTGATTCATAATCTCATTTTATAAGCTGCGTATCTTTAAATAGGTTTTTGAACAATCAATTATTATAGCTTATTCATCAAGATTTTTCCAGCTTAGTAGCGAAAATTAGGGGGGGACCCAGACTTAGTGCTTAGTGCTCATATAAAATATTCTAGTATTTCCAGCGGGTATCGAATACCAGTTGCGGGACTCCCAAACGCCTTAACGACGACGATTGTCGCTGTCGTTAACTAGAGAAAACTGTAATTTTCTATGAATGCACAATGACTGATAACGACAACTTTTATTATCGTTAACTTTTTGCGAATGCAGCTTCAGGTGCCCTCCGATACACTTATAGGAACCAAATGGAAAAACATAATAAAAAAAACAAAACTGCGAAAATACAAAAAATAAAAACAAATAAGGCGTCCGGTACTCTTACAAAACCAAAAGGGAAATAATTGTTTCCGTTGCCGCCCGATTGGTGGTCCAAGATAAAGCTTTGCAATTTTAGTGCATTGGTCACTTCTGCCTGAAGCTTCACATTGGTTATAATTCCACGGACTGCAAATCCGGTTCCAAGCACTGCAAAGGCTTGGCTCAAGCACTTTGGTACAAGCCATAAAAAGAAAACGAATTGGCCATTTCAGCCCCTTGAAAAGACTTTAACTGAGCTTCTTATGATCAATTGTGTTGTGCGTGTTGTAAAATGTTTGAACACAGATAATTAAGAGCTGGACTAAAAAATTTTATGCCGCCTACGAAAGGCTCATGCTCTCAAGAAGCTTTTCATAGCAGTTTTTACTCTCTAAGGCTTGCCATTGTCTGCAAAGAGATAACAGCCGAACTGAAAAATTAATTTAATTGAAAAAACATTCAGTGCCAGATGGAACTCGAACTTGGGTTCTATGTATTAACCAGTATGCCACGGCCACTGCACAACAAGGACATGACTAGGTTAAATTCAGGCCGTGGAATTGTTTTTTGGCGAATATAATTTGTTAAAAATAGTAAGGTTATTCACTTAATTTTATGAAGTCCTGAATTAAGTCCTACTTTAGCTGTAAGCTTTAGGTAGCTTTAAGTAGCTTTAAGTAATTTTTCATACAAATTGATGACAGAATTTAACAAAATTTGTTAACTTTAGGAGGTTAGTAGGACATAAAAAATGTAGTAACCCTTACTATAAAGTAGAGAATGAAAAAAGCAAAGTAGATAAGCTTGTACATGAATGTAGGGTTACATTTTGGTGACGGTGAAATTAACCTCGGTGATAGCACTTTTACACTCTTGTTCCATTTGCTACTTTTAGTTCTTTGTTTAAAAAAAGGATCATCACTGAGTGTTGCTATTTAGCGGGTTTTCTTTCATACATTTCATACTAAAAATATTGTGTTTTGATGCTAAAAAACAAATGAGAATGATTTCACAACTCAGCACTCTTTTAATCCCGTGAATTGGTGTCGACAGCCGAATCATTTGGTGACCGTGGTGGAAAAAATTACTTTCTCATTCGTTCTTAAATTTTCCATTTACATTGAAACAACAATTCGTGCTCATGACGTGTTAGCACAACATAGCCCTACCGAATATAGAACTGAAGTCGTCACTTCAATGCTTCCATATTGGCCCATGAATGCAATGAACTCTTTTTGATCTCTTTCACATTTTGATCGTTAGTTGGCATGGTATAATAAGGCTAGGTAAAATTGACAGTACCCTAGGAAACTATTATCTGTCAAAAAAAAAAAGAAAAAATGTCAAGAAAGAGAGCATTCAACTATTTTTCATGATTCTGTCATTGTTTATGTTTCAGAGTTTGCATAGAAGCTAAGATATGCTTACAAAATATTTCCTATTTAATTTTATTGTAAATAGTGAGCATTGTAATAATAGTAAGTTATTATAAGTAGAACGAAAGTAATTTGTTAATTTAATGTTATTTAGTGTAAAAAAAAAATGTTGAAAACGTTTAAGCGTAGAAATCTTGGCAGCTGCAGATGTATATGAAAGAAATGAAATCCACCACTTGCAACGGCTTTCGTTTTCAGGCACTGCACAAAATTTAACACTACTGACTGGGAAAAGTTTAGCACAAATTACGCATAGTTCTTTCACAACTTTCATGGTTATAAATGCTTAATTCACGATTTTTATAGAGTTTATGTTTTTTACATTCGCTTAACTTTCAGCTTTGTTGCATAAAAAGCTGCTTTTGACAGAAGCTAGTCTACTTGTAGATGAAAAAAATCAACCCTTTTCTATGCTACCTGTATAAGCCAGCCATGGTTAGTAAGTTACACGACAGCGATGTGACCGCTGAGAAATGTTTGACATTTTCATATGCTTTCTACCACGCAACACTGTGTTGATCGGTGATCGCTGTACTGCAGCTCACTGGGCGCGAGCATCGTGTAATATGGGCTGACGATAATAAAATTTTTGACAGTCTGGCAGTATTCAATAATTATAAAAAAATTGCGAAACTGAAAAGGAAAACCGAATTGCATCGTAAAGAAAAGAAGACAATGAACAGCGAGGATATATAAAATACTAACAAACAATTATTCACAAAGAATTAATATAAGTTAATAAGTTTTTAGGAGCAAAGTGGATAAAGTTGGATCTACGGAGACCTCTTTGTTAATATCCTCGTAGGTGGTGTATCGGGAAAGGTAAAGTGAAATTGGAATTTTCATACGTTGCATCAACAAAACCAATAACAATAACTAAAACAAGTTTCTCGCTTAAGTTGTTTGTTTCTTGTTTTATTTTGTTGCATTTTTTAAGAATAATATTTTCAGTCATTACTAGGATTCACTGCGTTTTCACAATTTAAATTATGAGTATACGAACCAGAGCGCTTGTCTTCTCTACATTTTTCGGAAGCTGTCTAGCAATAGGTTTGCTCCTAGTCAGCCTAACCACGAATCATTGGGTACGCTCCAATCTACGTCGCGGGAACTCCACGGTACTATCACATCCATGACTCTATAGTATGATAGTATATGTGTTCTTACTTTGCAGGACTCAAAGGGCGAAATTAACTATGGGCTGTTCTACGGCAACAAGGATTTGAACTCTGGGTTCGGTGTTCGTAGTGAGACCATCAATGGTGAATTTTGTGAGCTTCCTTTAGTTCAGATATTTACAAATTATTTCTTTATTAGTTTACACCTTAATTACAACCGATTCGCAACCAATGAACTTCTGGCTGTGGCTTATAACAGCGTTGGGCACTGGATTCGGATTGCTGGGTTGTGCGATTGCCGCCATAGCATCTGTTATTAAAGCTGCTTCAGCATCGAAAAAACTTGGAACCATGATGTTGCTCTTTGCCTCAAATATATCTTCAGCAGCCGCCCAGGTGATTGCTTTTGTGTGTTGGTTTATCCAGTTCTACCAGTATTTGCAACACAATGTTTTGGCGCTAGAAGATCAAAAGCTACAATGGTACAGCCGAGGGCTGGCCTACCTAGGCTACAGCTTCTATATGGTGATTGCGTCAACGTTGGTTTTATTCTTGAACATCATCGTTCTCTTGTATGCCAAACGTTGTGAAAAGCGGGAGGAACTTATACTAGATCCTCCCAGTGATATGAAAAATCAAAGCGCTATAATGCTTTACTAGTAAAGCAAGTCCATGCGTTGCCTCGAATATAAAAAAAATAAAATATATAAATAAGTAATCTCATTTCAATAAGAATCGTATATAAACTGTTTTATATAAGTTTTATTTTTATACAAATGCCGATAAACTGCCATAACAAAAACCTTGCAAGAAAAATGTTTTGGAAATGAACTCTGCATCCTCATAATTCATTTAAATTGAAA
Organism: Coremacera marginata; assembly: GCA_914767935.1. Classification (NCBI taxonomy): domain Eukaryota; kingdom Metazoa; phylum Arthropoda; class Insecta; order Diptera; family Sciomyzidae; genus Coremacera; species Coremacera marginata. The sequence continues at coordinate 250,506,202 of OU612043.1, forward strand.
TACATAACGTACAATTGTAATATCATTCATTAAACTTAAGATATAAAAAATAAACATGTGTATACAGCAATATGTGAAAAGCTGTACTGTTATTTTAATTATAAACTGTTTAATTATTGTTTGTATTGAAAAAGTTAAATGGCAATAGAAAATATTTTTCATTAAAACAAAAGAAATGGCCTCTTAATTGTTGGCAAGCAATCAACAATTTAAACATGTTCCTGCTACTATCTCGAATCTTATAATCACGCGACTTTAACATTAAAAAAAAACTTCCATGAATTGAAACCATCAGTAAAATTGAAGTGATGCGTCATTTTGTACAACTGTTATGGTATGTGACTCTGCTTGAGGATTTAATATATGATGACGTAAGAACAAAAGAGCTACATTGCATATGTTTAATATTAGACCCGCTAAAACCATGAATAATGAGGAGCCAATTTGAGCCCGGCCATCGGATAAAAATGTAAGTTCCTGACGCAATGTGTCTGTAATTGCGATGTTGAGTATTAAGAAGTTATGGAAGAGGCCTCCCCACGTCGAAAGCGTCAGCAGTGAGCAGATGGCAGCAGCACCATTCCAAAAATATAGCCCGAAGACATTAAAAATCGGTTCTATGGGACTAAAATAAAGATTGATCATTTCAAAGGCACCTGCAGTAACAGTCAAAAGAATGCTCAGACTAAGGAAGAGTACCGTACTAAACCAAAGACTAGCTGGTATGCAGTGCTTGCCGGGATCAGCAATATCTAAAAAAACAGAATATAAGAATTAAGAAGACAAATAAAAAAAATGTATGTTTTTGGGTAAAAAATAAATGAAAACTAGAGCTCTAGTTTGTATGTTAGTTTGTTTGTCTAGAGTATGTAAGCTCGAACTTTGCAAAATTCTTTTTTGGAAACAAGAACTCGAACTACACCTGAATGTTTAAGACGAATTTAACAAGTTTATGTTTTTAAGTATTCACATTTTCACGAACTTCACCCATGTTTGCTAATTCCTATATATCTTTAGTGTCATTATTTTAAGCTATGTTTAATTAAGCACTGTTTTAATGGTTTTAAGCTATGCGGACTCGTAAGGCATGAATAGAGGATGCTTTGGATAAAGGATTTCAAGAGGATTTAAAAGCTTCAGAGTGCGTTATTTATGCTTTTATAGCTATATGGACTCCAAAAGATGAGGTTATCTTAGTTCCCAGGTTTGACTTTGATGGGTTCTATACGATCCCTGATCATAAATTCTGTGCAATCACAAGCAATAATGACTTTTAACTCAAAGTATCGTAAAAAAAACTATCTTTTGATTGCACTATGATATTTTTTTCTGAAATATATGAAATGACATAAGTGGTCATATATTCCGTGTAAAAAATTGATTTCTTCATCTTCCAAAGATGGGCAATAAAGCAAATGCCATATCGCTTTTATACGATATGTTGAGTTTAGTTATTATTGCTTGTGACCACAGAATTGATGATTCTTTGGCTAATTGAATGGAATGCGATTATTTCAGGTAGGGTTATGGTGCAATTATAGATCCAATGGCATATTTGGACAAAATGCTTTGAACAATAATTGAAAATTCTGTGGCTAATTGGAAGTACTGATGTTATCTCAGGTTGCATGTGAGTCATTGGGAATTTTATGGGAGTTGTAGGCACCTTTGACAGAAATGCATGATTCAATGGCTAATCTCGTTCTATAAAGATTTAAATTAAGACTTAGACTACAACTTAGGCTTAGGTTGAGCTTAAGATTAGGGTTAAGGTTAACGTTAACGCTTATACTAAGGCTAAGACTAATACTACGTTCACACTGAGAGCTAAGTGAGCATTTACGAAATTCAATATATACATTTGTCCCTTTTACTCTTAGAAAGAGCATCCGGCTACGCATTCTAAATTGCTAATGCGTATTTAGTTAAATGCGCATTTAGCTCTCAGTGTGAACGTAGTATAAGGCTAAAGATCAGCAGTTCCTAATTATGTTTTTCATGTTTTCATGGAGATATGTCTGTTAAACCGATTTTCATGACCAATATCTCATTTTAAAGCTTATAAAATTCTCTTCTCTATGAACGAAGAACGCTTTTACTTAATTTCCACAAATTAGCAATTTTCAACGTCTTTTAATTCTGAAATTCACATACAGGATATATAAATGAAATACAATAAAAAGTTGTAATTTTTTTTTGTTCCAGATGTAGGGCCGCTTTCTCAATATCCGGTTAGTATAGCTCATAACCAGGAGATAGCTAACCATACGATAGCTAAGTAATGAATTTTCCTTTCACCAAGTGCTGGTTACGCAACCGTCGGTTACATCACTAATTGTGAATTTTTCAATTGTGAATACGCAAAAGCTGCATATCAGATGTCATTTGTTTACTTTTTAATGATATTGTTATTTGTTTTGTGCTTGTCAGTTATTATTTAAAATAGAAGAATGTTTCAGACTGGCTTAAATTAGTTCAAATGAAGAAAATATTCTTCTTTCTTTGACAGAGGAGCACGCAGAGGAGTTCTTCTTCTTGTTAGCAGCTAACCGGAATCACAACTTGCCGTTAACTTAATCAATATTTAACTGACAGGTAAGTCTTAACCGGATATTGAGAAAGAGCTTTATTACTAACCGCTGGTTAAAGTTCTGATTACTGCTTAACCGGACATTAAGACAGCGGCCCTAAATAATACGGCTATAATATTGTACACAGCTGAAAACACATGTTATGAAAGAAATTAGATAACGGTGACAACAATATTTTCGTTTTATTCTTAAAATGTAAGATAACGAACCCTGAAAAAAAAGAATGAAAAGCCGTTATTTTTTTTCATTCGATATAGTAGATTGCCCCCTTAAGCTACTTTAAAAGACATAATAGTTCTTACTTCTTTTCGCAGAGTCAGTTACATTTTGTAATTTGTGTTGGAAATGATCAACCATATTTCTGCTGGTTTCTTCACATGGACGTAGTTCCTCACCTCTTAGTATACGATACAGTTCATCTTGTCGTTCAGATCCAACACTTTGGCAGCTGTAGATGCATGCATTCTCAGTGAAGTCACACGTAACTTTAAAAAAAAAGATGATTCACTGCTTATGATGTTTAACAAACTCATCAAAGGAGCTAAGCTTAACTTACCACTTAAACCAAAACGAAGAGTGGCTGCTAATTGATGGCGGTCTATTTTTCCTGAAAACAACCCATAATTGACATCACTTTTTATTTGATTGGTCAAAATAGCGGTCGCCGAGATCTGTTTAAAGAACTTGAATAATAAAAAAGCAAACAAAAAACAACGATGGCGATTTTTTTTAAAAGTTTATCTTACCCAGCTATCTGTTGAAATACCAACTACATAGAATACAAAAGAAATACAGGAGGAGAACAAAGTAAGCTCAATTATAGAACATGTCTTGAAAGCCATTACTTTTTAACTATGTTGTTTGAAGACGAGCTTCCCGATGCCGCATGCCGATTTCTTGCAAATTAAGAACTGATTATTTTGTTATTTTCAGTATGATGAGGTTCGATGCAATATCTTATCTTTAATATCTTATCTCTTGTCGTTGAATTCTTGTCATTATTGAGAAAACTTGTTCCAACAGTTTATTCAACAGTTTGTATGCTTTTTTAAATTAATTATAAATGTCATTTGATCATAATTTTTAATTTTCTTTTAGTTTTTTACTAGTTGACACTTTGTGTTATTTACGAACAGTTTAAAAAAACTTCATTCTTTAAAGGATATTAAATAGCACGATAAGACTTTGTACAGGAATTTGGGGAAAAGTTGGACAATATTAAGTGAACTGCAAGAGCTACTCGAACTATAAGAAAAACGAAACTTACTCTATGGTTGAACAGAACAACCATACTCAGAAAACTAATTAATTTATCATATAAAAAAGATTCGAGTTCGAATTCGAGATTCGAATTCGAGATGAATCAAAAGGCCTGTACCCGTACTTTTCGCGTAAAACCTAGTAAAATTTGAAATTTGAGAGAATAATAAAAAATGTTCTCAGAAAAATTATAAAACGCAAAATGTATGGGAACGATTTCAAGTAAAAAAGATCGGTGCAATCAAGATACACATGAATGTTGTAATGCATTCAAGCATTGACCATTTTGCAGAATTTGATATTAATTTATAATGCAAAAACAGTTAAAGATAAGTCAAAAACTTAAAATGCTATTGGGTTGTTCAAAAAGTCTGTAGGGCCTTTTTTACAGCATAGGCACATTTATTTTATAAATTAAATCCACATCAATCAGTTATATATTGCTCACCGCTTTGTTCAATCACTCTCTCCCATCTCTGTGGTAGATTCATTATTCCACACGGGTAGAAGTCTGCAATTTTCTCTGGAAGCAAGGTTTGAACTTTAGGGTTAATGGTGCAAAACATCTCGAACAAGGGTTGGCATTATAGTGGTGGAAAACCACCCCTTGCTATTAACCAACTCCTGACGTTTCTGTGGGATGGCATCGCTCAATTCCTGTAGTTGCCAAGTAGTTGTAGCTCGTACAGGCCACTTCTAATCCCATGAAATTGAGAGCATTATATTCTTCGAGTGAATGTCTGCTTTTACTTGCCTCTCTGGTGCTTTATCTTTCTTGGACTTTCATCTTTTTCTGTTGACATTGTTGTAGATGCTCTGGTGCTTTATCTTTCTTGGACTTTCATCTTTTTCTGTTGACATTGTTGTAGACAATGGCCGAGTCGGCCGTGGCGTAGTGGGTAGAATGGTAGAGTGTGTGGCTCATACGCCAGAGAACCCAGTTCTTTCAATTGAATTAATTTTTCTGTTCGGCCGTAACCTCTCTGCAGACAATGGCAAACCTCAGAGAGTAAAAAACTGCCATGAAAGCTTCTTGAGAACATAAGCCGTTCGGAGTTGGCATAAAGCTGGTAGGTCCAGTTCTCGATCATTTGTGTTCAAACATTTCACAACACACACAACACAATTGATCATAAGAAGCTCGGTCAAAGTTCTTTCAAGGGCTGAAATGGCCATTTCGTTTTATTTTTTTTTTTAGCACAGCCCATGGTAGAATAAGACAACACTAAAGGTAGTGTTAGTAGTTAAAATTCTTTCTTGGGCTGGGTACCGCATCTGTCAAAACCAGGTTTTTACGAATAAAAGCAAAAAAAAAAAAATAACAAAATTTGCAAATAATAATATTCTATGTGTTTGACAGCTGCGTTACCCGCCGCTCCGAGACGACACTACCTTGTTTAATATACCTTGTACTACACCATTCTGTGCGATTCCGTGCATTTAGTATATTTTAACTTTTGACAGGTCATACTACGAACTACAAGCTACACTATTCTGGTTCCCACTTAAGGTATAGGCATAAGATAATAAAGCGAAGTTTCTGTGTGTTCAAATAAATGAAGTGAATTTTGATTACACAGGGTGTCCCTAGTGCAAATATTCACTGTGCTGATAAGTTGAGAAAATAATTATAGAGGAAGAGGAGTCTATTTTTACAACCTTAGGAGCATGCATCTGGCAAAAGAACTAGCTAACAGGACGAAGTATTTAATTTCAGATGCAATTTCTGACTAGTAACATTTCCAACTCAAACATCTTCGAGCTGTCTTCGTGTCATGATAGAACTTTTCGATTTAAGCTACTAAAATTGAACTTAAAGCTGATCTGAAAAAAAATTGTAATTCTAGAAATATTCTTAAATATTCCTAGATCTTGAGACGGATGTTCCATTATCCAAGCCACGTAAGCATGTTAAACAGGTTTGTTGATTAAGGCCACTCTTTAACTTGGCGGCCCAAAATTTAATGCCAGTCAGAAAATTAAATAACACAAAAATTATAAAAGGTCTCGACAAATGGTTTATCTAATTGAATAGACACAGTATCATTGGCGGCCGTGGCATGCTGGTTAAGGTGCGTGGCTGGTATGCAAAAGAACCCAGGTTCGAATACGATCTGACACAGAATGTTTTTTCAATTGAATTAATTTTTCTGTTCTGCCGTTACCAGAGAGGCAGACAATGACCAACCTCAGAGAGTAAAAACTCTCATGTTCTAAGCCATGCTTGACTTTTTTGATCAATTTTCAATTTTGATTATTTTGACCTCTCTACCATGGTAGAATTATAAGGTAGGCTCAAGTTGGAGCAAAACGGAAGCTGTATGTCAAAATCGGCTGGTCGAATTTTAGTTTTCTTATTGTTGTTGTTGCCTTTATCATTTGACGTTTAGCGTTTTCACAGCTTTGTTGTTGCAAAACTTGTTGTTTGAGCAGCCATTTAAATGTGAGCCTACCTTATAATTGTATCATGCTCTCTACTTTCTCTTGCGATTTTAAATTAAATCAGTTATACCATAACAAGAATGTTAGTCAAGTCGGCCGATAAAGTATTAAGTGACTCTGTTATTTCACCTTCGTAGGCATTTACCTTTAAAACGTCAAAATAAGTGATCATATCCCTTTCTCTTTCTCGTGATTGTTCAAGGCTATGTTATTTACTTTGAATAGATTTTGGCCCTTTGTCAAGAAAAAACAAATTTTCTTTTTTAAATCAATTCCCAAAGGCACTCCCAGTTATATATTGCAGCACATGCCAATGAAACGGAAGTATTATTATTTTTGTGTATCCAGATTAATGATTTTTAAAAGATGCTATAAAAATTTGATTGAATGTTTACAAAATTGTGTCACAATTAGTGCCAAAAAAAGAAAACAAAACCTCTTCTGAAAACTTCATTATACTCGTACTGTTGCCTAATTGATCCATCATTTTGGCAGTAGAAGAAGATCGCACATGTAGAATCTTAATGAAATGGTTACCTCAGCATTCAGTAAAGAATACTCCAAGCACATGCAGAGACGAAAAAATAAATCAATTACTTGCATTATTTTCCTTTTCCTATCTCTTCCTTCCTTCCTTTATTAATTTTTTCTTTTTTTTGTTAATATTCGTTACAAGTAGGTATTTCCTATTTCCTTCGGTGACTGATATACAACAAATTTGCTTCCATTTCGATTTTTGAGGCGAAATTTTTCAAGTTTGGGCACATTAATGCTTGGTTGGCATATAAATGTTAGGAGAAATTATGTCATCATGAGATTGTCTGCTGATGGGAAACTCAACAGGATATTACAATAAGGATATTGCTAAGAAAACAAATTTCATTTTGACTTATTGTTAACTGGTGGCATTGTTAACCACAGCAACAATTCTGTAACTTCCGTACGCTACAATGTTGACCACCTACTGTTGGGTTCATGGCATAAATCCAAGATAATATTTTGCACTCAATTTAGATCAAGGACATTCAATGATAAAAGCAATTCTTTTTCAACCGTTGATCAGCTTATTTAATAAGAAACATGTTTTTTTATGCTATTTAGTAAAAAAGTTATCAACACTTTATGGTTTACAAAATATTCGCTTAGAAACAAACTTTTAGGTAGAGTTTAACGCCTCATAGCTTTAAATTAAGTATGTATCTACCGTAAGAAAATCAAACGCTTGAACTAACTTGTAATTTTTAAACTTACTTGAAGTATTGCCATTATGTGATCCTTTCTTTCAACATAACTAAAGAAATGTCATTTGTAATCTAGTTATAATTCTCAATAATTTGCTAAACTTTATAAAGAAATCAACGATGATTGTATCCCAGAGAACACAGATTTCTTAACATTTACTCAGTTTCCATTGATGACCACAATAAACTAAACAAACATTGCGGGGTGGAGCCACCCGCAGTTTTCAACAAATATATTACTGCTACTTGCCACACAAGAAGATACTTTCCGAGTTTGAGAAATAATATTTCAAAATAACATTCCACAAAATTTCTGTTCGACATCAATTCTGCAATATGAACAATAAAATATTGTTGTATGAATGAAGAAACTGAACCTAATACAGACTGACGGAGAAGACAATAATTAGATATATCATTGTATTTGAACCTACCTGTAGTAGGAAGTGATGACTTGAATTGAAGTTTAAAATGTAAGATTATTCAGAAAGCGATGCGGGCTGTAATGCTGTAAAGAAGCAGAAAGTATTCTTTTCGATGAAGACTTTTAAAAAATATATGAAGTCTGTGAAGATTTTTTGACTCCCTACAGAGACTTCCACGCCAGATCGGTCACGATTAGTGTCTGATTTAAATAGCAAATTGTTTAATTAAAAGTAAGCAGAAAAAAATAATATAAAATTAATATTAGTGTACATCCACTAATTGACATAATCGAAATTTGCGCAATACTCAGGGCATTCATAAAAAATACTTTCAGATTTAAAAAAAAAAAATAGTTGACAAATTTTTTTGGTGCCACTTTTTTAATAAAATGTTTTAAAAAAATATTTTTAAAAAGACATGTTTTTAATGCATACGTGTGATTTCTTCAGAATTTTCCCTTGTTTTAGTTTTTGAAATAATCGAAAATCAACAAAATCTTACATTCTTTGTCTCTGTACTGTAATTTTTTTGTTGAATTCTTTGATTTTTACGATTGTCTATCGACCCATCTGACATGTAACGCACCACCTTGTAATATATAAAAATCTCGTGACACGGTGTTTGTGGTCGCACTCTTCCGAAACGGCATTTCTTCGAAAATTTTTTGTATAGTTGGTAGGTATGAGAATAGGTCGAAAAGTATTTTTCACCCTCCTACCTCCATCACTCATCGCAATTTTCATTCTTTTGCATGAAAAAGATCCAAATAATTTAAACGTCGTTCATCCAAGTGAAGTCATTTACATCAAGCGTCCTGTAAATTTGACATTTCATTCTGCATTTGTTAACATATATATCACAACGAAGTGCGTGGAAAATTTTTTACGAAAATAATTTAACAATCGTCCATTAAGATGAAGTCATTTACATAAAGTTTCGCGCTACTTTGATAACGAAGTATAAGCTATCGTTTACAGCGCTCCATTCCTCTTTCTGTCATAGATCCCATTCTCAGATATTCGTTTTATCTTCATCAATGAATGGACCGTCATCATACTTGGGCTCGGTCAAACCTTAGCGTATTTACACAAATCAATGAAAATGGTATATTTCAAATGGTTTTGGCCGTATTAGACTAAGATTTGGTAATTTAGTTCGTATAGTTATTGTCAGCAAATGCACTTAGAATGGGCGTGGTCACACTATATCTACACCTACTTTTCATAAATCAATTTAGGGGCCTCAGACGCTAAGAATTTTCATACTACCGAGTAGTACGACCAAGTCGTACGTTTACATCATACGTTACGATTTTTACATACTACTTTTCTTACTTCAGTGTACGAACAATTTTTAGACAGTGGAGAACAAAATGAAGGCGGATTTGGTTGCAGTTCTTGTTATTGGAGAAATAACTTATTATTTATCTTTTTTTTCATCGAATCCAAGTTAGTGTCACTATCAACTTTTTTGTATGCTCCCAATAATTTCTCGTAGGCTCTGCGGCGCACGATTTTATTTTTGTATGATTCGCATTTGGAATCCCAAAGCTCAGGAAGATTTTAGCATAAGTCGAGGAAGTCCAGGAACTCTTTTTTTCCGCCATTCTATTTAATGGACAAAATGCGAGCGAAAAAAATCCGAGCCAGACAAAATGCGAACGAATAATCAAAACAAGTGTTAAGTCGTACGACTCCCCTTCACTAGTTCCGACTTTTACTTCAACTTGAGAAAAAATCAAACTATTTTGATATTCATACGACCTGTGCGTACGACTTGCTTTTTCTTATACGACTTACCCTCAGACACTACAACTTGACACTACAAATAAAGGTCATTCGTCAACCTTCAAATCATTGAAAAAACTTGTTAAAATTAGGGTTTTTGCAGGTATGGCTTTTCTTTTCCATTTCCGGATAAAAGATCTAAATGGAAATCTTGGTAAACCCTCAAACAGAATGATTGTAATTAACATAAGCTGTTAAGGCAAAACTAGTTGCAGAATTTTTTGAAGGATTTTAATTTGGAGGTTCACCCTTGACTTTTCATTTGGTACTTGAATCATACTTATCCAAGCAGTGGTTTGGATACTACGAACAAAAAACACAAATTCACTTCAAAATATAAATTGCAATTAACGTGCAATTTCGGGACAACCCTTATTTTGAAAAAAATTCCAACGATGTAGACTTAAAGGTTCAGCCTTAAGCTTTTATTTGGAACTCCAACCGTCATTCTCCGATTAGTGGTTTGCATACTGCGAGCTTGTATGTATGTATATCCTTGTCTGAGTTTATAACATAGCAACATAATATTTTGGCGGAGTACTGTCTATATACGCGAATCAGTGACGGACCTTAAATTTGTTATAGAAAATAATGATTTGACTGGTCGATTCATCTAAAGGCGTTGTTGTGAATTTTTAAGGATAAAAACTGATGATTTTTTTTCCACAGGCAACATAATATTGTTTATAATCAACATAGAGGTGCAGCATCTTCTAAAAGAAGAAACACTTCTAAAATAAAAAAAAGTATAAAAAAAATTTTTAAAAAATAAGCTTTTATTTAAAACCAAAACGTGAACTTAAAAAAATAATAGATTTCAGTGACATTTGTCATATATGTATATAGTAGATATATTCTAGATTCAAAAGAACCTCTCCCTTGGTTACCCATTATCATAATAAAAGCGTACGTAAATAGGTAAGTTCTAGGGACGTATATAAATTAAGAAATTTTCAAAATGTAAAATCTACAAGATTACTACACAATATCAGTGGAACTGAATCTTTTAGTAGGCTTCTCTGTATATAAACCGCGATCCATTATACAGGCTTACTGCACAATATCAGTGCCTTGAGCTTTTAAAATTTAAATGTATTTTACATTTTGAAAGTTTCTAAATTTTTATACATCCCTAGAACTTACCTAAATGAACCTAGATGATGGGTAACCAAGGGAGAGGTTCTTCTGAATCTAGAATATACCTACTATATACATATATGACAAATGTCACTGAAAGCTATTATTTTTTTTAGTTCAATGTTTGCATGCAGCATGTTTCTTTTTTCTTTTGTTATTAGAATAATACTTCTATAGTTCTAAGTATTTCTTGTATTAATGTGTAAGGATCTCTTTGTTAACAATTTGTTTGAAGTCTCAATAAAATCTACTTACTTACTTACTTTTTAGTTCAATTTTTGGTTTAAATAAAAGCTTATTTTTTAAAAATTTTTTTTTTATATTTTTTTTTATTTTTTTCTTTTTAGCCTTAAAGGTTTATTATGAACATCTTTTATTTTGAAAGCCTTACATATAGCATTTTAATTTTTTAGACCATTAACCTTAACAGTACATATTAATATTATTTATACCATTTACATTATTTATTGCATTATATACTTTATTACGATATAGCATTTTTATTGATTTGTGGGTGGGAATAGGAGGTGTGGCCAAATTTAAGCCCCTATCTTCTACTTGATGTAAATGTGCTGCCTAGTAGTTTTGAGGATGCATCATTTTTATTGATTTGTGGGCGGTAAAAGAGGGTGTGGCAACATTTTTTTCTAACCCATGCAATACTTGAAGGACATTTACTGCCAACATTTTAGCTGAAACAGCCCGGTAGTTTTGGAGATATATCAATTTGTGGGCGGCAAAAGGGGGTGTGGTGAAATTTTTTTCTTAAACCCCAATTTCTACTTAAAGGAAATTTACTACCTAAATTTCATCTGAATCGGTCTAGTAGTTTTGGAGATATAGCATTCTTATTGATTTGTGGGCGGTAAAAAGGGGTGTGGCAACATTTTTTCTAACCCATGCAATACTTGAAGGACATTTACTGCCGAAATTTCAGCTGAAACAGCCCGGTAGTTTTTGAAATATATTAATTTGTGGGCGGTAAAAGGGGGTGTGGTAAAATTTTTTCTTAAACCCCATTTTCTACTTGAAGGAAATTTACTAGAAAAATTGAATCTAAATCGGCCTAGTAGTTTTCGAGATATAGCATTTTTATTGATTTGTGGGCGGTAAAAGGGAGTGTGGCAAAATGTTTTTCATAATATTGCATTGTCACCGGGCTTACACATGTATGCTAAATTTTAGCTTAATCGGAGACCCACAAGCTGTCGAAAAATTGTTTGCAAGTTTTGCGGACATACATACATACATACATACGAACGAAGCAAGTTAAATAAATGTTTTTAATAAAAAGGCAAACGGTTTCAGCGAAAAACGAAAAAAGTCTACCAAATTTTGAAAAAATGACTAAAAAACAAAAAGCAAAAATTCATAAAAAAAAATCCAAAAGCGACCAATTTTTTGCATTTTTGAACAGAATTTTTGATGCTCATTTTTTCCATTTTAAAATCTAAAAAAACATTTCGTACAAGGAACAAAAAACCACACAAAAACAATGAAAAATAACCCAAAAACAAAAAGTGCAATTTCTCCTAAAATATTTGGTTGATTTTTCATATGAAATTAAAACAAAACACAAACAAAAAACGAAATTTCACCCAGCAAAAATGAAAAGGCGCCCAATTCATTATCAGTCCGCCATTGACGCGAATTGACTGACTGAGTGCGCGAAATTTTTTTCGCTTCACTTTTACAAATATCGGTTTTACTTCCCATTCCAATTCGCTGCCTTGCTGTTTACGCGAATAAAGAAGTTTCACTTCAACAAAAAGTGCAGGTGAATATCGGCAAATTCCAAAAATGGTCAACCACAGGTGAAAAATTAGAAGTTATTAAAATCTTTTAATCTTAGGATATTATCTTTGAGAAACATTTAAATTTTATTTATTTAAGCAATTTATATACATTAATTCATTTACCACAATGATTATTTCGCCCGCAGAGTTTCACAAATGTAGTTTTCTTTTTAGTAAAGGCTTGGTAAGTGTTTCGTAAATATTTTTGTTTTATTTAAAATGGAAGGTATTGACTAAAGACATTACTAAATAATGATTGAGCCAAGGAAAGAGTAACAAATTCAATTTGTTTCTTAATTACTTAGTTCCTTAATTACTTAATTACCCAATATAATCACAAGGAAAAAAATCTGAAACGTCCGACACGAAACGTCCGAACAAAGACGACGTATGGCTTTTATTAAAGACGACGTATGGCTTTTCTGAAAACTTGTTAAATTTGTAAAAAATATTGTCTTCTGACTTTTTTTATGCGGCTGATAAATTCGCAGATCTAGGCATAGTATGAACTTAGTTCCAAAATGACTTCCGTTTCGTGAAACATCCGAACGCATTTTGTTATAAATTTGAGTTGAATAAAAATTTGTATTTTTTTTTTTACTATACCGATAGCTTTTCGATAATATACACTTATCCCAAATATATCTCTGGATTGTATGAAAAATTTTTAAAAGAAGCGTTCCAATGAAACGTCTGACACGCTGGGATTTGTCCATACAACTGTTTAAGAAGAGACGATTAAGAAAGATTGTTTTAAGTAGAAAAAAAAACACAGGTGCGTCGTTGGACACACGAGAGAAGCGAAGCTTTTTCGCAGTTACATAGATTTGATAGCTTAATAATTTTTTCTTTTAAATAAATTAACTTTTAAATTCAGAAATTTAAAATAACATAAAATAAATTACATATATACAGAAAACATATTTACTGCTTATTTTTTTATTGTTGAAAGTCAAATTTCCACGCCAATTACATATACGGGCATATAATGCCAGCGACTCTCCATTTTACCTCTCCACACATGATGTGAACTTGGCTGCACTGAGCCATGCATGCGTGTGTTAATTCCATGCTTATTAATATCATCTATTTTTTTGACACTTAAAAACGCACTTGTGGGCATTGCTAATTTTCTTCGTACCAACAGCATAGAGTGTAAATTATTATCTAGAGATTGCATCAACTCTGCTAAAATCTCTGGCATGTGTTAACAGAGTTATTTCACTTAAAAACATGAAGAAAAAAACTCTGTTAATCTCTGTTAACACATGCCAGAGATTTAGCAGAGTTGATGCAATCTCTAGACAATAATTCATACTCTATGCCAACAGCACCACAAACGCATTCACAATACAAACAAACCGATGCTGGAGACACCTTGTGGCAAATAAAAGCAAATTTTAGATAGTTGTAGCATAGCAAATACACAATCCAATATCTATTGATAGATGGTGACGATCTACTACAGCATAGCTTCTGTTATAATTAGGATTGAATTAACAACTCTTTCTTACGAGTCTTTGTGGCAAAGTGGATAGTGCATTGGACTCTCGTGTACGAGGATGTTATTTCGATCCCCACGGGCAGGCCGAAAAATATTCTTAGTATTTAATATTAAAGTATTAAATTTTCTTGTTGTAATAAGCACTAGCAACAAAGAAACCATTTTTGCCCAAAATAAGTTGTGATTCTTGATTGAGATAATACAATATCTTAATGTTCTTTTTTTAACAATTTAAAGTTTGTTTAAAATTTATTCAACTACTAAATAATATTACCAGGAAATAACGAAAACTGCGGCACTGAAATTAAATTAAGCGAAATCAAGTTTCGAGCCTAAATGATGCTTACGTTCTGGGTTATTTCTCGGATTCTTATCTATCGGATTAGCGGTCGCGCCAAACATACCCTCCGACCAAAAGTGGGTATGTCCCGAAGCTGCTAAACGATGGAATTATCTCTATAAACATTCTTAATCAGTCGATTATCTTTAATCTCAGACTTAAACGTTTCGTGCCTGACTGCGTCTTCCTGTTGAGTGTGAGCACACAAGCCTAGATACAGAGCGTCACCATACCTTAAGTAACTGTCGACAATGCGTACCTTTATTTGGCTGTTTATTAATCATGACGCCATGCTTGAAACTTGCATAATCTTGTGGGTTATGTGATGATAATATTGCATTTCGGTACCTAACTTATATATATGGATCTGCATATGCGTTGCACAATATTGACATTTGGCTGGATTTCCTATCCTTACGTATAAATTTTGCTGAAAATTATTGCTGACACATGTGCTCTTCTGTTTGTACATCAGATACTTTCGACGTTTTAAAAATTATCTTTGTAGCAATAGGGGAAGCTCTTTCGTAAAAATAAATGTTAGTATCTAATTACGACATCTAATCAAATAAAGTCTCTTTATCTAGCAATTAGAATCCTTCAATATGTGATTAGTCAGGTATGATAAGCAGGATCATTAAGATGCCAACCATTTAAAAAAATATCTACACCACAACATTGCACTATACGAAATATTGCCAAGTTTTCTGGCCAAAAGTCGAAATATAGTCGTTTAAAAGCAAAACTTGGTTTCAGGGGGTTTTTCGGGGTCGGCGATTTCGAATTTTTTTTTAAAAGTTAAAAATTTTATTTGACGGATTCAATATGGCGACTAAAATTTTAAAAATCCCTTGGATTTTGAGATCTTCCAGGAACTGATTATAAAATAAATGTAAAAAAATCACAAATTTAAAATGGTGAATTAACCAGGTGTCTAAAATTGTTACAAATACTTGTTTCTATTTGAATTTTAATATTAAGTTAATTTTGCAACTGTTTTCCTTTTTAAACAAATTTTGTGAATAATGTACTGCATGTGATTGTAAAGAGCAGTTTCGATGGAATAATTATTTTAATTTAAGTACCGCTAAGAAACGCTGGTCAAAAAGTAGTTAAATCAATATAAAGAAATCCGAAAAGTCACTGATATTTCGATATGAACCCACATTTTTTGTGACAAGCATAGATTAGGGTGAGATGGGGTAATGTGTTACATGGGGTTATGTGTAACACGGCGATTTTTGGTACAAAATATTAATATATAAGTGAGTGAATAACTGTGATATGTTTTTTTAACAATATCTAAATTTTCATAAGTGTTGAAATAAAATACGTGTCGGCCATTTTGTTAGAGTTCTTAAAAAGCTTGAGCAAGGTTTGTTGAAAAGTTTTTTAAAAATTTATAAAAAAAAGCGTTTCGGATAAAATTTTTTCCAGATTTTAAAAGTTAGTTGATATAAAATGTGGTATTGTTTAATATCTTAAAATATAACAAAAGATTTTAAATTTTTTTACGTTGTGTAAAATTCCATCAATGAGAAAAGTGACTTACATTGGGATGATGTGTAACACTCAAGGTGGGGTGTTTTGTAGCACATCTTACACTTTATAATTGCCATTAGAGATCACATCAACGGCATTAAAAGAGATCGATCCAGTTCATATTATTCAGCCCAGACCAAAATCCAATCGTGGTAGAAAATCAACGAAAAGCTGTGTTCTAACAACGCCACAAAAATGTTTACAGTTGCAGAAAGTGGCATAAAAAAAAAAAATATGGAAAAGAAAACTAAACAAACTACAAAGAGAGCTGCAGGTGTTCGGCCGCAAAACCGACGCTCTTCGTCGTCATCTGAAGCAGATCCAGATTTTTGCATGATTTCTTGCGATTTTCACAAAAATTCACTTGAATGCAAAAACGGCAAGCGCCTGTTTTATTTTTTTGAGAGCCATTTTATTAGTGAGAATTTTCACTCCGATATGGATATTTTTAATGAATAATTATTTTACTATTTAAAACTATTCATATATTTTATTGAAGTTAACGATCAGTTTTTAATTTCAACGTATGTGTGTGTGTGTATTGAGAATCAGATAGATTTAAGAGATATAGCTATTATTTCATTAAGTTCTTATCATAATACTTTTACTAAACATAAAAAGACAAAATAAGTATAAACAATTAAAGTTCCTGGTCTTTAAACCAATATTTTGTTGGTATTACACATCACCCCACCGATTTGAAAAAGACCAAAAAAAACCATATTCACTATTTTTGATCTACTTCATCCATTTCTCAAAATATGTAACAGCCATTAAAAAACACTCACTTCGAATTGGTTCTTGTGCAAGGGATAGGCCTTGGAAAGGGCCTAGGGATAGACTCCTGTTATTGGAGCAAATAAAAACGTGTTACATATTACTCCACTTCAGCGTGCTAAGTCTACGACAGTTGTACACAACAAGCATGGAGGATTAGTCCCGGAAAAATTTAAGGTAGAGCAACGCGTTCAAATTGTGGAAATTCATTTCAAAAATAGTCAATATTTTTTGAGACTGAGACTTCTCAGTCATCGTAACGCACGCACCGTCTCGCAACATAGTGGTCAATTTAATCAATAAATTTAAGTTCATTGACTCTGTTGTGGACGCGAAAATGGTGGTCGTCCCCGTCCCGCCCGTTCGGACGAAAACGAAAATCCATCTGGAATGTCATCGGAAATTTCATGAAAAGGGCTCGCGTGTGCAAGCAAGATCGAGGCTGCCATTTGAGAGTCGATTTATTACTATATTTATTATAATTATTTTATTTCGTCATTAGCCTCCATGCTTCTAGTCTATAATTTAATAAAAACTCATTTCACAAAAAAATGCATTTATTGAAAAATTAAGATATCAGCGACTTTTGGGAGTTTATTATTACTGATCGTATTTTATAGTCCTTGTGATTTTATGTTGGCCATATTTTTTAAATTTTGACTCTAGGGCCGATTTAAAAATTCACGAAACTATTGTATTTTTATTAATATTAAGAGTTGATTAATATTATTATTCGCAAAAAGAATCGTTCAGTGGCTAATATAATGCTTAATGGTCATACACAAAAACAACGTGTAAGGGATTTTGCTTTGTTGTATTAACTTTATGATAGAATAAAGAAAATATAATTTTTGGAGAATCAAAAAATTTAATTTTTTCTAATAAATCGGGTAAATTTTCCAGTAGTGCAATGTACACTATGTGAAATTGGTCCAATTGTTCTGTGAATTCTCAAAATAAGGGGCTTTCCAAACTGCCTGATTCCAAATCGAAAAATAGTGCAATAAATCGAAATTAAGAATGAAGGAACTAAAACGGCTACCTACTACGACTACCTGCAGTTTTATAAATTTTTTATCTTACAAAACAACAGCAATAAGGAAGTGCATATCGACCATCAACAACAGAATTAATGAAAGCCCTATCTATTCAAAATTCATATTTAACTGGTGAACGATGCTATTTTTAAAAAGTTCTTACAAAAACTTTTCCAATTCCAATTATTCCAAACATATTCCAATTATAATCATGAAAAAAAAAACTTAGCTAAAGTTTCAAATTTACTATAATTTCCTTTTGGAGATTACGTTAATTCGGTGATTAGGGCTTGATCGATAATTAAATAGTACCACGAATAAAATAAGTAATGGTACGTAATATTCGTTAATGAAAGCCTATACTAGTTCGTACTCCTTACAACTAAAGACAATTTAATTTATCATCTAAAAAATTTAAAGACAAAAGCACCTTCTTTTACAATTTTAAAGACTTTTTAACTTACGCAGAGGCTATCTTTTTGTCTCCTTATTTCTTCTTTTCAATTTAAACTGGCCAAGAACTCCTGCTGTGAATATCAGTTGCAATCACGAGCAATAGTTATAGACACTCTGTCTAGCAATTTCTTCATGGATATTAAACTGAAATCCAGGTAGGTGTCATAGCACGCCTCTACCAACTGTAGAGAACATCCTATTGTTCTACAAGAACAACAAGACTCAGAGGATGGTTTGATTTAACAAATGTCCAACAATTGTTGCAATTGCATGAATATGATACATCATTCAACCTGACCAGAATTTAAGGGCCAGACATATCGTCTGCAGCATTGTGGCACATTAAAAAGACGGCTTTGTTGCTCAATTCATGAATGGCATATAAGTTATATGAATAATGGCCAAGAGACATGGAAACACTTTAACACGATCAAGGGTACTGTGAGAAAAACAAATAATCAGTTTTGGCTATGATACTCTTCTCTTAAGTTGGCTTTACAATTGATTCTACTAATAGAAATCAATATTTCAAAATAAAGAAAAAAAAAAACCTTATCGATACATAAATGTGCCTTACTGTAGTATCTGACGATGTCAAGATATTCAGCAATACAGTGTTTAGAACGAATAATTGTTAAAAAAAGCTTATTCTAAAACCAAATTCCGATTAATTAAGTGCTGTTACTAATATTTTCGCTCTTTTTGTCAAGAAGTAATAATCGCTTAAGTCGACTTAAGTCGACTAACTTATTAAGTCTAAGCTTGTTACATATCTCCCACACTTATTATTGGAGTCTAGGTCTTTATTTACTCTGAAGCATAGATCTTCACTGATACCTATAGTACAAGGCATATAAAGCTGAAGATCATCTGTATTTGCACACATATGTTTTAAGCTTTGAATATAAAAGAGTCGGACAAAGTGCGACCATCCTCAAGCTGCTTGCTAAAAAAGTTCGCTAAAAAATCAAAATATGCTCTTAAATATACTAAATCAATAAAGAGTCTTACTTCAATTTTTATCTTTTTTGAAGCGAAGCTTTTTAAGCCTCGTTCTGTGATTTGCTTGAGTGAAATCTGAAAAACTTTCGACAGACTTTTTTCTTAGATTTTGATTTCTTTCTTGCTTGCTCTTATTACAACAAGAAAATTTAATACTTTAATATTAAATATATTGAAAATATTTTTTTGGGGGATTGAACTCATGCCCTCTGATTAAGAGTTCTATACACTATCCACCAGGCCAAAAGGCTTTGTTAGGAAGAATTGTTGATTTCATGTTTTGTATAATAGAAGCTATGCTGCAATAGATCGTCGCAATCTATCAATAGATAGAGGATTGTGTATTGGCTTTACTACAACAACTAACAAAAATTTTCTTCTACTTGCCACAAGATGTCACCAGCATCGGTGTGTTTTGTTTTTTGTTGATGTGAATGCGCGAAGGAAAACACCGACGCTGGTGATATCTTGTAGCAATTAGAAGCGAATTGGTGTTAGTTTTAGTAGGATAATCAATAAACAAACTAGACCAAACTAAATATTTTTGGAAAGTTTCATCATTTTAGCTCAACGGGAATATGGGTCAGTCCATAATGGGTTAATAGATTATGCTGCTATGAAGCAACATAGCTTCTGTTTTACTTAATATTGAATCAACAACCCTGCGTAACAAAGGCTTTTTGGATTGGTTAATAGTGTAATGAACTCTTAATCAGTGGGTACGGGTTCGGTCCCCACTGCAGGTAAAGAATTGTATTTTAATAATTTGATATTAAATTTTTTTTTGTGATGGACGCAAGCAAAAAAGAAACATCAATTTTAATATAAGAAAACAGTGTCGAAATAACAAAATGTACTGGTGTAAATATTAACGTGTGTTTTTTAATTTACTTTATGTTGTTTTAAATTTTTGAATTTAAAAGTTAATTTATTTTACAAAAAAACTATTAAGCTATCAAATCTATGTAACTGCGAAAAAGCTTCGCTCTCTCGTAAGTCCAACGACGCACCTGTGCCTTTTTTTAATAATATCGGTATTACAGTATAAAATTATATACTTTTCTAATTATAAATTAAAAATGTGCTCTTGTCATTTAAAACCGTTGAATAATTGTAAAAGCTTCTTTCCACATCTGTAGAAGTTCTTGGGCAATATTTGAATAAATTAATTCTGTTTAACATATATTGTTGTGTATCCAGGTTTTCTAGCCAAAACTTTCCGTCGCAGATAAACATTTTGTTGTCTTTTATATGCCACTCACAGTATAGACAAAATAATATGAAATTGTCGCAGCGCATGACTTTAAGAAACTGAGCAATCATTCGCGATAGAAATCCGCTACGATATTCTTTTTCTTCTGGCATTTCAACCACCCAAAATAAAACAAGCTTATAAAAAACCGTTTTCCGCTTAATGTACAATAATGTTGCCATATATGGAAAAAATATGCACAAATGTCAAATATATGCATTAACCAGCAGAAATTCCAGATGTATGCAAAATAACCATTTCCAAACATTTGCTTAGAATTGCCAGCCCTGCTGATGACTAAGTTTCTTCAAAAACATGCAATCAAAAGCTAATCACAAAATGAAAAGCGTATCGTAAAAAAAATAGTTCTGTAACAAGTTCTATAACAAATATATAAGCAAAGTTAAACTACTATTTAATTACTGTAGTTGAGCACTATGTCCAGTACGAAAACGTGAGTGAAGGGAAGAGAGGAGCTTATTATCGCAAAGAGACGCTTAACTGCTTTCTTTATTGCCCCAATGCGTTTTTCAGTTCGACTCAGCAATATACGTGCTCTATAAATGCGACCTAGGATGTAGCTGGAACAAATTTCTTCTAGCACACTTCGAGCAATTTTCGAGCTCGAGAGAGCGGTTTTATGCTTGTTCTTCTAGCTAGAAAAAGTACGGAAACACGTTCTAGCACATTGCAAGTTACTACAATCGAGTACGGAAACAGACCTAATATTTCAAGTGGTTAAAGTGCTGCTGATACCACCTTGTTCAAAAAGAAAGGTTCATTCACACTGTGAACCGGACTTAACTGTTCGTTTCGAAAATTTTTTTAGTTGGTTGCCACATGTGTCTATGACAAGGCTGCCAAATATCAGCGTCTCTCGTTGACATTTGGTAAAGTGACAGTGTTTTGTTTACAACAACTTTTTTCGTGTCTTCGATTTTTACGATGGAAGAAAAAATTTAGCAACGAGTTTGTATCAAATTTTGTGTGAAAAATGGTTTCAACTGCGCCGATACGCGTAAAATGTTGGTGAGATGTTACGGTGACTCTGCTCTATCGTATCAGAAGGCAAACAAGTGGTTTAACCGATTTGTGAGTGGCCAAGACGAAGTAGAAGACGATCCTCGTACCGGGCGGCCATCGTGTTCGACTACCGAAGAAAACGTTGAAAAAATCAGAGAAATGTTGGTCAAAAATCGCAAATTGACGATCAGAGAGATAGCAAAGGACGTCGGCATTTCAATTGGATCCGTTCAGAACATTTTGAAGAATGAATTGGGCTTGAGACGTGTCGCTGCGAAGTTGGTACCGAAAGAACTCAATTTCATGCAAAAAAGAGAGCGAGCTGCTATCGCGAAAGTCATGCTGGAAATGGTCGAAAACGACGAATCATTCATCGAATCCATCATTTCTGGTGATGAGACAGGGTATACGAGTATGACACGCAAACCAGGCATCAGGCGAGTGAATCAGACTCAATTTTTTCTTCCATCATAAAAATTTTCGAATTGGACAGTTAAGTCCGGTTCACAGTGTGAATGGACCTTTCTTTTTGAACAAGGTGGTATTACAGAATTCGTTTTGTTGTGTATTCACAATATCGGAAAAGAAGTACATCCAGGATGATTAAAATGTTTTCAAGTGAAATTCTAACCGAAATCTATCTATTGGTTTTCGTGTTTGCATCGAACATATCAAAAAATTAAAGACAATTTTACTCTTTCACGTACTTATATTAGTATAGATATATATATAAATACACATATACGCCTTATCCTTTTTTGTTTTCTTTATGCATATTTGGGGATAACATTGGAATATGCAGTCCTTTGACACACGAATTCTATGTCTTTTATCTTTGCCGGCATGATTTATGTAAATATTATTTCAAAGCCTTTGGTAAAATGAAAAGAGCCAAACCCTTTCCAACACATGGAATTTCGTTGTTCTATCGACATAGAATAGTTCATGATAATATTTTTATTCAAAAGACACAGATTTTTGCAACTAATGCTTGGGTCATTAACATCTTTCACTAAATTTGGTGAGTAGTGCGAAATTTTCAAAATTCATTATACATAAAATAGTTTCTTTTCATTCACATTAAGTATGAATTGAACAGCGGTTGTACTCGATTTTAATTTTTCAAATTCTTTGGCAGCAAACTTGCCTAAATTCAGAATAAAATGCAGTGTATTCTTTCATTCTATTAAAATATACAAGTAATTTTTAAGTGCAGACACACGACGTTGTGGACAAGTAGGAAGATGTTAGAATGTCCATTTTTTAGGTACCGTATTTTTAATTTTTAACAGTGCTCGTTTAGTTTGATAAGAAGTTATTAGAATTTAAGTCGCGAATATCGATGTTATATTTATGAAGAGACACAACTTTTTAATTGTAAGTTAATGGGCCCAGTTTTTTTAGAAAAAAAAACCACTTTTAGAATCTTTATTTTGAAGCGACTCACAGTGAATTGAGTTATTATTCCTATAAAAGATTAATGACTGTATTTTAGAGTGGGTCGGCCTCCATACAAAAAAAAAAGGTTTGAAAAAACCACTCCCTATTTCAAAGCTGGCCTCGAGTGGATTTGAAAAACAAAAAAAATTTTTTTTTGGGTCACAGGAAAAACAGCTGAAATGGTATTTTTTCAGTAACTTAAGCATAACATATTCGATCTTAAGAAAAAATATGTCGTTTAAAAGTGCTTTACATGTACAACATTTTCGCTTCAGAAAAATTCAGAGCATTTGACTTTTGCCCGTTAGCCCGGTTTACCACCCAACATTGTCCTAAAAAGTTGTTGACATTTTGCCCAAAAAATATTGTTTAATAAGTTTAAAAACAAAGAAGTTATAATGGTTTAAATATTTGGTACAATGCTTTTTCCATTATACATACTATATATGAAATATTTTTTTTATATTAAAAAATTGAAAATTAACACACTTATTTTTAAAAATTATGTAATGAATTTAAAATTAGATTCACCTAAATATCTAAATAAATATTTTTTATTTTAATTTCATTATTTAATTTTTAAAAATAATTAAGTTATTTTAAATTTTTTGATATAAAAAAAAGTATTTCTTATATAGTACGTATAATGGAAAAAAGCATACCAAAAGCTGTACCAAATTGAACATTTGAACCATTATAACATCTTTGTTTTTAAACTTATTAAATAATTTTTTTTTGGACAAAATGTAAACAAATTTTTTAGACTTTAATTTTATGAGAAGAAAAAACAATTTTCGGGAGGGGGAGGGGGTGATAAATCGGACTAACGGGGCTTGCTAGTCAAATACATATGACTTTGAAATCATAAATGCTCTGAAGAGAAAATGTAGTACTTGTAAAGCACTTTTAACGACATATTATTTTTTAAGATCGGATATGTTATGTTTAAGTTATAGAAAAAATACCATTTCGGCTGTTTTTACGGTGCTCCAAAAAAAAATGTTATGTTTTTGGTATCCACTCGAAGTCAGCTTTGAAATAGGGTGTGGTTCTTTCAAACTTTTATTTTCGACCCACTCTACTGTATTTTGTAAGACGCAAGCAATCACGTCACTTGGGGTTTTTTTGTCTAGCAATTTTTTCTACTAAAATGTATTGCCAGACAAAAAAACCTGATCGCTTGCGGTTACAAAATACGCCGATTAATATTTTTTACGAAAACCTAAAGTTATATGAAATAAAGGAATCTAAGTTACATTAAGTTACATTCCAAAAATTTTACAGGAGAAGCAAAAAACTTTCATCTACTTTCTTCTACTGTTATATGATCCTCAGTCATGTTTTTTGCTTCGTATGATTTTTCGAGACAAGATACATAAAAAAATTTTGTGAAAATTATAATAAAAAAAGAGAAAATTTGTATAAAAACTGTTAACAATAGGTTTGTTCACTAACAAAAAATTCTTACAAGTTTTTACAAGTTGTTACAAGCTTTTACTAGTAAAGCGTTCACGTACTCGAAAAACTTGCAACGAGAGAAAACAACGAGAGCGTAAAAAAGTGAGAGAGAAAAAAGTAGCTACAAGTTTCTGTTAGCAAAATTTCTACTTGCAAGAACTTCGAGCTACCCAAGGTTCATTAATATAGGTTAAGTCACTTGGGAGAAACTGTCAAAGTAGCTGTTAGCTAAAAATTGTACAGATTCAGGTTTTTTTTTCCTGATATCCTTTTATCCATTCTGACAGTTCGACCGAGCTGCTCTCAAGTGACTTAACCTATATTAATGAACTTTGCAACTACCGGAAAAAATTATTTGTCAAAAAAACATAAGCTGTCAAAAGTTATTTCTTGTGGATTTCCTATTAAAATGGATCTAAAAAGAAATATTTGTGCTTAGAAAACTTTGGCGAACAATTTAAATTTATTTTATATGGCTCCATTTTATTTATTTTCATAGCTTCAAACATTTTAAAATAACTCGAATGTACACAAATTTTTTGGGTTTCAAAAAAGCTGTGAAGTCGTTCGATCAGCTGTTAGTTTGCAAGCTTCTGCTAGTTTTTTGTTCACGTACTTTTTCTACTATTTTTCTCTTTGTGACATTTCTTTTCTCAATTCTCTTTTACTCTCTCCCTGCAAGTAAAGTACGTGAACAAACCTAATAATATATGTCTTTAATTTTGTATTTGTTGTCAGTGTTCTTGAAGCAAAAAATACAGCATGCGAGGAGGGGCGGATTTAGGTGGGGATAGGGGGCTGCAGCCCCCGGCCCCGAGCAGGCAGGGGCCCAGCAGGCGCTTCTGTCAAAATGTCTAATTTGATCTTTTTAATGCATTTCGATCCAGGAACAAAATATTGCATTTTCTTTAAATTTTGTTTCTTATTATTTATGTTCCTTTTTGCTTGCGTCTATTATAGTAAAAGGATGCAATATTAAAAAATTTTTTTGCCCTTTATGGGTATGAAAATCATACCCCATCGCGTGAAAGTTTTATACACTAACCACAAATCCAAAACCCTTCGATAAGCAAAGTTGGTTACATTAGCAGCTATCCAAACCAAAAAAGAAATAGCAGAAAACAATGTCTTTTCTACTTACTACACATTGTCATAAGCATGCTTAAGTATGTATTTTTGTTTTTGTTGATGTGAAAGCTTTGTTGTTTTTTTTTTTTGCTTTTGTATAACGGAAAGAAAAATTAACATTAATGTCATAATGCGATATTGATGCATACAAATTAATATATTGATTATCCGAGATCCGAGCTTAATGCTCTGTCCTTAAGTAGGCCCCGTGTTGATTTTATCCCCAGGCCCCGCTATGTTTAATCCGGCGATGCATTCGATATTTGATTGCTTATTCATCAATGATTTCTTCAGCCGATCATTTTTAAATGTAATTTAAGTTAGAGAACTGATACGAAATACATAGTCAATAACTTATTCCAAGCGCATTTCCTCAAATTCATTTTTGTCCACATTATTTCGTTGTCCACATTATATTTCAATTTCGATGAGATTTGGCGAAGCATATCCGGTAGCGATTTGATGAATTACAAAAATGCGTCCCATAATAAATGCATGCTAATTAAAAGTGACAATTGGCGCTCAAAAATAAAAAATAATTTTATTTTTCAAGTTTTCGCCTTCCATATTCTGGATTCGATTATTATAAATCCATAGATCTGCATCTTTCAAGAGACTTAAAACCTCAATTAGTAGCACTCAGAGTGCGGGAAAATACGTTTGCAAACGATTAAAATACAATACTTCACATTTTTAAAAATATTTCGATTGTAATTTTTTTAAAATATACTTCTCATGAGAAACTGAAAGCAACGATTTATCAAAAACAACAAAAATGTCAACGAACATTCGGCAATAATAATTTGAAAAAATCAATTTGAACAATTGCTTAAAGTGAGCGATCTTTAAACATACTGAGCGAACGAATATTTCATACAACGAATAATGAAAATAATTGTATTTTAATCGGTCTCAAACGTTCACACAAAATTTATTTTGGACACTAGGAGGTCAATAAAAATGTTGTTTTTCGCTTTAGACATATGCTGGGGGTCGCTGTTTTTAGATCGAATGTCAGAATTAAAAAATTTTTGTGTGACTCAAGGGTGGATCGAAAAATGTTTTTTTTTAAAACACTTTTTGTACATGTGCTTGAAGTATAAGGGGTCGCTGATTTGAAATTTCATGTCAGAATTCAAACAATTTGGTTTAACAATAGGATGGGCCCTAAAAATGTATGTACACATTCAACATGTGCTTGCAGTATCGGAAGTCGCTGATTTCGATTCTAATGCCAGAGGTACATACATTTTATTTAACACTAGGGTGATCCCCTCAAACGCGCTTTTTGTATGGGGTCTCTGATTTTGAATCATCAGAGTTTTATATAGTATAAATGCAACCCCGTTAACCTGCCTAGTTCCAAATGGAAACAATTTTATATTGGTCAGTGAGACTGATACGTTTATTGGCTTCTTGTGTACAAAAAATGCCTTGTCAAGAAAGTACAAATATTACAGCTACTTAGTGTGTACTTCTGAGAAATAAGAGTTTTGTGGCCTATTCGCCAATCTTTTTAAAGAATCATTCTGTTCAGATTCTTTTACTCCTGATGGAGAGTACTTTGAATATATGAATTCCGAGCCCAGAGTATCTTTGGAACATATATCCTTCACTCCAGAGGATATTTTAATGTATATTAGATCGATCGATGAGGAGTTTGGTGCTGGACCTGACGGTGTTCCTGCCGCAGTGTTAACACAATGCGGTTCCGTTTTGAGTCAACCACTGTCTTTATTATTCAATAAATCTATTAACGAAAGTTATTTTCCACTTTTTTGGAAAAAATCATTTATAAGTCCTATTTTTAAAAAGGGTTGCAGGAACGATGTCAGTAACTATAGGCCTATCGCTAAGCTCTCATCGATTCCAAAACTTTTTGAGCGGATGGTGTACGATCGGGTGAAAATTCACTGTGGCAAAGTCATAACAACTCGTCAGCATGGTTTTGTGAATGGCAGATCCACTGTGTCTAATCTTCTCGATTTTACAACATTCTGCTTAAATTCTATTGATTCTGGTAACCAGGTCGATTGTGTTTACACTGACTTTAGTAAGGCATTTGATAAGCTACCACACAATCTAATCTTATTTAAACTTGAGTTAATGGGATTTCCACAATATTTTGTGAACTGGATTAAATCGTATTTGGTGGAGCGATCTTATCAAATACGTTTCCGAGGCGCATTGTCTTCTGAATTTATTGCTGGATCATGTGTTCCTCAGGGTAGTCACCTTGGTCCTCTTCTGTTTATTTTAGCTATCAATGATGTAACTCACGTCATTGAACACTCTCATCTGCTTATTTATACCGATGATATGAAAATATACAGAACGATTAATTCTAGAGATAATTCAGATCTACTCCAGTCTGATCTAAAATCCTTTGAAGTTTGGTGTTCTAAAAATAATATGTTTTTAAATCCAGATAAATGCCAAACTATGACCTTTTCGCGAAAAAGGAATAATTTTATTTTTGATTATAAGATTAAAGATACTGCCTTGAGTCGTGTAGACACCGTCAAAGACCTAGGTATATGCATGGATTCTAAGCTATCGTTTAACATTCATATTGATAATATTTGTAAAAAAGCATCTTCAATGCTTGGTTTTGTAAAACGCTGGGCCAAAGAATTTAATAGCATGATTACAACTACAACGTTGTATTATGCAATCGTGCGTCCTCACTTAGAGTATGCAAGTCAAGTGTGGTCCCCAAGTTACAATGTGCATGTTGATCGAATAGAAAGAATCCAAAAACGTTTTGTTCAGTTTGCTCTAAGGGGCTTAAGTGGAACTGACATATTAGACCTTCCTCCTTATGCGGATCGTTTAAAACTATTAAAAATGCAGTCTTTAGGTGATCGAAGGAAATCGGCAGATATCGTATATTTACACCAGCTCATAACAGGTGTATTCGATTCTCCAGAACTTCTTTCTCACATAAATTTTAACACTAACCGTAGAAGCAGTAGAAACGCTAACAACTTAATTTATTTGTCATTTAGTAGAACAAATTATATGGCTACTGCTCCTTTAAGTCGCATGAGTTCCTTTGTTAACAATTGTAGCGTTTTTGATGTTAATTTGTCAAAAGGTCAACTCAAAAGTAGATTAAAATTAGTTGTGTAAATAGATCTATGTAAACGCATGGTTAGTTGTTACGTCTTGTGTTGTCCCTGAGCCCAACCCATTCATTGGTGGGTAAGTTTTTCCCACATTAACTTGTTTGTGGTCACGGGTATCCATAACATTGATATTTTCAATGATTACTGGGTAGTGGCTTTAGATGGGTTAATGCTGAGGAAGTGCGATATAGCTGTAGTAGCTGAACTCTATTGTTATTGCATGTAAACTTAGGTTGCATACTGACTGGTTTGACAAAGCAAGAATTAAATTGGCTGAAAACTGCGATCGATTCGTATTGAAGTTCCGTTTAATGAAGTGATATAATTAAAATTGTTAAAGTAATTCTATTTTATCTGTTTAAGAATATTTCGATGAAAAAATGAATACGTATTTTTTGCAATTGTTTTTCTTTAATTCTTGGCTGCACTCCTAAATTAATTTTTTAAAAATAGGGGTCCACCACTATGATAAAAAATTTTCTAAGTTCTGATATCAGATTAAAAGCACCAATCACTAATACTCCCATTACATGTCTTAATTTAAAAAAAAAAATTTTAGAGGTTCACCCTAGTGTCAAAAAAAGTGCTGGCCAAATCCTTCTGGAAGCCTTATATCAAATTTGCTTTCATTTATGCACTAGAAACCAATACAACTCATAAAAAATCCCATAAGTTACGATCCATAACACAGTCAGAATATGAGTCCAAAATACGATCTAATTTGTCGAATAATATTTGTGCTGCTGCTGCGCAATACTTTTCACTAGTGAAAAACTCACTTTTTATGATTGTTTGCTAGTGAACGATTGAGCTGGGTCCGCTTTATTTATCGTTCGTGAGAAGTATTGAAAATAAGTTCTTTTTTAGGGAACGATTAATGAGAAGTATTTTATTTTAATCGTTCTCCGCACTCTGGTAGCACTGTTGAATTTTTCTAAGGTAAATCCATATAGAAATGTATGACTGGATCTGATGAAATCTTGTCGAGAACATTTTCGGTTTCGGAAAGCATTCAATGGCTATTTTTTGCTGTAGTGATTTATTTTATTCAAACAGACTTTGTTAAAGTTATGTCCAATGACTGCATTTAAAAATTATAATAAAAGCCTAAAATAAAACTATTTTTCACCTTTTGATTGAAGGTTGAACTTAAAGTTTGAAATAGTTTGAAGTTTGAAGTTTAATTTTTATTTTTTTTTTAAACTGGGAAAAGTTGAATTTTATTGTAAAATATCGAATTTAAAATGAGGAAAGTTGTTTATGATTTTGAAACCTGTTTAATTAGAGTTTTCAATTAACATTTTTTTTTAAGAAATTCTTTAAGTATTGTGATTTATATATTTTTATTTTTTTGATGGCTTGTGGGGAGGGACAGCTACCCATCTTCGTGACCCTAGCTAAGACTATGGTGTTAAGGGTTTATTAAACTTATAAAAATATTAGACTATAAAATATATCGGACTATACATTTGCAATTATTTTAACAGAATATCAATATAAGCTTCTGTTTCAAAATTGATAATGGAAGGTGGGATTGAATATTATTCGTTATAAACCACACCTTAGATACAACTTAAGGTTCGGATGACGCCGATTATATCAGCTAGTAGTACATAATTAAATAATATTAATTTTTTTTTTGCAGTGTAGTGGAGGGCAACCGCTCCTCCTCACACTCTGCGAATGCTCTTGCCTCTTGTATTATGTAAAACTGTAAACTGTTTTGTTTGCTGTAATATTTTTGGTTTTTTTTCCCCCATAATCACAAGTTGTAAAATACTTCTGCATTTATGTTTTATAAAAATATTTTCATTTTATTCTATTATACGTTTTCTTTCCTTTTTGTTTTTATTTAAAAAAAACATAATGTAAATATATTCCTGCAGTATCGAAAGGATCTCTTTTACAATATTTACAATATTCGTCTATGAAAACTGACGATTATTCCTGTGTGTTTGTGTTTGTACCCATGCATGTATGTATGTATGTATGTATAAACGTTTTCAGAAAACAAATAAAATTTCGCATAAGTATCTAAAGTTAGGTGTAAATATTCATCGAAAAGTAAATATTTAATTAGTGCGAGTGTGTCCCAGGTACAAGTTATTTCATATTGTCAAAGGATGAGTCCACCATCCACGTTCTCAATGTGTGCTATGAAGCTGGTGCGGATAATGTTGTTGCCGGTGAATTTTGTCTGCCATATTGCTGTATTAAACTTGCTCAATACGTTCCTTTGAGTTGTTTTTCTTTGGGCTTTAATATCCATACAAATATGGATACATAGGTACAAATATTGCAGGTCCAAGTTGACGTTCTTGTGGCATATGAGTCTTTAAATGCTTCTTCAGATGGTCACGTCGACCGAACTTCTTCCCGCATGCTGTGCAGGGATAAGGACGTAAGCCAGTGTGGATACGTTTGTGGCGGGTGAGTTCCTCGTTGCGTGTAAACGTTTTACCACATGTCTCAACATCACACTTGAAAGGACGTTCGCCTGAAAAATAAAAACGAATACATCAGTGTGTTAAATTAAAAAAAAAACTTTTGGAAGTGTTCTGTCCATTCTAAGAGACATGTGCTTAGGATAGAGTTGCTAATCTTACCTGTATGAATTCTTATGTGTCCTTTAAGTTGACCATTGTTGGAGAATGCAACATCGCAGTGCGGGCATTTGAACTTCTTGGGTCGTTGTTTACGTGCATTGAGTGCCTTTAGGTGCGCGTCCTCCGCCATAACTCGCGCGTACTCTTGCTCCATAAGGCTCAGGGTGTAGGGATCCATGCCAAAGGCTGATGATGATGCTGTCAGCGGCATGCCGTTTGCAGTTGCTACTTGAGCCGCTGTATAGAAAATATCACTAGATGCTGGAATGCCGGTGCTCGCAGAAACCGTGGCCAGTTGCATTCTATGCTGGTGTTCGAGGGCGCTATAGTGTTGCGAAGCAGCTTCAAAGACTTTCGCTGCGGCGAAAGGCGTGCAATGATCTGGAAGACAGCTCGTTGTAGGTGGCTGCGTTGGGTGGCTTGCATCACTGCTGTGAAAGCTGTCGTCATAGCTAGACTTGCTGCTACTGCTTAAGGCACATTCTTCACGATCACTATCTATGCTGTTGTTGGTTATTTCTGGTTTAATAGCAACTTTGGTCAAAGAGCCACATTCGTGTTTGATGGTGGTTTGCTTGGTTTCACTAGAGCACTTGTAAGTATCCCAAGGACGAAATAATCTCGAGTATGTCTGTGGAGGATGAACGTTTGTGCCGGACATATTTGTATGCTTTTTTTATTTTTTTTTATTGTGCAACGCAAGAATATTTTTAAATGTAAAATGATAAAGTAATTTATACACTTGGGAAATTAAAGAAAATCAACTGAAGATAATGTTAACTCAAATTGCTTCACCTCACTTCAAGATCACAAATTGAACTGATGTCCAGAGAGCATCAAACGCACAATTTAAACATGTCTCTCTGTGGAAATCTTTGCCCTTCCTTTGGATTTGCCAACCAACTATGTCGTCTACCTAGAATGACACTCCACCCTTAATTGCAGTTTCATCCCGTTTCATTCATTGAATCCTCGAGTTGCTAGCATTTGTGTGTATTTGTATGGTTGTGTGCATGTTAGGGGTGTTTTCTATGCTACAATGGCTTCTATCTCTCACACATACATACATCCACACAAAGTTACAGTATATACTTAATAGTCGGAAGTATGTACATATATAATTTATATACAATTCCATTGTGTATGCTATGATGCTTGAACTTTCACTTATCTTGAGTTTTACCACAAAAAAAAGGGATTATTTGAATGTACCTATTTTTATTCCATATAATATCTACTGAGGGTTGCGAAGCTTTAATTACTTTGCAGTAGTTTTGATGTAAAGCTAACGCTCGATTTAATTCAAACCTTCTTGATAAGAAATTTTACGCTTACCCTCGACAAACCCTCATGTTCGCAATTTTCAATTATATTTCAACAACAGCAACAGAAACTCCCTCGAAAAGGGAACGTTTTATTTTTCTTCACATTAAGAAAATATTTTATAGTGAAAAATCTTATCAAAATGGCCGATAATACAAGCTGCAAGCTTGAGCCAATTTGCCTTCATTTTATTTGGCCTTAAAGTTGGCTACAATAAGGAGACTCATCTTAACCGTTCTTGGGAGAGTGAAGTAGTGAACTTCTATTAATGAAGCTTTCATTAATAGAATCCTTATTTCATAAAATGGGGAAGATAATTTTTATACATAGAATTGACAAACTTACTTTGTTGGCTTGATAAACATATTTGCTATACTGAAGAAATCATTAATGGAATTGATATAAGTTTAAATCAAGTGGACAAAATATCATTTAAAGAAGAATACTGTTTTAGTAATTCGTCATTTGCTGTTAAATAGATAGATATGGTATGACTTGCGGTGAGCTTTTATAGCTCTGACACTGCGGCTTTAAGTGAGCCCAATTGTGTCATACCTAATTAAAGGGCCTCCGGGAGTTTTTCGAAGAAAAAAAGACACATTTTTAAAAATTTTTTTTCGAAGCTGTATTTTTTTAGACCAAAATTTTTTTTTCATTATAAAAGTAAAACTTTTCAAGATTTATTCCTTACATTTTGGTCCAAAAATATTCGTCGATAAGAGAGAATAAAGTGTAAGGGTGCGAAAGACCTTAAGTTTGCAGTGGGCAAGATACCTGGAGACTGGTTCATCTGAAAATAAAAATATTTGTCCGGTTTAGAAAAGAGTTCTTGGCCGTTTAATCGTTGCTTTTTGGAAAATATTATCTTTTGACAAAATGACGGGCATAAAAAGAAAATTTTAGTTTTATGTGCACAAATTTGAAGTCCTCAAATCAAAAAATGTATCCAAAGTGGCTTTCGATCTGAAAATTCCACTATAGACCAGATTTTCGCGCTATGACAAATCCTGGAAAAAACCCACGAAAATCAAATTGACACACATCACCTCTTTGTCGATAATAAAGATGCGTTCGATAGCCCGAGAAGGGATTGCCTATAAGCAACAATGTCTGAGTTCGGTATACATGCAAGATGACGTTGAGCAACACATGCAGCTCCGTCAAGGAAGGAACTGACCTCTCCGAAACCTTCAATACCGAAAGAAGTTCGGTACGCTGATGATATTGATATTGTTGGCAGAACCAAGGCAGAACCAAGAACCGCTGCTTTCACCGCTATCGAAAAGGAATCATCCAAAGTGGGTTTGACGATAAATGAGGGTAAAACAATGTATATGATGTCTACAAACAAGAGAGCGCGGCGTCTAGACTCCCACGTTTCACCCGACAGCTATAACTTTGAAGTAGTCAAGGAGTTTGTATACCTTGGCACCGCCATTAATACCAACAACGAAATCAGCCTGGAGATAAAGCGGAGAACAATAATTGCTAATAGGTGCTACTACGGGCTCAGTAAGCAACTAAGCACCAGAGCCCTCTCTCGATTGACAAAACTAACACTCTACAAGACGCTCGTTCTACCTGTGCTGCTTTATGGCGCTGAGGCATGGGTAGTTTCGCAAAGTGACGCAGCTGCTCTGGGGGTGTTCGAGAGAAAAGTTCTTCGCCTTTTCTTTTTTTTTTTTAAACTCCCGGAGGCCCTTAAGGGGAGAGTAAAGCCAGTATGATACTTCATTTTTTTGTCCAATTTTAAAATCTGAGCACAAGTGGCGCGTGGGCAGGACAGCCATATTTTGTAAGAAAAGAATAAACGTTGTTCTATATCTGGTGTTTTAAAGAGCAGCTGTATTCAATAAATTAATATTAGCTACACACTCAATCCGAATTCAGCATCCATTTTTATACTCCAACACGTACTGCGTAAGGGGTATATTAACTTTGTCATTCCGTTTGTAACGCCAATAAGGAGGCGTAGCAGGTATTGAAAAGTATATATATTTTTGATCAGCATCACCATCTGAGCCGATTTCCGTGTGTCCGTCTGTCTGTCCGTCTATGTCTGTCTGTCTGTCTGTCGACACGATTACAACCGTAATTTTAAAGCTATCGTGATGAAATTCAAAATATAAGCTTCTTTTTAAAAAATAAAGAACAAGTTCTAAGCTGAGCCAAATCGGATGAAAACCACGCCTACCTCCCATACGGAGTGACTTTATATTTACAGTAAAATCTTTAAAAATTAAAAAATTAAAGAAATGTCTTGAAATTTTGCACATGAGCTTTGATATATAATATGAACCATCTCTATAATATTCGGCAAAATCGTATAAAAACCACGCCTACCTCCCATATAAAGTGACGTTATCAAGGAAAACTTTCGTAGATATATAAAGCTGAGTGTTATCGTGTCTGTCGTGGTTAAAGACTTCGAATATACTTTAATACGGCCGCGGGGAGATATTTTAGCTTCGGTACCCTGCTGAAGCTAAATTCCTTACGAGTTCTTAAATTGTTTTGTTTACTCTAAAAATGTCAAATTAATTATTAACAGCAAAATATTTCACAGTAAGTATTTGATTGAAACTTAACGACGAACGAATTGAGAGAATTGCCAAAAACAACGCATTGAAAATGCAGTCCGTCCCACATTTTTTTCTCCAATTCGTACTATAGGCGTACTAACTCACAAAAATTGAATCTTTGCATTCGTACTATTTGAACTGATCTAGTTTCATTTTCAATGACAAAAAAAAATGAACAATTTGATGAATTATCATACAGGCTTAAGGGTTTCAGCGTAAAAAAAAACTTTAAAAAAACGAATTTTTTTTTAGAAATATGTATATAGCAAATTCATTGAAACCTTTTGTACATTGTAAAATATCAAATTAGTAACATTCTGTAATTATTTTATTCAAAAAATATCGACAAGTAACCCTGTGATAAAGCTTTTCCAAGAACGTCTTTGAATAAAGACGATTTGCGGTGTTCAATTTAGTCAACACTTTAGTGTTGTTTAAAATTTAGTCAAAGTATCATCAAATCCTCTCCCCAACGTTCTCTGATTTTTATTTCTTTCTATTTATCACGAAAAATTCCACCTTTTTTGAGTGGAAACCCCCCTTAATTTGAAAAAAATTCGAAAACTTATCGTTGGGAGGAAGTATTTTATATGTAAAAAGTGTGTATCAAGTTTGAAATGGCAGTAAACACGAACTTTAAAAAAGTGCTGTCGCAACTACAGCGTTAGAGGAGAGGGGACTAATTTGTCAATAACTTTGCTTCGAAATTTTGGGATCAGATGTTTGACTTTAAGAAAAGGTAAAAAAAAAACTATCCCCTTAATAAAGCAGTTCTTGCTTTAGGTTTTTTCAGAAAACATAAGATGTCTTAGAGGTTGAGATCAGCAAGATGCCTGACTGAGATTTTACCCCTACTTACTTGGAGAAGGGCTAGACATTTAGTAAGAATATGTCTGAAGGATTCTTCATCCTCAAGGCAGAGTCTACATAGTGAATCTATTGACAGGTTCATTCTTTGAAGGGTGTTTGCTTGCAATGCCCAGTTATAATTTATGTCATCATCCTGAGGTCATAAAAATTACCTAAATGAAAAAATCTAAATTTATTAAGAATTTAACTTAACTTTTTGGGTAAGATTTCAGGGAATATGTGTTTAGTGCAGTTTTGCCCTAGGTTGTATATCCAGAAATCATTTAATTTTGTTAAGGTGATTGATTGGATGTGTTGTTTGAAAAGGGCTCTTCCCACACCATAGAATCGGTGTCGGTCGTGTGAAGGGTGTGGTTGGTTCTAGTTTAGCCAGGGAGTCTGCTTCTCGTTCCCGTTAAAGCCACTGTGGGCGGGGTTACAGTGTAGGATTATTAATTTGATACCAAATTTGTATATGTTTCTATGGAAAATAGTGAAGTTATGGCGAAAAAAATCAAATTTCTGCTGATTTTTAAACAATAAAATATCGATTGAGCACGTATAAAAAAACGTTAACCTAAGATTTTATCCTCCTCTATTACATATCCGAAAATCATTCAAATCTTCAAGAAACACCTGGGGGCCTTTTCTTTTAAGTAAATTATTAAGAGATTATGTTGTAAAAGAGCTAGAAAATAAAAGAATGTTGAAGGAATTGTTGATGGGAAACTGGAAAAAAATTGTGGAAAACTAAATTTTATTATGCCATCCATATTATAATGCTTTTATTGCGAGCAAGACAAGTTTAGCCTATTTATAAATGATAATTAATTAAGGCCAAGTTTTTAACAAAATGTAAATAGATTTTAATAATCCATTTAGTAAAAAATTCTGAAAGTATGCTTAAGTATTTTGGTGATCACTTAAATGAGACAAGTTTAGTCTATTAATAAATGATAATTAATTAAGGCCAAGTATTATAACAAAATGTAAATGCATTCTAACAATCCATTTAGTAAAAAATTCTGAAAGTATGCTTAAGATTTTGCAGGTCATTAATTTGAGATTGTCATAAATGATCATTCATAAGTTGGGTATCAATGTTGTCCCTTTGGGTTTGCACCTTAGGCAGTATTATATCCAAGTTATTGCATGCATTTCAAGTGCAATAAAACTCCTTTGTAAAACACAAAAGAGCTGCGAGGGCCCGAGTAGTAATAATTGTATTGGGAAACTCCCTAGCACTAAACTAATAACCTTTATCAGCGCATGATGAGATATTTTTTGTAGACTGTGGTCAGCTTGGTTTTTCCTAAGTATTCGTAATTATGTTGCTTCATGCGTCTTTTTCATATAAGTAGTATGTGCAATAAAACATACCTGAAATACGTGTGCAAAGAAGTAATAAAGTAATTAACGGTGCGCCTCACCAATTCATTCATGAGTTCTTGGTCTAAGATAAGAAAAAGTGATTTGCAATGATTATTCTAATCTTCTGCAGAATTCTTTTGATGCTTTTGGATTAGAAAAAACTTGGTTTTTCTAGAAACTATAAAATATTCGTAAAAGGAACTCTACGTTCTTAACCGTTCTTAATTTCAACAAAAAAAAAAAATTATAAATTAATTGATACTGAATAGTTAATTTAAAAGATTAAAAATAAGCAACAGGTTAGGAGAGACTGCCAAGGAGAAGTTGGAGAATTCGGAAGAAGTTGCAGAATTTTTATGTATGAGAAAATATTGAAAATGAGCCTTAAAAGCCGTTTCAGACCCCCCCCCCTTAGGCTACAAAATTGATAAATTCAGTCGCAGCAATAATTTTCAAAAGTTTGATTAACAAATTCAAACACCTAATGTCTAAAGCATTGTAAACTAGAATAGTACAAAAAACACGTAAGAAAATGTGTGGATGCTTTTCAAAAGCTTTCACTTTTTAAGTTTATAGCACGTGGAACGCATGCATGCATCAAAGCATCTGACTTTCTGTTAAACGTACGTAAACTTATGGGATCATGTTTAATGCGTGCATGGTTGACTCTTTTTTGCATGTGAGTTAGTATAACCCAGTTAGTATATATAGCTCCATGTCAAAAAAAGGTGAACTCAATCTTTAAAAACCTATGCTAAGCTATTTATGCCACAGCTTCTAGATTTTTGGCATATTTAGCAAATTCTATTGTTGCACCATTCACATGAACCTTTGGCATAGTAGATGTGTCAAAAATTTGTTTGCGCATTATGACACATTGTGATTTTTTCGGATTGAGTTGCAGACCATTTTTTTTTGTGTCCAGGCCTTAATGGTACTTATTTGCCCTTAGTAATAAACAAATCAAATACTTCTTAACATCGAATTTAGCTTTCAATCGGCAGTAATAGTAACAAAAATGTTACTTCTATATTAGAAAACATCTAGTTATGGCTTACCGGTTTCTAAGTCACTTTTAAATTCGCAATTGAAATAATTGTAGTGAATTTGGACGATGAAAGTGTATTTCGGGATCTGGAAATAATAAATAAATAAATGATTAGAATAAACAATATTTATATATGGAGTTATTATTTCTCTCACGTTATATATATCTCGCACGTTTGTATAGACAAAAGAAGAAACTTACAAAAGAACCGACTTAACAAAAAGAGCTTTTTATTTAGCACATTGTTCTTACCACTTGAACTAGTTTTCAATTGACAGCGTCGTTTGTTCACATTTTGAAAAAACAAAATTATTTTTTAAGATTTACAACCGTACTTCTGCATCTGCTGTGGCATTTGCTTGTAGACGTGACCATTTTTTGTTTGGCCACAAATGCCATCAATAAACTCTCCCCATATTTGCACAATTGCATGCTCATGTGGGAGAAACAACGTGAACTTCCTGCTTGCCCATGGCAGAATTATAAGGTATGGTCATCACGGAGAGGTATGGAGTAGAAAGCAGAATAAAGCTACATTGATGTCGAAATCAGCTGTTCATCGCGAATTTCTTTATGCTCACGTTTCGCAGTTGTTTTTAGCTTAAAACTGTTACAGGTTTTTTAGCAATTTTAAGACTTCTTTCACATTTTATAGTTTTTATTATTACACTTTTTTTATAATATTTTCACTCAAATTAGCACAAGTTTAACACCCACGACCGCACTGTTTGCAACTTGGAAACAAAATATTTTCTTCATTTGCAATTTCTACGAAATTCGTCGTTTTGACATATATGTTGCTTCTCATTATCCACTCTTCGTTGACGCGTGAGAGCACTCAGCGCAGCGGCCCTACCTTATCATTGTATCATGTGCTTGCCATTTTATTTCATATACATTTTTTTTGTTTGAACATTTCAAATAATTAATTTTAAATTAATGTCAAATTTATAAACTTCTTTCAGATTTAGGTGTGTTTAATGAACAAAGAAAAAGCTTTTCTGAGATTTTCTAGCGTTAGCAAGAACATAAGGTGACGTGACACCTTCAAAAAAAGTTTTTTAATGGCTTAAAAGGCGTATAAGTTGAATAAAAACTAAGATATTATTTTGGAGAATTACACTTATATTTTGAGGTAAAAACACTACGCAAAAAATTGTTCTTTCATTTTTTTAATCACATATGTGGCTACTGGAATTTTTAAAAAAAAATCATTGCGGGCGTAGAATTTTCATATGTTGTTTTACACTAGCAAATGCATGGAATGAACTACGAACCGAAAGATCCGGTAATATAGTTTTTGAGTTTTAGGCCGATTTGGTCCCCAAAAATTGGCCATTTTCAAAAAAACGCCGCCATTTTGTTATTTGTCAACCAATATTTTTTCTTCTAGTTTATTTCATGGCAGTTTTGATGCTGATTAAGACCCCGTTTTTTTTTGTTTCAGATGTTCCAGTGAGCCGCAATCACTCCCGCAGTGATTTTTTTGATGGTTTTTTAAAAAACTCCAGTAGCCATAAATGTGATTAAAAAAAATTCATAGAAAAATTTGTTTGTGTAGTGTTTTTACCTCAAAATATATATGTAATTTTTCAAAATGGTATTTAAGGTGTCACGTCCCCATAAGCCAACTGTAGAACGTGTTTCAAACGCGTTTAATAATTTAACTGGTTTCGTTTCCAACAAGAATTGCACCATTTTACTTAATCAAAACTTTACTTGAGAACTTGATTTTCAATTAAACATCATAAACTCGATTTAACATAATTAAGGCCTCGGTTTGAACATGGCATTACTTTTATAGCGGCTTCCATTCGTTTTGCTGATATATGTAAAAAGTGATAAGCAAATAATAAAATCAGCTGTTGAAAGCAAACCGAACCAAGGGTAAGTTCAGAGATAAAATTGGAGGTCAGTTAACAGTAGAGTCGACTAAGGTCGACTTTTGTTAGATTTGTTTTTTAACTATGATTTCTTAAAAGCAGCTTAGAATCACCTAACTTAATTTAAGTTTAGAAGTGAATTTTTATGTTTTTGTTACTAAAAGCCATTGAATTCATATGACAGAATATACAATAAATAGTTGAACATCTTCTACATACATATGAATTTCACATCCTGTTAGTCGCTCTGGAATATCAATCATGTAGAATGAAGAAAGAAGTGGTCAAGGATGGATCCTTGACGTACTCCTCTTGACACAAATAGAAAGCCTAATTTTGAGTCGTCAGAGAAAACTGCTTGAGATCTCCCATCCAGATATCTAAATATATAAAAGGCAAGCAGGCTGCTCTGCGCCCGATATCGCTCAAACTGTAATTATTTTTGCGATCAGTCTGAAAGTATGCACAGAAAATTCTTTTGATACTTATCAGTGACATGCTTGCCTTTTATGTACATATGTGCATACTTTCAGGCTGAACATTTTTCAAAACAGTTGTAAAAGCACTGTAATAATGCCGAAAAATAATTACAGTTTAGCGTTAATGCTTCCAACCCGTCGTAAGACGTCACTATAAAGTAATAAGTTGGGCGTAGTACACTATAAGTCGTAGGATACTATAAAGCAATAAGTTGGCCGGAGGTTGTTCAAAAGCTGAATAATTTTTTGTTATGGAATATTGTGATCGACAGATTCAAAGGCTTTGGAGTGGTCTAAGGAAAGTGACTTAATTTTGATCTAATGCAGAACAAATTTCTTCTATCTGACTGTTTGCCAGATAGAAATGAGTGAGCTGTCAGAAATCATGTGATTTGTAAGTGAACTAACTTTTCTAGAACTTTTGGTAAGAATAGCTATTGGCCAAAACTCTGTGCTGGTTTTTGGCATCGAATTGACTTTTATTCCAGTAACTTGGAAATTGAGATGAAATTGTAGATTGAGTAAAAACAATCTTGAACTAATGAGTTATGAGAGGTAGAATTTTGGGAAGCAAGACTTTGGAAAATATTGAGCAGACTCCGTCAACACTAACTGCTTTGAATTTCATAGAAAGAAAGCCTTGGAGGACTTCGTGTTGAAAAAGAAAAAGAGATGCTATTTGTAACTGAAAAAAAAGAGATACTATTCGTAACGTGATTATAGTTTTCATCACCATTTTCACTGGCAACAGATATCAGAATATTTACCAGTTTTTATTGAGTTCGTCACGGTTATTCTCAACTATCGGAAAGTTTTTGATTTTCCCCATTCCGATATCACGTATTTCTTTCCATTTGTTTTTACTAACCGCTGCAGATGAGAACTTGTCTGAATAGAAATTTGTTTGTGCATTTTTTACCATTTGTGTAACACTCTTATTTAGACAACAATACCTTTCGAAAGATTTTGGCGTGCTATGTCTCTTCCTGTGACTGTACGCCAAACTTCTTTGTACTATGAAATTTTTTATTCGGTCATAGAATCAAGGTCTTTCTACATTTTTTATCTTATTTAATTTCAATGAGACAAATATAGGCAAATCCCATCGTCTCGGACGTTTTGTTCAGACGCTTCTTTTGAAAACTTTTATGATAGGTGTTTATTATCGAAAAGCTATCTATTGGTATAATAAAAAAAAATAAAACAATTTTTATTCAACTTAATATTTTAGCAAAATTTTAATTTTAAGCATACGTTCGGACGTTTCACGAAACGGAAGTCATTTTGGGACTGAGTTCATACTGTGCCTAGTTCTGCGAATTTATCAGTCGTATAAAAAAAAAGTCAGAAGACAATATTTTTTATAAATTTAACAAGCTTCAGAAAACCCATACGCCACCTTTATTAAGAGCATAGTGAGGTAATAGTAAATTTTTTCATTTATGCGGACGTTTCGTATCGGACGTTTCAGATTTTTCCATTTGGATATATTGGGCAATTAAGTAATTAAGTAACAAAGTAATTGAGCAATTAAGAAACAAATTTAATATGCTGTTCTTTCCTTGCCTCAATCATTTCATTATTATCTTAAGCCAATACCTTTCATTTTTAATAAAACAAAAACATTTACGAAACACTTACTGAACTTTTTACTAAAAAGAAAAACTACATTTGAGAAAAACTGCTGGGGGATTGATCACTATGATAAATGTATAAATTGCTTAATAAAATAAAATTTAAATGTTTCTCGATGATAGTATCCTAAAATTATAAGTTTTTAATAACTTTTTATTTTTCACCTGTGACCATTTTTGGGATTTGTCCATATATCAAAGATACCAGTTAGACTATTAAAAAAAAAACTTTTCTTTCAACGGATGGCATGCTGTTAATTAGATCCCAGTCGATTAGATTTATTCCTGCATTGAGTAGTAGTTGTTGAGCACAAGTTTGATTGGGCCAATCATAAGTTTAGAAAGATGTGGTCGTATTTGGAAAGCACAGGAACAGAAATTTGATCAAAAAGAGACGTTTTGAAATATCATTGAAAAAAAAAAATTATTAAAATATGTTGGCTTCACAGTATTCATTGGAAATTAGATAAGTTATTACTACGTTATATTAAGTTATAATTACAAAAGTTCTTCATATTAAACATTTTTAATTCTAATATGTATGAAATGTTATGTTTTTAGTTTACTTTTAATAAAAAAAACAAAAATATTTAAAAAAAATTTTTCAAAAAAAATCAGTTTCGGTTTTGGCCAAATATTACAAAAAGATCAAAATTTGGGTAACGGTCATATTTTCGGTTTCGGTCCCACACTAGCTAAAGTTATTGAAATTTCAATAAACTGAAGTATATATATAAAACAATTTTCGCAGCTGCGAAAAATCGCTCCATTGTCTGGAAATAGCGCACGCCACTAAAAACCCTCAAAGTGAGGATATTCGCGCCATGCCACATTGTCAATTAAAAGCATAAATCAAATTAGTTTCCAAGTCGATGAACACACTATATAGTTAAGTTGAGCTCAGCGCATCTTGTTCCCGAAAACAAGCAGCGCTTGATAGTTGTTCTTTTGAGAGACAAATAATTGTCCATTATACAAACCACACACGACAAAACAAACAAAGCAGTCAACAACTTGCACCCATGAAGTCGCATCACTGCCCAGAGCCATGATATACCCTGCCGCAATCGACATGGTTAGAAACGGACTATCCACCAACATCAATTTCAGCATCGCGCGCGTCATTCCAAACTGGAAAACAATGATAAAACGCATTCAATTGAATAACATCCCCTGCCAGAGTATCACTTCAGAATCAGAATTTTTTCCCAGAATAGTCTACAACTACTCAACGCTTAAGAGCGCGACAATGAGAAGAAGTCAATAATTTTATTTATGGCTCTTTAGCC
Organism: Coremacera marginata; assembly: GCA_914767935.1. NCBI lineage: Eukaryota > Metazoa > Arthropoda > Insecta > Diptera > Sciomyzidae > Coremacera > Coremacera marginata. The sequence goes on from OU612043.1 coordinate 250,550,033, forward strand.
ACCATAATAAAAGAGTATCCTTACTGGTGCACGTACTAGTGTTTACCTGGACGTGATTAAAGAAAACGAGCAACTTCTGTGCTGCGCCAAAGAATCGACGAAAATCGCGATTGCTTAAAATGCAGGAAACTCAAGAAACTGTAACGGAAAGTGGTGCGTGTTCTGCGACTAGATGTGATGTCCTTTTATTGAAATTTCACACACAACTATACATACATACACACACAATAGGGCATGTGGCTGCTGAGGTTACCATAGGGTGTATATATTTATGTTCTATCTATACATATTCATAGTTAAAATGCTGCTGCATTGTGAGATGTGTGAAGAATGGAGTACTGAAGCCACGCCCTCCCCTAAATTTTGAACAATTTTGTTCACTGGTTAAGTGTACAGTTGGCCTTAAAATTGCGAAAAGTCAATGACTGGCAAAGGGTTTGATAAGACGCGATCACAAAGCGCCCACTTTCAGCCTTATGAAACATTGTAAAGATAATCTGTCATTTAGAAATATTCTGAGTGGGTTTTTGTGTAGTTTTTTTAGTAACAAAAGATCATTGAGAATATAGTTTTAAGAACCAGTTTAATATTATTTATAATATTTTATGAAACAAAACGTAAATTTCTTGGGAGTTCTTTTGTAAATCTGAAGATACTTTTATAGAAGGCTTTCATTTCTTTTAGTCAACCCTTCATAAATAAAAAATTTAAGAAAAAAATATGAACGTTTTAAGCTTTCTACTGACTACCAGATATTATCTTTAAAAAAACCTTTTCCTTTTAATGATAAGAGGACTTCGGCTCATCGGCAATCAGGCCTATGACGATGATTAATTTTTTCGCCAGGAAGTGGAAAAGGGAATTTGCATTTTTCGAAATGAAAACACACTTTTATTTGATTAATTAATAAGTAAAAATAGTCAAAAGGTATTTATTTCGTAGTGACATCTGGAATTAAAAACTTATTTCAGGACTCTTACTTCGTATGAAAACAAAATATGTTTAATCTTTTCACTCCCAAATAAGAATTAGCTGGGTTTTCTTTTCGGTCTCAGATCTAACAGGTCATTCAATAAGTCCGTAGGATAAGTAAGAAAAAACAAAATTTTGATAAAACTCGATTATATTATTAGCCTTCGAGAGCGATACAATGAGTATAGCGATTTTCCAACTTTTCGATACCACTTTTATCTTACGATTTCTCTTTCTCGTCAAAGTAGGCCTCAGTTTCAGCGATTACTTCATCATTGGACTTGAATTTCTTTACAGTAAGCATTCTCTTGAGATCTGAAAACAGGAAAAAGTCGCTGGAGGCTAAATCTGGAGAATACGGTGGGTGGGTAAGCAATTCGAAGCCCAATTCATTCAATTTTGCCATCGTTTTCATCGATTTGTGACACGGTGCATTGTCTTTGTTGTTTTTCTTTTGCAAATGTGGCCGTTTCTTGGCGATTTCAGCCTTCAATTGATCCAAATATGCACAGTAATAGACGCTGTTGATGGTGGTACCTTTTTGGAGATAGTCGATGAATATTATTCCTTTCGCATTCCAAAATATAGACGCCATCACCTTACAAGCCGACTGTTGGGTCTTTGCTCGCTTTGGATTCGGTTCGTCGACTGCTGTCCACTCAGCTGGCTGTCTTTTGGATTCTGGTGTGTAATAGTGAATCCATGTTTCATCCATTGTCACATATCGACGATAGAATTCGATTTTATTGCGGTTAAACACGCGCCAAACACTCCTCTGAACCATCAATTCGTTGTTGTTTTTGGTCGATTGTGAGCTCACGCGGCACTTTGCACAGAGCTTCGCATACCCAAATGTTCGTGAAAATGGTAAAAACACTACCATCTGATATCTTTACAATGTCAGCTAGCTCGTGCACCTTCAATTTGCGATCGTTCTATTACCGATAACCAATTTGTGGATTTTTTTGCTGCTTTGTGGAATAACAGTCTGATTTGGGCGTCCACTGCGCTCTGCATCATTTGTGCTGGTACGACCACGTTTAAATTCAGCAAACCACTTTTCTACCATTTGTTCCGATGTAGCAGAGTCCGGATATTGTTTATCAAGCCATCAAAAAGCAATGCTTTATCAAAACTCGATATTCACTTTTTTCCATTTTATTTTTTTCAATAACAATAACAATAATATTTTTTCAATAGCCACACAAAATGTTATAACTCACGAATGAATTGTCAGATTGTTGTCAAATTTTTATACGTATCGTTCGAAGGTTGGTACTAAATAAAAATCATATGGAAAAAAAATCTAGTAACGCCATCTATGTGTCATCCTATGGACTTTTTGAACGTACTGTTAGATCTGGATCATGCTTTGCATTGAAAACACAAATATGTTCAGAAGACATATTTTAGTTCGATCACTCTCTAGCAGATGTCGGTGATTCAGTTTATTGACTTCATTTTTTGATTTACATTTGTTAAACATATAAATAAAACTGTTTATTTTCAAAACAAATATTTCTATACAGGCAACGGAAATGCTAGTCAATGTAATATTTCTTAACTCTTGCTTTGTAAGAAGGCTTGCAAAAGTCTTTTTTTATGAATGGTTCTCAACATGGCTCTTGGTTTCTTTTTTGTCCCCGATGCTTTCCAGCTTGCACTTTGGATCAGTGAAATAAAAGTACAAAATGGAGGAAACAGTCAAGAGTCGCGTATGGAGTAGAGATGGCGATTATAAAGATTGGTTTACATATATTAATAATGCAATTTTTTTTCTCAAGCAGTCCAATTACACTATTGTATGGGTTGATTCATTTAGAGATTTTTTTAATTTTAAATAAAACACTTAAAATAGAATTGGAATCTTTATTATAGTGCGAAAGAACAATATCTGACATTTACTTTTTAAAGATAATATCATTCAAATGTTGACTGTGACTACGCCGTAGGTGGTCCACTCGGAAGGTCTAATTTCGATCGCTTTTTCCAGCATTGCTACTGGAATCTCGCGAATTATGAAAGTAATGTTTGTTTTGCTGAATCGTTGCTGGGTTATCGATGAAAACTTTTGACTTCACGCAAAATAAGGTGCTCACCAAAACGATTTCTCAATAAACCCATTGGTCCACGCGATTTAGATTTTAAATCGTTCCGAATTCGTTTTAAAAAAAGACTACCGTTTGTCATAGAAGGCAAGACTTTATTGCTTTATGACCTAAGGTAGACTGATTTTGGCTTAATTAATACTGAATAAACTTACTGGCTACTTACACATATTGCTTACAATGCATTTTTATATATTGTATGTAGAAATAGAGTTCAGTGACTGTTATTGCGAAATTTCTGAACCTGAATTTAGTTCAGTTCACATATTTTGCTTCATTTCTGTTCTTCTTATTGAATTTTATTTATTAATATGCTCTAATTGAATTCTTCGAATTTATCAGGTACATTATCAGCTTTAACATAAGTATTTGAATATGTAACTCGTGCTGTGTGTGCCGTAGCACCGTCTTGCTAAAACGGAACGTCACAGACATCTTGCGCTTCAAAAAGCAAACAGCAAAAAGTCCGTGTCATGGTCCAGTAGCGCTCACCTTTGACGGTTATTTTTTATCTGACCTAATTTTTTAAGATATATGGACCAATGACGCCACCAACCCATAAACCATACCAAACACTACATTTTTGTGGATGTAACAGTATTTCGAGAATCTCTTCGGGTTGTTCATCAGCCCAAATGTGGGAATTTTGTTTATTGACGTATCTGTTGAGCCAGAAATGTGCCTTGTCATTGAACATAATTCGTCGCGAAAACAGCGGATCTTCGTTGAGCTGTTGCAGAGCCCATTGAGTGAAATTAAAGCGTAAACAAGTTGAACTTTGTAAGCTTTTAAACCAAGATCCTGATGTTAAATCCTCCAAGTTGTTACATACGAGAGGCTAAGATGAATCGAAATGTCACGGTCTTCAGCCACACTATCTACTACAAACACAATATTTTCCTCACTATGGGCTGGATGTGGTCTATTGGGTCGCGTATCATCCAATAACGTATACTGAGACTCAAATTTGCGAATGGTATTGGCAATAGTGGGCTCGGAAAGTCGACGGTGCACGACATATGTTGTTAATTCTTGTTAGCTGGTGCAAGCACCTGTACCGCTAAACTACTTTGGTTCACAACTACATGGATCGCCAACAGAACTAAAAGCTCCTTCATTTCTTGTTAAGAGGTTTCATCAACGAAATTTTGTTAGAAAGTTATTAGAGCCTTAGAGATACATAGCTTGAAGGATTGCGAAGTTTTGAGTAACATAACCTTAACCCCGAGTCCACACGTGCAAGTGCAACCCAGTAGGCATTGGCAGGCCTTAAAATGGATGTCGGAGGCCTACCCTACTCATATCCAAACCCATATACTTTTTTATATGAAATGGCCAAATTTTCCAGGCCTTCCGTTCTCCCTGCTTTAAACATGCTATAAGCACTCCTTTAGAATGGCTTAAAGAAGAGGTTAACCGAAACCATTAATAAAGTAATTTTTTTTTTATTTCTTTTTATGTATACCTAATTATTCTGTGATTTTATTTAATTTTACATATTTTTGGCAGATAAGAGTATATCTAAGTCACGACGTTGATTATCATTCAGTATTTTTGAACTAATATGTATTTTAACTTTTAACGAAAGAGTAACCCTGAAATATAAGCAGAACCAGTTTTTGTAGGAAAAATATAATTGTTGTACTGCCCTGGGTAGCGAAAAATTAGGCCTCATAGAATCGCTCGCAGAAGCAGCGAGGAAGTCATGTGTCTTACGTCAAAAGTAACAGTAAATTCACGCCTTATTTAGGAGAGACCTAGCTTCATTGCCTTTTGGGTGCCTATTGGGAAGTTCGTAAAAATCAATACATCCAAACATTTTTACTAACACACTTACATTTTCGGACTTGCAGCCCTACTTGCAAGGAAATTTCAGAGACAGTGGATTTTGGCACTTGCTGCAAGTTAATGTCAAAAAGGGGGATTAAAGTGATGCTTTTGTGCAATTTTTCCGGCATTTCTGCAATTTTATACATGAAGCAACACAGTTAACATGGTTTCCTTGTTTTCTAACTTCTTCATTTCAAGCAATACTGCAATTGCAATTGTATGAACTTGCACTTGCACATGTAGACGCTGATGTAACTTGCAGCTAATTTCGAACTTTTTCGAAGACAATATATATTCTCTACTTACCACTGACGTGAACGCTTATATCAACTCCAGCCAAGTAAAAAGGGTGGCTCTGGTAGCTTAGATTGCAATAGGCCTAAACAGCAGCAGTTTTCTTGCTACCGAAAATTTAAACGGTTAGGCGATTCGATATTTTATTTTTGAATCAAATAAATTTAATCGTAGCTGTCAAACAATTTTGCAAAGACATCTATTGAGTACTGGCCGGTAACAAAATATGTTCCAAGTCGTTTATTTAATAAAATTTAACTCAAATCGGATCACAGAATAAAAAAGAAACCCAGACATTATTTCTTATTTCGCCTTACGCCAAATAATTTGGTTATAATTTTTAAAATAATAGGTATTTACCTATTTTTATTGCAAAATTTGCCATAATCTTTGTCCGGTCTTAAGCAAAATTTTTGATTAAAAAAAGTTAGTTCTGTTTTTCTGAGCTTTCTTCAAAAGAACAAAAAAAAAAAAACACACTCGCAAGTTTTGTTGTTTTCAAGGCACTTACTATTCATCCACTTTCGCAGAATATTTCTGCATTATACCGACTATTCATGAGTTTCTTTTTTGTCATAATTTTTTACCATTTTTCTACATCTTAAAAATTGTATTTAAAAAAAAAAAAAATCGCTGCTACTGAAAACGAGTATACAAGCATACAAATTTAAACAATTTTTTTTAATTTAACTGTAGCTAAATCCTTAATCCGATGATGACTGTAATCCGATTGTTGCTCTTTGAAATAGTTTGTATGACCAAAAAGTAGTTCAATGATTTGGTCGAAACTATTTTGTATCCCGCTGTGGTTTACAGTTCTAAATTTTGTTAACTGTGAAAAATGAACGTTAGCTAATCTGGTTCAACACACAGTACCGTAACAATACGAAAAAAAGTTATACTCGAATGGTCAATGAGCACGTTCTAGCTGTTGTTGGTCCTGTGAGTGATTTTCTCGGCCAATATAATTTATATGTATGTAGTTCTTTAAAATGCAAGTATCTATTGGAATTATTTTACAAGTAGAACAGTGGAGCTAATATTAAGAATACAGATTAATATATCTTTTTAAATACAAATAGTAAACCGTTTTTTAAAATTTTTACAAGGTAACTTTTTAAAGTCATATGTTGTTAAAGATAAAATAATGGGTATAACCACTAAAAGCCATAGGTTACAGTCTATTGACTTTCAAATAAATAATGCATTTTTTCTTTGCTGTTATCAAAAGTATATTCTATATTCTTCAAAAAATATGTTTAAAAAAAGACACAAAAACTAAGTATTAGCATGTATTTTCAAAAATTTTGAAGCATTCAATGGGCATTTAATAAGCTCATAGAAAAAAGTAGAAAACATTTATTCTTCGATAGATTTTTTTTTGTTTTTCAACATAATCTTTCAGGTATATACATTTATCTAAGCGAATTTCCCAAATTTTAAAGCCATAAAAAGTAGATTTCAAATGCTCATCAAAATAGGTATTTGTTTGGGCGATGACCCAACCACTTCTTCAAGTTTGGAAATAAGAAAAAGTTACTTGTGGCTAAATGTGATGAATACGGTAGATGTTGCAATAATTGAAACTTTAATTCCATAAATTTGGCTACAGCAACTACGCAGGCGTTCACCCGTTCATTCTCCAATGTGATCAAACGCGTCAACCTTGCTAAATTGAAGCGACTGTGCCTAGCGATATGGCTGTGGCCGCAACTATTTCGTGTGATTCGTCAACCACTTAAGACCACATCGTGGATTTTGTCAATCATTTTGGAAGTAGACACTTTCATAGGGTGTCAGGAACGATGTTCATCTCTTGTGGATGTATGGCCACGTTTAAAAAAATCATTCACTCAATTGAAAATAGTTCAGAACATAGGAGCAGATGTACCATGAACTTCATCCACAGTTTTGATTAAACTTGGGAGTTCGTACGACGCCCCCAAAAATAGTTTAATCTCATTTACTTGAAATTCTTAGTAGAACAATGATCCTTTTAATATTACATCGTTACCTAAGAATGAGAAAAACTACCAGAAACTATCTATTCAATCGACTATCGATTCAAATATCTCCGCAGTTTTTTTATATGTTTCGTAAAATCCTTTTATGTTTGTGTCAAATGAATCGAACTTTTAGACGAAAACTATTCAATAGTACCATTAGGTAAGCACTTTGTATGGGTGATAGGTGTGGTTTTCAGCAAATTTTTCTAAAATAAACTCAGGGCATGTTTAAAGTATTAAAGCTTGTCTTTAAAATCAAGTCACTACATTAATTTTTTTAAGAATTTATGAAGGTTTTGGTTTTTTACTGACGTCACTTTGTCTGACAGTTAGATGAAGTTTTCGTTTGACTTTACCAAATTTTAAACATTGTAAAAATCAAAACTTGTGTAGAAGATTTGAAGAAATCCTATTTATTTTTGTGGGATGTTAAATGGTTTTACCGTTTTAATAAAGTCACCTTGACATTATTTGATGGCACGTATACCCGGTTTTATATGATTTTTGAACTTGATCTTTGATTTCTTTTTGGAAAGAAGCTTATGTTTCACAGTAGCTTCAGATCGTGATCATAGACAAACCGACTAAAAGTCGGCCATTACTAAATTGAGTCAGGTGGTGATACTTTTCAGGTATATTAACATAGTACCGATTATAAAAAATGTAATTATCATATCATGAGTCGTATTATTTAATACAAAAACTGAGTTGTTAAACATTTAAATTTTGAACACTTATAAAGATCTCTTCTTTGTTGTATTATCTTGACTTTAAATGTGCAAACTCAAAAACAACTCAGTTTTTATTATTATAACCCTTGATAATAAAGGGTGGTTAAATTTTAAGGGCCGATGTTGATTTTGAATAAAACACAAATTATTTAAGAAATTATTGTCATTTCTTTTTATTATGATAATATTGGTATGGTTCAATTATGTATGGAACAAAATATCGGCCAAATGGCAGCCGCGACCTCGGCGGCACACCTCCATCCGATGGTCGATGACGCTGAGGCATAAGTGAGGTTCTATGCCGTTAGTGTGCCGAATTATCTCATCCTTTAGCTCTTGAATTGTTGCTGGCTTATCGACGTACACCTTTTCTTTCAAATAACCCCAAAGAAAGAAGTCCAACGGTGTCAAATCACATGATCTTGGCGGCCAATTGACATCGCCACCACGTGAGATAACACGGCCATTAAATTTGTTGCGAAAAAGCGCCATTGTTTCGTTATCTGTGTGGCAAGTGGCACCGCCCTGTTGAAACCACATATCGTCCACATTCATATCTTCCAATTCGGGCCATAAAAAGTTCGTTATCATCTCACGATAGCGAACACCATTCACAGTAACTCCCTGACCGGCCTCATTTTGGAAAAAATACGGCCCGATGATGCCGCCAGCCTATAAACTGCACCAAACAGTCACTCTTTGTGGGTGCATTGGGTTTTCGACAATCACTCTTGGATAATCATTCGCCCAAATGCGGCAATTCTGCTTATTGACGAATCCACTGAGGTGAAAATGTGCCTCATCACTGAAGATGATTTTCTTCGAAAATTGATCATCCATTGACGACGATTGAAATGGTCAAGAGGCTTTAGTTCTTGAGTCAAATGCACCTTGTAAGCGTGTAAATGCAAGTCTTTATGCAGAATGTTCATCAACGAAGAGCGTGAGAGGAGCAATTGTTGGGCACGACGACGAGTTGAGGTGGACGGCTCTTCAGCCACACTATCGCGAACAGCAGCAATATTTTCTGCAATACGAGCTGTACGAGCATGCACTGGAGTTTTCACATCTCCACAGACCCGGTTTGCTCAAATTTTTGCACAATTTTTCCGATTGTACGCACATTTGGACGATTAAATTGACCGAATAAAATCACGAAAGCACGATATGCATTTTGATTTGAACGCCCATTTTCATAATAAGCCTGAATCAGTTTAACGCGTTGCTCGACTGTGTATCTTTCCATGGTTCAAATTGAGTTAGTCTGAAATTGAGAAATGTCAAATGAAATGCAGAAAAAAACTTGACGTTTAGGTAAGGTTCACATTCAACATCGGCCCTTAAAATTTAACCACCCTTTATAACCGTTGCATTTTTATGATCGCTACTGTACTTGTATGAATCTGCCACGCCTGTATATGGGCCTTACAGAATTGCTAATGTTGTTTTATCAGAAATCGAACCTAGGACATTTTTTGTCATAAGCAAAATATTGCACATGATATATTATGTTTGTTCTCATACTTTTTGGTCTAAAATGGTAAAACTGCCAAAAGCATGAGATTAAGAAAAATCTCTCAAAAATAGAGAAAACACAAAAAAGTACGGAAACGCTTTTCGGACTAAAATTTTGTAAGCTGTCAAATAAAATCGATTTGTCAAAATTTAGAAAAATTGTCACATTCCTCGCATTGAATTTATTTTTATAAAAAATAGAATAGAGCGCAAATTGTTTGCACCAAACAGATTTGTTTGGTTCACCTCCAGAACTGTTGGTATTTATCAATTTCTTTGCTAATTTGTAAACAGCTGTTTTGAAACAGTTTGCCACTTTTAGCATTCTTGCCAGAAGGCATTTTTCGGACTAAAACTAAAAAGGGAAAATTTTTTACTCTTTCGATTACACACTCTTACCTTTTTTTCGAGTAGGGGAGCAGACCCAAATTTATTTTTCTCCTCAATGATAACTTTGTTTTTTCATAACTTTGAACAGTCTCATACAGCGGTTTTAACAGGGCCTTGTTTCTAACTTGAATGCAACCTATTTTTTCATTATGTTGCGAGACGAAATAAAAAAAATTATTTATTTAATTTCTAAAAAATTATTAATAAAAACACAGAATTCTAATAAAATAGTCGTTATATTTTTCTAAATAAAAAATTTATTATTAACTTACATTCGATTTTTAACATTTCGATATTCTTTTACTTTTTGGCAAAATTAAAATAAAGGCTTCAAATATTTTGTGATTCTCCAGTTATTTGTTTGAATATTTTAGTTGTTATTTAATTTCGCCCATAGTACAAGTAAATGTATGCGTTTTACTGTTGACTTTAATCCTTTGCACTTAACATACGAATTTTTATTCAATTTGTCGTGAAACACGCTTTAAGGATTATCACGACTTAACTACAACATAGGACTTTAGATGATGGCACTATTCATAAAGCATTCATTCAAAATGTTGCTCCCGTTTTCCTTTTCACAATACGGGGTTTCACTCAATCATATGCTCTTCAGTGTGAATCCTTATTCAACTTAAGTGTTTTTGTGGGTTTTCAGGCTTATTTCTTTTGATTTCGTGCGCTCAAAGTCAAATGCAAATTGAAATGTTCGAAAAGAATTAATGGATTTGTCTTCGAAAACCTTTTCACACTTTTCATTGATGGATTCTAGTTGAAGGCAAGCGATTCAATGAAAGGCATTACATTCTGGCTCCTGCCGTGTAATTATGTTGAAAAGGTGCAAAAAATTACCGTAACAATTGTGTTTACCTTAAAATGTACTATGAGATGAAGGCACCGGATGATAAATCTGATCTCATCGACGTACACATTTCACTGAACATTGCAAAATATTAACACTAAAAGAAGGAATTTGTACACTAGTCTTTGAAAAAATTTGGTATGCTGCCAAATATTAAATAACCAAAGAATGTGGAACTAAAAAAAAAAACAAAAAATGAAGTTGAGGTAAATCACTACGTTTTTAGTTGGTTCTCTAAAAACTTGACAAAGAAACTTCTGAAATAACTTCAAAGAAAATCTGAGAAGTATATTTTATGCGATGAACTGAAACGCTCTTTATATTCACTAGACAAATTCGAAGTCCAGTTTCGCAATAATTATTTTTATAAACTGGCCCTTACTTTATCTTGAAGCTATCATAACGAAGTAATTCAAAACAATTCGTGCCCATTGGTTTTGATGTGTCAAAATTATTTGATGGATGGCTGTATTGGAAATAATAAAAATTGTATTATAAAGAAGAAAAAAATCGACTCGTGCATTGTTACGCTCGTGTGGTTTTGAATTTGTTACTATTGTGCAATTTTAAGGAAAAATTTCATAAAAAAAACCCAAAAACTATGGTTTTTTGCAACTTGCATTAGCTTCATTCAAACATGACTGATCGATGGATTATTTTTACATTGTGATGTATAGAAAAATCATAAAAAATGTGTCTACAGTATAAACACTTAATTAAATAGGCTTCCGTTTCAGTTTCCTTCTTCAAATGTGGCCGTTTTTTTGTGATTTCATCCTTCAAATGGTACAACAAATCTATGTAATAATCGCTGTTGATGGCCCAGCCCTTTCAATGTATCTCAGTGGGCAAATGCAGCAGTCCGAAGGCCGTTTAAAAGGCCTGTATTTGCATTCGATAGGCCTTACACAATCCTTGTAAGCTCCCTTGTATTGTTTGTATGAAACGAGAAAATTTGTTAGTACTTCCGCACTCCCTGCTTTAAAGAGGCCTGCTATAAGCACTCCTTTAAAATGGCTTAAAGAAGGGGTTAACCAAAACAATTAAAAAAATATTTTTTTTTATTTCTTTTTATGTATACCTACACCTATTTATTCTGTGATTTTATTTTATTTTACATATTTTTGCCGGATAAGAATATTTCTAAGTCATGACGTTGATTATTATTGAGTATATTTGAACTAACATATATTTTAACTTTTAACGAAAAAGTAACCCTGAAATATAAGCAGAACCAGTTTTTGTAGGAAAAATATAATTGTTGTACTGCCCTGTGTAGCAGTCACATCACAGAGAAATAACGAAAACTTCTTGCCTTCCTTTTAGCAGGCAGGCCTTTTAGGAGCCCTCACCGATGCAGTGATGTTGTTAAGTGTGTTGACGCCAAAAAAAGCAGTTAATGCATGCCTTTTTTTCAAGAGGCCTGACTGAATTGCCCACTGGGATATTATACCATGCGTATTCCAGAATACTGATGTCATTACCTTGCTTCAAATATTATCCGAATCTTGCGTCTTTCCACGTTTTGGATTCGGTTCATTGCGTGCAGTCCACTTGTCTGACTGTAGTGATGGAGTCATGTTTCATCCATTGTCACATATCTACAAAACAATTCGTTATTATTACAGTTGAATATCGCTAAACATTGCTTCGAATCAACGACATGTTGATGCTTTTGATCAGCGTTTAAAAGCTTTCAGTTGTTTTCAAGACTCCTGATACTGCTTTAACTTGTGCTTGCGAAAATAAACAGTCGCAGCATAAGCAGAAACATAATTTAAATAGTTTGCAAAGTGCTTCGGTAGTCAACAATTTCGGCAGTCGTCGTAGATAACAAACTTAGATAAATAACAAACTCACATTTAATGATCATATACCATAGACTATTCAGTTAATAAAATGGCAAAAAAAAAAAATAAGCTTCATGCAAAGAACGTGTAGGTACGTGAGTAAAAAGTACAAACTATTAGAGTATAGATTAATAATAGAGTCCCGTTTTATATATTGCCCAACCATCTATCTATCTATATTAATATTACGCAAGCGAATTTTTTGTGATGATTATCAATTCTATACGATAGACGCGATTTTTATAAATTGGGTAGCAATTGAAAGGTCTTGCCTTGTTGATGTGCAATAAGGGCTTATTTTTTCTTAAATATTGTGTATTTTTTAAAAAAAGATGAAACAATTTTCTATGAAAAACAACCAAATTTCTTTGTTATGCCTAAAAGTATGTGATAGATTTTTATTATACTGCTATGATAAGTAATAACAATTCAACAAAAACAGAAAGTTTCTATGAAATCCTTGGTTCAAAGGTAAAAATAGTCCTTAATATAAACACAAAATTACCTGTCACTAAATATTGTTTATTTTGACTTTTAAACGATACACGGGATTACTAATATTGTTTATTGTACCGGATTCTTACTTACTTACTTAGGTGGCCATAACAACCCGTGTCCGGCTTTCGGCCGACATCATCAGCTCTCGCCAGGCGCCTCTGCTTTGCGCGCGCCTTCTCCAATCGGATACACCAAGTGCGGTTAGGGCTTCCTCAGCCTGGTCCATCCATCGGAGGCATGGTCTCCCTCGTCGTCGTTGACCAGCGACCCTCGCCTCGAGCACCTTTTTCGCTGGAGCTTCTTCGTTCATACGATGGACATGACCCAACCAGCGTAGTCGCTGCACAGTTGTACGCCGAACTACGTCAATGTCTTCGTAGAGCTCATACAGCTCGTGGTTCATTCGGATGCGATAGTCATCGCCGACTCGAACAGGACCGAAGATTTTGCGAAGAACTTTCCTCTCGAACACCCCCAGAGCGGCTGCGTCAGTTTGCGAAACTACCCATGCTTCAGCGCCATAAAGCAGCATTAGCAATTATTGTTCTTCGCTTTATCTCCAGGCTGATTTCGTTGTTGGTATTAATGGCGGTGCCAAGGTATACAAACTCCTTGACTACTTCAAAGTTATAGCTGCCGGGTGAAACGTGGGAGTCTAAGCGCCGCGCTCCCTTGTTTGTAAACAGCATATACTTTGTTTTACCCTCATTTATCGTCAAACCCACTTTGGCTGATTCTTTTTCGATAGCGGCGAAAGCAGCGGTAACATCTCTCTTGGTTCTGCCGACAATATCAATATTATCAGCGTACACAAGGAGCTGGACATCTTTATAGAAAATGGTGCCATTACGATGCACACCGGCCTTTCGTACGATCCCCTCCATGATGATGTTGAAGAGATCGCAAGACAGTGGTTTCTGAGAGGTCATTTCCTAACTTGACGGAGCTGCGTGTGTTGCTCAACGTCAATCTGCAAAGTCTAATCAACTTTGCAGGTATACCGAACTCAGACATTGTTGCGTATAGGCAATCCCTTCTCGGGCTATCGAACGCAGCTTTAAAATTGACAATGAGATGGTGTGTGTCACTTTGATTTTCGTGGGTTTTCTCCAGGACTTGTCTTAGCGTGAAAATCTGGTCTATGGTGGGCTTTCCAGGTCGAAAGCCACACTGATAAGGTCCAATCAGTGTTTTTGTAAGAGAGAACCTTTTTGAACGGTTGAGGCAACCGTATATGCGATGGAAATAAGACTGATACCTCTATAACTGGCGCAGATTGTTGGGTCTCCTTTCTTAAGTATAGGGCACAATTGAGTTTAAGATTAACAAGTGCGCCTGCCGTGAGGCTTAAGCAACTTGGGTTATCTAAAACCTAGGGTAATAGTTCATGAAACAGACAACCATGATCTTTGTGTTGAACCACAAGACGGACCCGTTTACGTTTTAACAAGTAAAACATACGGGGCATCCGGTGTGGCAACACGAACATGGAAGCTGTTTCACAAACACAAAGCATCACCCAGTGCCCTGCTGATTAGGAGCATTATGAATACTTACATACTGCCCGTAATAGCAGTACCAGTTTAGACTTCCGTAGCGACGTACTTCCATCCATCCACTGGTGGAGACGAGACCTACCCAATATCTTGCATATTAAGACAGATATGCCAGCCCGGTCGTACCATTGCGCGACCCGGCCGGTCAATCTAGACCTGTGTAGCATCAAACAACCACAACCAGTACGAGACTCCCCGAAGGGCCAGCCCACGACAGTCATCTGGGCAACTCGATCCCGACACATGAGGATCCACAACATCCCCGCAAAAAGACCAAGAATACACAAATTCAATTATGAAAAAGTGCATTCTTATGCATGACTGTGCTCAATGAGCACTTAAAGGCTAGTCTAACAACTTGCAGTTGCCGACTCAATTGGAAAATTATTGCGCATGACCGGTACCTACTTTGGAGGACCTTTGCAATTGCCACTCTTACTCTGGCCGTTCGGATTACACCATCCAGACATAGAGTATTGGCCATTGTTCTCAGGGACTGCCGTGCTCAGTATGAGAACCCTTAGTTAAAACTACCAACGTCAACACTTCCCTCAGTGACTGCCGTGCCAGTTTGAGGGTGCGAGTCAAACTCTTGACAAGCAACACTTCGGAAAGCCGAAGAGTTGACACTTTGACGCACGCATGCCAACACTTCACATCCAGTATTTCCAGCCGAATTAAGGTCTCCATGCGGTGGATAGATAGGGTCTACCCCATCTGACGGGTAAAGACTGTCCCCGTACTAACAAGTTTTAAGGTCAATTGCTATACCTTCGCAGGCTTGTTTCATATCGATATACCGAGTATGACCTGCTACCAAGATGGGCGCCACCCCGAGCTCTTGGTTGGCCCTATCAGTTTTTATGCTTGCAGGACGTATCCTACAAACAACCCTCCTCCTTTATCCTGGCTTGGGACAAGCAGGCGCAACTAAGTTGCTAACCTGGCAGAGTTAGTACAGTGGCTAGTACACGCTGTGGCTCCAATCGTCGGGCATGCTTTCTTTTAGCCATATTTTGCTGATGAGCTGATGCATGCGCCTTATCAATTCATCGCCGCTGGTTTTAAACAATTCAGCTGACAGGGCGTCAGCACCCGCTGCTTTATGGTTTTTGAGTCGTTGGATAGTAACTCGAACCTCTTCATGGGTAGGTGGTGATACTTCCACTCCGTCATCGTTGATTGTTGACACTGAACTGCGCTCTCCATGGGCGGCATTGTTGGAATCGTCGCCAGTAAGTAAATTGGAGAAGTGCCGTCTCCACAATCTCAGCACACACTGTGTATCCGTATTCAGATCTCCATTTTCGTCTCTACAAGTGGATGCTCCGGGCTTGAAACCTTGGGTTAGACGCTTAACCTGTTGATATAATTTTCGTGTATCCTTCACGTTTCACATTCACTGATATCAAAAAGGCAAAATGATTTTTTGTGGATGCTCCACAGTTGCGGCTGAAGAGCTCCGTCACATCCCTACTTTTTAGTTATTAAAATGAAGTTTTATTGATTAAAACATTTAAATCGATATATGTTAAAGTTAACTTACTTCATTTTATTGATTTAGATAATTTTATTTTATTTAAAATGTTAAAATCATTACAATTTACATATGCTTAGAATTGGTTCCACTTTTAGATAAGAAATAAAGACAGTTTTAATTTTTGTTTTTGCTATGTGAATTAAATATTGCCTCTAGTGTAATACTATTACAATAGCTGTGTTAGTCTGAGAGGATCAATCATATCGTGGATCAATAATATTTCTCTGTTTAAAGATACCAAAGCTTTCTGAATCTAAACTCCAAATATTTTAGCCGTGAATTTTTTCTTCAACTTAATTATTTCTTTCTCATACACATTGAAAAAAAATTGTTTGGTTGCAGTTTGATTTTACAAATTTTTTTTATTTTATTTTAAATGAATTCAAGTGTTTCAAGTCAAGTCAATTTAAAATTGTGATAAAGCGTGAGTTCTTCAACGCTGAACACTAAGTAAATACCAAGAAAGTCGGCACACTTAAAATGTCTAACACCGCATGGTTTCGATTTTAAGGATTTTCCCAATTTATCCTTTATGATTCGGTATGTCTGATGTTATTATTAGTATGTTTTGTGGTATATTCTTTTAGAAGTTGCCGACGGACAATTGACAATTGAGTGCGTTGTGACGAATATACCTGTTGACACCATAAAAAGGCAATATTGCCAATAATCGAAAACGCAAACAATTCATCCTTGATGATCAATTGTCCCAGTAGTATATCACTTCAAAATCTTAACGATCTTAAATGAATGAGAGTCTGACTTTGAATTGAAGCTAGTTTGACGGATTGAATGAGGTGACAATTCAATTCATTTCTGATTGTTGGCGTTCTTATGGTTATACTATTTGATTACAATCTGTATACTTAGTACTAGGCGGATCAAAATGTTTGAAATACGTGAAACAAGAAAACATTTTACTGGCCAAATAAGGTTTTATTTTTCCACATACATTCGTTTTAAGTTGATACAGCGAGTGCAGCACTTAAGGAGCTAAGGGGCTAAAATCGACACGGGGCCTACTTAAGGACAGATTAATATTCAAAATATTAATTTTTATGCATTAATTTCGCATTATGTCATTAATGTTAATTTTTCTTTTCCGCTATGCAAAAGAAAAAAAAAAAAACAAAAAAACAAAGCTTTCACATCAATAAAAACATCTACCTGCCATGCTTATGGCAACGTGTAGTAAGTAGAAGAAACATTAGGGGTATTCATCATTCGGAGTTCTTTGTTAAGCTCTTGTGCAAAAGAGTAAAAAAGCGCAACAAACTGTGAACACACCCCATACACAGACCTAGCAATTGAAGAATAGTGCAATCAGCTGTGTTTTGTTTATTCAGTTTATATGTATTATTTATTTATAATTTATATCTCACGTTTTCGTTCAATTTTTATTTTCGTTGCCATTTTTTGTGCCGCCTTTAATGGGGAAAATAATAAAATTAAAGTGATTTGGAAGTTAGTGATGTGGAATCGAGTTCGTAATCAACATGTTTGCACCAAATATATGTGTTGTGTTAAAAATCTACGAAGACTTTTGATATTATATTACTTATTTGACATATTTGGCGCCGATGGCGCAGTGGTTAGAGTGTGTGGTCCATACGCCAGAGAACCCTGGTTCTTCGAATCCCACCTGGCACAGAAAGTTTTTTTCAATTGAATTAATTTTTCTGTTCGGCCATCACCTCTCTGCGTAATTTTAACAGCAAGTGTATTTTGTTATTGTAGAGCTCTTTTTTGTTGCACTTTCGCTCTTTTGCACAAGAGCTCTGCAAAGAGCTCCGGACCGTGAATACCCTTATTGTTTTCTGCTATTATTTTTTGGTTTGGATAGCTGCTACTGTAAGCAACATTGCTTATCGAAGGGTTTTGGATTTGTGGTTAGTGTATAAAACTATCACGCAATGGGGGATGATTTTCAGACCCATAAAGGGCAAACATTTTTTTTAACATTGCATCATCCTTTCGCCATAATAGACGCAAGCAAAAAGGAACATAAATAATAAGAAAAAAAAATATAAAGAAAATGCAAACTTTGTTCCTGGATCAAAAACTGCATTAAAAAAACCAAATTAGACATTTTTACTGATGCGCCTGCGGGGCCTCTGCATGCTCGGGACCGGGGGCTGCAGTCCCTCCCAGCCCCCACCTAAATCCGCCCCTGAGGGGTGCAATGATTTCCTAACATTTTTATAGCTTTGAAAGCTCTCAAAAACGGGCTTCAGTTAAAGCTATAAGTTCCTGATTTGAGTAAAATCGCTTACCGGTGGTCCATCTCTTCAGGTAGAAGTCACTGGGGATCCAGTCTGGCGAATACGATTGCTGAGGAATCAGTTGAAATCTGATTTCATGCAATTTTGCTTGCGCAACTAACGATGAATGAGCAGGAGTATTGTTGGTATGATTGAGGATATTTTTCTTTTTCAAGTGTGGCCCTTTTTCTGCGATTTAAATTTTCAAACGATGCAATAATGATGAATAATATTGATCAGTTATGGGAGATCAGTTATCTGGGAGTTACATTTTCCCAGATAGTCGATGAATATTATTCAATGCGCATGCAAAAATACTGAGGCAATCAGCTTTCCGGTTCGTTGTTGCGTTTTTAGACACTTCTGAGATGCATGGACTCTGGTGTGTATTTTGTGTATTTAGCGTAAGCATTGACAAATTATGCTGGAAAATCGAATTCGTTTTTGACTGTTGCATGGACTCTTGTGTGTATTTTGTGTATTTTGCGTTAGCATTGACAAATTCTGCTGGGAAGTCGAATTAGTTTTTGGTGCACTGTGAGCAAACGCGCTTCTTCATACCCAAAATATCATATTTAATATTGAACACACTGCTATTCGAAATCTTTGTTGATCACTCTCATTCATACTGATTTAGCATTAGATGTGAATTCAGCGTAAGTCCACCTTGAATTTGTATGTTGCCTTGCTGTATGTTATATGATGGTGGCGCATGTTAACCATGTGTATGCATAAGTTTTTTCCGGTTTCAGAGTTTCAGAGTTCTGTCCTCAAATGCTACAAACTGAAGAACCAAAAAAGTGACATGTTAAGAAAATAGTGAACATTGTATTGATATTTTAGTAAAGAGTGAGCTCCTTCTTTACAAATTACAAATAGTTATTATAACTAGTATTGCCTGTGGCCGAAACTCGGCCATATCAAAATCGGCTTTTTTTTTTTTGTTTTCTAGTATTGAACAAAATAAACAATTATAAATGTTTTTGCATGTATTATATGAAGCCAGCAGCAGTTTAACAGATTTTTTGACTCTGACGCAGTGGCAAATTTATTTTGTTGAGAGAGCAATAAAGAGAAATCACCAACAACAATTATGATGCACAGCTCTTTTGAAGTCTCTGCGACTCTCTCGTTTTTACTCTTGCTCGTGTATGCTACAGCAATGATGTGCCGCTATGTATTTGTTTTTGCTTTCTCATTGCCCCATAGGGGAAAAAGGGTTTTTACATTTACTTAGTTTTACCTATCTTAATGGCAATATATTCGAATAAAAATGACATTGCGCACATCTACTCGAAAATACCTTTCCATCGATATAAGTTTTATGTGATTATGTTGAAGTTAACACAGGTAAACAGGGATCACAAAGTTTTCTGTTTGCGTATTAATATATAGATTAAACATAAAATAACATTAACGAAAATATTACAAATAAGTATATTTACCAAATACTAGTTGACAAAACTTTTGTCGCTAGACATTTTAAATTTAATTTTGTGTTTTGCTATTTCACGGAAAACTTTTGCAAATTATTTGACGTTTCTCGACATAAGAGGGCATCCAACATAACATTGAAAAAATTTTGCATTTTTAAGTTCTTTTCTCGACTAAGAACAGGTCAACATTTTTTGAGTTCAGGTCAAAGTTTAAAAAATTCTGCACTCTCAGAGGGAAGAATCAAGACAAGTTTATTTATCCAAATCAATATTGTCGCCTTCAAAGAAGTCCCCGTCGGCTGCAACGCACTTATGCCAGCGCTTGATCTAGACACGGAAACCTTTCTGAAACACGGTTTTTGGTATGGCCTTCAGAGCGTTCACCGATTTTTCACACGGACCCAGGCCAGGTGAATTTGCCGGTTTCTGGATGGTTATCGTGTTGTTTTTGGCCAAAAATTCACGAATAAGATGAACATGAAATTGAGTTCTTTCGGTACCAACTACGCAGCGACAGGTCTCAAGCTCAAATCATTCTTCAAAATGTTCTGAACGGATCCAATTGAAATGCCGACGTCCTCTGCTATCTCTCTAATCGTCAATTTGCGATTTTTGACCAACATTTCTCTGATTTTTTCAACGTTTTCTTCGGTAGTCGAACACGATGGCCGCCCGGTACGAGGGTCGTCTTCAACTTCGTCTTGGCCACTCACAAATCCGTTAAACCACTTGTTTGCCTTCTGATACGATAGAGCAGAGTCACCGTAACATTTCACCAACATTTTACGCGTATCGGCGCAGTTAAAACCATTTTTCACACAAAATTTGATACAAACTCGTTGCTCAATTTTATCTTCAGTCGTAAAAATCGAAGACACTAAAAAATTTGTTGTAAGCAAAACACTGTCACTTTACCAAATGTCAACGAGAGACGCTGATATTTGGCAGCCTTGTCATAGACACATGTGGCAACCTACTAAAAAAAATTTTTAAATCGGACAATTAAGTCCTGTTCACAGTGTGAATGAACCTTTTTTTTTTGAACAAGGTAGTATGTAGAAAGTCGATGGCCAATATTTTGAATAAAACAAATTAACTTTAAAAAAAAAACATGCTTACACTTGGTATATTATAAAATCTTTGATCCAAGTCTATAAAAATGTATTTGTTATTATTAATAATTTTTTGTTTTCATTAACTTTATTTTTTTTTTTATAGAAACCATTTTAAATATCACAGTCGTAATCGGTATGAAAAACTTTAATCAATTTCTCAAATTTACAATATTCAAAAGTTTTATAAATGCAGTTTTTATAGATAGTTCATCATAATAATCTAATTTAAAACAAGAAATTTCATATTTACATTTTATACATTAAAATCTATTCGTTATGCTTTTCCATCCAACTTGGTGTCAGAATGTCTCTTCTTTAAATTTTATATTTGGGCAGCCCTTAAATGTGACAAAAAAAAAAAGGTGCTTCTATGCAGTGCCTAAACATCAGACCACATAACTAATGGTTTTTTTTTGGCCAATGATTCCGAATACCCTACAATAGGCATACGAAATTTCGGCTGCATTTCCATGCAATGCTACATGCAACCATTGCGTTCAATTAATAAACGTCTTGACTCAATTGTATTTTCTCATAAAATACTATTGATTTTATCGTTATCATACAACGATTTAACGATTAAAGAAGTCGTTTTCATATAGTCGTTCTTGGTCCACTATACAGCACTGCATTTCTTTTTTTCGAGTATTTTGCTGCATACTTAGAACTACAGTCGGCCGATGCACATACAATTTATTATGTCACGTTAGATCGGTTTCATAACAATTGATCTAACCCACAATTGTATCAGAGTTTTAGGCGGATCATTCTGATCGATTTTATTCAACAAGGTGTTGGAAACGTAGAAGTCAACACAGATGTGGCAATCTTCATTGATTTAAAATGCGGATTCGTATCTCTTTTGTTTGGTAAGATTCTCTTTAGCGTTTGACTTCGTGACTGAGTTCCTTTGTGTTCCGTGGTATGTAGTATCCTTTCAAGATTTGTTTGAATGTTGAGTCTCCTTTGTTGAGGACAAACTCTGACCTTTTTATCAGATAAATGCACTTCTGCTTTATTGTTTTTGTTTTGTCTGTTTTTGTAAATGTGTATCTTTTGGTGTTTTTAGCTGGAATTAATTTATTTTATGCGAAATAATCTTGTTGATGGTTGCGTTTTCGCCCCTTTTCACTTTCAACTTTTCACTTTCCTCTTTCCACCTTTGCAACAAGGGTGCACAGTCAAAATCGTCCTTCGTATGTATTCTATAAATTGCAAAAATGTGTCAAGTTATTGTGCCGCAATATTTTATGGTTTTCAGCATTATAATAGTACAAAGGAGCGAGAAGGGTGGAAATGATGCTTTGGTTTTATAAGTGGTTTGAAACCAGAGCGAAAAAAAAATGCTTGATCGTTCTATTAGAAACTGAATTAGGTGATATTTGATATAATAGTTAAAGTTAGGTAAAACATTCGCAAAAGTAATTTGCTCAGGGTTGTTAGCCTACATGTAACGGAGACCAATATTGTTTATTTGTTTATTATTTTATTTGCATATTTATAAATGTAAATTCGAATTAAAAGTGAAGTTCATTCATTTCTAACTCGATTTGTTGGAATTCATCAGCACATTCACTTGATAAATTGAAATAAAATATTTTAAAAACAGTCCCGATAACGTTTTGCTCTTAGATGTAGAGAGAAATAGAAACTCAAGATTTACTTCTAGCATTGGACACAGTCTAATTTTAGTTGGGTAATTTTTCATAATTAAGAAAAAAAAACCAAACTGTCCATTTCAGCCATTGAAAGGACTTTGACCGAGCTTCTTACGATCAATTGTGTTGTCAAATGTTGTGAACTGGACCTACATGTTTTATGCCGACTCCGATTATGTTCTCAAGAGCTTTTCATGGCAGTTTTTACTCTCTGAGGTTTGGCATTGTCTGCAGAGAGGTGACGGCTGAACAGAAAAATTAATTCAATTGAAAAAATTTTCTGTCAGGTGGGATTGGAACCAGGGTTCTCTGGCGTATGGGCCACACTCTACCAACTGCGCCACGGCCGCCATTTTTCATAATAAACCATGTGTTTGTTGGTAACGCTCGCTTCAGCGCACAAGTTCACATTATTGAATACACTTGGTTCGGTGAATTACAACAAACATAAAATTTTTAAACTTAAAATCTTTAAATTTGATTTTAGTCAGAGCTGGGCGATAAGGATTACGATTACAACTCGATTACGATTACAGTAATCCTCTATTTTAAAAAACTGAAATTACAATTGTAGTAATTGTAAATCGATCGATCTGAAATTACGATTGCAGTAATCGTAGTTTTGAAAAAGTCGAAATTAGGATTACTGTAATCGTAATCTTAGCTCATTCGATGAAGGATTACTTTAATCGTAATCCCGATTTTTCCCGATTAGGATTACAGTAATCGATTGCAAGGATTACTTTTATTAACTTTTGGTGAAAATCTGAAATGTAAACACATAATAGAAAATCACTGTTATTTTCTATATAAATTCTATTTCTATGAGAAAAAATTTTA
The DNA here is from genome assembly GCA_914767935.1 of Coremacera marginata. Classification (NCBI taxonomy): domain Eukaryota; kingdom Metazoa; phylum Arthropoda; class Insecta; order Diptera; family Sciomyzidae; genus Coremacera; species Coremacera marginata. The sequence goes on from OU612043.1 coordinate 250,573,495, forward strand.
CATTTCTTATAGTTTTATTTTACAACTTGGTTCTATATTTCTATATAATAAAACATATTGAATAAATAAGTAGATTTCTTCATTATTAACAAAATACATATTTTTACATACATAGGTAACAAAGACAAAAATAATCGAGTATCCGGAGATAAAATGCACATTGTATACTAAATATATGCCATAAATTATTAAGAAAAGTCAATATTAGCTTTTAACAGTAATAATTTTTCAAAGGAAAAGTCGGAAAAGAAAGATTTTTTCAATATAGATAATTATGATGCGAAGGTTATGGGCTAAAAAAATAGGGCTGCTACCTAAATTATTTATTCATTTTTACGAATCTATTCAGATAGAAGGGCAAAAACAAAGAGTTCGATACATACTTAATAATATCTAGTTTGATGTGCAAACATTTTTTTAACAATAGTTAATAGTTTTCCTAACTCGAAACAAATTGTTTTTAACTGCTAAAATAAAAAAGACCTCTTAAGGGCCTCCGGAAGATTTTTTTTTTTAAGAAAAAGATACTTTGTAAAATTTTTGTAAAGCTGTAATCTTCACATTTTGTGATATCTTGCTTGGCACAAATTGCGTTGCACTTTTTTTCCTTATCGACGAATATTTTTGGACCAAAATGTCAGGGATTAATCTTGAATAGCTGCACTTTAATAATGTTAAAAACATATTTAAAAAAGTTTATTTTTTTTTAAATACTCCCGGAGGCCCTTAACTCGAAAAATTTAAAAATTGTTGAAGTGTATAAAATTTAACTTTAAATTATTTTAAAATCTTTCCTTTTGAATACAGACAGAATCTGGTTTGACAAGTACACCTGCCGCAAGGCTTAAGTACTTGGGTCTCCAGACCCAGGGTAATAGTTCATGAAACAGACAACTAAACTTATGTGTTATACCACAACACGAACCCATTTATGCTTTAACCAGTAAAACATAAGGGGCATCCGGTGTAGCAACACGAACATGGAAGCCGTTTCACAAACACAAAGCATCACCCAGTGCCCTGCTGATGAGGAGCATTATGCAATAGATTACATACTGCCCATAATAGCAGTACCAGTTTAGATTTCAGTAGTGACGTACTTACCATCCATCTACTAGTGAAGACGAGACCTATCCAATCTCTTGCATATTAAGACAGATATGCCAGCCCAGTCGTACCACTGCGCGACCCCGCCGGTCAATCTAGACCTGTGTAGCATGTACACAACCACAACCAGTACGAGTCTCCACGAAGGGCCAGCCCACGACAGTCATCTGGGCAACTCGATCCCGTCAATGAGGATCCACAACATCCTCGCAAAAAGACCAAGAATACACAAATGCAATTATGAAAAAGTGCATTCTTATTCATGACCGTGCTCAATGAGCACTTAAAGGGCTAGGCTAACAATTTTCAACTGCCGACTCAACTGCAAACTATTGCGCATGTCTGGTACCTACTCTGGAGGACCTTTGCAATTGCCTCTCCTACTCTGGCCGTTCGGATTTCATCATCCAGACATAGAGTATTGGCCACTGTTCTCAGGGACTGCCGTGCTCAGTATGAGAACCCTAAGTTATACAACCATTACAACACTTCCCTCAGTGACTGCCGTGACAGTTTGTGGGTGCGAGTCAAACAAGTCGACAAGCAATCTACTTTGGAAAGCCGAACATCGACACTTTTACGCACGCATGCCAAAACACTTCACATCAGTTTAAACCAGCCGAATTAAGGTCTCCGTGTGGTGGATAGATAGGGTCTACCTCATTTGACAGGCTAAGACTGTCCCCGTACTAACAAGTTTTAAGGTCAATTGCATACCTTCGCAGGCTTGTTTCATATCGATATGCCGAATATGACCTGCTACCAAGATGGGCGCCACCCCGAGCTATTGGTTGGCCCTATCAGGTTTTACGTTTGCAGGTCGTATCCTACAAACAACCCTCCTCCTTAACCTGGCTTGAGACAGGCAGGCGCAACTGAGTTGCTAACCTGGCGGAGTTACTTTTGAATACTAATCGAATTGACGAAATCGTTTTCGAGAAAAGTCATATTTTGACCTTTTACGATTTTATGAAACCCGAGCTAGGCTTTGCACAGAGCCAACATCTTGTACAGAAGCTACGCACCGATAGTTTTTTTTGTTTGTTTGTTTTTTTTTTTTTTAATTTTATTATTGTTATTAATTTTATTAATCTTACAAATACAACATTTACATTATCACAAGTCAATAATTATAGAAAGATTAATAAATACTACATTCAGTTGTACAAATATGCATGAGAGACGAGTGCAATTAAATCTATCATGATAACACAGTATTCTGATGTATTTTAATGTGGTCTAGAGTGTAAAATAATAAACTTTAAGTTGACAAAGATTAACATATAAAATACAATGATGTGTAGAATCACAAAACGCCAGAACGAATAAAAAGACAAACAAAAAAACGTACCGATAAAGTTAAGATTAAACATAGATAAGAGGTCAGCAACATCAAAATTAAAAAGCCATGATTTCACATCTCTAAGAATAAAAAATTTTATTATGAATGCAACGGGCACTATGCGGTAATATATTAAAAAGTCTCGAAACCATACGTAAATAAAAGTTCAAAAAGTCAGGCAATTTGTGAGAAGGCACCTGAACTTAGTTATGGTTATTAATCTTTATGTCATGACTAGCATAGCTTCTACTTACCAAATACGCAGACCAATTAAAGAAAATCTTTAAGACTCTATAAAAATAGAGATATTTAATGGGTGTTACATTAAGATTTATAAATAGTCGCAGACTTCATGTTTTTTACGATTAGTAATTATTTGATTTTGTAAGCATTTGTACTAGACATCTGCATGAATACATTTGGTGCAAAATTTCTTTGGTATGTGCAAATACATGCCAACGATGTAAAATAATTTCGTTCAAAATTAAAGTGCCACACCCCCCCTTCATTCCGCTCAATTTTCTAGACTATTGGCTGTTTATTATTCCAAAGAATATGGAAAATTTGGAAGAAGTCGGACCAATGGTATAGAAAGGGTTCGATTTAAATTAAAGTGGCACGCCTCTGTCTACTTTCGCCTCTGTCTACTTTCGCCTTATTTTTTAGACTTATCACTGCTCATTGTTCCAAAGAATATATTTGCAAAATTTGGTTGACGTCAGGGAAGCAGTGTAAGAGGAGTTTGATTAGAATTAAATTTACACGCCCCTTGTCCAATCCCACCCAAAGAACATATGTGCGAAATTTGGTTGAAATCTGAGAAACGATGTAGATGGAAATAGATTAAAAATAAAGTGACACGCCCCCTGTATAGTACCGCCCACTTCGATAAGCTACAGACTTATGCCAATTAATATGTGTGCACAATTTGGTTTAAGTCGGACAAACGGTGTAGAGAGAGTTCGATAAGAATTATATTGGCACGCCCCTTGTCCAATCCCACCCACTTTTGTAGGCTTAAAAATTCTCGCTATACTAAAGAATATATGTGCGAAATTTGGTTGGATTAAAAATAAAGTGACACGCCCCCTGTATAGTACCGCCCACTTTGATAAACTGCAGACTGATCCTTATGCCAATTAATATGTGTGCAAAATTTGGTTTAAGTTGGACAAACGGTGTAGAGGGATTTCGATTAGAATTAAATTGGCACGCCCTTTGTCCAATCCCACCCACTTTTTTAGGCTTAAAACTTCTCATTATATTTAAGAATATATGTAAGAAATTTGGTTTAAATCGGAAAAAACGGTGTAGATGGAGCTAGTTTAAAAATAAACTATCACGCCCCCCGTCTAGTACCGCCCAATTTTATAAACTTAAGATTGCTCAAATTCTTAAGGATAAAATTTGGTGTAATCAGAGACACGGTGTAACAGAAGTTCGATTAAAAGTAAAATGCTGCACCCAATTTTCTAGTCTAAAGACTCCACATTATACCGAAGAATCTATGTATGGGTTGGATAAAAGATGTGGCCGGAGTTTGTGTACATACAGACACGATGTCATTCAGTTTTATATTTTTACGAAAGTTTTTCTATATTGATGACGTCACTTTGTGTGGGAGGTAGGCGTGGTTTTCATCCGATTTTGACAAATATCACAGTGATGATCTATTTTATATATCACAGCAAAATTCCAAGACATTTGTGTGATTTGACCAGATTTTTAAGAGATTTTATGTAGGCGTGGTTTGCATCCGATTTTTCTGAATTTCTTAGTCAGGATTTATATTGTAGATCAAAATCCACGTACAAAATTTCAAGGCATTTTATTAATTTATATGGGTTTTTAAGAGATTTTACTGTTAAAATAAAGTCACTTTGTATAGGAGGTAGTTTTTATCCGATTTGACTCATTCTCGAAATTGATCTCCATTTTTTAGAAAGAAGCTTATATTTTGAATTTCATCGCGATAGCTTCAAAATTACAGCTGTAATCGTGATCACAGACGGACAGACAGACGGACACAGAAATCGACTCAGGTGGTGATGCTGATCAAAAATATATATACTTTTCTATACAAATATATATGGAATATATATACTAATATATATATATGACAAAGCGTACCAGTACGCAGTACGCGTTGGGGTATAAAATTGAGAATTAGATATATGGAAAAATCAGAAAAAGAAAAATCCACGAAATATTGGTTTTCAGTAATATTTTTCAGTCTCTGTTATGCAAAATGTAAAAAAAAGAGAAAATATTCAAGACAGACAAAAATAACTTGCCTACATAAAACACTAACTTGAATAACAAACTGGGGCAGATATCAATCCCACACGAGCTTCACGTCTCTACTCCGTCACAGTAAACAAGAAACTGAAAGGCCTCGCGACCTCGGCTTATTATTAGAACCTCGAATGGAATTATAACATAAGTCGTCAGGTGATAACAACGTAATTGATTAACTTAGAAACGTAGCTCAAAATTTGTCTGGGGCAGATATCTACCCCAGTGTATAGTTCTAGGGTTAAGTTAAAAATAATAAGATATTTCCCGTCAGCATGACTAAACTAAAAATCTGCTCTGCAATAGGTTTTCTTTTCCTTTTAAAAACTTTATACAACTCTTAAGCAAAGAGGTTTAAATTTTGAGGAGCTTCTCTATATTTAAGTAATCGTATTTTAGAAGTACAATTCTGAGTAACTGAGTTGATTAGTAGAATATGACTTGGAGATTAATAACACTTGTAGCAAGTTTTTAAACATCGAACATGAAGTTAAAAAATTAAGAGAAAAATGCCGTTTCTGCTGATAGTGGGTTTTGAATTTTCAATATTTTTAACAAGAAAATAGTTTTATATATTTCTTTCTTCACTCGCCTTTTTCTAGCAAGGATTGTATAAACACAAAAAAAAGAAACACTCCGTGCTTGAAAATATTCCGGTTCTGCTTATTTCACAAAATAGTACAACACATATACTGTATATGTATATATATATATGAACGTCATAAACAACGCGCCCCCCTACGTAGCATATCAAGATGCAAAATAGTTGAAATTCCTAAATCTACTTCAATTAAAACTATTGTCTCGATTTGCTTAAGTCGAAATTATCACTCTTAACCGCCCCGTCATAAACGCCTGTTCATCCGTTGACGCTTTGTTTATAATACCTTCCGAACAAAGCGCTTTTGCCTGAGTTTGTTTGCATTTGATAAGCTAGTGAGATGACGAGCTTTTAGCTGTGGTGAATTTCTCTAAAATCAACATGAACACTCTCTCTCTCTCTCTTTCTCTCTCTGCAGACACTCATTTGCCATAATTTTCACTTAACAGAACGCATCATTTCGTACTTTGGTGCGAGTATTTTGTCGCCCGAGAAACCTTAACAATTTAATTCGTTAGCGACTTTTCTTTGAACGCGACGGTACGGAGGCGAAGAAAAGTCGTTGTTCTTCAAGTCTTCTTTAAACGTGTCTCTAACACTTTTCTGCTCCGCTGAAAGGTCCTCCGTATTTTCGATTTTCAAATAATAATCCTTTAAGTACAACAATAAAAAAAAATATATTACATAAAAAAATAACCAAATTAAAAAGTGCTTGTATAAAAGTGGTGTGAAAATTCTATGATAGCCTATAGCTAGCTAGGCAGGAAGCACATTTCTATGCTTTCAATTTATCTTCTGTATCTGTTTTTCGTGTACCAAGCCAAGTTCTCCAACTCTAGTATAGTGGAAACATAATAATTGACAAAACATTAAATAAACTACAGGAAAACTCTTGAAAATCGTGAACACACGGTGAAAGGTGCTCAAAGAAAGGAAATCCTTGCGACAATGGTAAATGTAAAAAAAGAATAACCAAAGCTAATTTTAATTTCCTTTGAATTCCGTTTGTACACCCCTTACGAACTCATCCACAGTGAAAGAACAAATACCAGATAATTAAGGTTACATTTGACTTAAACGCTAAGCAATTGAAACTAAAAACGGAAACCTATTTAATTGGTCTGGTAGGCTCATTGTATCATTTGGCCGAAGCGCAGACTAAAATGTCCTTATAATAGGATGATGTAAGTTATTCCTCTGTAAACAGAACGAATGAGTTCATGACTGTGTGCTGTCTTTTTTTTTCTATCTGGCAATGGGAACGTATTGCACAGATTTTCATGCATTTCCAGCAGCCAGCTAGTCGCCTGCACCCAACATTCCGCTTCATACTCCACCTCCCACCACCCACTGGCACGACCACAAGAAATAAAATTGTAAATCGATATTTTGAGCGGATGAATGAATGTACGTTAGCCCTAAAGACTGCCCGACTTTACGATGTCGATGTTGATGTCGCTGTTGCTGTTGCTATTGTTATTGCTATTGCTAGTGTTAGCTGTGGTAGCTTTCCGTGGTGTTTTATTCTTTTATGTACCCTTATTTCAAGTATTAAATTTCTGTGGTGGAAATAAAGAATTCGAAACATACAAGAGAGCTGGAGTATTTAAACTACTGTCAAGAAGAAGCAAATAAGAACTGAACTAATTTGTAGAAGCCAACGACAACAATGTCATCCTCATCCCGTTAAGAGCTGGAAAACGTGTGGAGAATAACCACTCAAGTGATGTCATTTCTTGCATTTACAGTTGAAGTACGAATACATAACCTGTGTAGCCTAAAACCAACATTGAAACACTGAACTGATTGTTAGATATTTATAAATAATCACAACCAAAAATCGTTTATTTTAAATTATAATAATTTAACTTTAACTTTAAGCAGCATTTCGGTCAATTCAGGTTCATGTCTGCTATAAGCCGTTATTCCCCAGTGCGCTGTATTGCTATACATTTTCAACTTTTTTCAAAAGGAAGATTAGTTTATGACCGGAGTAAGGTCTGAATATTGAATATAGTTGGATTGGAAGAATTAGATCAACACATATTTCATTATCTTACTGTTTGAAAGTCGAGTTACAATGCATACAATTTGCTGTAAGCAATATTTTTGAAATGAATCAATACACAGTGCGACAATTCTGAATTTTATTTTTGAATCGAGGAACCCGCTGTTTGGTTCTAGTAGAGGAGCACTCCCAGTACATAACTTCGTACTCTGTCTTGCCGTAGAGGATCTCAATTTTTTTAATTTGTCAATTTATTATTCATTGGACCATTTGGATTTTTTATCTATCTATCTATCTATATCTTTATCTTCTATCTACACTAAGGCAAAAAACGAATATTAAAATTATCCACGCCCGTGCATAAATTGTATTTAAATATTCATGTCGATAAATCAAATATTTTCCTTACAACACTTTTGTGCGTATTTAAATTTTGTAAACAAAATTTGGTTTGATTTTATCAAACTAGCTGTTATTTGTTATTAAGATTGAGTTGTGGCAGACTGGTTGACGTGTTTGCTTTGTAATCGAAATGCACGGGTTCAAACCTGGCTGGCGGCGATTGTTTTTTGTTTTGTTTTAAAAATTTGCTTATAAGTTATTCTGTTATTATAAACCAAATTTCACACCTAATTTGTGGCGGCCGTGGCATACTGGTTGGGGCGCTTGCTTTGTAATCGAGATGCCCGGGTTCAAACTCGTGGCTGGGTGATTGTTTTTTATTTTGTTTTAAACATTTTTGATATTTACGTATTTGATTTATGGTTCAAAAACGACCGGGTTTTTCGATGAATTAAAAACGTTTTAGGATAAACTTAATATATTTTACCCTCAGTATATATATATACTGAATATATATAAAATTGTTAAAAAACATCTGTACAGGAAATATTTTTTTTTAAAATTCTTTTTGCGTTGGACATTTTGAATGAAGAGGAGTCCGAAAATCGCATTTTTAAAATTGTTGTCTGTCTGTATGTCTGTTAAAGCATCACGCGAAAACGACTGCGTGGATGTAAATGAAAATTGACATCTAGGTTCCTTATTTACCTGGTCAACATATAGACTACTTTCAATTCAGTAAAAAAAAGTTATACCTGGTAGGGGGCGATGCGATCGGGTTCCAGGCATTCTTTTTTTAGCTTATCTCCGAAACCTTTGATCCGATTTGCATGAAAATTTGTATATAGAGGATATGGTGAGTTGTTATGACTTATCTACTCTGTTCTATCTTGAACACCAGAGGGCTCTGTAGTACAAATATTTTAAAAAACGTCAAAAAACTCTAAGCCGTTTATCCGATTTGCATGAAAGTTGCTTTATAGAGGTTTTCGGAAACGGTAAGTTTTTATGACTTATATACTCTGTTCTTTCTTGAATACCAGCGGGCGCTGTAGTACAAATATTTTTAAAAACGTCAAAAAAGTCCAAAACCGTTCATCCGATTTGCATGAAAATTTGTGTGTAGAGGTTTTCGGATAGGGTGAGTTTTTATGACTTATCTACTCGGTTCTATCTTGAACACTAGAGCGCGCTGTAGTACAAATATTTTAACAAAACGTCGAAAAACTCCTAAGCTGTTTATCCGAATACATGTATATATTATACATATATAGATATATAAACATATATATATATACATGGACGTAGCGTGGGTATGGCAGTTTTTCTCTTATATGTATATACATGTTTATATATACAAATAAATACATATATAATCATATATACATATGCATAGGCGTAGCGAAGGTAGGGAAGAGGAGAGCAGTTGTTCCCCCTTATATGTAAATGTTTATACATGTATATATTATGCATATATACATAAACATATATGCATATACATGGGCGTAGCGAGGGTAGGGCAGATGCCCCCTGATATGTGTATGTATATAAAAAAAATCGAAACGGCCCTTTCAGCTCTTGAAAGGACTTTGACTGAGCTTCTTATGATCAATTGTGTTGTGTGTGTTGTGAAATATTTGAACACAAATGATCGAGAACTGCCATTGTCTGCAGAGAGGTGACGGCTGAACAGAAAAACTAATTCAATTGAAAAAACTTTCCGTGTCAGATGGGGGATTTGAACATGGGTTCTCTGGCGTATGAGCCACACACTCTATCTACTATGACTCGGCCGCCACTTGTTTATGTATATGCATGCATATATTATACATATATAAACCTATATACATATACATGGGCGTAGCGACGATAAGGCAGGGGAGGCCAATTTCCCCCTCCCCCCCCGATGTGTATATGTGTATACAAGTATATATTATACATATATATATATACCTATAGATGGAGATAAAGAAGTTTTACTTCAGTCGTGTCGTCTAAAGCACAATCTTATTTTTTTTATGTGCTTCCTTGAGCACCAGAGGGCGCTGTAGTGCAAATCTCTTAAGAAATAGTAAAACACTCCAAAACCGCTTATCTGATTAGGATGAAAATGTTGAGTATAGGGATTTTCGAGTATGGAAAGGGCTTTGTCGCTATTTTTTTTTTGTTCGAAAACCAGAGGACGCTATTGTACAAATACTGCAAAAAAGCTCCAAACCACTCATCCGATAAGTATGATTTTTATAAGAGCTTTTCGGGTGCGGTGAGTTTTTTGCGCTACATATTTTGCGCTACGTATTTTGCGCTACGTATTTTGCGTAGGTGCTTTTGTAAGGTGCTGTACTACAAAATACAGTAAGGCGTAGCAAAGCGCGAAGGGTGATATATATCTTCTTTTCTTCTTTATGTGTATTTATTAGGCCTGTGCGAGTTGCTTCGAGTTCGAGTCGAGTCGAGTAGTGCAATTCGACTCGATTTTCGATTCGAGTAATTCGGTTTTTCGAATAACTCGAAATTCGAGTAACTCGAGGAATTATCGATTAACTCGAGGAACTATCGAGTAGCTCGAATTTTTTTTTTTTGCATTTTCACTCTTAATAATACATACCCAGTAGAAATTAATGTTTAATGAAATTAAGGGAAGATATAAATAATAGAACATGACAGACATAAATAATTTCAACTTTTTTAGGTTTTTACTTTTTTGCGATCTCATTTTGTAGAGAGACATACTTTTCGATTTAATCCTCAAATAAACTTTAATTTTTAGGGCATTTTATGCAAATTACGAGTACAATTAAAGCTGTTTATGACTAGCGACAAAGGGAAAAAAATTTCACAAATTTGTATTTCTATTCAATCAAAGTTACTCGACTAGCTTCGAGTTACTCGATAACTCGAGTTATTCGATACGAGTTTCGAGTCGAATTACTCGACTCGACTCGAGCCGATTTACTCGAAAATTCGAGTACTCGCACAGGCTAGTATTTATATTCAACATTCTTATTTTCGCATATGACAGCTGATGCCAAATTGTGTTGCTTTTGAGTTCGCATCAACATAGACGCAAGTCCGTTGCGTCGTACTTTGGCGTTGTTTCGACATTTAAATTGTAAAAAAAGGCTTGCAAAATAATGGCTTATTCGCAAAAAATAAAGAATTCTTGACTATAAAAATATCTGGAAATATTGGTTAAGCTTATCTCTAACGAACAGGCTATAATTTGCATTTTTCTATTTAATGTATGTAAATATTTAGTATAAATTAACTTTAGTACATATTTATTTTAAAATTTCTTAAGAATAATTAATTTAAAAAATTTACCGTTAATCACTCATAGCATTCATTTAAAAACAATAGAAATTCTTAGTAAAATGAAATTTTGAACTTATCAATGTTACCTGCTGCAAGTAAAAATTATAGGAAATTTAAAGTTTTGACTTTAGATGCAAGTTGCTCTGCTGTTTTTGAATACATTAAACTCAATTCTTTTTTATCTGAAACGTCAATAAAAGTACTTTATAAAAATACTTATTAGGTAAGTTAGGCATTTATATTTTTTAAATTTTTGTTCAAGAAAAGTCCATAATATTTTAAGTTTTCTTAAAAAATGGCAGAAAGTTTATGTTGCAAAAAAGAATTTAAATGCAAAATATATTTTTGACACATTAAACGCTACAGTAACATTACGACACGAGGTCAAAAGAGCATTTATGTATGACAAAATTTACCGAAGTTACCGGATTGAAAGATGCACACAAAATTCCTTCAATAGTTTGTGAAAAGTTTTTTCAAATCGACGAATGAATTCAAAAATTATTTATATCAACTCCCGAGTAAAGCCGGGTATCTAGCTAGTCAACAATATGAAGGAACCTTAATTGCCTTGTAGTAGAGCATTACGATATTATAATCCAATATTAGAATCCGACGAAATACATTGAAGAAGAATGGAATAAAATATTCCTGATTTCACAATGCAAGTGCGTTATAAAACATGAAATACAATATAAATGCTCTACTTTAAGAAAAATACCGATAAAAGCCAAACATTTTTTCATTGACCAATGTGGACCAAGGCTTTTGTTTTTCGAAGATGAACCGAAACAAGCTGGCGATGTAGAAATGGCTGATGAAAATTACAATGTGGTCGAAAATCAATCTGATTTAGTCTGATATAACTCAGCCGTGTATTTATACTGCTGGGTACGTTCCAGGCTCAAGTGATGAAGAAGAATTTGAAGTCAGTAATCGCTAAATATCACCGTCAATCGAATTGCAATTGAAAGTATCGGACATTTCTCTGTCAAATTGCTCTATGGCTTTGAATCGTACTGATACTTTAATAACTGAACTTTAATAAAAGATTTGCGAATTTCATTATCCACAAAAGCAAGGAAAGATTTTCCAGATGTGACCGACAAGCTGATGAGGGAACGTACAAAATTCCGAGTAGAAGCCAAGGCAGCAGCAAATGGTAATAGCATATAGAAGTGCATCTCCTACGATGGAAAAAAAGAACCAACCCTAAAAAAGAAAGTAGTTCACAACCAAATACGATTGACGAGAATAACAGAAGAGCAGATAACAATTGTAAATTAGCCAGATTCGAAATTCATTGGCTATGCAACACCAAGTGGCGACATCGCGTTTTGTTGGTAATTTGGTTTTATTAATTTTTAAGTACCTCCTATAAGGCAAAACTTTATTAGCTTTTTAAATGACTTTATTTTAATATAAAAAAAAAAATCGTTTAAGGTGGTAGAAATTTGGGTAACTGAAATCACTTAACGAATTTGATGTTGTAAATCAATGACACCTAAAGCAATTATAGTGCTCATCAATACCATTTCAATGACGTATTCCATTTGATGATCGGACAAAAACAACCAAAGTTATGATGAAAAAAAGATTTTGGTGGTTACCGCAGGGTGTCTAAAAAATTTTTTATGACGATGAAAATCTCTTGTGGTAAGCTTTCAAATAAGGGGCGGACTTTTCAAACTTTTTTTTTTTGTATGAAGACCGACCCACTCTAATGTGCATTCAGGCATCTATTTTTGAATGCATTCTTTTTTTAGACGATCTGGAGCCGCGCTAGCCGCTTTTTTGAAGGTCACCAACTTCAGCGCCATCTTTATATATAAAAAATATATGATGAAAAACAAAACATTTTTTTTTACTTATACTGATGATGTAAAATTAACATGCAATTGGAATTTTTTATATATATAATAAAATTTTTTCGAGGATAGTTTTTCTAATTCTAAATTTTTTCTAATGGCTTAATTTTACTGCTTTTGCTTTTCGATTTTTTTTTTTTTTATACTTTTGCGCAAAACGTGTTTAATTTGTTGTAAGTAACCCACCAAACACATTTTTTTTTCAATGCCACGTTTTTTTTTCAAATTTTTTTAAAGTATTTTCATTGCTGAGTTTGTTTTATCCTTTTTTTTAATACTAAAATTCACTTGTTTTCGATAAGATCCACAAATTCAGGCATTGAAAATGAATGCTTTTTTTCACTGTTCAAAATAAAACTAATCGAGTATAAACAAAAACGCTAATACCGCCAAAATAAAACTTATTCGTAAGGGCACTTAAAAATTATTCTTCGGCTACTGTGTTCTAATTAGATCGTTTTCAAAAATGAAAATATCGCGGCAATGCTTGAAAACCTTCTGGAAGAACGTTGCACAGTGCTTTGCGCTCATACAAATTTGGAAATAAATTCAAGGAGTGCACCTATAATAATGAACTTTTGTATACATATTTTTAAGTAGTTGTTACTATCTTACTATCTAATAAATTACTATAGCTTACTATAGCTTACTATCTAAGGAAAATACCAATAATGATGGAAATCAGTCAGTCCTTAGGGGTACCTCCCTTGGACCTATATTAAATTTTCACATAATTTTGTATGGGAGGTAAACACAAAAGTTGACCGATCTTAATGAAACTTGTTCAGGAGACTTAGAATATAAAGTAATAGTCGTATACTTAAAATGGTTTAAGTCGATTAGGTTTTAGGGGTAACTCCTTTGAACCTATATTTAATTTTTACATGATTTTGTGTATGAGGTACGTACAAAAGTTCGCCGATCTTAACGATCGAGAAGAGCGGATTTTTAATATATTTATCTTATTAACCTTTTGACACAGCTACTAATGCAATAACATAAAATTTTCAGTAATAAAAATTTTTAAATTGAAGCAAAAACTATGTTTCACCACAACTTTTTGTTAATTTTCGAAAATTCACCAAAATTCTATTTTTTATTTTTTTTCAAACATTTTTAAAAGCAAAAGTGGGACAGAGTGTTTTATTTTAAAGCTTTTCTTATTTTTATTTTTCATTAAATATGTATTAGAATTCTAAGAAATTTAAGAATTTTTCCTGTGAGCATCAATAACACATCAGACACTACCTTGAAAAATACTAAAAAAATTAGACAAACTACATGATTCTACATTTCTAATTTTTAAGCAAAAATATTTTGGATTTAGCTTAATGGAAGCATTATGATACTTCGAATGATACGAAATATGTACAATTCCAAGAGCAAAAAAAATTTTCATTTATTTCAACTACACAAAGCACTGTGCGCCGGCATTCCAGTTAGTTTTCTCATATATTACAGGTCAACAAAGTACACTTTTGTTTTTTTGCCGGAGTAAGTCAACCTTTTTTTATGAAATGTGGAGATAAGGTGCTCGCATTTGCTTTTTACGGAAGTACATACATACATATTGGTCAATTCTTCAATTAAATGCTATAGCCACTAAAGCTAGATAACTTTTTCAAAAACCGCGAAAATAAAATATGCAATTACTCGAGAAGGCTCCATCGATTTTCAGACCAAAATACATTAGAAAAAGTTATCAAATCCCTTCTAACAGATCCGCTGTTTATTTAAAATATCTTTTGAATAATATTATTTTATTGTTGTGCAGAATTCAGCGAAGATGAGCTATATTTAGCGTGAACGCACTATGCTATGACATACACAACCTAGTCGCTATGATTAAACATCAGTGCTTACGCTGCAAACACTTTCCTTTTAAAGAATTCATCATACACTGAACTTGATTACTATAATCAATTTTTTAATCTTATAGGCGATACGACGAAGATCTAGACGCGCACGCATGTGGAACATGGGCATACTTTTTCTCATATACTATTGTGTCACAGTTTACTCAGCTAGAGGTCAAGAAAAATCCGTAGACATAAGCAACACAATGCCTAATTTTGCAAGTCTAACAGAAGATAATGAAAATGGTCAAACTTCCTTGGATCAAGAAGGAAAGTCCAATGAGGAGGAAGTTTCTGAAAAAGATATAGATGAAAGCACACCGCTTTACTCTTCATCGGAAACCTCAAAGGTACGATTTTGTGTTTTCACAAGTTAATTCTCAATAAACTGATGAGTTAAAATTGCATATGATTTGCAGTGGGAAAGTTCCACTGAGCCAACGTACACTCAAACGAAAGGAGCCGTCCCAACATGGCGTCCAAAGCGCGATAATTGTACTCCACCAGCAATCGAACAATTTCCACAACCTTTGATGGGCAAATGGGCACGTCAGCATGGTGGACTGGTTATTCATGTACTGGTGGCAGTTTTCACCTTCTTTGGATTGGCCATTGTATGTGATGAATACTTCGTAGCAAGTTTGGATCGATTATGTGAAGGTTGCTATACAGATATATGAGCATGAAGAGCGTAACACTTTTCTAACCACATCAGTTTTTAATTTTTCTAGAGCTAAAATTATCACCGGATGTTGCTGGTGCTACTTTTATGGCGGCCGGTAGTTCGGCGCCTGAATTGGCAACCGTTGTTATTGGTGTGTTTTTTGCACAAGACGACATCGGTATCAGTGGAGTTATTGGATCAGCTGTTTTCAACATAATGTTTGTCATATCAGTCTGTGCTCTGTGCTCGGGAACTGTCTGTCAATTGAACTGGTGGCCTTTGGTGCGTGACTGCTTCTTCTACTGTATTTCGATTCTGGTAATGTTGGCGATAATATTCAACGACGTTATATCATGTGTAAGTATTTAGATATGTTGCAGTGGGTTTGAAGTAGATAAAACTATGCTATTTCGTTTCATTGCAGTTTGAGTCCGTTGTGATGCTGCTGTGCTATGTAGGATACTGCATTGCTTTGACCTTTAACACTGAACTAGAGAGATGGGCATTGTCACTAAATCTTCCATTTAAGCTTCCGACCAAAGAGGAGCAGTCATCGTTAGTAACATATAAAAATATTCCAGATTCATCCTACACACAAGGTACACAACAGCAAACGAGTCTTTCGCAAGATCCGAACTCAGCAACTTCAGGATCCCAGCAGCAACAACCGCAGTCAGATTACCAAAGTTACACTGATCCCAATACTAGTTGGGATCCCAATGCAGCTTGGGGAGAGTCCCCAAACCCAGTAGGTGCTAGTGCGAAAGTCAACCAACCGCCGGTTGATGATTGGGGAATGAGTCAGTTTACATCATCAAATCAGGGTCAGGAGAATATGGCCTACAATCCTGACCAACCCGATGCAGTTGTAACTCAAGCTTCTGAACCTGCAGTGGATGCCAAAAAACCGACAGTCGGTCAGGTCCAACCAGCTAGCGGTGATTATTACAAATCATCTGACAAAGCCAAAGAGCCACGACCAAACCCTTTGTTGCGCCCAACAGAAGGTGGCCTTCCAGCACTGATTTCATGGTATGTCGTCTACCCCATACACTTCCTGTGCCAGAAGACTGTGCCAGACTGTCGAACTGAGAAATTCCGAAACTGGTATCCGTTAACATTCATTATTTCCATGGCTTGGATATCCTTCTATTCATACTTCATGGTATGGATGATTACAGTTATTGGCTCTACATTGGCTATACCTGACACAGTTATGGGATTAACATTTGTTGCTGCTGGCGTTTCTGTTCCCGATGCCCTAAGCTCAATAGCAGTTATCAAAGAAGGATATGGCGACATGGCCGTTTCCAATGCGATTGGTTCGAATGTCTTTGATATCCTAGTGTGCTTAGGTCTTCCGTGGTTTATACAGACGGCAATAATCAAGCCTGGATCGCACGTCAATGTTATTTCTAAGGGTAAGTTTTATTGTAAGAATTATTTTTTTCATTTTATTCCAATATATAAGTAATGGATATGGGTATGGCTTGTTCAAATAAAAGAAAAAGTCGCTCCAACTTGAAAAATCAGTATATTCTTTGATAATATGACAATTATGGTGAATTACGGGAATTTAGGTGGAAAGTTAAGACGAGCCAGTAAAAGAGGTGCTAATTCTATATAAATTAAAATGTTGCCTGGGAATTTCTTCTTGAGCATTATCTATATTTTAACATAATGTGTTTAGTCCGTTGGTAGGTTTAATTTGTAACGTTGTCATGATGTATTGTATAATAAAGTTTTGTTTTTAGAAGTAATCATTTAAAAACAGACCAAATTAATGATAGAAACTTTTGTTTCTTACGATATCTACAACCAACTAAACTTAGCTCCTATCTTTTCTAATCAAAGATGTTATGCCATCGGTTCAATAAACGCTAAGAATATTCTTAAAGTTGGTTATAACTCAGGAATGTTTACCTACTTCGTTTGTTAATATAAAAACAAGAGGGAAATTTATGAGATATAAATCTTAATATGTAATCTACTCCAACATAACCAAAGCCAAACGCAACAAAGCCAAACGAATGAGTCTAGGAGAGGAAGTTGAAAGACGAAGTGCAATAAAATGACCGCAAAGATCAATATTATACTTTTTTTCTACTCGTTTTTCAGCAAATTTTGTCTCTTATCAAATCAGACTAAGGTATTTTTTTTAGAATCTTAACTGAGACTCATTACTTCTTATCGAGACATATTAACGATCATTATACAGTAAACTTCGGTGGTAGTATCTAAAATTTTCTTATTGCAATAAATGTAATGCTTCTTAACAAATTTTCTAGCTTCGAGGTTGCTTTTTATATTCCTGGCCTAATAACAAATAACAAAAATTTTTGATCGAAATGAATTTCATTGTTTTTTCAATGATTTTTTTTTTTTTTGGCTGGTCAAAAAAGGTTTCGTTTGAGCAGATGTGTGAGAGCTCGCATTGTCAGGATGCAGAATAATTCGCCTCTTTTTCGACAAGTTGAAGATAAGTTTATGTGTTAAATAATTGCCATATTTCGCTACTATCTCTACATCGTATGATTAACAAACCACCGCTAATGATGATAGTGATATTTATGTTACTGTATCTCAGAACGAGTTTCAGTTTAAGGGAGTAAGTGAATTGGACGAAGCTTGATGCATAAGCAAAATTAAATAAAATGCATCTGAGGAGGGTGGAATTTCCATTAAGTTTGCTCAGCTTATTTTACCACATGTCCTTAGTCCGCTTGCCCACATAATATATCACTGCCTTACAATCTCGTGTTATCCTGAGATATGGAAGGTAGCGACTATTTTTCCTATAGCAAAAATATCAAATGGCTGAGGCCAATATGATTTCCTCCAAAAAAGTTTTCTCTCTTCGATATTCAAGATATGTGAGACGCTCATGGCCGAGCAAATATCCCACCACTTGAACCTATTCAAGCCAATGTCACACCAAGACTTTGATTTTTGCCTTGGGCACAGCGTTTCTAATGCTGTAGTCAAAATACCCTGTGACTTGTGCGGTTTGACACTGTTTTGCTTATTAGATTTCTCTAAAGCTTCTGATACCGTCAATCACTCTATCCACTGCAGAAAATGTTCTCAAAATTTTTGTTCTCTAAATGTGCGGTCCATTCTTTCATTCTCTTCACATTGCATGACAAATCATGTAATCTTTGATGCTTGTCTAAGCTTAAAAGATTTTGCAAAAGATAAAGAGAGTAGTCAGAAAATTCGGGAAAAAATATTATTAAGTTTGGGGATGAGTGTAATATCAGGGATTTTTCAAAATTGGGCCGGAAAAAGGATGCAAAAGACGACAACTTAAAAAAAAATTATAAGCTTGATAAAAAAGAATCCAGGCTTATCCATTCGCGATTCGGCCAAAAACCGAACACAAGTCTAGCAATGATTCAACGCGTCAAGAAAAGGAACAACATAAAGACATATAAGAAACAAAAATGATCGAAAAAGTTTGAAATTGTCACGTGCAAAACCAGGCTACATAAGCTGTTCGAGCGTCTAGTGAAAGAAAAATTTGACCTCATTATAATTGACGACGAGACATATGTTAAAATGGACTCTACAGTTTGCCAGGTCCACAATTCTACAAAAAACTTTAAGGGCGAACAGTTGTTTTTTTTCAAAAGGCACAGTAACGGATGACATTTACCAGAAGGAGTGCCTGAAAAACGACTAGTTTAATTTTACAACCGCCATAAAAGCAGCATTCCCGTGGCACTGGATCATATCAAATCTCAGTGGAACAGTTTTAGTTCAGTTTTATTACAATTTGGCACCAGTGGCGATGAAGAGTCAAAATACGAATGGGAGCAATGAGACGAAGACTCTAATACGAGTAGTTCAGATTTGCCAACTATGTTCATTTTGAAAAAAATGCTTTAAACTTGGCAGCATTTTAAGATCACAAATAGAGCCAGGAAGAGAGCTGGTTCTAATTTTTGTTTTTGCATTATGAATAAAATAGTTGAGCCACGCTCTAGACCAACGACCACGGGAATGCAGCTAAAGATTCAAGAAAATTTTGGCCTGACTTAGCAAGAGCCCATTACGCGAAGTCAACTATAGAGCTTTTGAATCAAAATGGTGTTAAATTTGTTTGTAAAGAATAGACTCCACCAAACTTCCCAGAGCTTCGCCCCATCGAGCGCTATTGAGCTGAGTCAAAGTAGAAGTTTAGAAGACGGGCAGGGGTTTTATTTCGTAGGGTGTTATTTCATAATGAAAAAGGGTCCCATGTTGGGGCCTTATTTCACATAGCCTAATAAAGATACAAAAAATAGTGTGATTACCCCAATAAACATTGTGGCGAGGGGTGATTCGTTAACGAATCGCTTATGTATCGTTTGTTTCATTGTTTTCGATTAGTTTCGTTCCGACTTCATCAGAGGTCGGCTTAATGCTTAAAGAAATCCCTGATTGAAATCATACCTTTGTTAAATTCCATTTAAGATGTTTTTGGCCCTATTGAAGCAAAATAAAAAACAATTTTTTCCCTGACTTTTTAATAAGAAAAATCTTTTTTAAGAAGAGTATTTTTTATTAACTTTCTGTTGTTAATACGTCATTTTAGCGAATATATTTTCCTTTTTAAATTTTATGTGAAAAAAAGACTTAATTTTAATATAAAAAAAAAATAATAATTTTTTTCAAGATTTTCATACGAATAAGTTCTCGTTAACGAATCGCTTTTTTCGATTTTGGTTCGGTAACGAAGGAGGAATTTTTCTCGCTCAAAATATTATAAGTGAATCGCTTCTTATAATTGCTAATGAATCAAATTTACGCGAATGCGATTCATAAACGATAATATTAGTGAATTATTTTGTTTGTTGGGTACGTTTAAAAATGTACATAATGAAATTTTTTGCTAGAAATTTGCCTTGTTGGAAATTTCAATTTTGAGTATTTTTATGGACAAAAATCCCAAAAAAATAAATAATAAAATGTAAAAGAGTGTTCGCCAGGCACATTAAAAATGATGCAAATTGGTAAGCAGTGTTTTATAAAGAAAATAACTTATTTACTGAGGTACTGAGAAGAGAGTGCGATCAGCCCTGCGACAACCTTATAAATCAACCTTGGGTACGGGAACAGGAAAACAGCAGAAAATTGTACGAATTCGTACATCATTTTCTCAAACTAAAATCTTAGACCTCTCTTCAAAAAACGGATAACTTATTTAATATTGAATTTATAACGATTGCTATTATTAGCTGTGTTTTTTTCGCTTTGTATGAAAAGTCGCTTCGTACTCACTTAAATAATACATCTCGTTGCTAGTAGTTTAAAAGTTTTCAATCCAAAATTTATTATTTATTTTGCTTAATATTTAAGTGAATATGAAGCGACTTTCCATACAATTAGCCGTCGTTTTTTATAACTCGTTTATAAAAAAAAAACACAGCTACAGTAGAATCTCCGAATCCAACTAAAATAAAACCAGGAGTATCCGCAAAACGTAATCAAATATAAATAGACAACCTATCAGTTGAACACTATCAAATAAAATGAAACAACAACAAACTCTACCGCGCAAACAAATGATAGCGGGAGTATCAACACGTCGCATAGTGGCGACATTTCTAAAAAGTGGTTGCGAAAATCAATTTTGGTGTGGTGGAAATTGGCAAATCTAATGATGCAGCTTGACAAACAATTGCTCTAACCTCGCGAATGTAAAATTTTAACTTATTTGTAGAAATGGTTCGCTTTGTAGAGCTGGTAAAAGTTGATGGGTTTTTCGAATTTTCTAATTTTGTTTTTATTTTTTTTTTTTCGTTTAAAATGAGGTTAAAATTTTTCAGCAACTTATGAAAGAAAGGTTATTTTTTTTTCATATATGACATACACGGTCCTTGCACTTTCTACTAGCATTAAAAAAAGTGATTAAGTTATTAAAAAAAGTGACTTCGAATGGACTTTCAAAAAATAGTACGCAAAAGTTTAAGTACCGACTACATAAACTAAATTTTTTGAACATCTCTAAGCACAATGCAAAAAACTTTATTGTCGGAAAATGTCGGAAAATGAGCTATAAAGATTTTTATCAGAAAACCTGTAATTTTTCATGTTCTTGCAGTTGAACTTGCATTGCGCGTGTTATGGCATTTTTGATGAGATACCTAGTCGTGCCATAAGTTCTGTTACAACCTAAATATGATGTAAAAAAATTTAAGAAACGTGTTTTTAAATTATTTTGCAATATTTATTTTTTAATTTAAAGATAATCTTTCTAAGAATACAAACAAATTATTCAAAATGATTACCTTTTGCTTTGATGCAGGCTCTTAAATGGTCAGGCCATTGGGCTAAAGCGGCACGCTGCTGCAATTAGCGCTTGGTTAAGACTTTCCAAATTTCGGTGGCGAACTTTACAAGCTATACCCTCTAACTCTGACCATAATTTGTAACCAAGAGGATTTAAGATAAAGCTGTCATATTCTGGCGCAACCACTCTTGCATAGTTTTAGCTTTATGAGCTGGTGCAGAGTCTTGTTGAAAGACCCAGTGTTCTCCATTAAAGATTTCAGTTCCAAGACATCTTGTTGGTACACTTTCGCTCCAGTTTTAACACCTTTTTCACAAAAATGCAGGTATGTGACTCCTTTGCACGATACTCCCACCAAACCATGACGTATGCAGGATGATGGCCTCTCTGAACCCTAGGAACTGTATTTTTGAAGCGAAGCTTTCTACTCCTCGTTCTATGATTTGCTTAGAGTGAAATCTGAAAAATTTTCGACAGATTTTTTCTTGGAATTTTGATGATTTCTTTGTTGCTAGCGCTTATTACAACAAGAAAATTTAATACTTTAATATTAAATACTAAAAATATGTTTTGGTTCCCATGGGGATCGAACCCGTGCCCTTTTTAACAATAACCAAGCACACTACCCACTAGGCCACAAAGACCTGTGGGAAAAGGTTGTTAATTTAATCTTAGTTATAACAGAAGCTATGCTGCAGTAGATCGTCACCATCTATCAATAGGTAGAGGATTGTGTATTTGCTATGCTACAAAAATTTGCTTTTATTTTCCACAAGGCGTCTCCAGCATCGGTGTGCTTGTATTGTGAATGCGTTTGTGGTGTTGTTGGCATAGAGTATACATTATTATGTAGAGATTGCATCAACTCTGCTAAATCTCTGGCATGTGTTAACAAAGGTTAACAGAGTTTTTTTTCTTCATGTTTTTAAGTGAAATAACTCTGTTAACACTGTTAGCAGAGTTGATGCAATCTCAAGATAATAAATTACACTCTATGCTTTAAGCGTCAAAAAAATAGATGATATCAATAAATATGGAATTAACAAACGCATACATGAAATCGGCAAGGTATCTAAAATGTTTGTTAAATTTTGTTTCGTGTGCGTTCTTTAATATATATTTTTGAAGCGAAGTTTTTTAATCCTCGTTCTGTGATTTGCTTGGAGTGAAATCTGAAAAATTTTCGACAGATTTTTCGCTACGCAGTAAGCTGTTAAAGGAAAAACACAGATGCGTCGTTGGACACACGAGAGAAGCGAAGCTTTTTGCAGTTACATAGATTTGATAGTTTAATAATTTTTTCTTGTAAATAAATTACCTTTTAAATTCAAAAATTTAAAATAACATAAAATAAATTACATATATACAGAAAACATATTTACTGCTTATTTTTTTATTGTCGAATGTCAAATTTCCACGCCAATTACATATACCATAGAGTATAAATTATTATCTAGAGATTGCATCAACTCTGCTAAATCTCTGGCATGTGTCAACAGAGGTTAACAGAGTTTTTTCCTCATGTTTTTAAGTGAAATAACTCTGTTAACACATGCCAGAGATTTAGCAGAGTTGATGCAATCTCTAGAACATAATTTACACTCTATGCATATACGGGCATATAATGCCAGCGACTCTCCATGTTAACTCTCCACACATGGTTGTGAACTTGGCTGCACTGACTCATGCATGCGTTTGTTAATTCCATATTTATTGATATCATCTATTTTTTTGATACTTAAAAACGCACTTGTGGGCATTGCTAATTTTCTTCGTACCAACAGCATAGAGTATAAATTATTATCTAGAGATTGCATCAACTCTGCTAAATATAAATAACCCTGTTAACACATGCCAGAGATTTAGCGAGTTGATGCAATCTCTAAATAATAATTTACACTCTATGCCAACAGCACCACAAACGCATTCACAATACAAAGAAACCGATGCTGGAGACACCTTGTGGCAAATAAAAGCAAATTTTTGATTATTTATTTTGATTATTTTTGTGTAATTTTTAGAAAATACACAATCCTCTATCTATTGATTAATGGTGACGATCTACTGCAGTATAGCTTCTGTTCTAATTAACATTGAATTAAGAACTTTTTCTATCACGTCTTTGTGGCCTAGTGGAAAGCGCATTGGTCTCTCTTTTAAGAGGACGTGGGTTCGATCCCCACGGGCAGGCCATAAAATATTTTTAGTATTTAATATTAAAGTATTAAATTTTCTTGCAATAAGCACTAGCAACAAAGAAACCATCAAATTTCCAAGAAAAAATCTGTCGAAAATTTTTCAGATTTCACTCCAAGCAAATCACAGAACGAGGAGTAAAAAGCTTCGCTTCAAAAATTTGTTCAGTGCAGGCAAGTTCACAACCATGTGTGGAGATTTAAAATGGAGAGTCGCTGGCATTATATGCCATTATTATATATAATATTATATTTAAAATTTTTGAATTTAAAAGTTAATTTATTATAAAGAAAAAGATTATTAAGCTATCAAATCTATGTAACTGCGAAAAAGCTTCGCTTCTATCGTGTGTACAACGACGCACCTTTGTTTTTTGCTTCCTGTGATGTTCTAGCATAGACTTTGTCAGTTTATTTATTAAAAACTTCCTCCACCGTAAACATTTTTTCATCAGTATAAATGATATTTTCATGGATATTGCTTTTCAGTGCCACTGCAACAACTCTTGCTTCTTTCCAATCTTACTTGCTTTAACCATGGAGTTAAAAGATGACCAGTGCTCCTTCGAAAAGCTTTCATATGGAGGTCATCACTGATTAGTTGGAACATGTTCATCTCTCAAGCCATAATTTTCTGCTTCCTTAAGGGATTTCGGCGAATTTGCTCACGTACTGCTTTTATGGCTCCAGTCGTACGAATAACACGCTGACGTCCACTTCTGGCCCTGTCCTCTACTTGAGATGATTCTAAAAACCAATTTATGGTACGATGCACAAACATTCTGGATATGTCGAGTTTTTTTAACAACGTGAATATCTGACTCGCACTATTTCCACACTTGTGTAACGCAATCACAGCGATACGATTTTCTTTTTCGCCCCACTCCATATTAACGCGGTGAAATTCTAAACCAAACAGACATAAATTTAACTTGCAATGATATAATTTAATAACAAAAACTATAAGGGGATTTTTTTATTTGAAATTTCAATGCCTACGCTTTCAAAGTCTTGTAACAGACAGAACTTATGGCAGTACCAGGTAGTTTATAATAAATGAACGGATTGGAATGTTTGGATTATTATTTTTATTCTAAGCACACAAATAATATAGCAATCAACATTGTAAACTTTTTTTTCTTGCTATGCCAATGTAAATTTATAGTTTAAAATTTAGTTTAAAAATTTATTATATGGGGTAATAAAAATTTTATGCTTTCTTTCAACTTATTTCGAAGAAAATAAAAAGAAGAATATATTCATTTGGATGGTATAAATAGTAATATTCTATGAGTGTTTCTATCAGTTCTTCAAAAAGCTGAAAACAGAGCGTTTCACTGCGTTCCATAAAGCAGTACTTATCATATCATGTATGAAATATTCAAAAGTTCATCAACTGAATTAGATTTCGGAGCAGCATTACAAAAGCTTCTTAACATCACTGATGGAAAATTCGAAAAACCTGAAATTCGGGTAAAAATTCATGCAGTATTCAATAGAGTAGTTCAGATAAAACATTCAATTGCAAATATAAAAATTGACTACAGGAAAGTACTGATATGCACTATGAGGAAGTAGAAGACATATACGACGAATTGTCAGGTACTTCAAAATCTGCAAGAGGAGGTTAAGGAAATCATTAGACGAAAGTTCAACACTCACAAAAAAATAAAAGAAACTTATGGATGCTACAAAAGCGATTTTTACCGGACAACTGGCAACAGCATTAAGAGTTAAATACAACAGAGATAAAGACAAAAACAAGAGGCGATATAACCAAGGCAGTTTCTGTTGCTAGTCCTATCCGATTGAAGAGGATTAAAGAAAGCATTCCTACCCCTCCGAATGCGTATCTAAAGGGTGGATAAATTTTAAGCGCCGATGTTGAATGTGAACCACACCTAAATGTCAAGTTTTTTCTGCATTTCATTTGGCATTTCTCAATTCCAGACTAACTCAATTTGAACCATGGAAAGATACACAATCGAGCAACGCGTTAAAGTTATTCAGGCTTATTATGAAAATGGGTGTTCAAATCAAAATGCATATCGTGCACTTTGTGATTTTTTCGGTCAATTAAATCGTCCAAATGTGCGTACAATCGGAAAAACCGTGCAAAAATTAGAGCAAACCGGGTCTGTAGGAGATGTGAAAACACCAGTGCATGCTCGAACAGCTCGTACTGCAGAAAATTGCACCTCTTACGATCGTTGTTGATGAACATTATGCATAAAGATTTGCATTTACACGCTTACAAGGTGCAATTGACTCAAGAACTAAAGCCTCTTAACCATTTCAAGCGTCGTCAATGGTCAGAATGGTGGTAAGAAATGACAACAGTGGATGATCAATTTTCGAAGAAAATCATCTTCAGTGATGAAGCACATTTTCACCTCAGTGGATTCGTCAATAAGCAGAATTGTCGCTTTTGGGCGAATGATAATCCAAGAGTGATTGTCGAAAAACCAATGCACCACAAAGAGTGACTGTTTGGTGCGGTTTATGGCCTGGCGGCATCATCGGACCGTATTTTTTCCAAAATGAGGCTGGTCAGGCAGTTACTGTGAATGGTGTTCGTTATCGTGAGATGATAACGAACTTTTTATGGCCCGAATTGGAAGATATGAATGTGGACGATATGTGGTTTCAACAGGACGGTGCCACTTGCCACACAGCTAACGAAACTTTTGCGCGACAAATTCAATGGCCGTGTTATCTCACGTGGTGGCGATGGCAATTGGCCGCTAAGATCATGGGATTTGTCACCGTTGGACTTCTTTCTCGTCGTCGTCGACTTCGTCGATAAGGCCGATATTTTGTTCCATACATAACTGAACCATACCAATATTATCATAATAAAAAGATATGACAATAATTTCCTAAATAATTTGTGTTTCACTCAAAATCAACATCGGTCCTTAAAATTTAACCACCCTTTAGTAAAATATGCCGCTGAGGAATCTTTGGCTTTATTCATGGACTAAGGGCTTGCGAAGGAAAAGTACAATCTACTCCGAAAGTTTATGATGCGACACAACGTGGAATATATAAGAACATCACAGCAGCGAAGGAAGCAACTGTTCTAGAAAATGTACGCGTTTTGAAATGAAAATTTGAAGTGTAGAGCTGTTTTATTTTTTTAATTCTATAAAAATAAAAAATATTGAGGTACCTTTAGATTCGTTTAGAAGATTTGCATTTCCGGTGTTTTTAAAGTTTTGGATTAACTGTGGATTTGTTCTCAGCAACCATAAATCAATCATAATTCATGTTCTTAATAATTTTTTCCTTAAAAAAATACTCATATTTATAATTTGTGTATCTATTAGAAAGTCTAAATTTGACCATGAGTAAAATTTTGTGCAATAAAAGCTGCACTATTTTTCTGTCCTCAGCAAAAGAAATATCATACGTTCAGAAGTTATGATTTTTGCAACGAGAAATGCCAGATGTCGCCACTGTGCGTCTGAGATGGGAATACAATCGTCGTAACATGTCTCGTTGCGCCGTCAAATCATTTCTAAATCGGTAATCAAAACCGCGAAGAATAAGTCCGGATAACAAAATATTCGGATAATATGTGTTCGGATAATTGAGATTCTACTATATTATCTTCCTTGAAATTTTATTATAATACCAAAATATCTTACATTCCCTAAAAATACTTGTTAAAATATAATTTGTAGTTCAATGATCATTATTTGAGATATGTCAAAATTTATAAAATAAATTATTTATTTCGATTAAAAATATTAAAACAAAAACACGTTTTATCATTAAATTCAATTAAAATAAAAATTCCCAACATATTTTTATAGGTCTGGCATACTCCACATTATCACTGCTGTCAACTGTTGTATTCTTAATCGTTTCAACGCATTTGAACGGATGGAAGCTAGATAAACGACTTGGTATCATACTGATGATTTGGTATTTGCTATTTATCACACTCGCATCGCTCTATGAGTTAAACGTATTTGGATATATGAATCCTCCAGAGTGTAAAAGTAAGCCATTCTCAACCATTACCATGTAGTATCTATTTTCTCAACTTAAAATCTATTTATTTACTCTTAGGCGACTACTAAGAACCGCCGCTCGTAACCAACAAAAGCAGATGAAGAAACAGAATCAAGAAAAATTTGTTAAAATTACTTTTAACAATTACCGAAAAGTGATTCTAACCAGAGTATATTATTGTTCGTAAGCAGCACATAATTCTACTTAATAGTTATTTTTGTTAGAGATAATCTTAGTTCAACATACATACATTTCTAATGTATTCCCCATGGAATACGAAAGTGTTAACTCATTCGAGCCATATCTCTGCTCGGCTATTTAGTTGTCTGCGTATCAAAAATATAGTGTGTACTCTTAGTTTTTATTTAATATGTAGATAGGGCAACATTAAATGAGAAAATTAAACTAAAATCAAATAGTAAATCATCTGATGAGCTCATAAGTTGAAAGTTGAAAACAAACAATTGATAAAAACCAAACAAAACTCAGAAAGAAAAGTTAACCTTTATGTGAAACTGGCTAAGTTTAATTTTTTTTATTTTATATACATTGCGTTTTAACCTAGCATGGTTTCGGTTTGAACGGATAGAATCCGGTCACACTTTTTGTGCGAGTTCAATCACAACTAAGCAACGAATTTTAATTTCAATGCATTGCATTGCAAACATTTTACGATGAACTTAATTTACCATTTGATTGAGTAGAAAAATAAACAGGATATGAGAAGTTTTAAAAAAACAACCAAAAACACAAAACAAAAAAAAAAAAAGGACAACCAAACACAAATCGAACCGTTTGAAATGTTCAATTAGTCAATGAATTACGAAATTTTGGTAACATAGATAGACATAGACAGCTTTTACAATTACCATTACAATAACAATAACAAACTTCTTGGTTTGATCATGTACAGAAGCCAATTAAACTTAAACTCAGATTTCGGTAACGTTTATCTTCCTATAAACAGTCAATTTTTCGACTCGATTTAATTTCAATCATAATGTGCAATTCTATATTAATAAATGTTTTAAGTAATACTTGATTATTTTAAGCATTATAAATGCGATCAAATACAACCTAATATGTTTGTATGTAAAAAATCGAAAGCAAAAACCTAGAAAAGCTTCGCTAATATATTTGTATTTTTATTTTAAGGAACCTCAAAACTTACATACATACCTCCAACTGTTTGACGATTTTTATCTGTAAATTGATGTTAAATGTTGTTAATTTGAAGAATATTAAGTAAGTGGCAGAGTAACAGCGGTGGATGAAAATCATCTGAAACATTTGTGAGATAATTGAAGTGAAATGGTCAGAAAAGTGCTAGTAAAAAATGCTCTAATTGCGAACTTTGCAGCCGAAAGTTGTATTCTAAATAAATTTGCATAATTAGGTTAAAGAAATAAGATAAAGAAAATTATTCTTCGATAGTTATGTGCTGAACTTATTAACAAAGAAGTATAAAGTAAACGAAATACACACATACGAGACACTGATACATGATCGTAGCGAGGCTAGGGGGTTAAATATCGAAAAAATTAAAAAAATTGTAATTTTTGTAAAAAAGTCATGAAGTGCTGCGATTTTATAACAACACATTTTTCTGGCAAAAAAAAAATTTCAAGATAAAATATAGTAGCAGTACAGATCACTGGTTTTTAAGTTGAAATTCAAGTTTTTTCCATTTCTAAATCAACTTTTTTGCAGTTAAAGAAATGTTTTACAAATCAAATTAAACTTTTTACAAAACAAAACTTATCTTTTTCAACCTCAAATTCAAAATTTTTGTGATGATTCCTTGAGTCATTCCTAAAAAAAAAAATTGTTCTGGAGTTGGAGCCTATCTCTAGCACCGTCTTGGTTGCAGGATGTGTGATTAAATTGCCTATAGAGAAAAGTTTACACTTTAAGTTAAAGTGTCGACTTTGAAACACTAAATTGTATTAGAGCAACAGAAAATATTGTTACCTTTTTCTCTGTTATAACAACAAATGCCTATTTAGAAGAATTTGCGAGATTTTCGGTAATTTTTTGTCTATTTTCAATTTGTAGGATATCATAGAGTTCTAAAGCAATCGTTTACAATGGCTTTATGTGTGTACCAGCAAGAAAATAAGCAGAGTTCGTAAATACTTATCATTGAGGAGTAAAATATCCCTCACTCACCTCAATACAACTCAACTCAGTGCATTTCGTTTTGTTTCTTTCATGAGAAATGAAAAACAAACGAGCGATCATTCGTTAATCTCCGCATGAGCGAGCGGCAGAGCATAAGCCGATATATGAGCTCGCTTTTTTTTTCTCCTCACTCAGATTATTTAAAAATGATGCACACTTTTCAATGATTGTTATATACAGTGAGGTCATAATTTTTTTATCTTTTGTTTCGATTGGAGTTTGTTTGTTATATGGTTTTTTACGAATTCGGGGCTGGGACCAACACTAGGTAAAAATGGGCCGTTGAATCCGAATCCGAACACAAATAGAGGGGCCTATCTGCTCCCTATTTGCAATATTTTTAAGAGGGAACCAAAACATGTGTCTGACTTACCCCAAAAATGTGCAAAATGGGGGACTCCTCTATTTGTGTGTCTCAAAAATGCCTCCCCCCTTAGAAACCCACAAAAAATGGTTAATTTTTACCTATATTGCTACTTAATAAACAAATATCAAAATGATAAGTATCAAAATACTTATCATTGAAGAATTCAAATGATTTTAAGATCATATAAAAAGCACATCATTTGCAGAACTCGAGGGATGAAAACAGTGTTTTCACAACGATGAGCGCTTTTTGTACACGGACGCAAGGTTGATTTATAAGGTTGTCGCAGGGCTGATCGCACTCTCTTCTCAGTACCCATAATTGTCAAAGCCAGCCAATTTTGCGAATGACTACGAAAGAAAAACGCATGATAAATGAGAGCACTTGCAGATTTTCTATGAGCTGTCAACTTCGATTTGACAATTATGGGTACTCGCTCTCTCCCTTGCGACAACCTTATAAATCAACCTTGCACGGACGAATAACCAATACAAGTGTTTGAGGAGCTTATGCGAGAGCGTAGCGTTCAACGAATTGCTCTGAAATGATTATTCATTGCTTTTGTTTTTATAAATGATAACTCGAAAGAGCGAGAGCGAATTTTGATTGCTCTACGCACTCTGAAAATAAGGGTATTTATTGCAAGTTGTTTTTTTTCTTTTGTCCTCGTACATTGAAAAAATCTCACACTGTGCGACAGTTCGATATTTGAAGTAAAATTCTTAAAACGAGTCACTCGTCACGCATTACGCGGAGGTATACTTTTGTATATAAGCGCTGCCTAATAGTGTGCAATATTTTTCATCACAACAGTGATGGTCATTAAAATATTTATATCAGGTGTAGAGAGATAAACATAAGAAATCAACACCAACAACAACAACAACCACACCAATAAAGCCAACAAGACCAAAAACACCAAATTATCTTTACAACGACCGTGCATGGCTATACACTAAATAATCGATGACAACTGCATTGCACCAAAAAACCAAAAGCACCAAACCTTCAAAACCAACAACAAAAACAGCATCAAAAACAACACCTGCAACACCAAAAACACCAAAGTATCTATTACAACTGCAGTGCAGAGGAACAGAAAAAACCAAAAATGGCAAAAACACCAAAAAAATCCAAAAACAACAACAGCACTAAAAATAGCAATTATACCAAAAACAACAACAACACCAAATGATCTATTGCAACTGCAGTGAAGAGCTAGCTATACACCAAAACTACCAAAAACACAAAGAAAAACACAAGAAACAACAATTACATCACCAACAACACCAACAAGCATTAAAAACAATACTTTTTATGCAATTTTGTATTGCATTTCTTTTTAGATGCTCTCTCTCTCTCTCTGTCTCTCTTTCTCTCAGTCTCTTACACTTAAATCTCTCTTATTCTAGAAGAGAAAGTCGCATGTCACACATCGGATAATTGTCTGTCAAATTTTGGAATTTTCGCCATTTTTTTTTTGTCGACGGTATGCTACACATAGTTTTCAGTTTGGCAAAACTGAAGCCAACATTCTTTTATCTGTTTTCTATTCAAACCCTGTTTTCTGCCAGTTGTCCAAACTGTCAACTTCGGACTGTGAGCATAATTTGAAGGTACCCAGAAGGAATAATCCGAGTACTGTGTAATCTCTTGCATGGTTTCATACATTACTTCCGTAGCACTACTTTTGTGAACAATAACAGAAGTATATGTAGCAATCTACTGCTTAATACTCGATGTATGCTGAATCTGAGCACACCGTTACATAGAGAAAGTAGTAAGTTTACTTTTTTCTTCATGCATTTAGAGATGCAAGAAGTAGCTAGACTTGATACTTTGCCGCAAACAATGCGTGTTTAAAATTTATTGATTCCAAGGCGGCCAAGTGCTGTGTAAAGTAATGAAAAGTTGTATTAGAACTTGAATCGCTTCGTGCTTCATAGTGTGTAATACAGCAGTGATATTGTAAGCAACAAATTTCTTTCTGGGTCGCTTCGAATTTTTAGACGAAATAGAAGCTCTCTCAATTTTAGTTTTTTCTTCTACCTGCGAAAACAACAAATTTGTCGGTGTCCTTGTCGGTGTGTGGAGCTAGCACCTTTGTCGCTCACATTGTGCTCTCTTCTGAGCGAAAGAACTGATGGCGAATTCATTAGGAAAGGTTGAATTTCGGCCAAACAAAATATGAAAAAATAACTTTAACTCGGTACACTTTTCTCACCGATTTTTAATAGTTTCGATACCCTGTTTAAATGAGAGTCGCTTAACTCTTTCATTCATTTTGCTGATCTTAATAAACCAAGGCATTCTTTTTCGCTAAATGCGCTGTATTTTCTTGATTTTAACACTTAAATGATGCAATAAATTCGCATAATACTCGCATAATACTTTGAAATGAGAGTCGCTTAACTCTTTCATTCATTTTGCTGATCTTAATGAAACAAGGCACAATAAATTCGCATAATACTCGCTGATGTGGTTTTGCGCCCGAAACTTTGTATTAAAAATTATCTTACGCCCATCCAAGAAGCTGACACCTTTTTTAGAGCACATTCTCCCCTTTCAGTCTATATTTTGACTGTTTCTTGATCTCAGGTGTAAAGTGATGGACCCATTCTTTATCCATGTTTATGAATTGACAAAAAAAACTCGGCTTTATTGGGGTTGGGTACCTAATATACACGACAAAGTCTCCAAGTCAAAATATCCAAAGATAAAATCTCCAGAGCACAAAATATCCAAATTCAAAGTTTCAAAAACTTAATCGCCAAACCCAAAATAGCCGAGAACAAAATCTCCAAAAATCTCCAGTTTATTTCAGAGACTTAGTTTTCGAGTGAAAAGTTTATTGAAGGTATGGATAATATAATAAAAGTTAAATTAATCTAAGCCCAAGTTAAGGTACCTAAGATAGTCTGATTTATTCATAGCTTGTTTGATCCATACAATTTTGTATTCATTGAAATTCAATATCAAAGCAATGACATTATTTTGAAAAAAAAGATTTGCATTTTGCATAGCGTTTTTGATTGAATTAAAAATTACAAAAAAAAAAAATATGCAATAGATTTTAAATAAAAAAAAAAAAAATAGTGAATTTGGATCTGATCTGCCTGCCTGTGTGAACCGGCGTTTTCTATGTTCGTAACCTTACTCATTGCGGACGGAAAATTAAATAAAAAATTAAAGGCTCGCCGTACTGGCAGACGAACTTCAAATAAATATAGAATCGATGTTTTGAATATCAATCTACCGGGCATCTACTGATAGAAGGGTCTTCGCACCGACGTTGCATATGCTGCCTTTTCATTAAATTAGAAAAAAAGGACGAGAAAAGGATAAAAAACGGATAATGGAATTCTCTGGTATACCAAACATCTTATACATTTGTTGTGTTTGCATATCTTTGCCAGTTTTTAAGATAAAACTCCGGAGCGAAAGGGTTAAATGGGTATAAGAAGGTTTTTAGGTGGGAAGAGCAACTTGCGGTGTAGAAAAATGTATATTTATATGCCTACCAATATAAAAAAAATTTAGCCCCCATGGCTGATTTCCTGGCTACGCCCATTCACTGACAACAAAATTTTATTTAGAGCAATAAATAGCAGGAACTATCTTAGATGAGATGAATTTGTATTTCTATTTTTAGAAAATTTCTATGAGAAAGCATAACATACCATCTAACACTAAGATCAACCAGCCCATTCGGCTAAATCTTCTCAGATAAGCTACTTGATATCTCTTCATTTTAACAACAAGTTTCTATTTATCTACCAAGAATCTTACGTATATAATGAAAATTATTTGTTTTAATTCTAAACTATGTACAAACAATACCCGTTACTATATTCATTTCATTGCACTGTTTGTTGATTGTATTCATGTACAGATGATACCTACTAAGGGGGCACATTTTATTAAACACACAAAAAAAAAAAAAACGAAAAATAAAAATAAAACAAAAACAACAAAAAAGAAGAAAATAAGAAATGCACTATTGATAAAAAAAACAAAAAGATAATTTCACATTAACGGAGGAGATGTACACAGACTCTGTGGAAAGAACAATTTTATTTTTTAGTTGGTTTTGTTATTATAACTTATCTTAATTAATCTCATTTTATATTTATATATTATATCAAAATGTGTGTTCATACTTAAAGAAAAGAGAAATAGAAATAGTAAAAAGACGTCATCTTCAAAATCTGTTGATTCAGTCAATAAATTCTATAATCTTAATGTTGGACCCTTTAGATGTTATGACTTAACTTAAAGTTTATATTAGATGTTAGATTTCTTGCGCACAGTTCTATTTATTTGTCCTGAGAACATTTACTTCTATCTGTAATAAGTTTTCGGATAAACAGATTTAAAGTTTATTTCCACAGGCTAAGTATAGAGGCCACAGGACAATGGTCAAGTTTAGTCTAGTCGCCAAAAATAGGCTCTTATTTGCTTTAACAAATAGTTTATGTTAGAACATTATTTGACTTATTTAATAATACATAGTTCTATTTTAATTATATCTTGCAACAACACATCCACATACACAAACATATAAATATATTCGATGCACATAGTATAACGATATAGATACAAACATACTCGTAAAGTTAATAAAAAATGTTTTATTTCATTAACCGTATAACTGATTGTATTTACTTCAATAGAAATGCACTTCTAAGATATAATAATGTTCACATGCATATATATGATATTTGCTGATATTCGTTGTTAAAATTACTAAAAATAAAAAAATAACAAAATCTGGTTATTTGCATTTGCACTAGCTCTTTTCGAAGATTATCAAAAGTATAATGTAACCCATTGTAGTGAATTTGTTATAAACATAATTTTAATAAAATCCTTCCTTACTTAAATAACTTTTTTTAGTATTCTTGTTAAAAATATTAGGGTTTTTTAAGTTGGAAAACGTTTCGTGTAGAGTGTACAAAGTAGTATTTTGCGTCATTTACAAAAAATAAAGTATGAGTAAAAACACGCAATACTTTCGGCACGAGTGCTTTTCAAAACTACCCTACTATTTTTATATCTCTATCGACAATAATACTATAATAATCTATATAAATATCCAGTTATATCCCTCGAGACATTAGTCACATATACCTAAATGTTCACTTTCTCTCATGCATATACGTATATATACACATATATATATATATATATACATAAGCTATATAGTAAATTAATTACTTGTTATTTTTCGAAACCTATTAAGAATTAATTAATTATGTCAATTTGTTAACAATGAATACCAACACTGTGTTATATATGAGCAGACATTTATTGCACCAATAAATAATATAAACAAACATATAAATAAAAACATAAATAAATTATATAAAATAATATTTTAAATAAATAATTACGTTAAAATGGTATTAATGAAAAATCACAAAACGTTTGCTGGGATTCGATTAAATTAATTAGTCAAAAATATGCACTTAAAGAGCAATAACAACACGACGGACTATATTCATAAAGTTCATACAAATTAATAGGCTAATTGACCCCAGTTGGAGACACGAGTTATTCGTAATTAAATAAAAAAAATTAAATTTTAAAAAATTTCAACAAGAGACAAAAACAAACTAAACACAAAATAAAGAATTAACTGTATCCAAAATGTATACATTATGAAATATTTAAGAATATATTATATTTATACACATACATACATACATACATATATTATATTGTATTTTTTGTTAATAAAAAAAAACGATAAATGAAAGCTTAGATATTATTAATAGAATTTAAAACAGAAGAAATAAATATAAAATGTTGTTTAAAATAAATAGATATGCTTCTTATTTATTGACAGGTGTTTGACTTAAAAAACGAGAGACAAATTTTAAATTTATTTAAA
This sequence comes from Coremacera marginata, assembly GCA_914767935.1. Taxonomy (NCBI): domain Eukaryota; kingdom Metazoa; phylum Arthropoda; class Insecta; order Diptera; family Sciomyzidae; genus Coremacera; species Coremacera marginata. Next base: position 250,609,823 of record OU612043.1, read on the forward strand.
TTGCACTGACAAAATGTTCGCGCGATTGTCAGACATAGAAAAAATAAAAATGTAAATACTGCTACTAAGCCAGAAAAAGCACAGCATACAAAATATGACTCTGATACTGCTGATTCAACTGCCTGTGACGTCTTATTTTTATTTAAATTAAGCAACTGCTCCTAGTTAACCCATTTTTTACCACTGTTTCCTTAAGGGAGTATTCCTGGTTGGAGGGCTGTTTTTGGACCCTTTTTGAAAACTTCTCATTTGAAAACGCAAAGAGTTATTTAAATTCTTTTTTGTTTTTATTGTATTAAGAACATACTAAATTAAATAAAAATTAAATTTTCCTTTGTACGAGGGTTGTTCAAAAAGTTGTCGGCCTTCAAAGTTGGGCGTCGAAAAAAAGGAGTGCTGCTTGCGGCCCGGATAACTCGACTTCGGATCATCTGAAATTGAAAAAGTAAACGGCGTTAGATTCAGTACAGATGCAATTCTGGTCTCTACCTCAATCATAATCTTGCGATTATTTTTTACAAAAAGGCGGTCATTGAAAAATGAAAAACCGATTTTGGGTCTTTCAAACTCGGTGCAGAACTACGGGCGCAATCTGGGCCGCAAGCTCGAAAAACGTGGTTTCGAGATAAACGCGTTTAAGTTTGAAGTTATTTTTTTGCATCAAAAAAAAAATTGAAATGAAAAATTTGCCCCATAAAGAACTCCTTTCTCTTCTTCAAAAAATGAGGACTCAGCGGCTCTTTGTGCTCTTCGGGCAGTTCTACCTTCTTTTGATGCGGCCAGAGCTCTGGCTTCGGACCTTTTCAAACGTTCTTCGTTCCAAGACATGGCGAAATCATATGTGACGTTGCCAATCGGGATGCCCATTAGGCTCATTATTTGAAGTATTGGCGAAAAACCTTCGTTTTTCGCAATCTCAATAGTGCGTGCGCCGGTGTGCATATGCTTCGGTGCGAATGACCACAGCACTGCGTTGAAAGATTCGTTGCTGTTTTGAGTTTCGGTGCCAAGGCATCTGTTCAACAAATCATCGGCTGACAGTGCTTCGTAAATAGGTTTGATTGCTTCCTGGACTATCTGATTTAGTGGTGCATACGTATGCTTGAAGCTGTCGATTGTCCCTTCTGCTACCGCTTTTTGCCAGGCGCACCAGCTCAACGCACCGGTCGGACAGTTTTGCTGCTGTGGAGCTTCATCAGTCGAGATTTTGTGCAAAAACGTTGCCCAAACAGCCTTCTTCATATCAGCAAGCGACTCTGGATGACGACGAATAGCGAGGCCATAATATGTTGTTAGTTCAGAGATGACTTTATCTGTGAGTTTGCCTGCACCCTTGCCGCCAATGCCTCTGTTCTCTTTTTTGGCCTTGCGGAGTCTGGTGCCCATTCTTTTATGCACCTGCGATATTCATTCTTTTTTTTCGACGATTGGGTCGCCATCGTACGGATCGTCGTCTATAATAACTTTGAATGTTTTTGAGTCGCCATCGCCGATATACTTTCCACCTCTATCTTCCCAGAGCTTCCTTGGTAGTTGGCACGGCATTCCTCTTTGTGGTCTTCAATCTAAATTTCATATGCCAGAGGGTCTTCTTCTTTCTTGGCTTCCCAATAATTGCAAGTGTTGCATACGCTGGACTTTACAACAGAGTCCACTATTTTTTTACTGTATTTGCCGATTAACGTTGTAGCGCCGCATAGTGAAGAAAAGCCACGTTTTTTCCAAGTGCCATCACCTGATATGGTAAACATTGTTGGGTCACACTGTGAATCGGCTGTGACCATGGCATCACATTTCTCTTCTTTCGCGGCTTTTGAAAGAGTGTATCCATAGATTGCGCTTGCAGCTGTATGAAAGTTATCCAGGGCAGTGTAGTATAACGAGTTACCCTCCTCTGCCGATATCCATGAGGCCACAAAACGTATTAATGCCTTTTGGCCCAATGCCTAAAAGCCTCATGGCAAAAATAAAGCGCCAGTTCATCAAATATGATTTGCCAGCCAAAGACGACGAAAAAATGTATGTAGTGGTCCGGCAAGCGCAGTGAACGCCAATTTTTAAGCCAATTCCATACGGAGATGATTTTTTAAACTCGATTTTTCCTTCACATTTGCCACATATCACCAGACTAGCAATCGCCGAGAAAACTGTATAAAACTCCAAAATGCAATTCTCCTTTTTGTTGTCAATGCTTATGTCTTCGTTTTCATTATTTTTAAATTTTTTGCCGATATACTTGTGAATTTGGTGTCATCTCTTTTGTGTTGGTTACCACGAAACTGGCGTTTCAAGGGACGAGTTTTTCGATCGCTATCAGTGTTTCTTTTATTTTTATTTCTATTACTTTTTCTATCCATTGTCTTTAGCACAAACAAAATTTTTATTAAAGGTGTACAACTGTATGCGCGCAAAACTGTATGCGCGCGCGCGTCCGGCTTATAACTCAATTCAAAGTGAACTAAACGCTGCCAACATTCAAATACCTAAGCTCTAAAACGTGTATTAATTTATTTTAAAATGCGTATACAAACCAGATATTACCTACTAAAGAACGCGTTGATCGAAATTCGGTGGTTGCTTCAAACCGTTGCATTCAAAAAGTAGCCAAATTAAGCAAATCGCATTTTGGCGAAAACATTGCTTGACCAAAAAAGGCCATATCTCCTAAAGTATTTCGAATTTCAAAAAACCCTTTTAGGACGATATTCTCAAATATCCAAGCTATTAAAATATGCAAAAAAAAATTGAAAAATTTTTGCCAACCAGGAAGACTCCCTTAATTTGGCAATATAAAAAAAATTTTATGCTCATAACTTATTTTGTTTTACTTTTTCTCACAAGCAACTGTTCTAGAAAATTAAATAGGCTTAAGGCAGCATTCTAATCTAGCCGGAAAAATTTTGGGCGTTTTTTAGAATTCAATAAAAAAAGAAATAAAAATATTTTTAGTATCCCTTTTTTTTATTATATGTTTATTAGTATTTTAATAATACACAAAAAAAAATTATATCTTGAAAAAATTGCAGTCTGGTATAGTGGGGGATGCTAGAAAAAAATGGTGGCTGCATTTTGACACGATTTCAACCCTTCTAGTCATCTGAAGAAAATTTGTAAATTTGTAAGTATGTCTCTTTATCACGGACTAGGGAAGAAGAGAAATTTTTTCGCGAAATGGCGGCTCACAGAGAGCGAAATGGTCAATCTAGCGGCATTTAACTCAATTTTTAAAGTATTGAATTAAGACTTTTTTTTTTGTATTTTCGATTACCAATATCCTATTGAGTTTATCGATAATTTTTGTTTTGTTTTTACTTACAGATAACAGCTGTTCCCGCCATTTCACATAGTGCAATACGAGCTTTGTAAACAATAAATTTATTTTCATATTTGGCAAGTAAAGGGGATTTTTTTTAAGGTTTGGTGTATAAATTTAATTAAAAACGTGTTTGTCGCTTGTGTTTTTTGTGTTGTTGTTACAAATATCGGTTGAAATTAGCCTTCGCGGTCGTAAACTTTCTTAGAGCAGATATTGTGATGTCCTCAAGTGTCCAGTCTAAATCTTATTTAGACAACGCGTACTGCGTAAGGGTATATTAACTTTGCCATTCCGTTTGTAATGACAATAAGGAGGCGTGGCAGGTATAAAAAAGAATATATATTTTGGATCAGCATCACCTCCTGAGTCGATTTCCGTGTGTCCGTCTGTCTGTCTGTCGACACGATTACAGCAGTAATGTTCAAGCAATCGCGATGAAATTCAAAATATAAGCTTCTTTTTAAAAAATTAAGATCATGTTCAAACATGATCATTTCATTCATTTTTATAGTAAAATCTCTTAAAACTCCACAAAAATTAAACAAATGTCTTCAAATTTTGCACGTAAGCTTTGATCTTCAATATCGGATGAAAACCACTCATACCTCCCATACAAAGTTCCTTTATAGTAACCGTAAAACTCTTAAAAAGCTGCTCAAATTAAAGAAAGGTCTTGAAATTTTCCACATAGGCTTTGATATTTAATGTAGACCATTACTATCATATATGATACATATATGATACAAATTGACTTTATTTAAAACGTAAAATCGCTTAAAAATCCACAAAAATAATGATATATAGTATAAACCATCGCTATGATATTTGGCAAAATCGGATAAAAGCCACGCCTACCTCCCATACAAAGTGACGTCATCAAAATAGAAAATCATTCGTTTTCCAAATTCCACTCACATTGTTTATCCAACACATACCAAATTTTGCACATATACAGCCCAATTCTGAATGAAATCTCCCCGGGAATTGAAAAAGGGAATTTTAGTATTTTTAACAATGTTCACAGAATTTTTGAAATATTTTAATGCAAATATTTGCATTCGTAGTCAATTTGCAAGATTACAAGAAAAAAATCTTTAAGAGCATTATCCCCAGTCTAAAAAATGAAAACTCCCTTTTTCAATTCCCGAGGAGATTTCATTGGGAATTGGGCTGATATTCTATATACACATATGGTGTAATGTGAAGTTCTTAGACTTGGACAGTGGGCGTGGCATCTTACTTTTAATCGAACTTCTTCAACGCCGTGCGTCAGACATCAACAAAATTTTGCACATATTATCCTTGGTAATTTGAGCAAACTTACGAGTAAGTTTATAAAATTGGGAGGTACTAGACAGGGGGCGTTGCACTTTATTTTTAAACTAGCTCTATCTACTCCGTTTGTCTGATTTCAACCAAATTTTTTACATATTTTCTTGAGCAAAATGAAAAGTTTTAAGTCAAAAAAAGTGGTTAGGATTGGACAAGGGGCGTTTCACTCTAATCGAACTCCCTCTACACTGTTTATCCGACTTAAACCAAATTTTGCACACATGTTATTTGTCATAAGGATCAGTCTGTACTTTATAAAAGTGGGCGGTACTTGACAGGGGGCGTGTCACTTTATTTTTAATTTATTTCCATCGACACTTTTTCTCCGACTTCAACCAAATTCCGCACATATATTCTTTAGTATAATGAGAAGTTATAAGCTAACAAAAGTGTGTGGAATTGGACAAAGGGAGTGTGAATTTTAATTCCAATCGAACACACCTTTTTTCTAATTTCAAACAAATTTTGCAAATATATTCTTTGAAACGATGAGCAGTGAGTGGTCTAAAAAATTGGGCGGAATTAGACAGTGGAAATTTAAATCAAACTCCTTCTATAGACTTAGCCCGACTTCTTTCAAATTTTCCATATTTTTTGGAATAATGAGCAGTCAGCAGTCTACAAAATTGGCTCGAATTGAACGGGCCGTGGCACTTTAATTTTAAATAAAATTATTTTACACCGTGGGTATGAATTTGCAAATACCAACCAAATTTTGCACATATATTCTTTAGCATAATGAGCAGCCTACAAATTAATCTATGTGGCAGCTATGGGTAAAATAAAATTAAGCGTATGAGACAAATATTTTTGTAGATTATACATAAACATTTTATAGACGGCTAAAGACTTCGAATACTTCAATACGGCCGCGGGGGGATATTTTAGCTTCGGTACCCTGCCGAAGCTCCGTTACTTACTAGTTTTTTGTTTTGCTTCTCTATAAATTACAAGCTTGGCACAAACTAGATTTCACCACTGTATTAAAAACTTTTTTGCAATTTTTGGCCACGAACGTAGTAGCTGCAAAAAGTGAATTGTGTCCTATTTTCTTCTAAGTAACGTCTCCAGAAATTGTCATATATTTGGGATAAGCGTAGGGATCAGAAGCAGATATAAATTTGTTGTCTTCTTCAACAGCTTTTGAAATTATTTGATTATAAACTGCTAATACAGCCGAATATAAATTTTCAAGGTAACTGTAGTAAGTATTGGTAGCTAAACCTTGACAAATATTCATAACACTGCAGAATATATTCGTACCTCCTCTTCCAACTCCTAAAAGTCTCATTGCTGTTACAATTCTTGGGTTTACTTCATATGCGTTGTTGATGAATGGCAAGGATTGAATATGGGTATTTCCAAAGAAAAGCCCACCGTGACCCAAAAATTAAAAGCTATTAAAAACTTATTATTTCATGATATTATCTCAGAGAAACATTTTCCCTTTATTAATTTAAGCAATTTATATATAAATTAATTTACCATGATGATCAAATCGTCTGCATTGGTTCACAGAACTAATTTTAAGCAAGAAGGTGATTTACATGAAACAGGTCAAGTTGCATTTAACCAGTCAACGATGCCGTATGTCAAAAGCTCACCCACCTATTTTTTTTTCGCCCACCTGACCAAAAGGTAAAACTTTCAATATTCATACAACGAACCTTCCACGAAAACAATACTGATACCACAGTTGGTTTATGTCTGCAGAGGCGTACCGAGACCATGTTGATAGGGGAGTTGTGAGGTATTTTGGCCGACTGAATACCCTTAAATCCCAACCTGTTTCGTAAGTCACAACATAATCGCATTAATCAAAGTTACTCGATTCCGTTCGACCAATATAAATCTTAAAGGCAGTTGTCATATCGTTCCATCTTTAAGCTTAGTATGCTGTAGGAACGAAAATTGTTGGGCATATAATTCTACATGCGAATTTTTGGTGTAGAGCAGTGTCGGGCAAACCACTACATAAACATGTAAGCTTGTGTGTTTGTCCAAGAGAGAGCGACTGCGCTGTTTGCGAAGCGAGCAGAAGGGAGTTCTTGCCTTCTTGAATGCTTAACGTCAACTGACATCCGTGATGGGATTTGGCAGGATTTTGCCTACTTTTCGGGACGCCTTGGAGGGCGAACGGAATTTTATGCTTCAAAGTGGGACCCAAAAACTACTTTGGATATTGATAAGAGAGTTTATTCTAAGAATCTTCGTTCAATCTCAGATTACGTTCCAATTTTCACTGGAAGATGAATGAAATGTTTTTTTTACGATATGATTTTTATTTAATGATCTCAATGGCTATAGTGTTTCCATTGCTTCCAAATTTAACAATATTATCATCTTTTATCCTGCCAATACCGCACCACAACGCCGACGCAAAAAGGATATTCTCAATAAAACAAGGATATAAAAAAAAACGAAACTTAAAGATGATACTTTAAGAGCTAATACATACAGCTCTTTAAATCTCTCAATTAAATCTTTATTTAGAAACCAAGAAATAGACGCAGTTTCATTTAAATGTAGCAAAAAACAGTTAAAACTATTCATTTAAATTTTTTTTTTTTTTTTGTGATATATTTTAAAAACCAGACAAGTTCCATAGTATTATTATTTGTCAATCAAAATGAATTGTTACGTAAAATTTGAAAATGAATTGTTATGTAAGATTTTTGCTGTTATATTATTTTTTATATATGTATACAGGTGTAATAAATGTATAAGCTTTTCTTGTTAAAAAAAAAAATGTATGTACTTTTACTTATACTTTTTTGGTGGGATTTTTGGCGGAATTTTGAAGTACCTCTGGCGGAATAAAGTGGAATTTTTGCTTATATGTACATTCGGGATTTTTCACAAGGTCTGAATCACATCACTGACTGACATCAGCTGAATAGCAAAATTACGCTCACAGTTCCGCATAAGCACGAACCAAAGCCATAACTCGGCTACTGTTCGTACGCCACACAAAGTTTTTATTGTGTACGTTTGGAAACATTGACGTCTGCAGCAAATGCTAGCTCAATCACATGTGAATAGGAATTTCGTTTTTGCCCGACACTGGTGTAGAATCAAATGTTTTTTTTAGAGTCAAAAAGTGGAGGAAAAGCACTAGCTGTTCTGGTTGTCAGATTCATATTTTTATTGCCGCAATTTTAAAGGCAAAAAAAGAAGGCAAGACTACACATTAATAAACTAAATAAATTTGTTTAATAACAAATTCAACACCAACACATGCTTACTGTTTATTTTAATATAATTGCCAGCAAAATTTGGACATTTTAACTCTCCACACATGGCTGTGAACTTGGCTACACTGAACAAATTTTTACCTTCAACAGCGTACTACCTAGCAAAAAAAAAATTCCGCTGTCTTTTCGCTGTCAAAAAACTTATGGCTTAATTTTGTATTCCTCTCCGATCCATCGTTTCGTTCAAAACAGTGTTCGTTCGTGTTTTTGAAATTTGTAATTCGAACAGAATCAAACAACGATAACAGCTGATCAGCCAGCGAACGATGTCATAGTACAGTTACATATTTGTAATATGTATTTCTAAAGAGCACTGAAACCACGAATTCGAACGTCAAAATAAATCGAACAATTTATACTATCGTTGTGGTTGCAGTCGTTAATAGAATGGTTAAAAAATGGGAAATTCTGAGCCTAAAGGTAAATGAATGTCTGAAGGATGTAAAGCATGTCAAATACATAATATAAAAATAAAAACTGCAATAGCTTCACACATTTTATTGTGGTATGTCAAAAGCAATCACTCAATCACTAAAAACAATAATAATGAAAAACAAATCCGCAAACCACTTAATAGGTGTGTTTCCGTACTCTACACTGTGTAAGATTTGTGTAAGTTCAAACTGAGAGAGTAAAACTGAAATGTGAGAATAGTTGCAAAAGTACGGAAACAGCTTCTATAGGGTGATTTTTTAAGAGCTTGATAACTTTTTTTTTAAAAAAAAACGCATAAAATTTGCAAAATCTCATCGGTTCTTTATTTGAAACGTTAGATTGGTCCATGACATTTACTTTTTGAAGATAATTTCATTTAAATGTTGACCGCGGCTGCGTCTTAGGTGGTCCATTCGGAAAGTCCAATTTTGGGCAACTTTTTCGAGCATTTCGGCCGGAATAGCCCGAATTTCTTCGGAAATGTTGTCTTCCAAAGCTGGAATAGTTGCTGGCTTATTTCTGTAGACTTTAGACTTGACGTAGCCCCACAAAAAATAGTCTAAAGGCGTCAAATCGCATGATCTTGTTGGCCAACTTACCGGTCCATTTCTTGAGATTAATTGTTCTCCGAAGTTTTCCCTCAAAATGGCCATAGAATCGCGAGCTGTGTGGCATGTAGCGCCATCTTGTTGAAACCACATGTCAACCCAGTTCAGTTCTTCCATTTTTGGCAACAAAAAGTTTGTTAGCGAAAAAGTTGCCCAAAATTGGACTTTCCGAATGGACCACCTAAGACGCAGCCGCGGTCAACATTTAAATGAAATTATCTTCAAAAAGTAAATGTCATGGACCAATCTAACGTTTCAAATAAAGAACCGATGAGATTTTGCAAATTTTATGCGTTTTTTTTAAAAAAAAAGTTATCAAGCTCTTAAAAAATCACCCTTTAGTAAGTTTCAAGCACAAAACAGCTGATTTTGACTGCGGACATGTCAAACGTAAATTGCGCCAAGTAAAATTATGTCAATTTGCTTGTGAAGTTGATGCTTGTTCTTCTTGATGCTTGTTCTTACTTTACTCGGAGTCTTAAGTTCTAGCACTCTCTGTGCACTTTGTGTGCTCGAGAGAGCGGTTTTATGCTTGTTCTTCTTCTCCCATTTTAAGCACAGAAAGTACGGAAACAGAAAATAGTGTCCCACAAGTTACACAGTGTGAGTACGGAAACACACCTAATTACTCAAAGTTTATTTATTGAATACACAAACCGAACAAAAGCAAAAAGCACTGCCAACATATAAGAAACAAAGCAACATATATAAAAAATCTTTGAAGTAAGTAGACAAAATACAGAAAAATTCCCTAGCGCTTGATATGGCAGCGCCACATTTGGCAACTGCTTGTGTATAACAGTTTGAGTGTACGTAGCAAACACAAGATTATCGAATGAGTGAACGATAAGCTTAGTTCGAAATACATATTCAGCTTGAATTCAACATCGTTCGCATAGCCATCGTTCGTTGAATGCTTCGTTAGGAATGCAAAATGAGGCTATTATGTACTTATGGGAACTTTGTTTTCTTTTCTGTAGCATACTGAACTTTAAATGAAAATAAAATAGTAGTATTTTCACAATAACGAATGAGCACTTCTTAGTTAATTTTATTTTTGTTTTAATAATTTCTTAGTTTATTATGAGGAAAAAAAGAGAGCTTTGCTATTTCATTAAATCTTTTTCTTTAAAATGTTTAAATAATTTTAAAAATAAAAAAAAACAAAATGACCACTTCAGCCCTTGAATGGACTGTGGAGTTGTGGAATGGAGTTGTGTTGTGTGTGTTCTGAAATGTTTGAACACAAATTATTGAGAACTGGACCTGCATGTTTTATGCCGACTCTGAACGACTTATGTTCTCAAGAAGCTTTTCATGGCAGTTTTTACTCTCTGAGGCTTGCCATTGTCTGCAGAGAGGTGACGGCCGAACAGAAAAATTAATTCAATTGAAAAAACTTTCTGTGTCAGTTGGGACTCGAATCAGGGTTTTCTGGCGTATGGGCCCCACACTCTACCCTTTGGAACGAATGGTACGAGTGAAATAAATGTTCATGGCTAAAGAAATGACGGACTAAAAATTCAAATATCAATGCATTTGAGCTTTGGGATTGAGTGCAGTTGGTTTTGCGCACTGCTAAATGCTTATTTGGCCAACGGAGGCTGGTTTAAGGTGCGACTGAAATTGAATTGGCCCACTGAAGCTGGTTTTGAGTATAACTTAAGGAAAATAGCAGTCTAAAGTTGGGTTTTTATATGGCTGATGGTAAAAAATGTGATATGGCAAAAAATTATAGGACTGACTTTGACATTCTACCAAACAAGTACCGGGAATTGGCCAATAAAACGCAAAATATTTATTATTTATTCAAATTTTATTATATCGCTTTCAAATTAGACCCCTTCCGAAATAATACACACACGCCAACGAATCATGAAAACATTTTTCAAGCGTATTTTCTGGAATCTACTTCAGTTCTCTCAGTGATTGATCTATTTTATGTCTTCTATTGACTGAAAACAAGTGCATCATCGAAGAGGTGATTTGAGTTTTAAAAAGGAAAAAAAGTCAGCCGGAGCCATATCGGGAAAATACGTTGGCTATTCGATATTTGTTGAGTTTCTGGCCAGAAATTCGTTCACAATGATAGCCTTGTGAAAGGAAGTTCAGGTCTTTTGGAACTACTCGAGCTGCAAAGCATGAAACATGTGCAAACAATTATATACAATGTCATGAATTAATTTGTGAAACGCAGAAAGTTCAACGACTATCTCTCTCAAACTAAAATGACGATTTTTCGCCACCATTTCCTTCACTTTATTGATGTTCACTTCAGATGAAGACATAGAAGGCTGATTAAAGCAAGACAAATATTTAACATCTCTACCGATGAATGCACTGTACGATTCGCTGTAAGCCTTCTGTAACATTTTAAGTGATTTAGCACACGAAATTCCATTTGCAATACAAAATTTGAGACATTCTACTATGAGAAATTTAGGCACTCTTGCCGGATATTCTTTTTGAGAGCTTCCAAAGTCTGTAACTTATTCACATAGATCCGTGACTTCAAAAAACTCCAAAGAAAGAAGTTTGAAGCGGTCAAATCTGCCGCTAAAATTAGACATTATGCAATTCGAAAACGCATTCTTGAAAACTTCGATTGTCTCGAGACAATCAGCAGAAAAAACTCGTTGCATACGATTCTGTATGGCACAGAACCATGTTACCCACGGCGTCCCCAAAAAAATAAGCTTGATGAGACAATCAGCGTAAGTGGCGCACCATGCAGTGATTTTGAGTAATGTAAAGGCTTTTTCTTGAATGATACGTGGATCCTCAGTTCCCTAGAAGTGAAAATTTCGTTTGCTTACGTATCCGTTACGATAAATTTCAACAGAAATCGTCGTTAAGGTTCAGGAGACGTGAGGGTGTTTTAGACACGATTGACGGTTTTTCGCCAAAATGAGCTGTAGGGACGAACATTTAATATCCAATTGAGTAAGAAATTCATATGAAACAATAATCATAAAAAATAAAAAATTTTAATTTTAATTAAAATTACTGACCAATTAATGGAACTGGCAGACATTTTTTGACTTTTTCTCAACCTTCAGATGGCATGATTCGTTTTTTGAAGTTCCACTTGTAGGGTGCAAAAAATTAACAAAAACTACAAAAACAACTCTAAGGGCTTGTAAAAATGCCTTTTGCCGCTAAGTTCGCTTCACACAACTGACTTCTACCTTGACCTGAAGTTCGAGAGCGACCTGTCATTTAGTTGGATCTTAAGCAATAGAAACACATTTTTTTTAATCAATTATACGGCGATGTCTCAAGACAATGCCTATTCTAAAATGACGTATTTTTCTAAAAGCCTTTTACGACAAACAGCAATGTGCATTGTCTGTAAAAAAATAAAAATGGTTCTTAAAATAAATGTGTGTTGTAACAATTCTGCGGAGGGAATTACAAAAATATAGTCAACACACAAAATGGTTGTCAATAAGACTTAAATAAAAATTTTGAATTTTCGTTGTTATCTCAACAAAATCCATTTAAATGAAGTTGGTCAGATGATAGTTTTTGTATCAACGCGGTCGAAAAAGGTGCTTTGGAAAAAAATGTCGTTTAAGTTTTTTTTTGTTTTAATTAGTGCTACAAGTGTTTATTAGTGTTTTGTAGAAAAATTCTTAAAAACTATGATGTTTTCCCAACGTTACCCTGGGCTTTTTCTTAAAACAACCGCCCAAGCAAATTTAATGCTAGCAAAAACAAATCATTCAGGCATGTTCTGAAATCCGATTCACCTCGGAATCGGATTTTATTTAAATGAAAAGTCATTGGAAGTAAATCCGATTTCGACGTGAATCGAATTTCAGAACATGCCTGATTAACTAGACATAAAAACTATAGATAAAGTTAGCAAAAAGCACATTTGTCACCTTTACGGTACTTTCGTACGAAGCCCTTCAGAGTTTCGTTTCGGTCTTTTGATTCTCCAACAATCTTCTACAAACACTCACTTAAATACAACACAAAACAGCACAAAACAGCACAAAACAACTCTCAACATAGAGTGAACGTACTGGCAAAGCTTTTTCCAAATATTTTAGCTTTTGGACGCTTGTGGAGCGGTTAAACTGATTAGTTGTCAGTTTATTGCTTAGCAGGGAGAAACGTTAGCACAAAATCAATCGCCCTGCGTAAAAATTTTTAACACGCGCAGCACATTGAACGATTTTACACAGTTGGAACAGACTCATTAATATATGCATTAAGACAAAAAAATTAACGCAAAAAAAAACTAATCATAACTAAACTCCAAACTTTGTTCTAATTGGATAAAGCTTAATATAAAAACATACTCGAGTAAGTAAATCGAAAGTGTCAATACGATGAACAGTTGGTATATGTTGAATACTCTCCCGCCCCAACGTTGAACTTTCATAAGTTCTTGTTGGTAACAGTACATATACATACTTAAATTATATAATAACCTTGAGAATGATAAGAAAGCAGTGTCGAAAATGCCGATTTAGAAAATCGATTATGTAGTGTGCGTAGCATAAACTTAACTTGATGCACCTTGGTCAGTATCAGTTTCCATTTGCTTACCTTGAGCTGGAGAGAGAGTGAAACACTGTTTCAAGGCTGATTTTGTCATATGCCGATATGATGCGGGGCAAGTGAACTTCCAGCTATCTGACTACTAGCTGATAACAAAATTCTTAGCTAATGATTTTAAGCTGTATTTGCTGGACTCCATGCTGTTTGTGCGATTATATTAGCTTTTATTTTGAAATGAATTTTGTTATAAGTTTTAAGCTGAATTGGCGGTAATTGACACTTGGAATACAACATAAAATGCATAGTGGTTAAGAAGTTTGTTTAAGAACATGATTTGATTGCCTTGATTATTTTCTTAATAGAACAATATTAATACATGGGCAATGCAAGTTCTGTATCCAACAGCTTTCTTAACGACGATATACTTGCTCTTCAATAAATTTTTAAGGCAGAACCAGTTTCATTCAAGTTCTTGAAGTAATGCAACATCTTACTGACAAGTGATGTTTTTGTTAATGCTTTCTGGCAATATGTGCTCGTTTAGGCCACAAACAGTGATGCCAACTTCACCAATTTGCGGAGAATTTAAAATCGATTTAAAAAATGGGTTCTATTATGCGAGGAATTAAAGATTTTTGATTAATTTTATATCATACTTGAACAAAATTAATTTCAGTTTTCATCCTTGAAAAAACATTTTGTTTTTTTTGTTTTTTATTTTTTTTTTTATTTTATTTATTTCGATCTACCGGGCAAAGTCCTTACAGATTAATTACAATGTATTAATTACAAGATATGACTATGACTACTAGTGAATATAATGCAATCATAAAATAACTTAGTAAAATTACGAAATCAAGTAAGAAATTCGCTGAGAGCTGCTATCAAGGTTGGTCTAGTTAAGTCCAAATTAATTCTTACATTATTACTCAATTTAAGGCACCTATGGATAGGATCACAATGACCATAGTTCGTTCTATAAAATTGTATGTAGAAAGGCCAATGTTCCCTAAGCGGTATGGCGGGAGCATGGAATGGTATTAAAAATAATAGCTCGGGTGAATCAATTCTGCTCGTTTAAATCTAACAGTTTTTGCAAATTGAGCATTTGGCATCTCATCTCATAAGGACGCATGCTTTCGTGTGAAAACGTGCGTCGTAGCGCAAACTTAGTAAAGTTTTTTTGTACTCTCTCGATCCGATCTACGTCATTCTGATAAATTGGGTACCAGATTATAGCAGCGTATTCGAGAACCGATCTAACTAGGGAAATAAAGGTTATCCTATGGGTAACAGCGTCGTAGAATTCTTTAGAATTTCGCTTGACAAAACCGAGCTGCGAATTGGCTTTGGAAATTACGTAATCTCTGTGAGAGCTGAAAGTCAGTTTTGAAGTAATGTTTGACTATTGTACCCTATTTCTCACAAATTGATAAACAATTTTGAAAAATTTTAGTTTTTATAATTTTAAGAAATCTGCTTAAAATATTATGCAGAGTTTTTAAGTGAAAAAAGAAGTTTTCTGAAGAGTATGAAAAAATGTTAAAAAAAAACTAATTAGTAAATTCCAAACTTCTAATGAGCAATTGTGTTGTGCGTGCTATTAAATGTTTGCACACAAATTATCGAGAACTGGACATAGAAAGTTTTATGCCGACTCGGAACGAGTCATGTTTTCAAGAAGCTTAATAAGGCAAGAAGCTTTATATTGCTTGCAGAGAGGCGACGACCGAAGAGAGATATTAATTCAATTGAATAATAATAATATTTTGAACCGTGGTTCATTGACATACGAGTCACGCACCTTTACCAGTATGTCACAGCCGCCACTAAAAAAGTATTAAAATCTGGTCAATTAATTGGTGTTGAAAATGTACAGTCCTAAAGATCAGTAGCCCCTTTAGCCTGTCAGTTTCCGCCAGTTCTATTCAAAGATGACTTTATTTATATACAGTCTGGGAAATAATTATGTGACTAAAAAACGTACAACATTTTAAGGCCTCTGCCCACTTACGGCACGTAACGAAACGAAACGACAGTCGACACCGGCCTTTTCGTAGGTCGTTGCCGCTTCGTCGCCGGTTAGTGTGCATGAATACATAAGAACACAGAGTAGTTATATTTTGTATCAGAGTATCGTTACGTGCCGTAAGTGGGCAGAGGCCTTTAAGCGTACAATTTCGGTAACAGTAAAATGTAAGTATGCAGAAAATTGGTTGTTGTCTAATTAAAAGGTGCACTAAGAATTAGCTTAGTCTTTACTCTCAAAATTCACCGTTATCTACAAAACTTGCAGTAAGCTTTTATTCTACTATAGGAAATAATTAAATGTGCATTAGTAACAAAAGTCAATGAGGGTGCGATAGTATTGACCAGCTGAGGGTCGCCTCCGAAGTAAATTTCTGCGTGGAATCTCAGAATTGGCAAATCATGTCAGGATTTTGAGATATTTGAGGTTATGTATACGAAAAATGGCTACTTTTGAGGTTGGAAAGGATGCACAACATTTTTTAAATTATTCTCTTTTTATTTTATCATGAAGTACGATTAGAATGAGTACCCTTTAAAATGAGATCTGCAATGGTGCCGTACGATGAAGCAAAAATGTATGACAAAATCTAGGTTTGCATATAAACCCACTTCACTGACTGTTCATTTTTTTCTTGCGGACGTCTCCTTCAAATGGTCATAATTTTACGGCACCATTTTCAGAGCTCATTTTAAAGGGATAGAATAGTACTTCATAATAAAATAAAAGTAAAACAATTTCAAAAATGTTGTGCATCCTTTATCCAACCTCAAAAGTAGACATTTTTCGAGTACATAACCTTAAATATCTCAAAATCCTGACATGATGATCTAATTCTGCGCATGGATTCAGATTATACGCAAAAAATTACTTCGGAAATGACTCTCAGCTAGTCAATAATATCGTAACCCCATTATTTGCAGACCTTTGTAGCTAATGTACAGATAATTATTTCCTATAGAAGAGTAAAGGCTGGCTGCAAGTTTTGTAGATAACGAAAAATTTTGAGAGCAAAGACTAAGCAAATTCTTAGCGCACCTTTTAATTAGACAAGAACCAATTTTTCTGCATACTTACATTTTACCTTTACCGAAGTTGTACGATTAAAACGTTGTACGTTTTTTCAAATATAATTATTTCGCAGACTGTAGATGATAAGTTTCGATCACCATTAAACAAAATAGATACTGATATTCAAGAAATTGCTTGAATTGCAAAGTGATAAGTGAAAAATTTTAAATATTCAGGAACGCTGATTTTTTTCAAAAGTACAAAGCACTAATTTTAGCCTTGTACTGATCAATGAGATTTAACTTTCAATAATTTTACATAGTTAATTACTTAAGTGGCGCTTACAACCGTAGGTCGATTTTGGCCTGGTCCAAGAAGATGCGCCAGCCATTTCTGTTATGCGCTTGCTGAAGCCAGTTGGAAGCTCCAAGTTTCGTCAGGTTGTCCTCCACTTGAATCGAATATTTTCTTCGCTGGAGCATCGTATTCCATCCGCTCAACATAACTTAACCAGCGAAGACGCTCGATTGTCATGCGCTTGACTATGCCGATATCGGCGTAGAGCTCATACATCTCATTGTTGCATTGTATTCGGTACTCTCCATTGAAGCAGATTGGTCCGTAGATCTCGGGAAGGATCTTTCTCTCGAAGGCTCCAAAAGTCCTTGCATCAGAGCTGCTCAACGTCCAGGCTTGTGCTGCATATAACAGGACGGGCATGATAAGTGACTCTGCTTCTCAATTGCCTACTGAGCCCAAAGTAACACCTGTTGGCAAGAGTTATTCTTCGTTTTATCTCTCTACTAATATCGTTGGTGGAGTTAATGCTGGATATCAGGTAGACGAAGTCCTTCACAATCTCGAAGGAGGTGTTGTCAACAGTGACGTAGGTGCCAAGACGCTGGGACTGTTTGTTTGTTGACACCAGACATTTCGTCTTATCTGCGTTCGCTGCAAGACCCATGCGACTCGACTCTCTTTCTAATTTGGAGAATGCTGCACTGACTTCGCGTGTATTATGGCCAATGATATCAATATCATCAGCATACGCGTGCAGCATAAAACTTTTATAGAATATGGTGCCGCCTTGCCTCAGATCAGCAGCTCAAATGATAAGGAATCACCTTGTCTGAAGCCTCGTTTGGTAACGAATAGGGGGGGGGAAGGGGGTGAGAGATTCTTCCCGACTTAAACTGCGCTGCTGGTGTTGCTCAGTGTCATCGTGCATAGACGAATTAATTTTGCAGGTATAGCAAAATCAGACATGGTGGAGTATAGGGGATTCCTTATTGGACTGTTGAAGGCGACTTTGTAATCGACAAAAATATGGTGGGTGTCGATTTGTTTCTCTAGGGTCTTTTCCAAGATTTGTCGTGGCGTCGGTGGTAGACTTTCCAGGTCTGAAGCCACACTGATAAGTCTTTCACATAATACGTTCGACAGGACCTTATATGCGGTATTTAGAAGGCTTATCCCACGGTAGTTCGCACAATCGTTTGGAATGCATTCTTCCGACCATATTCTGCATAGAAGCTTGTGAATGCATTTCAACAGAGCTTCGCCTCCGTTCATAAACAATAATTTTTATACAATTTAGATTATAACTTGATGGGCTGGAAAATTAAGTTAACCCATTTTCGTCAAAAGAGCACTATTTATTGTGTGTAAACACACTTTAATTTACAAATAAATTCTATGTCAGAGCCCGGCCGTTGAAAAAATGATTATTTGTGTGTGTTTACACACAATAAATTAAAAATCTAAGTTTTCAAAAAAAAACAAATCTTCATGTCGTCATAGTTTAATATCAGCTTAACTGCTGAAGCTAAGATCGACTGTGAAATAGAAGAGCAACAACGACTAGCACAACAAAATCTTTGAGTATTTAGAAAAGCTTTGATGTATGTTCGAATAATAGAACTTACTTTCCCTGAAAGTATGCTTCACAAATTAGAAGAACTTTAAGCTGCTTTCATATCATTTGTATTCTCGTACTGCAATTCAGGGTAATTTACTAATTGCATTCGTGAAACAAGTAGAAAATTAAGAGCTTAGTGGATCACAGCAAGAATCACGAAAAAAAAGGCTACTGATAAGTTGGTGTAGCGGTCAACGAAACAGCTGTCTAGTCTGCTATGTGATTGATACTCTATATAGGGTATTGTTGTTGTTAGTTGTTTTTCCTTCAGTTGCTTTCTTCGGAAAGCAACATTGACCTTGAGCTCGATAAACTATAACCTTTAATAATTGAAAAATTATTGGAGTTATATAAACACATAACAAAGGGTCGTAATTAATTTACAAATAAATTCCTGTTATTTGTTTCCATTAAATATTTATTTATTTATAACATTTTTATGGCTCATACTCATTTATATAAGAAAGTATAATGTGTACAATTAAAAAAAAAAATAAATATTGAAATTAAAATTAAATTTTTTTTTTGAGGGAATTTAAAAAAAAACAAGCGAATTTTCTAAACTTGCATACTTATTAAAAAAAATAAATATATTAACTGCAAAAAAGAATTTTTTTTCTGGCTGCAATATCAAAATAAATAATTCTTGAAAATCATAAATTATACAAAAGTAAATGTTCACTAATTGTTTCGAATATTTAAGTAAACCATATTATTGGAAATAAAATAGTTTTTGTGAATAGTTTGCTTTATAATTAAAACAGTAAAAAACATGCTCAACTACTCAAAGGATCCAGAACAATATATCAAGTCTTAATTTTATCCAGATAATGTGTAATTTTCTGAGGGTTAAATTAATTTAATAACCATTTCAGACAATTCTCTTCTATTGTTTATAACTGATTATAAAAATGTTTACACGTTATTCTTTTTAGAAATGTCGCAGCTGCCAAAGATAGACCTCGATCAGCCAAAGTATGACCAGAGTACCTACTTGAACCGTGCAAAGCACTTCTTTCTTCTAACAAACCCTCTAAATTTGCTGGCTACTAATGATGAACTTGATCGAGCACGTCGTATTGTAAAAAACTACAAAGCCGGCAAGGATGTTCCAGAATGCAAGAGCGTTGAAGATTTATGGCGTGCCAAATATTTGTATGACTCTGCTTTCCATCCAGAAACGGGAGAAAAATCTCTGATTATTGGCCGTATGTCTGCGCAGGTGCCAATGAACACACTCATCACTGGATGTAAGTAATAATTTAGACAAGGGCCTTCTACAATAAGCAGTTTGATTGAAAGTTTACAGAGGATCGCAGCTTTCACTCTCGTAAATATTTCATAAAATAATAAATTGTACTAGCTTCAAAAGTTAAATGTTCATAGACTCCTTTAGCGTTCCAAAGAATGCATTAAAATAATATATGTAGGTATTATCTTAAAATTCCCTCTTAAGTTCATTTTGAAGCATGACTTTAAAATACTTGGAAACGGTAAATTTTATTATAAAACAAGAGTCGTTTTGAGAACAAAAATTGAAAATCACTTTACAAAAATTAATTTAGAGATATAATAGTTTGGGGGATTGAGAACTTGAGTGCTCAAATAGTTCACAAATTGAGGACTGGATATTTGCGAAAAGCTATACCCTTTTTTAACTGGAAATCAGTTCAGTCAATTTAAAATATATTTGTATTGATTTCGAATCTCTTTACCTATGTCGATGTACGAGTCGATGAGCAAATCCCATTATGAAGAATGCACGGCGCAGTGAAATAACTCCCAAATGAAATAAGTCCCAAAAAAAAAATGAAATAACTCCCAAAAAATTTCCATACATTTTTGGGAGTTATTTCATTATGAAATAACTCCCAATTTTTGGAATTTATTTCATTTATTTTGGGAATTGTTTCTTTTTTTGTTTTGGGAGTTATTTCATTATGAAATAGTTCCCAAAATTCGGAAATGAAATAACTCCCAACGATAATGGGATGGAAGGTTATATCATTTTCTTCAATTTTGGCTATTGAAGAGGTGCGATTGTTTTATATGCGCCTTCTACAGAATGAAGTTTGTCAAAGGCGCAACTGCATGGAAAAAATAATGACAAAATTTACAAAATGTTTATCTTTCAGAAAATTATCAATTGTACAACTGAATTACAGAAGTGACTATTCATAATTTTATTTCATTTATTTTGGGGATAATTTAATTTTAAGTTTTTTTTTTTTTTGGCTTATATAATTGTTTTGGGGAATATTGTGGCTAATGCAATTTTTTCGTTGGGTGTTATATCATAATGAAATAAATATCAAATTTTAGGTCTTATTTTTTCCATTTTTCATTGAATTTGGGCATAATTTCATGCCCAGTGGTTTGGGGCTTATTCCATTTTCGTTGGGCTTATTTCATTTGGGTCTTATTTCATTTTGGGTTATTTCATTTAGGTGTTATTTTATTTAATAATTGGGACTTATTTCATTTTCTGGTTGGGAGTTATTTCATTAATTTTGGGACTTATTTCATTTTGTGATTTAGGAGTTATTTCATTTTTTTTGGGATTTATTTCATTGGGACTTATTTCATTGGGACTTATTTCATTTGGGAGTTATTTCACTGCGCCGAATGCACTTCAACTTAAGACTTTCATGTACATTTTAAAAAGTAACTATTTAAAATTTTTTCTTACAGGTTTTCTTACAGGTTTTAATTATTCGCTTTTTTATACATTTTAAATTTAATTTTAAAAATTCATTAAGATATATAAGTATTTTGTAAAAAGTTAATATTCGAACAAATCTTTCTCCATTTGACTTGATACTTACGCTTTCCCTTTTTTTTGTGCTAAAAAAAATTTCCCGTATGTTGTACCTAACCCCGGGCCCGAACATGTCTCTCTGCGGCTCTGCAAATAATAAATATTGCCGTACAAAATTTTTATTAACTTCAATAAGCATTATAACATCAATTTCATTTCGAAGCTAAAATAATATCGCCTTATTTTTTTAGCATTCAAAATTCTTAAATAACCTTGTAAAAATTTTCATTATCAACAGGCATGCTTTCGTTCTACAAAACAACTCCGGCGGTTGTGTTTTGGCAATGGGTCAATCAAACATTTAACGCTGTCGTCAATTACACGAATCGTTCTGGGTCCACACCGATATCCAACGAGTGAGTTCCGCAATGCGTGTGCGTATGATGCAATTTAATGTTTTTCTTTTCATTTTTTATAGGCAGCTGGTGTCTTCATACCTTATGGCTACGGGTGGAGCACTTGCCACAGCACTTTCGTTGAACAGAATTGTGAAGGTATAGATTGAAATAAACAACAAACACTTTAGTCTGACACAATGAAAGCGGCCTATTTACGCAATCTTAGTGCTTAATTTACTAGTTGACCGAAAAATAATTTAAAAGAAAAGGAACGCAATATTGCGCCTCAACAAAATTGTGAATATCACTAAGATAACAAATAACGACAAAGTTGTGTCTTATTTGTAGGACGAACTTAAGCTTCAGTAAGACGAATGAGACTATAAAAACTCTGTGTTAAGATTAGAACAAAAATCATTTCAAGTTAGGATCCTCTTTTGCTGTTTTATATATAAAAAAGAGTTTTGTGAATTTCGCGAGAAATCTTTAATTTCTCCTTTCATAAGTTTTATTTAAACATTATTTACTTAATTTCACAAAACAAAAAATTACAATTAGGCAATTCAAAAGATGTAAAGCTGTATGTTGTAAGTAAAAAGCTTTCTCATTCTCTTCATTATACATAAGTAGGTAGATGTTGTTGAAATTTTGGTTTCAAAAGTTATGTTGTATAGGAGGTGGGCGTAGTTCCTGTCTGACCACGACCATTTTATACACACTATAAACAAAAACTACGAGTAAAATTTCAACAACATCTCTTTACTAATAACGAAAAAAATGAGAAAACCTTTGACTTACAGCATACAACTTTACAACTTACAACTTTACTTTCTTGTGAATTGCCTAAATGTTTTTTTCTTTAAAAAACAAATATTTTTCAAACGTTAAGGCGAATTTACACTTTTCACTCAAAACGATGACAGTGAAAGTTGAATGATGACTGTGAATAAATTTGTAATTTATACTAGCTTATACCCAGCGCACTTCGCTGCGCTCCGCGCTAATCCCCTAAAAAGTGGGCGCATAGTGAGGTGACGCCCTTATTCAATTATATCCCACTATTGTTATGTGTCTGTTTGTTTGATGGTAATTTAATAAGTGTCCATATTTGTATATATAGTGACAGTTTGTACAAACAGTCACCAATAGACCTCAACAGACCAAATAGACCAATAGACCAAACAGTTGAATCAATAGACCTCACATACCAAGCGTGGTATGTCACTATCAAAGCACGTGCAAATTACATGATTTTTAAAAAAGTGGGTGTAACTATAGTGCAACTACTGTCAATTTTTGTGAGCTTTTCATTTAAACAAAATTACCAAATTTTAGTCTTATACGATCAAAATCATCAGATATGTATATTGAAGTTTTTTTTTTAATCCAGCTTGCGTTGCTACACCTAAAACAAACAACTTTTATTTGATCCTTCGTTTGAGACCACGCTCATTGTCCAATGCCCGTCTCCCGGTAGCTTGAAATCACCAAATAGTGAGAAACTTCATTCTGAGCTTCAATGTTCTGTGAACACATCCCCTTGTCCAATGCCCGTCCAAGTTTTCTATTAGAAAGATATCATCAAGTGATAACTCCATTCTGAGTTTCAATGTTCTGTGCCTTTTACCTAATGGATCCAATCTCAACCATATATTTTTCGTCTGTTATAAAATATTTGATTTTTGAACACAAGCTTCAGAATCCAGAAAATAAAGAATTATCAAATAAACCTTTTTTTATTACATGGATTTCACGGGCGAAATTGTTTTCGATTTGAATTTAAATAACTTTACAAACTATTTTTTAAGCATAGTCGAATTACGAATTTTAAAGCTGATAATGCCAAATAGCATTACCATGGTGTAAATAAATAATGAGATAAAGTTCAAAACTAAAGTGAATAGCCCCAGAATCGAAAAAGCTAGAGTTTTTTTGCAGTATTTGTACAAAAGCGCCCTCTGGCTTTCGAGATAGTGCCAAATAAATAGTGCTAAAACACTTGCCGTACTCGAAGATCCCTCTATACCGATTTGCATCCAGATAGAAAGAGCAGTTTTGAAGTTTCTCACGATTTCTTAAGATTTTTGTACTACAGCAGCCTCTGGTGTTCAGGATAGATCAGAATAAATAAATCTAAAATACTTACCGTCTCCGAAAACCATCATAATCAAATTTTCATGCCATTGGAATGAGTGGTTTGGGATTTTTCAAGGTTTTTCAAAATATTTGTACTGCAGCGCCCTCTGGTTTTTGAAATGGAACAATATAGATAAGTCATCAACATTCACCGTACCCAAAAACCCCTATAAAGAAATTTTCACTCAAATTGGATGTGCAATTTCGAAAAAAGTTTCCTGTAACTCGATCGCGGCGCCACCTACCGGGTCCATTAAAATGGACAGATATCACACTTGAATGTGGAATATCAACTATTTTCACCTGCCACTATTTATGTATACCAAAATATAGACATATTTTCTGTTTTAGTTGCCTTTACAACGTTTTCGATTTTTTTTTAATGTCACTGCAGCGTGCAGCTTTTCTTTTGTTTGTCAGGTTTGTTCGTGCTTCGATTGACAGCTCTTGGTGTCCCATTGAAATAAAGTTTAGCATGTCCAAAGGATTCGGCCTTCCCGAAAAGCCTTACCTACATTAGGCTTTTGGAGTTTTTCGCGTACTTCGAAAATATTTGTACTGCAGCGCCCTCTGATATTCAAGGTAAAGAAAAATAAATAGCGCTAAAATACTCGCCGTACCTTAAACCACTATATATACATATTTTTATGCTAGTCGGATGAGCGGCTTAGGAGGTTGAAGCGTATTTAACACAATTTGTAGCGCCATCTGGTGCTCGAGATAGAGCAAAATATATGGCTCTTAAACATTAACCGTATCCTAAAACCACTATATACAAAATGCTACTCAAATCGGCCAGATATCACATTTGAGGTGCTGGATTTGTATCTGAGATGTCACGCCCCATTACCCAATTACCTTTTGCCCTACCTTTCATTTCTTCTAAATCATCTCGTAAACGAAACACATTTGTTGCCAAAATTTGAGCTCAATCGGCCCAGTCGTTTTCGAATTTTTATTCTGAGTTATTCCATATACTCTCCATATACTGAAACTGTGGCAATGCCCTCAGTAAGCGGTCTGAATGAGCGTGAAAAATATATTTATCTTTAAGCCTGACCAGAGTGATAGTTTACCTCTCTGCCATTGTTCAAAGAAATCGGTGAAGAACTATCGGAGTTGTGTGACTTTTTCCATTTCCCAAATTTTCGACCAAAGTTTTCTATTTTTTCCCCCTCTTCTTTTAAACCAACCCTGAACAATTACCAACAAAATAAAAAAAAATCCCAGCCAAATCGATCGAGCCATTTTTGAGTTTTAGCGGGACTAACGCAAAACAATTGATTTTTATATACATATATAAATTTTTCAAAGTGTAAATTTAAAATTTGATGGATGATTCCATATTGAATGTCAAAATTTATTCGTTGGTTCACGTTTAAAAAAAAATAGCAATGCCGTCTAAAATAATAAAAACTGGAATTAAAATAATAGCTTTAGGATTGTTACAAGAACTACAAAAAGAAATGGAAAAAAACATAAGTACGATTTGCTTTCACTTTCATCAAAAGTAGGAAATACTTCTACTTCTTTCACAATTCGATGGGGATGGCAATCATCTTCATTTTAAAGATGACACTCAATTTACTTTAAAATCAGGAAAAGGTAAAGGCTTTTATTTTATCAAACATAATCAAAACTAACAATATGTAATAATATCTCTAGAACAAATTAAAAGGGTCTTATTGTGGCAGAACGGTTAAGTGAGTGGCTCGTATGTCAAAGAACCACGTTGGAACTGAGGACTTAAATAGCCAATTCGGGTTTTCTTTTTTTATTCTTATCTTTTTAGACCAAAGAAAATTCAACGTATTTAAAGATTTATGGAATCTCACTTTCTCTCTCTATCTCTCTATATCTCTAAGTGGATTCTAAATTTGAGCGTATATTTCAGATGAAGCAAGGAGCTTCTTGTATGCTTCTTAGCATCTAAGATTACATTAATTGCAATTTTTCTATATTCGATGGTGACGCAGTTTCACATAGTTAAATGAACCTCCATATATGTTAGATAGAGTTATTGATATGTAGTGTAAAATCTTGTTGTTCAGACTGAATTTTAAACTTGAACTTAATAGCCATTGAAGTTTAAAAGATTTGATATTACATTGGGTTGTTTTTTTTTGCTACGGTATGTTCCCTCCATGTCAGCCTTTTATCACGATCAGAGATCTGCAATGAGTACTAATGAAATAAGCGTATTTAAGTCACTAGTATACTTGGGGCTATTGGTGTTAATGTGTACTCATACCAACTCAATAAAGTACTTCGACTCATTCCCACAAAAACCAAAGATCTCATAGTACGTCTACACTGAACGAAAAGCACGAGTTTGTTCATTCGTACGATTCACAGCATAACGCGAGAATGATAGCCTGTTGTTTTCCATAAGGTTGCGAAAAAGACACTGGAGAAAAAGAGATGCATGACTTGATTTCTTTATTGCTCCAATGTGTTTTTTGGATCGGCTAACCAATAAGCGTACACTATGTTCGCAACCTTAGGCAATGCAGAATAAGAACTTGTACTCCAGGCCTGGGCACTCCATAGCTCACTGAGCGCTCTCTGAGCATTACTTTTCACATGTACACAAAGCTCACAACACAAGAGAATATAATTCAGTCGTTCGCTAACGGTAATGCTGTGATGACCTACTCGTACGTTGCTTTGCGCTGAAAATTGTATGAACTCAGTGTGCGGGATTTGAGAGCACACCAATACTAATAACACAAGATAAAATGTGACTGTTTAGAATGCCCAGGCCTGCTCTACTCGTATTGGTTGTGGGTTAATAATCTTATGCGATTCACTTGTTCGTGCGAGAGGAAAATAAGTATAAGTGAGTTGGGTATTATTTTGTGTTATGCCTTTGGCACCAGAGATCTGCGATGAGTACTAGTGAAATTAGTATACTTAAGTCAAGTGTGGCGGCCGTGGAACGCCAGAGAACCCAGGTTCGAATCCTCCATCCGACACAGAAAGTTTTTTCAATTGAATTAATTTTTCTGTTCGGCCGTCACCTCTCTGCAGACAACCTCAACAACAAACCTCAAAGAGTAAAAACAGCCATGAAAAGCTTCTTGAGAACATAAGCTGTTCGGAGTCGGCGTAAAACATATAGGTCCAGTTCTCGATCATTTGTGTGTGCAAACATTTCACATCACACACAACACAAAATTGATCATTAGAAGCTCGGTCAAAAAGTCCTTTCAAGAGCTTAAATGGCCATTTCGTTTTTTTTTTTAAGTCTAGAGCCATGACCAGAGATAAAGAGATGGGAAACTTCGATTTTGAACTGTGGGAAAGGGATAGCTTTATGTCATAATTGTGTTAAATACTAACACAATATGTTCAATACAAGCACAAAAACCACAGAAACTGCCCTTAAACGTAGAAAATTCAAACTCACCATAAATGTGTAAAAAGTTGATAAACCACAGAAACTCCCCTCAAACATGGGATATCCAAACTCATATACACAATTCGTGAGCTTTGCATAACAAAGAGAGTTGACAAAGGTAAAATCTAAATAACCTTGAAAAACATGAAGTTTCCTATCTCTTTATCTCTGGCCATGACTATGTGTTCCGTATGTTAACGAGTATGAATGTATATGAGTAGAAGTTCTTCTTTTATTTATATCCATCGATATTGTTTCTTGTGTTAGTCAACCATGACTCAAAAACGAGAATAATTCTAGATCTCTGATCACGATTTATATTGAATATTTCGAAAGAGATTTACTAACACTGGGGGAAAAAAAATTAACCATAGACAATATTACTTATTAAAACTTTTCAAACTTATAAAAATCCATATTAAACTTGCAGTTTGTTCCAGTAGTTCAATAATCTTACTGAGTTATCAGGAAAAAATTGAAAAATATGCAAATGAACTGTAAAAAATTCTGAAACGAAGATTAAAAAGACATTACAAAACAGACTTGCCGAGGATACGTTGCATATCTCACCTTAGGTAAATTCAATAATGCCATAATTTATCAAAACAACATTAGGAATTTCTAAATTAAATCACTATTTATCATACAATACTGTATGAAACTATAGTTTTATTTGGAGAAAAATTTATAACATAGTTTGTACTAAAGAGAAAATTTTTAAATTCATTTTATTTTTTATCAATTCTAACGGTTTAGCTTTTTCTGTGTATTGGCAAAAATAATTGTGTTCTTAAGACACATCTCAACTCTTTCAAGTTCCAAAATTTTTTACTTATCTGTGTTTTTAAAATATGGATCGTTTTTGAAATAAAGCTTTGTCTTATTATAAGTTCGTAAGCTCGTTTCAATGTGTTCCCTTCAGCTAAGTCAGTTTAGGATAGGATGCGAAATGAGTCAGCGAGCGTAGAGATAATTTTTTCTACTACAAGCAATGAACAAAATTTTGAATAACTGATTTATTTATTTCCAAACTTATTTAGAACCTCAATCCAATCATTGGCCGACTCGTACCTTTGGCAGCTGTATCCGCCGCTAATTGCATCAATGTTCCAATGATGCGCATTCAGTAAGTTCAACTATTTCCAATGTTTCTATACATGTATAACGCATTTAAACAAAATTCCTCCACACAGAGAGCTTAAAAATGGAGTTGTTTTGTTGGATGAAAAGAATAATGAGGTTGGCATGTCAAAGAAAGCAGCTTCTGTAGGCATAACAGCAGTTGTGGCAAGTAGAATCGCCATGGCTTGTCCCGGCATGGGTAAGTAGAAACTGAGAACACGTTGGTCAAGCATTATACACTACTTTACATTGATTAAACATTTTTTTATTGATTTGGGTAGCAGCCAGAAAAATTGTATAAAGAAACCACTTGATTGATTATAATTTTTTTTTTCGATTTCCGATGGTCACCTTAGTGCAAGAGTGCTATAATATTTCATGTTTCTGTCCATTAAAAATAATTTACTCAATTTGAGCTATATAATTTCTGCAGCCATCAAAATAAAAATTGAGTATTCCGCTCTTAAACCAATCCGTAGCGGTGTCAAAAGTACGGTAAGTAAGGACTATCTCAACTCCAGTGCTAAAACCTTGAGTGCGAAACGCAGTTAAACGTAGAACATATGAATTGATTTCAGTTTGAATAATACTTGATTTGATCGGAAAGTCCGTGCAAGCGGCAGTCGTCCTCTGGAGGTGCCACTTCAACACTATTACTCATAGTACCGATAAAACACAAATAAAACCTTCCAACTCACACATAAGATGGATAACAATGATCAGAAATCTGCATGACAAGACTACAAAACAACCGATAAAGCGAACCAATAGTGGAAAATAATTTGAAGAGTAGCTGAGAGAGTATTTAATTATTAATTTAATTATTTCAAATCAAGATTACTTCTTCTTACTTCAAGTCAAATAAGACTTAATTCACATTGTAAGAATTTTGTCAGCTTGACTTACCTGCAGACTTGTACTTAAGCCTAGTACTTCTTACTTAATTCATGAATTTATATTCTTATTCTAAGAGCTTCTGCGCTTGATTTTTTGAATCTATTCCATTTTCTACTTCTTTTAAGAGTAACTGAGTATGAACTTTACTTACATTTTTAAATACGATATCGGCAAAAAAAATTTAAGCTTAAATTTAGAATGTAATTTTTCATTCTGTGTGGTATACAATTTTTGTATTCAATTTTTTAATCTGAAGATGTATCATAGGGTGTTTTATATAATATTTGTTTTTGAATATTTATATTAAATTTACATGTTGAACTTTATTTTCAGTACTCACACCACTATTAATTAATACTCTGGAGAAACGGGGCTTACTTAAACGCTTCCCCAAGGCAAGTGCACCGATTCAAACTCTTTTCTGTGGTTTCGTGCTTATTTTTGCCACTCCTCTTGGCTGTGCCTTCTTTAGACAACGATCTTCAATTAACGTGAGATAATTTTACAAACTTAAAGAATATAAATTGTCAGACTTTCGTTCTCAGGTCTCAAGCCTCGAACCTGAGGTTCAAGAAATCATCAAGCAGAAATATCCTCACTTAAGTGTCGTTTGGTACAACAAGGGTTTGTAGAATGTGCAGCTGAGTCAAAACTAACTCATGGACAATAATTTTTAGCGAATAAATATTTGGTGTTAGTCGTCTATTTTATTCGCCACGACTTTATAGCAATTTTTTTAGAGTGCGCAATCATTATTTGATAAATTCCAGATTATGTTTAAGATTATGGCAATATTGACTGGGTTATAATTAAAATTTAAGCATTTTTCTTAGACATTCTAACTTAAATACCTCATTTTTATATATTGTCTCTAAGATAAATTATAAACGTTGATCGCGTTGTTCACTTGCTTAAATTCGATGTCACCAAAAAATATGTAATAACAATAAACTCCTCATAAATGTTTGTTGGACATCATATATTGTTTGTAATTACAAGATTTAAAAAAAATAATCAACATCTACAAAATACATAAGCAACCAAAAACACGACACACGTATACGTGTGAATTAGACATCTGCACGAATACATCCGAACATCTCTTCAAAACATTTGCTTGAAACACGTATACTTACACTCTATCATTGTCAAAAACCAACCACGAGTGAGTACACTACAAAACAAAAGTAAAACATTCAAGTACTGTGCTCAAAACCGAAATGTTTCAATATGAAATTTCCTCGCGTACTGTGCTCGTATACCAAGTGCATGTATATAAGTTAGAATAAATAAAATAATGTGAAAATAATTCATACAAACCTTAAAAAGAATAAAATTACATTTTTTTAAACTTCAATACTTTTAAAAGAGAGTGAATAAAGTAAACTAAAAACCGACGAACTTGAGAACCTCCTCCTTTTTGAAGTCGGTTAAAAATAAACATTTTTAGACATGAGTTTTTAACTTGATCTTCATATCTATTTCGAGCGGTACAGCAAAATTCACTTGGTGTACTTGCTATGTTTTGAAAAGACAAAGTAGTCTGCAGGAAAATAGCTATGCAACTAACCCAAAGTTGTGTACACAATCTGTTAAGATCCAACCGGATGTTGTACACTACTCGCTTCAGGCTATGCTAGATTTGAAAGTACTGTACACAAGTTTGAAAGATACTTTAAAATGTAGTACAGTACGAAGTGTTCACTTTGCTGCAGGCAAAACAAATGTATTCATGCAGATGTCTAGTGTGAATAGCCTTAACCTATTTTTTTTTTTTTTTAGCTTACTCCTTTAGAATCGATTTCATATATTGCCCGCGGTATGAAAATTTTATGGCGAGTGAAATCGAGCGTTATCTAAAGAATCAAGCGTTAAGCGCAGTAAGCGTTATACCAACAATATACATACTCACAACCATGATACAATAATAAGGTCTTGGTGTAAGAAAACCAGGTGGAAGCGAATTTTTCACCACACTTTAAATTTCCCCGGGGCTGTCAAAAAATTCTGACAGGGAGAGAGCATCTGTTGATTAGTGCCAAATTTTATTGGCTGCGTTCAGCAGGTACAACTTTTGTGCAACCAGTTAGTGTGTGTCTGCTGAACGAAAAAATATCAGTGTCTAATCACAACATTGGAAAATGTCTGTCTTTCGCCGCACTTTATATTTTTGATACATTTGCTCAACGTATTGAGTATTTCCAGTTAAAAATTTGGCTTTTTTAGATGAGTGTGCTTTTATAACATATGAAATAAATAACGCAAAATATAACGAGGAAACACAATTTTCCCCTATTTATTAAAAGGGGAAACTTTTAAAACAATTGTGTTCACAGAAATAAATAAGGAACGTAAACTGATACCTGATCAGAGACACAACATGTTGTACCCATTATTCAATTACTATTAGGCTGTTCAGATATTTTACGTCAACTCACAAGAATAATAGCTTAAACACATTAACGATGACAAAAACATTGTCGCATGATTCAATTATTATAAGGTTGTCCAGATATTTGACGTCTACTCTCATGAATGTCTACTCTTATTTGAAGAGGAGAGCAAAAGAGCAATTTTGTAAAGACATAAAAATCACGCAATTGCCGGAATATCATACTTTTTCTTAGTACAAACCAATAAAGATACATTTGACTACTACTTTTTGAAATACTTGCTTGTGTTGAACCAAAATATTATTATCTTTAAAAATGTTATGGTCACATTTTAGACGTAAAATAATATTGGAAAAATTAAACTTCTGAATGTTGTACACATTTCATAAAGAGTTTGTATGAATATTTTTATTATTGGAATAATCCAATCATTATTATTGGAATAATTTATTGGAATAACGTTTTCAAAATAGTTTAATATAGTTTCTTTAACCAAAAGTATAAAAATAGTGATTTTTACATTTGTATTTGGGAAAATCAAAAATTCTTACTTTTTTCCTCTTTTGACAAAAAATAGCTAGTTTTGTTCAGTCAACGCAGAACTTTTTTTTATATTATATATAAAACCATGGTATAATGATTTACAAGGTGGGCGTGACAGTTCTGTTGGCGATTTGGAGTTGTCAAAAACACATCGAAAAGAGAAAACGATGAAGCAGAAAACAGCTGACAAGTTAAACTTTGTATTGATTTAACAACTCTCGGTAGCCGCTAGTGAGAAAAAGGGTGGTTGTCAAGGCTACCTTGTAAATTATTGTATCATGTATAAAACTATATTTTATAGTTAATGGTTGTGTTAATATGTCTTCTAAGTGTTTCGTGATATAACCATTGTCATTTTTTCAAGAACGTAAAAATATTTTTGACGTAGAATTACGTCTTACAGCACGTTTGTCATTTTTGGGGGTCTTTTCCACAAATTTTTTCAAGCATATCCTAACGTTTTTGGAGCACACTTTGGAATATACTTATAGCCTTTAATATTCATCTTACAAAGATAAAATATATGTCAAAAACCTATATTATATAATATCTATATAATAAGAAAAATCATGCATTGATGCTTCAGTTGGTGCTGACGATATTATGGTTGTTGCTTTTGTTCGTGCCGAAATCACGAACGCAACATCGTGTTGTTTCTTGGAATGAATTGTTTTACGAATATTTCTCAGTAACGGCTTGTATTGTTGTTGTTATTAATACGTATGTAAAATTTACATTTGTTATATATGCATATCAGCTGATTTAATTTTTATCGTTTGTTATTGTTTTTGTTTATCTTCAGCGAGATAAATACAATAAACAATACAAATGTATTATAGAGATGTGCTGTAGAGCCAGTATGTACCCTGTAGGAAAATCAACTAATTTAAAAGTAGTTTTTTGTCAACTACAACTAGTTGAAATTCTGACTTTTTTCCATAGAACGAACTAACATATTTTGTATGGTGATGTCCGCTAAATAAGTCAATTGACTTTCGTTTGCATATATTTTCAACTACTTGTTAAATTAGTTATATTTAAATATTTTTTTTTAATTACTTTAAAATAACCAATTGAAAACTATTACTGATGGCCTAAAGTTAATAATATTTGATGAAATAACATGGTTAAATATATATAAACTTGTAATCTAATAAAACTTTGCAATTAAAACATGTCAAAATCAGAGTAGTTGATGCCTTAATATAATTCAAAGTAAATTATCAATCACTTGTTTTTAAGTAGTATTTCAATTATTTATCGCTTATCAAACAGAGATTAATCTCTTACAGACTAGACAAAAATTTGCTTAAACTAAAATTCCTTACACATAATAAACAAATAATTAAAACGATACAAGTGCTCTTGTTTAATTTAAGACTAGAAGAAGATTTATTTGAAACAATATCAAAAACAATTTTGGAAGATATCAATAACAGTTAACAATATATTAGTTATACTAAGACAATGAGCTAAGAGATCTTGTTTTTTTGCTTAAAATAAAAATTCATTACACACAATAAACAAATGATTAAAAACGATCAAGTGCTCCTATTTGATTTAAGACTAGAAGAAGACTTTTTTTGAAACAATATCTAGAACAATTATGGAAAATATCTATTTCACCTAACAATAAATTAGTTATACTAAGGCAATGAGCTAAGGGTTCTTGTTGAGCAAAATTGTATCTAAGCGTATTGCATCGAAAATAGAAACACCCTCTTAGGTTTCTAAGTGGTGAATAAAAATTAACCATGGCTAAAATGCTGGGACATTGAATATTACAATGAATAATATCTCTGATGAATACAACAGAGTACATAATGCGACGACATTCCAGTGTATACAAACTTAGCAAAGCGCATCTCGTTTTGTAAGATGGTAAGCTGATTTGCCAATTCAATTTGGAGAACATATATTTAGACAAAAGTTTCTGGACTCTTTCTAGTCTTTGAATATGCGAGACATATGAGGGATTCCATATGATGCAACAATATTCTAAGTAAGGTCTAACCAGACTTTCAAACAGAAGCTTGACCGTAAGGGGATTCCGAAAATCTTTGGAATTCCTCTTGAGAAATCCTAGCATAGAATATGCCTTTGGTATAATGTAGTCCAAATGATTTTTGAAGGTAAGACGGTGATCAAATATTACGCCCAAATCCTTTTTTAAATATATTCTTTCAAGACTGAGGTTATTAATGCTGTAATTATATGTTACTGATGAATTTGTTCTGCAAAAGGATAAAGACTGACATTTCGAAATATTAAGAAATTGATTATTAGATGCACACCAGGAGGCAACTGCATTTAAGTCAGATTGCAGAAGACTACAGTCGACAATAGATTCAACTGTACGATATAATTTTAAATCATCGGCAAACAACAGGCACTCCGAATATTTAATAACACTGGGAAGATCATTAATAAAGAGCAAAAACCACAGCGGACCCAGATGACTTCCCTGGGGGACCCCAGATGAGACTTTGATAGGACACGATAATGAGTCATTTATTTTTACAAGTTGAATACGGTTGCATAGGTATGATTCCAGCCAATTAATAAATACCCCCCGGATTCCCAAACTACAAAGTTTAGATAATAAAGAGACATGGGTACCTTGTCAAAGGCTTTTGCAAAGTCTGTGAAGATAACGTCAGTTTGCAAACGACTACAAAAAGAAGTAACAATATAATTAGAAAATAAAACTAAATTTGTAACAGTTGATCTACCAGCCCGGAATCCACGTTGATAGTCTAACAAAACATTAACAACGTATGGTGAAATTTTATCATAAATAATTTTTTCAAAAATCTTGGGTATTGCACAAATTTTAGATATTGGTCTTTAGTTACAAACGTCCTGCTTCGGACCAGACTTATAGATAGGAACAATGTGAGATACTTTCCAAGTATCTAGAAATATACCACAGGCAAGCGACTTTTTAAAAACCAAATACAAAGGATAAGTTAATGACTTAGCAAAATGTTTTAACAAAAATGGTGAAATCCCGTCCGGACCTTCAGATATTTTTCCTTTTATATTTGTGAGGGCAAATTCTACATCATATTCAGTTATGCTAATACTACTTATATCACAAATTGCCTCGGATACTGATAAACTAGTCACATCTAAACTATCGTTAGTGTATACTGATTTAAAGTTTTCAGCAAAAAAATTGCAAATAATTTCGGTATCCTCAGAGAAGTCATTAAGGTAGTGCATTAAACTTAGCAATCCATTCGTTTTTCTCTTAGTATTCAAATAAGACCAGAAAAGTTTGTTATTATTTTGTAAATTGCCTTCCGTAGTTAATAAATATGATTGATGAAGAAACTTGTTTAGTGTATCAAAATTAAGTTGGCAATTCAAATACTCAGATTTAAGTCGCATATCCTCTCTTGATTTACGAAAGCGTTTGTATGCCTTGTTTTTTTTATTTTTAAGATTACATAGTCGCTTATTGAACCATGGAGGCTTACTATTATTTGTCACTGATTTTAAGGGTACAAAATTTTTAATAGCATTCTTAAAGTAATTAAAAAATGTATCATACATGCACTTGAGATCAAGTCCGGAGAATAATAGATCCCAATTACATGAATCAAGAAAAAGGCTCATTGCATCAAAATTGACCCGATTATAATCATAGACTAGTCTTTGTGTTGAATTTATTTTTTGATAGTAAACATTCGACAACTCTAAAATTAATGGAGAGTGGTGTACTGATTTTTCAAAAATAGGAGCACTTGGAACGTCAATCACAATAGATAATTCTTTATCAACAAAAATTAAATCTAAAATACGATTTATATCATTAGAGATGTTATTAATCTGAATAAAATTATACTGGCTAAAAAAATCTATGACCAATGCCTCAATTTCACTAGTAACATTAAACGGAGTTAAATATTTATCCTCGCAATCAACCTGCCAAACAATACTACCAAGATTGAAATCTCCAGTAAAGATTACATGTTGGTAAGAGCCCAAAACATGCAATTACTTATATATAATGCAATAAAAACTATTTAGAATTGAAGTGGATGACGGCTTAATATAATGCAAAGTAGTTCATATACTGATTTATTTTTAACTAGTTTTTTAATTAGTTGTTTTTAAAAACAAGTTAGTTTGTTCCTATAGGGTAGCTACAAAAATTTTTATTACTACTACGCAGGTTTACATATACAGAGAATGCGCATGGTCATTGTGCTATGGAAACTCCATTGATTCTTTAAATATCATAGTAAATTCGAATTATTTATTGAACTAATTTTATACTTATTGCACATTAAAAATATATTTTGTTTGTTAAAATTTTAAATTTTCAAATTAATTTAAGATATATATTTGGTGCACAGGAATAATTATATTTTATAGGTTTTTAATTTTTATTTTGTATGTTTATTTTATACACAACATTTATATTCAATATGTTTTTTACACCACCTAAAATATTTCAAAATTTTTGAATAATAAAATTTTCAATTCAAAGAAAACTTGATCGTAATAATAAAAATAAACAAAGTAGAATTCGTTAGAGTATAAATTTGAGACGATGCAGTTTGTGAATTTATCGTGTTATTTTGTGGTGGTATTGAGTGACCACATATATAAGCTCTTTACTTGGGAAAATAAAATTCATATTTTTCAGAAATATTTATTTCCGTTTATTAAACCTAAGATTGAAATAAATTTATCAAAAAATATAGCAAACAAAAAATTCTACGTCTACAATAATATCTAACTGTGTCTTTTGTTTACATAAAATAAGGGTATGTCAAATATCTGGATAACCTTATAAAGGCTGCATTCTATCCGAAAGAGCGCTCAGGTAGCGAAGTAGCATAAAGTCATGGCAGAATTATAAGGTAGGCCCGACTCGGAGAGGAATAAAGTAAAAAGCAGAATAAAGCGGGCTAGATGTCAAAATCAGCTGTTCATCTCAAGTTTCTTTATGTTCATGTTTCGCAGTCGATTTTAGGTTAAAATTTTTACAAGGTTTTTTTGCCAATTTAAAACTTCTTTCAGATTTTAAAGTTGTTATTATATTGTTTTAATAATATTTACACTCAAATTATCACAAATTTAACACACGCGACCGCACTACTTGCAACTTGGAAACAAAATATTTTCTTCATTTGCAATGCCTAGTAAATTCGTCGTTTTGACAACTTACCAACATTTTCATTATCCACTATTCGTTGGCGCGTGAGGACACTGAGCCAACCGGCCCTAAATTATAATTCTGCCATGCATAAAGTGATACTTTCTGCTGAACTATTTTTTTTTTCAAACGGCAAACAGCTGTTCGACAATAAATGCTTTTTGTCTCAAATTTTTTTTTTTTTATGTTCTGTGTGCACACATTTCAAACAAAAGCACTACTAAGCAATTTAATAATTTAGTAATTAACAAATTTAATATTCGGTATATTTATCTGTCAAAATAAAGTAAGCGTAAGCCGCTCAACTGAAGTTCGATTTTCGCTACCTAAGATGGCGACCGCTCAGGGAACGTGTTGGGCGAGCATTTTATGCAGCATACCATTCAGCCCGAAAGTTGTTCAACAGCTACGTAGCAAATTTTCCGCTGAATGCAGCCAATGATTGAAACATGATTGTAACTGCTGAACGCAGCCATTTATTTGTGCTGTTTTTGACAGATGCGGGTACAATTTTTGTGAGAGAGGTGAAAAAAATGCTTTCACCTGGTTTTCTTACACCATGCGTTCAGCTATCCACAGCACAACAAAAAAATTGTGTGTTTAAATATGTGTGCATTTGCAACGTAGCCGTTGGTCATACAAGTAGTTTATATTAAAGTGCGCTTTTATTATAGTTGATAATAATATAAAAGCTTGGTTAATTATAAATCCAATGTTTTCTATGTTTTCACGATTACCACGAACCCAATATTACAGTATTTTATAATGGCGTTACTATTAATGAAATTCATCAATTTTCCTCATAATGAATTTATGTAATAAATATATTTTAAAATTTAAAAATTAAACAATCCTTTTACTAATATATAAGATGTCTTTATTTACCCCCTTTACCTTTAATATACATCTCAAATTCCAAGGTAATCGATCTAGAGGAGTAAACTCCAGTCTCGCGTCGGAGCTGACACGCACACTTCTTTATTTACTTAAAAAAAATGCGACCAATACACGCTGTAATCAAAGTGTAATGGTCAGATTATGCAAACTTGACGTAACACAGGTTAACATGACGCAACGTGCTATGGCTTTTTGTTGATTATGCTACACGTAGCAACCACAGCAAGTGCCAAATAATTCACTAGATCAATTAGTTTTTCGTCGTCTACCATTCTAAAACATTTCAATTATTAATAAAAAATCAATTTTAATTAAAATACCTACATTTCGCTTTAATAAATAAAAGCAAACAAGAAAAGATTACTCAAAAATCAAAGTGTGGTGCTAGCAAAATTACTAAAAGCGCACTGTATGCGGAAATGCGAGCCGACGTAACATAGAAATCAAAATTCAACAGACTTCTACGTCGCGTTACGTTTCGGCTAATTAGATACACAATAAACGCATTTGGTAGATTTCTATGTGACAAAAGAACCATAATGGTCTTATTATGTAGCCAATTTCCATTATGAAATTTACGGAAAAATCGCAAATAGTCCAAATATAGTCAAAAAACTTAACGACGTCATTTCTCCTTAACGAATCGAGATAGAGCAAAACTAAGCTCAATTCGGGATCAGCACTAAAAAATTCGAAATATGTGGATAAATCCCAAATAGTCAAAAAACTTAAAAACGTTATAACTTCTTAACGAAGCGAGATGGAGCAAAACAAAGCTTAATTCGGGATCAGCAACAAAAAATCCGAAATTTACGGAAAAATCCCAAATATAAGTCAAAAAACTTAAAAACGTCATTACTCCTTAACGAAGCGAGATAGAACAAAACTAAGCTTAATTCGGGATCAGCATCAAAAAATCCAAAATTTACGGAAAAATCCCAAATAGTCCAAGTATAAGTCATAAAACTTAAAAACGTCACTACTCCTTAACGAAGCAAGATAGAGTTGGACCGTAGCCAATGCCACTTAAATTTCTGTTACATGGGCTTTGTGTGTATCTGGTTATACTCCACGCAACGTAACTTAGAAAAATGTAGATAAAAAGAGAATTTTATCTGGCGATCTTAAGATAAACGTAGAACAAATAAAAAAATTCGATTTCATTTTGAAATCTACGTAGTTCTGAGTCACAGCTGAATTGTGATTGTTTATGTGTGTTTAGTTTATGTGAGGTAAATTTATTGATACATTCTGACTTGTAACGCAGAATAATTATACAGTAATTTCCGGATATAAGAACTTAGCAAAATGCTCAAAATTCAAACTCTTTATCCGGGAAAGTCTTTTATGAAAATCCCGGTTAAATGCAGTTTTGGGGCTTATACGAAAAACCCGTTTAATGAACCATTTTTGTCTTATATAAAAAATTCGCCCTAAGAAAAAACCGCTCTTATAGGAAACTGCGTACACACCCTACTCGTATTAATAAAAAAATTATGTTGTAATAACTTTTTAAAATAATATGTATTTATGTAAAAAAAAAGAAATGATAATTCAAATATATATAAATAAAAATAAATCATCACAACGCTGCCAACTTTATATTTTATTTTATGCGGGGATTTTTGTATGAGTTTTTTCAAATGGTTCACAAATTTGCAACGTTATAAGCGGGGCGATTTTTTAAGCGGGAAATACTTTAAACGGGAATATTCCTATGTATTGCTTATGGAGATTTATCTTCACCTAATTTTGTTAACTTATAAGAGGGGAAATCCATTAACCGGGGGGCTTATATCCAGAAATTACTGTATTCTTTCATTTGTTTTCAGT
Source organism: Coremacera marginata (assembly GCA_914767935.1). Taxonomy (NCBI): domain Eukaryota; kingdom Metazoa; phylum Arthropoda; class Insecta; order Diptera; family Sciomyzidae; genus Coremacera; species Coremacera marginata. The sequence goes on from OU612043.1 coordinate 250,649,785, forward strand.
GCCGTGAATTTACAGTTAAATATTAAATAAACTTATTTGTGCGTTAAAAGTTTCCTTTGTGTTGTTTTAAGTGAATACAATGGGCAATCTGAGTGCCATGAAAATATTGAACGTGGAATCACATGGAAATCGCGGAGCTGCTGGCGCATGCAAATGGGAAAAGGCTACCGCAATGATGCACGGCCACAACATACGTCCGCTCCACTGCCAAATGCAATGTGGTCAGCAGCTAAATATTCCTCCGGTCCGCGATGCCGACGTGATTGTTCAAGGCTGCAACTGAAACAGGCATATTTTTTTCTCTTCCAATGAAACTGCTCAAGGCGCTCCCTTGGTTCATAGTGGAATTTATGGATTTCAAAAAAACAAATCGTTATTTCATTTGCATTTGTATTTTCGGAGACATTATGTAATTTATGTAACAATTTTTGCTCCATTTATTAAATTTTATTTATCCATTTATTTATTTATTAAATTAACAAAAATGATATTGCAACGACTTGTCTCAACGTTTTTCACAAAATCATCACGGTATCGCTCCTACTACGAACTTATGACAGCCTAATACAGAACAGTATGATTCCACTCCAATCGAAGTCCTAAAACGAACTTGTAAATAAGTATGTTTATGAAAATATTTACATATTTGGGCTATTCACAGGTAAACTAACAAAGCGTATTTATAGCATTTGTTATTTTTGCAACTGTGAGCACCTCAGTATGTGTTTGCTGTACTCAATGATTTTGCAACCCTGTTATATATGCTGTAGATAGGGCAAACAAATACGAGACAAAAAACACGTCCAAGGGCTCCTTTTATTTACGCATGTTTGCGTATTTGCGTTTGCATGCAACACAACAGCAAAGAAAAATACGCTTACGTAAGTTGGCGTAAAAATAACAAATCGTAAATTAAACAGGCCCACGAACTTAAACTGTGAATAGCCCAATTGCGTCAGCTAATGATAAAATTTGATTAAAGAAATAATAAATTGTAAAAAAGTGTTCGCCAGGCACATTTAAAAGGATGCAAAGTGGTAAGCACTGTTTTATAATGAAAATAACTTATTTCTATTTTGCGAATATCAGCTACGTGTGTGCTCATCTAGCTATCTTTTAATGTTTTCATATCTTTGCTTGAACTGTCAAAAGGTTCAGCTGATTGTAGCAGCGTGTGTCAGCGAAATGCGTCGTTGGAGTTTTAGAGAAGCGAATCTTCTTCGCAGTTTCATAGATTAGATAATATGATGGATAATCTTGCCTGCAAATATTTTTGCAAACTAATATCCTTGCAGCTGCCGTCACCGACAATTTGAAACGAGTTCAGGCAATGTGAACTATCTTGTTAAATGAAAAGCTTTTATTTGCCTCTAACAAAGCTTTCCTTACATTTGCAAAAACACAAACCAGCAGTTGATCAGCATTTGAGTTCAGTTAAAGGAATTTTAATGTTACGTGCCTTCAAACGTTTTGTTTTTTACATTTATTTTAACTATAGCTAAGTCACAATCCGAGGTGACACTGCCGTCTTTAAAATGATCCATTGAGATTTGCTAAAGGCAAACAAATAAAAGAAAAACAAATAGCATTAACCCTGTTCTCACTCGCCTTAGAAAAGGCAGAGTAATGGCATTATTTTGACACTAGGTATCTGTCATGTGTTCTTACTACCCATGGTCAAGGTTAATTAATACAGGTTAAGTCACTTGAGAGAAGCTCGGTCGAACTGTCAGAATGGATGAAAGGAAATCAAGAAAAAAAAAACACGAATCTGTACAATTTTTAGCTAACAGCTACTTTGACAGTTCGAGCAAAGGCAGAAAAAGAGTGCTTTTCTCTCAAGTGACTTAACCTATATTAATGAACATTGACCATGGGCAATGTGCTCGAACTCGAACTGTCAAAGTAGCTGTTAGCTAAAAATTGTACAGATTCATGATACAATGATAAGGTAGGGCCGCTGCGCTGAGTGCTCTCACCCGTCAACGAAGAGTGGATAATGAGAAGCAACATATATGTCAAAACTGTGAAAATATTATAAAAAAGTGTAATAAAAACTATAAAATGTGAAAGAAGTCTTAAAATTGCAAAAAAAACCTGTAACAGTTTTAACCTAAAAACAACTGCGAAACGTGAGCATAAAGAAATTCGCGATGAACAGCTGATTTTGACATCAATGTGGCTTTATTCTGCTTTCTACTCCATTCCTCTCCGTGATGACCTTACCTTATAATTCTGCCATGTACAGATTCAGGTTTTTTTTTTCTTGATTTCCTTTTATCCATTCTGACAGTTCGACCGAGCTTCTCTCAAGTGACTTAACCTGTATTAATGAGCCTTGCCCATGGTATAATGATTTACAAGGTAGGAGTGACAGTTCTGTTGGCGATTTGGAGTTGTCAAAAACACATTGAAAAAGAGAAACCGAAGAAGCAGCAAAACAGATGAAAAGTTCAACTTTGTCAATGTTCAATAATATAGGTTAAGTCACTTGAGAGAAAAGCACTCTTTTTCTGCCTTTGCTCGAACTGTCAAAGTAGCCGTTAGCTAAAAATTGTACAGATTCGTGTTTTTTTTTTCTTGATTTCCTTTCATCCATTCTGACAGTTCGACAAAGCTTCTCTCAAGTGACTTAACATGTATTAATGAACCTTGAACTTTGTATTGATTTGAAAACTCTCGATCGCCGCTCGTGAGAAAAAAGGTAGTTGTCAAGGCTACCTTGTAAATTATTAGGTGTGTTTCCGTACTCACACTGTGTAACTTGTGGGACACTATTTTGTTTCCGTACTTTCTGTGCTTAAAATGGGAGAAGAAGAACAAGCATAAAACCGCTCTCTCGAGCACACAAAGTGCACAGAGAGTGCTAGAACTCAAGACTCCGAGTAAAGTAAGAACAAGCATCAAGAAGAACAAGCATCAACTTCACAAACAAATTCACGATAATTTTAATTGGCGCAATTTACGTTTGACATGTCTGCAGTCAAAATCAGCTGTTTTGTGCTTGAAACTTACTAGAAGCTGTTTCCGTACGTTTCCAACTATTCTCACATTTCATTTTTACTCTCTCAGTTTGAACTTACACAAATCTTACACAGTGTAGAGTACGGAAACACACCTATTGTATCATGTTACTACCGACTTATTTAAGACCGCCGTATCTTGACGTTCGAATATAATCAATCGATTTTGTTGTTAAATTTCGCAAAATTCATCACTTTGTAAGTTTAAAATAAAACAGCAACGACAAAAAAACAAAACAGCATTTATTTGAGCCAAAACACAAGAACAAACAAAGAAGAAAACGACAAACAATGAAACTTCAAAGTAACAAACGTCAAAATGAGTCGCAAAATTTTTAAAATTTTTAAAAATGCTGCCTCATGTAACTCGTCACCTTCAAACTTCCTGTAAATCTGTAAATTCAGGTCAGAATATGAAAATTCTGCATTTTGTGGGGCTAAACTAATTTTAAATAAATAGCAAACTGCATTAATAATGATTGAAAGGAAAATGACTATTAACTGTAAATACACTCTTAGAAAAAATTGTTATCTTAACAAAACACTTCAAATCATATTGGTTAAAATAGCATTAGCAATAGGCAACTGTTGATTTCTTATTAGAAATAACAATCGAAATTGTTGCTTTTTCGAAACATAATTTTGATGGTTAAAACAACAAGTTGTCACTTATAAATGCCAAAAAGTAAAAACTAATATGTCAAAATATGACAAAAATTAATATATGTCAAAATCTAAGTGTCAAAAATGTTAAAAAAAACAACTGTCTAAAAATCAAATTATCTGCAAAATAATAAATTAACTGTAAAAATAAAAATTAACCATCAAAAAATCTCCATTTCTGGATTTGATATCTTCGTTGTAATATGAAACAAAAGAATAAACCGTTTTAGAAAGCAGGAAATAATAGTTTGCACAAATATAAATAAAACATTAACAAATTCAGCATTCGCAAAACATACTGAAGTGCGGATTTTTCAACATACTCTTTAAATTTATTCAGCAGACCGGGAAAGGATTTTCTAGATTACTTTTTTATAGATTTCGTCTTGTTCTTCATTCTATTTTGCATTTCCTTCCGTCCGAATATTCATTATTAAATCATTTAAGGTTTCAGTATAGTTTTCTATTAAATCCTATTGAATCCTATTAAAAGCAATTTTATGATTAGATTTACGCCAATTTTATGATATGCTCTCGTTATTTCATTGTTTTAAATAATGATTACCAAAGCCACATTGCCGTAACTTTTCTTTACCTTTTAATTAGAGAAAACTTACATTTGGTTTGGTATGGCCTTGTAATTGGTGCAATTTTGACGACTGGTTAATATTTTCTAACCAGCAACTCTTTCACATGCAAGTATATACTCATCAAATTTATTGAGTCCATGAAAAGATCTTAAATGTCTTTCTTATATTTTCGCAATTTAAGAGTGCTTGTTAAATTTTTGGCACTTCTGCATCTAGGTTACTGAAATCTTGAACTAAAATTAATTTCTTTAACACAATAATTATATTTACCTTTATTTTCGTTATCTTCTTGCATGCTCAAGAAATTAATATATTGAGTGGCACTCAATTGAATTTTTGAAATTCAATTATTTAAAATCAAATTGTCGATTGTAACAATAAAAAATCGACGACAAATTTAAAAATCGTGTTCTAAAAATTGTTAATTTTTGGAACAGAACATTAAAACTCAAAAGCAATATAAAATATTAGCAAGGCAATTGTTAAATTTCAACAATAATTTTATGAAAGTGTAGGAATTAGAATAGCCGTGAGTAGAGATGTTTAAAATTATTTCATCATGCCTATGTTTCTGCTAATAGTTTCTTGCATCCAACACGTAATTTTTCTTTTTCCCAAAGATTGGGTTGTTTTTTTACTTTTTTCATATTCTACTTTGTACATTAGGTTTGACAAGATATGATCACCAAGAGAACTGTAACTACTACTTTGTGTCTTGGATCATGCTACGGCAGATATGTCAACGAATTTGTCATTACTGCTCCTTTTAATATGATATCTGATGTTTTCATTCGCAAAACACCTGACTTTGACAATTTTATTCTACCATGCGTCCATGATATAATAATTTCGTATTGATTTTGACAAGTGATGGTGGACGCTCCTGAGAAAATAGGTGGTTGTCAAGTATACCTTGTAGATTATTATATCATGCCATACGACAACCTCGCATTAACATTTTTAACTAAATTTTTCCTTCTATTGTGACTTTCCTACACTACACTTTCGCTACTTGACGCTATGGTATTTATAGCGCAACTGGCACTGACATTTGCATTAATTTTTGACATTCTGTTTTATACCAGGCATGTGGGGTAGTGTGTTGCTGAAAGCAAAAAAAATTCCAACGGTACGAATCGCGTTTGTAAAGACAGAGCACACATTTTGCAACAAAGTCCAAACTTGGGTCGGCTCCATAATTATTGCAATTCTAAACAATTCGCTTCAAATTCTAAATCCGCCAAGTAAACCCTGTATTCGGCTGTGGAATTATTTAATTCGAAAAGCAAATTGAAGTTGAAATACATTTTATTTTGTGCTTACTACATAACGATATTGCAACGTTAAAAATTATTTATTTTATATGTTTTTACTGCAAACCGTATGATTGATTGCATTCGGAACCGATAGCATATTGGTATCGCAAGTCTTCAATTACGCCAAACCGCGATCTATAGCAAAAACTCCGAAAAAGAAAAATTAGCTTGCTGACCAAGACACTTCGAGGACACCATCAATTGCTTGGTCGTGCATTTGCATCAGAATCAACGAAAGAAAACTCAGGGATAAGATCCAGATTGCCAATTAAAGTAATTCACATACAGCTTTATAAATTACGGGAAATAAGTCAATAGCTACAAGCAACAATCAGCCAAAATGAATATTGACGACTACGAATCACTTCCAACAACAAGCATCACCATCAACATGACGGCTGGAGCAATAGCAGGTGTCCTGGAACACTGTATTATGTACCCATTGGACTCAGTTAAGGTGAGGCATTTAAGTCAAAAGACAGAAAAAAATGGCAATTCGGAATTTTCTAACCTCACATCTGAGTATAATCATTGCGTTAAGTTCAATTGTGATGTAATTTTTTTTATTTTACTTCATTCCTCCTCTGTCCTGCCCAATGCTTGACTTGTTCGTGCTACTTGTCATGCTTTAATGGTATAAACCTGCACCTTACGTTACTCGTGGATGTCCAAACAAACGGACTAACTTAATAATTCGTAACGAATGTTGATAGAATATCGCAACGCTATCCCAATAGTTTCATTTCATCGGCTTTTCATGCAATCAATCTGTGAATATATTTGTTGAAGAAGCTTAATTTTTTATGATTGTACTTTAGAAGAATTTTTTGATCAATCTATTAGCTCACATGTGCGTTAATTTAGCACACGAATATTTCTGTGTCAAAATTATTAATCAAGAAACAGGTTATCATTTAAATATCTTTGAAAATGTTATTTTATGCTAAAATCGCAAATTGAAGCTAAATTGTTTTCGAAAAGCACACACCAAACAATGCTGTCCATCTTTATAGTAATCATTTGTTTTCTTTTTCTAAAGTATTGTTCTTGCTTGATTGAATAGTTTACACATAAGTAATTGTCTCAAACCACTGAAGAAAGCAGTTTTAAAAATATTCCAAGAATGAAGGTATAGCTTATAAGTACATACATAGTTTTCAGTGAAAATCACTAGTCAAGATTTTCTTTAATTGCTTATTTTTTAGCCAAAGAGGATTTAATGGAAAACAACTCTCTAAATATAGAATCATTTTTTGTGGTTTTGTACTGTAAATCGATAGCCATATATATCAGGCAGGTTCACTCGTTGTTGAGACGATTTAATCTAGATCTGACCATAATGCAATAACTGCCAGAAGATAAAAAATGGCACAAAAGTATAGGCTTAAATGCAACGGATTTTATTGCAAATTTACTTTGTTTATAAATTATACAATTACCATTGTATTTAAATAAATAAGCTATAAAACCATGTTTTTTCACCATTGGCCTTCTATATTTCAACAAGGCTTTTTTCAAATTTCACTTTTGCAACCACTAAATACTTTATTACACTACAAAATTTACTATTTTTTATTTTTAATGTTTCAATTGTTATCTGTTATTATTTTGCTAAGAATTCCAGCTCTTATAATAGTAACGTCAAATTAATTAATTAACTTAACGTCAATTAATATATTTTTATTAGACTTGCAACAAATTTCTGTTTTTGTCGAGAGCACCAATACCGCTTGTCTTTAATAATTGAGTGCAAATATTGGCACTGCTGGTAGGCTAAATAGTTGTATTAAATTTAATTATAAGTTTTTTAGAACAATTCGAATGCCAACAGTGTCATATAGAGACCAATATTTTAAGTTAGCTTTACTTAAAGAGTTTATTTAGAAAAGTGATAAATGTATATTCATCGTAAAATAAACCGATTTAAATTCGGAGCTAATTTGCGAAAGCAGGATCAAGCTTAATTTTAGCAGCATCTGGAAAAATGTAATTGAAGATTGTTAAGTTCCGACCACTAAGAAAAGATTTCGTCAATTTGGCAAAATACGCAAAGAGACCTTTCAACATGGTACGACATTTTCAGTTTCAACAAAAACACCTCAGTCCGCCAACAATATTATAATTTTCTGCATAAAAGCATTAGTTTTGAGTTGTCAACATATCACCCAGACTTTAAGATCAACCCTTAGCAAACACACTTTATCATAATAACATAACTGGCCCACTTGGACGTTTAAGACCCTATCCACGAAAATGGCACGGAAAAGCTACTCATTGTTGAAACTTGCAAAAAAGATAGTCTTTAAAGGTTGTTTTAATATATTTTGAAGCTTATTTCAGCAAATTAAATAGTTAATGTGAAAATAATAAAAAAAACGAAATAGCCATTTCAGCTCTTGAAAGGAATTTGATAGAGCTTTGTATGATCAAATGATCGAGAACTGGACCTACATGTTTTATGCCGACTCCGAATAGCTTATGTTCTCAAGAAGCTTTTCATTGCAGTTTACATGGGCGTGAAATGGTTTTTCTCATTATCTTCTTTGGTAGTAAAGCGATTTGGCTGAAATCCTGTTCATAGTTCCTTTTTTATAGTACTTGTTCGATGTATAAAAAATAGACGTGGTCGGACCACGTCACCTTTGATACAAAGTGAGAGGTTTTTCTCATATTTTCGTGGTAGCTGCGGTAAAATAAAGATCAATCAAATGCAACTAATTTTTTTTATTGCTTTTTTATATATGAGTATTTTCTGTGGACTAGAATTCAGATATTTAGATTTTCGTACCACTGTGCAACGCCGTAAATTATATGCCATCAAATATGAGCTAAACAGTATTTTGAATTATTAAAAAAAAATATTTACACATTTCGATATATTGTACTGACCTTTTCACACATCATGATAATTTAATTGAATGAAAATAAAATGAACAGAAAATATCACAAGTAATCACAACTGGCACACTGAGCTCTATGGCGACCCCGGTCCGGTTGCACTGGCGCTTGATGATGATATGTACACAAGAGAACAGTTAATGCATTAAAGTAATAAGAGATGACGCTACAAGTACTCTTTTAACGATATAAACTGGTTCAAATAAAAGTTACATTGTTTGGGATTGTCTAATACTCCAGTGTGCCAGCTAAAGATTAACAAAATCCTTTCTACTTCAATGTGTTCAAAAAGAAAATAATAAAAATGAACAGCGAATCCAAGTATGCAATAACATACTTTTGTTATGTTTTAACAGATTTTGTAGATGGTTTACAATCTAAAATGTATTTATGGGGCAGTCGCTTTCAGAATGAACAAAAAAACTCTTTAGTTTTTTTTTTTTTTTAAAGAATCATTTATAGTTATTGAAAATCTTATTTTGTTCATTATACATTGAATGAAGAATATAAAAAAAAAAAACATTTTTGTAATCACTTCTGGTACTTCCTGGCGGCAGTGGAGCTGGTCTTTAAAGAGTCATTTGAACTGATACAGCACTTTGTGGACAAACTGTACTCTTGGCTTTTTACTAAAAAAGATTTACTCTAAAAAAAATGTTTTTTTTTATCTATAATTAAAGTTTAAGATAAATTTATAAAATGATACGGGAGAAGCTTGCAGGTTATCACTGTTTGCAGGTTGCCACCGCTGCTGTATTTTGACATTCTAGCAGTGTCGTAACCCAAACTCCGACTGACATCGACATCAAAAGAGTAGTTGCCACTTTCAATCTATTTTTGTAGCAGACAGACGCATTTATACAGTGTTTGCCTGAAATGGTGTAAAATATTAGTTCTTAAAAATGGAAAAATTATAGTTATGTACTTGTAATTTGCTCATTAATAGAACATTTTCACGATAGTTCAAGGTAATTATTTGCGATGTGTTGCTTTTTCAATAAATTTATATAATCCAAACAGAAATCAAAAGATATGAATTGGCAATTTGTTATTATATTAATTCAAAATGGCGTCAAAATACAGGTTGGCACCTTTATTGACTTGCAGGTTGCTACCTAACTTTTTTGCTTTTGTTTTGTATAACGTGTATTTATCTTTACATGTTAACAGATGTCATTGAGTCAAAAGTGAAGTTATTTTATTTAAGTGATATTTTCGTTGATTTTTTTTTTAAGTGCTCGTTACATTTTTAGTATGATAACGCACAGACCAAGAAAAACCGACCGCGAGGAAGAAATAAATCGAGGAATAAAGTGCTCAAGGAAGACAGCTGCAAAATTCATTTGAAATTCAATAAATATTTTCAGCAAGTTCTACATCTACATATTCAGCAATTTCTCAAGGGGTGGCAACCTGTAAGCCAAAATCTTAAAGTGCTGATTTTAGATACTTTTGAAAATTTGCCGTACAATTTTTATTTTTTGAGAATTTAAATGATATCTACCTTAAGATTGTGGCTTTTTACTTCCTCTTACCAACGTATGCAGTAAATCAACAATACGTTGATTTTATGAGCTATTATAAAAAAATCCATGGGGGGGCAACCTGCAAGTCTCTCTCCCTACAGAATGGCAAAAAGTCTAGAAAACAGAATACTATTTTAATTTTGACTTTTTTACGGGGTAAAGTAAATTATACAACACGCCTCTAACTCCTCCAGAACGAACCGTTTATATTCTTCATTTAATGTATTATAATGTGCAAAAGAAAGTTTCTCAATAAATTAAATACATTTTTCACAAAAAAATTCTAAACAATAGATTGTCCCCCATTTTGAAAGTGACTGCCCCCCTTAAATCATCGTAGGACAATGGAAGTATGCATCTAAACCAAGGAGCAAATAAGTTCACTTTAAAAGTTGCAATGATTGTATCAAACGGTTAATAGTTGTTAATTTTAGCCATGGCAAAATTGGAATACTATTAAAATGAATACAAATTTAAATTTATTTCTATAGTAATTAATAGTAAAATGTTCGCTACTTTAAGGCAAATAACAAATTCATTTGATAAAGTGATTCTTTCTAACCTTATAAATGGCTTTTGGGGTTTAATAACTCTATCGCTGATAAAATGTTAAATAGATACATAGGCACATCTAGAAGCAACAGTGTCAAAATTCATTAATGGCATGTGTTGTATAATTGTTATATAACTAAAAGACAACTGTTGGAAAAAGTGTCTCAGTATAGGTTTTATACACCGGAACACTCGAGCTATAATTTACTAAATAATAGAACTGAATCATCTTGCAATATATAACTAAAACTAGTATCGATGTACTTCAGAATGTTTGACTATTTTAAATGAAAGCGCAGTGTTGATGAATTCCGTGCTGTGGATTTATAATATTTTATATTGTGTGACATATCTAAACGTGCTGCAAGTAGACATTCCAAACGTTCTACTAAAAAACACGAGCGAACTCTTTTCAAAAAGTTATACTTCCATAATACTTATATATATAGAGATAATTTCGACACTTCCCCTCTAGCTCTTTTCCAATATCTGCACGAAGTATTTGTGTTTAAAAAATCTTATAAAAAATAAAGAATATCTTAATTGTTTTACTTGCACTTGATAGACTTAGATTCAGATATGGGCACCACTTAAGTGTGTTCTACACTATGACTTGTTATGAAAGCAATACATTTGCATATAATTATCTCGGTTTATCGAATAAATTAAAACCAAGCTTCGACTCAGCGCGAAAGTAAATTTTTATTAGATAAGCTATATACATGTATATAAATACAAGCACATATATCAGATAAAGCACTGAACAAAACAGTTCAATTTCAGTTTTTTTTTTTTAAGAAAATTTGTCACTGTTTTGTCTAATAACTAGCAATTGGCAGTCAAAATAAACTGTATTCATTTTTGTTTTATAAAGTAAAATAATTGAATTAAATGTCTCATAAAAACCTTGCCTTATTAAAATATCGCTGTTGGCACCTGTATTTTTAAGATAAACATTTTTTTTTTTTTTGTTGATAGTGGGTACCATGAGCGATAGCATGTAAGAATTGCTACGTTTGCAAAATGACAGCTTTTAGGGTAATCTTGATTTAAAAAAAAAAAAAATAATTATTCTTGATAAGAATTTTCAGCATATCATTGTGTGGAGTTATATTTATTTAGCACTACAAACGATGTATTTTTTTTTAGTAGACTTATTGAAACATTAAAAATAGTTTTTAATGTTACGCAAAATACTAACAGAGATGAGCCTATTATTTTAGTTAAGAATTTTTTAATTATTACTCAGGTCGCTTTATAAAATAATAATACAAAAAATCATGAGTAGTAACCCGTCTGTCTTTCGGTTTGTGTTTATAGCTTGAATTATAGTTGTAATTTGCTATTTTAATTTACTATTTATATAATTAAACTGTCAAACACGCAAGCTATCAAATTTCAGTTTGCATAGTAAACGAAGTTAAGAGGTTTTTATTTTCTCTTTGTTAAGTTAACATATATATGTAAACCTTTAAAAAAAATAATAAATGCTCTAAATAAACTGATTTATCAATTTTACATACAATTTTACATGTACTGAAGAAAAATAAAAAATAAATTTAAAAGTAAATTTTTCCGGGCTTTTGTAAATACTAAGAGAAATTCTAATGGCCTACCTATCTCGATGCACATCCTAGTTGGCTTCTCTAATGATACTTAAACGATATTTAACTTTCTTGTAGACTTCTTCAAATCGGTATACTCCAATCATAATATTAGCGTATCCAATTCCTTAACTCCTGACGCTATTTAAGATTTGGAGAGCATTAGCATTAATATCCTTGATGTTGAGCTAGCCCTTATTAATATCGATCTATTTATTAGTCCGGCCCTAAGCAAGATGTTCGTAACTATTGACCCATTTGTAAAATTTCGTCTATATCTAAGTTTTTCGAAAAAATTGTTGACGATAAAATCTATCTCTGTTTTTCTATCCCTGGACTGGCAGATCCACCACTACTAATCTTCTAATGTTTTGAAACTATATCGCTCGAACAGCTTGGCAGTGCATGGAACGTAGATAAGCGACTAGCACATGGCAAAATCAATGGTGATTATGCAAAACATAATTAAACATAGGACTTGGTCAAGCTTGGTCAAACAAATAACAGAAATATCTTTATTTGTTATAAAACTATTTTATTTTTACAAACTTATTGCTTTTCTCAGTTTCCAGCAGCGAGTGAGAGCGTACTGCCGCGAATGTCAACACGAAGTTGACAACTCATGCTATGAGAAAGATGTGAGAAAACAAGAATTGTCAAAATGTAAACGAAGTTAAATAGTTGAAATTGTCTTGTTTATTTAATTAAAGATTGCAAAAAATTGTTCTTTTTCGTGTTTTTATCGATATTTAAGCAATACAAAAGTGCTTCAAGGCAAACAACATGGGAAATTAAATAAATAAAATATTAACTACAAGCAGGCAGCGCCATTGACAATACCGGCAGTAACGAAGAAGAGAGCACAATCAACGCTGCATCTACCTGTATTCTTCTACCATGCAGCGAGTTATTGAACATCAAGTGTTAAAAACATGAAGCATGAATAAATATCAAAACGAAACAGAAATTCTGTGTTTTTCTATGTATTCAGAGATGATTTTCTGTTTTTGTGCATAACCAGATACACGCAATTCCCATTAAACAGATTTCTATTACCTTGTTTATCCGACGCTTCAAGTGGATTTGATCACAATCGCTTTGAGTCAGAACGATTTTATGCCGTGTGTTTTAAGCAAGCGGTTTCACTGAAAACGGTAATCGAAGCGTTTTGAAAATTTGATTTTGTTTTCTTAAATAACAATGGATAACAAAAATAATTTCAAATTATTTCTTTCTTTATTAATCAATTCTGTTAAAACAAGAAGAATTTTGCATATAAAACAGCTATAAACTGTTTAACCAAAGCCAAAGCATATGATTTCCCAAACGTTTTAAAAGAACTGCCTGTTTATGAGCTATTTTAAACCGTAATGAAAAATAAGAACCGAATTGAAATGCGGTTTTATTCAATCGGCTGGAAATTTTCGAAACGGTTTGAAATCAAAACGATTTGAGGCGAACCTATTTTAAGGCGTCGGATAAACAAGGTATATGTGACACTTGTTAAGCCATGCAGTGCTAAGCTATGCGAGGCTAATTGGACCATGAGTCATACTTATACAATCGTCTTCAATTGGTAAAGTAAATAAATTGTTGTTCTGTCCTATTAAAGTGCCATCTGGCGTTCCTTGAGGGTATTCATCTTGGTTCATTGCTATTTCTGTTATTATTATCTTCCTCTGGTTATTAAATATTCTGTTTCTTGTTTGCAGATTTGCGGTCAGTTCTGCAGTTGACAGTTGATAGTTATTTGTTGCAGGCCGACTTGGAAGCGGTTGCTTCCTTGTTCATCGAATAATATTTGTCTTAACCTATCTAAATGTCAGTTTTTTTTTTTGTATAGTTCTCACTCACCACTATTTTTTACTTATAACAGTAACAATTTGAACCTTGAAAGTGTTGCTATCAAAAAAGATCTGGGTATTATTTTTGTGCGCCGTCTGAATTTTTAAGATCACTTCGACTACGTCATTCCTAAAGCATATTCTATGCTTGAATTCTTAAAGAGAAATTTTAAAGATTTTCGAGATTCATTCACGCTCAAATATCTAGTTGTTAGGTTAGTCAAGCCCCATTTAGAATACTGTTGTATTATCTGGAATTAGATTAGAAAGAGTCAAGAAACTATTTACTAAATTATTGTTTCTCAGGTTAAATTAACTAACAATTTACCATCCGACAGCTCAAAATTTGCCTTGTTTAGCTTGAACTCCCTTGTATGTCGCCGTATGATATTTTCTATTGTGTTTGTGAGAGATGTCATTCAAACCATATACTTGCTCTAATTATTTCTTATTCTCCTCTTAGAAATTTACTTCTGCGTTTTCACTTCCGTTGTAATACTATACGGAGCAACTTTGCTCAGCAAGAACCTTTAGCGCATTGTTTATGCTTAACTTGTTTATTGTTAGATAAAGTTGATATATTTTGTAATTGTTTCAAGTATTGTATTAGGAACTAGCTTAACCCGCCGCTTCGCTGGGTTTTCAAAAAGTTTTCATTCAAAAATTGATAGTGGGTAGGCTTGATTTTTCGCTACCAAAACGATTTTTTATTGTTTAAGTAATACTACAAATTATTAACCTTAAGATTGTTATATCATCTGATAGGAAATCGAAAACCTAAATTTTGGATTTAATTTTTTTTACAACAAAAACAACTTTTATCCAATTTTTTGGCTTAAACTAAAAATTTTTGAACATTTTTTAAAAAAATTTTTAAAAATATTAATACTTTGGCTTAGTAAAAATTTCAACTTAAGTTTGAAGGATATTTTAACAAACAACATTTTTGAAAAAAAATTATTGAAATCCATTGCAAACTGACTGAAATATTTGCCTTCAAAGCTAAAAGTGTGAATTTCAAGTCGTTTTTCTCTCATTCTCAGCTTATAATTAATACTAAAAAGATCTGGTACTAAAATTTTTCACAGTTTTCAAACTATTTACATACATGATTTTGGTATCAAATTGAAGGAAATTTAAAAGCGTTTATTGATTTTGTTCTCGTTTAACCGAAGTGCAATTTAATCCATTAGGGCCGAAAGAAAACCATAAAAAACAGACATTTTTATACTTGAAGCAACATTTTGGTGAAAACTATGTATGCCATTGAGCAGAAATAAGTTATTATTGCATGCTAATTTTACTTTTTTTAAAAAACTGGCACTAAAACTTTTGAAATATTATGCAGTATTTAATGAAAATTCGAGACGCATATGTTTCCATATAGTAACATTGGTTGTTAATGGGTTAAAATAAAGTATCCTATTGCACTCTCTGCTGACCTATAAATATGTGTACAAAATTTTATAAAAATCTGAGTTGTCGTTTAAACGTGATGAGTGAACATAAAAAGTGGCTACAGATTTATTAATAGTAAGATAATCTTCTCTTGGTATTAAACCAAGCTTAGGTATTTGAACGTTTTTAGCTCAAACATTTTTTAGGCTTATTCTGTATTATTTTTGTCTTATCTGTATTATTTGTATTGTTATTATTATATATAGTTTTATAACTTTTTAAATATATTCTGTTGGTCCAACTTTTCAGAATACGTATTGGTTTCCAATTCAACTTCTTTATTTTATGTAAATCTTTTTCCCGTGAGCAATCTTTTGAGATTTAGAGAATAATATAATAGTCGCTAGGGGCCATATCTGTAGAATACTCGAACGATGGCTGAGGAAGCAACTCAAAGCGTAATTCATTGAGTTTGCCATTGTTTTTTCAATGACTTGTTAGAAGGTACATTGTCTTGAATGAGAGAACTTTTTTGTTTTTTAATCCAATTGTTTTGAAACGGTCCAGTGAGAATCTCTAAGAACACTGGCCAAAACCTTTCTGGCCGATTTTTGTGTCTTTGAACGCTTCGAAGCCCTTTCACTTCGCCCAACACATTGCTTTGCTTGTTGTGCCGGTTCCGATGTATAATGCTGAAACCATGTTTCATCACAGGCCGCTTATTGATGCACAGAATCTTTCGGATTGCGTTTAAATATGGAAAGCATTGCTCAGAATCACGAACTCGTCTTTTTTGATCGATTAAGCACGCGGCATCCATCTTAATGGCCAAATGATCATGCAAAGTTAAAACGACCGAGCCAGTTCATACCTTTGTAGCCTCCACTATCTCGCGCACTTTCACTTTCGAATCTACCAACTAATACGGTATCATGGATATCATGGATTTTGTTGAACGGTGTTCATCAAAAATGTTTGTACGACCACGTTTGAATTCAGCAAACCAATGCAAACTGCGTGAAATGAGCTCATATTTTGGCACTCATCATTTTAAAGATGTCAAATCTTAAAAAAATATCGATTTGATCCTAGCGATGCCATCTATTGTCAGACCAAAGACTTGAAACGGCCTAGTAATAAAACAGTTCATGAAATGACCTTCTGTTAATTAATTATATTTCTGTTAATTAACATCAACACGAACTCTATATAATAAACATTAGTTTACAAAACAACAAAAGTAATATTCGGGGTTTGTTGTACAAACCAAGTGCTCTTGGAATCAGAAATGAAACCGACAAATATTATGCTAGGTGTCATCGAGTATTATCGGTTTTTGTGGCACTTAAAAGAGGCACCTTAACCAATTCAAACATACAACCGCAAAATCAGAATCCATGACACCTAACCGAATTATTTGTCAGTTTCAATTATAATTCCAAGAGCACTGGTTTTCTAAAACAAGCCTGATTATGGAAAATTTTGACTACCCAGAGAAGAGCATGATTTAATTTTAGTTTTTGCGACATAAATGTGGCTCTTCTAAATCTTTACACTCACTCCTTCCATAAACATTTCAGCACATTTTGACATTCTCAGGCCTCAAACTTGGGTTTAAATATGTCAGCAAAAACTACCTTAATGAAAAGATAGTTTAACGCTCAAAACTTTATGATCAATTTTAATTCATGTGACGAATAAGCATCAACTTGTTATCTCATAACTTAATTGCTATTTTTGTATACTAAAATATGTTATTTTTTTATTTTATAAACATTAGACACGAATGCAAAGCTTATCACCAGCAACTTCAGGTTATAACATCACGGCCACGTTTAAAAATATGATAAAAAAGGAAGGACTTATGAGGTACATAGTTTGTATTCAAAGCAGATGCAGTTTATTTATTTTAATGAAATATAAAAATTTATTTGCTAATTGTAGACCAGTTCGGGGAGTGACTGCAGTAGTTATTGGTGCTGGTCCCGCTCATGCCCTCTATTTTGGATTTTATGAAATTACAAAAGAACTTTTAACAAAATTCACCACGCACAACCACATAAACTATAGTAAGTTTATTGAATGTTTGGTAAACATAAAACAATCAATTTAAAAAGTACATCATTGTAGTGGTGTCAGGTGTTGTTGCAACTCTAATCCATGATGCTGTATCGAACCCAACGGAAGTTATTAAACAACGCATGCAAATGTACAACTCTCCATACAGATCGGTAGTTGCTTGTATGAAAGGCGTATACCAGAACGAAGGCATGAAAGCCTTTTATCGTTCATATTCCACACAATTGGTGATGAACATACCTAATCAAACAATACATTTTGCTACTTACGAGTTTTTCCAGAACATGGTAAGTAACTGGCTTTTGTGCCTCCACTCTGTTATGTCAACAAAAGGATTTTATGTCAAATACAATTTAAAACAACAATATTTTTCTTTGTTAACAGTTGAATCACGAGCGAAAATATAACCCTCCAGTCCATGTTTTGGCTGGAGGTGCGGCTGGAGCTTTTGCAGCAGCGTTAACAACACCATTGGATGTTGTTAAAACCTTATTAAATACTCAAGAAACTGGATTTACTAGAGGCATGGCTGAGGCCATTAAACAAGCAAGTCTTAATGCTATAATTTTTTCCAACTGTGTAAACATAAAAATAGACATTGGCTGTTGCATTCCATAGGAATCGTATTCTATTATTTGTTTGCCAAAAATATTTTCATTTTGCATTTGCTGGGGGACTTAACTTACGTGTGTACCTAAGAGCCCCCAATATTCTCAGTCTTTTCACGGAATATTAAGTTACTCGCAAAAATACCATATCATCTATGTATATAAAGCAAAGTTGAGAAAAGCGTTTGTTTCCCTCTGTTGCCCGTAATTTTCAACCAATTTAGTTGATTTTTAATGTAGATAATTATGATGCAAAGGTTATAGGCTAAAAAAATAGAGTTGCCATCTAATTTTTTTTTTATTTTTGCGAATTCGGTGGGCGAACACTAGGTAGAAATGGGTCACTGAATCCGAATCCGTTGTCAGTATTTAAAAAATTTTCATTTTTTTGCCATAAGATTGCCACCTAAATTTTTAAATTTTAACGAATTCAAAATTAAGTATTTTTCCATAGGGCTGCCATCTAAATTTTTTTTATTTTTACGAATTCGGTGCTGGGGCAAACACTACCTAAAAATGGGCCAACGAATCCGAATCCGTTGGCAGAATTTCAAAAGTTATGTAATTTTTTAACCATAGGGCTGCCACCTAAATTTTTACGAATTCGGTGCTGGGCGAACATAAGCAAAATATAGGTCGCTGAACCCGAATCCGTCGTCAGAATTTAAAAGTAACTTAATTTTTTTCCATAGAGTTGGCATCTTAAATTGTTTTCTTTTTAGGAATTCGATGCTAGCGCGAACTGTAGGTAAAAATGGGTTACTGAATCCGAATCCGTTATCAGAATTTCAAAACAATGTAAATTTCTTACCATAGGCTTTCCATAGGTTACCTACACTTTTTAATTTTTACTAATTTGGTGCTGACGAAGACTAGGTAAAAATTAGCCGCTGAATCGGAAACCGTTCTTTGAGTTTAAAAATTACGAAGTTCTCTTACCATAGGGATGCCAACACTAGGTGCGAACACTAGGTAAAAATGGGGCACTAAAACCGCATCCACTCTCAAAATTTAACATTCTGTATTTTTCATTTTCATAGCATTGCCACCTATTTTTTTTTTAAAGGAATTTGCTGATGAAAGACAAAACACCAAAATTATCTGAAATTTTTAGAAAAGCACTACAGCTTCAGTTCGTATTGACAGGCTCAAACCAGCTTTTCTGAATACAGAAATTTCACAGACGCTTTTAACTACACATACATAAAAAAAAAACGAAATGGCCATTTCAGCCCTTGAAAGGAATTTGACCGAGCTTCCTATGATCAATTGTGTTGTGTGTTGTGAAATGTTTGAACACAAATGATCGAGAACTGGACCTACATGTTTTATGCCGACTCCGAACGGCTTATTTTCCCAAGAAGCTTTTTATGGCAGTTTTTACTCTCTAAGGTTTGCCATTGTCTGCAGAGAGGTGACGGCCGAACAGAAAAATTAATTCAATTGAAAAAAACTTTCTGTGTCAGATGAGGGATTCGAACCTGGGTTCTCTGGCGTATGAGCCACACCCTCTACCCACTACGCCACGGCCGCCATGAAGAGGCTATACACTACACACACATACCTTACAGTAAATGGCACTAGTACAGAACTACCTATTTCACTAGTCTTTGGGTAACCAGAACTAGCCTCACTTCAATTTACTTTTTCGTTTTAACCTTCATCTGGCAAGGCGTTTGGGAATCCCGCAACTGGACTCGTGGGGTACGTATGAACTAGACATCTGCACGAATACATCCGAACGCCTCTCCAAAACATTTGCTTGAAACACGTATACTTACACTCTATCATTTTCAACAACCAACTAAGAGTGAGTACACTACAAAACAAAAGTAAAACTTTCAAGTACTGTACTCAAAACCGAAATGTTTTCGATATGAAATTTCCTCGCGTACTTGTGCTCGTATACCAAATACATGTGTATAAGTTAGATTAAATAAAAGAATGTAAAAATAATTCATACAAACCTTAAAAAGAATAAAATTAAATTTTTTAAACTTCAATGCTTTGAAATGAAATAGAATAAAATAAACTAAAAATATAGTAGACTTTTTAGACATGATCTTCATATCTATTTCGAGCGGTACAGTAAAATCGACTTTGTGTACTTGCTATACTCGTATTTTGAAAAGACAATAGTCTTTTAAAAAAATAGCTATGAAACTTACCCAAAGTTGTGTACACACTGTGTTAAGATCCAACCGGATGTTGTACACTACTCGCTTCAGCCTGTGTTTGATTATAAAGTGCTGTGCACAAGTTTGAAAGATACAATAAAATGTGGTATAGTACGAAAGTGTGCACTTTGCTGCAGGCAAAACAAATGTATTCATGTAGGTGTCTAGTACGAATCCCAGTGATAAAAATCTTTGCAAAATTAAAATATTGATTATTTTGTCTCAAAAAAATTCAGAGATCCTCTTTAGATACCACTTTAATCTGTAGAATAGTCCGAGTTGAAAAAAATAAAGATCAGCATTTATTAAAAATTTCGGAAAACTGGAATATTTAGAAAAATGTTTTTTAACTAGTTTTACTTGTTTTACGTTACGAGTTTCGATTTCGAAGATTGAGATATCGAAAATTGACGAGAAAAAGCGTGGGTATGTACGTACCCCACGAGGCCAGGTGAAGTTTAATAATGGTAGGTAATTAATAGAAGGTAATTAATAGGCAGGAGTCAATTGCTACCTTTTACATTACCATTCCCTAGCCACTTCACTAGTGCTATAGGGCTAGCTTATTCGCTAGTCAGAAAGATAAAGAAGCAACAAAAAAAAGCGGAGGCATTATGAAAGCCATGTTCAGTTAATAAATTTATACTTTTTTCTTTAGAACTTTTTTATTCATGTTGTTCAATGAAATTAAAGCGCGTTATATATCATATTTTCTCGAAAAAACTACTTCGAACTATATAAGTCATTGTTACAAAATCAAGACGTCAGAAACACAAACAATAATGCTTGATATTCACTATGTCAATTTCAATGGTTATTTTTTTATGTTTGACAATGGAGAAAAATTAAAAACAAGTAAATTATCGAATTGAGCTATACAAAAATATAAAATAATTTTATTTAGGTAGTATTTTAATTGATTTAGTTGTATGTCGTCATAAAACTAATATAGTGAAAACCAGGCTTAAGCATTACAAGCTTGAAGTTGATTGAACTGACTCTTTTATGCATTACCTTGGGTAAAAAAAGGAGCTAGTTCGTATAGAACTAGTAAAGTAACTAACAAGAAAGGAGCAAATGGTTATTCTTTATACTGGCGGGTAACTATATAAATGTAAGCGTGTTAAAAAAGTACCTAGTAAAGCGGGTGGGGTTTTGCTAGTGGAAACTATTTTTTAAGTTGATTTAGAATTGGCAACTCTGAAAATATTTTTAATGAAACTTTTGGAAATAATATAAAAAAAGTATTTTTTCACCGATTACAACATACATACTTAAATTTGTTTAGAACCGCTCTCTCGGTTTACATTTCTTCACAAGTTTTTAATTGAAACATCCGCAACCCATATCTCTAAATTATTATTAAAATAAGAAATAACTCTAAAAAAATTGGTTGTGAGATGAAAAATGAAAGGTAACAATTCCAGTTTCAATTGTACAATGTAATAGCAATTCAAAGTAGAAGCTTTCCACTGTATATTAGTTTCTTCAGTGTGGTCACTGTCGAACGATCTGGAACCTGATACCTTTCGCTTAACATACAAAATGATCAATTGCATTTTATATACACAGCCAGTTATCAGAATAGGTTTAACTTTATTTGCTATCTTCTGGTTGTCCCTCCTAAGTTATGCTACAAGTATAAAACTTTTTTATTTAAATTACATATATATTGTAAAATAATTGTTTTATCTGATGCTTCGAAAAGTCAAGATTGAATACTAATTTAATTAATTTTAACTTTAAACTTATGGACCCTAACATAATCGGCGAGACACTTTATCGTTCTATACACTTCACAATACGTAATTAAATAATGTTTTAGTCTGATGCGGATTGAAATTTATTATCTAGTGTTCACCAGTTAAATTTTTTATTCGCAGTTATTTCGACGGAACACCAATATTTCGGGGACTATGCTTTGAAAACTTGGCATTTTAACCAGACATGATTAGACTTAAATTACTTTATTATCGTAAATAAATGCGGACGAGATGATGAAGCAACCAATGAAACATTGCTTTTTAGTAATAAAAAATGGTCCCAAAATTTAACATGAATTCATTCATAAAAAAACACAAAAATAATACAAAAATAACAATCCACTAAAATCAGTACATAAATATTTAATTTTCTTTTCAGATCTACAACGTGGCGGGACCACTGGGATTTTTTAAAGGACTTGCCGCACGTGTGCTCTATTCTATGCCAGCTACAGCAATTTGCTGGTCCACATATGAATTTTTCAAATTTTATTTATGTGGAATTAATCGCGATCAATACAAATCGTCAATATCGGGAAAAAACTTGCTGCAGCCACGTGATATAAGCGCTCTTATACCATCCTCCATAGTTGCGGAACCATCACTGCTGCAGGTTAAAGAAAAAGATGCAAAGTCAGCATATGTATTACCCGCAACGTCAGCCACTGAAACGACTACTCAGTCTTCAACAATAACAACAGCAACCACAACAACGCCGGCGCAATCTTCTAGTTCAATTAAAACTGTCTGCGAACTATCGAGTAGTGTCACAGCTCCTACATTAAACTTGCACACGAGGCACACAGATGTTAAAAGTCCGTACGACAGAGGTTTTTCTAGTCCATAAAGCCCATTGTTGAGAGCAGAAAAATAAGTATTTTAGGAATGATAGAGTTGTGTACAATCTGACTTATAATTTTGAATTATAATGGACCTACCTTATTTCGTATACAAATTTGTATTTTTTCCATTGTTTTAAAATGTGTTATTATAGAATAAAAGTCATCTGTCTCTCGAAAATATTGACTTAGAACAGAGTCTGTCCGCGTGGTCAATGTTAAAGTTATAATTTGGTGAAAGTACTCATGATAGGCACCAAATTTGACGATGTATACACTATGCGACCCTAATGAAATAACCGCTGGTTTGTCAAAATTTTAATTATCTCAAAATGTTTATTCTGGAAATAGACCACTATTGACTCACGTAGCGTAGATGGTCATGTTTTTGCACAGTTGATTGTATCACCATAGTCTACCACCCCCCACCCACTCACACAAACACAGTTTATGTTTAGTTACACAATACCAGGCAGAATTTAAAAATTAAATGTATAAATAATTTATTCAATTTCAAGTGAATTAAATTTAAATCGTATATATATATATATATATATATTATCTGTTAAGTACTGTACACAATAGATTTCGCAAAAAATTTACCTTGTAACAATATTAAATGTTTTAGTATTTGAAAAATACTAATACTAATTAATGATTCAATAAAATTTAAGGAACAATATGAGGAGAAAAAAAAATCTTTAAATCAGTTAAAAATATTTAATCGTTATTAATTATAATTATGTTAATGTTTACTTTCAGCAAAATAAAACATATTGTTATTCTAAAATTATAATTATTATAAATAAAAACAGCTAAGCAAAGAAAAAATTTCTTTGTTTTGAGAAATTAATTATAATATAACTTTTTATTATATAGGTATGTTTTATTTGTTAAATACAATATACATATTATTTTATTTCGATTCTATATGTTACAATCTACCAATCGATGCAAATTTCAAATGGGTATAAAGTCAACTTCAGCGTCGTGATCTTTGTCCTAAGAAAACTCTCGGTTTGTAAAGGTCATCAGTTGTGTACCGTTGCTGGCGTAACTTGTTCGAAGCGGAGCTCCTGTTTTCAATTAATGAAACGGATTTTTTTGAACAGTTGCTGTTATCTGTTGTAAAAAAGAACCAAAATAATTAGTTTTGAATGAATTTTGATAAGCTTTGCTGTTATGACAAGACAATTAAAAAAAAAAGCAAACATTGACCTAAATAGCTTATAAACCATGTGCATGAAAGGTACGAGGTAAAACTTGTCAATAAAAGCGATATTTTATTAAATTAAATTAAATTTCGGTAACGTTTCCAGTTAGCTAACCCAACAAATGAATATTAATACTCATACTCAAAAACTTTTCACATTAAGACCCCTTCAACAATCATAATGAATGATATTTATTGATTGATATTTATATCTTTTCAGGTCTGGTTTTAAGATACAGATTAAGCAGCAGCCTTATTACTTGAATTAGCTCACGGCAATGTCTTCGTTATTTAAGTTGTTATTTCAGTTATGTTATGATGTCTGAGACTAAAATAGTTATTTGTAAAAATTAGTAGCACATTAATGGCCAAGTGACATAGTTTTCGACTACCTCCAATGACAATATATAAATACTGGGTAATCGATGGATGCAATTTTCTGGATTGCTTTCTCGATTACATCTAAGCAAAGTTTTTTTCTGGGTAGCTCCCATTTAGATTCCTTTCATGAACAGTGTTAAAAAATTACACTTACAATTATCTAAAAAAAAACACCGTAGGATTTCACGACTATTGTTTTGGAGGTAACTAAAACCGAAGTTGTTCGGGTTACCTAAGGTATCCGTACTACATCGCGACGCGGTTCTAGTGCAAACCCTAACGCCCTAATGTTAATTAAATCAATAGTTTCTCTTTAAGGTAGGGTTGAAGAGGGTTAATATGTGCCAAAAAAAAAAAAATTATACTGCCTCCACTCCATATTAAATTAGGTAACGTTAAAAACTTCCTAAAAAAACTGGAAGAAGAAGAAGAATTAGTAATGCGAAATTAAAAGAAGGTATAAATAAAAAGATTTTTTATAGAAATAAATAAAATAAATTATGTAAAATTCTTTGTGTCTTATTGTATGGGTATTAAAATTGGCCAAATATTCGAAATTTAATAAAAGATCTCAAACAAAAAGAACCTAATACTTGGGTGATCACAAAGCAGGCAATTTTAAAGAAATTGTAAAAGACGACAATTTTAGCAGATTTTTAAGTTCTAATGTGATTAAAAATACATATGCCTCATAATCATATCGACAGCAGTTATTTTGTACACAATTTCATATGAAGAAGTTTCAGATGAACACGGTGAAAACTTTCACTAGGAAATGTCTAAAATGGAAACCAGATATAAAGAAAAAAATGTTGGTTACAATGCTTGCAGAATATTGCTGGAGCGTGAAGCCAGATGATTTCGAGCCATCTTATAGTCGTCGAGCAAAAAGACAAACATAATTTTTTGACACTGAAGTTTATTCAATTTATTCGTATAGCATTGCAAGTTTAAAATATATTAAAACAGGTATTTCTTTAAAATTGGCGTTTCATTAATAAAAATACAACTAAAATATAAAAATGTTTCATTCAATTTTAATTAAAAGAAAAAAATAGTACGCATATATAAAATACATTTATAATATATCTTAAATAAATAAATCAGCAGTTGTGCCGTTTGTAAGGTCCTTACTAAACGATGTTACGTTTCTACATTACAAATATATAAGAAACGTAATGTACATGCCCCAGAAAAGTCGTTGTAAGCTAGTGAGTAATGCTACTTTCGATTGTCCTAACTAAAGCAAAGGCAGTAGCGATGTGGTTTGATCCATTCTATCTGTTTCATTGTCTTTTTTTGAAAACAATAAAACTTTGAAACATTTGTACTTTTTCGATATCCAAGCAATATGCTTTTTTGTGCGTAAAAATATTGAAAATGTCAAAGAATTGGTTGAAAAATTATGAAATATACCAAAAATATGTTTTATGTAATAAAATATGTAATTTTACATGATGCATGCATGTTTAATATATAAAGAAATGTTTCCGAAAACTAAAAAAAACTATTTAGGAATGGAGCTTCGGCAGGGTACCGAAGCTAAAATACCCCTCCCCCATGACCGTATTGAAGTATATTCGAAGTCTTTAGCCACGAAAGACACGATGACATTCAGTTTTATATGTTTACGAAAGTTTTCCTATTTTCATGACGTCACTTTGTATGGAGGGTAGGCGTAGTTTTCATCCGATTTTGCCAAATATCATAGAGATGGTTTATATTAAATATCAAAGCTTTAGGAGATTTTACTGTAAAAATAGTTACTTTGTATGGGAGTAGGCGTGGTTTTCATCCGATTTGGCTCATTTTCGAACTTGATCTTAATTTTATAAAAAATAAGCTTATATTTTGAATTTCATCGCGATAGCTTTAAAATTACGGATGTTATCGTGACGACAGACAGACGGACACACGGAAATCGACTCAGGTGGTGATGCTGATAAAAAATATATATACTTTTCTATACCTGCCACGCCTCCTTATTGGCATTACAAACGCAATGACAAAGCTAATATAACCCTTACGCAGCACGCGTTGGGGTATAAAAATATTTGATTTCTGTCACACCATTTCTACATTTCAGAGTGAGAAGAAAAATAATGTAAATCAACAGAAATCTCAATTTCAGCTTTTTCTATATTTTGAGTCTTGCAATTGTGCTTCTTTTTAGTAGGGAAGCAGTAAACCTACCGCCTAGACAATTGCTTCAAGAAAGTAATGTACAATAGCAATTTGTGTTGCCAGTTGTCCCGTTTTTAACGGTACTTTGTACTAAATTTAAATTGTCCCGCCGGGACAAGATTTCTCCCGCATTTTCAAAAATTTGACTTGTCTATGATTTTTGAAAAAAGTATCCACATATATAGCTGCTGTCAAAAAAATAGCACCTTCCGCTTTAAGCATATTTAAAGCAGCGACACTTAAAAAAAAGCACTAACCAAATTTAGGTTTGCCATTTGAAACTTTAGTATCTATACAATATAACGCTAGTCAGATTCACAAACATATCAATGTAAATAATCTTTAATGTTATATTTATATTATATAATGCAAAATGACGACGGTCAAAATAATAGCACCACACATTATTCTCGTTAAAAAAAAAAAAGTTTCGGTTACTTTTACTAGTTTTATTGTGTTTTCGTTGCTTATTGTCTAAGGATTTAATACTTTGTCGCATTCTCGCAGTTGGTAATGACTGCTGCGCAGCGATCAGGCATTGAGTCAACTACTTGTTGGCATTTTTTTACAGAAACTGATTTCCGCGACCGCTCAGTAGCAATGCAAATGTCATTGTTGTTTTTTGTCATATTTTATGAAACTGCCATTTTTAACTTCCGCACGAAAGATTTTTAATGGGATTTATGATGGATTTTTATAGTTTGGCGACTGTGGAGGCCATTCCATAACATTAATATGGTTATTTGTAAAAAATTTTTCGCCTTCTTGCTCATATGCTTTGGATCGTTGTCCTGTTGGCAAGTCGAAATTAACGACATTTTATCCTCGTCATACGGTAACATGACCTCATTTAAAATATCCACATAATTATGTTGATCCATTATAGTTTCAGTCCAATATATAGGTCCCACGCCATAAAACGAAAAACAAGCCCACATAGTAATCTAGATCCACCATGAATAATCGTTTTCCAAGTGAAATTTGTATTGTACTGCGTCCTTGGAGGTTTTCTTAAATACAAAAGCGATCCTCTCCCACCATTACCATACATTACGTTCTGTTTAAAAACAATGCCAACATAGAGTGGGAATATCATCCACTGCGGATATGTTCGCTGTGCTATTATTTTGACCGCAACTGTATCTTGCTATAATGCTTTTGAAAAACAGTGACAATATTTGTATATTTTAAAGTTGTCGAAAAAAATAAAATATTCAAAAAATGTTGCTCCTTCCCCACAAATATCTATATTCTCCTTCACTAAAATGTCAGTTTGTGGAAAATTCCATGTTTTGTTTGAATCATTTTTCAGATTTATAATATACAATCGAAGTTAAGGCATTGTATTATTTTCACTTTTTATTTTTAAATAGTAACATTTCTTGAGTTTTTTTTATAAGTCAACAAAATGCAATTTAATGTTGTACACATGGAAAGTGTAATCTTTGCCAGTAGAAAAATAATGAAGAAATAATGAATCTTGAAATGCTTTCTGGCACAACTGCGTCATTTTTATGGGAGTCCCCTAAAAAGGAATAGGAGGGGACAGGTCCCAAAAGGAAAAATAATGGGGGTCAGCCATACATATTAACCTTCTCCGGCTCTCCCTAAAAGGGGATTTTAGGTTTCTTCAATTGAAATAAATATTTTTGATTGGTCGTTGCATCTCTGTATATCATAGCGACTAAAAAATCCCATGTAAAGCTGCTTAAGAACATGAGTTGTTGGAAGTTGGAAGATGGTTTTTGTACAAACATTTTATAACACACACAACTCAAGTGATCATAAAAAGTTCGATCAAAGTCCTTTCAAGGGCCAATTTTTTTTTTCGATTGATCAGCTTCGTCAAACTGACAGATAAAAATTTTCTATTGTTTTTATAGAAAAAACTACGCATATTGCCCTCAAATATAATAGTGTGTGCACAAAGTTTCGTATAAGACTTTAAGAATTCGCAAATAATTAAATTTTTTTTTCTATTGCAAAATTGTGTGAACAGCTGTGTAGTGCTTGAATCTAGCTTAAAGTTGTTTCCGTGCTTTTTGATATATTCTCTCATTTTATCAGATAATCAAATCACTCTCACAGTACGGCAACAGACCTAACAAAGATCAGACATTGGCTCATGTCATAACAGCATGGAGCAACATACACGTTTTTATGCAATGATTATTTCTCTTACCAAGCCACCAATACATGATGATATATGAACAAGATACTTTCGGAACTGTAGTTTATTTAAACAACATCGAATGATTCAGATGATATTGTTGCAAAGGCTATATTTAAGTTTTATTGCAAGCCTAGAAGGAATGAAGAACAAATTTAAATTTTAATAGAATTAAGAATGCACTAGATAATTATGTAAGTTTACTTATAATTATAATGTGAACGCGACAGCAACAGTTACTGAATCCTTAACCCTTCAAAGTACCCACTTCATCATACATTAAAGAGAACAATTTCCTTTTAGCACCCCATAGTTCGCAAATGTGTTAAGAATTGACAAAATAAATCTAAAATATTTTTACCTGAAATGTCAGCAGGAATAAATTCATTTTCTTTTGAATTAACACTTGCATCTGAAAGTGGCGGCGAAACCATATTCGAAGCACTTTGTATAAATTTAAATCGTTTATTATGTACTTTCTCTTCAAAATCAATCCGACTTAGCTGTGCCTTGGAATACTGTATGCAGTCAATGTGCAGTGTTGCTCTAGTTTCGCTTATTGAGTTTCGTTTAGTTCCAGTCGGTATAAAGTAGCTTCTGGACGTATTAATCATATCCGAAAAATTATTTGAAAAATCCACCAAGGTAGGAGAAACGCTGTCAAACCTCAAGCAGTTTACAACTTTGCGACATCTGTCAATAGCATTGTCAATTAACTTTAAACGCTGAATGAATTGCCCTGTATTTTGTTCAAAAAAGTACAGTGCAATATCGCTGTTTTCTTCCCGATCTTCCATTTCTTTAATCTTTTCTTCACAATGAACTACATGCATTCGATTATGTTGTGGAACAACATTGAGTTCAATGAAATCGGTGGAAGGATTCTCCAATATTTCATTTAAAATCACAATTTTTGATGAAGCATTCTCAGGGTTTTCGAAGCCAGCAGTTACATCATCGGGTTTACCTTGAATATAATAGAAATTTGTATTAAAAATTGCGTTACGTCGAATTTAACTTTTACGAATAAAATTGAACCGTTTACAAATCAGAAAAAAAACTTTATTGCTTACAAATAAACAAAAATTAACACATAGTAAACAAACTCACAGACGAATATTGAATTTTAGTCCAGGACTCGGCTCCCCGAAAAGCCCTGAATATTTTTAACCCTCGGTTGCCACATGGAGTAGCTCGTTACCCCAGGCTTTTCTGTCAATTCAACTTTTTTAAATTTCTAGGGTTGTTTGTTTTTATTTTGGAATAAATATTTAAGGTTAGGATTAAAGCACCATAAGAAGTATATCAAGCAGCGTTCATTTTTGTAAGTTAAAATATATAAATCTCTAGTTTTGGGAGCGATGTTTAGACGGTAGGGTAACGAGTTACCCCAGTGTGACAGTATTATTATGGGAGCGAGGTGCGTCAGCCAAGGGTTAATATTTAGTCAGTGGAACCCAGGGTAACTTTTAGTTATATCGCCACGCCTCGTAAACTAAACTGCATATTTCTAACCACCACGTGATGTACCGGAGTCGTGCAACCTCTGACGAGATTGAGTACCCAACCCTTTTGAAATCTTAAATCGGCGGCTAGTCGAAGAGGGCTCATGGCAGATCACATGACACGCTTAACTTGGTGGGCACAGCTCACAGATAGACCTTCAAGTCAACAGCCATCAGATGAACACCATGTAAGGTGCGACTGAAGGCGGGGACTGTATTTGTATCAAATTTGTATGAAGTGGCTCGCTATATAAATGTATCTATGGGTTTGCGCAATTCTTACGCAAACGAACGCCATGAAAACGCTTACGCTGTATTTTTTTATTTTTTGTAATATGACTTATTTTACATCAATCGACAGATAATTCTGCAACTAAGAGAATTCTGCAAAAATTTTGAAAATACGTGAAGATTTGGATACACAGCATGAGCTGAAAATTGATTATTTTTCTGTGAATTTACCAATTTTCGTCTTTGCATATACCTTCTACAGATAAAATATCATAACTCTCGAACGAGATGTTCAAAGTTTTTGAAAAATATAGATTCTAATGCTTTTGATGGTATTTCTTTTTAAAGAAATCCTTCAATTAGATCAGATATAAAATTAGTTTGAAAAACATTTTTCTAAAAATTATTAAAAAATCTGAAAATTTCAGCAGTGAAGAGGAAAAAAAACATTTTTTGATTTTGCTTAAACTTAAAGCTGAGCAAAAAAAGATAGAAGTGCGATTTTACATTTTTTGGCTATAATTCAATTATATGTGATGGCAGTCATTTTAGTCAATTGAGTCATTTATACATAATTTGTGAGTTTGCTGTGGGATAAATTTTAAAAAGAAATTAATCATGTTTGATAGTTTTAGAAATTTCTGAATAATTATATTTTCAATATGAATTTAATTATTGAAATCCAGTCTTTATTTCAAAAGTTATTCAACATTAAACAGTCCGGTTTTAGTGATGTTAAATTGACTGAAATTGAAAAACCGGAAATTATTTTCCAACTTTGAGAGTGAATAGCTCCAAAAACCATTTTTTGTTTTTTATTAATTTTTTATATGTTATTTATCAACTTATTTAAAAAATATGTTGAATAGATAGAGGTACGATTTTGCGTTGGTTTATTTTTGCGTCATTTTTCTTAAAGGGTATTTTTGGGTAATTTTTGGTAAAATTTACATAGAAAATCATGTTATTTCATTTTGGGAAAAAATTGTTTAAGCTTAAAGGAGTAATGTTTCTACAGAAATAAGTATTTTTTATATTTTTAATTCCTTGGGTATTAACAAATGAAAAAAAATATTTCGTAGAACCTACTCCCGAATATGTCACCTGAAAAGATGTGGTCCGTAAGCGTAGAATTATCGGAAGAAGTTGAGATAATTACATGAAACTTGGTACACATGTTCATATGCACCCAAATTCCTAGACAAATGATAATTTTTTTAAAACAGTTAAAACAGTAAAACAAACGAACACGTTCACTTCCCATACAACCCACAACAGTGTAAGTACTATAAAATTGCTTATAACTGAGGTACATATATAAGATTTGGTATTTGTGAAAGTTGCACCTAAACTGCGAAATATGCAAAAAATAGGCGTAGTCCGGCCACAAATACGACCACTTCCAATACAACCCTCAACGTTTAAAGCTATACGTATTAAAAGTGTTATATAGTATATGAGTTAGAGAGAGAAAATTTTAAATGAGAGTATTTATGATCGAATCAAGTTTTGCACCAAAAAATCCGCTCACTTAAAACATGCGTAAAATTGGGTACAGTTATTTCCAAGTTGGTCTAACCCGTACTTTTTTATCCAAAATAGAACCCCATTAAATATTAATATTACAAACTTTTTGAATGCACACCTTTTTAAAAAATTGTACTGCATAATTTCAGGATGCGAATTATTTTTGATATCAGTTTTTCTGATTGTCAAAAACATATGGTTTATGGCGTTATTTTTAAAATAAACACAAGGTTTTTTTACCAAATTAAATCAAAGTCTTTTAAAGTTTTAAAATATAAAAGGTGAACAATTTCTCACTTTGAGTGAATTTATTTTTTGCTAACAAAACAATGTGTTAGAAATGGAAATAGAATAGAAATAGAAATTTCTAATCACTTTTTATTAGAGATGTTTTCAATTTATGGAAACAATCAAGAATTGATTGTACAATTAAAAAGGAAGAGGAGAATATAGAAACATTTTTAAAATCTTACTATTCAGTGCTTTGTTTAAGTAATGATAGTCTTAACAAAGTGCACTTTATTGTTATAAATTTAATCAAGGATTTAAAGCCGTGCATCAAAAATCATCTGCATTCGAAACAAAACATCATGATTTGGTCCAATCTCCTCTTATTTTTTTTACTGGCAGGTTAGATGATGTAAGTTCATTCGCGTTTTAGTATTTTAACTCAGATTCCCCTGGAACAGCAAGTTGGCTTCTTTAGATTTAAACTATAGGGCTCTAGAGAATTTGAGTTAAAGTAAACCTGAAATATTTTATCTATAGTTAATTACATAAATTCAAGGGACCCAGTACCAGAAGAGGCATACGGAATGTATCAGGCACACAAGATACTCTTACTTTTAGAAAAACTGAAACCAAAGAGGGTAGAAAACCAGTGAATTTCGAAGATGCAACCATTCGAACAAAGCACCGAAAAGTTCAACAATTAGTCAATGAGAAATCACCAAAAGAAATTGAAAGTGCCGTGAGTTTATTAGCCAAAAGGAAACTTATTGAGTCGACAAATCAATGTCTGACACCATTTCAAGCACTTGGTCTATATTACGACTTTAAATTATCGGTAAGGCGTTATAGAATATTGCGTTCGGTTGTAAACAGTCTTCATCCTGAAGGTTTTCCTGAGTACAAAATAATTGAAACACACAAAAAAGACCATAAGGTATAAATCAAAGCCTATTATAGTTTCAGAAGTATCAGTTGAAGTAAGAATGCAGGACTTGCTTAATCAAACTGCTTCAAGTTTATTAAAAATAATTGAAATAAAAAATAATATTAGTTGTGTTCTTGAATGCAAATATGGCTTTGATGGTATCTCCGGTCATAGTGTTTACATACAAAAATTTCTAATTTTTTTATTTGTAATTTAACTTCCACTTTTATTATCTTTTTTATATATAAAATATATGAAAATATTTTTTTCTTAAATTTTTTTTAATAAATGGTCTCAAATTGTTTTTTGTGTTGAAAAATGTGTTTAAATTGGGGTAGCACAAAAGAAGGTTGGCATATTTTATAAGGAATCTTTATTTGGAAAAACGCCGTTTTTATAAAATGTTAAAGTGAAAGTGTTTCAAAAAAGTGGTTTATATGGGGGGTATTCCAAACAATATATCAATTCGGGCTATTTTAAGCAAAGACTTAGTTGGGATAAAAAAACAGTTCCCTATGTTATTTTGTTCAAATGAACTGATTATGATAAAAGTACTCGGGTTTTAAGAATTTAAGTTTTATGAGGGGTACCCCAAAAACTGGTCTGGCCCAGACTATTTTTAGTAAAGACCATTGCTATAATACTGAAAATATTTGGGTGTGATTATAATAAAAAAAAGTATTTATTTTAAAGATACGACATACTTAAAATTCGGGTTATATGGAGGGTACCCCGAATAATGGTCTGATTATAGCCATTAATTGTACGAAAAATATTGAAGGAGTCCAAGATACATCGATTTTTAACTTTGCCTTATATGGGAGGTAGGCGTGGTCAATATGGTCAATATTTGGAAAATTTCTTAATCTAACTCAGTCGTCCACACAGTAAAAAAGTCGTCCACACCAAATTTCGTTGCTCTGCGGCAACTGCAAATAGTTTCGGACACAGCTTATATGAAACGGTTACACTATGCGCTGCCCCGTCACGACATAGAAATAGTGCTTGATGACTTCAACGCTGGTGTGGGCAACTGGCACTACCAGGAGTGTCGCAACGCCACTGCAAAGAAACAAGCCGCCCGGTTAATCCTTAATTTCCGAGTTGTGTAAAACTGTAACAGTTAGTAAAAGCCGATTGAAAGTTGCACAGTACAATGTTAAAATAAATAATAAAAAAAGAAAAATTAAAGCTGCTTTAATCGGAACCACGCGGTTTATCAACTAATAATTTCTGACAATTAAGCTTACTTTGCGTAAAAAAATAAGGAAAAAGGTTTAACATTTTATAATTACCCTCATTCATGCACTGAGCTGTATTCAACGATGAGGGCGCAATAGCTGTGGTGCTCTCATTCTTATATTTTCCACCCGATTCCCCTGATGCTGTTTTAGTAGAATCTGAACATTTATAATTGTTCTTCCCGCTAATTCTATCTGGCTTTTTGTCTTCGTCATTTGAGTCTGTCGATTTCCTCCAGTGGATTTTGTCTTTGGATGCATAGTGGTCGTCGTTCTGGTTTATTGACTTTTTATCTTTTTCACTTTTTTTATGCGAGGATGATGATGACGATGAAGCCTGCTGATGACGTTTATCAAAGTCTCGCTTTGTTTCATCTCGAGTTTTTGATCGACTCGAGCACGATGAATGCTTGGGTATGTGATGTGGTGTATTTGAAGATTTTTTATAATATAGGTCCGAACTTCTATTTCCCGAGCTCGATGGTTTGCTAGATGAATGATAATTTTTTGAGCTTGTAGAGGATTTTCTGCTCATACTTGCAGGTGATTTTTCTCGTCTATGGCCAGATTTTTCTCTATGACGAAGTTTATCTTTATCCTCTCTCTCCTTCTCACGATATTTATATTTTTCAGATTTTTTTTGCTTTGAATGTTTCTTGTGGCGTGACGAAGAAAGTGATACACTTGTTAGCCCCTCCTCTCGGTCGCACTCATTTGTCTCTTTTTTCTCTGAAAAATTTGAGTGCAAAGTTGAAAAAGGCGGTGGTGGAACGTGTTGGGATTCCATTGCTTCGGTATCTTTATCTTTGCTTCTTTGTTCGATAGTTGGATTGAATTCGAGACCAGATATTTGGGTATTCTCAGACTTATCCACAATGCACAATTGTGCTGTTCCGGAATCATCCAGAGATTCACTCGAACTTTTTTCTTTAAATGGCTGCTCAACTTTTGTTTCCACATATATTTTTGTAAACTTAAAGCTGAGATCATTTGAAGAGGTGTCTTTTTTCTGAAAAATTCCGAGTTCTGTTGAGGTTGTAGGAACGGTAACTTTATTCTGTTCATCAATGTAGCAATCTTTATTTGTGCCATCAGAAGTGAGTGATGCAATATCGGCCCGCTGTAGATTTATGTTTCTTTTTGTACCTGTAAAGTTCAAATGTTAAAGATGATAATTTTTAAAATATATTTTCACGGTATAAATTTAAATGAATATGAAAATATTGATCAAAATCCAACATTAAACAGTTTATAATCATTGAAAGTTATGTTTAGTTTATATGATGAAAGTCTTTAAATTAAAATATAAATATTTAAAGGACATTTCGTCCACTTTCTTCAATAACGCCATAATCCAAAAATCCAAAAAATTGAGTTATATACGTAGAAAAATTTGTCATAATGTGATCTATACTGTGTGTTATCTTGGTAGCGCTATTTTAGGTACATTCTTAGTCAGATCAGAATTTGCGATTACTTCTCTCAATATGATTCGAATTTTCACATAATAAAATAATTCTTAGTGAAATATGTTAAAAAAAAATTATGAAATAAGGATTTATACATTTTGAAATAGGGAGTTATTCAATATGAAATAAGTAGTGATTTCATTATGAAATAAGTAGTGATTTATGCCATTATGACATAAGGCATTAAATAAGGAGTTTTTTCATTATGAAATAAGTTCCAAAATATTTGGAAATCTTTTGAGAGTTATTTATAAGGGGTTTAATCATGATATAATAATTTACAAGGTAGGAGTGACAGTTTTTTGGTCGACTAGCATTTGTCAAAAACTCGTAGAAAAATAGAAAACGAATAAGCATCAATACAGATGAAAAATAAAACTTTGTATTGATTTTGACAAGTGTTGGTCGACGCTCTGAGAAAATATGTAGTTGTCAAGGCTACCTTATAAGTTCATTCATACCTTATCATGGGTTTACTTGGTGAAATAAGTTTTATTTTTTAAAACAAATTGTTTTTATTCTGAAAATTTTCTTAAAAATGCTTTTAAAAAAGGTCTTTGAAAAAAAATTATTATTTTGCATTGGTCATAAGTTATGGTCATCTTTTAAGGAACAAAAAGAGTTGTACGAAATTAGAAAACGTTCATTAGACACAAATCAAAAGTTACTCAATAGTTATAATATGTGGCATATTTGTCGTTCTGAAATAAAAGCGATAGATCACATTTAAACCAATGCGATTCAAACAAATTTGGATAAGATATCAATAACGGTGTCATAATTAAATGTTGTGGTGAGTAAGTCTTACTTTTACACATTGTTTTAAAAGGCAAAAGTTAATTATTTAAAATAGTACCTTCAAATTTTATCTCATCTTGCTTTATGTCAAAATGTAGTTCATTATTTTCGCCTTTGCTTGTATTCTCTTCATTTGAATTCTCACTAAATCTAGGCATCTGTGCTTCCTCAGATATATTCACAGCATTTTCATGCGACTTGGTATTAAACTCACGACTAACATTATTATTATCACCAGTCTCTGTAGATAAGCAACTGGTGCTTGAAACTTGTGATAGCTGCGAGTGTGACTCCAGAAAAACATCAGCATTGCGGTTTCCATCCTTATCAGAATCCGGTTCATCTGTTTTTTGTGAAATTGATGATGTGTCCTGAGTCTCAGAGTCTATATCCATTTTATTCTCCAGACAAATTGTGTTTGCTTCCTGCAAGACTGTCTCTTTTGGTACATCGTGCACTATGCCCTCACCAACGTCTGCTTCGTGCTTTATAGAAGCTACCTCACATTTTTCTAATGGTTCAAAAGGCGGTGATTCGTCGTCTTCATCGGTTTTGATTTCTAATTCAGACGTGATGAACTCATCTTTACACTCTGACTTAACAGTCGCCTTATCTGAGTCAGGGCTAACCTGTTCCAAGTCGTTCGGCAGCAAATGTGATGTTTCTATTTTTAACGAGTTTCCGGTTATGGAAAATGTTGGTAGCTGTTGTAAAATGGGAATTACTTCCACTTTCAAAGGTTTAGGTATTCCCAAATATTTATAAGCTATATCTTCGATTTTTGGCTGGAACACTGTGCCTATTTTGGGATTAACAACTTGATCGACAATGCGCTCCACGCCTACATCTAGAAATCCAGAGCTGATGAAACATTAATACATATGATATTAAATGGTGAAGAACGAACAATTTTTAGTTCTTACTCTGTTATATGTTTTCTAAGACGTTCTCGCAATTGATTTTTGTTGATTTCGGGACTCCATTTTTGCTCTGAAAGGAACCTCTTCACAGTGGTCTCCACACGTTGGCGTAGATTCTGATACGCAGGTTTAGTGTCTACATCAGCCATTGAATTTTTACGAAATTCATCGAATACTCCTTGGGATTTAACTTCGTGTACAATTTTATCCACCAATTGTGGATCTAGGTGCGAATTTACCTGCATCGCAATATTTTTAAATAATGAAGAATAACAATAATAAAAATGAAAAATTATCAGAAAGTAGCAAGAAAAATTCAATAGTATTGCCAAGTTTTAAAAACATTAAATAAAAAGTGTTGCAATTATTGCCAGACTTCCAAAATAATCCATTAGGGGGTTTCAGACAATACTGCATGTCTATTCAACATGTCTATCCGACATGTAGCTGGGCAAAATAACGGCATTTTTTTTTAAAAGCTTTCAGGCATACTACATGTTGGATAGACATCATTATGTTTCAGAACTCAAAAAGAACGCACCTTAATAATGGCAAAACAATTTCTTGCTGCTCTCATAAAAAACTGCTGTAAAGTTCAATAAATTGCTTCAAAAATTCATTATGTGAAACCCTTATAATGTTTTTTATTACTCTTCGTTATTTCCTTGTTTTTCCTTATTTTTCTTTTGTTTTTCCCCCCTATTGTGATAAGGGGGTTTCAGACAATACTACATGTCCGATGGCATGTACGATGTGTGAAAGCTAAAACTACATTACTGTGTTTACTTGGGGCTTACTCGTAGTTAACCCCGCATGTAAACGAGAGTTTAGTTGAGTTTCGTTAAATCCAAGTAAACTCCACGAAGCTTGCTGGATCTAGCTGAGTTCTATCTGTCAAAATGCATTTTGTTATTTATTACTAATGAAATGGCGGCTGGAAGAGTTTTTTGGAGTGCTCACGACACCTTGCTTTTAATAGAAACATTTAAAGAAAAGAAAATATTAGATATAATGGACGGGAAAAAGTATAGATGAAGTGATATATACAAAATTGTTGAAAGTGAATTTAAAAAAAGAAATATACATGACAAAAATGCAATAAATATTGAAAACAAATGGAAGAATCTGAAGAAAAACTACATTACCGCCAAAAAAGTAAACAATTGTAGTGGAGCGGGGAAAACTACAAGCAAGTAAATTTGACAAGTCTAACTTAACTCGATGTTTTGCATGTAAACAGCATCGAGTTAGCGTCGCCATGTTTTTAACTCAACGAAAACCCTAACCCCGAGTTAAGTTTGTATGTAAACATAGTACATGTCCATCCAACATGTAGTACGAAGATAAAATGATTTTGAATTTTCTGCCGGTCCATCCGACATGTAGTAATGTTCGAACACACATTCATCGGACTCGCTGCATTTTTCATTCTGCAAAAATCGCCGATGAGTCAACATCAAAAGAAAAATAAGGAAAAACAAAGAAATAACGAAGAAGGATAAAAAAAATTAGAAGCGTTTCACATAATGAATTTTAAAAGGAATTTATTGAACTTTGTAGGAGTTTTTGATGAGAGCAGCAAGAATTTTTTTTGCAATTGTCAAGGTGTGTTCTTTTTGAGATCTGAAAAATAATGATGTCTATCCAACATGTAGTATGTCTGAAAGCTCATCGAAAAAATGCCGTTATTTTGCCGAACTACATGTCGGATAGTATTGTCTGACACGCCCTATATAAGTGGTAATAACATGGTAGGTGTTCATACATCAGTCAAATGATTGAAGTATATCGCGATTTTTTACTCTCTTTAAGTCTCTCTGAAAATATTGATTGACGCTTGCTCACACACGATTTTTTGATTGAAGCTCCGACGCAGGCATTTTTTACTTTTCTGCTACCTACTATTTTGTGAATTCATATCGTGCTGTGTGCATTACTTTATTTGGGTGTTTCTTTTATTAAGTTGTTTTGTGTGCATAATAATTTTACAAAATGGAAAACAATAGCGGAAATATAGTTGATCTTTTAGGATTAAAACTGATC
Source organism: Coremacera marginata (assembly GCA_914767935.1). Classification (NCBI taxonomy): domain Eukaryota; kingdom Metazoa; phylum Arthropoda; class Insecta; order Diptera; family Sciomyzidae; genus Coremacera; species Coremacera marginata. Next base: position 250,689,503 of record OU612043.1, read on the forward strand.
ACATTAGGAAATCAATACGCCGGAAATTATACCTATTTGAATGACCATCGCATGCAAGTCATAAAAAAACAAAAGAATTAATGAAATTATGGCAGGAACTAAAGAAACAACACCTCTTTTTCACTTCAAAAAACTACCTTTGTTTTCAGTTAACTACTTTTCTTGATATAATTGCCTACTAAAAAACCGACAAGTAAAATAATGCAACCCTTTGACTGATTGATGCAGGTCTGGAGCTCAATCCAAATTTTGACTGACGAGAGAAGATTTTGGAGCTCATTTTCGCTCTGAGATAAAGTTAATTTTTTTTTACATAGGAAAGCAACAACAAATTTTGATTCATTCAATCATTTGACTGACGTATGAACACCTCCATGCTTAGACAGTGGAGAATGCTGTCAAGCCTTTGGTGCTTCCGAGCATAACTGTAAATTACAGGCCGGTTACGCTGCAGCCACCCGTAATAGTACTGGCATGTCAATAAAGAATATGTATCTACTTCGAAAATATTCCGAAATAATCAACAAATTTCGCTGCGGCCACGCGTGATAGTAAATGTTCATTTGCAAAATACCGTCAAAGCCGAAGGTTCGGCCACTTTATTAATCCGTTTGCTTTTATTCAGTGATGCTTTATATGCCAACACAGCACCAAACTTAAATGGGATAAAAATGGGGAACTAATTATGATGTAAAATGTGTTTATCAACATTTTTCAAAGTGAAATGCAACTTATTCATTGGGTAATTATGTGTCAAATAAGGGAAATTAAAATAATTGCATATATTTCACTACGAGACATGAAAGAAAAGTGCATATTTAAAGTTCGAATATTTTAGGGAGAAAATACAACACTGTTTTCCTTACTTCGATTTCGCACTGGCTGCGGTTGTCAAAATTCACTGTTTCAGTAAAAGTTGTTACCAGTGGACTGCCAGTGATGTCAAGGTGTAAGTGTATTAGTGAAAAGTGAGAGTGTATTGAGTTTTTCGAACTGTTACTGTCTTCGAACTTCGAAGTTTCTCGCTGCTATTGCAGTTTGCGTGTGCTTGTTTTTTAAAGTGTATACACAAAATGTCGTCGTATCCAAAGGTGATAGCCTTCCCAGTCTGCTTCCCCATTCCTGTCGTGTTTTAATGCACACATTGTATTAATTTGTAACGGTGATCTACGTTACAAGCAGTCAGCATGCATAGCAACCACAACAATAACATCAATACCAGCCAAACAGCCAGTATGCTTTATACCCACAGACAAGTATTTGATTTACAAGTTGCTCCTGCCGTAAGGCTTAATCAACTTGGGTCATCAAAAACCTAGGGTAATAGTTCATGAAACAGACAACCAGAACTTTGTGTTGTACCACAACACGGACCCGTTTATGTTTTAGACAAGTAAAACATACGGGGCATCCGGTATGGCAACACGAACATGGAAGCTGTTTCACAAACACAAAGTATCACCCAGTGCCCTGCTGATTAGGAGCATTATGTAATAAATCACATACTCGTAATAGCAGTACCAGTTTACACTTCAGTAGTGACGTATTTACCAGGGATGATATTTGGGGGCTTTTAGGGCTTTATTGGGCCCTTTTTCATTTCAAAAGCCCTGAGGCCCTTGTTATTCATTTTAGGCCCTTTTGGAAAATTCTACAAAAAAAAAAAAAATCGGAATTTTTTAAAAGAAAAGAATATGATTGGTTAAAGTATATGATTTCAATATGCCAAAGAAAAATCGCCGAAAAAATAAAATGAAAAATCCCCCAAACGAAAAGAATAAAATTTTTTTACACAATAAAAACGGAAAAATGTCCAAAATTTTTTTGGAAAAATGTTCCAAAATGCAATTATTCAGCGGCGTTGTAGTGCTTGACAAAAATAAAATAAAACAAACAATATCCGCCGTCACGAAGGGTATAATTTTTCGGGTATAATTTAGTAGTAAATTAATATTCCCCTGTAAAAATATCTGCAAAGATTTCATTAATTTTATTTGTTTTTTGATGTAATTTATGAACAAGGGGTGCATAAATACATTATGTACGGATAAGGTCCAGATGGTGTTTTTTTTATGATAAAATCATTTGCTCTTTTACGTAATAATGTTTTTTACCTTCCCTACAAGGGCGAACCATTTTATCGTAACAAATTTAAAATTTCCTAACTTTTCGGTAAACAAAAATTCGGGCGTTTTTTGTTTTTAATTTGGCAAAAATGCCCGATTTTTTTCGGTCCTAAATTCCAAGCTTATTTTTCGGGCCTTTCTCCCTTTTTAAGTATTTGCAAAAAAGATCCTAATTTAATTGGTATAAACACCCGAAAAAATTACATAATCGGTAGAAATTTCGGTCATTGTTTTTGGACGAATTAAGCCCGATTTTGTATGGAAAATTTTGGGTTTTTTGTAATTTTTTTTCGTTCGTAATTTCTGGAAGCCAATTGTAAGCTATCTATGATTTATTTCGTAAATAGAAATATCTGGAGAAAGAAAAAAAATTATCTTTTAGCGATCATGAAAAGGTAAGACGACCGAGGGGGGAGAGAGGTGACGGATAGCCCTCGACTGATTTTAGTTAATTATTTGAAATTTTAAAAAAACATGATAATCGAGTGATAAAAATAAAAAAGAGCTATAATTACCATTTCACTAGTGGTCAATGTGAACTATCAGTTAAAAACAGAAATCGAAATTGCATCCAAAAAAGTAGGTGATTTTTGTATAAAAAACCCTCAGCAAAAGTCCAATTTTTTCGGTGATTTTTCTTTTGAATATCCCATTCATTTTTTATTTCATTCACCCCAATTTTGTATGAAAAATGTTGGGTGATTTTCCATTTCATTTCTTATGTTAATTTTTATTGTTTGTATTTTAATGTTAAGGCGATATTTCCTATCGCCTTTAAAAATGTTCTTAGTAAAACAAGTTTTGTTATATACAGTCATTGTCCCATTAAGAGCATACTTTTTAGTAATTTCAACAAGCTTAGTTTATTTCCCAAATTGAGTTTAGATGAAAAGAGTGAACCCTAGTCCCGCTTCATTAAATAGACTTCTTGCAAGACTTAACAAAGAGTCTGCATTAAATTGCTAATTTAGTTCTGCCATTCTACGAATATTTCAAGATGGAAATATCTGGTGTGTTGTTTTTGTGGAAAAGCTTTACAATTTTTATTTATCAAATTTAGGATTGACTTATCAGAATAATGTTTTTGTTAAAAATTTTCTTCTAGAAACACTTTATCTATAGATTATATTTGGCGTCTTTTTAACGTTTACAAACAAAGCGTGAAATAAAATCTTTTTGAAAGTATAACCTTAAACCATATCACTTTCACTTTGATTTTTGATTTAAGATGGAAGTGATTTCATTTAATCATTTTAATAACAGTTCTAAATGACTCGTCATCATCATCATGCGTGGAGCGTGCATTTTCTGCCTTAAAATTAGTTAAAATTAGTAAAACTTTGGTTCAACCGTAACCTTAGATCCACATTTTGCTTTTAATTTTTGCCTTAAAAAATTTAAATCAAATCTTACAAGTTATTTAGTGTTCAAAAACTATCGGTTAGATTTTGTTTTTCATTTTTGCCTTAACAAATAAAAAGCAGCAATAATTATTACTTTTTGCTCAAAATTTTAAAAGTCAAAATATACGTTAATTATTATTTTTTGCTTTTTATTATAAAATGCATAATTGGTACGGTTTCTGATATTGAGTTACAATTTTTTAAATCTTAAAGCCCTATTAATGTCAAATTGGCCCTATTTTTATATGAATTTTTGTCCCTTTTACAGTAAAGCCAATATCATCCCTGGTATTTACCATCCATCTACTGGTGGAGACGAGACCTACCCAATCTCTTGCATATTAAGACAGATATGCCAGCCCGGTCGTACCATTGTGCGACCCCGCCGGTCAATCTAGACCTGTGTAGCATTACACAACCACAACCAGTACGAGACTCCCCGAAGGGCCAGCCCACGACAGTCATCTTGGCAACTCGATCCCGTCAGATGAGGATCCACAACATCCCCGCAAAAAGACCAAGAAAACAAATGCAATTACGAAAAAGTGCATTCTTATACTTGACTGTGCTCAATGAGCACTTAAGGGCTAGTCTAACAATTTGCAGTTGCCGACTCAGCTGGAAATTATTGCTCATGACTGGTACCTGCTCTGGAGGACCTTTGCAATTGCCACTCTTACTCTGGCCGTTCGGATTTAACCATCCAGACATATGGTATTGGCCATTGTTCTCAGGGACTGCCGTGCTCAGTATGAGAACCCTTAGTTTACACAACCATTTCTACACTTCCCTCAGTGACTGCCGTGCCAGTTTGAGGGTGCGAGTCAAACTCTTGACTAGCAATCCACTTCGGAAAGCCGAAGAGCCGACACTTTTATGCACTCATGCCAACACTTCACAACTGTTGCAATACGCCCGAATTAAGGTCTCAGTGCGGTGGATAGATAGGGTCTACCCCATTTGACAGGTAAAGACTGTCCCCGTACTAACAAGTTTTAAGGTCAATTGCTATACCTTCGCAGGCTTGTTTCATATCGATATGCCGAATATGACCTGCTACCAAGATGGGCGCCACCCCAAGCTCTTGGTTGGCGCTAGCAGTTTTTACGTTTGCAGGACGTATCCTACAAACAACCCTCCTCCTTTAACCTGGCTTGGGACTGGCAGGCGCAAGCTAGACCTGGCGGAGTTCTTTATGCCCACAGTATGCAGAGCAACAACAACAACAACACTACCAGTCAAGCAGCCAGCCTGAATAGCGACCGCAACAACAAAACCACCAGTCAGGCCGACAGTATACAGCCATCGAAAATTATATTGTTCGAGCATATGTACTGTAGACTTCACAACTGGTTTTGGTAGGCCATGATGTAAAAGGATAAGGCTTGGCATGCTTCGGGATGGCACAGAAGACGTAGTGTCTGTTGTCTTTTGCTTGGTAACGAGCAATAAATTTTTGGTCGACAATCTTTGATTGCTAATATATGTAGTTAGCGTAGTTGTAGGTATATTAGTTGTTAATCTTCGTTGGCACTCGCTTGGTTACCACATCAGCTTCGGCTGATAGTTCATCAGCCGACGTAGCATTTCTTATTATTCGGTTGGTTACCACATCAGCTTCGGCTGATAGTTTGCCATCCGACGTAGCAATTATCATTTGGTTGGTTACCACATCAGCTTCGGCTGGTAGTTCCCCATCCGACGACATAGTACTCAATCCGCTAAGCTCCTGTTGAACGATATCTATATAATAATATTCTTTAATTTTTCTTACCTAGATTCAAGCTATTAACACACGTGGTCGAGCTCTGACCGAACGCTTTCGTTCGTGCCTGCTGCGAGGAACCTTACTGATACCCACCGAATATACTCGAGCACATAGGCACCGACCATATACGAATGAACCCGAGCTCAACATCCCGGAAAATAGCTGAGCTCATAAGTACCGAACATATCCGAACGAAGCCGAGCTCATCTATACCGAACATAGCCGACTATCGAACATATCCGAGCTCAAGAGTGCCGAGCACATCCGAATGAGCCCGAGCTTATCATCACCGAACATAGCCGACTACCGAACATATCCGAGCTCAAGAACACCGAGCATATCCGAATGAACTCGAGCTTATCATCACCGAACATAGCCGACTACCGAACTACCGAGAAAAAAATCCGAATTTAAAATTACCCGAACTAGACCGAGATGGCCTAAGCGAATGAACGTGAAGAAATACATTTGAAGAATTATTCTTGTTGTATTATAAGAAGAGGAATAATTATAAAGAAGGATTGTATTGTAAGAAATGTCGAATATTCATACACTGAAATAAATCACCTATATCTATCTTTTACCTATATTTGTCTTTTATTTGCTAAGGTTCAAGGGTCCTTTGTTTGATCCTGGAACGGCTGAGTCATACCTCAGTACGATAAAAAACCCGTTACAAATTTTTATTTAATTTTAATTATCAGCTGTTGTGCTTAAAACTTACTTGAAGTCGTTTCCGTACTTTTTGACAAATTTTCTCATTTTTGACAAACAATAAAATTACTCTCTGTTACTCGAACTTTACTTGAAGTGAGTACGGAAATAGACCTAATGTTAACATAAATGTCAACTGATATAATTTTTACCTTAGTTTTTATTATATTTTGCAAGTTTTTTAGAACACTTTTATAAAATAACGACAAAAACTCAATGTATTTTGATATTTATTACGTACATATTATAAGTTTTTCTTTTAATTGTATAAGCAATTCACATTACTCTAGATTACGCATATGTATTTACTCGTATATTATACACAGGTACATGTATATAAAAAATATTGCTACATAATCATTACAATACGAGGAATGATAATGATGTACACATCGTTAAAACACCTTTTACCCGGCAGATTTACCCAAATAATGGAGATTATGTACATTACTATAATAAATAAATATATTTAGCGCGTCTGATTTGCAATGATATAATTATGATATCTACATAACTATTAAATTTTAAACTAAGAATGTTTTTTGATTTTAACCATCTTTGATCTGGAGAAATATTACAGCACCTGGTATTGTCACGTTGCACTAATGATGAATGTCATTTTGAATCACTAACATATGCCCAGTAGAGCGCTTTAAGCTTTTCTTTTAATACCTATAATGCACAGTGTGAAGAAAATTACTATCCATGCTGCCATCACTATAAATCCATTGTACACCTGACCATTCGTTATGGGCCAACCTTTTTCTATTATATTTCTAGCTGATATGGAAGGAATAGTAAATGGGAAAAACATGACAACATCTTGCAGAGACTTGGGCATTCCTTCCAAAGGCCATAGTAGTCCTAAGCAGCATTGATTTATGAAAAATAAAAATAAAAGAAACAACATTTAAATGGTCTATTATATTACCGCATAAAATTATCATTGGATAAAATGCTCCAGTTGCAACAAAATTCGCTTCCGTATGAGATTTACAGTACACAGAAATAAGCAATCCTAGAGGTTTGAAAAAAAAATATCACATAATATTTATTTGAGGTGAATATATTTTACCAAAGAGCATTCCACAAAAAGCAGTCAGCGTCAACAAGCCGATTAATGTTGCGGTATCGCCCTTATTATAAGTATCGAATACGAGCCCAATGTACATTATCACCTCGAACGATTGGAAAGCCATTATAATAAACTGAGTCAGGAGATGAGCCCACAACATTTCCGTTGCTGAAACACCTATTGGAGGAGTGTTTATTAGTGAGTCAATGTTTGAATTAATTTCGGTTTAAGTACCTGCTACTAATGTTCGATCCCAGACTCCGTCCATGCGCTCCGAAATAAAAACTGCTGCAGTCATCAAAGTAGCGAGGAAAAAAACCATTCTAAACGATAACAGTGGTTCAAAATTATTTCATATGTACTGGCTGAGAATCTTTATCTAATACTAAATAAAAGTTTATCTTTATCTAAAGTTACTCACAGAGTAACCCAAAAAAAGTTATTTGAAGAATCCAACAATCGGACCAACCGTATTTTATATATTATGCTTTGAATTGTGCCCTAGTCGGTTTGGTGTCGACAGCAGAGAGGCGATATAGATTCTTACACCTAAATATCTTCTACTAAACACTGCCTTTAATGGAAGCAATCATACTCTGGATATATAAAAGATGATCTTGTAGAAGAATTGACTAATTGTATAAAAGGGGGAGATTCTCCAAAGAAAGGGGGAGACTCGGTTTCAAATGCCATTTGACACAGAAACAATATTTGTAAGGTAAGTTAACCGGTTGTGGGCATTATCCGGTTGTGGACACTCTCCTTCACAACTACCGAGTCTCCGCGTAGTGTTGTTTTTGCTTCTTTTTGACAGTTATGGTAGTCGGCTCTCAACCGTGCGACTACCTTCATTTATTCTTCTATGGAAGCAATTGTAATCTGTATATATAACAGATGATCTTGTAGAAAGAACTCCAAAGGAAGGGCGGGCTCGGTTTCAAATTCCATTTGATACAGAAACAGTATTTGTAGGGTAAGTTAATCGGTTGTGAACACCCCTGTATAACTTTTTACAGTGAGAAGATGCAGCTGATCTGATAATTGTCGTTTGTGCGCAATGTCAGCACGATCTTTTAGTGCAGACACTGAAGCGTACAGATGCATATGCATAGTAGCTACAGTCATTGATCTAATTGTATTAGATACCTTATAATAAGGGCGATATCTAATACAATTAGATCAATGATCTAAAATTAGAACATTGATCTAATTGTTAATTGTGTTCAAAGTGCGATAAATTGAAGTGAATTATTGCAAAAATGTATATTTCTGAAGGAAATTCAATATATTTTGTGATTTTATATCGTTTCGATTAAAATGGTCACACTGAAAAATTTTCTGGCCATTTTTTGACAGCTATGAATTTCCCAGTTGTGGGCACCAACATTTTACCGGTTGTGGGCAATTAATTTTTTCGTCTGAAAGGGTGTGTTTGGCTAAAAACTGTCAAATATCATTGTATATGTTAACACAGTTCTCCACAGTAGTCAGGCGGACTATTTTTTAAAGTCTTATTTGAGTACAATCTCATCATATTGCTTGAGAAAACTTGTTACAATTGTTCCGAAGCTCATTCTCTTTAGTTTTCTATGCAACTATATGTTGATATTTTCATTGTGAAGTTATTATTTATTTATTTTATTTATTTAATTTAATTTAAGCGCTTACAAGAATAAACTTATAGTTAAGCACCGATTACATATTTGGCGATAAAAATCAACAAAACAAGCAAGATCTAAAACATAATTTTAAATAAAATTAAAGGTTAAAATTACAAATACAAAAATGAAAAAAAAAAAAAATAAAATCGTTAACAGTTTAGTAAAACTGAACCAAAGATATTAACTTAAATTTATAAAAAATATAAAGAAAACGAAAACAAAAGAAGAAAAAATATTAAAAAGAAATTAGGAATAGAAAAATCTAAGTTAGAGTAGAGTAGAGTAGAGTAAACCAGATTGCATTGCAAATACGCTGTAAATAGGATGGAAGCGAGTTCCATCGAGAGAGAAAGACGTATTGAATTAACAAAGAACTGCCGTTCCGACGCCAAGCAGGCATGTCTAGGTTGAACTAGGTTGTTACCGCGCTGAGATCTTAAAAATTTTAATTTTTCATATAAATAAGGAGGTTCCATACTAAAAATAATTTTATGCAAGAAGACTAACGCCTTCATGTTCAAAACATGGTCAAAAGTCATACCGAATATTTGTTTAGCATACTGTGATATGCGGTCAGTTCGTTTAAGTCCAAAGACATAACGAGCGTGTTGTTATAAGCAAGTGAAAAAGAGTCCGCTACACAACCTCTAAATCGATTGTTTCGTATGTTGAAGCTCACGAAATTTGAAAGGAGAATTATCACAGTTTCACATGCACATACTTTTAATTGGTACCAAAAATAAAAATAGTAAATAAATTCTTTACAGAATTCTTACGGACTTTTTTTTGTGTTTTTTTAGCCATGTCAACTGCAAAAACGTCGATGAAGACGCGCAGCGCCGAATTGTGTTGCATGATCCAGATTTTGGGAATGTCGAGAAAGTGGCCACCACACCAGGACCATCGACATCGAGAACTACACTAGTAGGCACACCACGGAATTTGCAACTAGCTACACCACGGAATCCTTCAAATCGTGGTCGGAAACCCATGCGAAGCACTGTTTTCACTACGCCACCAGTGCTCGCTGAATTGAAGGAGAAAGCCGCAAAGCGAGCAGTCAACCAAGCAGCTTATGCATCTAAGGCGACACAGAATAACAGGTGCAATACCCACCACTCCAACAAGCGCAATGAAGGTCCTGTTAGGTATGCTGCCTTTGGATTTAGAAATAAAGAAAACGGCGGCGCTAACAGCCCTCAGGATGTTATGAAATGCTGCGTGGCATGGATCAACGGCCCTCCATGGTCATAGGCACATCCTTGATATTGCGCATAGAGATGTCAGGAAGACGTGTATGCCTATGGACGGAAGACAGAGACTAAGAACAACAGAAAAATGTTATAAAACTCTTATAACAGATGGATTCGTCTGTGAAGAAATCGCTGGTAACGATATCAGTATATTCACAGACGGCTCTCTGATGAATGGCAGAGCCGGGGCAGACGTTTACTCAGAAGAGTTGAGCCTATCCTGTGTACTGAAGTTAGGGAGGTTTGTGTCTGTATACCAGGCAGAAATGCTTGGTGTGGTGCATGCACTGGACCATTTGATAGATGACCGCGTGAATGGCAAGAAAATTGTCATTGCCCTTGACAATCAGTTGGTGATTAGGTGCATGCAATGTACAGACATCACTTCCAGGTTGGCCATAGAATGTCTTACCAAACTCAATAGGTGCGCTCAGACAAATGAGCTCACACTTATGTGGGTGAGAGGACATTCTGGCATAGAACAGAATGAAAATGCTGATCCTTTAGCGAGAGAAGGGTCAGCAGAAGAATTCTGTCAGCCAGAACCACGTATCGCCATAGGCGACAACATGGAGGCAGGCCTTATCATGCAATGGACAGACTTGGAACACCGTACAAGGTGGGAAGAAGCTGTTAATTGCAAGCAATCGAAGGCGACCGTGAAGTGGTCTCGTAGTGAGGCAACTAAAGTTATCCGATACAATCGAAGGACTTAAAGCTGGCTTACTGCACTTGTCACAGGACACGGTCTCTACATGTACCATCTCAGGAAGATGACTCTGACCGAGAACGATGCCTAGGTATGTAGGGTATGCGTAGAGGAGCCGGAAACAGCAGCACACATTCCGTACCAGTGTCCGGTGCTGGAAAGCATAAGATTGACCATTCTGGGACGTCCATTTATTAGCGAAGCCGAGATTAGTGAACTGACCTAAAAGGATATGCTTGAGGTGACAAAGGATGCTGATGTAAGGAGCATGCGCACGTATGAGCGCTCCGAGCGGTAGCATCCTTTGTCCAATGGGGTCGAAAAGGGACCAACGGTGGTCCGCTTCAGCCTATCCCCGATTTATTATATATCCAAGCAATCCGCTAAGCGAGCAGCTTCAGCAACACGAGTGAAACCATCGGCGCCAATGCAAAGATGGCTCCATCATCATCAACTGTTGCTTTTTGTGACAATAAAGGCTTTAAAAATTATTAAATTTGCTTTTATTCATATTAAGTGGCGTTTTACTTCATATTTTCCCATTTTCAGGGTATTTTAAAGGGGTGCCCACAACCGGTTGAAAAAATTGTTTCTTCAAAATGTATTACTTTATACAAAGTTTGATCATTTTTTTTTCTTTTTAATGGAATCAAATGAATTCTCTCACCTGCTGTTACCGTAGGTCTCTACCTTTCTATTGATATACATATGTCTGCATAAATATTAACTTCGTCAAAAGTTATGGCTGAAATAGCTAACTGTGCCCACAACCGGATAAACTTCCCTACATATATTTTAACATAAATCCATGGTGAAACAATTATAAGGTGTTTTTATCCCATGACATTTATCAATATATTTTTTGACATGCTGCCTTATTTTGACAAGTCTCATACATGGTTTGATTGTATGTTTGTAGGTTTGATTCTATGAAAATGTCAAAATAAGGCAGTCAATTTTTTTCTGACATTCTGGATGAGAACACCTTATACACAAATCACCTCTCTGCAGACAATGGGCGCATTCAGCGTAGTCAACAGTTGGCAACAGTTGCGTAAAAGTTCGCTGAATGGTACAATTATTTGAGCGCTCACTTAAACTGAACAGGTAGCCATTTAATCGCCATTTAATCGAGCGAAAAAATTCTATGCTACCTGAACTCAACTATTGAGTGCTTTAACCTTTAACTGGTACACCTCAAAAAATGTAGTTACAAGTTTATGTTTTTTTTAAAGAACGCCTTGAATAAAAACACGACTGATCAATGCGAAAGCATTCACTCACTTGAAAGCTTGAAATGTACTGAGCGTTAGAGAATGAATGGTGAAATAATGAAATAAATATAATCTTTTCTTTTTTTAAGGAAAGTTAAGGTTAAACTTTGACTCTAAATTCTAAACTTTGACAACTTTTCTGACGCTTAGAGTAACAACACATTCAGAGAAAAACATCGCTCACTAAAGTATCGCTACCATAATAATTCACAACAGTTGGCTACGCTGAATGCGTCCAATGACAAACCTTAGAGAGTAAAAAATGTCATGTATAGCTTCTTGAGAATATGAGCATTAAATTTTTAGGTTTCAGATTTTGACACTTTGTGTACAAAAATTAAATAATACGCTCAACACAATTTATCACTTATCAAAGTCTTTTCAAGGAATTTAGTACAAATAATTAATCATTTATACTTACGTCATTACTACTCCCGGTGCCACATATTGCTGAAATTCAATATCAAAAGAACCGTGAACTGGATCTTGAAATTGAACGGGTGTATTTGCTAAGGAAGTTGGAAGGTTGCAATCAGCTAGCACACTCTTCATAAATTTGCTAAAACTATCCCGAAGCTTACGTTCAATAAAATAAGCAATTTGTTGATCTAAAGAAATTGAAGTTTATTGTTTAAAACACAAAATTTGATCAGTCAAAGCATCTAAAAATCAACCTTGCAAACATACCTGTCATATCAATGTGTACCGTTAATTCCGCATTAACAAAAGCACTATCATCTGCAAATCGCCCATCTGTGAGCACTATTTGCATGGATTCGGAGAAATTCGATGGGAAGTGTATATAGCCAACAATATCAGTTCGCTTGGCAGCAAGAAAAGCGTCCTCTGTGTTATTGTAATAAACCTATAATTAACATACGAGCTAAGCTTTCCAAATTCAAAAAAATAAATATAACGATTCTGTACTTACTCGTTGAGCTATACCATCACCCAATTCAGTTATATATCGACAAGATATTTTATTGAATTCGCATGTGTCATTGTGATCATAAACTGTTATTAAGTTACTATCGAAACAGACGTCAAAGTTCATTATTTCACTGTTGACCACTCCAATTTTAAGGTTTGTTGGTGTTTTTCCAATCGCTAAATAGAAGCATGACAACTGAATGATCGGAAACATAAGCATGAAGATAATTCCTCTGAAAAATTTTAAATTTCGGCATTAAGTTAGAGTTTTAAATGTAAGGTACGGTTGGATATAGAATAGTAGGATAAAGTTTTAAAGGATATGCAAAAAAAGGTATATAAGTCACTAGTATTGGCTCTCACTAAGTTTCCACTTAGACATTACTTTTAAAAAAATTAAACTGCAGTTGGTTGAGTTGGAACAAACAAAATTGAGTCAACATAACTATTTCAATTATATACTTATATTTTCATCTAACCAATAATTCCATTCTAATATTCTCATGACATGATATGCTTATTACAGTGCATACGGTCAAGAAGTAACTGAAATGAAGCGACTGAAATGTAACTAACAAATCTTCAGTAATGATATTTTAATATAAACAAACAAGTTTATTTAAACCTTAAGTGACTACTAATGAGAAGGTGGAGTGAGCCAATTTTGAAATTTTTATTTTTTTTTTTTTATTTTAAAGAAACATATTTTTGCTTAATTTTTTTTTTTAACAGAATTGACATTATAAACTAGTGAAGAAATTTATTTATTATTCAACTTAAGAATAACTTTAACTTTTCATTTCGCACGTACTGTAAAGTTGTGAGTTGATTTTACCATTTAATACATAAAAAAAATTCAAGAAATACCCTGTAGGAAAATCAACTAATTTAAAAGTAGTTGATAAAGTAGTTTTTTGTCAACCACAACTAGTTGAAATTTTGACTTTTTTCCATAGAACGAACTAACTTATTTTGTATGGTGATGTCCGCTAAATAAGTCAACTGGCTGTCGTCTGCATTTATTTTCAACTACTTGTTAAATTAGTTACATTTAAATTATTTTTTTAATTGCTTTAAAATAACCAATTGAAAACGATTACTGATGGCCAAAAGTTAATAATATTTGATGAAATAACATGGTTAAAAATATATAAGCTTGTAATCTAATAAAAATTTTCAATTAAAACATGCCAACTTCAGAGTAGTTGCCGCCTTAATATAATTCAAAGTAGTTTATCAATCACTGGTTTTTAAGTAGTATTTCAATTACTTCATATATTGAAGTGGATGCCGCCTTAATATAATTCAAAGTAGTTCATATACTGGTTTATTTTAAACTAGTTTTTTAATTAGTTGTTTTTAAAAACAAGTTAGTTTGTTCCTATAGGGTAGCTACAAGAGATCAGTTTTATACAAAAAGTGTTTTTTACTTCTTCTAAAGAATTTATTGTTACACATTTAACTCTTTTTTTGTGTACAATAAATCCTTGACTTTTATAAATTGTTCTCTTAAATGTAATGGTTTGATAAATAAAGAAAAATGTTTACTTTGGAATTTGTTATCTTAAATTTTTAATTCCACTTCATTATATATTCTTTATATTTCCTCTTTATTACCATCTACAATTTTAACTTTCCATTGAAATAAGTCTGAAAACAAAAGCAAGCGCACAAAAAACTTAAAAAGAAAATTTAAAATTCTTGTCACTGATATGGAATATTTCCGTTCCTAGAAGCAATAATCGCTTAAGACGAATTAAGACATGACTGGGTTACTAATGTACATGCAGTGTTCCTTACGTACACCGCATCAAAAACGTACATGAAATTGATCCAATGCACAGTGGTCCAGATATCGATTTTTTTGGCATCAAATCGCAGGAGTGAGATATTCGTTTGAAACCTTGTACATATACTTTTGGTACTATTGATGTGATAATATACAAAAATGGGCAAATCGGATTAGAACCACGCCTACCTCCCATACAAAGTGATATGATCAATATGGTAAAATTTCTCAGAATTCCACAAAACTAGAGCAATTGACTTGATATTTTGCTCATAGACTTTGCTCTTAATAGTGCTCCATTAATTTAAAAAAAACAACATACAGCAAAAACAACAAAGTACTGGACGAAAAATATTCGTCATCCCGTTATTTTATAATCTTCCTGTAGTCCGGATCCATCTCCAATAGAAACCTTGTGGGTACAAATTAAGAGGGAGTTGAAACGCAATCCTGCTAGGAGTATAGGAGATTTAAAGACAAAATAAAAGGATATTAGGCAATCAATTTCTCCAGAGCATTACTAGGAACTTCATTTTACGACAGCAGCCATAGGTGAGAAATGTTACACTAGGCCAAACTATTCTGACTCGGTTTCCAGGTGGCCGAACTTTTCTGAATGAAGTCTTATATATGTTTTTTGCCGTAGTTGAAGAGTGTTTGTGAAATGCAATTTTTTATATCTGTATTTTGTTAAGTTTTGTTCTCAAAACTTTTTCATCACTCTACTTTGTGCAAGTTAAGTCAAAAATAAAGGTAGCCGAACTATTCTGACGATGGGCTCGTATAAAAAACGGTATTGCCACCTGAGATTTTTTTTTTTTTAGAATTATATTCTCTGAAGCTTTCTAAATAAGTTTGCATACTAATTTTTTTAAAAACTTTTAGAAAAATTTTGGACTACGCCAAAAAAAAAACTGTTTACTGGACCATAGTGCAATGTACGCATTCATTGGTTTGATGAACCTCTGTTCTTAAGTTTTAGAACAAGTTGATGAACTTCAACTGTTCAACATTCATTTATATGAAATTG
Organism: Coremacera marginata; assembly: GCA_914767935.1. Lineage (NCBI taxonomy): Eukaryota > Metazoa > Arthropoda > Insecta > Diptera > Sciomyzidae > Coremacera > Coremacera marginata. Next base: position 250,705,235 of record OU612043.1, read on the forward strand.
AAAACAGTCAAAGAGTTTTTTCTTAAAATCAAGGAAATAGTTCTTATGGCGTTTTATATCTCGGAAAAAAAATTATGCCCTCTGAGAGTGCAGAATATTGGATATTTTTAACCGAAAAAATGTTGAACTGTTATTAATCGAGAAGGATCAGAAAAATTGCAACATTTTTTTCGATGATGTGATGCTATGTTGGCTACCCTGTTGTTTATTTTTGTGAAACTTCATATCCATTAAATTTGAATTTTTAGATTTTATTGAATCTATTAAAAATTATTTGGGCACCTAGTATAAATTTACTGGCGTGTTTTGCAAAAATTGTTTGAGTGAATCTTGACGTGTTTCGTAAAAAAGCTCAAACTTTAATGAAATTTCAAAGATAATATTAAATCTTTTCCTTAACCCAGTTTCGTCCAGCGTTGCGTATACGCAACGGTATACTTTTCTTAACAAGGAGGTCATACAGTGATAGATTTTCATGATCTCCAAAAAGAATATAAAATTCTAAGAATTTATCGAATCGACCTGTTTTCGCTCAAGGCTGAACAATTTCGTTTACATACATTTTCAAGCTTGGGGAATTTTGGTTGCATCATAGTTGCTCATTCTTTTGGCTATGATGTCGAAGAAGTTCATAGTGAATTCAAGGCCTAAAAGCGTATGTTCAAAGATGAAACAGAACTCGACGAAACATTTTGGGAAAAAGTACGCAATTTATCAAATAACAATGGGTCTTTGCAATTTCAACTGATTATTGGACATTGTTGACAGAGTCATTGTTCTTCCGCACTCATCAGCAAACTGCGAAAGAGTCTTTAGTTCCATCAACTGAAACAAAACAAAACTAATTGTAAGAAACCTTATCACAGATACTTAAACTGCTATTCTACACGGTAAGGCTTTGAGTGGTAAGATATTTGGGGTGGAGTCTGACAGTTTGGCAAATAAAATGAACAACGACGTGTGTATGTAAATGATTCCCTATTTATTTAATTAATACTTAATACTATTACAAATAAAAAAGATCTAATGTAAATTTGCAACTATACAATTAATAAAAAATATTAAGCCCATGCTTTTTAATAATAAGCTCGTGTTTTGTAATAATAACGGCTACCTAATTAAGCCTCGCTGGTTCACTGAAAAAATCACTTTGAAAATGTTTTTCAAAAACCCTACAGGAGGCAGTCCTTTGTTTTAATAATATTCCTCAAGCAAATATTGGGGGGGGGGCAAAAAAAATCTAAGATTTTTCTAAAATTTTTATACAAAAAGAGAAGACACGCTCCTCTAACTTCACAAATTGACTCGCAGATAGTCTCAAATATATTTTTTCGAATATATTTTCAATAAAGCAATTAAAACAGATTTTAAAAAAAGTCTACGGATTTCTACGGACTTTTTGTTTCCAAAATATTACAAAAAATACGGAATTTTTCGAAAAATTTCTGGCAGTACTGGTTCTTCTATAGCACTAATGGATTCTTATTCTATGACCCCTTTAAAACTCGCCAATTGAATGCAAAAAAGTAGTTTGAAGTGTAGGTAACTAGTACTCTTTACCTGGTACTAGCTTAGCGTTAATGCCAAAAACTGCAGATATTTTTTCAGTATTGCCATAGTAGGTATAGATGATAGGGAAATCCACCACTTAAAAGATCAACTTATACATTTACCTTAATCAACTTCACTTACGATGGTTGCCTGAAGAGCTGTACAAAATTTTTCGTCATTAAAGCCTTGATGCGACCCCTTGTAGTAAATAGAAACCTCTTTTTGTTTTCTGTGTTCGCGACCTCATCCGTGGTGGATTCCATATGGATTTTGTCCATACAGTGAATAGGAGGTTTTTCTGATGCTGAATTTTTGACCTCGACTCTCTCTGGTGCAGGCATTATAGTGGGTAATTGTTGTGTGTTTCTATTAACCTCACTCGAAACGATGACGTCGGACTCACCCTGAGTTTGACTCAGTATTAGAAAAGCTTCTTCAATGGAATTGCTCTCAAATCTCAACAAAATATTTGCAGGACTATCTTCAGCTAATAAAATTCCATTGCGCATTAAACCAATCTGATGAATATTATTGATGTTAAAATTATTGCTTGAAATGTAAAACTAAAAAGAAAAAACATACACAATTGGCTTGCTTTGCTTCTTCGATGTAATGAGTTGTTATAATCACAGACATTTTACTATTTCTGGTCGATTCCACTAAGAAATCCCAAATTCTAATAACGGAAAATAATAATTTATGTTGAAAATTAAAACATAAATTAAGTTATATATGTGAACTTACTTTTCGCGCAACATCGGATCCAAACCAACCGTTGGTTCATCCAAAATAAGAAGCTCCGGTTCATGAATCATGGCACAAGCAAATGATATTCGTCGCTGTTGGCCTCCACTGCATTTCTTGACCAACTGCTTTGCTGGTGGAAGTTGCAAGAGATCGCGAAGTATTTTAAACTTTTCCCGAATTTTTTCGTCGGTTAAACCATAAATACGACCAAAATAATAAATTGTCTCCTTAACAGTCATTTCAGCAACCAGAGCAATTTCTTGAGGCATATAGCCAACACGTGAACCGGGAATTCCGCTTCCCGGAATTCCTGGTTTCATCCCTAAAACTGAAACATCTCCACTATTCAATTGTCGTTGTCCTACTATGCAAGAGAGCAAAGTTGTTTTGCCACAGCCAGAAGCTCCTAAAAGACCGTAGCTAAAAAAGAAAACCAAAATATAACGACAAAATAATGTCGATAGTTCAGGGATGTGAGGCGAATCACTTTGAACACAGATGTAAAGAGCGATGGACATCTTCCTCATCTTTTATACTACTCACATTGAGCCTCGCTCGACATTCATATTCAAATAGTTTAAAATTATCTTTGGATTAGATTTTCTTCCATAATATTTATATCCGTTCCGCACTTCTACTGCAGCCATGTTGCTATATTTTCGTTGTGGGTGTGCGAATCGTGTAATAATCACCTCAGGTTTTATGTTTGCAAATTATAAGTTTATCATTCGGCAATCTGAGAAAAATTTAAAGAGTTTTCATGATTTAGAAAATTTATAACTGTAGAAATCTTTGTATTATCTTTTTTAATTTAGTTTTGGTTGAAGGCATGAAATATCTTCAATGGTATCAATTTGAAAATAATGTCTTCTTACAAACAATAAATAGCTTCCCTCAAATTGATATTACAAAATAAATATCTGTGTTTTACCACTTATATAAGGATGAATTTCAAAATACACGTTTTTTTCTGTCCCCGCTTTTTCCAGTCCTTTCTCTCAAAAAATAAATTACTTATAATAAACTTATAAGAAATAAGGCGTTTGAGCTAAGGCAAATTTTATAGTTTAATATTTACATGAGATTATTTTCTCTCCTCTCTTACCTGATTAATAGAAAAGCATTTGTCCCACTCTTACCTGCAGCTATTCCATATGGAAAAAGAAAATGAAAAGAAAGAAAAATAAAACAAATATGCATTGATTTGCAATGCCAGTATAAATTCCACGAAGTTTTCGGTTTTTTTTTATAAAGTTTACGTAACAGTCATTTTTTTTTTTGCAGAATTTGTGTTGTCTCCGTCATGAGTGTTATGTTTTACTTTATTTGCTCTAATCTTTATTTTAGCCACTGATATGCCGTCAAGTGCATAACTGCAAGAGAACACACGATTTACCAATTACAGTTTTACTAAATAAACGGCATTTTAAAATGTTTATTAATATTTAATCAAATATTTAGTCAAGAGTGTTGTCTATGATTTTGCGTTTTTAAATACTTATTTAAAATAAAAAAGTGTTTGTATTGCTTAGTTTATAACTATTTTGAGTTTATAGTGTAGAATTTTGTTCAATAAAAGTTTTAAAAAAACGTTAAAAGACCTGAGTGTTGTTTCAACACCAACGTCTATGTCGCCGAATTACCAAACTTTTTAAAAATTTTTTTAAAATTTTAGCTTAGGGGTTCATAAGTTACGTAACATGTTTTTTTTGCCAATTTTTGACCCCCTATTCACACTTCGTCACAAAGTCTTCACCCCCTCTCCCACCGATGTAACGTCACATCTTAACTTTTTTAAATTTTTTTGGGTTTTTTTTTTGTATAATTTCGCAGTTTGTTATGAAAAAAGCATAAAACAAGTTATATCTATTTTAAGTTTTTTTATTATGGATATTTCACGTTGTTCTACTGTGTTTCACCAAAACTTTATGAAAAATTTGAACATGTGAACAGAGCTAAGTACAAATGAAAGCTTTTCTGACGTTAACAAGAACACCAACAAGTGGCGATACGTTATAACTTGGATGCTCGACAATTGTAAAAATTGTTGTTTATTTTGGTTTTTCTATAACTCTTTTATGTTCGCTTTGAACGTGAAGTTATAACAGCTATTTTTGATGACTGCTTTAGAGTAAGAATTCACACTTCAGTTTAGCAAAAGAAAAAAGACACAGTTTCGATAGTATTGTAAGTGTGGACGTAGAATTTCTTTTTTTGATATATTTGTTGATACATATAAATGTTGTTCTTGTTAATTTTTATGTTGGTTAAAAATATATATAATTCAATGTTTTGTTTAATAAATTGAAATAAATATTTCGGAATAATATGAATTTATTATTTTTCACACAGTAAGAAACTTATTCATTTTAAATTTTGTTGAAAATTTAAATTTTAACAAACAAAATATATTTTTAATATGTAATATATATAAAATTAGTTAAAAAAATAATTCGAATTTATTATGATATTTTAAAAAGAAATTAAGTTTTTAATAGCATAACTACCATGCCAGTCTCCATTCTTCGTATATGTAAACTTGCATAGTAGTAATATGATTTTTTTTGTATTATTTATTGTATTAATCTTGCTGAAGATTATCAAAAACAATAATACACAAAAAAATTAAAGATATATATATCTTCAAATATTTCATAACTCTGTTGATTTATATAATGGTTTATACATATGTAGTAGCGCTGCGTTTCTTAAATACCAAATATAAACTAATATAATGAACTATGTATCGCTTCTTCGTATTGCAACGCCTTATTTTCTCAGGCATCAGGCGACGCTACCCTGACTGATTGGAGTCTGCCAGCAGGCTGAAAGCATCTTAGCAGCGCAGGCATTTATATACTACGTATGCATTGCTTGTAAAGTTCTAAAAAATTCACAAAACGAATCTATTCAACAAACAACACGAGCTTGCGGTCGAGATTTCGGCACGAACTAAAGCAACAAGCATAAGAACGTCAGCAGCAACTGAATCATTTTTTCTCATACAAAAATGTAAATTTTTTCTCCTTTTTTTTTTACTATCTTGTGACTTTATTAAGGAAGTGACAAAATCGATAGATAAATAGATATTCGTTTTATGCACAAAATAGCTGATATTTTGGCATAAATTTTATCTTCGTACTATGAATATTAAAGGCTGTATGTATACCTAAAGTGTCCCCCAAAAAACGTTAGCATCACCTTGAAAAGATTTGTGAAAATACTCCAATGCAAACCGCGCTGTAAGACGTTATTCTACGTCAAAAACTGTTTTTTGAAGCTGCTGCACTTATTGAAGATGTTTCAAATGCCTTTTATACGATTGCTCTATTTAAACATATAGACTATTCACAGTTTAAACGTATATTAACAAAGCGTATTTATAGCATTTATTTTTGAAACTGTGAGTGACACCTCAGTATGTGTTTGCGTATTCAATGATTTTGCAACGCTGTGATATATGCTATAGATAGCGCATAAAAACACGAAACACAAAAAACACGTCCAAGGGCTACTTTTATATACGCGTACCTGCAAATTTGCGTTTGCATGCAAAACAACAAGGAAAAATACGCTTACGTAAGTTGGCGTAAAAATAACAAATCATAAATTAAACAGGCCTGCGTACTTAAACTGTGAATAGCCTAATAGTTTTAGCTGTCTTTTTCGGTTTATATTCCGTTCGATTTATTAGGTGTGTTTTTTTATTGTTAAAAAAATTAAAGCAAATTTGCAATTAAATTAAGTTCCATAAGAGTCCTCCCGCCTCCCCCAAAGACAAATAAGCTAAATAAGCTAAAATTCGAGAATTTTGGGTAAACTTAAACACTTTTAAGAGGTATAACACTTAAGACGAAAATCGTTTGCATTTCTGCAAAAACTTAAAAAAATAAATCAAGCAGAATTTTTAAAAGAGCGTAACAGTGATTTTGGATTCTACATTAATTTTCCTAACAGCGGCCATGTATAAAGTTGAAAAACTTTAAATTTTCTCTGTCATATTCATATTTTTTTAAATCCATAAAATTCTTGGAGAGCAACAAAGTGTGTTTTGTGATTTACCACCTTGTTCAAAAAGAAAGGTTCATTCACACTGTGAACCGGACTTAACTGTCCGATTCGAAATTTTTTTTTTAGTAGGTTGCCACATGTGTCTATGACAAGGCTGCCAAATATCATAGGAGTTTAAAAGAGTTGTGTTATAAGAGCATTACTGCGAAGACGCTGTATTTTACAAGCCATTTCTTACAGACTTTTACAAGACTTCAACTTTCAGAGCAAAACTCCGAAGAGTTTATAGATTAAGTCTTATAGACATCTCCAAGGCTTTTATTTAAAGAGGTCTTATCTGATCTGAGCAACGGTCTGACTAGAAGAGTATCACTCTGATTATAAGAGAAACGGTCTGACTAGAAGAGTGTCACTCTGATAATAAGATGTTGGTTCTTATAATCGCACAATTTGCCCGAACAAAAGATTTAACTGTATACATATTTCTTAACCCTTTCTTGTGAATGTATCATTTTTCAAAAGAATGGGGTTTCAATTTTTTTAGCTTTAATATCAGGGTACCTATATAACAAATGAACAGAATTATGTTCAACTTATGTTCAATGAATTTAGTTCATTCGTAAAAAAAAAATTCCGAAAGAACAGGACAATTTCTAACTGCAATTTAAGTATTCACTTCCATTCATAAGATTTTATATTTTTCGGGAAGAGTGCTATATTTCCATAGTAATAAAATACCAATCCCATTAAGAATATGGTTTTACAATACACGTACGCACTCAAACAATTTGTTCATCCACATCACTTAAATTTTTTTCACTGTCGCTATCACACCACAGTGCCATGTGACGTATTAAGAAAAGTGTAATAAGAAATAAGTTATGGAATTTGTTGTTGCTTCCACTCATGGACTAATTTCAAGTTTGCCCAGCCTGTGATCTAAAATTCATACAAATATAATAGTGTGTTGTGCAAATTGTGTGGCTCCGTGGCTTTAGAATTGTGCATTTTGAAAATTGTTGTTTTCGCTCATGTACTAATATCAATTAAGCCAAAACTGAGAGCAGAAGAGGTTTTATTTACAATACAAAGAGTTTCATTTCTTGTTTGTGAATGTAATGCGAGAAGTTGACAAATACTATAATTCTTGATAAATGCGCTGGTTATACATATTTTGTATTGTTTTTAAATATAGAGAAGGTCATTGGCGAATTTTATGAATGAATAAATAAAATAAAAATAAAAATTGATATATGAAAGTTATAGATTTTACTAGGACTTCTAGAGCGAGCTTAGCCCAACTAGAATTCTGATTCGATTCTACATATAGTCCGAAACACAATTATTTTTTTGTTACATAAAACAACCCATTGAGGAAGATTTTTCATATTCCTTATAGCGGAAATTTATTCAAAGTAATGAAATTAGTTCTCAACGCAAAGTAATGAAATTAGTTCGGTAAACTTTGCACTAATGTGATGAAAGTTCGAAGGAATTTCTCGTAGAGTGTGCCACTCTTGTATGTGACTCACTTAAGTATATTACTTTTTAGTAAGAACTGTACTCTTGTATGGAGACATCAACTCTTAAAACTTCCTTATAGTGCATTTATTGAGAGTATAGAAGAATTTGTTAATTAATAAAAATTTTAAATGTTTGCTTTATGCGAAAGGGGACAGCTTCTAGCCGAGGTGCAATATGAGATTCTTACGATAAAGTTTCCATCGCAATGAAATATATGCGTTTATGTGATAAAATATTACACCACGCATATACAATAGTATAGTTATAATAATTTCCTACAAACATAATAAAAAATGTTACATTAAATATTGTTATATTAAAATAGTGTTGGTAGTATTGTATATAAGCACTGGCGATCGAAACTGAGTGGATGTTTCGTAATTCAGCATTCATCAGCCTGCCAATTCTTTAATATTAAGCAAAAATTATTAAAAATTTCACCATTGATTCCTTAAAGTGTTTACAACAAAACTCTGTTTTCAAAAATGCGGCATTAACTCAGTTTTCAACTTTTCGATCAGCATCAAAAGAACACTTGTTTGTGTTCGTTTAACGGTTATTTTTATAAGAAGTCGCTTCTGATCTATTCAGTTATCGCTTTTAGAACAGTGTTGTTGCGTTGAAAAAGAATAGGTTTCCATCTCGGAAAATTTGAATAGAGCTCAAAATAAGTCAAAGTACTGTTATTGCTGCGAAGAAAGGAAAGCTAATTGCGTCTACACCTAACCTTGGTTGCCGGCCAAAACTACTGTCGAACTCAGACGCACGTCTTATGGCACAAAGAATGAAAAATGATTCAAAGAATGATAGCGAAACACCATATTTAGCGACTAAATCACTAAACAAGACATGGTGGTGGCAGCTTGATGGTAAGGGGTTGCTGTACGTGGTGCCATGTTGGGCCTCTTGTGAAAATTTAGGGTTTGATGAAAAAGAAAGATTACCTTGATATTTTAAAAACCCATTTACCGGAATTTGTGGACTTTTGCACGTATTCAGAAGAAGAAATAGTATTCCAACAGGATAGAGACCCAAAACACACATCCAAAACTGTCAAAAAATAGTTATCAGAGCAAACTTTCCAGCAACTGAAGTGACCAGCACGAAGCCCTGATCCGAACACCATTGAAAATTTATGAACTATAGTGAAAAGGCGCTTGGGTATGTACAAAAGAGTTCCCGAAAATATGACAGAGTTATTACGTCGGGTTCAGGTCGAATGGAGCAATATCCCTAGAGAGATCATTAAAAATTTGGTCGAAAATATCCCAATGCGCATTCAAGGAGTCATAAAAATAAAAGGCTTTGGACAAAGTACTGATATTAGTCTACACACTGGTGTTCTCTGGAAGCTGGTCGAAAAGTTAAAATCTGAGTGAATGCCGTATTTTAAAGTTTTGTTGTTGAAATTTTTGATTTTGTTTTACATGAATTGTTCTGGAAACAGAGTTTTGTTGTTAACACTTTAAAGAATAAATGGTGAAATTTTTATTAAGTTTTGTTTAATTATTATTATCAAGTCAGGTATACAACTCGCACTTATATAGTGCCAAAATGAGCTTAGAAGAGTTTTAAAAGTATCTTATAGATATCGTTTAGAGTTAATCGTAAGTGTATCATTCTTAATAATTTCTCTTCAAGAAGTCTTTAGGATAAAATAAAGATAGTAATTGTTGGTTGGTAATGCTGAAAAATTAAAAAAAAAAAAATTAAATACATTAAAGCAAAATCAAACCAAGACAAAATCACGTTTATCCAAAATTGCACTGAGTCTTTGAAAGAAGTATCCATCCATAAGTTTTTGAAAGACAAAAGTATCCAAATGAATACATTCGAATCCAAACGGCAATACTGGTTCTTGTTCTTGAGAATCTTTACATGACATTTTTTAATCTCTGAGGTAAGCAGAGAGATAAGGGACGATCATTTATTTAAATTTTAATTTAAAAAACTTCTGTGTCAGATAGGATTCGAACCCGGGTTACTCGAAGTTCTTTGGCATAAGGTGCAAGCACTCAACCGTACAGTTAAGGTCACCACTATTTAATATACTAAAATTTATTTTAAAAATGATTTTTGTTTGTGTTTCATAAGAACCAAGCACATTTTTTACATCAAATAGAAAAAGTAAATATTCGAAGCAGCTCGTTAGTTTAAGCATTACACACTTTTATTGAAATTGTAGTCTTATATAACGTATTTGCGTTAATTTGTATACTAATTGCATATTTACTATTCTGATTGTGTTTTAGCGGCTGTCTAGCTAACGCTCTTCTATTGATACAATATAACTTTTTTTCTCTGAGAGTATTATTCATGCAAATAAACTTGTTCTTTCAATTGCTGCTAGACTTGATCTAAACTAATTTTAATTCCATTTTTTTTTTTTTTTTCTTTTCCAATTAATGATAATTACGCAAATAAATATCGGACATAGACATTCATAGGTATTGAAAATATGAAATAACAAATATAATCACGATATATACCTAGCACAGTGCTTTAGTCTATTACTTGAATGTAATAAATAAATAATTCAAAAATTGTTTTAATTTTAACTAGCCGATTGAATCCTTCTAGGGTCAGAACATTCTCTTTTGCAATAACAAATAATTTAAATAAAAATTTACAACGACAGCACGTCTGCCAGCAAAACAAAAAAAAAACAAAAAACAAAAAAAAAAGCAACAGCTCTCCATTAACATCTCAGATTTATACAATTCACGTAATCTTTGAATAACAATTGCCTCATACACGTGAATTTTTCAATCGCATTACCAACGCTTAAATGAAATATCCAAGGTTGCCAACAGGTTCCAAGTAAGCTGATCGGTTGCTACTTATGTGCAACAAAAACTCAACAACTACACCGAAAAAATGTAGTAAGCAATTGACGCAAAGCTCCTCCACACCATACCAAGACCATGTAGCTTCGTTTGCTACGTATTTGTGTTTGACTTAAAATTAATAAACCTGACACTACAACGCCTCGATGCATCCCTTTCTAGCTGAATAATAAGAGTGTAAATAATTGTTTTGTGCAATCAGCAAACAGATCGTATGATTTAAACAAAAATCCATTTACTTAACTACAAGTGAATTCCACTCGATGTGAACAGTTTAGTTGAGAAGAACAATTTTGTTTACTTAAGATCGATATTAACAGCGCAAAATTCTTACGTCAGTACTTAACAGTTTTCATTCTATCATTCATATAGTTTTCACAAAATGCTCGCTACAAGTAATGCTCGCAAAAGCTTCGTACAAAAACGTTACATAATTGAATATGTAACTGTAATTATAACATAAACTGAAGGCTAATGCAATAATGTGAACTGCACGCAGACACAGATGAACCACTATTGTAGCGGGTATAAAAAACTGCGACAGGAAGCTCACAGACGCCGAGCTACTCTCAGAAAGTGTGCCCGAACTAAATACCTACTTGTATTTATTAAAAAAAAAAAAATAATAATAAAGTTAAATAAATATGATAATACTAGGCGCTTGTTTTCCAGCCAGTGAGCTGCACTTTAAGAAATGTGCAAATGTAAACAAACGGTTCGTTCGAACACTCAGCGCAGAGTTGGCAGGCAAAGCAACATGGCTTCAAAATGTATTACTTTTTTTTCTTTTGTCTTTCTTTCTTTTTCTATCTGTTTATGTTTTTTGCAACTGAAATGGTTACACAATAATAAATGCAAGTACATAGTTGAATGTTAAAGTATCACTAAATCATTAAAATTTCTATTCCCCGTTTATTTTGAAACCAGCACGGTAGGTCTTGTAACAATAATATTTGAAATCTTAAAGTTAATTCTTTTTTTTCTTATATTGCGTATGGAGGTTGAACGTTCGTGTCCTAAGTCTTTCGTTTATTATTTCCTAATATTTATTTTTTTTGTTTTATAAACTGCGTCATACCATAAAAAACCAGATGAATTGTGTTTTACACTAGCGCGCCACTCCGAATTCGTATTAAATGAAGTGTTTTGAACGAACGACGATATACGACTAACTCAACGTCAGTTATTGGCTTTGAGAGAAGCTCAAGCAAGCACATCGAGGCAGTTGCTGGGATGATTAGGAAAAAAAAAATATTAAAGTAGAAACTTCAACATGTTGCTTTCAAGGAAGGAGCATTTTTTTAATCGATCATACAAATAGAAAAAAAAATCTCTGTATTAAATATGGACAATTAAGGTTAAAAAGCAATCTAAGAATATATTGTAAAGTTTTGCTGCAACATCATTTTGAATTAAATCTAGGTTTTTTTAGCCGTTTTATTTAAAATTTACATAAGCCTAGGATTAATTTTGAAGTGTATCAAGATTAAAATTAAAAATTTTAAATTAAAAGGTGTTCAAAAAATGTAACTTTGTGATTCGAAATATGTATGTATATTTGCGGTATATACTCGTAGATATATTAAAAAAACTTTTGCTGACGAATGGTGTTTGAGATGTGAATTTTATTTATTCATTTCATCTACTGAACTTGGCCTTGCAGATTTAAATAAATATATAACCTATATTATAGGTGAAACCTAAATTAAACTTATTTACGATTTAAACATCACGCTTAAAAATATCTTCATGATAACAAAAATCTAAATTACTTCCAACTAAATTGCAAAAATATAGACTTTTACTGAGAGACTCTTTGTTGCCCTTATTTGTTCGGTGGAAATTAATAAAAAATAAGCTTCTTTCTCTGAGAAATCTTGATGAATTGTAAAAAGGAATGAGCGCCAACAATTCTCCACAGTCTATTTTGTTATGAATCAATCAAGATCATAACATATCCTTATGATATGTATGAGCTTGTGTTCTTTTTTGCCGACTTTTCAGATTTAACAACTGGCAATGCGTAGTGTAGTTACGCATTATTTTTCAAAAAAATTTACGACAAACTGCAAATCTTGTAAGTGGTTTTTGTATGCTCTCAACACGGTTGATATGGATATGGTAAAAAGAACAAACAAGACGTACATATTTCAAATAAGATCTCAAAGGGCCTTTTAATTCTCTGGAACTCCGCCATAAGTATGAAAATTGTGAATTTGCTTTAGCAATAATAAGTTTCTAGAAGAGAAATAAAAAACATAATTTTATGTTCTTTTATTTTATTCTCCCAGAAGCTCAATACACTTGTTCCAACGGTCCTCGGAAGGACCGTAGTGACCTTTCGGAAGGTCTCCAAAATACCCTTCTATCACCTATTCGTTTGATGAAAATCGTTTTTTGCGCATACATTTTTTGCGCATACAATTGAGATTTTAGCGATGGTTTTTTAACATTTGTATGAGCAGTTGCGTTGTCCTGATGAAAAATAATTTTTTTCTTCTGCAAACCGGGTCTTTTTTTCACGAATCTTTGCGTCGAGCTGATGCAAAAGGTTGCAATAATATTCAGAATTAAGTTGGGCTATTCACAGCTTAAACGTAAATAACAAAGCGTATTTATAGCATTTGTTATTTTTGCAACTCTGAGCACCTCAGCATGTGTTTGCCGTATTCAATGATTTTGCAACCCTGTTATATATGCAGTAGATAGGGCATAAGAATACGAGACACAAAAAACACATCCAAGGGCTATTTTTATTTACGCGTGTTTCCGTATTTGCGTTTGCATGCAAAACAACAGCAAAGAAAAATACGCTTACGTAAGTTGGCGTAAAAATAACAAATCGTAAATTACACAGGCCTGCGTACTTAAACTGTGAATAGCCCAAATTGTTTTTGCAATTTGGAGATAATCCAGCAACAACATCCCTTTTGTACTTCAAAAAATTAATAATATAATCTTCTTTGCAGATTTTTGAACACGAACTCGCTTAGGAGCCCAAGTGCCAGGTTCACACCACTTTTTAGCTTCTAGTTTTGATTCAGGATCATGGTGGTAGACCCAAGTGTCAGCCATAGTGTAGAATCGGCGCATAAAATCTTTTTTATCTTTTTTGAAAAACTCAATTACCAATTACAATTCCTATAATGAGATGTTGAATTACCAGTTACAATTCCTTGAATGAATTTGACGCATTGAGATGGCTAATTACTAATTCCTAATTTCAAGGAATTGGAATTGAAAAGTAATGAATACTTTTCGATCCAGCTCTGCCCTCTACGTCAGTGGAGCTCACGAAATTTTACAAAAGAGCAAATGATTTTAAAAAAACCAAATCAAACACAAGATATTGCGCATCGTAACTTTTGGCAATGAAAAATAAAAAATAAAAAAATAAAAGAACAAAAACAAATCATTTGTGCGTTAACACACAAGCAATAGATAATTTACATGCATTTGTTGTTGTTGTTTACGCGTTCAAAATTATATGATCGGCAACAGCGGCTTGTTGTGCTGTTATTAGCAATTTTTTTTTTTGTGCATTGTGTTGTTGTTTTTAATACATGGCTTTGCTTTCACATAAGCGCGAAGACAAAGCTCATGATAGAAAAAAAATTTGTATGGCGGGTAACGCGAGCAAGATGAGCTACATGATGAGCATGTCTGCTCTACGTGAACAAGCAAAAATTTTGCATTTCGAAAAGTTGAGGCTCATTACATTTATGTAATATAAATGATATATGTAATATAATAATAAGAGTGAATTTATATCATTTTTAAATTTAGTACAGTCAGATACATTATTAATAGTTTTAAACATTTTTAAATATAATAACGTTTTACAGAACTGTAGATTATAGTCCATATCATTAATGAACATCAAAAATAGCAGGGGTCTAAGGTGCCTGCCTGGCGGAACCCCGGACGTTGCAAAATAGGTTTTGAATAGCAATTATTGATTATTACCGTTAGTTGTCTCTTATGTAAATACTAGTAATAGCCAACGATCAGGGGATGGACTATACAGTTTTGGGCTATTATTATTAGTTTTATAACTGATTTAATTTTATGATGAAGTCAAAATTTACGGCCGTTCTCTCTTCAGAAGAAAACATAGCTCAAAAAAGTCGCACTCACCCGAACTTCGCGTTCGCTAGCGTTATGCCTAATTATTTATGCAACTTTAACATATTTTTGAAAGAATTTTATAGCATGGTTTTAGGCATGTATTTATTTGTTTGCCCAACTCTGATCACTTAATGAAGCTTACCCCTTATAAATCCCCCCCATACATAAATCTATTGCTTCTAGTGTCTTATTTATCGTTGGTGTGCTTCTCGTGATACAAAACAAAAAGGATTAGCTTTTTTGAGTGATCTGAGTTGAGCAAACATATAAAGGCATGCCTAAAACTATGCTATATAATTATTTCAAAACTGTTCAAGCGTTTCTTTATGTAGTCACTCTCCTAAGGAATTTTTATATACTGAATGAATCATGAACCATTTTAAAAAACTTGAGTCGAAACCAAGCATTCCAAGTTTGTACAAAAGGATATTATGAGGTAAAGTGTTAAAAGCTTTCACAAAGTCAGTTCATAGTATGACATCGACTTTCTGCACTTTTTCGACTTTGAATAGAATAACCGATAGTTTTACAAAAAATTTAGAACCAGGTTTAGAAATACGCGAAATAAACGCAAACTTACAGTCTTCCAAGAAAATTCCACTAGAAAGCGACTTGAAAAGCAACGAAGGACTTTTGGGGTTAATAGCGTGAAATTTTTCATAAGAAAGAAATAAATTTAAGTCCTTGAAAATGCTATTTAAAAAATTAAAAACATCTTGTGTGCTTTTTTTCATGAAATTTTCGAGATATTTTTTTTTTTTTAATTAATGCTTTAAACATTTTAAATTCAAGATCATAAAATTCAGGTGGATATAAAATTTTTAAAACTACTAACGCATTGATTGAATTTGATACAAAACTATTGACTGTTTTACTCATACCTTACCCGTGCATTTCTCCGAAGAGTGAATCCTCTTCGAGTGAACTGTAGTTCCAATTTTGAAGAGGAATTTAATTCGGATAAAAAAATACACATTAAAGATGAATTTGAGGAAAAATGTTTCTCTATTATTTCACGTTATTTTAGTTTGTCGATGCATAATGGCGGTCATGGTTGGCTCGGCCTTTGTGCAACCTTTTCAACATCACCTACAGGACAGGAGTATTTTCATCTTGTTGGAAGGTCGCAAATGTCCAGCCGATACCGAAAAAGGACGATGCCACGAATCCTGCAAACTATCGACCCATTGCGAGATGCAATGATATGCAACATTTCCAAAGTTATGGAGAGCGTAATAAACTTCCACCTAATGAACTATTTAGAGCTCAACGAATTGCTAAGTGACTGTCAATATGGTTTTCGTATGGCCCGCTCTACTGGTGACCTTATGGCGTTCCTAACAGAAAAATGGATCCAATGTGTTCACCTGTTCGGTGAAAGCAGAGTTGTTGCTCTGGCGTATTATATATATTTCAAAGGCGTTTGACCGAGTGTGGCATAAAGCACTCGTCTCTAAACTACTTGCATACGGTGTCGGTGGTAACTTTGCTCGGTGGATCACGTGCTGCCTTAAGGACAGAACTATCCGTGTCGTAATCGACGGCATTTCGTGCTGTGAGCACGCCATCAACTCTGGAGTACCGCAGGGTTCAGTCCTATCGCCAACTTTGTTTTTGGTTTTTATCAACAACCTTCTGTTGTTGACTTACAACCCAATTCATTCGTTTGCGGACGACAGCAGCATTTGTCATTCATATTTTTTCAAAAAACGCCGAGCCCTTTGGAGATTGAGAGTAAGAGACAAAATATGAATGACACACTTCTTAATGACTTGAAAAAAATCTCCGAGTGGGGTCTTGCTAATAGAGTAGAGTTTAATGCAAGCAAGACCCAGTGCTGCCCACAATGAACTGTCCCTTAGCTCTCCTGAATATGAATAGTGTAGATCTTTTGGAGTCAGATGCTCTTGACGTTCTGGGCATATCGATACAATCCATTTTCCATGTGTCGAAAGAAGCTGCCAAGTGCCTAGGTCTCTTAAAACGGTACAAGCGATACTTCACCCCATCTGATCTTCGAATGATCCATACCTCATATATAAGGCCAAAATGGAGTATAATTCGCACATTTGGGCAGATGCTCCAAGATCTTATTTGGAGCTTCTGGACCGAATTCAAAGACGTGCGATATATATGATAGGACATGAAAACATTTTATCTCCTCACAGTTCTCTTGGGCATCGCCATAATGTTGGTTACCATAGCCTTTCGTATAGTTTCTACCAAGGAAAGTTATCAAGGAAGGTACATGGCCTGACGCCACCAGTTCGTGTATTTCCTAGGTCTACTCGGGCAGCTTTTCAAGTCCATCCCTTTACCATTGCATCGATGCTCAATAGAATCTCGCATTACCGAGATAATTCGTCTTTTAGTCGCACAGTAAGATCGTGGAATAATCTCCCAGTGAACGTGTTCTTCGACAGTGTTGATCTGTGTAAGTTTAAAGCAAATCTTCACCGTCACTACTCCATCCATTCCACCTTCCAACTAACTATCACCCGTCTTCTGAATTAACGCAATGCTTTCGCACTTAAAGGGAGCATACCCTAAGCTTTGGTTAAGTTAAAGAAAAAAATATGGCAGATTGAAATCTAAACTGTATAGCCCATTTTTTTTTTTTTCTTTCACGGTTCTCTTCAACCAAGCTTTGTCAGTAAAATTCAGTTAAACGTTTTACCAACTCGTGTCTTACTCGTTTATTATTTTACAAGATATTTATTAATGTACACCTAAACATATAGGCCAAATGCATGGAAGTTGTTTGAACGTTTTCAAGGACGTTTTTTCTTTAACAAATTACCTTGAAATGACAACCGTCTTCACACTAAAAGCAAACAATTGCAGATAATGCAACGCAATATCATACAGATTTTAATAATATTGACACATACACAAATACTAAAATAACATTTATACATAGCCAAGGATGACCTAATTATATTTATTGTATCCATTGCAGAAAAAAATTGTGTCAAGACAAAAAACTTCGTCTGCGCCAATCTATTGTTGAACAGCGTTTGATTGATTCAAACGATCGATTGACGCTTAATCGAATGAATTTTTTGTCCAAGCATCTACAGATTAGTATATTTTTTTTAAGTGACAACTCACAAAAGTCTTTGCGTTAAGGTACACAAGTTTATATATATTTATTTGTTTGTTTGCTTTTATATTTGGATTTGTGTAGCTTAATAATACTTAAAACCTCACTCAGCTTTATACCATCGCAAAGCAAGCGATGAGCAAGTGTGTGAGACTTGGTGTGAGGGAAATATTTCAAGATTCACTTAATT
This sequence comes from Coremacera marginata, assembly GCA_914767935.1. Classification (NCBI taxonomy): domain Eukaryota; kingdom Metazoa; phylum Arthropoda; class Insecta; order Diptera; family Sciomyzidae; genus Coremacera; species Coremacera marginata. Next base: position 250,723,335 of record OU612043.1, read on the forward strand.
GTGCAACAAAAGTCTTTGTCGATGAGACATTAGTTTTGCGTTCAAAAACACCGACAAAACCCCATTCAAACTTTTTTAACTTTATCGCAGATGCTTTTTGATTCACTTTTAATTAAGCAATGCATTTAAGAGAGAATACTTAAATGAATTACAAGTTAATTACAACTTTAAGTTTAGTTTCAGAGTGAACTTACTCCATACCAAATTGACCACCAAATTTTTTGGTGTCATCATTATGGACAAAAAAGTATATATTTTGAAAGGTCACTAGGAGGTGCATCAAATCACTTTTTTTTTTTTTTTTTGGAAAAATTCGTATTCTTGTTGTTGTGGTAGCACGAAAAATCTGCTTTGTGGTGAATTTTTTTTATTTTGTAGAGTAGGATTATACTTCCAATAAAAAAAAGTTAGTTTGATTATTACACTGCGTCACAAAAATGATCTTTTGTTCTGTCCTATGAACCAAATGGACTTTATCGGAAAGGGGAAACAAATAAAAATATACATGTATCGTAGTTTTTCATGTACATGTCAGAATTTTTTTTTTTTACGTTCTGTGGTGCCCCACAGTGAGAAAGCTCAATACATTTGTTAGAAAAAATAGAAGAAGCTGTTGAAATTTTATGAAACTTCATTTCTAAAAGTTTAATCTCATGCCGGTTCCAAAAATCGGGTTTTTGTACAGGTTTCGGTTGGCTAAAAAACCGATTTTGTGTTGAGTAATTTTGTTAATATATAAATACTTCAAGCTGTGATTTCAAAAATGCACTTTGTTTGTTTTTTTGTCACCGGCTTCTTTTTTTTAATTTTTTTCACAATATTTCACAAGTTCACAATAGGAATACTTTGCGGTATGAACTTAATTTATTTTGATTTAGTACTTTGATTTATTATTTCTAATTTTCCATCGGTGGCAAGAGAAAAATATAGAAAACATATAAGGCATTTATTGCTGCGATTTTTTAACGTACTTATTTTGAATTTTGAATATTGAAAAAAAAAAAATTTATAAAGAAAAAATATAAAAAACCGTCACTGGTAAAAAGTAATTAAATGGATCTCTAAAATCACCACCTGAAGAATTAAATACCATAAGAATTAAGGTATTGACAAAATTACAAAAATAAAAAACAATCGATTTTATTAACGTACCGAAACCGATCAAAAAAATCGATATCAGTTTTGGAACCATTATACTTTTGGACCATTATACTTTTAGAAATGAAGTTTCATCAAATTCCAACAAATCATTCTATTTTCTTTCCAATAAATGTATGGAGGCATCTAACTGTGGGGCACCACAGAACTCAAAACATAAAAACATTAAAATTTTGGCGTGTATATGAAAAACGACATATACGACATTCCGCCTTCTCAGAATGTGTGTTACGCAGTGTTATGTTATAAGAAAAAAATTAGTTTTTTTGGGTTTTATGAAATAGTGGCTATTTCTGTTTTGTTCTCCCTCTTGGAGCCTATTGAACGGTGACCAAGAAAATATCTCTGGTTTTCATCTTTTAGAATCAGTAAAATAAAAATTGGTAGATCGAAGTATTACCAGAGATATTGCATTTTTTGTAACTATATCTTCTGCATTTTGCTTGAAGTCTCATTTATAAGTGTCGAAAGTCCCGGGGTTACAAAGAATATCCCGGGTTTTCGGTATTACAAAAAAGTAGATAAAGCTTTGAAAAGAGGTCGACAATAATTTACAAAGATAATTTAAATAAAACCTTTTTATATATTTTCGTTAAAATTAGTGGAAAGCCCATGGTGTGGGAATAGGTCCTGAATATTAAAGGCCAATTTACAAGTGACAAAAAATTCATGTACTAGAAAAATCTATAGCTATCCTCCAGCATCTGGTTACTAACAGAGAACTTACACAGCTCACTAAAAACTCCAACTTTTTTTACATTCTTCTAACAGTTCACATTATTAAGTGAGTTCAAATTATGCAGCATTGCAAACATTTGCTATGAATCTGAAATCTGTATATTTTGTTAGTGTAGTGCAAATCTATGCACTAAAATCTTTCAAATGCACTGATGCAAGACTATTTGCACTAAATCCTGGACTACCCTATTGATCTCTGAATGATTGAATTTTTAAATTTTGACTTCAAATCCGGAATTAACTACCTTCAAAACACCCATATATCGATTTTAAGTTACAAAACATGTAGCCTTATTTCTGGTCAATTAATTTTGATCTCTCATTAATTTTAATATAACTGATATCAAAGTTAAAAAAACAACACCAGAAACATACTCTCGTTTGTTTACTAGCACCTGTTCCTATTTCACTAATTTATGCTATGCACTTTGTGCCGATGAGGTCGACATCCCTAGCGGCTATTATTCGTTGCATTAGTTGTTTTGTTTTTGTTTGAGCACTTCGTAAATGCTAGGGTTTCTATGCAAAATGCAGAAGGTGTAGATGTAAAAAGGGCAATATCTCTGTTAATACGTCGATCTACCAATTTTTTTTACTGTACTAAAAGGTGAAAACCGGAGGAACTTTTTCGTTTATCACTAATTAGGCTCCAAGAGGGAGAACAGATCAGAAATGGGAACCCCAAAAATCAAATTTTTTTTATTGTATAATTTCCAAAATAGTTCTGTATTAATCTTTTAATAAAGTAAAATCGATTCACTACACAATAAAAAAAAAATTATGGAAATATCTTATTCGGGTTTTTAAAATTCACCAGAAAAAAGAAAAAGTATGATTTTTCGTGCATTGTTTGTGTTACCACAACAACAACAAGAATTTTAAAAAAAATATGTTATTTGATGCACCTCCTAGTGACCTTTCAAAATATATACTTTTTGTCCATAACAGTGACATCAATTTGGTGGTAGTTTTTGCGTGCAATGAGTCAGTGTAGATTTGTTCCCATTTTTTAAACCCATTTTTGTAAACAATTCTTTTGTTTTTTTTTTTTGCTTTATTGAGTTTATTGAATGATGCAAATTTGATTGTAAGTTGCAATTAAAAATGTATAATTTTTCAGCCACATGCTTAATTGGATTACGACATGCATATATCTCCATTGTTAGAACAACAACAAAGATCATGCCATACAAATAATTGTTCACTAATCTTCTAAAGTATTATTTTAAAATAAAATTGGATAAAGAAAACATTGCCACGTGTAAACGGAAAATATATATTATAATTTTTTTACTCTTTTGCAGTTAAATGATTAAAATGACTAAAACGTACTTAATTGAGTGAATATTTTATTTTTATCATGATACAATTATAAGAATGACTCAATTAAAATAATAGCTGAAAAGACAAGTTTTGCAACAAGAAACCCGTGAGGATTTTTCAACAAACGTAAAATGATAAAGCAACAACAATTAGAAAACTAAAATTCAAACTCCAACTTGAGCCTACCTTATAATTCGTTATGATTTTTGAAGTGAATCTACTTCAGTCACGTATACAACAAACAACACAGATGTGGAGTAAAACCGATGGAACGAAAGATTTCACAATAACAATGAAACAACAACAAAAATGCTCCGCACTCGGCAGTACAAAATATAAAAGCATACTTTTTGGCAGTTTGATAAAACGTTTGCGTGTCGCATGTCTCATACACAGCATACACGACTTGCATATTCTGTGTTGTTTAGAATCATAGGAAATGTATGTCACTTTCACCTTTTTGAAGATTTTCGAAAACATTTCATGACAAGGGCAGTAAAATATTTGAATAGTTTTAAATGCATTTTATTGCGAGCTATGATTTTATAACTTACCTAATTTATCGTTTGAAATGCGAGTAAAATAAATTTACAACACAGTTGTTTTGAATGTGAATACCTAGAATACAGTCGGTATGATAATTGAATTAAATAATTAAATGAATAATAATAAAGGGAAGTTTAATATATGAGCTTCTAAATGCATTTATCACGATTCATGACTTTTATTATTTACCTTTTATAAATAATTTGGGCTTACCATTTTCAAAGATTTTACTTTAAATGCATTTTAATGAATATGCCAAACACTTTTATTTTTAAAATGATTTAAGTAATAATTTATTTGGTGAAAAAGAGTTTAATCTTATGGCACATACAGTACAGTACAGTACAAAACCATCGCAACTCAATATTTTCGGAATCAAAATTTTGTCGTACATCAATTCACAATACACATCTCTAACTACTGCAATTATTTATTTTATATCACTATCTTCTTTAACTGGAAAAATTAAATTTTTCTATTCTTATGTTAGTTTCGTTGCATATGCAGGTTCAGCAGTTTTTGCCTCTCCTGAAAATTTGTAATCTTTGCGTGACAATTCAAAGATTATGTACCGCGGGCGCCATGTGTGCTAAGATATATTTAATATTTATTTTTTTTTATCTTTGATTTTTGATTTGTTAAAACAAAAATTTTTCCCAAAATGAATTTATATTAATAAGCAAATTTACATTATTTTGCTTATTAGTTTTAATTGTAAGTTTAATTTAATTTTTAATCTCTTATAAATAAAACTTCTTGTGCAATGGAAATTATTCATGTATATTTTCATATTTTTATATTTTTTTGTCTAATTCTATGTACTACTTTTATACTTATTCATAAATACTGTGCGAGTACTTCTTTTTGCTTTGAAAATGTTGGCCACATTAAGTATGAAACGAAATCTTAATATATAAACGGCAAGCACAATGCTCTGCACCTAATATAGCTCAAACTGTAATAATTTTTTGAGATTATTACAGTTTCTTGCCAACATGTACTGTTCTGAAAAATGTTCAGCCTGAAAGTATGCACAGAAATTCATTTGATACTTATCAGTGACATGCATACTTTCAGGCAGATGTGAAAAAATAAAGTCTCTTCGAACAGCCTACAGTGCGGAAAAATCTAAAGTCGAAAAAAGCAATAAAATTGACTATCAAGTTGAGTGCTGCCTTCGTCACAGCTGTCAGTTCAAATTAATTTTGACAACCAGTATGTGTTATGAACGTGAAAGCAAAATCTTGAACGTACACGTTACACGTGTAACTGCAGCATTAGCAATGTTCATTCAGCCACGGTGCATGCTCCACCTACCGACGAAGACAAAATAGTTGTTGCTGTTTTTTCGAAGGGTAAAAGAAAAAACTGCAATTTGAAAGAGCCTTTCTTTCATCTAAAAAAAATCTAAGTAACCTACAAATTATGTTCACGGTCCGAAGCTGAAAATATTTGGGCAACTGGCAGAAAACAGGTTTTGAACAAAAAACAGATGAAAGAATGTTGCCTTCAGCCTTTCCAAACAGAAAACTATGTGTAGCATACCGTGGACAAAACAATGAACGAGAGAAAAAAATATGGCAAAAATTTCAAAATTTGTTAGGTAAGTATCCAATGTGTGACATGCGGCCATGCTATATCATAATACAAGAAACCAGTTGCGGGATTCCCAAACGCCTTAACGACGGTTGTAGCTGTAGTTAACTAGCGAAAACTGTCATTTACTATGGAACTGTGCATGCACAATAACCGATAACGACAACTATGATTATCATTAACTGTTTGGGAATCCTGCTACAGGTAGCCCTGACAGATCTTTCGACGATCATAAAGGGCCTCTCAGATGATACAACATGTCGGATGGACATATTGCTCGACAAAACAACGGGACTTTTTTCGTTGGTCCCACACGGTCGCACATGTCAGGTAGACTTCATTATTTTAAAGTTGCCATCAAGTAAACATCGTGCAATTTCGCAGTTTCAATTAATTAAATCTAATTTTCCATGTTTCTGGCAAACATCTTATCTGTATCAACATCTGTATACTTCAAAAACTCCCTGGAAATTTGCATATTTTTCATGTTTGCCATTTTGTATTTATGTTTGCCGAGTTTCTATTTATGTTGATGTTTCTCGCTTAAAAACTTTTCTCGAATGAGAAAATTCACAAAGTTATCCAACTTGACCACGCACAAACGATCGCACATATCGTATGGACCGACAGAAAAATCAAATATTTGTATCTTCCATTGGACATGTCTATTCGACTGATATGTTCGATGTTGTAAGAACATCGATGATGGCATCGATATTGACATAGAAAGCACAACATCGATTCTCTATGTTTATCAAACAAAAAACATAGATGCCACTTAACCATTGCCAGCAAACAAAAAAGCAAAAAAAAATAACATAAATCAACTGTATTTAAATAATTATATTATAATTATCATAATAATTATTAAAATAATTATGAAGTTTGAGATAGGGCAATATCGATTTTAAAACATACATTGTTTGTCTCTTAACATTGGATGATCATCGAACATCTCCACATCCGACTTGATTTTTTGCATACAATCGATACTGCATATGTGATGACATGACAGATCCATCCGATATACTGTATCTTTGGGGCGTCCTAATCAGAATTTTCCGAAAAACGCACTGAAATCCTCTCTATATACGCTAGTATTCTGAAAGGTGGCAATACTTCCAGTTTCGCAGTTTGCTTCATCTTTAATTACTTTATTTATTGATATTCGTGTATTTTATTAAGTTTGCTCCAACTTTACATATTAAATTGTAATTTATAAAATTTGTTTACAAAAAAGTTTATTCACAAATCAAAACCTATTTCTTAGCAAGGCTTTCCAAAGCCAATTAAATAAAGTTTTGAGTACTAGTGAAGTCTTTCCGCGTTCGCTCAACCCTCAAACTCTGCTTTGACAGCTTGCTCAGTTTTTGGCGCGAGAAGTGTCAGGAGGTTGCTTTGCTCGGATCTACTACTGCTGGAGCATTAAAGTTGCATATTAGTTTATGCAAAAGCAGAATGAAAATTCGCAAAGGTAAATTTGTATAACTAATTCTTTCTCGTATTGAGCAAATTCGTCAATCCACGCAGGAAAAACAAATGCGGGACATTCAGCTGGCAATAGCTCATGCAGATCAAACACAAGCCGATCCGCTGGCGGTGCGTTTGAGAATGACTACACAAAAGATGCTGTACACACCAAAGCCCAGGATATATCACAGAAATTGCATAAAAACGTCGAGTCCTCGGAAGATAAAATCCTTGCCGAGGCCAATACAGCTCTGGATGTGATAAAATCAAATTCATCCACTCCACGAAGTATGTTTAAACAAATGACAAACAAACTTGTGTTAAACAAATTTGTATCAAATAAGCAGTTTTTAAAACTTCATTTACATTTTTTTTTTATTTTTTTAGGAAAAAAAGATCCTCTTGCTAATCTTTATTCTAGTTTGAGTCCAAAATATATTGGATTTTCAACGCCAAAGTCTACATCACTCTCAGATAAGTTGACGGCAGCCTCAGACGAAAGAGGTTGTACTACTCGTCGAAAAAAAAATAATAGCGCTAACGAGTTATTCATATCTTCGACTGATGTTATTGGTTGTGTAAGGCGGACAAATAGCTCAAATATGACAAGTTCGCCAGTATCCAGCAGTGATTCGGAACTCACTTCCCAACGAAGATCATTTGAGAGTCCAATAGAAAAACTTTTGCGAAAAAATAGGACAAACGATTCCAGTCATACTTCACCTAGCCCTTCCTCTGTATTTGAACATAGTTTGCCTAAGACCAGGACTAAGCTAATCGAACGCAAAGAACTAATGGATATAAAAGTTAAGGTTGCACGGGTTGAATCTCTTGAAATGCTACATAAAAATGGTATCAATACTGTTCAGTTAGATCAACATGACAAGGTAATCAAATTAAGGAATATTCTGCAGCCAGAGGAGAAACCTAAATCCAAAAATATAGATACTAACGCCGATTCTGAAAACCCAACATTTTCCAATGGTCTTTTACAAAATAGTGATCCTCCACCCAAAAACCCTGACAGCCAATCCACCAACAGCAATACTGAAGAAATCTTTAACAACGAAGCCGAGGATATTAGTCCAAATAAAACACTGAAAAGCAATGAAACCCAAGATCGTGTAACTAGTTCAGTTGTCGATAAAAGTGTCGCAGATATAAATCTAGATATATGTGAAGAGGAATCAAATTCAGAAGACCTCGTCAGACGTGTATCATTTGAAGGAAATCATTTGGATAATCTTACAAAGAAAGGATCAATCGCATATAATATAGATGAGGACATTTTTATACTTGATACTACTGATGAAAGCGTTGATAACTCAGTGGCTGTGTCTGAAGTCGGTACGCAATCTGTAGCTGGGGACATAATTGAATGTGTTGAAAGCGTGGATGGTACTACAACTGATTGCCAAAATATTGCTTCCGAACCTCAAATAAAAGTAAATGAAGCGAATGAAGAAAAAAAATCATGCGATGTACAAGAAATTTCAGACCAAGAGGATATTAATAGAACAGAAGAGCCCACAATCAACAATGATGAAACTATAAATAATAAAATAGACGAACACACACTCAATGATGTCCATGTTAAGAGTAATGTTGTTAATGCTGAGTGCAATGATAATTGTATAGAGATAGAAGATAATACTAAGGATCAAGATCAACGTATGGAATGTGCGGCCGTGGAATGTGAGCAGAAAGAGCCGAAAACTGTTGAAATTGTGCCCGAGACTGATGTGTACAAATCAAGCGAAGAAGTTAATGCAAAAGATGTTGTTGATCTAGAGGTTAACATGCCTGTGAACATTATTTCCATTAATTCACCATCATCTATATCTATGGACAGTGCCAAGGGTTCCTCGGTAAATAACGATGTCTCTTGGGTGTCTTTTTCATCAGGTGATATTTTTTGGGGACAAATATATTCCTATTGTTATTGGCCTTGCATGGTGTGTCCGGATCCTGATGGCAAAACTATAACAACTGATGTTGGTATAGGTCGTAATATTGTACCACATGTTATGGTACATGTTCGCTTCTTCGCGGATAACGCACGTCGAAATTGGGTAAAGCGTGATAACTTATTTCCGTTTACTGGTTTAGAAAATTATAAACAAAGAATGTCAGAAGCCGAAGATAAGTACGGCAAAAAAAATTCTAGATACAAGGCTTTTGTCGTATCAAGAGGAAAGCAAAGATTATGGAATATGGCAATTGAAGAGGCAAATATCATTAAAACTACCTCGCCTGAAAACCGGCTGAACAAGTTTAACGAAATATACGAAAACTCAAAGTAAGTATTGAATTTTTAATAGAAAATATTAGTTTCACTAGCCAATAATAGAACCAAATTTAATAATTTGAAATTTTGTGGAATGAATTTTCAAAGGTTTTTATTCTTAAGCCCAGTTGGGTTGCCCGCCCACTTTCTTGCAGATGGCAAATTTTCATGCCACACCCGAACGTGCAAAATTTCATTATCTTATCATGTAGATAAAGTCATAATTAAAGGGGTCTGTCTGGCCCCAACATTTTTTAGAAAGATTAGAGATATCATTGTACGAGTTGGTATATTTGTTGGCTTTTTTAGTTAGATAAAAAAGTTTATTTTAAATTTATTATTTGTTATTAAATTTTAAAGTCCCAACAATTTTTTTTAAAAGATTGTCAAAAAGTTACGGTTGGCATGATTTCAACAATTTATAGCAAATTATTTTGTCTTTAGGTTGCTTTCTATGGCGTTAACTAGAAAATACTGTTTATAACCAAAAATAATAAAAATGAGGATGTTATAAAAAAATATTTTTTATTTAGAAAACGAAAATCTAAAAATTATTTATTTTATTTTGTAATTCAGCCTGGAAGTTTCATTTGTTCCGATGGTTTCAGTATTTGTTTCTTCACAATACTGAGCAGCCTGAACATACTCGTATATTGTTTATCGCTACTCTTGCTGCACCAGCAAACAAACTTTCTTTGTTTAATGCTTATTTGCTTTTCCAAGTTATAATAGTAGCGTGCCCGTCGAAAACGCAAATACATACGTAAGAACAAGACTTAAAAAAATTTCCTTAAAACGCAATTAAGGATCAGAAAGACGATGTCCTGGGAACAATTATTATGGTGCCATCCAAAAAGTTTTACGACTTCGGCTTGTTCTTTTCCCTTAACTATAACAATTATTTCTTATAGTTATGTAATATTTCTTATAAAAATATGACATATACATTAAGACGCCTCACGCTCCAAAGAAAAAAAAAAATTGTTCGGGTCGGTTCCTCAAAATTTTTTTTATTTTATAACAAAAAAAAATAAAATTAAAAATGTTTACTTTGTGCGGACGACCTTATCCTGTTTAATAGGGCAAGTTGCATGTCTGATGTTGCTTCCTTACAAGCTGACTTAGATAACTCGTTCCAATGGAGTAGTTTGAATGCTCTACTTTTAAATCTCTTTAAATGCTTGCATATTACTTTTTCTAAATGCCTCCCCAGACATCCTTACTCTATATCAATCGATCAAAGATCTTGGTAACATATTTGATACTAAGTTCACATTTATTGATCACGTTAACCTTCTAGTCCCTAAAGCCTACTCTTTACTTGCCTTCCTCCGTAGAAATAGTTCTGAATTTTCTGACCCTCACACCTTAAAGTCATTGTTTAATTCTTTTGTTATGTCAAAACTAGAATATGCATCATTAATTTGGAATCCGCACTATGCCGTTCATGCGTTGAGATTGAAAAAATCCAGAAAAGATTCACTAATTCGCTATTTGTTAACTATATTGTTATGAAGATTTGCCCTAATATAATGTAAGATGCTTGGTTTTAGGCATAAATACTATCGAAACACGGAAAAAAGTTCAATATCTTAGTATTAGGGGCCATCCATAAGATACGTGAGGTGATTTTGGCGATTTTTTTAAAGTGGGATTTGGCTCGACCCCCTCCTTCCCCTCCTCTAATCTCTCGTGAGATTGTTCAAAATGTGTGTTTTCACTGAAAATATGTTAATCTATGCTTCATTGTATTGGATTTAGTCAAAAAAGAAAAAAACGTAATTTATTTAATTATTTTTATTTAGTACTAGTTAAGACTAGTAATTAAGACTACTGAGATCGTAGTCTAAAATCACAATAAAAAAATCTAACAATAAAATACTTAAATGAGAACTTCTAAAATTGGTGAAAGAATATACATTCTAATTCAGTCCATGGGGACTCATGTGTGGTCTCAAGAGTGACTACTGGAACCAACATGTCCATGTGGTTTTCAATAAAATCATCTGCTCCTTCAATCTCGCTCTGACTTACATAGCCACTCTAAACCGTTATCGCTTGCACACAGAAGCTCAGTAGCTCAACGTGTGATAATCCGTGAAGGTCGCACTTTGTGCGCTGGTGCGCGGTGGACTGTGCCGACCACTGAATTAAACACTTACGTGCGTAAACACAACAAGTCGTCGGGCTACTATGCTACTTTGTGTTGCTCTCATAACCGCGATAAATATTTGATTTGTTTTATTGATTTAAGTATAATGGACATACTTATTATTGTGTAAAATTTAGTCATATTTTAGTAGAGGAACACGTTTTACTCAATTTTACCCAGTTATCTCATAATTCTACAGTATTTCTTGCGGACAAAAAATTACGTAATTTTTGCGAGAACCCCCATTCTTCCCCACGTGAGAGTCAGTGAGATTCGGCTAATCCCTCTTCCCCTAAACGCCTCACGTAATTAATGGACGTCCCCCCCATTATTTATGACATAATATCGGGTAATATTAACCAAATGTCACTTCTTTTTTGGCACTCATAAATTTCAATATACCATCGAGACAGTTGCGACGTTTTAAAGTGTTTTTAAATTAATTTCAAAGGTCTAATTATGCGCGTAATGAACAATTACAAAGAGCTCTGTGTTATATAATGATCTATCGCCTCATGTTTTGTTTGATTTTTCATTGTCTAAAGGATTTTTTTAAAAAAAATATTATAAAAAAATAATATAGTACAGGTGTAGGAGTTTTTCGAGGTTTTTCAAAATATTTGTACTACAGCTCCCTCTGGTGTTCGAGATAGAACAGAGTAGATAAGTTATAAAAACTCACCGTATCCGAAAAACTCTACTTACAAATTTTCATGCAAATCGAATTAACGGTTTCGGAGATAAGCTAAAAAAAAGAATGCCTGCAACCCGATCGCAGCGCCCCCTACAGGGTCCAACCTTTTTTACTGGAAAAAAGTAACCTATGTTATAAACGGGGATATAAGGAACCTAGATTTCAAGTTTCATTTAAATCCATCCAGTGGTTTTCGCGTGATGCTTTAACAGACAGACAGACAGACAAAAATTTTAAAAATGCAATTTGCGGGCTCAGCGTCATTCAAAACGTCCATCGCAAAAAGAATTTCAAAAAATATTTAATGTACAGATTTTTTTTTTTACAATTTTATATATATATATATATAGATAGATTCACTTCAAAACAGTGTTTTCTACTGTCCCGTTGCGTAATTCTTTTTCTCAATTCAATGAAATAGGTTTTTTTTTAAAAAAGATGTTTTACATAATTTCATATTTTTATGCATCAATGAGATCTGAGATAAAATAATTATTATAAGACTTTTCAAATATCGCACAGACATTATTTTAATAATATTCCCACTATTAGATTACTTAGTAAATTGGAAAAGAAAAGAAGGCAGTCTCTGTACGTCACATTAGGCTCAACATCAGATATTGGCAGCTTATATGACTCTTCGGACAATCTATCATCAAAACAAACATCAACTGGTTCGAAACGAGAACGTTCGATTTCACCTTTCAGCCCTGCTTTCTCACCTGTAGGCCCGAACACTACTAAGCGTCAAAAATTAGTTGAAGAAGAAGAACCAACAACATCTTTAAATAGCACCACAAATTATCACAGAAATTTCCCAGAAGAAAATACGACAGCTATGGAAACTCCATTGAGTCAATCGTCGTTCATGTCTACATCCTCGCAGCAGGACGAAGAAATTTTTCATAGCAATGAGTTTAAAATATTTTTTAAGGCAATGAAAGAATTCGTTATGAAACAAAATAATGACGAGAAACTAGAGAGAAGCCTAGTTGTTGCCGTTCGCAATATATGGGCGCTCAAGCATATAAATAACCGTCAAATGCAGGCGCGTGCTATGGAGATTCCGGAGGAAAATGATTTAGGCTCGCTAGTTGTGGGTGGAGTTGGCACGTGCGGTTCATTTAAACGTCTTTCGAATAGACTTCGCAATCTTTCACTTAACCGCAGTTTATCAAAAATGATTACGCCGCAACTAACGCTTACACAATCCAAGCCTATACAATCCTTAGCTCAAGATACTCAAAATGAAGAGAAAGTCAAAAAACCAATCAACCGACCTATTGAAGAGGTCATAGACGACATTTTCAATTTAGACAATAAATATTTATTCAAAGGTCTTGGGCGAGATCCCATCTGTAAATATTGCCTCAAGCCCGGTGGCCTGCTAGAAAAATGCTCTAAAAACTGCCAAACTTTGTTCCATGTCGATTGTATGGAAAAGACAAAATTACAAAAAAAACATCCACGAAAGATAAAAGCAATAACAAATGCATTATTAGATGAGTCAACCGTGGATAAAAATTTCACCCTGCACATTACAGCCGACGATGTTGAGCACCATGAAGTTCCTGAAAACCATGACAACGACAAAACTGCGGTCAATTTGAGTGATTCATCTGCACCGAATAATACCTTAATACAGGCAGCCACGTCAGAGAAAAATGGTAATGTCATCTGTTTGGAATGCAGTGCTGACCAAGAACCCAAATGCTTGGTTTGTAATCGCAAAGATCTGGATCAGGAAGAAATCGTGCACTGCAATATACCACATTGCCTCAACTCATTTCATCCAGCTTGCTGCAAATACTGGCCTCAGGCAAAAATAACCAAGTCCAAAAACAAGATAGAGTCCTTTAGGTGTCCATCGCATGTATGCCATACGTGTGTCTCAGACGATCCCAAGGGAAAGTTTCAAAACATAAGCAGTTCGAAACTAACAAAATGTATTAAATGTCCGGCAACATTTCACACCGATTCCACCTGCATACCTGCAGGTTCACAGATTTTAACAGCTGCATTTATTATCTGTCCAAGGCATAATATTTTGAAATCTGACCAAAAAGTCAATGTGAACTGGTGCTTCATTTGTGTCGGAGGCGGACAAGTTGTGTGTTGTGAAACTTGCCCTACGGCAGTGCATGCGTCGTGCTTAAACATATCAATTAACTCGGATGAGGGTTACATATGTGAAGAGTGCGAAACCGGCCGGATGCCACTGTATGGGGAAATGGTTTGGGCGAAATTCAATAATTTCCGCTGGTGGCCAGCTATTATATTACCGCCTACTGAAATACCAAATAACATCATGCGAATGGTACACGGCTCATCGGATTTTGTTGTACGCTTTTTTGGCACCCATGACCATGGCTGGATTTCACGCCGACGTGTATATCTCTATCTGGAGGGAGACAGTACAGAACCCCCAAAGTCTAGAACATGTAAGTTGTAGAATATTAAACACGCCTCAAATTTTAATCGCTCACCTTCTTTTTAGCTCTTGATAACAACTACACTCGAGGAGTAGAAGAAGCAAAGAGAATATGGGAAATTATTAAATCAAAAAAAAACTTACAAAGACTGACATACGAAAGCAAACAAAAACTTCACCCACAGCCTTACGTTAAGATCAAGTCAAATCGAGCTGTACCCCCACTTAAATTGCACATTGATATGGAAAAAGTAAGCAAGTGTGATTGCAGTAAAGATAGTGAAGAGCCTTGTGGTCCAGAATCCAACTGCCTGAATCGTGTGCTGTACCATGAATGCAATCCTAAACTATGTCCTGCAGGCGATAGATGCCAAAATCAGATGTTCGAATCACGCATCAGTCCCAAGTTGGAAGTCGTTTATATGAAAGAACGTGGATTTGGTCTGATCAGCCGTGAACCCATAAGTGCGGGCACTTTTGTTATTGAATATGTTGGCGAAGTCATCAATGATGATGAGTTCAAGCAACGAATGACACAAAAATCGATTGATCGCGATGAAAACTTCTACTTCTTATCGTTGGAGAAAGATTATATTATTGATGCTGGTCCTAAAGGGAACTTGGCTCGTTTTATGAATCATTCATGTGATCCAAATTGTGAAACACAGAAATGGTCTGTTAATGGCTTGAACAGAGTGGGGCTGTTTGCTATAACAGATATTCCAGCGGTGAGTAGTAAATTTTGAAATTAATGTGAACGCAATATTGTTTGAGTTTCCTTCAGGACACCGAGCTAACATTTAATTATCATTGGGATGAACTATTAGGAAGTGAAAAGAAAACTTGTTATTGTGGAGAAGCGAAGTGTGCTGGTCAAATCGGTGAAAAGTTTAGGGAAACGAAACTAAAGGTACGCACAAGTTGAATAATTAAGTTTTTTTTTTAATATGATTGTACCTTACAGATTGATACAAAAGCAATGAAAAGCATAAGTAAAACCAAGGGCTCTAAATCAGCTAAAGCCAAACCACTAAAACGTTTAAAGAAAAAGGACCAAACAAGCGGAAATAGAAACAATTTTATTAAAATTACACCAAAATCAATTCTGAAAAAAGGCAAAGGTATTGAAATCACTTTATTAAATGATTCTCTAGCTAACAATATCGAGGAACCCATTACTGAGGGATAGAAATTTGAATTCCCTTACTTCATTACAAATTTATATATTTTTTAATACAAGAATTATGTACCTCTATATCTCTGTATGTTTTCATTTGGATGCCATGTATTTGTTAATTATTTCATAGATAAATGCAACTATATTTCTCTTTCTTTTACAATTCACACACACATCATATATTTGTAGACACAAATCTCTTATATACAAACCTATTTTTATTGCTTGTAATCAACCCACTAGGACTAAATTTAAAACTGCTAAATAAATAAAATTTAATACATATTCTTAAGAGTTTATTTTGACTGTTTTTTGAAATTGTTTCTATGTAAAGTTCAAAAGAAAATTGTAAATTATTTTGATATAGCGTATTCTACTCAGTCGACACAAAAGAAAAAGCAATAATAAATTAACATTTTCCTACATTTCATGTAGCAATTTAGAATGTTATTTTATATTTGGTAAATTTGATCATTTGGTTGATATTTTTTCACTCTTAATAAACTAAAGAAGTTATATAATACGATTTAATGCTTAAATATTTTATTGAAAAAAAAACGGGTTTAAGGAGATAAATTAGGATGAAGAATACTCCTTTAATTTTGGCACGGTTGCATGTATTCTCTCAACAACGGATTTGATTTCCTCTGTTGATGATTCGTATAAGGTTCCTAAAGAAATAAGCCGCAGTCCGTGTTGATTGCAAATTTGAATTACAGACCACTTTTCGAGAAGTTTTAAACAATTCCTTACGGAATCCGTTGATATGCTTTCGGCTGCAAAATTGATAATTTATTTTTTTTTTTATTCTTTTTTAATTGAACACACTTACCATAAGGACAGCCATTACTTTTCACTTTGACCGTTATGTCTTTGATGACAAATTTAATAAATTCCGTTTCTAGAATTGAGTTTTTATAGAGTATTCGCAAAGACCGAGCAACTATTAAATAGGTATGACTGAATGGAGCTAAAACTTCACAAATAGCCTTTTGTTCCTTAAATGATTCCATTGTAAAGAAGATTTCAGGCTTATCTGGTTCTTCAATGTTTTCGTCATCATAATCATCAGATTCTTCCAAATACGAAGCAATTTTTTGAGAGATCTTCCTGCTTTCTACTATGCTCTCTGGTTCCAATGAAGTCTATAAATGTTTCACATGAATTAATATCACGTAAACGGATTTTTATAATAAATACCAACCTGAGCAAGTTTAACTAAACCTTTAACTACTAGTTCGTCCAAAGTCATTTCTAATAGGTTCTCCAAGACTTGTGTAGGTTTGTTTAAAATATACTCATAACGGAAAACATCACAATTTTCTAAAGCATTCTCAATGAGTCTTTTGCGCGGCACTCCAATAGGCTCGTTACCACCCTATATATAAATAGAACCAGTTAGGGGACATCTAATTTAGATAAAGCAGACATACCCGAAGTGAGTTTCTTATAGCATCATTTGGCAACATTGAATAAAATGAAGTGAGAAGAATCGATTCCAGAGCAAAATGTGGCGTCAGCATATTGGAATAATACGCCAACTCGATCATACTTTCAATGGAAGGATTTGGTTTAATTATTGTGTGTTTCTCATCGTTCGAAGTGCGTATCACAAGACCTGTGGTAGAAACAATTGAAGCATTTAGCAGGTTAAAGCACACAACGATTGAAATCTTACTTTTTCCAAGCAGATCGCAAGCATAATTTATTATATGTAAGGCGTCTCCAGAAAATCCTAAATCACGTCGTCCTTTCAGTACGTCACGAAGCTCATCTAGGGCTTTAGAAATCTCATAGTCTGGAGCACCGTAGCGGAATCGCGTGAGTAACAAAAATGCTAATGCATTGGTAGACATGACGGACGTTGCTGCAGCGCAATCGTAAACAACTTGCCGCGAAATGCTCTCGATTAATGTGCGATGCTCTTCACATATAACATCGGTGCCATACAAGGATGAAGTTGACTGATTGTGCTGCAACGGTCTAGAAGTATAAAAAATTCATAATATGATAAGGTAAGTTAAATCAAAATAATAGATTACCTAGACCCTGGTTGATATATTTTCATACTTCCGTCTTGTTTGGCTATCTTGTTGTACGTTTGAACAAGCTCCCGAATAGAATAAGGTTCATTAAAGTCTATACGCATCATACCATATTTTGAGTTGAGTGCCTACAATAAATGATATACATATTAAGGGCAAACCACTAATAAGATCAACCAAAATACCTGCCATATTCCTGAAATGGCTTTGCCAAAAGATTCCGGTACTTTCTTCTCCCCCTTCTGTTCTAATACGAAGTTTCCATCTACTAAACGTTCATAATTTACAGAAACAGGCACAAGAAGAGCATCCGGTATACTACGATCCATGAAAGCGTTCACAATAACAGATAGTATGCCGCCTTTGGGCATGCATGGTTTTCCCGTGCGAGTACGTCCACCCTCGATGAAGAACTCAACGTTATGTCCAATTTTCAGTGCGTGTTGAAGATATAATTGCAGAAGAGCGCGATACAAGGTGTCTTTCTTGCCGACTACAGGATCTATTTTTCGTTTGATAAAAAAGGCTCCAAGGCCACGCAATAATCCACCAAATACGGGAATTTGTAAATTATTGCCGGCGGCCACCAACGGACTGCGTATATCATTATTTGTCAAGATAAACGTTACCATTATATAGTCCAAATGACTGCGATGAAGTGGGAGAAAAATAAGCGGAATACCAGGTGCACGTTGGGAAGCTGCTTTAAGCATTTCGATTTGTTGAGTATGAGTGACGACACCGGATAAAAAGCATGGCAACAGTTTATACAACAACCAAGATGTTAAGGCGAGTAAAAAATTATTCAAAGTGGAGCGCATATCCATAAGAATTCCTGTTGCTCGTTTTTCCTGCTTCTTCAGAATATCCTGATAGTCCTGAGAATCTTTGCAATTGTTTTCAGAATCATCCGTCTCCAAGGCATTCGAAATACGACTTGTCGAGTCATGTTTGCTCATCTTTTGCTCACGTAGGATTTCTTCAGCAGCTTGTTTTATGGCACGCTGGAGTATAGGATCTTTCCGAACAGTACCTGAAACCTAAATGAATTATTAATAGATATCAATTATTGAAATCATGAAACATCATAACTCTATATTATATATTAAGAAATAATTAGAATTTATTTAATTTCTTTTATACAATTTGGTCAAAATAGCAAAATGGTTTCTCCATGTGCCGAGTTGCCAACAACGATAAAATTGAGGCGATAGATAAACGATCAAGACAGTTTTTCTCATCAGAACAAGAACTCACCTGTGGATAGTTGTACTTCTTAGTACGAACAGCTTGGGCTACATAAGGAAAATACACTCCCCAGTCGAAGATGGAACTGTTGAAGGGTTTTTTTCCAGCGTGTGGTGTAACCTTTAAGAGGTTTTGAGTGCCCAGGCCATGTGCAAGACCCGCCTGAGTTTTGGTTTCCTGAAAAAAGAATTATATTATCATTTTGCAAGAAAAAAAACTATATATTCGACAGCAACAGCGGCCCATTGGCATATGACGTAATAAGGAGTACTCTTTGTGACCACTGCAATAGATTCAATTACATTGCACAAACCTCAAACCAACCGCGAGCTTTAAAAACTTGATCAATCATTTGAACGTATTGGCTCTGTACACGCGATCAACGCCGCGTTGATGCTAGCTTTTTACAATGGAAAACTTTGACTCAAAAACCAAGGTTCCGTACAAAGGACAAGTTGATGTTAAAATGAGATGAAAAAGCCAGGGAGGAAGACCAATTCCCATCAACTAATACATCGTTATCAACATGATAACCAATAAATAGAGCAAATTTATGATAAAACTAAATAATAAATGCGAAAAGAACACAACAACCCGGGCTAAAATTGCAGCACAGTTTTAAAGTAATGTAAAAAAATTGCCGCTAATGGCATGTCAATTTGACAAAGTTGCCATATTGATAATTAAGTCGTTGTGCTGCCACTTAAAATTGAGAAGAGGGAATTAAGAAGAGTGTGCCATGTTGATCTAAAATACATAAGTTAAAATGTATATTATTTTGCTTTAGTCAAAAATGAAATCGTAACCAAATTTATATTTTCACTCAGTGTCTAGACTTATAATTGTTCTTTACACATCTTTCTAGGTATTCCGACGCATGCAAGTACAGCAGTCGAACAGAGCGAATTTGTTTTCCTAACCGTTAAAACGAAAAGATTGCTGTGTTATCTTTTTGGTAGACAAGGTGACAGAACGAAGTCCACACATGTTTTTAATCAAATATAATTATATTTTAAGTTGAGGTGCTGTCCCAGTGAAAAATTATACACCCGATGGGAAAATTAAAAAAAAAAATTGCAAAATTTTGCTAACTCCAACTTTTTCCTTTCATGTGGTTAAATCAGTTTTTCGAAAAACCATTTGAAAACATTGGCGAACAGTCAAAAACAGAAGCCTTCTTTAGAAAAAAAACGTACCTTTTGTAAAAAAAAAAAATAAAAAAGTCGAATTTATAGACTTTTTTATTTTTTTTTTTTTTTTTTTAGAAAAAATCTACTTTGAGAAAAAATCTGTCAAAAAAATTTTTAAAATGAAGTTATTTTCTGACATTTCTTTGTATTTCTTCAAACAAAACTATTTTAAAGCGGAAAAAATAACCACTACCTTCTATATTTCTAAAAACTAAACGAAACAATCTTGTTATGTCTTAGAGGAAACGTTGCGTTTCATAACATATAAATATTATGCTATTATGCTTGGGCCTGTCTACACTGGTCTCACTCAACCGACTCACTTTGACTTCTACAGAAGAGATGAAGAAGTGGGAAAGTGAAATTTTCGTGAGGCAAGAGTTAAAAATTTTTGAAAATTGCTAGACTCATTTCATTTTTTAAATATTTAAGCACTAAATCAAATATTTAAGCACTAAAATTTAAAAAATTTGCGATTGACTATTTTTATGTTTCTTAAATTGTAGTGCTTAAATATTTAATTATTTGTATTTTCAATGTTTCATATGTAAATTTAATGTTTGTTGCCTGATGATGACTCTCAGTGAAAGTCAAAATATAGAATTAAAATATCTTTAAAACACAAAAACAAGTTATTTTAATATACGGCCAAAGCCCATCTAATAAAATTCATATACAACTTAAAAGGCCAATTAACATTAAATATACTTACTAAATTTTTGCTTCTTCTGAATGTCACCAGAAATTCGTTGCCCATGCTGTTGAATTTGAAGATTGAAGATCGATAATTAATATTCAAATTTGGAAAAAGGTTGGCAATTATCGCAGGTGCTCTGCAAGAATAAACAATTTTATGAGTAATTTTTTCTGTGAAAGTTGTTTTAAATTTTTGTTGTAAGCCTTCCATATGAAGCACATTTATTGGTTATTTTGTTCTAAATATGATTTATATATTAATTTTTATTTCACTTTGAATTTTAATTTTTTCCCCATGATATATATTTTAACTAAAAACTAAATAAAGTTTAACTAAAACGAGGGCTGGTAACAATTACTGTACCAAATAATTTTATTATTTATCAATTATTTTATTTTAACATGCAAGCCTCAGAGATTAAAACTGAAAACATGAGCCGTTGGGAATCGGCTTAAAACTTATAGGTCCAGTTCTCAATCATTTCTTTGCAAACATTTAATCACCCGCACATCAAATTGATTAAAATAAGCTCGATCAAAGTCCTTTCAAGGGCTAAACTCCTTTTTTTTTTAATTTAAAACGTGCTACTGTTGTTCTTATAAATTTAGGCTAATTACAAAAATAGTTTTAATTGCTTCTAACCATATTTTATGATTGTTTGAACTAATCTTATCATGTATATACAGTTTCTTGCTTGCAAATGTTAAATTTGTTAATAGCATTCCGTTTAAAAGTTCTAATCTTAGGTGTATATTGCCAAATAAATGGTATTAAGCTCTTGAGCTTTGTACTTGATTGTTAAGGCTAATTGTTTTTGTCAAAAAAAAAAATAAAGTTTTCAAACAATTTTTAAAAAAAAAAAGATCAACAAAATTAAAAAATGTTTAGTCTTTTTTCTGATGCAAATCAGCCATATTTTTATATAACTCTGGGCTAATCAGTTAATAACATGTAAAAATCTATTGATTGAATTTGCGCAGTTATAAAAGGTCGCTGCTATAAAAAAGTGAATCACCAAAGTGTTTAAAAATAGAATATAAGCTGTTTATTATTGTTGTTTGTGAATATAAAAGTCCACTTTTTATGCATCCACGCACTAAGAGTGTGGATAATTGTGAACATTTTTAACTCACAACACGAAAATATACCTTTTATCAAACTTTTTAATGACCCTCTGAATTTAAGTTTTTTAAAATTGTGTAATTGTGACAGAAATTCATAGTGCAGATCTTTTAGGATTTTATTAAGTAATACATAACACTATTTATATGCTGTATTGTCAATAAAAACCCAAATTGTTTTTCGCTTTTATAGAAATTACGGGAAGAAATAAGTCGACTAATATTTTATAGGTTTTGGCCTTAACCACATAACAAATTAGTAAGTTAATGAAGCGCACTCTCCTTCTTGCTTGTATTCTGGTAGCTGAGATCGCGCACATCTCACAGCTCGCGCTTTGCTTCCATCAAAGAAAATAGCAACTTCACTTCAACTCTTGAGTTAGCCGCCATAATTATCCTATCTGAAAAAAATGTATGAGAGATATAAATACAATTAAATTTCAAATTATAAGGGCCGCTTTCTCAATGTCCGGTTAGTGTAGCTCTTAACCAGGAGACAGCTAACCATACGATAGCTAAAAAATAATTTTGCTTTCACCAAGTGCTGGTTAGGCATCCGTCGAGTGAATACGTAAAAACTGCATATCAGCTGTCATTTGTTTATTGTTTTTTGTGATATTGCTTTTTGCTTTGTGTTTGTCGTTATTATTTTAAATTTTAAAAACGCATCAGACTGCCTTAATTTAGCTCAAATGAAGAAAGTATTCTTCTTTTTTTTGGCGGAGGAGCACTCAGGAGAGTTCTTCTGATTAGCTGCTAACCGGAGCCACAACTTGCCGTTAACTTAATCAACACTTAACTGACAAGTAAGTCTTAACCGGATATTGAGAAAAAAACTTTTTTATTACCAGCTGGTTAAAGTTGTGATTTGCCGGATTAGCCGGACATTGAGAAAGCGGTCCTAAGTATTACAACTTAATATTAATGCTTACCTATTTATTTTCCGCTTTTTTCTTTGTTTACTTCATTAATTCACTTGTTAAGAATAAGGATTTCAATGCAACGATTTTTTCATTGTGTTATTGTTAAAAGTACTACGTTTCTTCAGCAAAAGTACTTTTTAGGTACTTAAACTTAGCAAAAATTTTATTTCGCCAACCAGCAACACTGTTCAGATTGCTGATTGCTGCCATGTATAGCAATCAAAAAATTAACAAATTAACAAAAACAAAAAAGATTTTTATTGAAAGCAACAACAAAACGAGTAGATTGTTGGATTGGCAATCATCGTGTGAGTTGGGGATTACTATTGCAGTAAGTGTCATAAGTTGCGTAAAGAGTTCTTTTCTAAGTAAAAAGAAAAAAAAAACTCTATCAGAGCTACAATGAGTACCTTGCGTTATATGACCATATTAAAATTACAAGATTCTCGTTTGCTCGGCTTCTCTTCCACATTTTGATCGATGGTATGTTACCCTATGGTAGAAGAAAAGAAGGTAGCATTGTAGCTGATCATGCTCTCTTTCCATTTACCATAATTGTCAAAATCAATGTAATTAATTTTCCATCAATTGGCAAACTAAGTCTCCGCTCAGTGTTGTTTTTTCATTGTTTTGACAGTTATGGCGGACGCCTCTCAGCCATGCATTTACCTTGCTTTATTATATAATAGGTTACACGACAGCAATTTGACCGTCAAGCAACGTTTGACACTTTCATATGCTTTCTACTACGCAACACTGTTTTGATCGGTGATTCCTGAACTGTACAGCGAGCAAAAATTAACATTTGTGTTCGGTCAACGAAGTGTTCATTCGCTCTAATTCTCACTACTCCTTGACAGTTTCAACTTTACACCAAATTAAAGTAAAAAATTTAACAACTTCTGTGAATACGTATTTATCTTTTCAAAAAAGTTTAAGTTAAAAGCAGTTGTATTAAAGTAAGCAAATTAAAAAAGATACTTTATTCACAAAAGTCTTTTTATAGCTTTAATTTAACATGAAAATAAAGTTGAAGTTCTAAAGTTCAAGTGCGAACTCCAATAAAAAAATAAAAAAGCAACTCCATGGTGACCATATCTTTACAACCATGTATTGCACCAAACAATCTATTAGCAAATAAAGGGTGTTTTTTTAGAGAAATAAATGAAATGGCCAAAACTTTGGCTTTCGCAACTTTTATGGCATTTAGTCTTTGAACACAATTTCGGGCATATGGCTACAGCGACTGCGTCTTATGAAGACCATCCTGTCTGTCCAATTTTGCACCACTTCTTTCAGCATAGCCGGCCTTATCTCACCAATAACGCATAACGTTGGTTTCCAACTGATCATTCGTAGCTGGTTTATCGGCATAGACCAGTGACTTGATGTACACCTACAAAAGTAATCTAACGGAATTAAACCACATGACCTAGGCAGACAATTGACAGGCCCATTTCTTGATGTCAGTATTGAGTCAACAAAAGTTTCTGTCAAGGTTTTTATTTGAGTGTAGAATAGCCATCGGCATAGTTGCAACGCCCTTAAGACTGCGCATAAGACCTGCAGGAGAATGCAGTTCAGCAAGTCTTCGCTGCCAACAACTGTTTGTGGCGAATCCATTATATGTATATAAATCTAAAAAGTTTTTTAATCTGTTTTTATAACGCAAAGGATATAATAAAATTCCTATTTTGAATAGAATTTTTGATTTTTCTCAATTTTTCGACACTTAAATTTTATATTAAAATTTTTTGACGTTTAGATTTTGACATAACAGGGGCCATTTGATAGTTCAGTGAATTTTTTAATTTCCCGCGTAGTAACTTTAATTGCAACACCGATCCTGTCAACTACCATCTGTTAAAGGCACTTATAGACGAACAACTAATCGCAAAACTGATTGAAAAACTGGTTGATGGTTTTACCTACAGATGCATGGACCAATTTTTCAATTTCAGTACAAAAACTTTTTCTTCTTGAAAACATCGTGCATATTATATTGATAATGAATGCAAATAATTTTTTTTATCATGAATCTTACGTTTAGTTGTTGATTTTGCTACAAACACATCAGTTGAAAAACTGGTTGATGTGAATCGCAAAAAATCAAAATTTTTAATTTTCGCCAACTGATTAATAAGCTGGTTGAAAAACTGAAAATGACACCTCAACTCATCTACACACGACTTGTTTTCAACAACCAGCTACCAGTTTATCAACCAATTTTGCGATTAGTTGCTCGTCTATAGAGCCCTTAATAGACTACTGTCAAAATTTCATCTTGCTGCGACGCTTAGCCCCGATTTCCACTTGTCAAGTCTTGACGGTCAAGTTTTTCACATTCCCTTTTAAACTTGACGATTCAGTTTACACACATCAAGACCAAGGTTGATTTATTAGGTTGTCGCAGGGCTGATCGTTCTCTCTTCTTGTACCCATAATTGTCAAAACCAGCCAATTTTGCGAATGACTACGAAAGAAAAACATATGATAAAAGAAAGCACTTGCAGATTTTCTATGAGCTGTCAACTTTGATTTCACAATTATGGGTACTCGCTCTCTCCCTTGCGACAACCTTATAAATCAACCTTGATCAAGACTTGACGATCAAGTTTTGAGAAAGCAACAAGACACCGAAAGAACAAAGAAGAGTAACGCATTAGAAAGATTCATGTGTGCAAGTGAAATAGAAGTTAAAATAAGCGTTAAAATAATGGGATAACGAAAGTGCAAAGCATAATGTCAGAAACTTGAAGGTAGATTCAAGTCTGTATTTCCCCTTTTCCTTATGTTCCGTTATCCCACAAACTCGACTTGATTTCAAGAAAACTTGACGAGTAGAAAAGGAGACTTAGTTTGTGTTTGACAGCCGTTAACAGTAGAGAATCTTGTAAATTTGGTGAAAATGGCAAAAAGTGAATTTCGTGTGCTCATCAAGCATTATTTTGGCGCAAAAAAAAACGATCAACCAAACCAAGGAAAGGCTTAATAAATACTATAAGGATTCTGCACCATCAATTGCAATGATTCACAAGCGGTTTACTGAATTCCGATACGGACGTACAAGCACAAGTGACGCCGAACGTTCTGGACGAATGACTGAATGAGGTCACGCCCAACACCAGAAATGGTCACTAAAATTCACAATATAGTGTTGCCTGATCACAGAGTTAAAGTGCGCGAGATTGTTGAGACCGTAGGCATCTCAGACGAACGGGTGTGGAACATTTTGCGAAATCATTAGGATATGAAAAAATTATCGCGGCACCCATCGCGTTTGCTCACTCTCGACTATAAACGCGATCGTGTGACTGATTCAAAGGCGTGTTTGGCGATGTTGAACAAAGATAAGAAGGATTTTTTCCGTCGATTAGTAACCGTGGGCGAAACATGGATCCATCACTACACCACAAAGACTATGGAGCCAAATTTGACCCTTTCAACGGCGATTTGAATGAGAAACGTCTGAATTTGGAGAGGAAAAAAGTGCTTCACACATGGCCAGCTCCCATGGCAAAATTCCATGAATTGAAGTACGAATTGCTTCCTCATCCAGCATATTCTCCAGCTTTGGCCTCCAGTGACTATTTTCTGTTTCCAAACCTGAAGATATGGCTCACCCCCAGAGTGGAGCTCATCACTGAAACAGAGGCCTATTTTGAGGATCTGCCGAAAACGTATTTTTCGGATGAGATAAAAAAATTGGAGGAACGTTGGACGAAGTGCATCGAGCTAAAAGGAGACTTTATTGAGAAATAAAATTTTTTTGCCGTAAAAATCATTCTTTGTTTCATTTTTCACTGAATTATCAAACGGCCCTCGTAGTATATACATTTCTGAAGGTTAATTCTTGACGTTTGACAGTTTTTGGCGATATGTTTTTGATTTTTTGATATTTATAAATGAGCACTTATTTTTGTAAATATCAAAATTAATTTTTGAAAAATTAACAATTTCGATTGTTTTTTTTTTTTAACAAGAAATCAACAATTGGCTATTGTTAATACTATTTTAGCAAAGATTATTGTAATTTTTTTTTTGCTTAAATAACAATTTCTTTCTGAGAGTGTAATATAAATAAAATACTCAAAAGTATACTTGAAAAACTTAACCACGTTCAATGTTCATTAATATAGGTTAAGTCACTTGAGAGAAAAGCACTCTTTTTCTGCCTTTGCTCGAACTGTCAAAGAAGCTGTTAGCTAAAGATTGTACAGATTCAGGTTTTTTTTTTCTTGATTTCCTTTTATCCATTCTGACAGTTCGACCGAGCTTCTCTCAAGTGACTTAACCTGTATTAATGAACCTTGACCACGTTTCATTGAAGTGCTTCTTTGGCACTGTTTACACGTCATTCAAATTGAAGGATCATTCAAAATTTGTTGTTGTTTTCCCAGCGAAAAAAAAGATGAACTCTCTCCGAGAGCGGAAATGAACTTTCAACACTTCATCGCATCAATCAAAATTTTGATGGAGCTCAAGACCTGCATCAATCAATCACAGGGTTGCATAATCAACTTTTCTGGTACTTACAACAACACTTTTAGTCGGCATCGGCCATTCAATCCAAAGATCACGTGTGAGCAGCTATTCAATCAAATATCTCGAAGAGAGTAAAAGAGAACCAAAAATGCGATATTCTTCATTCAATTTGAATGGCGTATAAACTCTGCCTTTGAAGAAAATAACGACTACTCTTATAGGGCACCCCGTGGCAGAATTATAAGGTAGGGTCGAATCGGAGAGGAATGGAGTAGAAAGCAGAATAAAGCGAGATTAGTGTCAAAATCAGCTGTTCATCGCGAATTCCTTTATGCTCACGTTTCGCAGTTGTTTTTAGGTTAAAATTGTTACAGGTTCACATTTTATAGTTTTTATTACACTTTTTTTATAATATTTTCACTCAAATTAGCACATATTTAACACCCGCCACCGCACTGTTTGCAACTTGGAAACATAAAATATTTTCTTCATTTGCAATTCGTCGTTTTGACATTTACGTTCCTTCTCATTATCCACTCTTCGTTGACTCGTGAGAGCAATCAGCGAAGCGGCCCTACCTTATCATTGTATCATGGGGCACCCCAAACGATACTACATGTCCATCCGACCTGTCATGTCATCGCACATGTAGTATCGTTTGTGTCCAAAAAATTAAGTTGGATGGACATGTCCGATGAAAGACAAAAATTTTTGAATTTTCTGTTGGTCCATACGACATGTAGTATCATTCGTGTGCGTGTCCATCCAACTTGGTGCATTTTCTCATGCGATTATAATTTTTGAGCGAAGCGCACCTCGCGGAAAAAATTATTAACATAAGAAATGTTTAATTTTGGAAAGAATTAAGAGAATTAAAGTAAATAAGAAGAAGAGACATAGAAAATAAATAGTAAAGGGTACATAAATAATTGTTAAAATCAATGCATTCGTCCTTTTTACGCTACAAAATATTTAATGCGATCGATGTGCACTCTTCGAAAACTATAAAATAATGAAGTCCATCCGACATGTGCGACCATTTGGGACCAACGAAGAAAAGTGCCGTTTTTTGTCGAGCTACATGTTGGATGGACATGTAGTATCGTTTGGAGTGCCCTTATGAAATGGCGTCCACTTGCCACATGATGATACCAGGAGCATGGTAGAATTATAAGGTAAGGCCGGCTCGGAGAGGAATGGAGTGGAAAGCAGAATAAAGCGAGATAGATGTCAAAATCAGCTGTTCATCGCGAATTTCTTTATGCTCACGTTTCGCAGTTGTTTTTAGGTTAAAACTGTTACAGGTTTTTTTGCAATTTTAGGACTTCTTTCACATTTTATATATAAAGTGTAATAAAAAACTTTTTTTATAATATTTTCACTCAAATTAGCACAAATTTAACACCCGCGACCGCAATGTTTGCAACTTGGAAACATAAAATATTTTCTTCATTTGCAATTTCTACGAAATTCGTCGTTTTGACATATATCTTCCTTCTCATTATCCACTCTTCGTTGACGCGTGAGAGCACTCAACGAAGCGGCCCTACCTTATCATTTTATTTAATATATTAAATATATTATATTATTTTATATTATATTATATTATATTATATTATATTAAAAACATTGTTAAGTCTAGTGACAAATTGTGACAAAATGAAAGTGGCTCTAATAATATGATCACCCAATGTATTTATTCAAGCGTTAATGTCATCAATAAAAGGAATTTGTGTTTTTTTATTTATGCATAGCTTTTTCACAAAAACTTAATGTTAATAACATAGTACATACTTATGTATGTTAATGTCGTTAAAAGAAAAAATTAAAGACTAAAAAAAATATTTGTTTTGAAAAATTCTTTTAACAAAGTTTTTTTTTTGACTGCTTCGAACTTCCTGCTTTAAGAGGTTAGTTAAAGCTTTGCAAAAATTTGTATCATCAGATCAATATGGATTATCAACAGACAGTATGTAATATATTTTCATTATTTTGTGATAAGGTTTAAAAAGCTTAAACATTCACGTAAACTTCACATGCACTCGTTTAAACGATTTATTTCAATATTTTATATAAAGTGCAAATGATCGAATCTGATGATAATTAAATTAATCTTGACGCGTGTTAAGGTGTACGATAGGTTTGATTCATGGTTGATTAAATAAATAGAGATAAGTATGAAAAATCCTTATGTTCCACAAAAAACCAATTAATTTGTGTATACTATATGTGACGTGTTGCGCAACAGACATAAAATAAATTCACTGTTGTCAAAAAAAAAAAAAATTAAAAAAATGCAGAGTATTGGCGTCTTGGAACAAAAAAGAAAAAAACACTGCATGAAAAACATGGCATGGCAGTGGCATGACATTGGAAGTATCAGAGTCCTCATCATGCAATTCCGATTTCAGGACAACGACATACATATAAAAATCAAATTAATTATTAGTTTTCGAAACGCTTTCAAAAATACAATTGTAGAGATACTTTGTTATTGTAAATTATTTTCAGATGTCTAATCTTGTTGCATTGCAATTATAAATCCAATGCAGCAAAACAGATAGTTTTTAGACTGCACTTTCGTTATCAATCACATTTAAAGAAAAACATCTGATCGAAAGAAAAAAGATGAAAATCAGATAACTAAGTCACGCGTTTGCAAAATCGAAAAATCATCTGATCAGAATATGGCTTGTTTTCCAAGACAGTGACAGTAAAATTTAAATGTTCTTATTCACTAAATTAAAAACTTAAGTAAAATCAACAAAGTCTTAATTTACTTAATTTTAAGCTACTTCATTTTAATTGATGATATTAAATAACTAAATAAATAAATTTTATATGAAACGTAAGAAACTCGTATAGTTCAATAATGAACTATATTCAATGTATAGAATTTTATGTAAAATTTAGGAAGCTTAGGTAAATTATTAACTTAAGAAAGTCAAGGCAAAATTACCTTAACAAAGACAAATTTTATTCGTATAAAATATTTAGTGTCATAAACAATAAACATAGTGTCATAAACAATAAATGACAAACAGTATAAATATTATAGTTGCAAACTTCAATTAAAATTATTTTATATAAGCACTTAGACCGCCAACCAAAAATTGCTTCGATAGCACTGCGGTCTAAATAATCGAAATATTGATCTGAATTTTAGTGGTTCGACCTTTAGCGCAGGTTCAGATTTTTTTTTTTTTTGATAATTTTAATAAAAAATGTGTAAAATAAAGAATGATTTATATTTAATTCTCAAGAAACGCAAGATTTTTGTAATTCAAGATGATTTTTGAAGCGAAACTTTTTACGCCGCGTTATGTGATTTGCTTCAGTGAAATCTCAAAAACGACACTTTTTTCAACAGATTTTTTCTTAGAAATTGATGTTTTTCTGTTCCTTGCGTCTATTATAACAAGAAAATGTAATTTCAATGTATTAAAAATATTTCTTTGATCCTCCGTAGCGATTGAGAGTTCAATACACAATCCACTGATACAAAAGCCTTAACGGCAGCTGTTCATTCAGTATTAAGTATTACTCAGCTATGTTGCAGCAGATCACAATAATCTCTTAATAGATAGAGGATTGTGTATTGGCTATTCTACATATAAATACCAACGCGTACTACGTAAGGGGTATATTAACTCTGTCATTCCGTTTGTAAGGCGGATAAGAAGGTGTGGCAGGTATAGAAAAGTGTATATATTTTTGATCAGCATCACCTCCTGAGTAGATTTCCGTATGTCTGTCTGTCCGTCTGTCGACACGATTACAGCCGTAATTTTAAAGTTATCGCTATGAAATTAAAAATATAAGCTTATTTTTAAAAAATGGAGAACAAGTTCGAGAATGAGCCAAATCAGATGAAAACCACGCCAATCTCCCATACAAAGTGACTTTATTTTAAGTTTAACTTAAAAAAATTTAACTTAAAACTTAACATAAAAATCCAAAAATTAATGAAATGCCTTAAAATTTTGCACATAAGCTTTGATATATAATATAAACCATCTCTATACTATTTTTCAAAACCGGATGAAAACCACGCCTACATCCTATACAAAGTGGCTTTATTCTAAACGTGAAATCTCTTAAGAATCCATCTATCTCGTTTGTCCGATGTCAACCAAATTCCTTACATAAATTCTTTTGTATAATGAGAAGTTTTTGACAGCCTACAAAAGTGGGTGGGATTGGACAAGGGGCGTGTCATTTTAATTATAATCGAATTCGCTCTTCGCCGTTTGTCCGACTTAAGCCAAATTTTGCACAGATATTATTTATCATAAGGATCAGTCCTTAGTTTATAAAAGTAGGCGTACTAATTTTTAATTTTACTTTATTTTTAATAACTTTAGTTATTAGAGCACTTTATTTTTAATAAATTTCCATCTAGACCGTTTCTCCGATTTCAACTAAATTCGATTTCAACTAAATTATATTCGTTAGTATAATGAGAAGATTTAAGCATACAAAAGCGGGTGGGATTGGACAAGGGGAGTGTCAATTTTACTCTAATTGAACTCCTTCTACACCGTTTTTGTGACTTCAACCAAGGTATATTTAACAAGGTAGTGTTGTCTAGGAGCGGTGGGTACCGCAGCTGTCAAACACATAAAAAAAAAAAAAAAACGAAATGACCATTTCAGCTCTTGAAAGGACTTTGACCGAGCTTCTTACGACCAATTGTGTTGTGTGTGATGTGAAATGTTTGCACACAAATGATCGAGAACTGGACCTACATGTTTTACGCCGACTCCGAACGGCTTATGTTCTCAAGAAGATTTTCATGGCAGTTTTTACTCTCTGAGGTTTGCCATTGTCTGCAGAGAGGTGACGGCCGAACAGAAAAATTAATTCAATTGAAAAAATTTTCTGTGTCAGATGGAGGATTCGAACCTGGGTTCTCTGGCGTAAGAGTCACACACTCTACCCGCTACGCCACGGCCGCCACCGTCAAACACATAGAATATCATAATTTGCAAATTTTGTTATTTGTTTTGCTTTTATTCGTAAAAACCTGGTTTTGACAGGTGCGGTACCCAGCACAAAAGAGAATTTTAACTACTAACACTGTCTTGTTTTATTCTACCATGACATACCAAATTTCGCAAATATATTCTTTGGAATAATGAGCAGTGATTAGTCTAAAGCAGCGGTTCTCAAACTTTTTTTGCGACGGAGACCTAAGATAATCACAAACTGCTTTATGTATATTCTTGAATAATAATCAAAATTTATTTTCTAAATCTTTATTAAAAAACGAAATATTATTTATTCACTTAATTATTTATTTTTGTACTTGTTTTCTAAGAGTCACAACATAAGCTATCCGTTGCAGATCACTGGTCCCCCACTCGAAGTTGGCGCAGTTATTTTGCGTGTGTTAACGCAATTATTTTTGCACGTGAATTTTGTTACTGGAACAGAAACTTAATTTTGTTTGTCGGAAAATTGGGCGGAATTAGACAAGGGCGTGCCACTTTAATTCAAATAGCCTTTGTCCGGCTTCTTCCAAATTTTCCATATTCTTTGGAATAATGAGCAGTCAGTAGTCAAGAAAATTGGGCGGAATTGAATATGGGGCGTGGCACATTAATTTTCAGCTAAATTATTTTACACCGTTGGTATGAATTTGCACATACCAATCAAATTTTGCACATATATTCTTTAACATAATGAGCAGTCTACAGATAACTCTATGTAGCAGGTAAGGGTACAATAAATAAATTTTGTATGAAAATCTCAAGAAAAAATAAATTTATGTTTCAGAAATTATTATAATTACAGTACAAGTTTTGGTAGAGAAACTTGGTACGTAGTTGCTATGGGTCGAAGTCTCCGTCACTATACATATGAATATTGTAATGCTCACTGTTATCCCCCATCCATATATAATAAAGGGGGCATGGCACCTCCCATACAACACAAATTTCCGATATCAAATAGCTTTGGAATTATAAGTCGCACAGCCTCGGAATTCGGCATTCGACTTCAATTTTTACGTGTCGTTCCACTGGTATTATTTTATGGGCGTTGGACGTGGGTGTGGCTCTTTTTCAGCAGCCCAAACTATTTTCGAACTATAAGTCACACATAAACTAAACTCGGAACGAACTTACTATTTAGTCGTGTCCTTCGACTGGTAAAATTAAGCGAGCATTGAACAAGGGGGCGTGGCAAATACAATTAAAACATTTGATATCAAATAGCTTTGGAACTAAACGGCGCATAGCAATGAAACACAGTATGGAGTTACTTATTGGCCTGGTCTTTTTACTGGGAATCTGGCACGAGCATACATGTCAAATTTTCAATACAAAATAGCTATAGAAATAAAAGTCACAGAACATTGAGACTCAGAATGTAGTTACCAATTGGAGATGTCCTTCTAATAAAAAATTGGAACGGGCATTAGACAAGGGGCTGCGGATCTGCCCATATATGCCAAATTTTTGATATGGAATAGCTTTAGAAGTAAAAGTCACAGAAAATTGAAACTAAAAATTTAGTTACTATTGATAATGTCCTGCGTGGTGTCAAACTGAGGGTCAAATAAAAGTTTTCAATACACTTATTATTTTTCAATATAGTTGCCGAGCTTAGCAACACACATCTGGTATTGCTATTTTAATATAAAATAAATATTAATTAAATTTTGTGAATCGGCTTCGGCCATACTGATACCAAACAGTCGTAATTGACAAAAACGGCCAAAAAGGAAACCGAATATTCGATCGGACACTAAAAAGGACATTAAAAACGTAACATCGATTAATCGATGATAAAATATATTCCAAATAATTGTATTCCTATTTTATATCATACACAATTTTAATCCACATATAATTTAATATCCAGTCAGTAAGGAATGTAGACAATACGAAATATATGAAATTAAAGTTTAAATACGATTATGTTGCTAGACATTGACATAAAATAGTTGTATTAATAAAGGTGTCCCTATAAATATTTTTGTTGGTTCTATCCATATTTTGAGGCTTCTACTGGCTTTAAAGAAATGTGTGAAGATTAAAGTCCTTAATTTCTAAGAATGGCATTAAAGAGGATTTCAAAACTAAAAAAACTTTGTTTTGAAAATGAAGGATTCAGGTGAAATCCTAACCAGTTTACCCGATAGTGAGGAATTCAGGGTTTTTTTCTCTGGAGCTTTCGGTTTTGAAAGGATAAATTCTAAGGATCAATCAAAAAATCTTTATTTTCTAACCACTACAAAGAGGTGGGGACTGTGCGCACATTTTTAGCAATAGAAATTTGGTTCTAGAGGGAGATGAAACTTTGAAAAGCTGTTATTTTAGTAACAGAATAGGTTTATAACTAAAATTTAAAAACGGGGGCAATACTTACCATACAAAGAAAAAAAAAACATAAAAAGTCAGCCCAAATCAACTGATCCAACACTGGTGGCTTGACCATTTTAAAAAAAAGTTTTATATTTTTATAAACAGTTGCCCAGTACGTTTGAACCTCAGAACTGCTTTAAAAAAAATTCCTTCTTCTTCTTTTTTCAAAATGGCGGCCATTTTTATTTGCTACCTATAGCGATATATGCATTTGTATATACTTATATTTCTCAGTTCCTATTGTTCATAGAACAATGAACTAAAAACCATAATATTAAGCACACTTTGCCCTTTAATCTGACGTATAAAAGATGCATATGAAATAGTTTCTTCATACTAAAACGTGATGTCTTTAAGACAGCTTTAAGAATTTTTAAATTTTTTTCAATATCAAATGCATATATCGCTATAGGAAGCAAAACAAAATATGGCCGCCATTTTGAAAGAGGAAGAAGAAAGGATACTGGGCAACTGCTAACAAAAATATCAACTTTTTAAAATTGGTCGAGCAACCAACTTTCGTTTTTTTGGATCAGTTCATTCCAATGTACAAATTGGCCATTTAAGCCCTTGAATGGACTTTGGCCAAGCTTCACTTTTTATGATCAATTGTATTGGGTGTGTTATTAAATATTTGTACACAAATGAGCAAGAATTGGACCCACAAGTTTTATGCCGACTCCTAACGGCTCATGTTCTCAAGAAGATTAACATGGCATTTTTTACTCTCTGGGGTTGACTACAGAAAAAACCAACTAATCACAGTATTCTCTGTAAAGCTAAAACTCCCAAAAACGCGTTTAATGAAACTATAGTATTAAAATAAGAAATATCTCATAGAAATAATTATATGTGCATACATATTTGCTTGCATTTTTCCCCCATTTAGAATAGTACTGTATTTTTATGTATGCAGTTTGTTTTTGTTATTCGTTGTATTCTTTAACAATGCATTTAATGTACCTTTATACGAAAAATGTGGCGGTGCATAGAATGATCAGTAGCAAAGAATTATATGGGCATAACGCATTTAGTTGGTGTTTGGTTGCTTAATTGATAGCTTTAAGTGCTCGCATTGGAAATAGTTGTTGTGAAGTATAAGGTAAGGTTTTTTCTTTTATAATCAATAAAGTTAATTTAATTATTACGTGTTAGATATTGAAAATGCCCAGCGGAATGAGCCTTTCTGAACATGACCAGGAAAATAAGCAAAAGGCTTAATTGCCACAGTAACACAATAACAAATTTTTTAAAATTTCCTAGTAGTTATGGCACAGTTAGACGGAGTGGTAGGAAAACACACATCAAAGCTTGGTGTAAACGGAGAACTCAACATATTGCAGTAGTCGGTGGAATGAGTACCGGACAAATAAAGAGTCAAATGACTCTTAACAAGAAGTAGAATAGTTTAAATATTACATGAAAATCCTAAAGTTGCACTTACTTCCAAGACGCCACAACCTAACCTTTTGCCTCGACATATTAACGCACATTTGGCCTTCGCTACCAAGTTCCAATTTCGGGATGAGGAATAGCGTAACATTATTTTTTAATGACGAAAAAAGTTCAGTTTAGATGGGCCTGATGGCTCCAAGAATTATTGGCGGCATAAGGATCAGTTGTGGCCACTTGCGTCTCCATTGGGGAGGATCGGTGATGATCTGGGCTGCACTTTGTTATTAAGAAAGACTCCAATGTGTTTTAAATCAACAAAAATTATTGCTGAAATGTACGTTTATTTATTGGACAATGAGCTAATATAATTTTCCGGCCAACTTTGTGGCGATAATTGGACTTATCAGTAGGATAATGCGCCAATATACTGTGCAAAGCGTACAACAGGTTTTTACAGCCAGAAATACCATTACTGCAATCGCCAGCAATAAGTCCAGACCTAAATCCCATTGAGCATCTCTGGGAATCCTCTTTGGAAAAGTATATAAGAATGGAAGGCAATTTGAGACAGCTAGGGACTTTAAAATATCAAAATAGTAAGAATGGCAAAATATCAGCCCATCCACCCTAAAATCCTTGAATAATTCTATGCCATTCCGGCTGAGCCAATTTATTTAAAAAAAAAAAGGAAAGCTTATCAATTACTAATATGAAATTTTATTTAATTTTTTTTTATTATTAAGATCGAAATTTAAGCAAAAAACACATATAATTAAGTTGTGCACATACAATTACTTACTATGATGAAATTTTGTGTCAATTTTTTTATTTAATTTAAAGGACAATTGAATAAAGTCTTTGTTATGTAACGTGTTAATGTTGTCATAAATAATATAACTGCAAGATCAGAATTTTAAAACGTTTTTATTTTAGCACAAAAATAATTTGACTTGATTTGATTTGAATAATTTGTATGAGGTACATAGGTGGAAATGTAATCAAATCTTATCACCGAAATAAATATGGGTGACATAAGAAAACCAAGGGTAACACATATCAAACATTAACCATAACAGAATATTAAGCACAAATTAAAACTAAAGTTTCAAATTTGAGAACGGAGATACATACTTCTACGAGCTATATACAAATGTATCAATTTATTTTCTCCTTATTCCTTACCTTGTCTTGGCATAAACGTAGTAAATAATGAGTGCAACCGAAGTCAACTCAACGCAACCCAGCAATGAGAATCCCAAAGAGAATCCAATAATGCTTTGCACCAAGCTAATAGCTGTGTCCATGGTTAATTATGGTTAGACGACTTTACGTCGTTGAATGTTCTATGCCGCTTAACTTAATCACCGTCTGCAGCCAAAGCATGCACTTCTTCAACTTACTACTCTGCAGGATGCTCCCCAAGCTGAGGCGTAGTTCTACCGTTGAATGTTGTAATTCACGTGGACTTCAGCCTGCGGCGCACAAGCTTATTTATACCGCAATAAATTTTCCGTATTTTAGAAGTCAATCAATATGATGAAATTTATTTTCTTTTGTGATCGTTCTAAGGAATATGATCTTTCTAATCGCTTTAATGCAAACCGACGTTGTCGACGTCTTAATACGACAAATGTTAGAATAAACTTAAAACTATCGCACGATCGCGATCCACTTGATATTTTTTAGTTGTTTATTTGAGTAGCCTTAAATCGAAGAGACCGCGATGATAACTGATTCTTTTAAGGCGCTCACTTCGGAGGCAATTTGTAATTTAACATTACAGAGAATTTCTTTTACTTGACACTAGTACTCAAATCGTATATCAATCACTTTCTGCTGTATCAACCGATCGACGCAGAGGACAAACAACACTTCCACTTTTCCACAAACTGTCCGCAAAATATAAATGAAACGAATCTGTCGTTTTTCAATTATTTTTCAATTACTGATTTACTTTGTTTTTGTTATTGCAATTGTTGTTCTTGTTGTGGTTATTGTAAATTGTTGTAGCAAAAGTCTAAATTGAGCAACAAAGAAATATAAGCGAAGTAATCAGCAGACATTCGACCGAACAGAGAACAGTATCGTCGCATGCGAGTACGGAGTAAAGAGCACAGTTAGTCAGCGAAAGAGGGACATGGCAGGGTTGATGTAAGAAAGCTCGTAAGCAATGGAACCACTGATAACAGCAGTGGTTCGTTGCGAAAAATAATCTGATGGCGCACATTGAATTCGACAATTTATTGTTGGTCGAGCAAATTTTGTGCTTTTGCAAAACAAAAACAATATGACGAATGTTTCTATCTATGTATATAGTATGTATGTTGTTGATGTAAATTCTCTTTTGGTTATCAAACAGGTGGGATGCATCTTGTTTATCTTTATCAGATAGAATCATAAACAGTATCCAGAGGCTTTAAAGATTTGCATAAATGAGACCGCAGTCGATATGTTGCATTGGTGTATTTTTCGCACTTTTTAAACGACTTTTTGTAATATCATTACATGAGCGTCACCAAGGGAAGAAAGTGAGGGGCAGCTTCCCCCCTAGAGATTCAAAATAATATAGGCAAGCGTAAAGCAGCCAAAGTCATACGTCTACTGACTTGACTTCCTTGACCCATAATTCCCACACGTCTAATCCATTTCTAATCCACGCTATTCCATTCCTAGTATTCTGTCCACGCTGCTATAATTTATTCTTAAAGCGGGGCGAGTGAGAGTGGGGAGGAAACATGCCACCGGGGAACATGTTAACTGTAGTCAAAATTTTTTGATTTCAAGGTCATGGGCCCTCCTAATGCCGCACCTAATTCGTTTTATTTCATTCACTCACTCGCTCACATATCATGAAGAAGCAAACATTGCTGTTTGAAAGTTTGCCTATTAATTGCTTTGTTTTAAAATGTAACATAACATAAAGTAATTTTCGAATATAAAAGATGACCAAAATGCTCAAATTTCAAATACTTTAAAAACCGGTTAAAAACAGTTTTGGGGTTTATAAGAAAAACCCGCCTAACAAACCTTTTGGGGCTTATATAAGAAATCCGCTCTTATAGAAAATTGCATACACACCCTACTCGTATTAATAAAAGAAATTATGAAATAGTAACTTTTTAAAAATTTATGTTTGTTCATACAAAAAGTTAAAAAAATGTAAATTCATATTTATACATAAATTCATATCTCTCTTCATTATACATGTACATAAAATAATGTACACAATTTGAACACAATTCGGCTTTGGTAACAGTTTTGCACTGACCTATAGTTTTGATACTGAAGACATCAGTAAAATTCTTAATGGACGAAAGGGTTAAGAGACTGTGTGGTACGTGGCCTA
Source organism: Coremacera marginata (assembly GCA_914767935.1). Lineage (NCBI taxonomy): Eukaryota > Metazoa > Arthropoda > Insecta > Diptera > Sciomyzidae > Coremacera > Coremacera marginata. The sequence continues at coordinate 250,762,727 of OU612043.1, forward strand.
ACAGACGCTTCCAACTCAAAAACAGCGATGGAACTTGTCCTGGATCTGTCGAAAGATCTCAACGTGGATATCGCCAAATCAGGCCAAAAAGCAGCAAACAACACCAATAGCAACAACAACAATAAGACGGTACTAGTCAAGTTCTACAACCGCGATGCAAAACTTTCGTTTATGGAGGCAAAAAAAGTCGTAAAAAAAGACCCGGCTAGGAAAAATACGGTGTTCATCAACGACTACCTCAATAGGGACACGTTACAGCTATTTGGCCATGCAAAGACACTGAAAAAATTCGGCTTCAAATTCGCTTACACCAGGGGCAACACAATTCTCGCAAAAAAATGCACTCTAAGTATCTAAAAACTCTGAAGTATCTCTATACTCTGTATATATCTAAAAAATACTCTAAAATATACTCTGAAGTATCTAAAAAAAAAATTTTTTCATTTATTGTTTGTAAAAGGCTTATATCCGGATATTTTTTACTATTCACATAAGACTATTTTCAAATAAACATATACTATAAAACGGTCAAACGAATTTCCTTATTATTGTTTTGGAAGTGAAACTTCTTTAGCGACGGTAGTGGTTTTAAACTCAAAGCAGCGTAAATGACAAAAAAAAAGGAACGGAAAAAAGCAACGGAATGCGATTAAACGCGGTTGATGTCTGCACTTAAAATTATACAAGGCTTTGAGGCCTTGCTTTGCTTTTGAAAAGCAAGATGGCGCGCAAGATGTCAAAAACAGGTAATGATAAAACACCATAATTGTTTTCGTAGTTTCCAAGTTAATCGTTGTTAAATTTCGAAGTAAACCTTCTGTAGCACCGTTGTGTTGAAGTGATTTCAAATTCGATGTAACGAAAAACGGAAATTTGTTGCAGGCAGTGTCATCTATTTATTGTTTTTGATATCAAGACGCTGTACAATACTAAATTTTTTCAAACTGTTCGTGTCTGCACTTTAAATTATACAACGCTTTCAGGCTTTGTTTTGCTTTTGAAAACCAAGATGGCGTGGAAAGCAGATTATAACAGCAATAGTTCAGTTATGCCATGTTTAAACCATGTTCAACCGAACATAATTTATTATGTTAAATCGAGTTAATGAAGTTTAAGCGAAAAACAAGTTTTCAAATGAAGTAAAATGTGTACAATTGTTGTTGGAAACGAAACGAGTTAAATTATTAAACACATTCAAGTGGGTTTAAGTTCTTGGTAACGCCAGAAAAGCTTTTTCTTTGCGTATTAAACACACCTAAACATGAAAGAAATCTATAAATTTGGCATAAATCTTAAACTAATTATTGGAAATTTTCAAACAGAAAAAATTTATATATAATGAAATGGCAAGCAAGAAGTGGAAGATGTCTCTTCCACATGAGCATGCAATTGTGCAAATATGAGGAGAATTTTTTGATAACATTTCCTTTATTTCTGCAAAATTGCATTGCAAATTAATTAACATCTTGAATTGTTCGAAATATTCTTTTCGGCAATAAATCTTTTAGAAACTATTTTTTTTTCAAAATGTAAACAAACGACGCTGTCAATTGAAAACTAGTTCAGGTGGTGTGAACAATGTGTTAAATGAAAAGCTCTGTTTTGTTTAACATGTTTAATTTGGTCGGTCTGAACATGCTATAATACAAAAAACCATAATTGTTTTTGTAATTTCAAAGTTGATAGTAGTTCAATTTTAATTTTTGATGGCAGTGTCTTGACTATAAGGCGCACAGTCAACTGCTGTTTTTTGTTCTTGCTAATGTCAGAAAAGCTTTGTTACAGAGAAAGAAGAGCTTTTCATTTAACACGATTGTTAACATTGCCTGAACTAGTGTCGAATTGACGGTGATAGCATTTCTGCAGCTGTAGAGATATTTGTTTGCAACATTGTTTGTTATTTATTCATTTCATAAATATATATTGTATTCCTTATTTAAACATTAATCTGAAAGATTTAGATTTGTTAAAAATTTTCATATAAAATCGTTTCTTACACTGTTATTTTTTACGAATTAATTTCATGAAAATTAAGGGCATATGTTTATATCATTAAATGAAGTTTTTCTTTTAAACTTGAAGTACTGCTTGTGCAGTTCTTAAACAGAAATAGTGTGCGCAAGTTAAAACCATTTCAATTGAATATATCGCACACTAAATACAAAAGTCACAACTCGAAATTAACAAATTTTTACTTTTTTATGTAAAACTATTCTTAGTTTTAAAAAGGAGATGATTCCTTTGACTGTAAAAATTTTGGACACATCTTTCTCTATAATTTAAAAAAAAAAGTTTTGTCTCACTGTTTTGTATGGAGTTGCTTCCAAAATAAAATAGGTTTTTGCTTCTCCTAGAAATTTAAAAATTTTGAGTTGTGCTGTTTTATATTTAGTGTGCGATATATTTTGTTTTTTAGGACTATTTTGTGTATATAGGCTTGGCAGAAAAACAGTGTCAAATAAATAAGTAATCTCAGAACTTCCTTTTTTTGGTAGAAGTTTCACTTGTACCGTGCGTGGCGGCCACACACATACTTTTTTTAAGTCAGTTTTCGATATTACACTTATCCAAAAACGCCATCATCTTTTCATGTATTTTCTAAAATCGAATGTAATTTAAACACAATGTTGAACTGGTTTGCAGTCTCGATTTAATACAAAATATTTAAAAATTTTTTTTTTCTTTTTTATTTTTTTAATTTAATCCACGCAACGCATATTTCATTTAAAATACAAAATAATTATCTTATTTTACGAGTCACTTTTCACTTCTTGGCTGCGGTCTTTTTAGCGGCTTTCTTGGCGGCTATCTTATTTTTTCTGGAAGCTAGTGCCTTTTGCAACATCTTGGTGCGATTGGATGCAGCTTTAGTTGCAACAACAGCAAAGTGCGACTTGGCCAATTCAACGTTACTCTTCTTGGCGTTCGCCAGTGCCTTCTTGACTGTACGCTCTTCAGCAGCCAGTGCAGCGCGGCGTCTCAATACCTCGGCGTAAGGATTCAATTTAATAAGCTGGCGCACATTGGACAATGGATTGAGGCGGCGAACACGACGGAATACCTTCTTACGTGGATCACGAAGAACTTTACGGATTTCTTCAGATTTAAGGAGACGCGACAAGTCTGTATTGGCCATTTTTGGTTGTGGGAGATTGTAACCCTTCTTAAGAGTAGATGGCTTCTTCCACGTACCGAACAACTCGTTGAGACGAGCGAAAGCTGATTCGGTCCAGATAACAAAACGACCAACATGACCGCCTGGAGCCAATTTCAATAAATTCATCTTGTCGACATTCATGGTCTCAATACCGGGGATATTGCGGAATGCCCGACGAAGTCCACCATCCTTATAATACACAATCAATGGGCCACGACGAGCAATACGACGACGGTCACGCATGGTACCACGACCAGCACGGAAACGCTGCGACTTGTACACCTGGAAAAAAATTTAGTGTTTAGTGTTTAGAAATGAAAAGAAATTAGAAATGAAAAACTATTAAAGAAAAGTTTAGTGTTTAAAAATGAAAAGAAATTACTATTGCTATAACTGTTAATTTCAAATACCCCGAAAAGAGCATTTACGCCGTTTACCGGAACGCCTAATGAAATAGATTGATATGGCAGCATTTATTTGTCATGTAAACAAAGTATCAATCATAAATTACATGACACAGTTCACAAATACTGCACTTGTGTATTAGATACATTTAGAGCTCTATGTTGCTTACCTTCTGGATATCAGCCCAGACTTTCATGCGCCTCAAGAACGCAACTGCTTGCTTAGTTTTCTGCAATTTTTGAACATCATCAGACACAACCAGAGGAAATTCTGAAATACCATCGATAACATGTCCCTTGGATTGCACAAGAGCGGGTACTCCAGATGCTGCGATAGCAGAAACCAAAGCGTAACGGCGTTGATTGACATTAATCTTACGGTGCCAGCGACGGAAAGTTTTAGTGGGAGCGAACATGCGACCACCACGGCACATGTTACCGAAAGCACCCTGACCAGAGCGATGAGTACCACCACCCCGGACACGAGGAATACGTGCAACAGCACGACCAGTACCCCAAGACTCAGCAGATGTTTGGTGACCTAAGAGAATATTTTTTTTTTGTTTACTTAAATGCAAGCAAAATAAATTCCATTTAATTACCTGCTTGTTCGCTGACGGCATAAGGCTGACGCTTGTTGCGGCGCATCAACTGATGAACTTCGTTGACGACATCAGGGCGGATAGGCGCTTTGAACACCGAAGGCAAGCAGATATTCTTCTCCTTTATTTGCTCATTCTTGTCCGAATAGACAGAGACCAAAGGTCTAGCGTTAGCCAAACTCTAAAATACGTAAAAAATATTAACACTAAATTAATTGGTCTTCACACAAGATTTTAGGCATTGTTTAATCACAATTTAGGACATAACCAAGTAACACGTGTCGCTTAGGCATAAATATTTTTCACTGTTTCACTTTACACATTGAAGACCACAGTCAAAATATTTATTTCAAAATTTTCTAATGAAAATCTTACCATTTTGTTTGGTTTTCTGTCCCAAAAACTAAATTTATTTTATTTCTGCTAGGGCAGAGACGTCTTCCATTAACTAATAATGGACTAAAAAGAAAATTAATAGCCCGGATGTAGAAAATGGCGTCCGAGCACTGCTTGCACCTCGAGCCAACAGATGTCGCCACAATGTTGCTAACTGTCAAATATATGGTATATAGACAAAATCAGTGCATTTTTTTTAAGCAACTTACACATAAACCAACGAGTGTGCCAACAATATCGCGGTAAGAAACTTGTGTAAGGCAGCGATAGCTCGAATTATAGAGCCTGTGTAGACACGTCGACTTTTTTTTTGTAGCTATCATACTGTTTGAGATATTCACAGCAGAGATAAAGAGATAAGAAACTTCGATTTTGGACTGTGGGAAAGTGATAGCCTTATGTCATGATTGTGTCAAATACTAACAGAAAATGTTCAATAAATGCACAAAAACCACAGGAACTAAGAAACCACAAAAACAGGAACATGGGATATTTAAACTCACCATAAATGTGTAAAAAGTTTATAAACGACAAAAACTCCCCTCAAACATGGGATATCCAAACTAATAAACACAATTGGTAATTTTTGCATAGAAAAGAAATGAAAAAGGTGAAATCTGGAATAACCTTGAAACCTCTTGTTTTATATATGATTTAGCTCTTTATATAAGATTTACAGTATAACATGGAAGATTAAGAAAAAGTTAACTTGCTTATTTCTCTTTCAATATGATCTCTTTCAATATGAATCCAATAAAATTTTCGATAAAATCTTTTTCTGCAACCACATTTTAATTTTTCATTTTTAAAACGGCCGACCACTGTCTAACATCACACTTTGTGGCTTGCTACACCTAGTCGACACGGACAAATTGTTGCACTCTCGGGTAAAAGAAAAAACTGGAATTTGAAAGAGCTTCTCTATCATCTGAAAATTTCCAAGCAACCGACAGAATATGTTAACGGTCTGAAGCTTAAAACAAATTGGGCAAAGTTTGCTTTTTCTTCACGGTCTACATTGTGTAGTAATAAAACTGCACTGCAGTATAAAATGTAATAATTGTTGCGGGATTCCCAAACGCCTTAACGACGATTTTAGCTGTAGTTAATTAGCGAAAACTGTCATTTATTATGAAACTGTGCGTGCACAATGACCGATAACGAAACTATTATTATCGTAAACTTTTTGGGAATCCTGCTATTGAATTCATCAGTAATGTGATGTTTGTTGCTTATTATTGAATTATTACTTCAAATTGCGTAAAAGCGCATTACATACAATAGGTACACGTCTGTATATATGTTGGAAGCATTAATTTTCTAGTTTAACACAATTAGGGCCGCTTTCTCAATGTTCGGATAGTGTAGTTCTTAACCAGGGGATAGCTTACCATAAAAAAAAAAAAAAAAATTAAAAAAAGGAATTGGTTATTTCAACCCCTTAAACTTTGACCGAGCTTCTTATGATCAATTGTGTTGGGTGTGTTGTAAATTTTTGAACACAAATGATCGAGAACTGGAGTTTTACGCTGACTCCGAACGGCTTATGTTCTCAAGGAGCTTTTCATGGCAGTTTTTACTCTCTGAGGCTTGCCATTGTCTGCAGAGAGGTAACGGCCGAACAGATAAATTATTTTTAATGAAAAAAATTGTCTGTGTCAGATGGAGGATTCGAACCTGGGTTCTTTGGCGTATGAGACACACACTCTACCCACTGCGCCACGCCCACCACCGATAGCTTACCAAACTATATAAAAAAAAAGAAATTTGCTCTGGTTAAGCAACCTTCGGTTACATCACCAACTGTGAATTTTTCAATTGTGGATACACAAAAACTCAGCTTAGCTGTCATTTGCTTACATCATCATTTTTATGATATTGTTATTTATTTTGTGTTTGTCAGTTATTATTTAAAATAGAAGAATACATCAGACTAGCCTCAATTAGTTCAAATGAAGAAAATATTCTTCTTTCCTTGACAGAGGAGTTCTTCTGATTAATAACTAACTGGAGTCACAACTCGCCGTTAACTTAATCAATACTTTACTAACCACCACCATCGGTGGCTTAAGCTCAAGTGAACTTTGATTGTGAAACTCAAATCTGTAAGTTAACCTCTGGTCAGTGGTTAACTAGTGATCGTGAAACTGGCCCTAATTCGGTCTAATTTCTATTTGTCAAATTTTTTGATGACTTGCTGGATGAAAAATTTGGTAATGTGCAATTTGTCAATTTCGAATGTTTTAGGAAATACAAATAGTGAATGTTTGAAATTCAGTGCAAATTTTTAAGTACAATCACGCTAATTCCACAAAATATCGACATAATGAAATTAACGAGGAAAAACATTTTTTAAGATTATTGTGAAAAATACAACTGCTTTTATCAGTTTGAAGGTGAAGTATGACAAAATATGTACATTTTTTTATAACTTTATAATGATCAATTCAAGAAATATCTTTATTAAAAATCGCGGGAAAAGTTTTTAGTTTTTAGCTAGTAGTAAAATTTTTCAGTTAATATTGCATTAAAACAATCATATATAAATATAAACTATTCTCAGAACTACTCTTCTGTATTTAACATACGGATATTTTTTTATACGAAAAAGGAAATATTTTTGCAAACTTTCAAGGTTTTTTATCTCCTAAACCATTCGAGACCAACCAAAGAATAGACAAGAAGCGTAGGCCCTATAGAAAAAGTATTCCTAAGTAAATTGTGATGATGAATCTTAAATATTCCTTTAAATATTTTTGTAAAAGATACTATAATATAAGAGATAAGGTAATGGCAATTCATTGGAGTAGAAATATTACTGAAATGTTCATAAATAAATTCATATATAAGGCCAACCGGCTTTGTAGGATATTCGTAATTTTAAATGCAAATAAAACCACATATAAATAACCCATAGAGGGTAGCCGTTCTATTGAATCGATTGCATAAAGGACCATTGCCTGCATGAAATGGTAGCAAAAACTTAGTTAATTTTGCTTTCGCCATAATCGCATAAAAAACAATGTGTAGCATACCGTGGACAAAACAATAAAAGAGAGAAAAAAAGATGATGAAAATTCCAAAATCTGACCGACAAGCAGACAATGTGTGGCAAGCGCCTATGAAGCACATATCAGCACGTGTGTGGTACACCATGAAGCAACTAACAAGGTGGTAGTGACAGCAGGCTATATTCACACAAACCGCGAATTGGATGTCATTTGCCTGTATATTGCGCTTTTATTTCTTTTTCAACTTTTTTCGTTTCCTTTTTTGAACCATTTTGACAACCTATAATTGCGAAAAGAGCTGTCACTACCACCTTGTTAGTTGCATCGTGGTGGTACACAAGGACCTTTGTGAGATAGAAATAGAAAATGTTTGCTAGCATGCCAACATGGGTGTCATACTCGTAGACATGCTTACAAATGATCGAACCTGTGGGGAAGTGGCCACCATGTGCCACATTAGTTCGCTGATATATAAGTTTTTATCACAAAGTTGTGCGCCAAGAAGTGAAGCATCGGAGAAAAATAAAAACGAACTTCAAAAATATAATCTGTTTCCTGAAAATAAAATTAACCTGTCGAATTTATAAAAATTTTGGTGTTTAAAACATTTACTTTTGAGGACCAAATACCTACTTTTGTTTCCATCGTTTCAAAAGTGATGAGCAACAAAAAAACGGTCCTCCAGTTTAAAATTAAAAATTTTCGGTTACCTTTTCCTCTCACTACTTTCAAAAGTGGTGGCAAAAAAAAGAGGATCTCTACAAAATAAAAATACACATATGTTAAATAGTATTCGTAATTTTACTTTGGTACTTCATGGCAAAAAATAAAAATGCACTAAAAATAGTACAAATTTACGTTCCAATGCAACTTTGTTGCCAAACGAATTGCAATAAATTGATTATATAACTAACTCTTTCCATGTTTTGCTGGAGAATATGCAAAAAAATTATATCGTCGCACATCTTTATCCTCTTTCCAATTCAAAACCTGTTTTCTGACATCAACAGAACAAACAACAGTTCAAATTGTTTTCAATTTTAGACCGTAAGCATAATTTTTCGGCTGCTTGAAAGTGTTTGTGGGTGAAAGAGGAGCTATAGTGCCGCATGTCTCATTAAGAATACTTGCCATTAAAATTTTTTAAGTTTCGCCATCTTTTTTTCTCTCGATCATTGTTTTGTCACAGTACAGGCGGTCTCCACTTACAATATTTGATTTCATGATATATTTCATGACATCGATATCGCAAGTGTAGACCGCTCATATCATGAAATTTATCTCTTGAAATATTTTATGAGACATAAAATATCTAAAGATGTGATGTGTATTGCTTCCAAATGTTTGCAAAAACTGCAAAAAATAGCGCAAAAATATAAAATGGAGTGAGGGATGAACGAAATTTTAAAGTAAATAAACTTTATAATCAACTTGATTGCTTATGGAACTATAAAAGTACCAACTATAAGCGAGTTGATCTTAACCAATCTGTCTGACGCCATGCATAAAATTAAATTTCATGAGATGAAATGCCCACCTACAAATTATATCATGAAATCTGAATTTCATAATATTGAATTCGACAAATCGCATGCAATCAAATATTGGAAGTGGAGATGGTATGGTATGCTATACTTACTTTTCTGTTTGGCAGGGCTGAAGGCGACATTCTTTCTTTTGTTTTCTGTTCAAACCCTGTTTTCTGCGTATTGTGCAAATTTGATTTTATCTTTGGACCTTAAAAAGTATTTCTTGATTGCTTGGAATACTTGGAAGCTCTCTCAAATTTCAGTTTTTTCTTTTTCACACGAAAACAACAAAATGTGTCGATGTCGATAGTGGAGCATGCACCACGCATATGACAGTATGTACCCCTCATTACATTTCTCCCGTCAATTCTTTTCATGAAACCAAGGAATAATCAAGGTTGATTTATAAGGTTGTCGCAAGGGAGAGAGCGAGTACCCACAATTGTCAAATCGAAGTTGACAGCTCATAGAAAATCTGTAAATGCTTTCTTTTATCATCCATTTTTCTTTCGTAGTCATTCGCAAAATTGGCTGGTTTTGACAATTATGGGTACTGAGAAGAGAGTGCAATCAGCCCTGCGACAACCTTATAAATCAACCTTGGGAATAATGGTAGACAATTTGTCAATTGCTTGACTTGAAATAAAACACAGCTGATTCTGATTGATGTATAATTTTTGGAGGATTACATTGTAGTGAAAATAACACGATATGGCTGGAGAAGTAATTGTAGATGCACTACCTTACATCGATCATGGTTACGACGATCCAGGTGTCAGAGAATCGGTATGTTTGCATTTTACTGTTGGCGAAGTTATGAGTTCAGTTTTTCTCTGTAGGCATTGGCCATGGTGGAAGAAGAATGTCGGCGTTATAGACCAACCAAAAACTATCTTGACCACCTGCCGCAAATCAATACAAACGCCTTTGAAACCAACATGATAACTTATGAATTCGAACGTATACAAAATCGACAGCCTATGGAAAATCTTAGCATGAAGCGTTACGAACTTCCTCCTCCTTCTGGAGCAAAGCTTTCTGAAGTTTCCGCTTGGCAAGAATCGATAGAGAATTCTATGGCACAACTGGAACATCAATGGGTGCGGGCAACGAATCTCGAGCTGATGCTTGACTATGGGATAGAGTCATGGAAGGCATATCTGGAAATATTTACAGCATTGCAGGCTAAAGCGCAAACACATTTGCAACATCTCAGAAAGCAGATTCAAGACATAAATTGGCAACGCAAACAAGCACAGACGCAAGCCGGCGACAAACTGAAAACTTTGGAGGCCAACTGGGTAATGTTAGTGTCAAAAAACTACGAAATCGAGCAAGAATGCGTGGACTTGGAGAAAAAAATCAATTCAATAAAATGTAGGATGGAGCAGCAAAATGGACACTAATTCCGAATTCAAAAAATATACAAATGCGCAAACTTTAAAGATCTTTCTAATTATGAATAAATATAATTTTAATTGTATAGTTGCCTCGGCATGTATGGGGGGAAAAAAAGTTCCATCTGCACTCCTCTTAAAATGAACCTTGATGTATTTTATGACGATTCCCAAATTTTTTTGCAATAACGAAAGCCTCCAGTGAGCTAAACCTTTTTGCAAAAACCTCCAAAAATCATGTTTTTCGGAAATATTTTGGCTAGTGTTATAATTGTAAAAAAACTCAAAAATGATGAGTCTGAAAACGTTACTCCGATCTGCATCAAAAATTTTTAAAAATTTGCTATTGGAGGAAAATTAGAGGAAACGCTATTTTTCATGCATTTTTTTATATTAGATTTACTTAAATTCAAACAAGAAACTAGGAAAACAACTAAATTTCTCTATTGAAAAAAGAAATAATTTTTATGAATATGAATTTTAGAATGTATTTTGTTGTAATGTTTTCTTGATGTTATTTCGTTTTTTGATGTAACGAAATGGACTGCAGCAAGGCTGATTAATATAGGTTAAGTCACTTGAGAGAAGCTCGGTCGAACTGTCAGAATTGATGAAAGGAAATCAAGAAAAAACAACCTGAATCTGTACAATGTTCATTAATATAGGTTGTCACTTGAGAGAAAAGCACTCTTTTTCTGCCTTTGCTCGAACTGTCAAAGTAGCTGTTAGCTAAAAATTGTACAGATTCAGGTTTTTTTTTCTTGATTTCCTTTTATCCATTCTGACAGTTCGACCGATCTTCTCTCAAGTGACTTAACCTGTATTAATAAACCTTGAATCTGTACAATTTTTAGCAAACAGCTACTTTGACAGTTCGAGCAAAGGCGGAAAAAGAGTGCTATTCTCTCAAGTGACTTAACCTATATTAATGAACCTTGGACTGCAGTGCCACCTTTAAATCTCACTCATCAATTCTCATCCAAATTTCTACGAAGCGCCGCCTAAGAAGTTTCTCTTGAAAAAAAGGTGAAAAAATGCATGAAAAACAGTATCCAAGATTGCCAGTTATGTGGGAAAAATCACATTGGTGGTAATTTTTAATTGCGCTTGGGATTTTTTTTGGGGATCCCCATGGTATTTTTAATTCAGTGTGGTCTTTTTTAAACAGAGTGTGAATTCAGTGTGATATTTTTTAATTTCATTGAGAGTTTTTATCACATTTATTAAGCAAAAGCTTCATATGAAATCATTGCCATTGATTTTATGTCATAAGTTACATATGCAAAACCCTTTAATTTTTGCTGTTGCAAAAGACGCTTCTAAATATATCACCATAAGCCTCACAAAAACGGCGTTCATTAAATACCATTATTATATCTTTGGTTTCTTAGTCGTAAATAGTTAGAGTAACCGAAGTGTTAAGACCTTTGTTCGTACGTGTTCTATCCCGGATTACAAAGTGCTTTCTGAACATCTCCAGATTTATTGTGGTATTGTGGTATTTTTGAATGCGTATGGAATTTTTTTATTTGAGATTTTTAAATCTATATGGGATATTTTATGGTATTTTTTAAAAGCGTGGTATTTTTTGTGTCAATTTCTAGTGATTATGGGATTTTTTGTGTTATTTTTTAATTGGGGTGGGAATTTTTTGTTTACCTTTGCCGTGGTAATTTTGGTGGTATTTTATTTATGGTACTGTGGAAAAAATGTAATTTCCGTGGGAATTGTTCCAAATTTTAACTGATTTTTAAAAATGTATAATGCGGTTTGGAAGAACTTTTTCAGGCCAATAATGTGTGACCATTTTTTTTACAATTATTACACTAGCCAATATTGGCTAGTTGTATAGATTCTATAGATTAGAAACTGCCTTAAATGAAAAAAATCGTTAAACGAAAATAACGTTTAGAGGGTAAAATATAGGGTTTTTAAATTTTTTTTGTTCAAAATGGCACTTAAAAAAAACGTGTTCTGATTGGCTGATAATCTTATAGTTTTTAGTGTTATCTTTCATATGAACAAAGACTTTTCATTTCTCTTTTTTAGAAGCTGAAAATCGTTGTCATCCAAAAAAAAAAAATTTTCGGGGCCAACATTTTTTTTCATAAAAACCTTCAATTATGTTTAAAGAACGTGTAAAAAAAAATTTCATCAGTTTCATCAGTTTGAATAGAACTTTAATCTCTCGCTGGGCTCCTCCTGTTTTTCATTAATACTGTTAATATTCATATTGTAATATATGAATATACTTTTTATATATAGTATAAAAAGCCCGCAATCATATGCGCACCAAACAGCGTTGGTCTGAACTGGCTAAACAACAAAAATCACCAAAAAACAAACAGCAGGATGCTGCTGAACTGCAAGCCGGATATGAGGCTCTGGAGAGGTTATTATATGGACTTAGAATTGATGTTGATTGGTTAGTTGAAAAAATTCGATAAATTTTACTAATTTTTTGAGAAAACTTGATTTTTTTACTTTATATACACTTTTTTAAAAAAGGCGTTTTTAATCTTCAAAACATAATTTTTGGATAAATATTTCAGGGATTTTATTTCCTTTATTTTTAGTAATATTATTAATAAATAACATTATAACACGCTTTTCTCAAAATGTGTTTTTTGAAATTTGCTTGCATGATGTCTCAAAATCTATTGCACCGATTGACATAAAAATTTGTAAGCAAATTTTCTTAAGTAATTTCTGTAGGAGTGACTTCGCTCTTTTTTTTTTTGAAATGAGCCTGAAAATTAATTTGCAGCTCGTTATGTGCTCAAATTTACACCCATTATATAAACAATCAACTTTAAATACGCGTCATTTTCTTAAAACAAAAATTAAAAAAAAAACACAGGTGCGTCGTTGGACATACGAGAGAAGCGAAGATTTTTCGCAGTTACATAGATTTGATAGCTTAATATTTTTTCTTTTTAATAAATTAACTTTTAAATTCAAAAATTTAAAATAACATAAAATAAATTACATATATACAGAAAGCATATTTACTGCTTATTTTTTTATTGTTGAATGTCAAATTTCCACGCCAATTACATATACGGGCATATAATATCATACGGGCATATGATATCATCTATTTTTTTGACACTTAAAAACGCACTTGTTTTTTTTCGTACCAACATAGTGTAAATTATGATCTAGAGATTGCATCGACTCTGCTAAATCTCTGGCATGTGTTAACAGAGTTATTTTACTTAAAAACATGAAGAAAAAAAACTCTGTTAACCTCTGTTAACACATGCCAGAGATTTAGCAGAGTTGATGCAATCTCTAGATAATAATTTATACTCTATGCCTCTGTAGAGGCATAGACCATTTCGCTACGGGGTTTTTTGGTTTCCAGCTGCCACACACTTACAAAATTGCACTGAATTTTCAAACTTTCACGATTTTTATCTCGTTAGCCATACGAGAGCGGGCAAATTTTATTGCACCATTAGGTCCATATACATCTAATAAAAATATTTGAGGTTGGGCATTAAAGTACAATTATGCCAAAGTTTTTTTAAATTATAGTAAATATTTAGTAAAAAAATCGAAAGAAAGTGTTTATTAGTCGTTCAAATGGAAAAGACCATGGGTGGATTCGCATTATTTCGTTACATTTTCAATTTAATTTAATAAGCTGCAAAATAATACGTATTAATGAACGCATTTGATTTTCTGCGGATGCTGGTTTTTTGTTCAAATAAAAATAAAAAAAACTACCTTTGCATTCACTCAGAGCCTCTGCATACCAACTCATAATGTGTTAAAGTCCAGCTAGACTGGACAACAGGTTCTTAATGAAATTTACTATTTGATATTCCCAGAAAACAAGCCGGGGTTTGAATATATGTTTTATTTTAGACATTTTTACAATAAAAAACAAGCGAATATATGTATTTTATACATCAAAATATGCTGTTGTGCCTAAGCAAAAACCAAGAATATGTTTTTTTTTCTATTTTTGAGTAATAATTAATATGTTAAGCAAGCTTTAATTCGGGAATATTTATTGATGGCAAGGATTAACATTTCCAAACAATCGTGGTTTTCGCTGAGTGCTGGAAACTTTCCTTAGTGTAATGTGTAATAGTTGAGGATCGGTCCCCTTAGGCTTATGTTTCAAAACCCAGTCAATGTTTCAAAATAAAATCTATGGATAGTTTTTTACTAAAATATTTGTATCGTAGTAATGAAACTCGAAAGAATTATTGTTTTTGTTAGAAGTTTGTCTTTGACCACTTTCACTGTGATGGGTACAAATACATATCTGATCTTATATTGGCGTGTCTTCACGCAATATTAGTTACTTTATAGTCCAAAGATTATCAAGCAAATTTGTAATTTATATCTGATGATTATTTATAGCTTGTCGCATACATTTTTACATTTAATGGCACATCGTTATGATTTGAATTTATATACAATTATAGACTCGATTAGCAGCAAACTCGAAGCATAGAAGGAAGGAGGTGATTAAATCTTAATATATATGCGCTAGCTTAAGCAAACAATTGTAGAAGGCTGAAATAACTATAGAATTGTTTCAGGAACATTATCGATACTAATTAAGTTAACTTTGCTTCTGCGAATAGCTCGAGGATCGGCATGTATTTTTTCCATATCTCTGTGGTGCATTATTTCTGTGCTCATTTCTGAAATCTTCTGCTCTAGTTTACGAGTTTTGGCTTGATATTTCCGTTTGTTATTCTCCAAAGCTTGCGTTAAGTCCCTGAAATATTAATGTAGAAGATCTGTATTAATTTCAAAAATAAATAAAGCCAAATAATATAAAACACACATATTGATTTTTTGCAGATCCTTGATATTGTTTTGAACTTCTATATATTTCTCATTGGAACTTTTTCGCGAGGCCGATACAGTTGCTAGAAGCGCCTGAATTCTGCCTTTCAATTCGGACTCGCGTGTAAGCGCTTCGATTAACTGTCGTTCTGTTAGAGCTGCATGGTCGGACTCTGAAAAGGATTCGCGATCTTTCGTTGTTAGATTGAAAAGTGAATCAGAGTCAACAGCAAGTTGTAGTTGTAGCTGCTGCAAATCTTCTTGCAAAATATTGATTTTATCCACAGCAAACTGACGATCATGCTCCGCTTCCTCGACTTTGGATTTAAGTTGAATATTCTCTTCACGTAAGTTCAACAGCTCCTGCATTAAAACTGCTGTC
The DNA here is from genome assembly GCA_914767935.1 of Coremacera marginata. NCBI lineage: Eukaryota > Metazoa > Arthropoda > Insecta > Diptera > Sciomyzidae > Coremacera > Coremacera marginata. The sequence continues at coordinate 250,778,417 of OU612043.1, forward strand.
TCTAAATCAACTTTCATGTCCTTTTCTGAGCTAAACTCCTTGCAGCCTTCAAGAGCCATACGGGATTTTTCATAACACGCACTAAAGGGTGATTCTAAATTAACAATCGTGTTCTGCACCGTTGACCGTCGACCTTTCAGCTTGGAAACATGATAGCGTAAACGATTATCGTCTTCCGAAGTCCAAGGCTTACAGCTTTTATCGGTAAAGCTAAATCTACCATAATAAAAACATCTAAGCAAATCTTCGAAAAAAATCTTCATTCACTCAGTACTAACGTGTTCTTCCAGGGACCCAAGCTGTTCTCGTTCAAGTTCTTTTCGCTGTCAAGACGGACTAACAGATTGCGTGCAACAGATTCTACAGCTTTTCGACTCTCGCTAGCTGCTTCAGATCTTTCCTTCATCAGCACCATTCTAAATAAATAAATGCTATATTAAGTTTTGCCTTACACAGAGTATCTACATCAATTTCCAATGTGATCCAGAGGTAATCAATTGAAATTCAGAAAAGATAAATTGAAATTATGAAATTGTATTTGCAATTCCACAAGCTTCAATTGAAGTTCAGAAAACTTCACATGAAATTTAAAAATTCAAAACTAAAATAAATTTAAATTATGAATGAAAATTATTTTAGTAAGTTATGAACGGCGTGAAGTGGACTTAAACGGTTCAAGTTGTTAAAAAAAGATCACGTGAAATTTTAGCGACATTGGATGCAGCACGCGAGTTATGAAAAAAAAATTTTTGTTTTTTTACTCTTCTTTTTGTAACAAGATTACATAGCATTAAATTATGCAACCATTGACTTCCGAATCCCTGAGATCCGTCAGGAAATGATTGAGTTATAGCAAATCAAACTTAAAATTTTGTACTTTTTCCTGCTCAATTAATCGCTTAGGAACTTTCACCAAACAATTTTCTATATACATATCTATATACATATTTTCAGGATCATTATCATGAAAAATATGAGCACTGAAAAATCCGTTAAAACGTTAATTGGTTAAGCACGTCTTATCTTTATTTTATTTGGCTGAAATTTGATGCACCATTTTTGTTCATAAGTTGCAGCTTCCTAACCAGGCGTCCTGCTCAAAAAATAGCGTAGAAATTTTCCCCATACAAATGAGGTCTCTTTCTACAAATAAGGTCACTCTAATGCTACATAATATTATATGAAGAGGTTATCGGAGTACTATAAATTAATCGGATTATATTAAGGGGCGTGGCACATCAGGCACTTCAAGTATTCCAATAAGACCATCAGCTCGAAATATAGAAGTCAACAAGTACATCTTGAACATATTGCTCCCAATATTGGGCAAATTTGTGTACGCGTGTTTATATGCGGAATTATATGCAAAATTTATTTCAAGTCTGATTGAAGAAAAATCTTGGATTTGCATTAATTTTGACTTTATTAATGCATTTATTGCTCCATATCTATGATGTGTAAATGTTATTTAAAAAATATGCAAAAAATATGGCACATTCCAGAAAAAGCGATACAAAGTTGTGTTCAAAAAAATTAAAAAAAAGAAAAAGATACAAGACTGATGATAGAAAAAAATTTGTATAGGTGCAGCGCGGTCCCTATATAAAGCTTCACTACAATGTTGGAACATCAAATAAAAAAAAAAAATTAGCGTCACGTATGTACGCTTTTTTAAAAATTTTTTAGAAATCACTCGAACAATTTTTCTAACTTTTCCTTTCGCAGAAGTGACCAAAATATATTTTTTCAATCGAAAATAAGCTTCTCGGTAACTAAAATTTTTTTTGGCTTAATTATGGAAAAACAAAAGTCAACCTCTGCATTTCACTTGGGTACGAAAATGTACGTGACGCTCTCTAAAGTTAAATAAATAAATACATATTTACTTTTTTTAAAGTTACTAAATTCAAGAGTGCATAGTCAGGGTTGCATACTTAAATTTAAGAACATATTCACCTGCTTTTTTCAGGTGAATCCTACTAATGTTTTATTTAAATTTCGTTTGCTTTTAAAAGAGATGTTAAATTCTAAGTTCTTTCTAGAACGAGCTTTAATTTTTCACTTTAAAAACCAAAATATTTGCATTTCGTTCTCAAATATTTTGAAGATCACGGTGCACATTCCAAAGTCAACAACTGAAACTTAAGCTTATACCGAAACTTTAGCCTGCAACATCTTGTTTACACTACTTCATTTAATAAGGTAACAACAATGATGGCAATGATGACAAAAATAAGTTGAACTCATCGTGCATGCAACAACAATACCACCAAAACGCACCTCGTCTTCGTCATCGCTTTGCTTGCATTATTCTAACAGCAATCAACATCTTTGATCGCTATTTAAGACAATATAAGAAAGTGCGTGCATAAAAAATGCAATTTTGCGGCTCGATTTCTGAGACGAGACAAAACAATAACAATTGGATTCATGATCATAAGTGAATAAAATCAACCGAAGTTGAGTAATAGGTTGACTTTTTTTTATGAGGATCTCAACTTTTGACTTTATTTACATATCAAAAGTGCTAAGCAAGGGGGCGGATAAAAGTCTATCCATTATTAGTATTTTTAACATTTATTGACAATAATATAAGCATTTTTTTCTAGTACCCAGAGGGGGAGGCGAGTGCCCTCTTTACCCCTCGAAAACGCCCATGCCTATAATAGAAGATTTTGTTGGCCACATAATCATGCGAACTTACAATTACGACTATATTAATCAGTCAGATTTAATCGATTTCCATAAATTTTGCATATGAATATTAAGGCAAATATGCAATTTTTTATTTGCAATGCACTTAAAATGTGCAAAAATAGTGTTATTTTTTCGAGATAGAATTTGTCGGGACGCATATCTGTGTCATCGAAATTGTTTTGCGGTCATTCAACACAAATATGCAATTTCATATTTTCCGCTGTCTATTTATTAGATAAGGATTTTTTTCAGTCATGTTTCAGCAACAAAGCGCTTTTTTAATTGGTACATATTTATATACTCTAAATCAAGAATGCATTACAAACTAATATTAAAATGAAAATGAGATGGAAAATGTTTGTTCCAAATTGAGGAATTTTCTTTTTAAATAATGGCAACAATGGCACTTAAAATTGCACTTTGATTATATGATGTTTATGCACTAATAACAATTACAATGGTTTTAATTGGCAGGCTAACGACACTTTAAGTATTGAGTTTTTGAGTTTTGTACTAGTAGTAATAGTAATAGAAAAATATTTTATTTTATGATTTACATATAAAATCTTTAAATTTCCAAAAATTTTCCCGAATTCCAAATTTCTATTGCTCGACTGTAGTTTTCTGAATTTTAAAAGGAGTTTTTGAATTTCACATAATTATTTCTGAATTACATTTGGAAATTGTGTTACTTTAAAACTTACTTGCTTTCAAGTAGTGCCAGCATTACATCATACGCTTCGATAGCGCGATCACTGCAGTTGACTGCAGACTGTAGGGCAATAGCATTTGACTCATATTTACCACAGAGCAAGTACAGTTGCTCGCAGTGTTCTTTGCATTCACTCAGAGTTAGTGAAAGCATAACATTTTGCATTTTTAGATGTTCGATTTTCCGGTGAAGTCTTTGAAATTCATCAAAATCAGAGACATTAAAAGAAGTTTCTATTTTGTTGCTGCTCTCAAGAAAATCCGCCAAAAAGTTGTCCACTATTCCCGAATTTGTTATCTAAGGAGGAAAACTTGTTTTATTTACATTATTTTGGGAAATCACAATAAAATGATATCTATGAGATTAAGTAACAATCTGATTACACGCTATTTGATATTTTCAATATTTATATACATATATTAATATGTGACTGTCGAAGCGAGTATAGTACGTACTTCAGTATTAATGAAATGCTTTGCATTTATATTGTCAGGATCAAATTCCGTGGATTGGAGTAATTTTACTTTTTCTGCCATTTTTGGAATTATCAAAGCAGCTTTTTGTGACACAGGCACACATGAATGCAGAGGAACTGGAAAAAATATAAAAAATTTGTCATTACAAGCAATAACTGAAATAATTTCAATTGGTACGTTTAGACTGAGCGTGATTGATTTCTTTAGATTCGTAGTTTTGCAAATCGTGTTCTTCCGAAATTTGTCTATGCCATGTCTCAGTTCTGTCCTTATTCTTGATTTGAATTTTGGAATTCGAAGCTTCTGTTTCGACATCTCCTTCGAAAAATTGCATGTTTTGCCTCTCTTCCACAATGTATCCTATGGATGATTCCTGCACCAGGTTTTTAGAGCTCTCAGCTATTTCAGATTGAAGCAAAGCTATCTGCGCTCGTAGGTGAAGAACCTCTTCTTGCAGAACCTTTAATATAGAAATTGCTTACTTTTTTGCGAAACAGCAAATTGATTAAACACCAACTTCCACTCTACTCTTCACAACTGAGTCATTGTAGTTTTGCATATCCTTTTGAACTTCAATCGATGGATTTTCATCTTGGCCAGGTTCACTGAATGGACCCATCTCGCATTCAGCATCAATGTCAGGATTAGTCAAGTTCAGCTCTGAATTGCAAATTGATTCCTCTTGGTAACTTATTTCTGATATACAAAACACGATTATAGTGACTGATTGTTAATAAATACAAATTTTATATACACACCACTTCCTTCAGGTTCGTTTTCTTCTAAAATTGTCGACTCCTGTCTCATTCTTAGTTTCTTGCTTAACTCGGCGATGACGCAGTGCATTTCTGTTATACGACTTTCATGTGCAGTGCTAATTACGTCCAGTCGTCGGTAGCACAGCTCCTTTTCTTGAGTGCACTCATCCAATTTGTGCTGTAGTTCATCACGTTGATTTTCTGTGTTGCGTAGTCTTTGAGACAATTCCTTCAGATGGGTCTCCAGTTCAAGTAGCGAGAGATTCTCAACCTTGAAGAGAAACAATATGAATGGAATTCATCATTTTTGGAAATTAAGAACAATCATGGTTGTAGAATAACAACTTTAATACGTCTCGGTTGAGGTGGTTGGATAATCAACTTATAGTCCCAACTGCGATGCAATTCATTTCGGTACAACTGCGTGTCCTTTTCTAATTCAGCACAACACATGCAACTTAGACTTTTTGGAAGTTGGGTCATCATAACAGTTATAGCAATGATGCCATAACACGTAGTCAATATTTTTATTTTGTATTTAAATATTTTTATTCTATTCTACACAATTGTATTAAAGTTTTGCTAATTCAATGCCTATTTTAGCTTTTTTCCTACTTGTGAAATTAAGACTTAATGAAAGCTCGTAGTACACAGGGCTGGCTGATGTTTTGTGTTTTATAACAATAACACTACGAAATTTGCTTCGAAAATAAATGGGGCCTTTTTCTGTAAATTCCGCTCCTGCGTCGGATCTTGCGCAGAACTTAAGACACCAATGATGGTTTACCATAATAAATACAATATATGTTTCTTTGTTGTTGTTCACCCAACTCGTATGCATAACCTACCTTGTTTACTATGTCCAACGTGGAACAGGAACTAATGTTATTGTCACTCTCGTTGTTGTCCTTAAACAAACAATCAACTGGTTCTCCAAAATGTAAAATAGGCACTGATCTTATACTTCTTGTTTTCTCTAAGGCAGAAGAGTCTAAATCGGGTGCTGCACAGCATGGTGATGTACTTCCAAATGTGAATACATGTTCACCTAACTTATGCTTGGCATCCTCAATGTCCGATGGTGTCTCAAGAAATACGTTGCCTCTTTTTTTATTTTTTAACAGCATTTCGACAGTCTCATTGCCTACCTCCGAGCATTGCGCATTCAGTTTAGAGTTTTTCTGTGATTCCTCGTTGTTCCAGTTTACTGTTTTGTTGATTTTGCTTACTTTGGCCAAGTGAACATCATTAAACATTGTATGACTTAACTGACTTTAACTGACTTGTTTATTCTTGAGATCGTTGTACTTTAAGCATATATTGTGAATGTAGCTGGGAATTATGAGAGGAGCCAGTAAGCATTTCAAGTTAGGTACCAGAATTTTGAATCACATCTGCCTAAGCACGCCCAAAAAATTTGTTCATATCATCCTTCCATAATAGACTGCAAGATAGAGCATTTTAGCTTTCACTTTTGTTATTCAGAAGTTTTTCGAATGCTTAGATAACTTAAGTTAGAAATCTTTTCTATATTTTTCACTTGTATTATTTATAAGCTAGTAAACATTTATTAAATTCCTCATCTCAGACGAATGGATATACAAAATAAATATTTTTTGACAATAATTTTGTTTTTTAGTGACTGTAGCGCCCCCTCTTTCTGAAGTTTTGTTTATGACCCAAGTCATGCGATGCTCACTTGCGCGGCGTGCATTGAGAGCCGTTTTCTTCACTTGATGCTAAGTCGAGATTTAGAATAGATTCTCGATGGAAATACAATCTGAGCGAGCATGCCAACGTTTGGTTGCTAGCGGGTAAAGGGCCTCCGTTAGTTTTTCAAAGAAAAAAAAAGACACCGTTTTAAAATTTTTGAAGCTGTATTGCATATTAGACCAAATTTATTTTACATTTATGGCATTCCCTTAACGCCTCGGAAACTGCTTTAACCTCGTAAAGTAATTAATTTTAAGCAACTTGGGAATTTTGAAAATATTTTTTATGGAATTTTTTTACGATGTTTAAGCTACAATTTCAGTGCTTAAAACATGGAAACAAGTTTGCTTAAATTTTCAGCTGTCAAAACTTTTTAAATGTTGAAAATTTTTTGCTTTTTAAAAATATTTGTTTTTTTCTTTGTTTCTTGTTTGCTTTTCTAATTTTTGCTTTGTTGCAGCATGATAAATGTTTAAATTATGTTACTTTTAATTTTTTTTCTTTTTTTGATTAGCTGTTTTAGCAAAGAATGACAAATTAATCAAATAACTAAAGGTGCGTTCCTTTGGCATAAGCTCGGAATTTTACGAGTGTACGAAATGGGAAATTTTAATCATTAAGGGAATACCATAATTATTAAAGTATAACTATTGAAGATTTATCACTGAAATTTTGGTCTAAAAATATAATTCGATAAGGAAGAAACGATCAATGCCGCAAAAGATCTTAAAATTTGACTGACTGGTTCATCAGACAAAAAAAATTTTTTTGGCTTAGTAAAGTTCTCTTAGGCGTTTAATAGTTAAATTTTTTTCGGATACATCATTTTATATTTATAACCTAAGACGACCTCAATTTTGTGTACAAAAACTTTAAATTTTCGTTTTACGCCCTCGGATGGCGGAATGGCGGATAATGTTTGTTTGCGATTGATGTTCTTGCGGCCTAGGCTGAGGTCAGACGATGATTGTTTGAACGGCGTTCAAAATGTTTTGTTGTTGCTTTCAATGAAAAACTGTCATAAGACAGTGAGAGCGAGAGCGGATGAACACCTTGTAAGGCAATCAAAATTTATTAATTTTTGAACGCTGCCCATGACAGCATTCATCGTTCAGAACAGTGTTTCTAAGTGGCGAAGTAACGAATATGTTGACTTTTAGTAGAAAAAAAGTACTTTTTTGAGAAAAAGTAATACTTATTAGTATAATATAATTATACTAAAACATAATAAGAAAAGAGTTGTATGAAACCCTTATTCTTGGCAGGTTAATTTGCAAAATATATAGCTCAGAATGCTGTAGAAATTAAAACAAAATTCCCATAAAAAGTACATTGAGTTTTTTGACAGCGAACAGGCAGTGGAATTATTTTTTTCGCTAGTAGGTAGTACGCTGTTGACGAAAAAAATTTGTTCAGTGCTGCCAAGCTCACAATAATGTGTGGAGACTTAAAATTCCAAAATTTCGCTGGCAATTATATGCCCGTACATTTAATTGGCGTGGAAATTTGACATACAGCAATTAAAAAAATAAGCAGTAAAGCTTAGTATGCTGTAGCAGAGAAAATGTTTGGGCATATAATTGTATACGCGAAATTTTGGTGCTGAGTCAAAATTTTTGTATGGAGAAAAATCACTAGCGGTTCTGGTTGACAGATGCATATTTTTATTGTTGCAATTTTATATCCTATAAAAAACAAAACTGCACATTAATAAACAACATAAATTTGTTTAATAACAAATTCAACACCAACACATACTTACTGCTTATTTGTTTTTTGTTGATTGTCGATTTTCCGCGATGATTGTGAACTTGGCAGTACTGAACAAATTTTTGCCATCAACAGCGTACTGCCTAGCGAAAAAAATTCCGCTGCCTGTTCGCTGTCAAGAAGCTTAATGTACATCTTATGGGAATTTTGTTTTCGTTTCTTTCGTGAAGCGGTGGTAGTGTGGTGGTGTGGTGGTAGTGACAGCAGGCTATATTTACATATAGCAAAGCAGCTATATTCACACACAGCAGGATAAATTGAGTTTTCTTTTTTTGTATCAGTTTGACAACCTATAATCGAGAAAAGAACTGTCACTACCACCTTGATAGTTGCATTATGCGTTTCTTCAGCATACTGAGCTTAAGCATGTGTTGAATTTGTTATTAACCAAATTCATTTAGTTACAATTAAAGTTACTTCTGTTATTTGTTTGACAAAGTGCTATGTTTAATTATGTTTTGCATAATCACTATTTTTTTTTTGACATGTGTCAACCGCTTATATACGTTGCATGCACTGCCAAGCTATGCGAGACTAATGGGACCTTAACAGCAATTTTTTATAGTACGAAATAAAAAAGGAGTAGAAAAAGTAATGAAATTTATGAAATGTCAAAAATTAGACGCCTTTCACTTCACTGTCGTCTGACCGACCAGCATTCAAAATATGAAAGAGAGTAGACATTTTTCATTGTATGCCGTTCAAACTATCATCGTCTGACCTCAGCCTAAATTGTTCGCGATGAATTTTTCATTCGTTCAGGCTGTCTAAGGTCTAGTGCTGAGTTTTTTTTTAGCATTAGGGGGTTCAGACGATACAGCATGCTGTCAAACCTTGCACGTATACAGTCTGCTGTATCGAGCGTTTCAAAGATCCAATATTTTAGATTTTATGGTGATGTACGGCAATGCTTGACAGCATGCAGTGCCGTCTGACCGCTCTATTCATAAACGCGCAATGTTAAAAATCAAGAAAAAGCAGCGAGTATCGAGTATTCCCTCGGTATCGAGTACTATTTGAGTATCGAGTATAAAACACTCGATACCGAAAATTTGCCCATCACTAGAGTGAAGCGTCCAACTTGTGTTTTGTGTTAATTTATATTAAATAAGAAAATTGTTTAATAATGTTAGGTAGAAAGCGTAGAGCTAGTTCAATATCCAGTAGGCAAGATGATGACCCACTTCAAATGGATGACTCTACACCTGAGCAGTCGCCGGTTCATATGGCCTCTGCAAGAAAAAAGAAACGCCCTGATCCGTCAGAGTTGTGCCAACAACTTTATGATTCTATAAGAAATATTAAAAAAGAAGATGGAGCCATGCTATGCGATACATTTATACGTGCACCAAAAAGACGCCAGGAGCCCTCGTACTATGATGTGGTAACCAATCCTATTGACTTGCTTAAGATACAACAGAAGTTAAAGACCGACTCTTATGATGACCTGGATGAATTAATGCAAGACTTTGAACTCTTAATTAATAATGCTAAAGCATTCTATAAGGCGGATACGGTTGAGCATCAGGATGCAAATATTCTGTGGCAATATGCTCAAACAAATAAAAATAGAATTCTTGAGTCTATTGGTGCTTTGGACGAAGAACCTAAAAGCAAACGAATGTCTCGCAACGCACGTCGGCTAACAGCAACTGCAGATATAGAAGTTGAAATTAAATCTGAAGATGACTATAATCCGTATGAAGAGCTTTTTGCTTCTGTTATGCTGGCTAATGATGCAACTATGAACGACCGTCCGCTTCATCGCATGTTTCAGCTGCTACCCTCTAAGAAGGTTTATCCGGACTACTATGACGTCATTGAGCATCCAATTGACTTGCGTTTAATTGCGACTAAAATACAAATGAATGCTTATTTCAATTTAATCGAGATGGAACGAGACTTGCTGCAAATGACTAAAAATGCCTGTCAATTTAATGAGCCTGGGTCGCAGATTTATAAGGATGCAAAAACACTTAAGCGCATCTTTACTCAAAAGCGACTTGAAATTGAAAGTGGAAAATATAAGCCTTTGCGAAAAATTCGTGTTCTGTCTAGTGCAGCTGTTGCAGGTAAGTTGTTTTGAATTCATATAAAAACCAAGAATAAAACTAAACCATTCCTTGTTTTGTTATAAGGTTTAAAAGAGGAGATAGACAGTTCTGATGACGAAGAAACTAACAAAAAAGGAGAGGGACCGATGTGGGCCTTGTTTGATCATTTATACAATGCAGCTGGTGCTTCCGAATATCCAGGTGCAACAGGCCCTCCCTTGGGTACATCGCTTTGGAAGTTGCCTGTTAGACGTTTCCATCCAGAGTACTTTGAGCTAATAAAAAGACCAATATCGATGTGTCAAATTCATACAAAGCTTAAAAAAGGAGATTACGCCAACATAAGCGATCTTACGGGAGATCTCTATCTAATGCTTGACAACGCCAAGAAGGCATTTCCTCCAACACACCGCACACATAAAGATGCCTCGAAAATGCTTAAAATTATGAATACAAAGCTAGTGGAGGAGTCTTTAGATCAGGAAACCAGTGACATGGAAGAAGAACAAGAAGATGCACAACCAAGTGCACAAAAAGAGAAGAAGAAAGGTAGACCTAGAATAAATTCAAACTCAAGTGCAACCGTTACACCCAGTAACAACACAATTTCACCGAAAAACAACCGCATTCCCATCAATGCAGCCATTAAAAAGAAGATTTTATGCATTCAAAGATATTTAGTAGATTACTCTGTCAATGGTCGAAGGCCGATTGAACTCTTTATGGAGAAACCACCTCGGAAGGTGTACCCCGATTACTATGACGTTATTCAGAATCCCATCGATATGAATACAATTGAACACTTCATTCGTACGGACCGTTATTCAAACGTGGAGGACGTTGTTTCTGATTACCGGCTCATGTTTTCTAATTGTCGCCAGTACAATGAAGAAGGTTCAAATATATATGAAGACGCAAATAATTTGGAAAGAGCATTGAATGAGAAACTAAAAGAGTTCCCAGGATTAGGTGACATTAAGAAGCCTTTGCAAAAGTTGCCAAAAATTGGCAAGAAAAAGACTGCTCTAATTGATAAACTCTGGCAATTTTTCGAAACATTTAAAGAGTTTCAGGAGCCAAAGGGAAAACGCCAACTTTCACTGATCTTCACGAAGCTACCATCAAAAAATGAATATCCCGATTATTATGATATAATTAAAGAACCAATCGACATGGAACGAATTGGCCAAAAACTAAAACAAAACGCCTATGAAAGTATAGATGAACTCGCCACTGACTTTCTTTTGATGCTGGAAAATGCATGCAAATATAACGAACCAGATTCTCAAATATATAAGGATGCTTTGGTGCTGCAGCAGCTTACTTTACAAATGAAACAGAGCTTACGTTATGAACGCGAGACCATTCCAGATGTTGCGTTGGCGGTGCAAGAACTGCTTTTAACGCTGTTTACGTCGATCTACAACCATCAAGACGAGGAGGGTCGCTGCTTCTCCGATTCACTTGCAGAGCTCCCAGAATATGACGAGGTAGCTGATGACCAAGGACAGGTCTCGAAAGTGCGTGGAATATCTTTGGATCTCATCAAACGGCGTTTGGACAAAGGTGTCTACAAACGTTTAGACGTATTCCAAGAAGATGTTTTTGGCTGTCTTGAAAGAGCGCGAAAATTATCGCGCACCGACTCCGACGTATTTCAAGACTCAGTTGAGCTGCAGACATATTTCATTAGAAAACGCAATGAACTCTGCAAGGATTCTTTAAGTTCATCAGCACTAACATACAACATTGGAAAACTACTGGATAGCGTGGATAGAACACGTCAACAAAAGCTACTACAGGAGGAACAGGACCAGGAGGACAAGGAAGAAATTGATAAAGCCGCAATGCAAAGCGAAAGCATGACAATAGACCAAAAAGTATTCTCCTCGGGTGATTTCGTGTATTATCAGCTTCCAGAAAATAAAATTCCAGGCATTGCCTACATTGAGCGCTTGTGGACCACTGACGATAATATCAAAATGATGCATGGTTCTATATTTTTGAGACCTCACGAAACCTATCACGTTACCACGAGGAAATTTCTCGAAAAGGAAGTCTTCAAGACCAGTGTTTCACAATCCATTCCCATGGAAAAGGTCTCGACTAAGTGCTATGTGATGCATATAAAGGATTACATCAAAACAAAACCAGAAGCTTTTGTGGAGAAAGATGTCTTTGTTTGTGAGTCACGCTACAACGTTAGAGGTCGTTGCTTTAAAAAAATCAAGAACTGGCCCTATGTGCGTGAAAACGATCCGGTGAAATTTATACCGCGTGATGAACCTTTGGAGTTAAAGAGAGTTATGTCAGTTTTTAAAGAACGTATAGAGAAGCACAAAGGTGAACTTGAGGAACTGAAACTGCAAGAAGCACTTATAGAGAAAGAAAAGCCAAACGTTGTATGTAGCCCACCGCCAAATGCTGAACCCAATAATATTTACTATCAGCAGTTTAACACCATTTGCAGTGGAGTCGTAAAGATTGGTGATTATGTGTATGTAGCTACGCAGACAGGCAAGCAATCAATCGCACACATTCATTATATTTGGGAGAATGGTAACAAATCCTACTTCAAAGGTCCATGGCTTTTAGCGCCAAATGAAATTGTGCCCCCTCTCTCAAAGCAGTTCTATCGCCAGGAGTTGCTGCTTTCGTCAGTCGATGAAATCAGTCCAGTTATAGCTATAGTGGGACGCTGTCAAGTCCTCGAACACTCCGATTATGTGTCATGTCGGCCAACAGAGTTTCCAGAAAGTGATGTATATATATGTGAATCTGCATATGATGAAGTAAAAAAGTCTGCACGAAAGTTGCACATCGTGGGAGGGCTTAAGAAGTTTACGCATAGTTCTGAAGTTACTCAGGATGAAATATTTTTCTTTAAATCGCCTATTAAGCTAGCGAGAGATTCTAAAGGTACTGATCCAAATGAAAGCTTGAGCTTAATGGAGGATTCTCTGGATGGTAACCCACCATCAGTCAACTCCGACATAGCAACAACCTCATCTCCAGCTCCTTCGGTTTCTTCAACGCCTTTGTCTTCAAAAACAAAAACCAAACCAGTGAAAAAAAGCCTGACTGGCTACATTATTTACTCAAGTGAAGTGCGCAAAGGTAAGCGTTATTCTGAGCTAATGCTTTGTCTTGTGTATTAATTTGTTTATCTAATTTATTTAGGAATATGTCAAAGCAATCCAGATGCTTCCTTTGGCGACATATCTCGAATGGTTGGAAATGAATGGAAAAATTTGCCAGCTAGTGTTAAACAGACTTGGGAAGATAGAGCCTTAAAACTAAACGAAGAATCCGCTGCTGCTCGACGCGAGCTCGATGATAATATAAACTGTGCAAGTCCGAGTCCTACGGAGCAACCACCTGGCTATACTTACGAATGCTTGTGGGACAAGTGCGATTTTCAATTTGAAGACTCAGTTGATTGCATGGAACATTGCATACAGGATGGTACAGGCCACATTCAACGAACGTCTGCCTTGCAAGGAACTGAAGCAGAGTACGTGTGTCTTTGGAGAAACTGTATTCGCATGAAGAAGAACATGCAGGCATTTCCTTCGCTTTTGCGCTTGATCAAGCACGTCCGAGAAGTTCATTTAAGCAAGGGTGGCAAGATAATTGCACATAATGATCGAAGTAAGAACTTTGTGCCCAGGAAGCACAAACAAATAGCTCAGCCATTACAAAACAGCACGCATTCAATGTCGATGTCTAATCAAGTTTCACCCAGAGGTGCCGCCAGTTATCACGATAACCCTCAGAATCAGTACCATACGCAAATGACGGCAGTGCCACTTGAGCCATTATTTGTAACGGTTCAACCCAGACCACAACGCGTTCTACATTCTGAAGCATATATTAATTATATTGAGGGACTTCAGAGTAATTCTCCACACGTTGTTTCGTGGCAGAAAACGCTCAAACCAGCTACTCCGGCCAGTGTTAGCCAAACGCAAATGCCTACTCATTGGCTTGGTGATTTGGTTAAGGGAAACACTGAAGATGTTGTTAAGGCTCTTTGTCATTTGCGCAATTTCATGGTAAATGATGTTTTGCAAATTCAACAGAATCAATATTAGGACAAACAATTTTGGAGAGTTTTGTAAGTTGTCTCACACGAACGCTTATAAATTATCGACAAAGTTTTTAGAAACGTGCGCGCAAAGATTTGTTTTGAAAATAAAAATATGAACTTAAATATGAACCATATAAACAATTTTATATATTTTAATCAATATTTCATAAATAAATTCAACAAAATATCTTGTGTCTTGAACGTTCTAAAATATATAATATTAAACAGCCATAAGCGTTATTTAAAGAAACATATATCTATGATAAAATTATGAAAACATAACTTAAAAATAGTTATGTTTTATGCATCGTAGTCTTTAAAATAGTTCCAATACCAAAACAAAATCTACTATGATGTGATTCACTCTATCTATCAAACAACACAAATGAAGTTTAAAAAAAAAAAAATGTCTGTGCTTGAAATTTTCCTCGCGAATTTTAAATTTCGTTGTTGCTTTGAGTCCTATACACAGTGAGCATAAAAAAAGTGTACACCATATTTTTGAATACTTTTTACTTTATTTCAATATTTTAAAAAGTAATTTTGAAAAATTTTATAATATTTTGAATTAATATTTTATGCTCTTGTTATATACTAACTAGAACTATAAATTATTTTACAACAAAAATTCACATAATTCAAAAACGAAAAATACTCTATTTTCTTCAAGCAAAACAAAGTACACTTAAAGTTGAAAATAAAAAAAAATAATTTCAGTCCAATTATTAATATTTTGTTAGTCTTCCTCGTGCTGAAATGGTAGCTTTCAACCGTTTCGGCATTGATTCCACCAATTTTGTTGTTACGTCTGATGAAATTTTTTGCCAGTCTTCAAGTAAAACGGCTTTCAGCGAGTCCTTGCTAATTATCGTCTTTTTATTTGTCTATTCAGATGTTCCCACAAATTTTCTATCGGGTTGAGGTCGGGTGATTGTAGGAGGTAA
Organism: Coremacera marginata; assembly: GCA_914767935.1. NCBI lineage: Eukaryota > Metazoa > Arthropoda > Insecta > Diptera > Sciomyzidae > Coremacera > Coremacera marginata. The sequence goes on from OU612043.1 coordinate 250,793,631, forward strand.
TCTAGCTGTTTTGGAGTATTGTACAGCAACCATTCCTTCACTACTTTGGCTGTATGTTTCGGATCGTTGTCCTGCTGAAGCATCCACAAGCGATCCACTCTTAATTTGGTAACACTGACTGGCAAATATTCTTTTAACATATTAAGGTAATTAAATTTATTAGTTGTACTGTCAATAAACGTTAAATTTCCTACTCCGTTTGCCGTCATACACCCCCACACCATCACTGAGCCCCAACCATGCTTTATTGTAGAAGTAATACTTTGCACCTGGAACTCCTGATTTTTGCTTCTTTATATTTTTGTAGATTTTTTCTTTCCAAAAATTAAGAATTTGCTTTCGTCACTAAAAACTATATTTTCCAAAATGAGTTCATACTTTTTAGCAAAATCCATGCGCAGCCATTGAATTTTTCTTTAATATAAACTGCTTTTTTTTGAGGCACTCTTCCGAATAGACCATTTGCATTTAATGCACGTCTTATTGTACTGGACTATCGTTGGTTTCTGATAATGCGGACAGATCATCCACAATTTTCACTGCGCATACAGTTGGATATGTTCGCACTCTTCTGACTACTGATCGCATTGCGGTTTCACAGACTTTTTTTGGTCTGCCAGCACATGGTCGATTTTCTAGTGCTCCAAATTTTTTGTATTTGGCAATGATTTCTTTGATGGTATTTTGACCTCTATCAATACGTGAAGGGTTTTCGCGAAGTGATTTTCCCTCCTTATGGAATTTTATGACTAATTCCTGTGTTTCAATAAAAGTTTGACTACGCATTTTAAAAAAAAAGCTTTCTTACAACTTACTTCCTCACATTACCTAATGCGAATGATGCAGAAACATTAACTAACAACATAATTAACCAATTTGAGAGAGATACCGTTACATTTGTTTTAAATATTTGAAATAGCTAAGCTTATTATGCAGGTGTACACTTTGTTTTGACGCGATATATATGGACTATTTTTGTTAATATTCGATATTTTATTGTTGTGGTAAATTCTTTGCAAGACTTTATACTCATATTAAGAGAGACGACTTTAGCAAGAATTCAAAAAATAATAAGTTTTGGGACTAATTACAGTATTGAAGACTTACTATATATGTGGTATAACTCGTGTAGAAAAAAGTGTACACTTTGTTTTGACGCTTACTGTATACTATATTGTAGGTTCAGAAGTTAAACAAGCTTTGCCTCCCGAAAATTTTATATTTTATATTGAGCTACTTTTACAGTTACTGTGCGAAATGCTTAGGTTTATCTTAAATAGTAAAACAATAATAAAATGCACTCCACTCCAACGATTTAAACTGTCGCCATTCTGTCAGAATTGTCTTCAGACACAGGTCATCTGCCATCCAGATCGAGGTATTTTTACGTTTTTTCCTTTGAATGCCATTCGTACTTCAGATATAGTACTAAATTTTATTAACAATATTTGGAAATCTGAATTAAATTTAAAGGTATTGAAATTTAGATAAAGTATTTAGATATCAGTTTTACAGCGCTACTTGCTGTTCTCTTATTTTTATAAGCAGTTTTTTATATCTCTGAGCTCGTTTGATCTAGAACAAAAACACAAAGCACGTTAATCTAGAAATTAATAACTAGAACGAAGGATTCTTTTAAATATTTGACAGAGTGGTGCATATTTGAAAAATAGTATCGATTTGGGGTAAACATTTATAAGAAAACTCTGACTTAGTTTAAAAACGCAGTTTTTTTTTATCATATTTTCAATTTGCGACGAAAAAACATTTAGGTGCATACATGTTTTTTTATTCACCCCAATCGTGAAACATTTTCTCCCGGGAGTTGTAAAAATAAGTTACCGTTTTTAAGATAAAGTTCAAAAACTTTTTGAAAATTTTTAATGCAAATTTGTTCATCAACCGTCAGCATTTATATAATAATACTGTGCATGTCCAAAAATCAAACAAGCTTGGGACATAACATTTCAGCATAATTCGAGAACGCTGAATTTAATGGCGTTAACCGTTTTTAATCCTTCGGACCATTTTCGAGAAAAACGAGTTTCAAGGTCAAGTACATGCTAATTAGAATAAGGAAAACTTTTTTGTATTAGCTTTCATGTCGTTAGGTGAAATATTAAAAATGGCCTGGAAAATAATTTCGTAGACCAGTTTAACCCTCAAAACCAAACCCCTAGGGTCCAAATTGACCCCATAGTTCCCCATCGTATTTTTCTCTTTCAATTCTAAACACATTTTTTATGCTTGACTAACGTAATAAAGGTTCATAAACTACCATTAAATGACATTTAATTTTTTAAATATTTTGTGTTCTGTTATTAGTAGTTGGTTTGCTGTGATTATTATAAACGAACCTTAACAGTTAACTAAACTTTTGTATAAGTATTAGATCCTGCGTTTTGAAATTCATCCGTAATTATTACGAATAATTGATTAATTATAGATGAAAAAGAAATTCATTACGTCTCCACTTATGATGACTTGTTCTGCATATTTTAAAATAGTTTTTGTTAAGTTACAACTTAACATTTGTAAATAAATCTTTATTGTTGTCACCAGGCAGAATAACAATACGATCCTGTTTGTTTTGTTGCTATAAAATTTGTGTATTCATAGTCATATAGAGAATGCTATCAATATAACTGGTTGTCACTCTTAATTGCAGTGTCCAAAACTATTGTATGACATCATATCATACATTTCCTCATCTAATGTCAAGATTAGTTCTCTGCAGAGAATGTTATCAACCGGCTTGAGAAGCTTTTGTTTGTTTCGATTTGTTATTAAGCTATAAACAATTTATGTATATGCATTAATGTACATGTATAAATGTGTGTCGATTAAAGCTTTATTCAACTTTGTGAGTTGAGGGTAATTTTTTGAATTAGTAGATATTTGGCGATTGTACGGTTTAGACGCTTGACAGTAGATAGCTTTTGTGTTTTGAAAATGTCCGATTCCAATGGTGGTGAGTCAAAGTTTGGTTTCAAGGACAAAGAGAAGGCTTTGGAGACGCTACAACTGTTGGAGTCACACGATATGCAGTACAGAAAGCTAACTGTGCGTGGACTGTTAGGAAGAGCTAAACGTGTTCTTTCAAGTAAGTTTTAACAGATTGGCCAATAATGTAATTAATATTGTAGTCCGATTTCTGGAATCTACACAGAACAAATTCATGAGCCACAAAAATGCTATCATAATCGCAACTTTTAAGTAAATTATTCAAGTTAACATTTTCATTTGTTTGATCTCTGTGAGGTGACCAGGATAGGGCGGTTAATTATGTTTTTGAGTACCTATATATTTGCATGTATCTATTAATAATAATTAAAATTATTTTAATATTTTTGTATGGTATAGTGACAAAAGCTCAAGAAAAACTAAATAATATCAATGAGGCAATCCAAGTGTTTGAAGAATGGCAGGAGCAACACGGTGGCGGTGCTCAAAATAAAAATGCGGCCACTAATAAAGATGACAAAGTGGAAACAGTTCCGGGATTGGGATTCAAAGACAAAGAAGCAGCAATGGCTACACTCAGGTAATGTCTTCAAGCAAGCAAACATGTTCTCCTACCTATGTTGCTATGTTCTTGTGATACCAATCAATTCAATCATATTGGTTAGACACGATGGCCTAATGACAGAGAGCACGTATTGATGCTCTCATGGTGTGTTCTTTACTTCAGTGCATGATGTCACTTTACGCATTTAGCATTTCAAGCTATTAGCTTGTCTCCGATGAGCAGATGTATTTAAAGTTTTATGTACTACATTGTTTTTTGTTCGCATTGAGTGTGTCGAAAAAATAATAACACAAATATTCGTTTAATAAAGTAGCAATAGATACCAAGGCGCTGATGACGGAAAGTATGCAAATAAAGCTTAAACTTTTAAATGTTAAAGAATGAAATTATATGCATAAATGTCAGCTTAATCATAATAGTTTCTAAAATTTTATTGAATTTTAACGATTACCGGCTTCCCCCGCGGTAGTAAAAGAAATGAGTTTTTTTTTGTCGTTAAACATTGCATCATTAAACGTAAATAATTGATTTAATTATTGGTATATTTTTGAATGTATTGACCTCGAGCTTCGACATAGACTATAGGTATATTTTTCCTTGCTATTTGATTTTTTTTTTCTATCAATCAAATAAGGTCAAAGTGAAATAAGGTCAAAATTAAATAAGAAGGTTCGTTGATTTTAAAACTCCTAAAGAGGGGAGGACTAGTGTAAACACTGATTTTTGTTTTAATTTTGTGTAAAGTGAAAGTTTATTTGTGTAAATAAACTGTTAAGTAGGTTTTTTAAAAAGGCCTGTCTTTTTTAATATTTTAGTAAAGAGTTAAATATACTGTTTAATGCTCGACCTAGAGCTGAAAATTACTCCCTCGAATATTCGCTTAGTCGCCTAAGGTTGTTGTAATTATTTAAAATTTAACTCTCAGATATACAGTAGGGTGGTTCTTATTTTTCGACTTTTGAATCATCATCGCGGCATGTCATTATTCGATTATATACATCTAAATATGAAAGAGATTTTTTTGTTTTAGCTTTTTTTATATGATTTAGAGGTCGCAACCAGTTGTCAAAGTTTAGCTCATTTGAATGAGCTTTGGGTATGTGATGGAGGACAAAAATCTAAGGTACACGTATTTTTTTATTGGTGCGGAAACTCAGGCTTAGAGTTTAAAAATGGCGTCCGAAAAATTTCACATAAGCTCGTTTTTTCACATAATGGCTGCCATTTTGAACTTTAAATTTTTGACTACAGATTCGCGCTTATCGACCCACATTTCATGTAGCACTTTTTCCTCCTATTTGTGCCAATGTTCCTTGGTAGCGACCCCTAAATATCATTTAAAAATTAAAAAAAAAAAATGCACTAGTTTCTTATGGTATTTATTCAAATAATGTGTTGCCCCGTGAAATTAAAAGAAACAATTATTTTTCTTAAGAATAAGGACCACCCTAATATACAGCATTGTGCAAAATAAGCAACTCGCCCTACCCAATTGAATTAAGTCTCGATTTTTTTTTTATTGTTCTGAAAATAAAATAAGAAAAGATTTTATTTTAAAGCTAGTATAGTTGTAAATACATTTATTAAAAAATAAAAACATTTTTCCTCTAGTACCGGATTACACAAAATCAAAAACCGAAATATACTCCATAAAAGACTGCAAATCTAAGCAACTTTACTTGTATTTGAATTTGTATTTTGTATTAATTTAGTTTTAACATGTTGACATTTAGACTTAGTCTTTTACATGCCGCTTTTAAAGGATAAATAACAACTTATATGATCAAAATATTTAAGAATTATTTTTACAGTTAAAAAGTTGATTTAATTTGAAAATAAAAAAAGTAAAGGGTATTTATTATTATTTAGAAATAGTATTTATAAAAAATATAAATTAAGACCGTAAATTATTTATATATTAAGATAAATCAGTTTTTTAATTTGTAAAGAAGAAATTATATGGGAAGAAATAAAGATACAATTTAAGAACTGGAAAAGATTTAAAGCAAACAGACGAAAAAGAGAATTAGGAGAAGTATTCGAAAATTAAATGGCAATGTTATTTGCCAGTTAGTTCCATAGTCTTATTGCACTAACGAAAAACAGTCTGCTTAGATTTAGAAAGTTGTACGTTGGAATAATTAAATTCATGCTCTGACTTGATCTACAAAATTTAAGCTTTTCAAAAAGATAGGGTGGACAACGCGAGTTGATTAAAGGAAAATGCAGTTTTTTTCCTCACAAGATAGCTGGTTAAGCCACAGCCCAATAGTTGATTGGTAAAGTGTGATATGTGATCTAACCTTTTGAGTCCGTAGACATAGCGTGCAGTATTATTAAATACAACTTGCAGTTTTAGCAAAGATCTCGAGTCGAGTTTACTATAGACGACTTCCGCGTATGTTATAATTGGCAGTATTAGCTGCAATACTATTTTTTTTCTGATGTCAACAGACACGAAAGCTGCTGTCATGCGAAGATTTCGTAAGACATAGTAAATTTTGCTAACGCAGGAGTTAACATGATCTTTGCAAGACAAATTGTTCCCTATCCTGACTCTTTGGGACCTGCCGTTCAAGTAGCTATACAAAAACCAAACCGGAGCATTGGAAAAGCCAAAGTAAAATACAAGTTTCTTACAGAGTAAAAAGTGGTCTACTGCATCAAATGCTTTAGAAAAGTCTAAAAGACAGAGCAAACTTAGGTGGCACTTATCATATGGCTATCTTAAATCATCCATTATTTTTACTAAAGCAGAGGAATAACTATGTCCGGGCCGAAAACTCGACTGCAGCTTAGACATCAGGCCAAAAGTAGTTATGTGACGAAGAATCTGCTCAGCCATGAGAGACTCGCATATTTTAGAAACCGTAGACAAAAGATTAATTGGCCGAAAATCGGATGGTTCGGAAGCATTTGATTTTTTTGCAATAGGAATGACTGTCGCCACTTTCCATATCTCGGGGTATCTCGAAGTAGTAAAGCAATGGCTTATTATATGCACAAGTGAACTTAGTACATAAGGCAATTTACATTTAAGAAATTTTATTGAGATACCATCAACACCAGTAGCATTCGATTTAAAATTTTTTATGCATCTCGCTATATCCAACTCACTAACTGCAGTAAACTGAAATTCGAAAGGAAGTTACAAGACATATTTTCACTATAATCAGACAGAGGCGATAATATAGATGCACAGTTGTCAGCAAAATATAGTTCGTTTAGTGTATATATAGTTCGTTTAGCATATTAGGATCAATACGGCGCACATAGGATTCCTTGGTACATACACCTAAGCCCTTCAGGTTGCTTCAGAGCTGTTTTGAGGGAAGTTGTATTATATAAATATTCTTAATCTACCCACGAAGAGTCATAAAAATCCAATGAAAAACTATTATATTACTTTTTTATATTAATTTAACTTTTATATTAATTTAACAAGTGTACCTGGATGTGTCCAAATCTCGCAACATGAAGAAAAAAGTCTATTCTCACAACTTCTTATTTACCTTCAATGCAAGGATTTGCCAATGATTTTTCCAATGTGCGACGGCTTTACCTAAACTCATTAACTAAAGGACCTGAGCACAAAATATGTTCAAAGTTCAAATTGTTATATTAAGTTTATTTTCAAACAAAATTATAAATTATAGTTATATTTTCTCAGTAGTAATATTAAAAAATGAAGTTCTTACAGCAATATTTAATTAAAATAAAAAACATAAAATGCGTAGATTCGACAAAAGGTGACCCAGGGCTAAATCACTTAAAGACATTTTTTCTGATTCTATGTTCAATTCTAAGCAAAAAAGTCCATTACACGGTGTACGATAAATTCCAAGTCGCCCCAATTTTGAATGGATGTTTTTTTAAAAAAAAAAATAATATTAAGCTTAGGAAAAATTTATTATTGAAATAAGGGGCTAAGGTGTAAAATGGAAACTGTTTTGCTTGCATATTTATGCGATTTAAAATTTTTACCGACTCTATTTACTCAAACAATTTTATATTTCAGAATTCTTGAAGATCGCGATCCCGATTATCAAAGGCTTGCAGTTAAAGGACTTATTGGAAGTTCAAAACGTGTTTTATCCGGTACTAAAAATGAAGATAAGATCAAATCAATACAGGCGGGTGTCAAGATACTCGAAGATTTTCTTGAAAAATTCGAAACAGAAAATATGATGCGCTCTAATAGAGCATACCTAGCATATTCCCTAATAGAGAAGCTCCCATCACCGAAAGACGAGCTAACACTGGAGTTCCTCAGCGCCTATGGTGGCTCGAAAGCAAAAGGTAATTACAAGCATCTACGCACTATGTTTCCTAGTGAAGATGACAGTATTTCTTGGGATATAATTCGAAACAGAAATATTGCAAAGATTTTGGATAAAATAAAGACCGAAAACGCAAAATTATTTGAGGACGACAGTGACACTCCAAGTGCTATACACCTGGAGTTAATTCATTGGGCGTACAGTCCACAACCGGATAAAGTCAAAAGATTTGCTGATAAAGCGGGTAAGAAGTATGCTGAGAAAAGAAAGTGCCAAAGCTCCAGTGGCAGCAGTTCCGGCAGTAGTAGTGAGGCCGAAAGTGAGACTCCACAGAAACGGAAAAAATGCGATTGACCATCTCGTAGGCCAAACTTAAACTATTTTTCATATATGTATGTACTTATTACAAAGTGGATGAATAAAAGCAAAGGTTCAAATACAAAATAGAATTAAAATGATTATATAATTTTAATAATACCCATCCGTGGCGCAGTGGGTAGAGTGCGTGGCCCATACGCCAGAGAACCCTGGTTCAATTCCCACCTGACACAGAAAGTTTTTTCAATTTCAAAGACAATGGCAAACCTCAGAGAGTAAAAACTGTCATGAAAAGCTTCTTGAGAACATAAGCCGTTCGGAGTCGGCTTAAAACTTGTAGGTCCAGTTCTCGATCATTTGGGTTCAAACATTTCACAACACGCACAACACAATCATAAGAAGCTCGGTAAAAGTCCTTTCAAGGGCTGAAATGGCAATTACGTTTTATTTTATATAATTTTGGATTTATTTATTGACGTGGTTTTTTTTCAATCAAATCAACAAAAGTTTGAAACAAAACTTATTAAAACCTCTTCTTAATAATACTTCTATTTACAGTTAATTTATATATCATATAATTCTCTAAGAGTTGCTGATTTTATAACAAATGTTGGAGACATCCTGAGTACAGCGCTAGTGGAAGAACTTAATTTAATGATTCAATTCGTAATCTCGGTACCAGCAGCTCGTTTTGAAGCAGTAATTGACGTAGCTGTTGAAGAGATGTAAGGATTGTGCTCTGACTTATTAGCGACATTATTAATATGACCGTAAGCCATGTTAAATAGAGCATCTGGATCACACACGAAACGATACACATATCGCTCTCCATTGACTTTCTGCATTATTCCTTTCTCATAGTAGTAACGTAGGCTGCGCGAAAGCTTGTCGTAGTTCATTGCGGGTCGGTTTTTTTGTATGCCCCAACGTCTTGCGACTTCTTCTGGTTCAATTAGTTTAAACTCCATTCCTCTGCCGGTCCACGCGATGCAACTCGAGCTAAATTTTCTTATTATTAATATACATATGTACACATATGTTAATGATTTGCCAACATGCAAGATATCGATTCAATATACCTTGTTGTGGGTTCATCCAGAAGAGCAACTAAAAATTGCCACAGCTGCAGAGATCCGCGCCGGTGCGACATTGTTTGACTAGTCGAAATCGTGTTGCTGTTGTAGGGATTCTCAAACTTCAAATCTGTGTCTGAGGATGTCACAGTAGTTGAATCAACGATGCTGGGCCTCAGTGGATACGAAGAAGATATCACTGAATTGTAAGGACTTTCATATTTTATATTAGGATCTGAAGAAGTTGTTATCTCATTCGAAGGTCGTAAGCTGTAGCCACTCGCATTAGCAGAATTGTAGTGATGATAGACAGCTGCGACTGTCGCCGCATCGGTGCAGGATGTTATTGTTGTTGGGAGCGTATTAGATGGGCTCAATTTGAATGAAGGGCTGTTGTTGGCGATGTGCTGATGCTGCGGTACATGAGTTTGTGATTGCAGAGAATTTTGGTGGTGGTGCGCGTGATGTTGGCTTAAATGAGTTGTAGAGTCAGGATGTTCCATAATTCTTGCATTATGAAAGTGATGTGATATTTGGAGTGCGGTCGGTGTTGATGAGTTGTTGCAAAATGTCGATTCTAGAGTAAAGTGAAAAGAGTTTTGTTAAAACTTGAGTGCACAAGTTTTAAAAGTTAATAAGAGTTTTTCGAAAACATTTAAAAATATCCACTTCGAACTTAACTACTATGTTTAATATGAGTTGAACTATATCTATATTATGGTTAGAATCTTTTGATGTTCCATTTCTAATAATTTCTTTGAAATAGAATTTTAAAAATGCATTTCCCAAAATCTTCTTTTGAAATTTTTTTTTTCATATTTTCGAAGTATATTCAAGAATATGCCCTTGAAAAGATTTTTGAAAATTCCGATTATTTAACGAGTTGTTGCCATTTTAGTAGTGAGGCATTTATTCTAGTACGTCCGGAATAGAGCCCTGCATGAGTATGCTTTTTCGCCTCCCTGAATATATTCTCTTGCTATAGAATAAACAATTTCCTCTATCCCTTTTCTGCTTTGCTCATATCTGCTCATACACTCTCTTTGTTTTATTCAGATATAAGAAACGAAGAGAATAAGAGCACGATGCTTTACTAACACCAGCTGGTAGCAAATAAAGCAATAAAAAATAACAAAAATGTCAGTGTTCATACCCTGAATATTTAGCGAATATTTTTTTATTCGTTCGTTCGTAGAAAATAGATGTTTTTGTATTGGGACCCAAAGAAGGGTGTTAGATAGGGGGTAGGTGTGTTGGGGAGAAATGTTGAAGGGCAAAAAATAATAGGACCAACTCATATATTTGACCCCTCTAGGAATTGAACTACGGCTGAATTAACTATTTTCGACAGCTTTTGTGTTTTTTGTACGGGGACCCAAAGAAGGGTGGTAGATAGGGGGTTGGTGTGTTGCGGAGAAATGTTGAGGGGCAAAAAATAATACGACTAATTCATATATTTGACCCCTCTAGGAGCTTAGCTACGGCCGATATAAGCTATTTTCGACAGCTTTGTGGTTTTTTGTATTGGGACCCAAAGAAGGGTGGCAGATAGGGGGTAGGTGTGTTCGGAAGAAATGTTGAGGGGTAAAAAAAAATAGGACCAATTCATATATTTGACCACTCTTTTAAAAAATGCTCAAAACTTTTTCTTGTTGACCAGCGGTTCCCAACCAGTGGGTCGCGACAGGGTTGCAGGTGGGTCGTGAGTCGATCTTAAAACTTTCAAAAACCATCGAAAAAACCATCATAAAACCATCATAAAAGATAAAGCAAATGAAAAATTGAGTATATATTGTATGAGCCGGTTTTCTTACGTTAGAAACAATACTTATTTATAAAGATTTTTTAGTATTCAATGAATAACACCAGTTTACACGAAAAAAAGATCTGGTATCTTATAGACTATTTTTTTCATTACTCTTTTACGAACATTTTAAGTACAAGTTTCCTTGTAAGTATAAGCGGCTGGATTACCAATAAAAATTAAATGTACACCGAGAAAATTGCGGGAAGCATCACAGTAGTAAACGATCCCGTCGAAAGGCAATAAATTTGATCACAAGATTCAATGCCAAAGTTACCACCATAGAAAACGAAAAGAAGATGGTTGTGCAAATTCAAGACGCACATCAAAAACTTTTTCCTTACAGAGCAACAAAAAGGACCACATTGTAAAATTTGCAGAACCCATATGAAAAAAAGATCAAATACCTGACTGAAAAAAAAATTATTATTTCTTGAGAAAATATATTCCGATTCTAATTTGTTTTTTTTTTTTAATAAACTACATTAGAATACGTACAATCTTACAGTATTTAATTTTAGAAAAGGTGCATTCTTTTGTACGTGGGGAACGACTCAATTTGAAAATTAGTCAGATACGATACAAATAAGGTTTTGAACTCCATCAAAGATCGATGGACCGTGAAGGTATTCCGATATGGGCAGGTGGGTCGCCAACTGAAAAAGGTTGGGAACCACTGGTCTAGACTAGAAAACTGTCCTAAAACACAAACAAGTTAGTTTGTAAAATGTACCTTTTTAGTTGCTGATGCTGGATCCTAAAGTTGGGCTACTACGAGCTACTCCCACAGATTAGAACTACTGTGGCAACTACAGAAATTGAGCGATTCCATGTAACAGAAACGTCCTGGGCTGGCCAATTGGAAGTGGGTGATCTTTTTTGTTTTAACATACTACATGAAGTAGACCCCCTTAAGAACTTCAAATCCCAACTTTCGCGTACTCGTATATTTAAGAACTAGATTTTGTTCATTGGTAATTCGAAAACTTTTCTATCCGAAGTTGTTGTGCACTCTCCCAAAATAAATGTTGAAATTCAACGATTAAGATAGTATATTTCTAGTACATCCAGAACTCAAATCTTAAAACGCGTTTTTCTCGAAACTACTTTTTCCAACACGTTTGACATGCCAACTCTATTGATATCATTCTATTGATGCATTTGAGTATTAATTTTCCTTTTAAAAATCGACAATTATTATTGTACGACTGTTAAATTTGCTATTGCTATTTTTTCAGTTTGAAAACGAGAAGTTTCATTTATATTGCGACATTTTTTTGGATTTTTAAATGCCGCGTTTTTTCAAATGGAAAAATTAAAATCTATTTTGACAGTCAATTTTTTCTTTTTTGACAGTAAATTCGATTTTTTATATTAAAAATGTTTGACATTTATACACTTTTGACGTTTAATTCTTGACGTTAATTAGTTTTTGACATTTTTATTTTGATATTTTGACCTTCAAAAATGACTTGCCGTTTTAAACATCAAAACTTAATTTCGAAAAATTAACAATTTCGATTGTTATCTATAACAAGAAATCAACAATTGCCTATTGCTAATGCTATTTTAACCAGAGGATTGGATTTTTTTTTTTGTTTTTTCCCAAAAAGTCTAAAATAAGGATCTTAAGAAAATTTTATTATGAAAAAGTCATTATATATGATCAAAAGTAAAAGTTATTAAATAAGAGTTATTTATAACATTTAAGTCTTAGGGCTAGTTTTTCAGTACGAGTTTAAAGTCTAGTCAAATTAAACAGAGTTTAACTCACGTAAATTGAACGTTTAAACTCAGTTTAGACAAAAAAGAAACACATCACATGATAGTTTAAGTCAATTTAACTTCTACGAAGGCTAAAATATCTACACTTAAACACAAAAAAAAAAAACGAAATGGCCATTTCAGCACTTGAAAGGACTTTGACCGAGCTTCTTATGATCAATTGTGTTGTGCGTGTTGTGAAATGTTAAAACACAAATGATGGAGAACTGGACCTAATGTTTTATGCCGACTCCGAACGGCTTATGTTCTCAAGAAGCTTTTCATGGCGGTTTTTACTCTCTAAGGCTTGCCATTGCCTGCAGAGAGTTGATGACCGAACAGAAAAATTAATTCAGTTGAAAAAACTTTCTGTGTCAGGTGGGACTCGAACCAGGGTTCTCTGGCGTAAGAGCCACACACTAAACCCACTGCGCCACGGTCGCCATATATCAGGGAAAAAAAGACTGCAAATCCAATAGTTTCTAGCTTTCAAAAGGTTATAGCAGTCAGACATTTCGATTTAAGATTATTTCTTTCGAACAATGTAAATGCTCTTGAAATAAAGGTATTTTCGCATTAAATGCAACAATGTCGGCTTTCATTTTTAGCAAATGTTAGCAAAGGTCGAAATTGATTTGTAAATTAGGTTAGAGCTGTTGGATTAAAAGTTTTATTCTTAAAAAAAAAAAAAAATAACTTTTGGCTTTACGGCAGAAGATTTGCTTTTAAAGAACATGTTTTGACTTCATTAAAAAGACCTAAAGCCTTTACCTTATAAGTTTAGACATTTGCTGCAAAACCGAATGTCATTTCGTTAGCAACGAACTCATTCGGAGAAAACATCGCTTTAAGTTTCAGTCTAGTTCAGTGAAAAGAAGTTAATATTGAAAAAGAATTGAAAGAAATAAAAAAGTTATTTAAGAAAATGGCGGAAAGTGAACAAAACATTATGGAAATAGAAAGTGATTTATTTAATCTTTTTGAAGAATGCGAACTTTCAACTGGATGCTTTCCTTAGTCCATTGGACTTTATTTCCTTATTTTGTTTAATAAATATTAATCTATTTATCATTAAACATGTTCATTTTATTTTATTTTCATTGCATTTTTCATTTCAATTTTATTTTTAATTTAAAAACGCATATTTTTATAAATACATACCTTTAATGTTTTCGTTTTTGTACTAAGATATCAATTAAATAATGTTCAATAAATTAAACAAGAAAATGCTTAATTGTTTTTTTCTCAAAAAATTTATTTGGAATTCAAGGTAAGTTATTGTGTAACATTAAAAACAAAGATATCAAATTATAATTTATCGATACTCACAATATTTAAAACAAAGATTTTAACTTTGTTATTAAAAGAATTAAAAGATATCAAATTATAATTTATCGATACTCACAATATTTAAAACAAAGATTTTAACTTTGTTATTAAAAGAATTGGCTTTTATTTAAAAAACCGAGCATTTACTACTACAAGCGAATTCTACTATTGATTTCTCAAAGACAGGTACCTTTGAATTGAATAATTTACCTTTATTGCGAAGTTCAGAAACTTTTGCTTTCTCAAAGAAAAGCATTTTTGACTTAAATTAAATATTAAATTTAAAGCTTAAATAACTTAAATATTTGCTTTTGTTTTTAACAGTGTGGAAGCTTTTGTCATATCAGCGCAAGCCTTTATATTTAAGAAAAAGGTTCTTCCTAATTGAAATGCTTCGAATCTTTAATAGCAAAAGCTCAAAACCTTTGGGTAAGATTTAAAGGCCAAAATTCTTTGAATATACGTGTAAAATTGTTATTTTTACAGGTTTTTTCCCTGAGTGTAGTTAAACAGATTCTAAACGTCCAATTCTGGTGAGTTAAAGTCGGTTTAATTTGACTAGGCTTTAAACTCGTACTGGAATACTGGCCCTAATTGGATAACTCTTATTAATAAGAGTTGTATTTTAACTTTTATGAATAAAAGTCGGACATAAGAGTTTATAAAGACTTTTATTCTTAAAAATATTTTATAAAAAACTTGAAAGACTTTATTTAAAAAAGTCAGCCATAAGAGTCTTTTATTGTATGATATTTATTTAAAGCGTATTCGGAAATATTTGGTAAAGATCAACGAAGTCATTTTCTACAAGAATTTCGTTATGGGCTAGTCGGCGTCGCGTGGAAGCAGAATGCACTAGGTTTTTTTTTCTATAAAGACTTTTATCGAGACTGTTAAATATAAAAGTCTCAAATAACTCTTATTGCTGACTTTTTGATATAAAAGTGAAAAAGTCTTTAAGAACTTTTACAAAATTTTTTTAAGAAAGACTTATATTTGAATATATATATAATAAAATAAAAAAATAAATAAAAAAATATATAAACAAATATATATATATATAATTATTAATATTGAATTTATATATCTATATATATATAAATTCAAAGTAAATTGTAACTTTTATAATGAAATGAAAAAGTTAACAGTAAAACTTTACTAAAAACAACTAATTTTTTAAGAATTGTTAAAATTAACAATTTTTTTTTGAGAGTGTGTGCATCAACAAGGTAATAAACACTTAAATAGCCATATTTCTAGTTTTCAGTTTTCTTAAACTCATTGTATACCCTCATTCCTCCAGTTTTCCAAATACCCGTTTGGTACTTAATTGAAATGACTTAGAATTGAAAGATAAAAACAAAGCTAACAGTTTTCATTTCATTAGCTCCCTTGGGTGTTGGCTGAAATTTGCTAATGTTTGCAGAGATTTTGTTATATTTAGCCGTATTACCACAAACTGATTTGCTGCTAATACATCAAATATTTCTGTGCATTTTATGTTAACATTCGTTCGTATTAAAGGCCAGGGTGTAATTGAAATGTTCCCGCTTCTGTAACTGAGCATATCAAATGGTTACAATATGCTGCAATTTACCATCGTTCGTTTGGAAAAGAACACCGTTTCATCAGAACTTCATTGTAAGGGAACGGTGAGCTTCCAAAGCGTGTACAGATTCCCCCTCCGTCAATTAAAAATTGAAGAGATGGCTTGCATAATCTATGAGCAGGTGCCGAAAAGTAAAACATCATCAACAATACATATAAGTACATTAAACCTGTTGAAATGAACAAACTTATGCTAGGAAGGTAAAGCTTGGGTGATATGATGCAAGGGTGAGGTAGACACAGAAAATCCCTGCAGTACTGAGGGTTGCTGAAGCATTAAAATATGCGATGCATAAGGCTGAAGGTTCAACCCGGGGCTCTTTCAATATTTAATATATTATTATAACAAATGATTTCTTGTGAAAATCCTAAAGAGATCATAGGAATTTTTTCTTTCGGATACTCTTATGTATCGCGGTTAGTTTTTTCAATAAAATAAAATCACTTATTTGCATGACATCGTCGTGAAATTGGATTAGTGGGCGGGAAAAACCGTGAGCCGCTTATTAAACAAGCAAAGTGTACCTGCCAGTCTTACAATAACAAAATAATTTTTTTAAATTGATTTAGCATAGCTATGAATATATTTTAATTTAAGAGAATATCTCAGTAAAAATGCCTTATTTTCAATATTCAAAAATGTGGTTACAGTTTAAAATAAATGTACAATGAGACACAATTTAATCTTACCATCTTCGTTTTTTTTTAATATCCCAGCAGGCGGTGACGATGGGAATCTGGCAGTAGCGTTAAGAAATTTTAAAATGCATGAAAGAGAAAAAAAAAAGTTTTTAGCTTTAAGAAGTTGTATTAAGACGTTATTCTTAAATTTTATTTTAAAAAAATGTAAAATTTTTTGCTTTTAAAAAAAACTTCTTAATATGTGTAGAATACGCTTCTAAAATATTTTCACGAAATAAATCTTTTTTAAAAAGTTATACATATATATATAAGAGTTATAAATAAAATATACCCTCTAGGAAATGGAAACATTCCCGGATATTAGCAGGAAGCATTCCATGGAATGTAGGAAGCATTCCCTTCCGTTGGACACTCCATTTCTTTTTTACACACTATGTCATTAGAGGGAAACATTCCTCCCCACTGTATTAAAAATTAATGTGGAAACAACTCTCTCCTCTGCATTTGTCATTGTCTCAAAACAAGCAAAAATTTTCCACATGCATTCTTAAAGAAGCGGTTTGGAAACAATGATTTCCACATGCATTCTTAAGGAAGTGGATTAGAAACAACATCAAATGGAAAGTTCCTATAAGCAACCAAAATATACGATGAGGAATGTTTCTTCATCACTTCCAAATGGAAGCCTTCCAATTTTTCCCTTGAGGGTTATTTCATACGTAAAACTAACTTTTTCTCAAAACGTAATTTTTCAAAACTGCTCCAGCGATTAAGAAAAAAATTATTTAACATTTTGACATATTGCGAATCTTTTAGCATTAATTATGTTTCGCTTGTGTACTAGGTGAATCAAAAAGTTTGGAATAATCCTAAATAGTGGCGTCAAGCTTCATATTTTATTAGACCTCTGTCAAAATTTCAGTCATTTATGCTTACGCATTTACAAGTTACAGTAGTGACAAGCAACCAACTTGTGTGATTTTTAAAAATGGAAAAACATGAGTTTTGGGAGAACATGAGGAAACCGATTACCGAGACCAAAGGCAAGATAAGTATTATCTAGGCTCTGCACCATCGATGATGATGATTCAAAAGTGTTTTTCGGATTTTCGTTGTGGCCGTACAGGCATCGATGACGCCGAATGATCTTCGGCGCTCAAAAGCAGAAAATTTCGAAAAAATCCGTGATACTATTTTGAACGATGCCAAAATGAAATTGAGAGAGCTAGCTGAGACCATGGCTGAACTATAAGATAGGGCCGATTCGCTGAGTGTCCTCACGTGGCAATGAAAAGTGGAAAATGAAAAGGTTCGTTAAGCCTGTATGATACTTAATTAAATTGATCATTGAAAATTATAACTAGAGCAGTTCAAATAGCACGAATGCATGGATTCAATTGGTGGGAGTGAGTACGCATATGGTACGAATTGGAGAAACATTTGTAGGACGGACTGTATTTTCTTTGCATTTTTTTTGCCGTTTCTTTCAATTCGTTCTTCGTGAAGTCTCGATAAAATATTTACTGTGCTGTTAATAATTAATTTGACATTTTTAGAGCAAACAAAACTATTTAATATAAATGTATGCTGAATTGGAAGTGATGTGTGTAGAGCTAATATTAATTTATTTAATGCAGCTGCTCTTAAAAACACCAGATATAAAAAAGTAACAACGTTTATCCTTTTCTTACAAAATATGTCTGTCGTGCCCACGCGCCACTTGTTTTCGGATTTTATAATTGGACAAAAAAAAAATTAAGTATCATACGGGCATTAGTTGGCAAAACAACGAATTACGTAGAAATTGCAAATGAAGAAAATATTTTAAGTTTCCAAATTGCAAGCAGTGCGGCAAGCAGTCCCGTGTGTTAAATTTGTGATAATTTGATTGAAAATATTATAAAAACTATAAAATGTGAAAGAAGTCTTAAAATTGCAAGAAAACCTGTAACAATTTTAACCTAAAAACAATTGCGAAACGTGGTCGTAAAGAAACTCGAGGTTTAGTTTTATTCTGCTTTCTACTTTATTCCTCTCCGAATCGGCCCTACATTATAATTCTGCCATGGCTGAGACCACAAAGGTATCGTATGGTAGTGTGTTCAATATCATGCATAATATTTTGGGTGTGAAGAAACTCTGCGCGCGATGGGTACCACATTTGCTCACGGTGGACCAAAAATGAATTTGTATTACGACTACAATGGATGAAATATGGATTCATTTCTCAAAACAATGGGTTTGTTCCGTTGAAAGTGCTCCGAAGCGTCCAAAAACGCAACAATGACCCAGAAAAGTGATGGTCTTGGAATTTTGAAATGCGCACGGGATAATATTTATTGACTATCCTGAAAAGGGTAAAACCATAACTGGTGCATACCTATTATCTATCGCTATTGAATCGTTAGAAAATTTAAATAGTAGAAAACCGGCCGACTTCTACCTGTTTGAGGACTTGGCTCACCGGTAAGCAAGTTTACTTATAGCTGAGTAGGATAGGAGTGATTCATAGCAACTCAAGTCTGAAACTGAGGCCTATTTTGGAGAACTTTCGAAGGACTACTTTTCAGACGGGATAAGAAACTTAGAAAATTATTGATCTCTTTGTATCGACTTAAAACGAATGTATGTTGAAAAATAAAATCGGATTTTGCCAAAAAATGATTTCTTGCTTCACTTACTCCAAACTTTTTGATCCACCTAGTTGGGATTTATAAATGATATTTTTTGTTTTTCCCACTAAAAAGGTTCACACAGGCGAACTTAGCAGGTAATTTTTAATGATACTATTTTTGATTTTTGTGTTTCAGACCAATAGGGGCGGAGCTATTGCTGGAACTGTTAGCCCTTTTATTTTTGAGATGTGTTCTTCAGCGCGTGCTGCACCTTTGTTTATGACGGCAACAAAAACAAAAAACTATTGAACTATTTTTAACTTAAGGGGGTCTTCTCATTGAGCAACTTTTTTTTTCGACTTTTTTTTTTTGCATTTATTTATAGCTTGGGTAGTTGTGAATATGCCCCTAAAAGGATTTTTAGAAATACTTTAGAAGATACAGCCTTTTTTGTGAAGCAAGGTCTTCGTCAAAATGAGCTATTTTTTTTCGACTCATTTTCGAACGAAGCGGCATAAAGTAACCACCGAATTCCGTTGAAAATGTTTATTGTTAGGTAAAAACGTGTTTGCACACATATTCATACAAACATACGAATACACATTTCTGCTTATTTTAGGGGTTGAAGCATTTTTTGAGTCCAGGTGTTCAACTGAAAGCATCATTTAGTTCAGTTTGTATCGAGTTGAGCAAAAGACGCGTGCGCTTCAGTGAACGGAAAAGTAAATTTTTCATAAATTTATTGTGATTTTTGTAAAATGGATCGGAAATGTCGACCCCTATGACGGTGACCCTATAGTGGAAAAGAAAGAATGCATTGGGCATGTGCAGAAGCGAATGGGCACGCGACTTCGAAAAATAAAAAAAGAAAATAAGGGCATTGGAGGCAAAGGTGCGGGCAAGCTCACCGACAAATTAATATCCGAGTTGACCACATATTATGGCCTTGCGATCCGCCGTCATCCTGACTCCGTGGAGGATATGAAAAAGGAAATTTGGGCCACTTTTTACCATAAGTGCTCCACCGATGATAAACCGCAACACCAAAATTGCCCCACCGGTGCGTCAAGCTGGTGCGCATGGCAAAAAGCAGCTGCTGAAGGTACGTTAGATAGCTTTCACCACACGTATGCACCTCTCGACAAGAAGGTGATGGAGGTAATAAAACCAGCTTACGAAGGCAGATAATTTGCTTGAAAGATGCCTTGGATCTGAAACTCAGAATTCCAATGAGTCCTACAATTCTGTTCTTTGGTCACTTTCGCCCAAACACATCAACTCAGGCGCACGCACCATCGAAGTGGCCAATTTCATTGCAACGTGCCTCTTCAACGACGGTTTTATACCCATACTTAAAATTATGGGTTTGATGGGTATTGCGATTGGCAAAAACGCATACGAATACGCACTATCTCGCAATGAAGACAGATTGAACCGATCAGAGACTCGAGCTGCGGCATCATCAAAAGCTGGCAGAACGGCTCGCAGAGCAGAGAGGGCAGCAGAAAGCAGTTTCTACGAAAAAGAGGAAGGTGGCCTGTATGGAGCTGGCATCGCCGACTAATATTTGTAAGTAAAAATTGTCAGCTCTTTAAAACTGCATTTAAACATTTTTGATTTTTTTTTTTTTTTCCCAAAAAAATTACTTCAAACTTTAAACGCGTTTATCTCGACCCCACGTTTTTCGAACTGGCGGCCATGATATCTCCAGTTCAACTGAACCGATTTTCATGAAACAAAGTGGAATCGACGCAGAATTGTCACCATTCTCGGGTGAACCTCGACCATAATTTTAAAAAATTTTTTACTATTTTTTTTTTACACTAAACTAAAAAAAAAAACCCGAAATTGAAATTTTTTTTTTTAATGGCCGCCATTTTGTCAAAAAAAATCACAAAATTAAGCTTGAGATTCACCCGAGAATTACATCTATACTGATTATAACCCCGTTTTTTTTTTTCATTTCAGACGCTCCGGAGACCCGGAATCGTGGCCGCCGTGACGACACCTTTTTTTTCACCACCAACTTTGAAGTCTCATTACTTTTTGAACAGCCCACGTATCGAGGCAAAAAAAATTTTTTTATTTACTTTGAACCTTTTGTAATACAATAAATAAATAAAGTTTTCAATTATTCTTTGCGTTTTCAAATAAGAATTTTTTTAAAAAGGGTCCAAAAAACGGGTTTTGAATGAGAAGACCGCCTTAAGAATTGCTTAATACATTGCAAAACGTTTTTAAAGAAACATAATCAAGATTTCCTGAAAAAAAATTAAAAAAAATAAAAATTTTTGGCTTAAAAATTCAGAACAACGCCTTAAATAATCATTAATTTGAAAGTAAAAATGTTGTTTTCTTTGATCTTTAGTGTCTTGATAAGTCATCAATATTAATAATAATAATAATAATAATAATATTAATGGAGAATTTAGTGGGAGATATACAGAATTTATCCTTAAAGTTGTATAGAACAGATGAGCTTAAAGACAGAGGCGTCGTCTTACTTAAATAAAAATATTCGAGGTTCAAGTAATGTTTAGAGACTGAAAATGTGAATGGCACGTTATCAATATTTTTTATTATCATTATTATTACGAAAATATTACCTCTTACTTTATCAACATATTTAGCATAAAGCTCACAATGTAATTCTTTACATAAGATGTTTATACGTTGAAATCGAATCTGAGGTCAATATAAATCCATCACATCAGCTACTTATAAAATTATATGAGATTATATGGTTAGGAAGTGTAGGGTTATGGGGTTGGATGTATAGAGTTATGGGATCTGGAGTTAAGTGAGTATTAACTCAAAAAAAAAGGGGTGTTTGTTGTAATCAACAAATGACGGAACCATTTAAAGTACTTGGAATAATATTGCTAACAATCTATCATAAGTGTTTATGACAAACAGGAAAAATGTTTGATGTTGCTTACTTCAACTGAAATCATTTCATATAAGCACTTAACTCGCCAACCAAACTGCCATGATGGCCCTGCTATCTAAATAGTCGACTTATCAATAAAAAATTCGGTGGTTCGACTGCAAGAGCAGGTAACACATTTCCCCCCTTTCCCCCTCCCCCCTTATTTTCCATTATTTAAAAAAGTTTTACCAACTTTTTATTTTTGCAACATTCTTTCTTTCAAGATGTTAGTCATTATATTTTTCTTCAAATAAGCAAAAAAAGAGGCCAAAATCAGTTGATATTTGACGAGCTGGGAGCAGTTTTTGACGAGGGAGAAAAAAGTTAAAATTGCAGCGAGTTTAGCGAATACTCAACTGATTTATATATTCTTGGGTTTAATGGTTCAATAGTATTTTTAAATGCGAAAAGAGTTTATAGAAACATCTTTCTTTTTTTGAAGTGAAACTTCTTGGCCGGTGATACGACGACTCGATATTGAGAGTGAAATTTCAAAAATCACGCGTCACGCGAAGGTGTTGCCTAAGAGTATGCAATGACTTTTAGATTCTTCAAATACAACAGTAATGGCCATAAAAATTTTTATAGCAGGGGAGAGAAAAACACCAAAAATACAAACAACAACAACAACAAAAAACAGAAACATCAAAAACAAGAACACCAACAACATCAAAAACACCAATGCATTGAGAGCTATACACCAAAAGCCAAAAAACAAAACAGAACCACCAAAAACAGGAACAACAACAAAAAACAAGTAACACCAACAACATGAAAAACACCAAATGACGTATTACAACTGCATTGCAGAGCTATACATCAAAAACCAAAACAAACCAGAAATACCAAAAAACATGAAAAACAAGAACAACAACAAAAGACTAACAAAATCAACAACATAAACAATACTAACAACACCAAATGATGTATTACAACTGCATTGCAGAGCTATACACCAAAAACCAAAATAAACAGAAACACCAACAAAAACACTAACAACACCAAATGATCTATTACAACCGCAGTGCAGTCCTATGAACCAAGGTTGATTTATAAGGTTGTCGCAAGGGAGAGAGCGAGTACCTATAATTGCCAAATCGAAGTTGACAGCGCATAGAAAATCTGTAAGTGCTTTCTTTTATCATCCGTTTTTCTTTCGTAGTCATTCGCAAAATTGGCTGGTTTTGACAATTACGGGTACTGAGAAGAGAGTGCGATCAGCCCTGCGACAACCTTATAAATCAACCTTGCTATGAACCAAAAACAACCAAAATCACAAAAACATCAAAAACACAAGCAAAACACCCAAAACAACAACACCAACAAGCATTGAAAACTTTGTTCTATGCAATCTTGTACAGTATTTCTTTTGAGTGCTCACTCTCTCTTCCCTTCTCTCAATCTCTTACATTAAAATCTCTCTTCTTCTAGTAGAGAAAGAGTGAATTCAGAAACGAAGTTTCATGATATAATTATACCAGGTAGCCTTTTCAACTTTTAACTCTTCATCTGTTTTCTGCTTTGATTGAAAATAAGTGATTTTGTTTTCCATTGCTAACAAGGCAAATGGCAAATGGATAACAAGGCAAAAAATCAATAAATGTTGGCGCAATAAAATTCGAACACTTCAACTTTAAAAATCAATTTAAAAAGTGTGATAAAGATATTGAGAGGTCAGATCAGATGCTATGGACTCACAACATGCCTCCCCTCTATGAAAAATTTTATGAAGTTTGCTTGTAGTGTTTAACCTGGCAAACTGTGCGATTATTAAAACTTCGTCCAAGCTGAGGCTCAAGCTATGGTTTCAAAAATTTCAGTCGGGCGCTCTACCACAAAGCTATTGCTAGCGTTAAAAAGTAGGAAGCAAAATATCTTCATGAATTGCTCACGGTTTTATTGTTGTTTTTAATTCAACAGCAGTGCATTGAATTAATTTTCTTAAAGTATTATTTTATTGAAATACGATTAATATTTTCATTAATAATTAGCATATATATATTGTTTGTATCAAAGTGGAGCTATTTCGAATACAAAATTATAGACTTACTAGTATAACGGCCCGTCCTACGACGGGTTGGAAGCATTTACGCTCAAGTTGTAATTATTTTTTTTGCAATTATTACAGTGCTTTTACAACATATACTGTCACGCATGCTTACCTTTTATGTATGTGCATACCTTCAGGCTGAACATTTTTCAGTATGTTGCAAAAGCACTGCAATAATGGCAAAAAATAATTACAGCTTGAGCGATATTAGGTGCGGAGCATTATGCTTGCCCTTTATATATTATGATGATGATTTGGTGATTGCCTACAATGATATCGAAGCTCATTACTTGACAAAACTGTCAGCACCATTTTATTTGAAATTTTATAGAACTTTTCAACTCCATGTTAAGAAGAAACAGCATATAAAAGAGAACTTTGTCTCCAATCACCACAACAAGGCCTTTAGTATTAATTTCAATCAGAAGCTTTTATTTAAAATATTTTTTGTTTCTTGCAAATTGAAATCCAACAATCAATATTTTTGAATGTAAAGTTACGTGCTGGGATTATTTTGTGCTCGGATTCGGTTTCAGCGTAGTCGACTGCCTATAGATAATTGGATAGGTCAGGGTCCATAGATAATTTTTTTAATTTGTTTTTGTGGACTATATAATGCAATATTTTTCAGTTAAAATCGCTGTTGTTTTACGCATCATGAAACATTTTGCCAGGGCAAAATATTATTTTTCCCAAACGAAAGTTTTTGAACAATCATTTTTGGGAAATGTTGGCATTATGAAAGATTCAGGTTCTTTAAATAACAATGCCTCCCGGCACATTCATGTTTTTTGTTGCAAAACTATTTTCGGTTCAAGGTTAAATCTGATTAAAATTTTGTTGTTCTTTTAAAATACACAAAAGCCTTTCGAAGTGACTGCGTTACTTCAATCTCAATGCTTAATTTATTCAAGGAGATATGCGGTACTCCGAGTACTCTCTAATTCGACGCCTCTGAATGCTTAACGGTTACATACATATCAACTTACCTGTAGCAATATGGATGCGTCACAGCGGGAATGTCGAAAAAAGATGACGCTCTTTCACTGCGAACTCCTTTAACATTAACTGCAAAATAATATTTTCTTAAAGATTGTTGCTTTTGTTTGGGTAATGTTAAAATATTAATTCTCTACGGGGTATATGCATAAAAGCGGCTTTGCCTGTGGTTTTTTTTTTTTGCTTTGCTCGTCGAGATGGGACACATGGCATTGACAAGTGCATTAAAAATTGTGATCAAGCCCCTGTTATCATCATAGAACTAAACGCAATTATGGTGTATTCTTTGAGAGATAATTTAAGTATAGTTGACCTTCATTTAGAGAGTTGGAACTTATGACATGAAATAGGGCTTCAGAATATATTTGGAAATTTATCGACCTTTTTTAATATCTGAACTCAACTTTGTGGTTTGAAGTTAAGTCGTTTGACTAACATTGTTTTGAATGTTGATGCCACATAAAATGAAAGAATTGTGAAACCTCAGATAAAAAATACCATATTTCAAAGCAGTCGATTTTTACCGATTTTTTCGATACAAAAAAAATCACAAGAAAAAATGTATTCACTTCTAATATAACAATCATGTTTAAACAGAGTACAAACTTTCTTACAATTATGAGATAATAAATAGAAGCACAGTTCAACAAGGAGACTCCAAAACAAAAAAAAATGCAGTCAATAGCCTTCAGCATTCGACAAAATGTAAACAGACACAATTTGTTCCATCCAATGCCAGTAAAAGTTAATAAAAGCCAACACAAACATTGAAAGTGTGCTAAAGTTTGTACTTGAGTTTGTTAATAAAAATAATAATATTTGAAGCTATGCTTTGTAATTAAATTATTTTTTCAAATATCTCTTCAAAACGCTTACCATTGTACCTTGAGTTAAGATATCCTTCGGCACTGCTATCAAATCCAAACTTACTAATTTGCGCCGATGCGGGATTAGAATACACCGCTAGTTCCTCAACTAGCTGTTGATGGTGGGGGTGCGAGTGATGGGGATGATGCGGGTGAGTGTACCAATGTTCTCTGGTCAACTCTTAAAATAGCAACTCTGTAAGTTAGAATAAATGTTTGTAATGTAAAGCTGTAGAACTACCGACCACTTGAAATTAATGCTGTTGTTGATGATGGAGTTGGTGTTGTTGTTGACGAAGCCGATAGCGTTGGAATTATTACGCAACAGGAAAATTTCTGAGTCTGAGTGGCTGTAGCTGATGTACGTGTGGACACCTCCGAAGTTTCATCGGACTGTGTAGTTTTTTTCGCACGGTGTTGTGTGTTGTTTTCGTTGTTGATTGATTGTGATGTCGGTGAAGGTTGTAAAATTCTCGATGAACTGTTGTCAATACCGCCCACAGGTATGGATTCAGAGGCATGATAAGCTTCATTTGCTGACAGCAACCGCGAATTCAAGTTTCCAGTTCCATTTATTGATGTGTAGTTAAGCTTAAGAAAAGAATATAAAAGGAAAGGTTGACTTTGATAATTCACCGTCTACGTTACGTTAAACGACGACACCGGTTAAGATATGTTTATGTGTTTATAAAGGAAATGACACAATCCCGAGCAGGAAATGGAAGTAAATATGTTATCAATGATGATGAGGAAGTTATATTTTCGAAGGATAAAAAACGTGGTTGCAGTTTCTACGCTTCTCCGTAGACAGGAAACGTTTGTGGCAAAGAAAACTGAACTGAGAAAATTCGAGTGAAAATTTAAAATATGTGATATTAAGGGAAGGCAAGAAAAAATAAAAGAGAAAGTGTTTCCTGACTTTCAACACATTTGCATATATTTAAATATACAAAAAAATAACAAAATATATAAAATTACAACCAAATAAGCGATCTCATTAAATAGCGTTTTGTTCTAAAGTTAGCTACTGTCTTATTTAGCACTGTTCACATTTATGAAATTGCTCATCAAATAGAGTCATCCAACGATTTGACAAACAAAAATATATGGGTAAATTTCAAAAACTATGGATATTTTGAACTTTAATATCGTTAAACATTAAACATGGCCGCTGTTTTGAAAATTAATGTAGAATCAGTGTTGCCACTTTTTAAAACCCAAATTCCTCAAAATTCCCCAAAAAATTTTTGTAACAATATTTTAATTAAATAAAAATTCAAGACACGTATTAGTTTTTGAAGTGAAACTTTTATAGCCGCGTACACAATAATGCGGCGAGCTAGATGGGGAGTAAAACCAATGTAACGACATGGTTCTTATGAAAACAACAACACAGCAATTCGCCGCACTGGTTGTATAAAAACGAAAAAAATTACTATTTAATAATTTTCCATATTTTTGCTTTCACCTTGGATTTGAACACACTACGCTTGTGTCTCCAAAGTCGGCTGTACTACCAACTGG
Source organism: Coremacera marginata (assembly GCA_914767935.1). NCBI lineage: Eukaryota > Metazoa > Arthropoda > Insecta > Diptera > Sciomyzidae > Coremacera > Coremacera marginata. The sequence continues at coordinate 250,820,961 of OU612043.1, forward strand.
GCCATGGAGACATATTTATCTGAGTCTTTTATCATTGAATTGAGTCTTTTGTTCCATACTCTAATAGCCTCATTTTGTATTCCTAACGAAGCATTCAACGAACGATGGCTTTGCGAACGATGTTGAACTCAAACTGAAATATGTATTTCGAATGAAATATGTATATCGTTAGCTCATTCGACAAAATTTTGTTTGATATGTACACTCAAACTGTTATACACAAGCAGTTGTCAAATGTGGCGCTGCCATATCAAACACTAGGAAAGTTTTCTGTATTTTGTCTACTTACTGTCTACTTATTTGAGTGATTGCTTTTGATATATCAAAATAAAATGTATGCAGCTATTGCAGCTTTTATTTTATGTATTTGAAATGCTTCACAGCCTTCAGACACTGTATATATTTATATATTTCATAATTTATTTGCCTTTAGGTTCAGAATTTTCCATTTTTTAACCATTCTATTAACGACTGCAACCACAACGACAGCATAAAAGTGTTCGTTTGATTTTGACGTTCGGATTCGCGGTTTCAGTGATCGTTAGAAATACATATTGCAAGCAAGAATGATAGAATAACAGATTACGCTTTGCGCAGGCCCGTTACTTTTGCTTATAAAGTTTGACAATCAGCTGTTCAGTTGAGTTCGTCACCATATTTTATTTCTTTGAGAAACGTATTGCAATCGGTAGTGTTTTGTTAAAAAAGTGTGTTTTTTAAGTAGATTAGCGAGTTTAAGAATTAAAATTTATAATATGAAGTGTGCAGTCGCTAATTGTAAGAATAGTAGCTAATTGTAAGAACAGTAGTAGAAAATTAAACCAAAAAATTCTAGAAAATGCACACAAACGAAAACGAAAATACACAAAAATATTGAATTAATTAAATTTCTTTCATTATTTAAAATCTTTAATATATTATTTGTTTGTCCTTTCAATTGACAGGTAAATGAATGGAAATAGAAGTCTTCATAAACATTTCAATAAAATCCAACTCCAACTATGTTGCCCACTGAAGCTGGTTTCTAATGGAAATTATTTTAAACTCAGCTGCTGACAACTAACCAAAATATATATAGTATGTTTCGAAAGGAGAACAAAATAAATTTATCTTCTTCGCCATTCAATGAATTACTTCTCACTTCTTTTCTTTTAATTGAACAAACTAAAATTTGTGTACCCCTATAGGCGGAATCATTCTTGTATTGCAAATATGTAACTGTACTACGGCATCGTTCGCTGGCTGATCAGCTGTTGTTTGATTCTGTTTGAATTACAAATTTCAAAAACATGAACGAACACTGTTTTGAACGAAACGATTGATCGGATAGGAATTCAAAATGAAGCCACAAATGTAAATTACGGTATAAAAATTTCAATCTGAACGTAGCTTTTTTTCAAAATATGAGCATACTTTTAGGCATTTCCGAAATTGAGTTTTGATAAATTTAGAAAGCAATTTTCGAAGAAGGCCTTGCATTGATTGATTTGGAAACAGCACATGCCGCAGAATTAACGAATGAAACTTTGAATCTAAAATTTGTTTTATTCTTAGATCTGCTAATTTTCATATAAATACCATATCTTTCATATAATTCAAATGCCGTGGTAATGCGGTATTGAGCTACCGGACTACCTACTCTGCTTTTAAATTTTCAAATTGAACGATATTGAACAATATCCTACAAGCTAAGTCGAGCATTTTGCCCAATATTGATCACAAGAATTTCCACAAAACAGCAAAAAATATACAAAAACGTATTTCGCTAAAGATCAGCGTTGTGTCAACTCGCGAGAGCCACGTATGTCAGTCAAACTTCATAAAAATTCACAAAAGTTAAATATGAAGCCTAAGAAAGACGATTGTATACGAATAATATTTTATTTTATTTTTGTTTTAGATTTTTTAGAAGTTTAAATTTTAAGATAAAAAAAATTGAAAAATTCCCAAATTCCCCAAGCTTGAAAATGTAAGTAAACGTTATTGTTCGCCTTCAGCGAAAACAGGTCGATCAGATAATATCTTAAAATTTTATATTCTTTTTGGAGATCATGAAAATCTATCACGGTGTGAGCTCTAGGTTAAGAAAAGAAAAACTATTGCGTATACGCAACGCTGGGCAAAAATGGGTTAATTGTGTTTCCGACACTAAGCAAAAAAATGTTTAAATCTGTTTAAAATCACCGAAAAAAATGAAATTTTTTTAATTGTCAATTAAAAATTGAAAATAAAATGTTTGAGATTTTTCAACTAATGCATAGCGTAAAACACCCCCAAAAATAATAGGAATAGTTATTTTCTAATATATTTTCGGGGCTTATCGTTATTTTAAAAATTACTCACAGCCACTGTTAATTCCTCACGTTTTGAGGAATTCCTCACAAAGTGGCAAGACTGTGTAGCATCTAAAATCACTGTTACGGTCTTTAAAATATTTTGTTAAATTTATTTTAGTTTTTGCAGAAGTGGATTCAATTTTTGTCTTGAGTGTTATGCCTCTAAAAAGTGTTGAGCCTACTAAAAATTTCCGGATTTTAGCATTTGATAATTTAGTTGTCTTAAGCTACAAATTAAAAAAAAAAAAATAAAAAAAAGGTTTAGTAAGTCGGCGGCATAAACGTTGGTGTTGAAACAATTTTCACAATTATTTTTGGTGAACATAATCTGTACTAAAAACTCAAAATATACAAAAAAGTTAAAAAACTACGTAATCAAATACACAAATTTTTTTTTATTTTCAATATTTAAAACCGCAAAACCATATAGACAACACTCTTGACATATGAATCTATACTTGCCATAATCTTGCTGATTAAATTTTAATAAACACTTTAAAATTTCACTTATTTAGTAAAACTGAAATCGATTAATCGTGAGTTTTCTTGCAGTTATGCACTTGATAACATATTCAGAACTAAAATAAAGATTAAAACAATTAAAGTAAAACATGACACTCCTGACACGAAGCGGCGATAACACAAAATCTGCAAAATAAATAACTGTTATGTAAATTTTATAAATAAAAAACACCACAAAATCCTTGGAACTTACACTGGCATTGCAAATCAATGCATACGCCTTTTATTTTTTTTCTTTTCGTTTTCTTTTTCTCTATTGAATAACTGCAGGTAAGAGCTTGTAAAAATTAAACTATGAAATTTGCCATAACTCCAACGGCTTATTTCTTATATATTGTTTTTATTTTACAACAGTGTTTTTTTAGTTTATTTTTGTGCTTATTTTTTAAGAAAGAAGACTGGAAAAAGGAGGGGTTGAGAAAAGCCGTTTATTTTGAATTTACCCATGTATATTTGATGACAATTTGACGAATGTGAACACAATCATCAAATCGTTGGTCAAATCGTTTTATGAAATCAAAATATTTTGATTTTTTTGCTGTTTGATTTGACAAAAAATTTGACAATGTTAACCGTATTAGGTCAAAATCAAGTTAAAAAAGTTGAAAAGTCAAGTAAAAAAAGCGGAAAAAGGCGAAGGCTTTTGGAATGAGTTAATCGAAATATTCTTTATAACACCGCCGTTGCCGGTCCCAAGCTCGGATGTGAAAGTGTAGAGGGTTGCGTGAAGTTGGTAGCCTCACCGTAAAATAACCCTTACCCAAGAAACGGAAACAAAAGATCCCCACGGATACCAAAGATCCCCTAATGATTCCCCCCATTTTTTCGAAAATGGTCTATGATTGGAACATAGAATATACGGACGCTCTCAGATCCCTCGAAACTATCCCAAGTTGAAAGGGAGATAGTTCCGCTATCCCTTGACCTAGCGGAAACCAGCTGGATTGGAAGTGGCATCTACTTCATGTTCAGTGGCAATGACACCGTAAGAGTGTGAATGGTGTTGGCATTTTAATATCCAAGGAATGCAAAAACTGCCTCAAAAACTTCAATTCAATCTCAGAACAACTCATCACCGCACGCTTTAATTCACGGTTTCGTAACGTCACAGTTGTTCAATACTACGCTCTTACAGACCCTTCCGATGACGCCGCAAAAGATACTTTCTACTGCCAGCTTGCAGGCGCCCTCAACAACATACCAAAGGGCCACATTGCCAATATTCTTGGTGACTTCAACCGGAAGATTGGCAATGACAACAACGGTCTGCAAACCATAATGGGCCGCCACGGTCTTGGTACTAGCAGAAGCAATAATGAAGAGCGCCTAACATCAGCAACATAGCTTCACCGTATACATGGAATAATGTTGCATCTGCATGCTCTTCGGCAGCGGCAACCTCATTAGGATATACCAAAAATCAAGCCAAGCCTTGAAATCGCTCCGACACGTGGCAAAGCGTCGAAAAAAGAAGGGCAATCAAGAATCAACTACAGAGCACACATGATCATGCTAAAAAATCTGAGCTGGTCAATCTATACAAGTCAGCCGATTTGGAGGTAAAAGAACGCGCGCTGAATGACAGAGAAGCTTACTATAGTAGTAGCCTATAGTAACGATATGAGAAGTGTTTACTCAGCAATTAACAAATTAACGAATGGCAAACCGCACATTCCACCACTAAAAGACCTGGATGAATGGAGAAGACACTACGAATGCCTGGGCAACACCTCGGAGGAAGAAAACCTGAGAATGCTAATAGCAGCCGGCGTCATAACCCCAACAGACACATTTCAACAGCGCTCACATCGAGTGCGGAGATCACTTCAGCGATCCGCAAGCTTAAAAACAACAAAGCTGCCGGAGCGGATGGCATTCCACCAGAATTGTTGAAATATGGAGGAGAAGAAGTTTTCTTCGCTCTCCGCTACTCTTTGAAATCTGGACGACGAACACAATTTCCAGCGATAATATCCATCCGGAAAGACGGAATAATAATATCCATCCCAAAGAAAGGCGATTTGAGCCGATGTAAAAACTGGCGAGGCATTACTCTTCTTAATGCTGTTAAAAAGGTTCTTGCTTTCATCGTTTTGGATAGAATATCACCAGTTCTCAACACCAAACGACGCACTGAGCAAAATGGTTTCAGGCCAAGACGTTCCAGCGTTGAGCAATCAGCTGAGTGAAGATCGCCTTTGTATATGCTGTTCTTTGATTTTGAACGCGCATTTGCCACAATTTGCAGACGCACAATCTGGCCCACTCTAAGAAATATGGGCGTGCCGTACAAGATCATCACTCTTATCCGCGAGCTTTACTAGGACGCTGAGTGCAGAGTCCAAAAACAATCACAAACGCAGAGCTCTTAACCACCTAAACGTGCAAGCCAATAGCAGTTGAAATCAAAAACCGCAAATGGCGGTAGATTGGACACACCACGACATTTCAAGGATGGTCCTTGAATGGAATCCTCAAGGTTTCAGGCGAAGAGGTCGCCCACGCATGACTTGGACGCGATCGACACATGCGGAATATCAATCCCCTTACACTTGGCAGGAAGTTCGCAGACTGGCTGAAGATCGTTCACGCTGGGCCGAGTCTCCGCCCTATGCTCTGTTTTAGGGCGATATTTAAATAATCAAAATTATTTTTGTTGTTTTTATCAAGAAATAATAAAAAAAATTTAAGTATGCCGGAATTATCATATACTCTGGCAAATTAAGTCTGAAAAATAAAAAAAAATTTTAAAATAAAGCACGAAAAGTTACCAAAAGTTACGATAGACACTCGATCATCATCCATCCATCACAATATCTATAACAAGTGCTATCACAAATTGTTCCGCCATGGAGATGGTTTCACTTCGGTGATCAAAACGAAAATTTTGACGAAAAGTTTAACAATGTGAACACTTGTGCTGTCTTTGATGACTAAGTTGTATATTTAATACTCAAACTTCAGATTAAAACGATGTAATCAACTCGGTCATTGATCATTATGTGGGATAGAATATTGTAAAAGTTAAACGAGTAGTTGTAGTAATAATGGTAAACAAATTAAATCGAGAGACTTAATTATTGTCTCTCAAATTGTGCAACACAATCTATGGTGCTACACAATCCACCATTAGAGATGGCCGATATATCGATATAAATCAGAGTAACTTTAAAGTAGATGTTACAGCTACCAGTAATCATTAAATTTTAGCAGCTGCCACCGATCAACAGCTGTTATTTAGACAGAAATGAGTAGTGTCCGACGGTTTATTCGTTTTCGATTTAGGCCAGTTTCGATCACTTTTACCTGTTACTGCTGTTCGGCCTGAACATGGCCGAAACCGAAACTTCACGATCTCTGATATGTTGTATGATATATCACAAAAAATTATTGAAAAAAATTCAATTAATTTTAATGTTATATTAAATATTTTATTCCTAAATGTATGAAATGCTTTGCTTTCTGCTTACTTTTAATAAAAATTTTTTTTTAAATACTTTGTTTTCGGTAGGACATTAGAAGTAAATCAGTGCTTTGTGATAATTTTGGTGATTTGTAGCCAATTGATTTTGTTTAGCTATTAGTCACTCAATTTCGCCTTCAAATGTGAACGAGTGAGTAATTTTTTGGCAGCACTTCTAAGCTTAATCTACTTCCTATTTTTATATTAGTTATTTTGATTGAAGCTAAAATTTATTAAATTACAACTTTTTGCTTTATAACTGTAGAGTTAACTTAAAGCATCACCTATAAAAAAATAAATAAGCTAAAATAATACATACGACTTGGTTGCTGTTAAAAGTAGCAGTGACCTTAAATTCACTGTCACTAAGTAATCAGTGATCAAAAAGTCGCTATTAAGCACATCACCGTTATACTAGCTGTTCTGAACAAACTGGTCAACAGGTTAAGCAACATCATATTACGATGTGTGTTAATAATTCGTCACCCAGCGTGCAGCAGATGTGAAAAGAGACCTTTACTGGAAAACACAGCAGGAAGTTCTTAAGACTAAAGTGCAAATTATATGAAACTTCAATTAGCTAAAAAGCTTGTTTGCAAGGGGTCTTGGCCAATTATCTAATGTGTAACAGATAGCTTTTGTGTCCAGTTAAAACAAAAAGAAAAAAAAATCAAACATTGGCCATAGTTTATAAAACAATACTAACAACCTCACCGTGGTGTCGAATTGTCGTCACCTAATGATGAAGCAATCATCATCTGCAAATGACTGCAAAGCAGTGCTTTGACCTTTAAGAAAAGAAATGGAAAGTTCGACAAGCATTTGAAGTTTGCACTCATTGTTGGTTTTGGATTGTTTCTCGAGTAAAGGGAAAATTGGGTTTACTTATATTTTTCACGGTTTTTGTGAGATTTTATTGTTTTTATGGTTATTTTAACTTAAACTTAAAGTTTTTCTTCTGCATTAGTGTATGAATGAAGCTTGCAGCTATAATGAACGGTGGATAGATAGGTCAAGTCATTAAAAATAATTATAGCTGTTATTCTTATGTACAGAATGGCCTGCGTCTACAATTATTCTTCGTTGAATCGGTTGCGAAGAGCTTTCAGCATAGAAATGGATTTGAACATTAATTTACTAATATTTACTTATAAGTGGGCGTGTCTATCCTTAACTTCCCTATTCCTGAAAGTTTTTAATTTGTTTGAAAGGATATCAGGATCTTTCTCATTAGTCAATAATTTTTCCTTTTTAAAAATTCGTAGTTTTCAAAAGAAATAAATAGTGAATTAATACAATATACAAGAATAGCTCCGAAAATTAACTTATAATGTTTTTGAAGTGCAACTTCTAAGGTGGCAATGTGACGATGGAATTGAGGGCAAAATTCCAAAAACACATATCGTCCCTTAGCTTACAACACCGCTCAAGTCGAACATTGGCGGTTTTCACGTCGAATGCTTTTAGATGGAGCTGCTCATTGCAAGTCTAACCATTGGTCACATGATATAGATTTCAGCAATCAGAAGTCGTAATTCGAAAAGTAGTGACAGCGCTCAAGTCGATTGTCCTCTCAACACCGCACAAATAGCCAGTTTTTTTCGTCTCCTGTAAAGTTTGTAAAAGTGACTTATGCGGTGTTGTTAGCTAAGGGACGATATGCATGTTTATAACTCTTTCCGACCGTATACGCACAACTTTGCGTATGAGTTCTATTCTTATTTATTCAATAAAATGCTGCCGTAGTGTGATAAGACCTGAAGCATACAATTGTGTTTTTTTTTTTTTTTTAGAAAACCAAAATCTGCCGTTACATGTATTCGCGTTTGTTGCGAAATTTCTGAAAATGAGTCGAAACAGTAAGTATTTTAATTTATTTGGTGATTTTACGATTAAAACATTACAAACTTTAATTAGAAGTGATGTTCGGTTTTGATTTTATAATTTTATTTATTTTTTAGCCACTTTCATACTTGAAAATAATAACTTCTAGTATCTAAAAATAATTTTTTGAAAAAAGCTGTTGTTTTTTTTTGTTTTTGCACGTATATCATACCTTAAGGGGACATAACACCTACAAATTTTCAAGAAATCAAATTTTTTTGATAGAATATGTTAGAATGAATCTTTAAGGACAAGATTTTAATAGTATAAAAGTGAAATTCTCAAAACAAAAAAATGTTCTGAGCATATATACACGCAGAGAAAAAATATGTTTATATATGTTTGGTTTCAAAAACAAAATATTCAGAGGGAACCACCTAATGAATAAGAACTTTCTTTCAATATCATTAATTTTCGATTAAAAAACTAACGCCTACATTAATATGCTTGTGACAAAATAGAATTGTGTGTTTCTACCCAATAAAAATATATTTGCATCACTGTTAAACTCAAAAAGAACAGAACTCTGCAAATTTAAAACAAACAGAACACCTTTCTTTTATATGTGTCGCCTAGACATACATATATCTGTTTCTTTTGTTTCACAGTTTCACAGTTGCCAAGTCTAGGCGTCATTTTAAGTTTCAAGCAGCCGCGCCAAACGTGTTGAAAGTTTAGCTCTTGTGAAAAGTGTTTCTGAAAATGTTTGTTTAAATTAAAAGTGTTTGTGTTTTCAAATTAATGAAATAAAAAACAAAATAAAAGAAAAAAAAGGCAGTTCAGCAGTAAAAATAGGTGAGTTTTGAAGCAACTTTGCTGATAAAGCGGTGTGTGTTTATAAAGTGTGCTTATAAAAATTATTGTAATGTCGGATAAACATAATATGGTTACTTCTCAACATAATTAAATCCAAGAAAAACATATTTACTGTTTTCTAAACATATTTTGTTTGCTTCAAACCAATAATTACTTCAAAGCAAATATTTTGTAATTACAGTGAAAAACTTTTGGCATTTCTTTTGCTAAAATATGTTTCTAAGTAAATATAGTATAATCATCGGTAAAAATATTATGTTGTTCTTAATTATCGTTTTGAAAATAATTGCTTGACTGCAATTAAGCTATGTATTCTCCAATTGATATATATTTGTCCGTGAATATTTAATGTTATTCTTAACTAAATTATATTACCAAACAAACAAATAGTAATAAAGGGTCCGCCAAATTACAATAACTACTGAATATTTTCTCAAATTTCTTTTTTTATTTGAATGCACAATCCTTCCGGTTAATAATGAAAAATAATTTCATTCAAATGGCTGCCTCGGCTGGCCATGCAGTAGCCTACACAATCGGTCCAATTTTTAAGCACATTATCGATTGTGTGGAGCTGTATTTCACCAATGGCTTCACGAATATTGTCCTTTAAAGCGTCAATTGTCTCTGGCTTGTCGGTATAACACTTATCATTGAGGGCACCCCACAAATAATAGTCCAACGGTGTCAAATCGCAGCTCCGAGGTGGCCAAACGACATCAGCTCTGCGGCTGATAATGTGATCTTCAAAAACAGGGCGCTGTGTGGCACGTAGCGCCGTTCTGTTGAAACCAAATGTTGCCAATATCCTCCTCTTCAATTTTTGTGAACAAAAATTCGTTCAACATGGCCCGATAACGATGGCCACATTGACTGTAACGGCCACTCCTTGCTCATTTTCGAAGAAAAATGGCCCAATTATGCCTCTGGACCAAAATCCGCACCAAACAGTGACTCGTTTTGGGTGCATCGGCTTTTCAATGTATGCGTGCGGCTTTTCTGTGCCCAAAATGCGACAATTTTGCTTGTTTACATACCCGCCAAGATCAAAATGAGCTTCATCTGAAAAGATGATTTTTTTGGCAAAATCGGCATCTTTTGTAAGTCGATCGCAGGCCATATTTCCCAGCGTTGTTCAAGCGTATACACAACCATATTCGTTCAGCGGAAGGATAAAACTAATTATCTGTCAAATCAGACATATGCTAAGTGTTACCATTCACGAAATAAGCACTAGTTGAAAAAAAAAACGTTAGATGGCGGACCCTTTAGATTAAAGTGTCCTCAGTCCATTTATAATTACAATATATTTATATGAAAACATTAAATTAAATGCAAACAACAAGTGCTAAGGTACAATTAAATAATGTTTAGATGCAAATATATATTTAAAGAAAAATTGCATTAATTAATCATATTATATGTGGAACCAATTATGATTACTTGTTTCCAAGAAACATGCAGAAACATATTATACTTCCTGCAAATTATGTTTGGGAAGGTTTATTATTTTTCAGCGTGTAGCGGAGCGAGTCAAAGTACTTTCAAATGAATGTCACACTTTAAATGCGATTTTCTCTAAACAATGTTTTTCAAGTTGACGTGCATGATTAAAAGAAAAGTATTTATCCGATCGTTCTGAAGTTTAAGTACGTCAATATACACATGTTAATGCTCAGAATGACCTGCGAATGAAAAAATCGGCATACAATTTTTTAAGTTATAGAAGATTATTTTGGGGCCAAAAAAAGTCAGTTGCTTAAAAAAGTCGTAGTTTTCTAATTTTTCAACCAAATTTTTTTTTTTAGGTCATTCAATTACCGCTTTAGTGTTGATTAAAACCCCGATTTTCTATTTTTTTTATACTTTTCTGAGGACAGATGAATTCCAGTTTTACAAATACGCCTGCCTTGTAGGTCTCCCCAAAGGGCCAACCCATGATAGTCACCTGGGCAACTTGGTCCCGCCAAAGAAGCTCCACAACATCCTAGCAACGAGACATAAAATTCATGCATGCATGAGTTTTTGCAACTGGTCGTGCCCAGTTAGAGAACTTAATCGTACTTGACCGGCAACTTCAATCCAGGCATGAATATTAAATTTACTTGCCATGGAAGAAGTGCCTATTCGCCATGTTTATACAACACAACAACACATCGAATATTCCGTGTCTGTCACTTCGACACCTCAATTCATTCACCCAATTAATAAAACCCTCAGTTGTAACCTTGCCGTGAATAGATAGGGTCGTTCTCTTTGACGAGTATGACTATCCCCGTGCTAGCAAGTTTTTAGGTCAATTGCTATACCTTCGCAGGCTTTTTCCATATTCGATATACCGAATATGACCTGCTCCCAAGATGGGCGCCACCCCGAGCACTTGGTTGGCCCTAAACTTTTTACGGGATGGGATGTATCCCATTCCCAACCATCCTCCTTTATCCTGGCTTTGGACAGGCAGATTTGCATCTGAAGACGTTTTTTCTGAGGACAGTAATCCTGCACGCCGTGATTTTTTGGTGTTTATTAAAAAAAAATTGTAGCACACGACGCACAGTGTCGCGGCTTCATTGTTATTTCGTAACTACTTGAAGGGTGAAGGGTGAAGCCCGAATTGCTAAACGATTGCAAAAAACTATAAGAAACAGCACAACACAATATAACGAAGGCATACAGTAGGAAGCAGGCATGGCAGATTGAAGGTAACCTTTTTTTTCTTTGTTCACAAACTTTGAACGCGTTTATCTGGAAACCATGTTTTTCGTACTGGTTGCGGCACTAGCGGGTTCATTTTTTGACGAAATTTTTTTTTTTTGTATTTTTTTAAACTTGATTCGCTATCGTATGACACGAGCTTTTTTTAAAATTTTTTTTTCGATTTTTTATGAATTTTTAAAGTCAAAATTTTTTTCGAAAAAACAGACTTTCAAATTTATAAAAAAAATTTAAAAAAAAGCTCGTGTCATACGATAACCAATTTTGTTAAGATTTAAAAAAGTCATTTTTTTTCCAGATCGGACAATTTTTGCAACTCCCAGCGCTGCAACCACGAGGCCCCGGTTTTTCTCTGCCGCCATTTTGGAGCTCTATAAAACCATGTTGGAGTGAAAAATATATTTTTTTGAATTTTTTTTTTTTTAAATTTGTTCAATTCTCTACAATAAATAAATTTTGGAAAAATGTTTGTTTTTGACTGAGTTATGAATTTTTAAAAAAAGGTACGTTTTCTCTGCCGCGAATGTCATGTCCCGCGGCATTGTATGTCTTAAATGAATTGCACTGCTTAGAGCAGATGAACTTTAGATCGGAAAAAATTTGTCTATGCACCGAATGCAAACTACCAATTGGCAAAGATCATTTATGTCCATGCATATGGTAAAAACTCTGCAATCGTTTAATTTGCTTTTAATTTCAGAATCAATTTTTTTTCTAATTTGTACAGTGCGACGGACAATGATATTGTGAGATAAAGGCAACGTTGCTATTGTTATGGCTGCTTCGCTATCAAGTTTTTGCAAAATTTTAACGCAAATATCTTTAATAAATGCTCCATCTAAAAAAGGACTACCTTTTTTGCAGAATTATATTTTTAATTTAATTTGTTTGTTTTTTACATTGCTCTCATCCAAGTTTTCTTTCATTTCAAAAATCCAATTGTTTATTTTTATGCGAAAGAAATTGATTTTTTCTTTTTATAAAATCTTTGCTTGTCTAGACTATCTGATTCATCAATATCATTATGAAACCTTTTCATATTAGTTTTCTTATGTCCTTGGAAACAAACATAACATAAGACGCATTGAAATCCTTTATAAGCGTTTGAAATCATAATAAAATTTTTATACATATTTTCATTTGTCATCTTCCAACATTCAATTTCTCGCGGTGGAGTATAATAAAAAGCACTCTCGATTGTGTGTCGCTGCTGTCTCAATAGCGACTAAGCACGAGAGAGTAAGAATACGTGTGAAACGAGAGAGCTCTTAAGAGCCCAGGGTGGAAGGCACTGATTTAAACTCAGAATGGAGCTGTCACTTGGTGATGTCTTCCTAATAGAAAACTTGGACGGGCATTGTACAGGAGGGTGTGGTTCCGCCCATATAAGCCAAGTTTTTGATATCGAATAGCTTTGGAAGTTGAAACCATAGAACATTGAAGCTCAGAATGGAGTTACTATTTGGTGATGTCTTGCTACCGGGAAACTAGGACGGGCATTGGACAAAGGTGTCACATAAAATTTCGAATATATTTAATATTTTCCAATTGTTGCCGGGTGTAGCCACGCACATCGAATATAAGCTAGTTTTTTCATAAAACTTAACTCCTAAGTGCAATCAATATTTATATACGTAGACACAAAAAATAGTTAATTGAATTTTGATAATTAAGCTACCTCGTTGCATATTCGTCACTGTAATAAACAGTTTGTAATTTAAGAGTTTATGTCAACACATATTTCAATGGATAGAAAATGTTTTTATTTATTAAAAAATTGTCGCCTTAAAAAGTGAACTCTTTAAATGTGTACGCATTTTTTTGCTACTATGCATTTACTTTTTAGCATAAAAAATGTTTTGTCATTTAAGCTGTACCTACCCTGTAGGAAAATCAACTAATTTAAAAGGAGTTGATAAAGTAGTTTTTTGTTTCATGTTTCACATGAAACATGTTTTTGTTTATTTGATGAAATAACATGGTTAAATATATATAAACTTGTAATCTAATAAAAATTTGCAATTAAAACATATCAAAATCAGAGTAGTTGCCGCCTTAATAAAATTCAAAGTAGTTTATCAATCACTTGTTTTTAAGTAGTATATCAATTATTTCATATATAATGCAAATAAAACTATTTACAATTGAAGTGGATGCCGCCTTAATATAATTCAAAGTGGTTCATATACTGGTTTATTTTAAATTAATTTTTTAACTAGTTGTTTTAAAAAACAAGTTAGTTTGTTCCTATAGGGTAATAAGTGGCTTTTCGTGAAGTTAGTCACCCACAAAAGTATTGTGAAACTTTTGTACCAATATGAACAATAAATTTATGGAGTAGATTTAGGTTATCATTTAAAGTTCATTTAAAGTCTGGGTATAATAAGTAACCCGCTTATTCGGAAGATTTCCCGACATCCCATACGCAACCATTATTTAATTCACCTTCGAAATGATTTGAAAAAATAACTATTCAAGCACAAAATAAACAAAACCGATTGGTAGTTTTTGAAGAGTAAAAACATCGTAGTTTCTTCATCGCAATATCAGGGCATCATTCATTAAGCTCTGGCCTACTTTGAAGTTTAATCGAGTGTATCTTGTACTTATTTTTAACTAGTTATTTTCAAATGTTAAATGTATTTGTCACCGCTGCATTTCCAACAAATTTTTCAATGTATGCTATAGTTACGTTACTTGATGTTTTTGGATTTTTTATGTCAACTACCGAGAAAGCTCATTTCACCCGCTCATTAAATACATCATTTTAACAAGCACGCTATACTTTCTTACAATAAAGTTTTGTTGGTGTACTTAAAACAAAGTATAAGATTTTATTGTTTAAACAATTCATTGTCAAAAACGCTGAACACAGTTGCAACTATGTTGGTATGTTTTTATGAGCTGTTGAAAATTTTGTATAAATTTATCTGGCTAAAGTAAATAAATGCATTTAGTTTTTCTCTCTGCGATTGGGGTACCCGTTCAACGAAGCGTTTCATGAGATCCGTTGTGTTGATCAGTGGCGGATCTACATATGGGCACAAAAAGCTTTAGCCCCCCTTGGATATTTTTTTGTATGAGAAAATAATGAAAATAAGCCTTAAAAGCCATTTCAACCATCACCCCCCCACCCACTCCCCACCCGCCCTTGGGCAACAAAACTGTTAAATTCAGTTGCAGCTAAAATAGTACGAAAAACATGTAAAGCTTTCAATTTTTAAGCCCATAATACACAGAAGATATGCATGCATCAAAGCACCTGACGTTTCTGTTAAACACACGTAAGCTTATACTTAATTTATTAATCTCTATTTAATCTCTTAATTTCTATTTAAAGATTTATTTTCATACATTTGCCGAGTCCGCTAGTATTATATGTATATAAAAATAAATTTATATATTATATGTATAATAAAATATGTCAGCGGTAACACTGCAGGCGATTTTCCTTAATGACTCTAGAATCATAAGGAATGACTCTAGAATCATTGAGCGATGAGTGAAAGCGGCGGCACCCGTCGCTCATCGCTGTTATAAGCATGCTTCGCGTGGAAGTGGTGGTTGTTGTACGCAACCGCACGCACTCGCATTCGTTTTTTGATTTATGATTTATAGTCATTCGTTCGAATCATAGACTTGTTGCAGTTCTCTGATGTGAATAAATAAAAAATTATGAAGAGGAACAGCTTGTAACATCCGAAGTCCAAAAACCTTAAAACCTTATAACTTAACTTATAACTTAACTTTTATTTATTTGTATTTATTAACCTATTGATGCAATAACATTTTGATGGTCTCGGAACGGAAATTTACATATTTATTTTAAGCGATTTACAAATATCCCTTATCATGAAAATAAACGTGTTTACTAAATCTTTATATATTTATATTATATCGCAAACACTTGAATTTTAAAAATGTTTGCTCTTGGTGAATTTTGAACTTTTCCATTACAAAACACTTTCATTTTATTAAAGAATCAAAGTAAAATCATCATTGGCACCAATTTTAATCAAAAAGTACTCATTTTAGAACACTTGCATGATCATTGGAATCGTTCACGATCCAATTTCAATACTTTTTAAGTAAATTTTTAAGGGATGCGATGGAATTTTGCAATTAAAATTGAATTTAATCTATCATAGTTTGTATATACTATTCATAGAACTACTCTTCTGTATAAAAAATATGGATATTTCGTATACGAAAAAATATAACTTTTCAAACTTTCAGAATTTATACCTCCTAAGCCATTAGAGACGGGCTTTCTTTTGCAGCATTAGATTTAGGGGCTCCAAATATACATTAAGAAAAAGAAAGAAAAGGGTGTGGTCTCTAAAGAAAAACTATTCCCAATCCCCATTTCATTACCTATTGCCAGCAAAGAAACAAAAAAGTATTTGTTTAATGGTTGCGCTTGGGTCTGGAACTCATTGACATACAAGCAATCTATCTAATCTCTAATCTTGATTCTAAACAACTTTGTTTTCATATTCCTAGGCATATTACTTGCTGAAAAATAAGAAAATATCGTAGGTACAGAAAGTACTAAAAACCATAAATTATACCATATTTTACATAAGTTTTAATAAAATAAAAGTATTTTGTATGTAAAATTTGTGTTGGTAGTTTTCAAAAAATTACAAAATTTAAAAATGAAACAAAATATACGCAAATTTTTTTAAGTACTATCGACGTGCAAAGTACCAAATTTTTACAAATATGTGAAAACGTCTGATTTCACATGGAATCAGCGATATACATATCATCATATGAAATCAAAATAGCCATAAGTTACCAAAAATCCAAAATCGATTTTTTGATTGATTATGATGCACCGTATCAAAATACATGATCCTGCAAAATTTTATTTATTAACAAATTTCTAAAGGCCCTAAGAGCACCTTTTGTTTTATTTATTGTAATTTGTCTTATTATTTGCCCTTATTTCCACCAAGGAATGATATGTGTGGCACTTGTGTACCATACGAAGCAAACAACATAACTGAATATCAATAAAACAAAACAGTCATAGAACAGAAATTGATGATATGATACATAAAAAGTTGTTTGCTTCTCCTGTACAATTTTTGAAATGTAACTTACGGCTTTTTTGATTTCATATGGCGATATGTAGTTTTGTAATTTTTTTCATTTTGGTTTTTTTTTGCTATCTTAGTGCCCCCTCTGGCGAATCCTAGATCCGCCACTGTTGTTGATACACAAGAAGAAGGGGCTGCATTCCCCTAGCGTTACACTAAAAAAAAAAAACTTACTAAATGCAAAGAAAATTTACTAAACTTTAAAAAAACTTTTTGTTGTTTTAGAGCCAAGGAATTTTTTTTTAATATCACAGCGAATTTTTTCTTTGAAAAAAATAATAATCTGTTTTTGAAACAAAATTGAGTGTTTCAGAAATAAAAAAATTTTTGCTAAAATTTGAATACATAAAAAAATTCCATTTCAATTCAAGTCAATCGTATTGTGATGCTGTAATTTTGACACATTTATGGATATTCAATTATTCAACGAGGGCCTCTCGCATACTAGTTTCACATTTTCGTAAGCACCAGCTCAGTTCTTATCGAACAGTGCCATAATTTACTCAAAAAGAAAATAACTATGCGAATATACATGCAAAAACAACTTTTTTGCGACATATTGTGCAATTGTGTTTGACCAAGAATTTTATGAAAAATTTGACCATGTAAACAGAGCTAAACACAAATGAAAGCTTTTCTGACGTTAACAAGAACACCAACCAGTGGCGATAAATTATAACTTGAATGTTCGACAATTGTGAAAACTGTTTGAATTTCTCTGTGAGAATTCTGCACTTTTTGTGTTCTTTTCTCAAAAAAATGTTGACCTCTAAAATTAAATTGTGTTCTTTTCCCGAAAATTTTGACCAAAAAAGTATAAAAAATGCAGAATTTTTGCACTCTCAAGATCGACGGTTTCAGAGTTCTGCCCTCAAATGCTACCAACTGAAGAAACAAAAAAGTGACGTTGAGTGAGTTAAGAAAATATTGAACATTGTATTGACATTTTATTAAAGAGTGAGCTTATTCTTTACAAATTAAAATATTTATTATAATTAAACATAAAATAACATTGACGAAAATATAACAAATAAGTTAATTTACCTTCAACAAAACTTTCATCGCCAGACATTTTGAATTTAATTTTGTGTTTTGCTATTTCACGGAAGGCTTTTGCAATTTATTTGACGTTTCTCGATATAAGAGGGCAGCCAATACAACATTGAAAAAAATGTTGCATTTTTATGTTCTTTTCTCGACTAAGGACTGGTCAAAATTTTTTGATTTCCAGGTTAAAATTTAAAAAATTCTGCACTCTCAGAGGGCAGAGTTTTTTGGCGAGAAAATATAAAGTTTTTGTGTAACTCTTTGATGTTCACTTTGAACGTGAAGTTATAACATCTATTTTCTTTGACTGCTTTAGAGTAAGAATTCACACTTCAGTTGAGTAAACTAACTTTTTTTAAGCTTCTACACTTGTTGAAGGTATTTCAAATGCCTTTTATATCTTTGCTTGGTACAAACATAGTTTTGGCTGTCTTTTTTTTAAATTTTCTAAACAAAAACTGGTGCTTTTTGATTTTAAACCCCCCTTTTTTTATGAGTGTAATGTCAAATTACTTTAATCTTTACATGAGTTATACTTAATGTTGGGTGTTGAGCTTTTTTTACCAAAAATAAAAAACGAATAAAAGTTTTGCTTATGCAAAAATCTACTAAATTTAGTTAATCGGCATTTAAGTTTTGAATTCAGTTATCAGTGATTATCGATTTTTAAAAGTGGCCTAACCTCAATGTAAGTTAAGTATAGGTTAGTATTTAAAATTAATGGAATAATTTGTCATTTTTTATAATTAAAATAGCAACATGGATTTTTAATTGCCTTATATTTTTACGTAATATAAATTCAATTTTGTATTGTGTATAAACTTAAAAACAGTCAATTTTTTGTGTGCTTTATAATTTTTTAAAACTAACATTTGTCATAGGAAGGGTGTATTTTAGTCGTTAATAGCTCACTATAATACGTTTTAAGGCTTTTCTTTTGCAGAAGAAAGTGTGTGTGTGTGCGCGCTTTAAAATGTCTCGAAAACACTTTCACTGCACCTTGTCGCTCCAGTGGAAACGCAAAAATGTTTTGTTTGGTGCCTTTACGCTCCAAAAGATCATTTTCTTCAGCACGCTTAGCTGAGTCGGTAACGTCTAGTAACGGAGTTGTTTAATATCATTTAAGTTTAAACTAAGTTCAAACAAATTAAAAAATATAAAAACGAATATGCAAAGTTGCAAGTCGGTTTCGCGTTGGCTGACAAGGTGCTGTTTTATATTCCTTTTATCTTGGAACTTTTTCCTTATTCGAGGTAGTTTTTGTGTTCCAGCATAAATAATAACTTAAAAAGAAAACTATTATCGAAATCAAGAAGTTATTGTATTTCGCAAATATATTCTTTAATAAAGTTATTTAATTAAATTTTAAGTGACTGTGATTTTGAAGTGATCAGTATTGTGTAAATAATCAATATTATATCACAATCAGATCACAAGGATACAGAAGCGAGCAGGACAAATGCAGTAACGTAGTTTTTTTTTTTTAAAATAGAGCAACACTTTTGTGTGAAAAAAGTTCAGTTCGATATTGGGATTATTTTTGTTCAGTTAGGCCTTTTCCACTCTTGGTCAATGCAACACCAACTCAAGTTGCTAGCCTGTGTATTTATACCGGAACCTTCAGATTACGCAACTTGCACGCAACAAGTTCTCGACACGTTCTCAACTTGTTCAACGCAACGCGGCTTTCCGCAATTTTCATCGGCGACTTGTTGCATCAGTTGGTTTGTTTTGTGAATAAGTTAATTAATTATTTCCTTTTTTCATTAATAGAATCTAGAAGAATAAGAAATAGTTTGCAATATTAATGAGCAAGTGTTAAATATTAAATTAATATAGTGTAAGAAGCGAAAAACATTAATTATCATATGACTTTTGAAGCAAGTCTGAAAGGATACGGTTTATAGTTGCATTGCTTTAAAATTTTTCGCTGTTGCGTTGGGATTGCGTTGACCAAGTGTGGAAAAGGCCTTAGAGTTAAACAAATAATTTCAATTAAGTTTATTTTTTTTTTTTAAATATTTCATCTTTAAATTATCACAGCCAAAGATTTTGCCAAGCTTCAGATAATAAAAATTTAATTTGTAATTTGGAATCCTCAAGATAAGAACCAAAAATCAGTTTTTAATTAGAAATCAACCACAGAAAATTTTGGTCTTAACTTCTTTCTGATTCGGAGAAAAACACAAATGAAATAGTTTTTGTATGGAAGAGAGTACTGCTGGCCGTTTCTTAACTGTCGTTCATGCCATGTTTCATGATACTGAATGATGGATTACCCCGAAATTTAAAAGCATTTCAGGAAATACTGTATGAGTATTACGTAATCAATATAAATAGAATGCGTTCACTAGCAGACTCACATGGAATCAGTAATTTTCTCTGATTACTATCCAATTTTCAATTTATTAGACTTTTTACCGTTTTTAAAAAAAATAATCGGTTTTACAAATTCATTTCATTGACATGACAAAAATTAATAAAACTATGGTAGTAAGGATCTTCGACAGGGTCGATGTTAAAATATCTCATTGTGGCAGTATTTTCAATATTCAAATTCTTTGGACGTCTGCAAAATGTTTATGTATAATCTGCAAACATTTTTGTGTCATAAGTTTAATAAGTAAGAGAGCTTTCCGATTGCACAGTTTAACACTGAAACAAAAAGTTGTTAAAAGCTTTCGAATCATTTGATGCAAGGAAACCCGAGAAACAATTTGTGTTTGTCGCAAAGTACTCAGACACAAAAGTCCCGAGTATCGGACACAATTTTATTTTCTTAAAGCAACGAGCAGTAACGAAAAATTCCGCAGCTTATGAAAAAAACGAATCGAACATCCGTACCAAAGAACTCAGGCACAAAAGTCCCGAGTATCGGTAAAATGTTTACATATTTCGGTAAAATGAACTATAGTCGAGCACATATTAGTCAAAGGGTTTTTTTTTGTGTAAAAATTTGCATGACCATAGTTCAGTAAAAGTAACGAGAATATGAAATTATTTTACTGATTGGTGTGCAAAAAGTACTAGATGATTTATCTGAAATTTGCCCGATATTTTGAAAAGTGTCCAAAAAACGATCGACTATATAATAGGTCTTCGTTCGGCCACAGTGCCTGACCAAGGTGTTACAGAACTACTTAGCTCTTCTTTCAGACATATCTGTTATTTTATGCATAACCTATGTTACATATAAGTTAAGAATTCAAAGCATAGCAGAAAAACAAAAATTTACGTATAAAATCACCCTACGCTCGCGAGCTATATATGATTGATCACTAATATAGATGTCGCGGCAACACTTGAGGATCGTCGATCAGAAAAACAATTTTCTTTTGATAAGTTTTCTGTTTCAGATGGTATTTGAACCCGGGATTTTCCGGTTCCTAAAATTATTATCGAACCGATCCCAAGCCCCCTCCCCCCCATAGGGTCCAGAGAGTATGAAAAAAAAAATTAAAACGTAATTTTTTTATTTTAACAAAAACTAGATAATGATACAAACTTACTTGAAGATGCAAAAGTTTAAGCATTTTCAACACAAAATTAGTGAAAAAAAAATGAATGAAATTTTTATGGCCAAATGAAAGATTAACTTTGCCTGTCTGTCCGTCTGTTGACACGATTACAGCCTTAATTTTAAAGCTATCGCTATGAAATTCAAAATATAAGCTAATTTTTAAAAAAGAAAGATCAAGTTCGAAAATGAGCCCAATCGGATGAACACCACGCCTACCTTCCATACAGAGTGAATTTATTTTTATACAGTAAAATCTCTTAAAAATCCACAAATATTAAACAAATGCCTTCAAATTTTGCAATATAAATAAATATAAGCCCTGACTATGAAATTTGGAAAAATCGGATGAAAACCACGCCTAGCTCCAATACAAAGAAGATTTATATTAACCGTAAAATCTCTTAAAAAGCTGCTCAAATTAAGAAAAGTCTTGAAATTTTCCAAAGAGGCTTTGATATTTAATGTAGACCATCAGTATAATATTTGACAAAATCAGACGAAAACCACGCCTACCTCCCATACAAATTGGTTTTTTTTTTTTAATGTAAAATCTCTTAAAAATCCACAAAAATTAATGCGGCATGCAAAAGATATAATCTTATATGTCAACATAAATCTGAAATAAATCTAAATTAAAGAAATGTCTTGAATTTGCACATGAGCTTTGATATATAATATGAACCACCTCTAAGGTATTTGACAAAATTGGATGAAAACCACGCTTACTTCCCATACAAACTGACGTCATCAAAAAGAAAAACTTTCGTTTCCAAATTACACCCACATCGTTTATCCAACCCATACCAAATTTTGCACATATATTCTATATACACATATAGTGTAATGTGAAGTTTTCAGACTTGGAAAGTGGGCGTGGCCTTTTACTTTTAATCGAACTTCTTCAACACCGTGTGTCTGACATTAACCCAATTTTGAACATATTATCCTTGGTCATTTGAGCAGTCTTATGTTTATAAAATTGGGCGGTACTAGACAGGGGGAGTGGCACTTTATTTTTAAACAATCTCCATCTACACCATTTGTCTGTTTTCAACCAAATTTCTTACAGATATTCTGCTTAAATGAGAAGTTTTAAGCCTACAAAAGTGGGATTGATTGGACAAGGTGCGTCCTCTACACCGTTTGTCCGACTTAAGCCAAATATTGCACACATATTATTTGGCATAGCGATTAGTCTGTAGTTTATAAAAGTTGGCGGTACTAGACAGGAGGCGTGGCACTTAATTTCATTCTATTTCCATCTACACCATTTCTCTGATTTCAACTTAATTTTGCACATATATTCTTAAGTATAATGAGAAGATTTAGTATAATGAGAACGGGCGTGTCTATTTAATTCTAATCAAACTCCTACGCCGTTTTCTTGACTTCAACCAAATTTTGGAAATATATTCATTGGACAAATGAGCAGTGATTAGTCTAAGGAATTGGACACAATTAGACTGGGGCGTGCCACTTTAATTTAAATCGAACTGCTTCTATACCGTTTGTCCGACTTCTTCCAACTTTTCCATATTCTTTGGAATAATGAGCAGTCAGTAGTCTAGAAAATGGGGTGAATTGAACGGGTCGCGTGGCACTTTAATTTTAAACGAAATTATTTTACATCGGTGTCAATACCAATCAAATTTTGTACATACCCTATAGGAACAAACTAACTTGTTTTTATAAACAACTAATTAAAAAACTAATTTAAAATAAACCAGTATATGAACTACTTTGAATTATATTAAGGCGGCATCTACTTCAATTCTAAATAGATTTTATTGCATTATATATGAAATAATTGAAATACTACTTAAAAACAAGTGATTGATAAACTACTTTGAATTATATTAAGGCGGCAACTACTCTGATTTTGGCATATTTTAATTGCAAATTTTTATTAAATTACAAGTTTATATATATATTTTACCATGTTATTTCATCAAATATTATTAACTTTAGGCCATCAGTAATAGTTTTCAATTGGTTATTTTAAAGTTATTAAAAAAATAATTTAAATATAACTAATTTAACAACTAGTTGAAAATATATGCAGACGAAAGTCAAGTGACTTATTTAGCGGACATCACCATACAAAATATGTTAGTTCGTTCTATGGAGAAAAGTCAGAATTTCAACTAGTTGTGGTTGATAAACTAATTTATCAACTACTTTTAAATTAGTTGATTTTCCTACAGGGTATGTATATTCTTTAGCATAATGAGCAGTATACAAATTACTCTGTGTGGCAGCTATGGGTAAAATAGAATTAAGCGTATGAGACAAATATTTTTGCAGATAATACATAAACATTTTATAGACGGCTAAAGACTTCGAATACACTTCAATACGGCCGAGGGTGGTATTTTAACTTCGGTATCCTGCCGAAGCTACATTCCTTACTAGTTTTATTACATATTCTTGTTGTAATAGAAGTAAGCAAAAAAAAAAACATATATTTCTTAGAAAACGGTGTCGGAATGTGTGTTTTTGTTGAAATTTCACTCAAGCTAATCACAAAATGAGGCATAAAAAACTTCACTTCGAAAGCGTTCTGCATTGTTTCGTTCATGTCAGAACTATAAGGCAGGGCCGATTCGGAGAAGAATGAAGTAGAAGGCAGAGAAAATGGGGGCTAGTTGTCAAAATCAGCTGTTCATCTCGAGTTTATTTATGTTCACGGTTCGCAGTTGATTTTACGTTAAAATTGTTACAGGTTTTCTTGCAAATTTAAGACTTCCTCTATCATTTCGACAATACGCCTGCTCATTGATCGTTAGTAACAAAATTGCACGAAATCGGATTTCAATTCGTTCCTCAACCACTGTGTTCATCGGACCTGGATCCCAGCTACTTGTTTCCAAACCTGAAGAAATGGCTTTCCGGTAAGCGGTCTTACTCAAATGAGAGCTTCCAAAAGACAACTTTTCGAACAGAATAAAAAAGTTAGAAACTCTTTGGACTCGCTGTAACGATTTAAATGGAATGTATAATGAAAAATAAAACGGAATTTGGTCAAAAAAATGTTTTCTTGTTTTATACTTCATAGTATAGTATCATTGTATAGTATCAAACATTTTTTAAATGTACTTAAAATTGAAACAAAATTAATTTTGTTAATAAAATTAAAATCATCGTCAGAGCAGAAAAAAGAAATTTAAACCTAACATTTACCATAAGTTCAAAATCGGAACAAAATTTTTTCAAAAAACTTTTTAACCCTTGTCTTGCACACATCCGCTGAAACATATATTATGCAAATATTTTCAAGTATTTTTTTTTTCATAGGTACATATGCTGAGTCTCATCGCCATCAAAGATGTTCCAATCGATTGGAAAATGCCCTAAAGAACATACGGCACCGTAGCCTCCATGTGAAGTCGTTAAGACTACTCCCAGATGATTCTCCTTATAGTGTTTATCATTCAATATACAGACCAAGTAATGATGACACAGATAAAACGTATGAACAAGATCGAGCGAACTATGCTAAGCATATTAAACAGGGTTCTGCTAGACCGCTTGCCATTATTACTGGAGACCCATATAAAGATTATAACCAAAAACATCAACATCCGATATCAACTCCAAGAGTAGACGTTGAGGATCTTCGAGTTAAGCTTCCACAAAGTAAATCATCCCGTTGGGTTGAGGTCGAAAAATGTAAATTTAGTACTGAGAATTCAACATTGGA
Organism: Coremacera marginata; assembly: GCA_914767935.1. Lineage (NCBI taxonomy): Eukaryota > Metazoa > Arthropoda > Insecta > Diptera > Sciomyzidae > Coremacera > Coremacera marginata. Next base: position 250,846,069 of record OU612043.1, read on the forward strand.
CACGCGACTAATATTCCCTGACCTCACCATAAGCGGAAAAGTTATCCTTCAGCCAACTGGAGGGAAATGCAATATGATTCTTCGTTTGCGTCACGCTGGCATAGAATTTCGAACAATTCCAATTGGTTTTGAAAATTTTGGAAATGAAGAATCCCGACGCATCAGTTCCGCATCGGTAAGAACGGATTCTCATTTCGCAGAACCAGGATTTATTTCAGTTTTTGCACACAGTTGTCAAGCAGCGCCAGGAACTACAATACGCCAAAACTCTAAGCGTCGTTTCTCACACGTTAATACCGGATCTTTACCTCATCAAGGGGCTGATGTATATTCATCATTACCTGAAGTATTTATTGGTGCGCAAAATTCTCATCGCTGGGGAAAATATAACAATCCGTACAAGCCAACGTATGATATTCGCAGTGAGAATCTTCACAATGGAAAGTCCAAAAAACATATGTTAGACTGGAGCAATACGGACTCAACTTCGCGTGAGTTCATTGACCCAGAGGCGGATAGTTCTTATAGGAGAAACTTTCGTTATCGACGCAGTACCTTGCTGGATTTCAAAAGTAATGGTGATGCAAAAGACCAAATGAATTTTAACTATGATATTTTTAATGTTGGCAATGATTTTGAGGAACTAGTTGAATCGGATGCTCGAGCGTTTGCTGATGTGTTTGGCACTCGTGATGGTGGCCACAACGGACCAGATGAAACCCTTACAAAAGATATGGAAAAATTATTTTCCATGGGTGTAAGAGGCTTGTTAACAACGTATATGCAAAGGGCGTTACAGCCAGCAATCAAAGAGACTCTAATGGAAAATATGGGTTATAGATTAAGTTATGGATGAGGTTTATTGAAAATGCCATTAATTGAAATGTAAACACTTTTGTTTAAACTGATTTATATATTATTAATATTAAATATTTTAATTTTACATACTCATTGTAAAATACTTCGGACGGCTTTACCTAAAATAAATATTTTACTGTTTTTGAGTAAATAATAAATATTTCGCCGAATTTTGAGATTTTTTTTTTTAATATTTTCAACATTTTTGTTATCGGAATTAGTGGCGGATCTAAAAAATAAGCCCTAAAAGCCGCCCTTTGGACAACAGAACTGATTGTTAATGCCTCTCACCTAGAAGAATGTTCTAGGACAAGAGTGAAAAGTAGAGTTAAAGTGAAACGCTCAGTTTTACAATATGTAATCAAGTTAACTTTTTATTGCAATTTAAGGTTGGTCTTGTTAAAGCGATATAAGATTTCCCTTTGAGTGAAAAATATGAATTATTTAAATAACATTAAAAAAAATATTCAACATTGATTGCACCAAAATGCTTAATCAAACCTCCTCTTTCAAACGATTCTATATTATTAATAATGCTATTAACATTATGCAATATTAGTAAATTGCACAGATGTGTCTTGAAGTATATGAATGTAAACTTATGTATTTTTTGTATAAGTAATTTTTTGTTACTTTTTGTATTTTTTTGAAGTCTTTTTCGTAAAATAAAAATCATATGAATATATGAAATATTTTAATTTGGTTTTATTTTGGATTTTTTTTTTTTAACTTATCCCCTTCAATTCGGTGTGCTTCTTTTTGTTTTCTTTGTGTTTTTGGAAAAAGAGCCAATTACTTAAATTTTTATGTTTTCTTCTGCCTCGTACGTTATATATTAATGGTATTCATGCAATGCCGAACATTTTCCGATGCCGAATTTTGGAAAATATTCGCTGTTTTTGCATGAGGTACCTTTTTTTAGTTATCGGCGAATGCCGTATATCAATCAGCTGTTCTTTAAATTGCATTGAAAAAGTGGCAACATTGGTTTAATATTTGTATTAAATATATGTAAAATATTTGAAAGGTGGCAGCAACTGGTTGCCGAAAATATTCGGCGCTATTTACGCATCAAAATCGTGCGGAATACTGGAAACTATGCCGAATATCAGATTCCATACAAATTTTGACAGTTCATATTCGGCGTTTTCGGTTTTTCCGATTTTCGGCATATTCGGCTCGTTTTCGGCATTGCATGAATACCCTTATTATATTAGAAATATCTATATGCGCATCAGTGGCGGCCGAGGCGCTGTGGGTAGAGTGTGTGGCCCGTACGCCAGAAAACCCTGGTTCGAATCCCACCTGACACCGAAAGCTTTTCAATTGAATTAATTTTTCTGTTCGGCCGTCATCTCTCTGCAGACAATGGCAAATCTCAGAGACTAAAAACTGCCATGAAAAGCTTCTTGAGAACATCAGCCGTTCGGAGAAGGCATAAAACATGTTCTCGATCATTTGTGTTCAAAAATTTCACAAACACACACAACACAATTTGATCATAAGAAGCTCGGTCAAAGCCCTTTCAAGGGCTGAAATGGCCATTTAAGTTTTTTTTTTTATCTTATCTATTTTTACTTATCAGTAATAAAGATCTGTTAATAATGGGTTTTTTACAAAACAAAATTTTCAATTTGAGAACAATTTGTGATCAAAAAATAGCTTAAAACAAATTTCGTCAAAATAACAACATAATGTTATCTATTATATAAAATTCTCGTGTCACAATGTTAGTTACTATACTCCTTCGAAACGGCTTGTCCGATTTTAATGAAATTTTATATGCATATTCAATAGGTCTGAGAATCGGCTACTATCTATTTTTCATACCCCTAAGTGATAAGTGTTGTCCACCTCTAATATTTTTTTATTTTTTTTAATGTGGCATTAAAAAATGCATACAACCCTAAATTTTTACCCTTCTATCACCAACCCCAATTTTTTAGTCATTTTAGAAGGAAAAAAGATATCGTTTTCAAATTTTGTGCACATATTTATTAACATTTAAAAAATTTAATTTTTTCTGCCGAAAAAAAACAAAATGGCGGACGATTTTGTAACCTCGATAATCGACTTTTTTCAAATGGCCGGCATTTTGTTTTTTAATTTTGTGTTTTCTCAGATTTTTTCTCAGATGTTCCAGACTGATGATATCCTGTACACCGTCAATTTTTGGCATTTAAAAAAAAAAAAAAAAATGTAGTAAATATGTGCGCAAAATTTGAAAATTTCCTTCTATGAAAAAAAATTACCGAAAATTTTTTTTTTAAAATTTGTAATTTTTAATCACTTGTTTTATTTTAATGGCTTTATTACTCCTCAGCGTAATTTATCATGCGTACAGTCAAAATTCTAACTATTTTGTCAACTTGTGTTATATTTACACTATTATAAAAGCCCGTCCTACGACGGGTTGGAAGCATTAACACTAAACTGTAATTATTTTTTGCCATTATTACAGTGTTTTTACAACTGTTCTGAGAAATGTTCAGCCTGAAAGTATGCACACACATAAAAGGCAAGCATGTCACTGATAACCCAACCGGCCACATAGAAAGCGAACCGCAATTGTACTTGAGAATAAGCTTTATATAAATTGTAGGTTTAAAGCTTTTCTTAATATCACTTTTAACAAGCTCCCGATAAAATCTCAATCGTACTTGAGAAACGCTTGATCTAGATAACTGAATCTAAAGTATGCTTAATAAACATTTATAATAACAATTGCACGAAAAAACTTATACAGATCTTGCATGAGTAATATTATCACGAGGGTTCCGTTTAAATTTTTCTACAATTGCTGCGAGTCTCTTTCAATAGTTTCTCAAGATTTTTTTAAGCTTAAGGATTATGTTGTTAAGCTTGTTATGATATTATACTAAAGCATTTTGACCGGTTGAGTAGTATTAAAAAAAAAAAATGTCTGTGCATACTTCCAGGCTGATCGCAAAAAATACTTACAGTTTGAGCGATATTGGGCGCAGAGCAATGTGCTTGCCTTTTATATATTAGGATTTATATTTTTTTATAACATAAATTTGTGTTTTATTTTTATATATGTAAGTTCTTGTTTAATTATATTTTGGAATTAAATATTAAAAAAAATAGCTTCAATAATTTTTAAAAAATTTTGTATTACATAGCAGTCAAAACTCAATGGCTTTTCCAAATCACTCACAACTTGCGGCGCCGAAATATTATATTCTCGATTCATATAATAAACTTGTCACGCCTGTCAACATCAGGATATAGATTTCAATAAAAATTTTCAAAACTTATCACAACATGTTCTGTTTGATATCACACACAAATTTTTCAAATGATATTGCATTTATATTGTATAATTAATATATGTATATGACTTGATTTTTGTATATTTTGTTATTCACAAAACTCTATTATTTTTACCAGTTTTGTTGTATCGACTGCTGTTGTTTGTAATTCTTGATTATGTATCAAACTATTAACTACTGGTTGATGTAGATTTAGATGATGTATCTCCATTTGATAATCCTTGGAGTCAATATTCATTGAGTATAACGGTATTTATTCCTATTGTAGAGTACTTCTTTGAACGGCACTGCGATATCAACTGTTCTTGTGATGGAATTACACATCCTCTGACAGGACATAAATTTAACTTTTATAACAACTTCAACCAATGAGGTATACACATTACCACAAAAGGCGGAGCAATGCAAAGGATTGCAAATGCGCATGTACGTCACTGCCCACAACTTTATTATTATGCCAACATTTGTATATATATACATATGACTTATATATGTATATATCACATTCTATGTATTTCTATTTACAAACACAAGAATGTGTTAACAAGAAGTTAAGATTCATGTTCGAAAGGGTTTAATATAAAGCGACTCCATTTTATGTGCATATAACGGCGTGGTTAAACCACACATCTGAATTCTTGCTTTGATTTATAAATACATATTAACTACGTTTAAAATTAATATGAAGTTCCTTTTTATTACAATCAATTTGGTTTGTTGTCTCTTAATTCGAGTCAAACTATATATCAAGGATTGAATAATCAGAATAAGTTCTCTTAATTATTTGATAACGTTTCCACAACATCTTGCTTATCAAAGCCTAATATCAATAATTTTTCAAGATCATCGATATCTCCAAATAACCGGTTACATCTTCAAAATTTTAATGAAAAAATATATTTGTAAATTATAATAAAATTACTATTGTTTTTACTTTTGGTATTCGTAAAGGGACTGTGTGAAAAAATTAAAATGCATTTATATATTACAAAAAAAAACAAAAAAAGAACAAATAGAGCTCAATGAAATAATACTTTTAGTAAAATAATATCCAACAAATAAAATAAACCCTTAATAGTGATAATAAATGTAGAATTTTTTTATATACAGTACAGTATCGCTAATCCGGACACATATAAATAGTTTCGGCGTGTGTCCAGAATTCACAAAGCTGAATAATTATTGAAGGAATTATATGTAAAATGTATATTTCAGCTATATTCGTTCAATCGCTTTTATTAAAACAGTTTTGTACAGAAATTACAAGAACATAAGTAATAAATAATAATAATTTAACATTGTTTCATAAAAATATTTTACATAAATGTACATACAGATGTAATTATGAAATAATATAATATACATAGCGCCACACAGTGTTTCGAATAGCCTAGTAAGACAGAGATAAATCTGTAACTCGGGTTTGAGGGCACAGAAATTTTGGCTACTGAGTGGCATATCTACCTTCCATGCAAATTTCATACCGATAGTTCATGTGAAACCGAAGTTACAAAAATTTGTTTGGGAAAATAAGCCTTTTCGCTTGTTTCTATCACTTTTTTCTACTATCTTTAAAATGGCTAACTCCTGAATGAAGAGCTGCACAAAGACCGTTGACCACTTGTTGCAAGCGCGATAGTATGTGTTTTAGTTTTGTGTATCAAAAAATCATTTAATCTATTAGTTATATGTTTTCTGTTTAATATTTAAATTAAAATTGTTGTATTCATAAGGTTATAATGTCTTTTTCTTATAATAAAAGAAGTATAGGCTTCTCGTGACTTCACATCATATTTATTTTTGTCTTTTTCGTGCGGTACTAAATTGCAACCTCCATGGAAACCGCATATAAAATGGTTTGTCCTGCATGACAAGCGTCTGTTATGCAATTTACCACAGTCAGTAAGAGCTACTATGAACTTACAAAAATATTTTGCATTGTTAACCGATTCATTGAGAGGTAAAAATGGTTTAAATGGTTTAAGTAAAAATCAATTATTGACTGTGCATTTGTTGCATTGGGGCTGTCACGCCCACTTGTCCGATTGCGTCAAAATTTTGGAAATTGTACTCATATAATTGGCGTGTACCTTTGATTTCGTTGTTGTAGCTGTTTTCATTTCGTAAATATAGCGCAATATGTGTTTAAGTTGTATGGGGGCTGCCACGCCCACTTGTCCAAAATTTCTGATTTTTTTTTTTAAACTTTCCTTTACCTTAAACATGGACACTAAAAAAAAACGAAATGGCCATTTCAGCCCTTGAAATAACTTTGACCGAGCTTCTTATGATCAAATTGTGTATGATGTGAAATGTTTGCACACAAATGATCGAGAAAACTCAAAATTACTCTTCCTACTAAAACTCTGTGACAATATAGAGACTAGAAATAGGCAATAAGACAACCTCAGAGTGAAAAGCTCATCCTGATTTACTAAACAAGTTTTTTCATAGATAAAGTGTGTCATAGGGATAAAATAAAATGCATTCGGCGAAATTGGATAAAATCTGATGAAATGCAAAGTGGCTGATCATGTCAACATATAAGTATGTTAGGAACATGCCTACAAGTATGAAAAAAAACAAGAATTGAGGGTCCAATGTACGTAGTCCGCGAAATTTGAAGTCACCTTTTTTTAACTAACCTCGACATATAATCAGTCCCCATTAAGGCCCTACTAAAGTCTTTTAAACGAAAAAACCCTGTATTAAAAGATTTATTTTTAAACTACTGTTTATTTTAGCTAAATTTTGTTTTTACATTATAGTTATATATGCTTTGAAGAAAAGTTTTTGACTTTTGGATAACAAATATTAAACCATATAACTGGAATCCGTAGTTTAGTAAGGTACCTTAAATATGCGGTGGACATGATTTTTCAGAGCTTGTTCATTTAAAAAAAAAACAAATTGTTAAGGTTCTGCTTAAACTTTTTGAGCTTTTAATCGAAGATTTTAGAAAAATTTTGATTTTTTTCAAAATGGCAGCTCAAAAGGTGATTTTTGACTAAAAAGTAATTTTTTTTTAGGTTCTAAAAAAAAGTATTTCTTTAAAATAAAAATCGAACGATTAAAAGTACCGATCATATTTGCTTAAGAAGTGAAATAAATTTGGTAGCTTATCATAATTTTCGAGTAATGCTTTCCACCCGGTTTCAAACAGCCTTTTCGAGAAAAACGCCTTTAAGTTTTTAGAACTAGTTTATTTAGGTATTTATTAACATTTTTTCAACTTGAATTTGAATTAAAAAATTTCGGTGCTAAAGAAATGAGGTTTGGTGCTTTTTGAAATTTAGCATACATGTGTAAGCCCGGTGACAATGCGATATTATGAACATTTTTTTGCCACACCCCCTTTTACCGCCCACAAATCAATAAAAATGCTGTATCTCGAAAACTACTAGGCCGATTCAGATGAAATTTTGGTAGTAAATTTCCTTCAAGTAGATAATGGGGTTTAAAAAAAAATTGGCCACACCCCCTTTTACCGCCCACAAATTAATATATCTCTAAAACTACCGGCCTGTTTAGCTGAAATTTTGACAGTAAATGCCCTTCAAGTATTGCATCGGTTAGAAAAAAAATGTTGCCACACCCCCTTTTACCGCAAACAAATGAATAAAAATGCTTTATCTCGAAAACTACTAGGCCGTTTCAGATGAACTTTTGGTAGTAAATTTCCTTCAATTAGAAAATGTGGATTAAGAAAAATATTTCACCACACCCCCTTTTTCCGCCCACAAATTCATATATCTCCAAAACTACCGGGCTGTTTCAGCTAAAATTTTGGCAGTAAATATACTTGAAGTATTACATGGGTTAGAAAAAAATGTTGCCACACCCTCTTTTACCGCCCAGAAATCAATAAAAATGATATATCTCCAAAAATACTAGGCCGATTCAGCTAAAAATTTGGCAGCACATTAACATCAAGTAGAAGATAGGGGTTTAAATTTGTCCACACCTCCTATACCCGCCCACAAATCAATAAAAATGCTATATCATAATAAAGTATATTATGCAATAAATAATGTAAATGGTATAAATCATGTTAATATGTACTGTTAAGGTTGTTAATGGTCTAAAAACTTAAAATGCTATATGTAAGGCTTTCAAAATAAAATATGTTCATAATAAAACTGTAAGACTAAAAAGTAAAAAATAAAAAATAGGTAGGTATATTCTAGATTCAGAAGAACCTCTCTTGGTTACCCATCATCATAATAAAAGCGTACTTAAATTTTCAAAATGTAAAATACATTTAAATTTTAAAAGCTTAAGGCTCTGATATTGTGCAGTAAACATGGGGTGAAATCGGCTAAGGTGATAGTTGACAGTCACTGTTTTGATTGTCGTTTTTGAAAACGACACCTAAATACCTATCGCGTGAAATCAATAGGGAAAAAAGTGATTGTCAATTTGATAATCACCTTACACGGAGCAAAAGCGATGATTTTGATTGTCAATTATCAATTATCACTTTAGCCGATACCACCCCCTGTATAATGGTTTGCGGTTATATACAGATAAGCCTACTAAAAGATTCAATTCCACTTTATATACATCCCTAGAACTTACCCCTAGAACTTACCTATTTACGTACGCTTTTATTATGATGGTGGGTAACCAAAAGAGAGGTTCTTCTGAATCTAGAATATACCTACTATATACATATATGACAAATGTCACTGAAATTTATTTTTTTCTTTTTAGTTCACTTTTTGGTTTTAAATAAAAGCTTATTTTTAAAATTTTTTTTTTATTTGTTGAATTCTTCGGGCTCAAGGTCCAAAATATTAAAAATGAAGAACTTTTGTGGTTTTAATTTTTAATATTAATTTCCGATATTTCGATCGCCGTTGGCAATCATCCTCAGGGAAAACTGGAAAAACCTTTTACAATATTTTTAACAATACTTTTCACTTCAAACAATTTAACTTACAATTTAAACAATGAAAACATTTTAAGAATTAAAACATTTAGTATTTAAGAACGACATTTAACATTTATATCACAGATTTTTAATGAAAAAAAGAAGAAATTTACAAAAAATTTTCTTATTATATATTTTTTATTTTGTGTTTTTTTTTAAATTTCGGTTACACCAAATATGTCTATGCTTAAAAACATAAACATGAGTGTATTAGTACATGGTCTTCGGACGATTGTGCTTATAACTACAACAATTTTAATTTAATTGACTTAAAACTTTTTGAGAATATTTTTAAGATGTTATACATTCGAAAAATGTAAAAAAAATTTGAGTTTTGGTTGTCGAAAAACTTTAGTAGGCCCTTAACGCATATTATAAATAACTGCCTCAAATCTTCATCATTCCAGGCAATTTGAAAACTGTATAAAAAAAGTCGAATCCTTCTGGGCCTTATGATTTCAGGCCAATTTGCATATTGTAAAAAATCTGTGCGAAACTAGTGAGCAATTTGCAAAACAAAATTTGCAAATTTTTTATAAGAAAATAAAATTCTATCTTCATTACAGTCTGGTTTTCGACCAGGGCACGGATGTACATTAGCAGCAGTTTAGGGTTTATATAATTTGCGGTCCGAAAATAATATTGGTTCAATGTCTTTTCTTTATTTATTGGATTTTTCGAAAGCATTTGACAAAGTATAGTAAGACATAAATACTTGTGTCGGAAACTAAGGTGATCTTTTTAGATTCACTGACAGTGCAATGAGTCTTATATCAAGTTATTTGTAGAATGTTTTCGCAAAAAACTCTGACAAACCTTCTCTAATCATAAATCGGTTATAAAAGGAGCTCCTCAAGGATTGATTCTTGGATATATTTGATTATCTATCTTTATAAATGGCATATTTGCTGTTTGTAAACAATCAAATATATCTTTCAAATAGTATTGCAGCGGATTTAATGAGAATCTTGATTGGACTCCAATTTAAACCTGCCAAATATTATATGTATTACCTATCTGTAAAAATAATCTTACCTTGATAATATTCTTGACCTCTATATTAGTTCAAATAAGCTTAGTGTCTTGTCAAAAATTGTAAATCTTGGCCTCTGCATGAATGCGCACCTATCATGTATTGATAATGTAAATAGTATTGTCCGTAAAGTTAATTATATCCAAAGAAATTTCAGAAGATTGCATATCTCTGAACTCTTAATTTAAGGCACTAGCAAACGCCTAGCAACTTGTTTTTTTTTATCAGTGGCAAAACTGTTGATCAAAATCCGCAAAATTTGCCAAAAAATCCGCTAGCAAATTTTTTTTTAAATTTCAATATAATGTAAATAAAAAATACAACCTTTTATTTACATTACATTAACTTGCACCACCAATTAAATGATATAACTGTAAATAAAACTTTATTTTATTGAAAATTTGCAGTAATACTAAACTTTTTAAGAAAAGAAAACCTTTTCGCATAAAAAAAATTCTTAACGATTCTTCTTCTTCTCAAAATATGCTGCTTATTACAAACAGCACATGTGATTCTAGGAAAAGGCTGCCGTGAACACGAGGTTCTTATCGCAGACTTTGATATAATACTTTGTAGAATGGTGATTTGACAAAAGCTTTCTTTCTTTTTTAATTATGATCGTGATTCGTGTATCCAGAAAGATCGAAATGGGACTTCCGCGTAACAGACCGTAAAATTATACTTAACACATTTCAATACTTTCCCGGATACTTCACATTAAATAGATTTTTTTTATTAAACGATTGGCGACTTACACCCGACATGGTAAAGATTTAAACGGAAGTCAGTTGTTAACGATGATAGCAGTTAATTATGAAAAAGAATCGATCTTCGAATTCGAACATAGAGATGACAATTAAGCCATATACACAAGGTTACAGTTTTTTGCACCATACACAAGATGGCATTTTTAAAATGAAATATTGCTAACATTTATTTGGAATTATATTTTTGTTAACTAAATAAAAGCTAAATTAAACAAATTTTATAAGCAATAAATCAAAAAATCTGCTAAAAATTCCGCATGCATTTTTGAAAATATATCCCGCCAAATAACATCCAATCCCCACGTTTGGTTGCAAGTCCGCTGATCTGGCAAGAATACCTATTATAACATATATTCGGAAATAGTGTACAGAAAACTTGAGTTATCCTCGAGGATTTTTATACATAACAATTAATTGCTTCTAACTGCCAAATGTGAGGGTGAGACGTTATTTGGGAAAGGAGTAGGAAGGCAAATTAACTTTTTGACATTCCTCCTGATATATTATAGATAGTCAAAGAATCTATGATTTTTGACTTTTTATTTAATTAAGTTTCCTTTAATATTTTAAAATCTACGAATAGACTACTTATATAAGACTACTCATTTTTATTTTTTACTTTTATGAAATTATTAATAAATTATTTTATTATAAGCTCTGGCCATAAGAAGACGATTTTATTATACAATTTCTTAAATTCTCTTATTCAAATACAGATGAAAATAATTTCAGGATGGGTTAATCAAAAATAATTTGTCTCTCTTTGAATAAAACTGTTCTCAGGGATTTCAAAATCGTCCATAAACTTTACAGTTATTGAAGATTTTCCCAATGTATATCCTACAAAAATAAATATCTCATAAAATATCCTACAGTAATTGAAAAAGCACTCGAATTTTAAAATTTTAATAAAATATCTCATATTTTTCTAAAAATTATGAATATTCCATAATGCACTTAAAACTGCTAAAACATCTTAAACTGCTTAATTGAACCAAATTTGTTGGAAATTATAAGAATTTATCAGTTTATGAGTTAAGAAATTGAATAGCGTTTTATTTTCTTGGCGAAAAATTCTACCCTTAAGAGCACCATTTTCGAACTACTGATATTGAGAGAGTAAAATATCTGAATTTTTCTACTTTTATGGTCACGACTTTCAGTCAAAGAACACGATTCAGTTTTAGAGGTTATAGTTTTATTTGTAAAAATAGAGAAAAGTGCACAATTCTCAAAGAGGACAGGTAAAATGCAGAATTTTATCGAGAAGAGAATACGCCATAAGAGCCATTAAGGGAATAATCCATATTATTTTTCATGTCTGATACAAAAACATTATGCGCCGAATTGATAAATCTCATGAAATTTGTCCCATTGAACAACAGTTGAAAAAATTCATCGAACTAGGTTTTCTCAGAAATCTGGCATATTGACCTTAAGTAATGTCGCTGTCGCGTACAATGTGTATGACTGGAGTTACACAATGCCCGTGTAACAATGCTCTGCAAAGAAACATCCAAGCACACTAGTCATGTGTTGTTATTTTTTCTTATATCTTCTTGTATCAATTTCGCTCGGTTCTATCCGTTTAAAAAACTATGGAACAGGTATGAGAAAGTGAAATTATTAAGCATCAAATATACTAGTTTTAGAACATACGCAACAAACAGATTGTTATCTCTACTGCTTGGATATCTTACGCCAAAAGCATAAAGAGGGAATTATTTCAATAAAAAAATAAAAGAAACACTTTATATAAGTGCAATGCATTCAAGTTTTAAATTTATTTCATAAAGAAATAAACATAACAAAAGCATTTTTGTCTTAATGAAATTAAAAATTAGTAAATGTGACAGTCAGTAAATGTCACAGAATTCATATCCATAACACTATTACTTTTTTTTAGTAGAATTGAAAAAGTGAAAGCACGAGATTAACACAAAGAACAATCGGAAATATCCATATTGAATGAATATATCGATTTAAAAAAGAAAACAGTTACTCTGCTTAGTGGAACCGATAAAGAGAAAAAAGCTTTTTTACTACAATGAGAGTCAGAGAAAGAGATGATACGCTCTCTGCTCAATCTAAAACATGTAAGCATAAGTTGAGTTAACTGCTGCAACGACAAGCTGTCAAATCAGGAATGATTCTATATCGACGACAAAACGCTGCGGTATTAGACCAGTTTCTTTCTATTAGAAATACATGTACAAAATTTTGACACAAGCGGAAAAGTTGCTGCCGTTGTCAATGTGTTAAATCTATAATACCTTGAATACATTGCGGCATTAGCCCAAATTCTCTCCATAAGAAATACATTAAAAAAAAGTTTATTAGATGTCGTAAAGTTGCTGCACATTTACTTTTTGTTAATTTTTTTTTATTTTCGTTCTTTACTTTATACTTTTTTGAAAGCAATGATTGCCAAAATAACTCTCACTACTGCCTTGTTTCTTGTATCATGGGTGCAACCAAGGTTGATTTATAAGGTTGTCGCAAGGGAGAGAGCGAGTGCCCATCGAATCGAAGTTGACATCTCATAGAAAATCTGCAAGTGCTCTCTATTATCATCCGTTTTTCTTTCGTAGTCATTCGCAAAATTGGCTGGTTTTGACAATTATGGGTACTGAGAAGAGAGTGCGATTAGCCCTGCGACAACCTTATAAATCAACCTTGGGTGCAACCTACCAACGTTCAAAATGTGAGAGCAGAAAGAGATCATTGCTCGCAGAGCAAGCGGCCATCGTTTAACTGGGGCCTATTTACCTCAACTGTGCATGCTCCACCTACGTAGAACTACAAAATTTGTTTTTGTTTTCGCTGGTAAAAGAAAACTCTGGAACTTGAGAGAACTTCTCTTTCATCCAAAAATTCCAAGCAACCGACATATTATATTCACGATCCGAAGCTGAAAACAATTTGGACAACTGGCAGAAAACGGGTTTTGAACAGAAAGCAGATGAAAGAATGTTACTTCAGCCTTGTCAAGCAGAAGACTATGTGTCTCATACCGTGGACAAAACAATGAGTTAGACGATGGATAGACGAGTATCCCAAGTGGGACATATGGCAAGCCTTGAATAAACTTGAAAAACATAATCAGGGCTGCTTCGTAGAACTTTGTACCGAACCATTTTTAACGTCGGCTGTGAAGAATTTTTATTGGCTACGGAGTCTTAACAGATGATTGCTGTCAAACATACTGCGATGACATTTTATTGAGTGTTTTGCTTAAGTTTTGCATCAGACGAAATTTTCAATAGCTTGAGTTTTGAAATATGGATATAGATTAAAGATTGTGAAAAATGGTAAGTTAAATTATCATTCCGAGTCTCCGGGAATTGGAGCAGAATGAAAAACTTGAATGTACTTGAGCAATTGTGACCATGAAACTGTGTGTTAAATTGTTTCCTCAGGAGTTCCTCTCGTTGTATGCGGGGATAGTTACAATTATATAATTTAGATACAAGAAAATATGTATTTAAAAAAGTTTTTGCACTTGCCGAAAGAAAAGTAGAATTTCTTTCGCGCCTTTAAAATGTGCGGAAAGCTTGAACAATGCTCATTACCAAGTCGTACGCTGTATTTCAAGGCCATTACTTGGCTTGACTACCGTGTCAAGCATATTGCTGGAAATAAAACAATTTCTAATTCCTATGTTTTATTGTTTATTTTAGTTACAGAGATAAGAAGCACTTCATAAAAAAAAAACATATTGAATAAGTCGAGTAAAGTTAAAGTTGATGTTTAGTATGACCTAACATTGAAACAAGGAACCACCGCTCGGACAAATAATTTAAACTTCACCTTTCCAATTGCAATTCTCTGACAGAGTGTGGAAACATTTTTCCATCTGATCGAATGCAATCGAGGTCAGCCAGAAGCTAACAATGAATCGTGTCTCAGTAGCTCCAACCACCGCGACGGGCTCGGGTGCAACTTTAGACGCTAACACCTATATTAAAACTATAGAGTGGGACATGATGAACAAAACAAAGTTTTTTCCACTGTCCATGCTGAGTTCATTTTCAGTGCGATGTTGTCTATTTCCGCTGACAGTTATTAAGACACAGCTGCAGGTTCAGCACAGAAGTGACATTTACAAAGGCATGATAGACTGTGCTATAAAAATTTACAAGTCAGAAGGAATTCCTGGACTTTATCGTGGTTTTTGGATATCATCTGTTCAAATAGTATCTGGTGTATTTTATATAAGCACATATGAAGGTGTACGTCATATTCTTAATGACGTTGGTGCAGGTCATCGAGTAAAGGCATTAGTAGGTGGTGGCTGTGCATCGTTAGTGGGGCAGACAATAATAGTTCCTTTTGATGTTATTTCGCAACATGCCATGGTACTAGGTATGGCGTCGTACGTCGGTTCAAAAAAGGACGTTAATCCGTTAGGAATTAATACTGGTCCTGGTCGTAGCCGATTTAATATATCGCTCGACATTGCGCGGGAAATCTTAAAGCGTGATGGATTTCGCGGCTTTTACAGAGGTTATACGGCGAGTTTGATGGCTTACGTACCTAATTCGGCCATGTGGTGGGCATTCTATCATTTATACCAAGGTGAGTGTTAATCATTTGGAATTTATTTGTTCAAGTGTAGCCAGCTAAATGATTTTTTCTCTATGAATGCAGACGAATTGTGCCGAATATGTCCACCGTGGGTTTCACATCTTTTAATTCAATGCGTTGCTGGTAGCTTAGGAGGATTTACAACAACTATTTTGACAAATCCCTTGGATATTGTTCGAGCACGTTTACAGGTAAATCTAGAAAATTAATGGTTCCTCTTTGAAGTTTAACTTAAAGTAATTGCAGGTTCATCGCTTAAATTCTATGAAATTGGCATTTGAAGAACTTTGGCGTGAAGAAAAGATGAATTGCTTTGTTAAAGGATTGTCGGCGAGGTTGGTGCAGTCCGCTGCATTTTCATTTAGTATAATTTTAGGCTATGAAACCATAAAGCGTATTGCAATTGAAGATCAGTATAAACATCAGATACGATGGTAACTCCACTTATACCTCAACAATATAAGCACAAACAAAAAACTTACCCAAAACTTGCATTTATGATGTGAAACAATATAATATTTTCTCAGTTCGAACAAATGAATTTAGAATATGCTGGTCTTACTTTTAAACGACTTACCAAAGAATTTAATTCAGTTTAGTTCAGTTCATCTGTAACTCTTCAAAAGATTTTAATTTCAGGATCTAAGTGCGCGACTGTTTTTTCTTGTATCTTTTGTTTAAACCATATTTGGCATTCCATATGCAAAACTTCAGCAATATTTAAGAAAATAAGTCGTGTTCCAACTATTGTGTAATTTATTAAAAAGAACAATAAAATTATTTGTACATAAATAACAACAAACATATTAGATTGTAATATAATTAATTGATAGCTTAGTCAATTTTTTAAAGAATATTTATTTTTAATTATTGATAATATATATTGAATGTTTATGAAATCTATTTAGTAGTTAAACTAATATATCAAGCATTGCGTTATTAGATGTGTAAAACATAAAATCCCAAATTCTATCTAGCATGCCTGATAAACTTACAAAATGTATAATAATTTTATTGAATGTAGCAAAAATTAAAGTATGAAAAAAAATGTGTATTAAAACAAAATATAAATGGATGGCTATAAAATGCAATCTTTAACTAAGCTGAGTGTTATTTTCATTTGTCATTTCGGTCGGAAATAAGACATTTGAACAGTGCAGATTTTATATAATTAAGAGACTTTAATAGTAATGGTAGTATTGTCCTTATATAATTACAGTTCTGTTGAAATATTGGGCCCAATCACGAAAGCCAACAGGAACTCGTCGGAAGACTTTTTCCGATTTCCGCTGAAAAAGCAATCGACCGTCGAACTCTTCCGTCGAAAAAAGTGCAATCGAGTTATCCGACGGATAGAACTTATCTGTCAAATTTACTCACAAACATTTTTGTCATGAGATTGAAAAAGTTTCAAAGAAATTGAATGTTTTTATTTGAACAAATATCCACAGAGGGCTAATTAAAAAGGAATGGAATAGACGTATTGAATAAATTAAAAAGAAATGAAAGAAACATATTTATAAATGCACAGTGCTACTAAAATTGCTTCAGCTTGGCTTCTAAAAGTTTTTTTATCAAGCTCGAACTTTTGAAGGTTGAGTGCTTCAGCTTCACGGTTATGGCGTTTTTCTATTCTATATTTTTCTCAAGCACTTTTACCAATCGCCGTGAATAGCGTTGCAGTTCAGCACGGCACCTGTTTAGTTCTTGTAGAATTTTTTTTTTATAAATTTGTAGCAAATATACATTAAATCATTGACTTAAAAGCGTTATATAATTTTAAAAATACCATTTAATTAAATTTTTCAAAGTTGGCTTTCTCCTATGTACAAAAAACTGCGACCCTTATTACATTTTTACTTTCTTCGAAATTCTGAAATATATATCGAAAATGAGAGATTCCGTCGATAACTCGATTACATATTCCTTGACGTGGGAAAGCATGATTTCTGTCATGGTCGACGGAAAATCCGACAGTTCCGCGATTGGGCCCATTTTTTTGTTGTGCGTAGACACTTGCCGTGTAGGCTTAATACTACGTTTCTTCATAGCATGGGGACCGAAACAATGCATCGGCGCACAGTGCGGTGATCCCATGCAAAGGATGGACAAGGACAAAAATAGGAGGAGTGCTTTTATTATAATTTTGTTTTCCATGTTTAGTTTAAGCTAGTTAAGAAAAATTCCAAAAATTGTTGAAATTGGTCCGACCCTTGGGGTACCTCCCCTGAACCTATACTAATTTTTTACATGATTTTGTATGGGAAGTACAAACAAAACTTGACCGAACTTAACGAAACTTTGTCAAAAAGCTAAGCAAATAGACTTATAGATGTGTAACAAAAATAGTTAAAATCGGTTAGATCCTAGGGGTATCTCCCCTGGACCAATATTAATTTTTTTAAATGATTTTGTATGTGAGATACATACAAAAGTTGACTGATCTTAACGAAACTCTGCCAAAATACTAAGAAGATATATAGTTATAGATTCGTACAAAAAACCTCTTCAACGGCCTTCCTACGATACCACTTGAGGTCGACAGAATTTAATCTTCAATTCTGCATCCTTTGTTGCTGTGCCATGATGGCTTTTAAATAAATTTTCGAAATATAGCATAAAATAAAACTACAACCTTTTAAAGGTACCAAAGTTTCGTTATTGATTTTAAATGCGAAGTAAGTGTTGCGCTAAGAGACATTCCTGCTTTTAAATCTTTGCTGAGTACGATGGCTTTGAAACCAAAGATGCCGGATTTTTCGTTCAGTCCAGATAGCTTCTTCTATTTGATTTATATAAACACATACAGCACACTTATTTATTATTAATTTTACAAGAGGTTGTACTTTATTATTATGTCTTATATATCCTGACAAAAGCCAAATTAAAAAATTTCACTGATATCTATATAACATAACTATATAACATATCTTACCTTTTATTACGTTTATGTCAATGAAACAAACAAATTAAATATTTTATTTGGTAAACTAAAGAGACAGTATTAACTTGCGAACGATTTATTTTGGTTTGCTATTTGTTTTAATTTTTCTTTGGGGTTTGTTTCTTTGTTTATCTCTTTTTAATGAAAATTGTAGCAAAAATAATAACTAATATGACAACATTCATATTACTCGCACATTTGGGCAGGGCCTTCAAGATCACATTTGGAGCTTCTGGACCGGATTCAACGATGTGCGATATATTTGTTACTTACTTACTTAGGTGGCTGTAACAACCCGTGTTCGGGTTTCGACCGACCTCATCAGCTCTCGCCAGCCGCCTCTGCTTTGCGCGCGCCTTTTCCAATCGGAAACACTAAGTGCGGTTAGGGCTTTCTCGGCCTGGTCCATCCATTGGAGGCATGGTCTCCCTCGTCATCGTTGAGCAGCGACTCTCGCCTCGCGCACCTTTTTCGCTGGAGCTTCCTCGTCCATACGATGGACATAACCCAGCTTACTATACGCCGTCAATGTCTTCGTAGAGCTCATACAGCTCGTGGTTCATTCGGATGCGATAGTCATCGCCGACTCTGAACAGGACCGAAGATTTTGCGAAGAACTTTTCTCTCGAACACCCCCAGAGCAGCTGTATCAGTTTGCGAAACTACCCATGCCTCAGCGCCATAAAGAAGCACAGGTACAGACAACGAGCGTCTTGTAGAGTGTTAGTTTTGTCGATCGAGAAAGGGCTCTGGAACTTAGTTGCTTACTGAGCCCGTAGTAGCACCTCTTAGCAATTATTGTTCTTCGCTTTATCTCGTTGTTGTTATTAATAGCGGTGCCAAGGTATACAAACTCCTTGACTACTTCAAAGTTATAGCTGCCGGCTGAAACTTGGGAGTCTAGACACCGCGCTCCCTTGTTTATAGGCAGCATATACTTTGTTTTACCCTTATTTATCGTCAAACCCACTTTGGCTGATTCCTTTTCGATAGCGGCGAAAGCAGAGGTAACATCTCTCTTGGTCCTGCCAACAATATCAATATCATCAGCGTACGCAAGGAGCTGGACACCTTTATAGAAAATGGTACCATTACGATGCACACCGGCCTTTCGTACGATCCCCTCCATGACGATGTTGAAGAGATCGCCTTGCCTGCAACCTCTTTCGGTATTGAAGGTTTTGAAGGGGTCATTTCCTACCTTGACGGAGCTGCGTGTGTTGCTCAATGTCATTCTGCAAAGTCTAATCAACTTTGCAGGTATACCGAACTCAGACATTGTTGCGTATAGGCAATCCCTTCTCGGGCTATCGAACGCAGCTTTAAAATCGACAAAGAGATGGTGTGTGTCAATTTGATTTTCGTGGGTTTTCTTCAGGATTTGACGTAGCGTGAAAAATATGGTCTGTGGTGGACTTTCCAGGTCAAAAGCCACACCGATAAGGTCCAATCAGAGTTTTTGTAATCGGCTTTAATCTTTCACACAGTACGCTTGAGAGAACCTTATATGCGATGGAAATAAGACTGATACCTCGATAGTTGGCGCATATTGTTGGGTCTCCTTTCTTATGTATAGGGCAGAACTGTAAAAGTGTACATTCATTTTCAGTTTTCATTCTCTTGTATAAATTTTCAAAAGCTGGAATCCTTTTTGTTAGCAATCAGAGTGTGAAGTCTTTCGGCTGAAGCCTTTTGGCTGATAAAAACTGCGTTCAATACATGAATTGCAAAACCTAAAGAATTCACACTGAATTAAAATTATAAAGAATGCAGCCGCCGATGGTGCAGTCGAATTGAAATTTTATTGAATGCAACCTCCGATGGCTGCAGCCTCAAAGATTGCAAATGGTTATGTCCATTCAGTAGCAATCTGTATGGTTGCTGTAACGTTTGAAGTTGTTGTTGTGTGTATGTGTGTGTGCGTAGGTGTGAAGAGAAGCACATGGTTGAATCAATAAGGCGGGCTCCGGGCTGAGTGTGATGGGTTGACATTGGCTTATATCATACATAGAAAAAGTATTATATACAAGAAATTTTAAAAGTATTATTTTTTATAAAGATTACTTTTTCAGAGGTGGAGAACTTTAAATTGAAATTAAATCAATGTAATAAGCTTTGTTCTAGTAAAAATTTTTTAATATGATTTCGTGCATGTGGCCTCCGCCTCAGAGTTGATTCTTCTTTTTACTTTTATTTTAAAAATGTCTGAACTACAAAAACGTAAAATGTTGCTTTACAATCATTCATTATTAACGTTTTGTAGCTTACCCATGATACCCATATGAAAAGGTGGTAAATAATATTTCCAGTGTTTCAGACTTGAAAAGAATGATAATACTGAATGCATTCATCGTATTTTTTAAGCCTAGCAAGAATGGGATTGATATCTTTCAAGTCCCAATCTTTACTAAGCATCTGCATTCTTTTAGCTTTTAAGAATGCTGAATTAATCGTCTGTAATTCTTTAAAGAATAAGAAGCATAAGATTGCAATCTGGTTGATGCAGCTTTTGAGTGCATTAAGGGTGTGTGAATTCCGAAATTATTCAATCTTTTTACAGCTCTGGTATAGGGCATAGAACGCTGCGAATTAAGGGTGTGCATTAAGGGTGTGTGAATTCCGAAATGATTCAATCTTTTTACAGCTCTGGTATAGGGCAAAGAACGCTGCGATTCCAATCGTTGGGCATGCTAGCCATATTTTGCTGACGAGCTGATGCATGCACCTTATCAATTCATCGCCGCCGGTTTTAAGCAATGCCTTATTGTTTTTGAGTCATTGGTTAGCAACTCGAACCTCTTCATGGCTAGGTGGTGGTACTTCCACTCCGTCATCATTGATTGGTGGCACTGAACTCCGCTCTCCATGGACGGCATTGGTGGAATTGTCGCCTTTAAGTAAATTTTAAAAGTGTTGTCTCCAGCACACACTGTGTATCCGTATTCAGAACTCCATTTTCGACTCTACAAGTGGATCCCCCGGGCTTGAAACCATGGGTTAGACGCTTAACCTGTTGATAGAATTTTCGTGCATCCTTCTAGCCCTGGTATACCTATAGTTCCTCACGCTCACGCTTTTCTGCTCTCTTTTCTTACGTCTGAAAAAGCGCCTCTCTTCCTTCCTCTTTTCGCGGTAGTTTTCTCGCACGGCTCGCGTTGCAGCGCACTGCAGAGTTTTTCATATTTTTTTTTTAAAATTCAAAGTTCTTAACTTGAAGCTCACATTAATAAATGTGAGTAATAAAATTGTGGTTAAAGTTTACTTTTACATTTTTAAAAATTCTGTGGCACAAAATAAAGATCACTTACCTTGTCTCATGTATTAGTATCCTTTAGTTTGTGTTAGTTAATATATCCGGCTGAAAACGGTCTATTTAGTGAAATGTTACTTTATTATTTCTATAAATGTAATTTATTTGCATCAATGAGTAGGTACTTATTTATTAAATAATTTTTATATATATAATCATATGTTTATATCTATATATATATTAATATTTATATATATATATATATATATATAAATATATATAGAGCATATCATAATTTTGAAAATTTATTTTACATAATTTCTTCTAACATTACAAAGTTATCGTTAGTAAACGTGCATTTTTAAATAAAATGTTTTAAAATAAATGCAATGAGATTCTTGTGCAGCTGTTAATTTGAGTATAAACTGTCTGAATGAAATAGTCACTTATATTAGGAATCAATATTATACAATATAAAATATCTGAAAAAAATTCAGTGATGTGTATATTCAAGCAGTGTTGGTTTGTTTTTGTTGTTTTAATTTATGTTTTCTTTTTAAATTTTAAGTAATACAAATATATGTGTGTGTGTGTGTGTGTGTGTGTGTTTGTATAATACTTAAAATACAATAGTGTCTAGCAGTGGAAATAATGATGTTAGAACGTTTTATTCGCAAAATCGCAAATGTAAGCCCTGAGCTACCGCAGCTGATCTGAATTGTATGGAATCGTATGTTAAAAGGAAGAATACTCGGAATACTGAATAATCTTCAAAGTATGTCAGTGATATGTAACACGAGATTTCCCTCTTTTTTTAAGTATCAATAATTTTTTCTGAAAGCAATTTCATTTTATGTAATATTACATTTTTGAAGGAACTGAACGTAATAAATACTTAAATTTTCGTTGAAATTTGTTACTCTGACTGTTTTGCAAAAATTATTGAAATCGTATCCCAGCGAACAATGTTTAGTTCTTTAGACAAAATTAAAAAACTAGTTCATTGATCTTAACACATCGTTTAAATGTTCAATAATCTAAGTAATAGAAACCTTAAAAAATTTCGTATTTTAAACTCTTTTGAAGGTATTACAGCTCTTCAAAGTTGATTATTTTTCAATAATACGAGTATGAAAAAAAAAAAATAAAAAATCTATTTGAAATTAACTGTTCACAATATGAATTTTTTTGAGTTATACAAAAATCGTAGATAAATTATATATATTATTATTTATTTTTATATTTTAAA
Organism: Coremacera marginata; assembly: GCA_914767935.1. NCBI lineage: Eukaryota > Metazoa > Arthropoda > Insecta > Diptera > Sciomyzidae > Coremacera > Coremacera marginata. The sequence continues at coordinate 250,868,983 of OU612043.1, forward strand.
CAATAACTTGATGGATTTAACTGTAAATATAAAAACTAAATTTTTTTGAGTATAATGACAAATTTTGGAAAAGATTTTTAAAAAACGCTACGATATGATATTCCTGGATTTTTGATATAATGAAGTATTAATAACTTCTATAGAGTAGAAAATGTACACATCTCAGTTTTTATTTCTCACGTGGTGCTAACACATTAATTTAATTCATCGAATTTGTGAAAAAAATCTATAACAACTAATTGCATAAATATGATATTTTCAATCATGTTTCGGCCATGTTTTTGGACATATTTGCTTTCATATGTCTATTTGACGAAAATGAACATACGCAAAAATTTTTGAAATACTTTTAAAATTTGAGTTTTAAGAAGGGGTATATTTTAGGGCTTTGAATTTTATTGAATTTTTTTTAACTTCCAAGTATTCGAAGCTTCGAATAGGAGAAAAAACTCCGTAGTTACGAAGCTTCGAAGCTTGATTATTCGTTTAGCATAATAAACAGAATTTTGACATATTTTCTTAGGTAAGATCTTTAAGAATATGTCCTCCATTGCTTTTTTAACTACCTGTAACTTTGTTCAAATCCTTAAACGCGTTTTTCTCGAAACTACTTTTTCCAACACGTTTGACATGATATCTCAAGTACTAATGGACCGATTAACTTAAAATTTGGTGTGCGTCTCTTTTATATATCCCTCTATGCCTCAAACTAGAATTATGTAAAAATTTCGTTTTTTATATTTTTAAAAAATTCAATACTTTGAAAAAATGATGTCTGTTTTTCATACAGCCCTCATTTCACGAAAAAAATTCTTTTTCTTTTTCTAGTTCGGGATATAGCGACATTCTTATTAATTGGGAAAGGTGGAGGCACCCTTTTTTAGCCAGCCTTTACCAGCCTGTAGTTTTTCCAATTTTTAATTTTTTTCAATTTTTTGGTGAATTTATCTTCTTATGGAAAAAAATTTCTGTCGTCGCATTGACGTTTGTGCTTTGCTTCTCAAATGCCAGGGAAACGATCCATTTTTTAATCGTATCATCACTGGGAACAAGGAAGTGATTGTCTACAACAATGTTAAGCGCTAAAGATCCTGGAGTAGAAAAGATGAATCATCATTTTATTTTAAAAGATGGGCTCAAAAGAAAATTTTTTGTTATAAAAATAGTGATTTTTATGATTTCAAACATAAAATATGGAGTTCCCTTCTGTTTAAGCTCATCTTAATGACCTACTTTAATGAACTCAGTTTTCGCTATTTACCCGTTAATGCTCGATTTTGTTTTTAAGATTGCATTTGTGTGATAATAATATTCTAGAGTATTCAGGTAAGTCAAGAGTCTAAAGATATGAGGCGGAGAGGCTTGAGAGTGCAACCCTAAAAAGTCAAATATTCATGACTTGTATATTAAAATGAAGATTTAAGTAATATGACACATAAAATATAAAAAAATGTCAAGTATTTTTTTAAGAATTTCAAGACATGTAGGTCCTGAATAAATTTATGCCTTTTAATTAAAGTACTTGTAAGTATTTGTATTTTAGGGTGGGACAACTGCTCCTTCCTGTCACCCTGCGGACATCCTTCTAGGTACCCCTAGTTTAAATATGTATCTTTTATTTGTAAATTAAACCCTATATAGAGTATCAATCACATAGCAGACTAGACAGCTGTTTCGTTGGCCGCTACACCAACTCATCAGTAGCCTTTTATCGTGATTCTTGCTGTGATCCACTAAGCTCTTAATTTTCTACTTGTTTCACGAATGCAGTTAGTAAATAACCCTGAATTGCGGTACGAGAATACAAATGATATGAAAGCAGCTTAAAGATCTTCTAATTTGTGAAGCATACTTATATATAATATAAGTATGAAGCATAGGGTATTGTTGTTGTTAGTTGTTATTCCTTCAGTTGTTTTCTTCGGAAAGCAACATTGACCTTGAGCTCGATAAAATATAACCTTTAATAATTGAAAAATTATTGGAGTTATATAAACACATAACTTAAAAACTTATGTATCTTTTCTTTATGCTCACCCCCTAATTGGAAAGAAAGTAATTTTTCACATAAAAGTCTCTTAAATGGTTTTTAAAAAATTTAAAAATCATCATATTGCTACTTTATCATGTTGAAAATTGCAAAAATTTCGTAACTGAATAAAGTAAATCTGTTAACCAATTGAAGCTCAGCGAGTCTAAAAATTCTCCACATTGTAAATGGCGTCAAATAATAATGGAAAATTTATTAAATTGCGTATTTCTAACTGTGAGGGTATTTATTGTATATAAACTTGATTGACTAGTACTACTACTTCATACAACAGGTATCCACTGGGTAACCCAAAACACTTTAATATTAAAATTATTTGAAACAATTGGCAACCAATGGTGTAAAAGTGTGTGGTTGTTGGTGTTGATATGTTTAAATTTATAGTCTGGCCTACGAATGGTCTTGAAATGTTCACTTCGACACTACTTAAATATATATATATATATATAATTAGTACAAACATAACTATTTTTCAAATTAATATATGTATATATGTAAATGTATGTATAGAAATACTGTTATTGCTATGTTATCCTAATCATAACGAAATAATAAAATACAATACAAAATATCTTGAAGCATTGTTAGCTGCGCTTTCAATTTAGCACTGATTGGAAGGAGATCTTTGTCACTTTCCATCGAAATGCTTTTCGAATCTATACTATTTCTCATTACATCTATTTTATACATTTCTAAAATTACATTTTTTTTTTTGTTTTCTTTTTTTATTTTTTTTATGTTCCTTATTTTGGACTAATATACAGCACCACGTTATATCCTTATATGCTTGCAGGTTTCTAATAATCATACTCATATCTAAATAAATGTCGTATATTATATGCGAAATATTCATTCAATTCATTTAATTATTCGTTACATTCTCTAAGTTATTATATCTTATTATAAACAAAACAATTTTTATACATTTCTCAATACATATTAATATTTAACTAATACAATTCTTAACTTAAACAGCAAAACAACTAACATGATGATTATCTTTAACATGTACATATTTAAGATGTATTGGAAAAGCTATCAAAATCCAGGCTAAATCAGGTTTTTACTTTAAGGGCCCATCTCTCTGGATGGGACACTTGGATGGCACATTTGAAATGAAGAAGCTGCTTATTTTATTAAAAAAAAAAAAAAGAAAATGTTAGCATGGAAATATAAATCTTTACAAAAGAACTGGACACTAGGTTGAACTAGATTCAATCCATGATAGTTTTCTCTTCAAACCATACTATTTCAATTTCGATGCTGTTAAGAATTATTGTCTCTATATGCAAAGATTGATAAAACATGGAATAGTTAAGAAGTTAGGAGTGTTCCAAGACGAGCCTAGATTGACTACTTTGAAGCAAACTGAAACCGATCAAGAAATTCATCGGTGCATAAAAAGACAAAAAAAAAAAAAAAGAATTTAAGGGACCAACTTCTCATACAGTGTCTGATAGCATTTTTAAATCTTCTAACAATTGTCAAATTTTGCTATTCTAAGGAAATAATTTTGCCTTAAATAAAACAATAGATTAAACATAGTATAGATAGATAGAGTGTAGAGTGTGGGAATTTTTGAACTTTGAATATAATCCAATTTCCTCTAATAACAGTGAAAGCTCTAGTTAAGATTAGTTTTGTTATGTTTGACAAATAAGTAGCTTGGAATACGAATTAGTATACAAAATTGTCTTGAGCTTGGAGTGAACAAGATAAATAACAGATTTTAATTGTACACAACATAAGCGCAGAATTATTTTGACTAATTTTATTGTTGGGTGTTGCTTGTTAGTTAATTAGTTAGTAAGTTAATTAGTTAGTTAGTAAGTTAGTGTTTGTATTCTGTTATTGTTTTTGTCTTGTGTTATTAGATGATATTTGTACATTATATGTTTTGTTTTTTTTTTTTGTTAATGTTTTTGCTTTCAAATTTTGCTAATTCGAATATTGTTTTCAAAATTAATTTATTGCTAATTTGACTTGTTCGCGAACACCGAACGCACCGAACGACGTGTTCACGCATTCACACGTACCACTCTTTGACATCTTTCGAATCTCTCTTTTTGGGCTTCGGTTGCACCAATCCGGCCATTTGAGGACGACCATCTACAATATCACTGCCACTGCTAATGCCACCATAGCCACTGGCAACGACACCAGGGCCCGATACGAATCCACCGTTGCCACCCGCTGCAGAGTTTGCTGAGTTGTGTCCGTTCGACAATGACTGCTGCTGATGTCGCTGATGATAGGAGCCATTGGTGCTGGTGTTGCCCAGGAGTGCCGCGTTAGGATTGTGACAGCCATAGCCCGCCACCTTCTCCGTTTCCGTCTTATAGTCCCGATCTCCATTCGACTTGAGCCACAGCACCAGCAGAATCACCAAGATTACCGCAATCAGTATGCCAGCAACAATGCCTATGATCATGGCAGTGCGTTCCTCCTCGATGGAGTTGATACGACCACTCTTGCTCTTTGGTCTATTATAGTTGTTGTTGCTGTACGGTGGTGGCGGTGGAGGTATCGGATAGTATTGCGGTAGCTCTGGTTCCTGCTCTGGTGGTGTGGGCGGCTCAACAATGTCCTCTTCGGGAGTGGATGTCATTTCGCCATTGTAAATCATCTCTTCGTTAGTCTTTCCAGACATGCGATCGCCACCATGACCACCACTGTCGACATGTACGACATCAAATGGCGTTGTTTCGTGATCTGGGAAAATCAAGTGTACATCCGCTGTAGTTGTTGAGAGTGTTGTTGCATGTTGAGTGGTGGTTCTGTTCAAGATTGGTGCGGCTGATGTCTGTTTTTGGAGTATGTCTAAGCCTGCTGAAGTGCTCGTTGTCGTTGTAGTTGTTGTGGTCGTCACAAGAGCTGTAGTTTCTTGCGAGGTGTTTGTTATTTGTTCCGGTTCTGTTCGACCCGTAGAGCTGGTTGGCTGTTGAAGCTCAGTCGTAGTAAAAAGTTCCGGCCGGCGTGAGGTGCCTGAGGCTAATGTTGTCACTTGTTCATAGTTCGATTCTGAAAGTGAGGTGGAAGTGGTTAAAAAAAACCCTGGTGTTAAAGCGGTAGGGGATGAGTGTGTGGCCAGTGTTGTCAGTGCAGTCGCGGCGAACAGAACATAAGAGATAATTTGCCATGCTTACACCTTTCTTTATGCACACACTAAAGACATGTCCAAAGTTATTTTTGGTGTTTTTTTATTTGAGCCCAACATCTTGTTTCAAGAACAATAATGGGCATATAAACGGGGGTATGTTCACAATTTTAAACAATTAATTTATAACTCAATTTATGTACACATTTTGCAGATATGTTTGTGTTGTAGAACGCTTCAGAATTGTAGAGCGTTACATTTACAGAATGGAGAATATGAATATCCATTGCGCGATCACAGTCAGAAATATGAGAAGTTCATTTTCTGAAAAAAAATATTACAACTCAATTGTTATCGACTACTAAGGACGACGTGGAAATGATGATGCAAGGTTTAACTGTAATGATAAAATGTTCCTAATCTAGATGGATATTTGAAGAGATTGACAATATGTCAAGTCAAAGATTGTTTTGGGAGTTTTGATTTTATGTGGCGGAGGAAGATGGATTAACTTGCGTTACTAAAAGAGCGTTAATAGTCGAGTCACTTTACCAAGCAAAATTTTTCGCAAGGCCTTGATTTTCTATTGATTTTAAAATGCATTACATAAATACTTATCAAGGAAAGGCTTAAAATTCATTAAGTAATTCACTATTATGTTGTAGTTTGTTATTGTGTCAAGTGACAGCGTTTGCGATTACCTCCAATGACATGCTTTCATAAAAATAATGTGTTTTGTAAGTGAGAGAGTAATAGGTAAAAGAAATTTACATATAAGCGAAGATTTTGCTGGTTAGATGCAAGTGACTTTGATAATTTTCTAGGCTATTAAAAAGAAGATACATATCTACTAAGAGCTTTGATGGTACGGACAAATTTAGTTTAAATAATTGAAAATGTAAGGAGATTGCTTCTTAAATTTAACAATAAATTTAAAAATGGAGGTGCAAGAATCTGAAAAAAAACTATTTGCCAGTGCTTCGAATATTGAGTGCCGGAATTGAACTCGAAAAGTGAACAACCGTTTTAACTCTACGGGGTGCACCATCTTTTATGTCAGTATGTGAATATTGAGTAACTTAAAAAAACCCCACCGATTTCCATATATGAGGTATTTTTATTTAATTTGGATCTTTACAAATTATTTGGACAAGTGGCCGCCCCTCTTGGCCAAAGCAAAATGTGCCCTTTTTGGTTTGAGGCTTGCTGACGTATACCCTGCTTTTCAAACCCCACAAAAAGAAGTCCGAAGGGGTCAATTCTGGAGATTTGAGTAGCCAGTCAATGTCGTAATTTTTTGACATCATACTTCGGGGAATTTGTGTTGCAGAAACTGTATTGTTCGATTTGCAGTGTGACATGGCGCACCGTCTTGTTAAAACAAGTAACTGCTCAGACCTTTTCACACATTTGTGGGCGGATATAATGAGTCAACGTTCACCTATATCGATTCCCATCGACTGTTTCGCCTTCTCTGAAGAAAAATGGCCCCCATAATGGTTTTGGCGTAAGCGCCGCCCCAAACAGTCACATTCTGGTCATAAAATGGTGCTTCATGGATATCGTGTGGATTCTCCGTCTCCCCATAGCGGCAGTTTTGCTTGTTAACGACGCCAGAGAGTGTGAAATGGGGCTCGTGGATCATTAAAGATTTGCTTCCAAAAATAAGGTTCATTATTAACCCCTCAAGTGACTGTTTCGCCGTATTCCAAGCGACGTAGACAGTCTGTCGACAATATTCTTTGAGTCGATTGCACTTTGTTCGAAAGGCGTTTTACTAACGCCAAAATGCTGAACGCCGTGCTGAACTCTCTCTTACTGCTTCAAACGTTCATCGGAAATTCGACACCAAACAACGAATATTGTTGTCAGACTGTTCTTGTTGGACACGATAACACAACTGAACGATTATTTTCAATGCACAGCGTCACTATTTTAGCGAGTTGTTTCGGTGTGAAGCGATTCATGGTTAAGATTGTACTGAATTGACGTTTCTATAAACTGTCTATTCAAGTCAATCAGCTTATAAATATCAAAGTTATTCAATGTTTACATACCAACATAAAATCATTCTATACAATTAACTAACTCAATCCAATTATTGATTACACAGTCCAACAAATGAAGACTTCTTGAAAGCAACAGAGTTTCTGAAGGAGAACGTAATTTTTACTTTACAAAGTTTTAGCCAAACACATCTGATTATCTGAGATTATGTTTTCCATATGTTTCGTCTGAAAATAGTCTTTGTCTGTGCCATCTGCGCATTTTATTACCTCATTCGCTTTGGTAAATTCTTTCAAAAAATGTTGAGAACCACACGGAAAAAAGTATTAAAAGAAACTTAATAGTTTCTCTAGCAAAAATATTTCACATATAACCTTTCATTTCAAATACAGAAATGAATGAATCTTGCAAAAACAATGTTGGAATGTGTTATGAGACAGTTAACATATTTTAAAAAGACATTTCCAAACTCAAATACTAACACTTATTTGGAACGAACAATTTTTTCTTTGAAGCTTGAAAAATTAGTTGAAGCTATGCTCACATAGTGCTGGCCCAGGTAGTTCGAGGATCAAAACGTTTATTAAACAAACCGCATACGTTGATTTATAGAATCCATCGTATAAATTTAAAGGATAAGCATAAGAATTGAGAAAACTGATCTGGTATACTTTAAGTAGCCTTGATATAAGCCGGCTTGCATGGAAGGTATATCGCATGCCAAGCGATGAATTAATATAAACAGAATATTTGAAGTCGTTGTGAATTCATTCAAAGAGATCTCAAATATAGATAAAAAAAAACTCTGAATGATATTCAAAGCTTTACAAAGATGGTTTAATGCCAATGAATGACAACACCGCGTAACAATCGGTATCTTGAATTTCTTACCTGCACCCTTTGCCGTGCTGGTGGATGTAAACTGTTCAGTAGTTTCACCATAATCGCCAGACCCATGCAAGCAATCCTCGTCGTCACAGGCTCTTTCGGTACCATTACTTTTGTCATTTCCAGCATTTTGTGATGTTGTAGTTTGCTTTGTAGGTGGTACATAGACCGGGGTGATTAGATCGTCACCACTGCCCGACTCAAATGGTGGAGTGCATTCGTCTTCGTCATCACCACGACATCCAGAACCTGCACCCGAGAATATCAGATCATCGATGGCCCCCGGATATCCACTAGCTGGTGTCTGGAAGATAAAACGTATACCAAGTATTAATATATGTTTTTATGTGTTTTGTATTAACATGCAGAAAATATTTGAATAAAATTGAGAAATAAAAGTAATACATATCGACAGAGTTGTCGGGTAGTTCAACGCAATATTTATAAGTAGTGGAATTCAGTGAATAAAGAATAAATTTGCAAAAAATGCACAAGTTTATAAATGTTTCGAATTCAATGTTTAATGATGGCGAAGAGAAGGGAGAAAAAAAGTACAGTTTGGGCTATAAGCAACACCAAGAAAAATATCGAAAATAGCTGGGAGCCCCATATTTTCTCAGCGACAAAGAAGTCGGTGCAACGAACACCAGTGAGTGAGAGTTTATCCTATATATGATATGGCATGGATACATAAACGGCCTCTTATTTTCTTAAAAAACATAATTAAAACTTAAACGGAAATCATAGAAAAAAAAAAACAAAAAATGTTTATAATTTATATGAAGAAAGATGCAAAAAATTAGTTTGTGAGCCAGCAGAAAACAAAAGTGGTTCTTTAAAGTAGAAACTTAAAACTGAATCAAGATTCCGCAAACAAATTGGAACGAGTTCAATAAGGAATAAATTATTGAACTCAAAATTTATATATATATAATGTCCGGCAAAAATTTCAGTTTCGGTCTGACATTATATATTTTAGAAGAAACATAAATCATTCTAAGTTAATATGAAATTAAATATAAAATATTTTTTTAGACGATTTTTAAAATTGATTATGTTAGGAATGCATGGCCCACAAACTATACAAAATCCAATAAGGAACTTTTTTTTTTGACAATCGAGTACATCTTGATTTTTTTTTATAGTATGAATCAATACTGATTAAAGTGCATTTTTGATTTAAAAAATTTAAATAAATTCCCTAACCTGCTGCATTCTTTGCAGATCATTTCTATCTAATACTCCAGTTACCAATTGAACATCTCCTCTAATAGTAATATGTGGATCTCGTTCTACTGCCAAGTCCAGTATTCGCAATTTATTAACAGACAGTCCAGCAATGACGCCAGCAAATGGTCTTTCGATACGGAAACGTCCGGAACGACTAAACTTTCCACCAACTTGAACATTGGCCATTGTATTGAAGACAGTCGACTGATGACCTGTTAAAAAACTTTACTTATGAGCGAGGTCCATATGGTTCAGCGTAGAACTTACCTTGTGGGTTCAGTGCTTGTACATTATAATCATCAAGTTGAAGGCTAGCATTCCCTCCATTCCGTGTAAAACGCACTACATGATAAGTATTGTCATTCACCTTTGTTCCTATTTCGCCCAAGGGCAGATCTCTAGAGCCGATATTGTAGACCATAAATATGTTCCCTTCAACTATTTCAAGTTCCATGTAGTCCTGCGTAGTTGCACTCTCAATACGCAATAAAACAGCATCAGATTTTGTGGTAATAAAGCCCAAAGCAATGTTATCCTCCTCAGTATCAGCTTGCAAATTGGCCGGAAAGGTATACTGAATAATTCCCTTATTGTTGCCAAATTCATATGAAATGGACTCTGTGTAGAGAAATCAAAGTAAGATATTAGCAAAATAGTAAGCGAGCAAGAGCAGTTCAATCAAGAAGAAAAGCAATTGCTTATTTCTTATTTATCAGAGTCATTGTGTAAGAGTCAAACCACTTTTGTTAAAAATACATGGGTGGTTTGAAAAGGTTTCGACCTTAACGTGAAGATGGCAGCACTCGTCCATAAGGGCTGGGGAATGTAGTTGTGCATTTTTGAATAGGTACAGTTGTTATTTGACAATCGTTTGAGGGAATCGATGTGAAAGTTTTTGTGAAAATGGAAAAAAATCGAGAATCGAGCTGTCATTAAATGTTTGTTTTTGAGAGGTAATATGCGTATCCAAACCAAAGTTGAGTTGGACTCTGTGAAGGGTGCAAAGTCCCCCTTCCAGTCCATCATTTACCATACTGAAATTATGAGTCGAATTTAAATGTGGTCGTACCAGCTTGGGACGCGATGAACATTCGGGACATCCAAAAACTGCAACCACTAATGATAACATCGCTAAAGTTCACCAAATGCTAAACGTCGAATTAAAGTGAGAGAGATAGCAGAGGCTATAAATATATCCAAAGAATAAGCTTAGGCATGCGAAAGCTTTCCACTCGTTGGGTGCCGCGTTTGCCCACGTTAGACCAAAAACGTGTTCGAATGAACATTTCCAACGCTTTGTTGGCGCAGATTAGTCTCAATAAATCCGAGTTTTGGCACCGATTACTTACTGTAGATGAAACTTGGATACACCATTTTACACCCGAAACAAAAATACAGTCAAAACAGTGCAGGCAAAGAGAAATCGGCTTCAAAAATTAAAAACTGTTTTTTCGGCTGGGAAAGTGATGGCGACTGTTTTTTTTGGGATAAGTCATGGAGTTATCTACATCCATCATCTTCAAAGAGGAAAAGCCATTACTGCGCATCATTACTTGACAAGCTAAAGGAAGAAATTGCGGAAAAACGGCCACAACGGACCAGAAAAAGAAAATGCTGTTCACCAAGACAATGCGCCCTCTCACACCTCAGCGGTTGCCATGGCGAAAATCCACGAATTACTGTTTGAACCGCATCAATCCACAAGCAATTTCTCTTTGTTTCTTCATCTAAAAACTCCGCTCGGAGGACAGAGATTCTCGTCAAATAAGGAGGCAATCACCTTCGAAAACAATTACTTTGCAGAAAAAGACGCCGAGTAGTAGTATTTGGACGGGTTAAAGATAAAGCAGTGTCGCTGGGAGACTTACAAGGAGACTATATAGAATAATAAAGAAAAAATTTCTTGTACCTCTGTTTGGTCGGAAACTTTTCAGACCACCCACGTATTTGTATTTTTCATGTTATCATGAAATTTTTTGAAACGTTTCAATTACAAGAAACAACAACAAAACTTCGTCGCACTCGGTAATATAAACTGCCCACTACCTTTCGATCTCAGACGGATCTTCTACCCTCTACGTACTCAGGACAACGTACTCATGTCTAGTGGAGTAGCTGATTAACTTTTAAGTATAAGTTCCTCTTTTCTTCTTTTACTGATGACTTTGTATGGTGTCTTGGCTTTTTAGGCAACCATTTCTTTTGATTTCACCAATTTTTCACTACTTCGTAAGAATGAAAGAAATGAATTGAAAGTGAATGAAAGAGATCAACTTTTTATCGCCAGTAACAGATCTACGAGCCCATCGTTAGAATAGTTCGGCCGCCTTTATATTTGTTCTTACTTGCACAAAGAAGCTCCAAAAAACTATCGAAAAAGGGTGAATTAAAAAAAACTTCTTCCACAACAACATTTGATAACGAAACGAATATCGCAAAGACTTTTTAACCAAGACAAGAAATAAATATAAGACTTCATTCAAAAAAGTTTGGCCACCTGAAAACTGAGTCATAGTAGCCAATTCTATATATCAAGATGAAGTATTGTAACCACAAGTTCCGGGTAATGCTCTGGAGAACTCCCTCTAAATTTTTACCCACCGGACTCAATTGGAGATGGGTCCGGACTATATGAAGATTAGGGAACAACGGTATGATGGTTATTCTTCAACCAGCACTTTGTTGTTTTTGCTGTATGACTTGAGGCACCATCCTGCTGAAAAAATAGCACTTTCTACAGTTTAAAGGCTGAAAATGCACGGTAAAAGCTGAGAGTTCATTTTGTCTAGGTACTAGATAACGTGAATGATATCATCGGCCATGTATAATGATAACTATCAAATCGTCTGACCGGCATATACTACAAATCATAACAGAAACAGAAAACTTACCTTAACTTAAACTTAAACTTACTTAGTATTCATTTTCGACGATCTCTTCGGCATAACTCAAACCTTGATTCGTTCAAATCAAATTAATGAGTCACATTGGCGACAAATTCAATTATTATGATCATTAAGCCCACCACAGCAGATTTTTTTCTGAGTTCTTGTAAGCAAAGGTTTTTCTTTTGCCTAAAGAAAGTTTGTGTACTGTTCTGTTGAAGTTTCCTTCTAGTGTTATGATTTGGGGTGCAGGTCAGCGAGAGGAGTTGGTATCTTATATTAGAGATGAGTCGCTCCGAACATGTATTGTTCACGGAACCATACAAAAGTCGAACATAGTTCCAATCATTCCTTCTTAACATGTCCAAACAGTTCCGGTTGCAATGATTTTTTCTTCATAAAAACAGCATGAACCGAGTTTTTCATATAACCGCTTAGCCGAGTTAGTTGTAAAAGTGATAGAAATAAAATATTTATCACTTCTTCTTTGGTTCTTTGGTAAAAGTAATTGAAATAAATGAAATAAAACTATTACAAGATATATCGCCGTCCTTGTCATGTGCATTGTTTTGTTCATTTGGTTGAACATGCAAACTGGTGGAACTAGATAGTTCCGGGACATGTTTTGGCTCCGAGAGAACTGCTACGTATGAACATGTTTAAACAATTAAATTATATAGTTAAACATTTTATATAAAGAATTTAGAATAGGGTTCATTATATTATGCATATGAGTATAGCATTTTTCAAGAGCTGATTTTATAATATATATTCATATCCTTAGCAGATTATATTATAAATTTAGAGCACAAACACATTTCTCCCTTCTATAGATTAAATGAACTAAATGGCTCTGTGGGCATGTTTCCGCGAACTAGTTCCACTGTACGAAAGAATCGTTCCATGTTCATTCCGACTCCGGAACTGTTAAGCACAAGCCTAGTTTATACATGTCGGCCATGTATCATCAACACTTTCAAGTACCTAGACAAACTGAATTCTCAGCTTTTACCGTGCATGTTACAACTACAGGGTAGAGTAGGTACACCTACATTCCCTAGCTTTTATTGACGAGTGCTGCTATGGTCGGAAACTTTTCAGACCACCATCGTATTGTATAAGAGGAAATAGTTTGAGAGACATTAACTGACACTTGTAAAAAAAAGTCATGACAAAATCTCTCTTCAGTGTTAATTTCATGTTAGTCAAGAAAAGGTACTTTAAAGGGATATTTTTGTTCTAAATTGGCTTGGTTAAAATAATTACGATTTATTAGAAAATTATGAAATTATTATGAAGTTACCAAATATTTTTATAATGAGAAATACATAGGTTATACTAACCATCATAGCACGTAGGACCTGTGTAGGAGGTCATGTCACATTCGCATGCATAGGCATTCCATTGCTGAACACATACACCACGATTTGCACAAGCATTTTGACTACATTTTGTTGGCCCTTCACAGCCAGATACAACTAAAGAGCTTGGAACAACTGCATCATTTGTCAAAGACGGTGAGGTATCGCCCAAGTCTAATGACGCCATACACCCTTCGAAACCAGATCTCGATGAAATAGATGCCTGTAACTTGGGATACATATCCTTAAATACTCCACCTATGTACAATATTCCGGACAGTTCTAAATGCATGCTATTGCCAACCAAAGTGATGATCTCAAAGGAATCGTCAACAGCAAGTGTGTGTGTTTTCGGTCCTGGTCGGCGAATGCTAACATGGTGCCATCTATTGTCATTCATGTGAATGCGAGATTTGTCGCGCATGGTTATTGGGCCATCTCCCAAATCGAAAGTATAGTGAATGTGGCCATTGACCAGTTCGACTGCAACGAAATCATTTCGGCGTCCACCATTGTAGAGCAGCAGTCCATTGGCCTCAACTGTTTTAAAGCGAAAATCAATGGAAATACTGGAGTACGCCTTCAGCATGGGCAGACCAACGTATGAATGCTTGGACCGAAATGTAGCCGCATGATACGGGCTACCAGGTGGTGAATTAACAAAGCGGGCCGTTAGCTTGAATGTTGCGCTGGGTAGAGCTGATAGTTCCGGGCCAAGGTTTCTAACAATATCAATGTATCTGAAGAAATATAAATCAATGTTTGTGTATTTTTAGTTCGGTGTATTTATGAATGTAAGTTTATAAATAGTATGTAAATGTGTTTTTGGTACCTCTGCCCATTGAAGACAAACTCTTGTATTTGACCGATAAAGTTCGGCATGGTCGATGTCATTTGGATTTCCTCTTCTGCATGGAACAAACCACCTAAATGTATCGAGCGGATTTCCATGGTACTATGGCGTCCAAGGATTGTCTCAGCTGTTGAAGAAACATGCAAGGTAAACAACTCAGAAAGCCGTTCTGCCATCTTTGGATAGTCAGGCTAAATGCAGATTATGTGTTAGAACCGTTCATATAGTGGCTGGCTTATATGTACGTAATAAATGTGAGATATACTCGTAGATACAGATAGTTGTATATATGGTATATATATATATATGTATATCCGATTTATCCGATATATAGATATATCTTACAAATTGATTACATAAAAAAAGTTAATTTCAATACATATATATTAATACTATATTTGTAATAGTATCAGGCATCATATCTTGAGTAGTTAGAGAGAATAAGTTTATTGTGAGATATTAGAAAAAAAAGGTATAAGTTAAAAACTTTGAGGTTGAAGCCAAATAGACGCTTGAAGGTGTTGTAGGTTTATTTTTTCATTGCATATAATTATTAAAATTGCTTTAAGTGATTTATTAAAATTGGGTTTTCATCACATTTGGCGAATTATTTATGGCTTAATGGGTACATCAGATATGATTGATGATAGAGCCATGATAGAGCAAGAAAAATGTGAGAAGCGACAAAGTATGTACAAAGCATATAAATATTCATAGAAAAACGTCAAGGATAATGAAATATGATAAGTGAATTATAATGGCAGACCCGAATAGAATTTCTTTAAAATGAAAAAATTACCTCGAAAATTTTAGGTCGGCTTATTACTTTGAAAATGCAATTGTTTATATTGATTGAGAATTAAATCTATCCCGAAATATTGGCCACTATAGTGCATTTTTAACTACACAAAACTAATTTGAATCAAGAGTAGAACAATTTCATTGTTAAAGTGGAGTATCAATCCGAATTCTTCTTCATATGTAAATGAACTTTATTGTTTGTATTGAAACAGTATTCGAAAAATTCTTTGAAAAATGCGGCTATACACTCTGTTTTAACCATTATGCTATATTAGTCAGCCCTTATCACATAAAACTAAACATTTTCTACAACAACATTACCTCTAATACAGCACAAGATATAAAACAGAATACCGTGAATACCGCTTTTGTTAATTTATGCTACCTTTTCTAATCAGAATTTTTTAATTTGAAAAATGGAAGGCACTGAAACGGGCCAGTGTTTGTCTCATGCTGTTGATATATGAAGCAATAAAATCTTAAAGACCAGCTTAACATGCAATTGTTGCAGAACATGCATTTTGTGATTTATTTATTTTGGAACTTTTCAACTACATTTGTACGTAAATAAAAATTTCTATGCAAAAAAACTAAAAAATTTTCTTACTAATAAGGTAATGGTGCAAAATACAGCCCTGGCACTAGCAACATTTTTTTGCAATTAATTTGAATAAAATTGCAAAAAAATGTTCACTGATCTTACGTGTCGAGTTTTGTTATTTCTGATATTTTTATTGTTGATATTGTTATTTGAAACCCTTTCAAAAACGATAAAATACTTGCTTAAAGAAAAACCGGCACCATTTTCCCGGATTCTTTTTGGATACTTAAAAAATGGTTGATGAAGAATTTAAGCAAGCGAATATGAGTTCAGCTGTTATCAGAATATTCTAAATTTTGAAATAGTACCGAAAAAAGAAATTTAGATTATTTTGGTTCGTACCGAATAATAAGACATAAAAGCTGTCTATAATGTGTTCAAATAAACCTTACATAATTTCTTGATGGGCTTGAAATTATTCAGATTATTCTTTTATATAAGAGAAAAATAATTAGGGAAATTTTAAAATATTTTGGTCCAAGTCTTATTTCCATCAAGGATAACTAGCATTAATATTAAGTTTTATTCGTACAATTTGATATGATACTTTTATCGATTTATTTTCTTTTGTATAAAATAAAATCAGTAAAACAGAAACGCTAATGAATCATTAGAGAAAAAGTGTTTTGTGCACGACCCAAAAGTCCAAATCCAAGTTATTCATACTTCAGACCGCAGCTCAGAGAAATCATCGATTATATTGCCTGAAAGCTACTATTGAAACTATTGAAATTAGTTTGTTTAACAATACAAATTATATATATTCTGCATATATGGACATCCCCGGAGATATTTTTAGAGTTTCGAATGATGTGGAAAAGTTTGGAACAAAAAAACAAAAAAAAAACAAAAATTCAAAAGTCAAAGACATTAAAATTGAATACCTCCAAAATGTGAATTTAATAGAATTTCGTGAGACAATCTGGAGTAAACAAAAACGGATCCAGAAACTAAGTGTAACTTTGCTATAGTTGCGGGTATGGGTGATAAACGCCAATAATGATAATGAATAATGGCGACTTTTTAAAAACCCGTTTTTCGAATATATGAAATAAAAAAACCGGTTAAGAAGTTTTCAGTTACTTCATATACATGTATTAGGGAATTCAATCTAGACATCTCAAATGGTTTTGATATCTTTGAGTCCCGGGATTTTAAATTAAAATTAGAAGTTTTAAATCTCATTAAATGAAAGTAGTTTTAAATTTTAATACAATAGGTCTAACATACTTATATGATCACACAAAAATTGTATTACATTTGAATACTTTCCGAATTTTACATTTAATTTCTAATAAAAATTTGTATTAGAATTTATGCTCAGTTCGTATTTAATATTAATAATCTTTTGGATTAAGTTTTAATGTTAAGAAGTTAGTTTGCAATTTATTTGTTTGTTTTTATACTTTTATACTATAATTTTTAAATTATCTCCTATTGTAGGTTTCGAACTCCCGTCATCATTGAAATGAAAGTAGTAAACGTTGCTGTGCGCCGTTAAATAATCAAATTTTATTATCTAACGAAAAAGTAGCTCTGAATCATATAATAATGAAAAAAAAAAAACAAAAATTGCCAATTTCAGCCCTTAAAAGGGCTTTGACCGAGCTTCTTATGATCAATTGTGTTGTATGTGTTGTGATCGAGAATTGGACCTACAAGTTTTATGACGATTCCGAACGGCTAATGTTCTCAAGAAGCTTTTCATGGAAGTTTTTACTCTCTGAGATTTGTCATTGTCTGCAGGGAGGTGACGACCGAACAGAAAAATTAATTCAATTGAAAAAACTTTCTGTGTCAGGAGGAATTCGAACCAGGGTTCTCTGGCGTATGGGCCACACACTCTACCCACTACGCCATTACATAAGGCCGCCAACTCTGAAGCATATGGCTTTTAAATCTTAACAATCTGAAAATTAATAAGGAAAGTATCAGAATATTAGAATTCAAATATAATATTGACAATAACAACAAATTTATTCCAAAAAATATAAAATATCGTTGTAATTTGAATTGTATTAAAATTTAATACAAAATTTATTTAAAAATTTTGTAATCTCTTGAATAGTATTAAATGTAATACTTTTTGAATTGAAAACCATTGTTATACTTCGCTTGTATTAAAATATATTCCCGGAATTCTAACCGGGTAAGTAGTTACTTTCCAAACATTTCATTAGCATTGAGATTATTTCTCACAATTTGTGTATAGGTAGCTTCATTTGAAAGGAGTTTTGAAAGGATGGGACAGGCAAGAGTTTTCGACCTTGCAATATTATCCATTGAAAACGGACTTTCAAATAAAATTGATTTTGATGACGTATTTCGAATTTCATGTCTTTTAAAGTAAGAAAAATCTGTTTTTAAGACAGCGTTATAAACATTTTTGTTTTGTTTTACCTTATAGCTACTATATAAATATGTACTTGAAAATGTGGAATTTTTTGTTGTTTCTTTACAAATCTTTGTGTGTTATATTATCTGTTGTTTTTTTCTCAAAATACGAGTATATAAAAATACTAGCTTATACCCGGCGTGCTTCACTGCGCTCAGCGCTTATCTCCTAAAAGTGGGCATAGCTAATTTTTATTAAGCAATTTTATATGAGAAATCGTATGGGCGAAAAGGGATCCACTATGTTTGCAATATCTCAAGAACCGCTCATCCGATGTTGTACAAATAAGTTTTAAAACCCGTGCCATGATTGGCCAAACACACCCTTGGCAATACCAAATTTGAACAATATCATTGGAACGGTTGAGAAGTGATGGAGTAACATACGGACACCATTAGATTTTTATATATATAGATTGGATGAGCGGTTAAGGAGCTTTAGCGATTTTTTAAGAGTTTGGTACTACAGCGCCCTCTGGTGTTTAATATAGAACAAAATTGATAAGCCTATAATCTTCGGATAAGTTGACAAAGTTTTTTCGCAATCGGATGAACGTTATTATAGCGCATAAAGAACGAACAAACAAACCTTCATTTTTATATTTTAGACAAAATTATACCCGGTGTGCGTTGCTACACCCGGCAGCTATATTGGAAAATATATAAATATATTCAAAACGTTTATTGGCCCTTTGTTTGACACTGCGCTCATTGTCCAATGTCCGTCCCAGTTTTCCGGTAGCAGAACATCACCAAATAGTAACTCCATTCTGAGTTTCAATGTTCTATGATTTTTACTTCCAAAGATGTTCGATATCAAAAATTTGGCTTATATGGGAGGGGCCACACCCCCTTGTCGAATGCCCGTAAAAGTTTTTTGTTAGAAAGACATCACCTTTTACTTCCACGAAAAACTGCTTTTTAGCGATTTTATATGAGAAATCGTATTAGCGAAAGGGTATCCACTATTTTTGCAATATCTCGACAACCGCTCATCCTATGTTGTACAAATAAGTACTAAAATCGTGCCATGACTGGCCAAACACACCCTAAAAATTTGAACAACACTATTGGAACGGTTTCTCAGATACAGATTTCTCTATTAAAATCTCACCGAATTGGTTTCTTTTTCATTAAGAAATTTTTTATAGGTATGAGATGAGACTGGTATCCGCCCCGGTTGTCACCAAGCCTAGGAACGCCACTAGATTACTTTTTACTTAATGCTCATGCACAAATGCTTTAAACCAACGTTTAAAAATTAGTCTAGAAGATATGTTAAATTTTTGACTTTTGCTAAAACTATTTTGACTTTTCACCTTAGCTTTCTTTCGCCTTAAATTCTGTTACATTAACATTTTGGACGTCTTCCCTTTTTAATGTTTTTCACTGAAATTCGAAGTATTGTAAAGCAATAAACAAATCACCTTATAGAGCAATCAACAAAATATCATATTTTTAAAAACAAGTTTTGTGTTTTAACTTTGTCAAGTCAATTTCTAATTTATAAATTCCGCAGACAAAGATAATAATGATCCATGGAATGCAAGTATTAGCTTTTATTGTGATTCGAAAATTTAATATATGACCATTTTTTATGGACTTTGAAGATATTTTTATTAAGGCCGGCAATACATTTAGAGAGGAGAGTAAAAAAGAGTGATGTTGAGGTGATGGTTTTTATAAGAAAAAATTTGTTTAGAGTTTTAAAATTTTCAAATTTGGTAAAACATGCATTTTTGTTAAAAAAAAAATGTTTTGTTTTTTTTCAAAAACAAAGATGGCTGCCTACAAGGATTGCTCTTGTGGCTTTGCGGACATTCTGCTGGCTCCTAGGTTGACCCGAAAAAAAAATAATTTTAATATTTTGAAAAGTAATGAAACTATCTCTTATCTGAATGAGACATAATTTTAAAAAGTTTTTTTTTTAAATGTATACGTACTTGGAATAAAAAAAATTAAATTTTTTACATATTTTAAATTTTGAATAAAACGATTTTAGAAGTCTTTTTTAAAAAAAAAGTTTCATTCAGATTGATTCAAATGTTATTAACACGTTGAGTGCCATGTGTACCGCCGGCGGTACACACTTTACTTTTATTGGGGTGCGATGTGTACCGCCGGCGGTGCACGGCCACTTGTGAATTCAATGCAATATATTTTGTACAGCAATGCAGTAAGTTTTTTATAAATAAAGATTAATATTCTCGTGTTTTTAAAAATTAGCACTTTAAAAGCACATTCTGAATATGTATGGTGGCACCCCAGTAATACATTTTGAATTTGTATGGTGGCACTCAAAGTGTTAAAAAATGTTCTTCCAAATATTGTAAGGATCGGTCAAGTAGTTTTTGAGCTAGGTTGCCCGCAGTTTTTAAAAACGTAGTTTTTAAATACGAAGACGTTAGTGTTCAAAACTGAATTAAATCACTGTGTATACACACACAAAAGATTATTGTTTACATTCTTTTGAATGTTCCCCTTCTCAAATATAACGGTTTGAGCAGATAAAATAAACGATATAATAAAATAGCAGCTATAGTAACTAGATATATAGATATATAGATATATATAGTATAACTAGATTATCGAAGTCACGCGCGGGTCTCTTTACAGGCTTACAACTTTCTTAATATTCAAGATATCCTTATGAAGTTTTTTTAAAAATGTTCGAGATGTTGTTGTCATTTTTAATGAAAAAAAATTTGATTCTGGGATACCTCTAAATGTATTGCCGGCCTTAATTTTCATTAGATTTGGTCTGTCTGTAACTTATTTTTGATTATATTAAATTGTACCTAAACTCAGAAACACATATAGTGCCAGATTTGTTAAATCTCAAGACATGTTAAGCCTAAATAACCTAAAAAAACATATTTTTTTCTTAATTTTCGAACCACGCTCTTGCTGTTATAGTACTTCCATCCCATGAAGAACGATACGGTACTATCAATCCAAGTTTTGCATTTTGTTTTATTTTCTTTTATCTGACATGGAGGATAGAAGAACTTTTGTGAATCATTAGTTTTATAAAGTTGAATGGAATAAGTTGCCCAGGTTAGTGTGGTTTAAAATTAAAGCTTGACCATCATTTGACCTGTGATACCCTTGGTCCAAACTCATATTCCATACTATAATCTGGAAAATGCACATATTTAGTTTTATCTTGTAAATTTCTGATATTCGAAAATGGGAATAACACGTAACTACAAGGTTTACAGTGTCCTGAACTTTAAGGAACATTTTGTTAATAAGCAAATTTGTAACCTCTATTAAAAAGTCACCCGCCAAGAGAAAAACATATCGTATATACATTCATCAATATTTACATCCCGATTATAATTTGAAACTTTGAAATATAGAATCGCATCAAAAGGAAACGAATAACACAACATTTAGATTTGAAAGTTTAAAAAATCTAATAAAACAAAGAAAAGTAAAAGAAAATTTATGAAAAAAAAATCTCAATATTGACAGAATGTTCATGAAGTCAGAGAGGCCAACATTAAAAATTGATTAATAATGAAGAATTTCATAACGTGTTATGACTCAATGCTCTATCAATTGAGTTTAATCCTTATGCAACAATGAACAATATAAACAAAAATGTCCTTAAAATAAGTTACAAAAAAGCTGATAAATGCTTATGCTTGGAAATTTTGAGGCGATTACGTATACAAGTTGGTATCTTATTGGAAATAAAAATTAATTACAATAAAAGTGGTAATGATTGTGGTAAAGGATATCCGAAAATCTCAATGAGATAAATAATGTTCATGTGAGAACAAATAAAATTCAGAGGATGTTTTTCTTTGGAATGTCGGAGTTTGGAGAGTTTTGATTTACATATTAAGTGTATTTTGGTACGATTTGGTAGGCTCACTTGATGCTTAGTTGGTATTAAGGGCCAAAAAAGTTAATATTTTTATATTTTGTAGATATGTACTTATTTCAGAGTTTTGCAATCGTTGCTTGAAACTTTTTTTATTTTTTTTTTTTTTTTTTTGTTTTTAAACGACACGGCACGACACGTATTAGGGCAAATATAAGTGCTGGTGATACATACATAACATACCCCTGACAGGGGGAGCCCCGTCAACCTGAAGCCGTAAGTTAGACGCTCTACGAGAGAAACGAATTGTGTGCCAGTTATTATCGTTTAGAACTGATTGACCTGCCAGCAAGTTCTGGAAAAAGAGGTACAAAAGTGTTAAATTTTATGATCTAGGAAGCGTCTTAGCTGAACGCACTTTTTCCCTGTCGCTCAGACGCACACTGGCACGAATTCGTCCTGCAACAAGAGCTATTTCCAAACGATCCGGAGAGTTTGATTCGGCGCTGGTCAAAAGAAGCAAACCAACCGGACGTGATGTCTTGAATCGCAGTATTAAGTCTTCTGTTTGAGTTTTTGTGCCCTGCCCATTGCTTAGCCAAACGGTCATGTGTTGACTGCCGTTGAAAGCCAAAGTGGCCAATTCACGACCACAGGTAGGACCAGTATAGAGTGTTGCTGTACAGTCACAGATCGGACGGTTCCAGCCCTCGTTGCATATTCCGCCATTCAAACAGGGATTCCCAGTGCAAACATTGCTCTGAACATGACAGGAAGGTTTTACAGAGGCTGCAAAATAGATCACTTTATGAAGTAAAAACTTTTCCTTGCCGTTAGTGTGTTCATGTGTGTACCTGAGTCCTGTAACCTTGCAAATGCTGCAATATCAATGGCCTTGCCGGTTAGTACTAGATCTCTTAAGCAGCCTACAAAGCCCTGCCGGAGGGTTGCTGTCCAAATTGATGCTGGCCAGGCATAGCTGCTGTAGAGCGGCCCAGTGCCACCTACGTACATGTGGCCATCCAGTTCAAGTACAGTTGCATCACCTGGTGTCCGGAAGTCATTCCATACACTATCCACACTAACTTTAGCATCTCGTCCATTTCGTCTAAGTATCAAATCGTGCCAATCACCATCATCCACTCGTCTGCGAGATGCCCTCACCTTAGCGGCACCTGAGCCCAAGTCTAAATGCACATAAATGTGTCCGTTGAGCAGTTCGATGGCGAACAATGCAGCCTGAAGAAGAAAAATAATTAATATTGCATTACGTAGAGTTTATTCACATTGTTACGTTTTTCGCTTTGGGTAGCTTGGAACCCGTTGTTAGAATTATTAATCCATTGGGTTCTTTTGTTCTGAATTTGAAAGAAATGGAGCTCTGTTTGCCCGTTTCCCAAGGTGGCAAGACCTATGAAATATTAAAAGAGAAACATGGTCATAAAAATTCTAGTAAAGGCATATAAACTCGAATAGAAGATGGCCTAGGTGGATAAATTTTCTTGGTGGAAAAGTTAAAAAGTTACTCGAACAAATATCAACTAAAGAAGGGCAACAACACATAACGATTAATGTATTTCAAACACCTAGTAGTGACTGTATTTAAACTTAAGTTTTCTTCATTGACGTACCAGATGTGATTCCCTCGTTGTGAAGGTCACTGGATCTTGTGGATCTCCAATGGGGCACTGATATTCCAGGTTTCCAGATATTTGAATAAGCTTCGATCCAGTTTTCGCCAAATCAATAAGATTTAATAGAAGCGTATCGGCAGAAAATTCAACCTATGGATATAGTATTTATAGATATGATATATAGAATTGACAAAAGTTTAGATGCACCTTTCTCAAACATCCTACGAAGTTATTGTGTACTCGAGCTCCCAGAAGTGCTCTTGGATTGACGGCACCTCCAACGTATACTCTTGAGGACGATAACATGGTAAATTTTCCCGCGATGTGTGAATGATCAGTATAAACGTCGTCCACTACAGTGACCAACTGTTAAATGTTACATGCAAGAAAAATTCTATTTGTTAAGATATGAAACATGAATTGTTCACAATTAAGTTTTCAGTTCTAAGCTCTATGAAAGGAAAACTTTATAAAAACAAGATCATTTCTATTCAAAATATATAGTCCCAGTTAAATTTTTCGCTAAGAAATTTTTAAAATCAATATTATATTAGAATGATTTTCCGAACAATTTGTTTGGTGAAATATGAAAACTAACAATAAAATAATTAAGTTTTAACTTACCCGACAAAAACTAGTAATGGATGAGATCTAAGGACAAACAAGAAATAATTTTGATTATTTGGCACTTAAACGTATATTTGTGGTACCCAAATTTACCTCCTGAATACGACGATGGACGGTAACTTTATGCCACTGATGATCATCAAAACGCACTTTTGATGGCTTGATATGCATTTCTTGCTTGCCATTGGCCAAGCCCATTGTTAGTGAAACTCCACCATCTCGAAGGGCAAGATTGAGGTAATCAGTGCCGTGACCTAGAATACATTTTTGTTATTAATACTCTGCTAATTCTTTTAATCAAATCGACTTGCCTGTATAGAAGAGTAACCCATTCGGCTGCCTTGTTCTGAAATACAGTGTAATAGCATCCTGTGCACTAACAATTGGCTCAGCGCCTGTTTGTCCAAGGTCATAGGAGAGGAACTGTGTACCACGAAATGTTGCTTCAGAAGGTGCTCTCTCTGAATTTTTTAAAAGTATCGCAAAAATATAATATATAAGAAATGACTGACCAGTCGAAATGGTGAACTTACCTTTTTCACAGTACTGACCATCGTACTCAAGATTGCGACATTCACATATAGGTCCAGAATCTGTGGATATGCAAATGCCACCATGCTGACAGGGATCATGTCTTTCGCAAGCATCGGTAGTATTACCGCCACGTAAGCCCTTTAAGAGAGTGACGTGTGGTTATAATTAATTAAAAAAATTAATAAAATAATTTCAACAGTTTAATATTAATATGTAGCAAAATACTTTGTGTTCGTTTTGTAGATACATTATCAACCATCATTGCACTCAATCACTTTAAAGATAGATCGTCTTTGGTGTGCTATTTAATAATAAATTTAAAAATTAAATTTAAAGAGGAGTATGTGTGTGTGTGTGTATGGCTCTTGAAATAATAGTCTTAATGAGAAGTAACCCAGTAGGCATTGGCAGGCCTTCGAAGGGCTACTATTATATCATATCCTATACTACATATCATACTACTCATATCCAAGCCCATATACTTTTTTATATGAAACGGCCAAATTTTCCAGGCCTTCCGCTCTCCCTGCTTTAAAAAGGCCTGCTATAAGCACTCATTTAGAATGGCTTAAAGAAGAGGTTAACCAAAACAATTAAAAAAATACCTACCTATTTATTCTGTGATTTTATTTTATTTTACATATTTTTGTTAGAAAAGAATATTTCTAAGACAAAACGTTGATTATTATTCAGTATCTTTGAACTAATATATAATTTAACTTTTAACGAAAAAGTAACCCTGAAATATAAGCAGCACCAGTTTTTGTTGGAAAAATATAACTGTTGTACTGCCCTGGGCAGCTAAAAAATAGGCCTTATAGAAGCGCTCGCAGAAGTAGCGAGGAAGTCATGTGTCTTACCGCCAAAAGTAGCAGTAAATGCACGCCATCTTTACAAGAGACCTAGCTCCATTGCCTATTGGGAAGCGATAAAATGTTAATGATAAAACTGCATGTTCCCACCCCATAGTTATTGATTTTGTAGCTTATAATACTGAAGTAATTCACATTTTATTTTAGAAAAGAATTAGTTCAGAATCATAAAATGAATACTATATTCACCAAGCCCTATGTTCACCAGACAGACATTTTTTTTTTTAAATTTTGTATTTTTGTGAAAGTCAACCCCTTCAAATATGCATTTAAGACAAAAAAAAAAAAAAAAATAAATATGTGAAAGTTTCAACCTGACTCGATAAAGGGATATGTATCCGCAGGTCACTTAAGGTTCGTACTTCATTGAAAAGACCTTGTTTCTGATTGAAATTAAAAAATAAATAAACGAAAAATGATATGAAAATATTACTCAAGTGAAAATATTTCGATATATTCTTTAAGTAGACAATATCCTTCATAAAATAAAAAAACATTAAAACAAATTATTATACAATCTCGCAAGCAATAGCAAGTCTCCGGATTTAGAAACTTCCTCCTATAAATGTAAACATTTTCTTGTTTTTCAGAATATGTTTGCAATTAACTATAACCTAATTAATAATAATTTATTTTTAAATAATTACAAAGAATCTAATAATTCTTATGTAAGCGCATTTTTTAGTGAATCTTCGGAATTTGAAAAAAATCAATATACAATACAATATTGGTAAGCTAGTGGCATAGGTAGCTCTGCACGAATGACGTAGTGTTTGGCAAGGAACATTAAAATTTATAAATTCTGCAATAATTCACAAAAATAAACAAAAGAGATAGATAAAATTATTCTTCTATTCTGCAGACTTTTTAAATTCTTTCCGCACATTCCAATAGAAAAGTTGAACATACCCCGTTATTATACAGGTTTAGGACATGAGTTAAACTTTTGGACCAGAGAAGACGAAAGGGGTCTTTTATGTATTTTTGCACGCTGTTTAGGAGTTATTGGCAAAATTAAATAACACCTCTTTTCCTGATATCTGCACTATACCTTTTTAACGCCAATTTTAATTATCTTATAAAGGTTTGATTAAAAAATACTACACCTAACTATAACTGTTTACAAAAATTCATTGTCTTTTGTAGTTTTAAAAATATCAGCCTTCAAAGTTAAAAAATTTTAAAATTGTTAAATTTTTTCATGTTTGCCACCCTGTGACTATGTTTCCTTCCAATTTATATTCAAAAACTTTATTTTGTCAGATAGAATATCTTATAAGCTTTGCAAAACTTTTTATTTTTTGCCAATATCTTTGACAGTTTACGAGTTATTTAGAAAAATTTGTATTTTTTTTTGAATTTGCTTTAAGAAAATCTGATAGCGGAAACTTCATGCGAAATTTTTGACCCAAGCATGAGAAACTCGATTTAAATATAACTTTTTTCGCTGATTACGAATCACTTACCACTTACGATGGGGTCACTGATTTGCAGTTTTGCGAACAAGGGGTTAAAACATCGGTCAAAGTGTACCAAGAAATCGTTTTGGAAACTGTTGTATGGTCACTTAACCATTCTGTGTTCCAAAACTAGTCGTGCATTTTCCAGAAAGATTCTGGAGGCCCAGTCCATTGAACCCGCTGTATTACAAATTGTGGACAGCTTAAGAGGGCGTGATTTGTTACAAAAGATACCCCAACATTGATTATTTTAATAAGGGGCTGTTCATTAATTACGTAACATGTTTTTGGGAAATTTTAGGCCCCCTTTCTCCCCTATGTCACACTTGGTCACAAATTCTTGAAACATTCCCCACCACCCGATTAATGTAACAATTTTATTTTTTAAATTTAATGAATTTTTTATAATTAAACAGTTTGTTATGAAAACGCATTGAACACGTTATATTTATGATAAGTTTTATTATAATGGATATTACATAAAAATTTCACTTGTAATGAATGAAAGCTTTTCTGACGTTATAAAATATACCGGGGATTGGCCGAAGCGGACCACAGTGGGGCCCTTTTGGTCCCCATTGGACAAAGGATGCTACCGCTCGGAGCCCTCATACGTGAGCATGCTCCTTACATAAGCATCCTTTGTCACCTCAAGCATATCCTTGTAGGTCAGTTGACCAATATCGACTTTGCCAATAAATGGACGTCCCAGAATGGTCAATCTTATGCTTGCCAGCGCCGAACCTCTAGGCATAGCCTGAACGCATCGTCCTCGGTCAGAGTCACCTTCCTGAGATGGTACATGTAGGGACCAGTGCAGTTTGACCAGTGCAGTAATCCAGCTTAAAGTCTTTCGATTGTATCGGATAACTTTTGCTGCCTCACTACGAGACCACTTCACGGCCGCCTTCGATTGCCTGCAGTTAACAGCTTCTTCCCACCTTGTATGGTGTTCTGAGTCCGTCCATTGCTTAATAAGGCCTGCCACCATGTTGTCGCCTATGGCGATACGTGGTTCTGATCCTTCTCTCGCTAAAGAATCAGCATTTTTATTCTGTTCTATGCCAGAATGCCCTCTCACCCACATAAGTGTGAGCTCATTTGTCTGAGCGCACCTATTGAGTTTGGTAATGGCCAACCTGGAAGTGATGTCTGTACATTGCATGCACCTAATCACCGACTGATTGTCAAGGGCAATGACAATTTTCTTGCCGTTAAAAAGAACACCAACCAGTGGCGACACATTCGATAACTTCGATGTTCGAAAATTGTGAAAATTGTTGTTTTTTTTTTAATAACACTTTTTTGTTCGTTTTGAACGTGAAGTTATAACTTAAAAAAATTCCCACTTCAGTTCAGCAAAAAAACGTTACTGTAGCTCCGTTTGCTGCTCTTGATCTTGATCTTTGTTTTTTCAAGCTGCTACACTTGTTGAAGGTGTTTTAGATGCCTTTTATAAATTTACTTGATTTAAACATAGCATAGGGGTATACATGGCCGATGATATCATTCACGGTTTCTAGTACCTAGACAAACTAAACTCTCAGCTTTTACAGTGCATTTTCATCCTTTAAACTGTAGGAAGTGGTATTTATTTCAGCAGGATGGTGCCTCAAGCCATACAGCGAAAACAACAAAGTGCTGGTTGAGGAATAACCACCATCCCGTTGTTCCCTAATATTCTTGTAGTCGAGACCCATCTACAATAGAGTTCTTGTGGTTAAAAATTAAGAGGCAGTTAAGACGTAATCCTGCTAGGAGTATTGGAGATTTTAGGACAAAATAAGAGGATATTTGCCGATTAATTTCTCCAGAGCATTACCAGGAATTCGTGGATACAATACCCCGTCTTACCGCAGCAGTCATAGGTCAGAAATGGGAAACTACACAATGGTATATGGGGTAGGTCGAACTATTATGACTCAGTGTTTCAGGTGGGCGAACTTTTCTGAATTAAG
Source organism: Coremacera marginata (assembly GCA_914767935.1). Classification (NCBI taxonomy): domain Eukaryota; kingdom Metazoa; phylum Arthropoda; class Insecta; order Diptera; family Sciomyzidae; genus Coremacera; species Coremacera marginata. Next base: position 250,898,067 of record OU612043.1, read on the forward strand.
TCTTATATTGTTTTTGCCGTAGTTAAAGAGTGTTTGTGAAATGCAAATTTTTTATATTTTTATTTTTATAATTTTGTTATCAAATGTTGTTGTGAAAGTAGTTTTTTTTTTAAATTCACCCTTTTCAATAATTTGTTGGAGCTTCGTTGTGCAAGAAAAGACAAAATTAAAGTTGTCCGAACTATTTTGACGACGGGTAGTAGCATTAACAAACAGTATAAAAAGTAATGGAGCCAAAATGCTTTTATGAGAAACACCTGAAGAAGCTAGAAATGGAAACACCTTACAAACCTCTGTTGAAGAAGATTTATTGAAAATAAGTTGAAGCTATCCCTAGTACGGATTTGCAACAATTTTTTAATAAGATGCCCTATAAACAATCAGACTGATTTAAGATCTTCCCTCTTATAAGTTATTTTCAGAAATAAGCAAAGATCCAATATCGACTAATGGTGTAATTTCATATATGGTGTAATTTATAATATCATCTGAACTTATGATAGTATCATAAGTATGATAATATTATAATTAGAGAATGAAAATTCGACTCAAAAAGTCAGTAAAAAGATTTGCCGTTTCAATAGCATTATAAGGGACTTTGTCCCGTAAATCGTACTTGGAGCAATATTAGAGCATTTACTTCTTCGAATTTATGTTGGTCTCAAAATTCAGATTATACTGATTATAAAGATATTTATCCAATAAATTTAATTCCCTCCCTACAATGTTAATATTTATTAAAAAAGTCTTATTGTTAGCTTTTTTCAAAGATTTATTTTTATTTCAATAAGCCAGGGGTATACGAAGGCAGTTTATATTTTTTTTTTATGTCTCTTTTAGGAGCATGCTCACAGCAAAATTTTGATATTATTAATTTAAATATCAAAAAACAAACAAGAGAATTAAAAGAAACAAGCTTATATCTTAAAATCACAATTCATTATTAGTGTTAGCCTCACAAAGTAGAAAATTCAATAAAGGAGTACGATGTATGGTAATACGGGACTAAATGAAGATATACCAGATTCAGTAACAGCAAAATTCATATTTTTACTTATAAATACAAGATCTTGTTGCATTAAAAAAATATATAAGTTCTTATTATAAGCATCGTTGAAATAAAATGATGGTTTTACAACGGAGTGTTGATACCACAAATAAGGTTTAAAACAACCGAGAATAAACACAACTACAACGGCAATTTGTATCATCGATAACTCAACTTATTACGGTAGATTTTGTAGGGACTGTGATATTTCGTGGTAATTTAAAGTTGTTTGCTATTTTGTGGTAAATATGGGTGATTTGAGGTAATTTGGTGTATTTTTTTTTTGAGTTGTTAATTTGAGAGCATATGGCTAGAGATAATTTCAGGTTTTAATTCTATTCGGCAATTATTATTAATTGCTGCTTTAACAATGGCATTTAAATTTGATAGGAATTGGAATTTTATTATCAATATATACGTATAACTAAATTTCGATGTTTTTGATTTAACTTTAATAGAAAAACAAGTGCTTCTTCCCATTGTCGAATTGGTTTGAAACTTGAATTTTTTTTGTTTTAATGACATATTTTTTGGGGTTGACTTCGAATGAAAAATCGTTGATATTTTTCAATACAAACAAAAAAGTTATGTTTACAGTTCACATTAGCGGCATTCCCGTGGTCGTTGATCTAGAGCGTTGCTTCAAATGCACTCAAAATGCAAAAACAACAATTAGATCCAGGTATTTTCCTGGCTCTATTTCTGATCTTAAAATGCTGCCAAGTTTAAAGCATTTTTTTCAACACGAACACAGTTGGCAAATCTGAATTACTCTCCGATGAGTTTTCGTCTCATTGGCTGCATTCCGCCAAGGCGAGCGCTATTGTAGCGATGGATCATTTTACGCTGGATTTCTCTGAATGCGTTGCTACGTCGAACGTCAGATCTGTTGACAACTGACGTTTGACGTAGCTTGTTCGCTTGCTTTGCTTTGTTGAATTTAAAACCTATTTTCTTTCTGCTAAGAGCCCCGTTGACCAGAAATTCCTTAACAAATAATCGTCTGTGAATCTAATACTACGTTCACACTGAGAGTTAAATGCGCATTTATAAAATCGAATGTATATATTTGTCTCTTTTACTCCTACAAGGAGCATACGGCCACGCATTCTTAATTGCTAATGCGCATTTCGTTAAATGCGCATTTAGCCCTCAGTGTGAACATAGTATAAGACGAATTTTTACACCTTTAAATGATTTATACTATGTTCACACTGAGAGCTAAATGCGCATTTACGAAATTGAATGTATATATTTGTCTCTTTTACTCTTACAAGGAGCATACGGCCACGCATTCTAAATTGCTAATGCGCATTTCGTTAAATGCGCATTTAGCCCTCAGTGTGAACATAGTATAACTAACGAATTTTCTTTCAGTTTTCTCTTACCGACACATGGTTGCATGGCTTGCAACGTAGCTGGCAATGCTAATCTATTGTCAAACAAATGTTCAATTTTTAGTTTTTGTGTAGAGTTGTGTAAAAATTTAAAAATGTATTAAATAGTGAATATTTAAAATAAAAAATGGCAAGTTTTGTCAATAAACCGAGTAATTTCAATGAAAATACCTGAATATTTAAGAAGATTACGGAACGTTTGTGAAGAAAAAAATAACAAAAACCTCAGTGTACTGGAGCTAGAAACGGACATTGCGCAAGCAATAGAAGAACAAATTTAAGATCTACTTAATATTAATATATATTTTTAAAGTTATACGAATCAATATCAAATGAGTTTTTTAACATGTGCACGTAGTATGTTATATTTTTACCCCCACTTGTGTTTTAATAATTTAAAAAAAATATAAAAATAAATTGAAATTAAAGAATTAAATAAATATCAGCGAAATTTGTTTCATCATTCTATTCAGCATTGCAATACCAATTTTATTTCGTTGACGAAGTTTTCTTTGAATTTTCGTGTTATTCCTTTGGCGAAATTTACTTCATATTTCCATCTTGGTTTCGTTAACGAAATTGCCATCATTTCTCTCTGAAAGTTTCGTGGGCGAAAATTTGGACACTTGTTTGAAATTTTCGTGCATGATTTGTATGGGCGACTCCGCAAGTTTCTTTTACGATACGAAAATCTCTTGCATGAATCTTCAATGAATCCTTTAAGAAATAGACAACTGGGAGGTTTACTTAATGCAAAACGTAGTGCTAGAGATGCTAATGGATGATGATCTTTATATGGCTATTAAGGAGTACATTTCGGACCTCATTCAACCATTGCAAGTAGAAAAGGATAGTTTAAAACATTAAAAATAGCACAAGCCACGAAAATTGGCATTTATTTTAAGGGTTTCATTAGAGTGTTTGCAAATTCATGCAAATTGGAGCGCAAACAGCTGTTAAATGACATAACTTGCAACTGTTGAGTAGAAGTAGCGTAATTTATTTCGCTACGTAAAATGCACATCGCTCGAGCATAGACAGCTGCCAGCGCTGTCAAAAGTGTAGCCATTCACCCGAATTTTCTTGAGCGCTCGCCTTGGCGGAATGCAGCCCTTGCTCGCAACCGTATTTTGACACTTCATCGCCAGTAATGCCAAATCGTAAGAAAGTTGAACTAAAACTGTTCCACTGAGATTTGATCTGATCCAGTGCCACGGGAATGCTGCTATTGAGCTTTACATGCACATTTAGCGCTCAATGTGAACTTAGTATTAGATATTTATTAACATAAATATTTATGAAAGCACACATCTTATGTTTTTTTTCTGCGCACTATATAAAATTTGATGATTGAATAATTCTATAACCAAAACTTACCCTTGGAACTTTAGGCATTTGTCCATGATCGCAAGGCTCATCACCACACTAAAAAAGAGAAATAAATTGGAATCCTCAGAACTATGCTTTCAACTTCATTATCATCATACCTTCATATCACGGGGTTGCTTCATTTCTTGCCGGCGACTTCCTCCTCCTGGTTGGTCGGCATAGACCAAGTTGCGTATAGCACCTCGAAATCTTGGCTCAAAGATTACACTTGGCAATGCTAATAAAGCAAGCTTGGAGCTATACCTGTATCGTAAAAACTTGTGTTTGTATCGATTTTTACAAATTTAAACTGTGCTTAAATTTGAATCGGTTAACCTTTCTCCTAAGGTCTGTTCTTGTACTTTTCAAATAAAAAATAGTAAAAACTTTAAAAATTTTTCAAAAACTTTTTCGTACGGGTACGAAGTATTCAATGATCGAGGGTCGTTCACTTAGTTCTTAGAAAATCCAAGAGAAGCTGCTCGTAGCATCTAAAACGGTTTGTTTTTAGTAAAATTTATTGCTCACTAGACAGCTGTTAAAATGTCAGTTATATCCATTAAATGGTTTCATTTTGTAGTCAGTTATCTTTTAATAGTCAAGCATAAAATTCTGTTTATTTAGAAAAGACTTATCACCGAAAAAGATGATAGCTGAGTTGGATGAAGTTTAATTATCCAATATTTTTGTAGAAATGTTATACGTAATCTTCTAAACTACATGGCGAATACTTCACTTCAGCAAATGAAATTGCAGGTATTGAAGAAGTATAGAAGATACTCCGTGTATTTCTTAGAAAGCTGCGAAAAAGGAGCTTGCTGTTGAGGTCAAGAACAGTTTATTTAAAGATTGGCAGAAAACAATTTTATCATCTTTGAATGAGTAAAATTTCAATTATTTCAAACATAATAAGCTGGAGACAAAAGTTGATGCCAGAAAATCGGTTCTACTGACAGTCGACGAAATTCTCTGATTTATCCGAATTCAGGCAATTGAAAAATATTTAAAAAAGCAAGAATTGAAAAAATATCTTAATGCAGTTTTGTCATGTGTTTCCAAATTAATAAAAAGGGCTACATTTTTCGAATTTTTATTGTGAGAAACTAAAAAGGTCTAAACCAAGATAGGATGCCGTGGGCGAACATTTAACCCTAGAATACTAATCTTCGCCTGTGAGGCGCAGAAAATAGCTTTTTTCGCGATATTTCACGATCGCTTACAAAAATCACCATAGTCCAGTCCACCATAGACCAGATTTTCACGCTACGACAAATCCTGGAGAAAACCCAAGAAAATCAAATTGACACACACCATCTCTTTGTTGATTTTAAAGCTGCGTTCGATAGCCCGAGAAGGGATTGCCTATACGCAACAATGTCTGAGTTTGGTATATCTGCAAAGTTGATTGCAGAATGACGTTGAGCAACACACTCCAGTAGCAGGATCCCCAAACAGTGAACGATAATCGTAGTTGTCGTTATCGGTCATTGTGCATGCACAGTTTCATAGTAAATGACAGTTTTCGCTGGTTAACTACAGCGACAATCATCGTTAAGGCGTTTGGGAACCCCGCAACAGAGCCCTCACTCGATCGACAAAACTAACACTCTACAAGACGCTCGTTTTACCTGTGCTGCTTTATGGCGCTGAGGCATGGGTAGTTTCGCAAAATGACGCAGCCGCTCTGGGGCTGATCGAGTCGGCTATGACTATCGCATCCGAATGAATCACTGTATGAGCTCTACAGACATTGACGTCGTTCGGCGTATAACTGTGCAGCGACTACGCTGGCTGGGCCATGTCCATCGTATGGACGACGAGCTCCAACAAAAAAGGTGCTCGAGGCGAGGGTTGCTGGTCAACGACGACGAGGGAGACCATGGCTCCGATGAATGGACCAGGTCGAGGAAGCCCTAACCGTTCTTGGTGTATCCGATTGGAGAAGGCGCGCGCAAAGCAGAGACGCCTGGCGAAGCTGATGAGGTCGGCCGAGACCCGAACATGGGTTGGCCACTTAAGTAAGTAAGTTACAAAAATCACAGCATACGTGCGTGCCAACTAAGTTTAGTGTTGCACGAGCTTAGTATCAGATGCTTTTAGCTCTAAGCCGTTAAATTGCTGACTTATAGATACGCAAGTCGCCTGTGAGGCGATGCTTAGTGTTTAAGATAATTTTTGAAGCGAAGCTTTTTACTCCTCGTTTTGTGATTTGCTTGGAGTGAAATGGTTTGGAGTGAATGGTTTCTTTGTTGCTAACGCTTATTACAACAAGAAAATTTAAAACTTTAATATTAAATACTAAAAATATTTTTGGCCTACCCGTGGGGATCGAGAACCCAAGTCCTCTTAAATGAGAGTCCAATACTCTATACACTAAGCCACAAAGACTTGTTAGATAAAGTTGTTAATTCAATCCTAATTATAAGAGAAGCTATGCTGCACTAGATCGTCACCATATATGGAGGATTGTGTATTTGCTATGCTACAACTATCAAAAATTTGCTTTTATTTGCCACAAGGTGTCTTCAGCATCGGTTTGTTTGTATTGTGAATGCGTTTGTGGTGCTGTTGGCATAGAGTGTAAATTATAATCTAGAGATTTCATCAACTCTGCTAAATCTCTGCCATGTGTTAACATAGTTACTTTATTTAAAAACGTGAAGGAAAAAACTCTGTTAACCTCTGTAATTTACATAATTTACACTATATGCTGTTGGTACGAATAAAATTAGCAATGCCCACAAGTGCGTTGACAAGTGCGTTTTTAAGTGTAAAAAAAAATAGGTGATATCAATAAATATGGAATTAACAAACGCATGCATGAGTCAGTGCAGCCAAGTTCACAACCATGTGTGGAGAGTTAAAATGGAGAGTCGCTGGCATTATATGCCCGTATATGTAATTGGCGTGGAAATTTGACATTCAACAATAACAATAATTCTTTTTATGAATTTAAAAGTTGATTTATTAAAAAGAATAAATTATTAAGCTATCAAATCTATGTAACTGCGAAAAAGCTTCGCTTCTCTCGTGTGTCCAACGACGCAGCTGTGTTTTTTTAGTTTTGTTACTATTATCTAAGCATTGTATACATTTCTTAAATTTTTTGAGATTACTACTTCTGATTAGCCAATAATAAAATGGCTTGAAAGATATCACTTAATGGAAGTAAAGATGAGGACAATTTGGAAGAAACTTTGGATTCGGATGATAGTGCAGTCGACCTCACCTATGTTGATGTGTCTGACAATGACACAAAATATAGTTGTAACTAAACAATTGATGATGTCAGCCTTCAATCCACCTCGACTACGTTCCAAGAAGTTGTAACGACAGGCACGTCGCAATATAGAGAACAGGCGGATTGTGAGCATTGAGTAATTATGCCATCGACATTGGTTATAAGGGGTAGAAACAATTATATTTGGTTTTCTTAGCCACCTTCGTCAAACAAAGTTTCAAACAGAACTGCTTGAAGAAACATAGTCCATATTTTTACAGTACTAAAAGAAGAAGCTAAAGGCCTAATAGAAAAATTGGAATGCTTCGAAAATTTCAAGGCAAGCAAGTTTAAATGAAGAGTACCACTATATCTCCCACCAGAAAAGGGGGGAACTTAGCGTTTTTTCCACCAAAGTTGTAGCATATGAGTGTATATTATTGTTCTCAATGCAAAAGACTTACTGCCTGGAGCATAGGCCACCATTTTGTTACAAACAAGTCTAAATTAAAATTAATGCGTATGTTTTTGTATAAGAGGTAAGACCCTAATTTTTTTCTATATTGAACTCTAAACAGTTATTTTTAAGTTGTATAAGTTTTGAAACAAATATTGTATTCAAACATTTTTTTTTGCTTAAAAAAACATGATCTCTGACACCACTGATTGAAAAATGTTTTACTTTTATATAATAAATATATATTTTAAAAATTGAAGATATGTACACATTCTTTCGTTTTTTTTTTTAAAAACCAACATTTCATTAAAATTTCTGAATTTTTTTGTTTCAGTAAATAACATTTTTAGGGAGGAAAAAAATCAGTTTTTTATAGAAGTACCTCACAGGCGAAAATTAGTATTTAAGGGTATAAATATATGTTTAGTATTCTAGGGTTAAGTGTGTGGAACGTAACTAAAAGAATAGCTATAGAATCCGGGCTCAACGACCATCTGCCACAGAACGTTTTTTCAATTGATATTAATATTTCTGATTAACCGTCACCTCTGTGCAGACAATGGCAAATCTGAGAGAGTAAAAAATTGCCATGTAAAGCTTCTTGAGAATTATTGTTATTATTTATATTAATACTATTTAGAAATACTATCATTAAAGAGAAATTATAAAAAAGTATGTTCATTTCATATATTAGTACATAACAATGTATTAAGCGTGGTTTTCACTATTGCAGTTGTATGACGACATAAAACTTAATCAATTAAAATATCAACTAAATAAAATTATTCTATATTTTTTGTATAACTCAGTTCGATAAATCAGTTGCTTTTAATTTTTCTCCATTCTCAAACATAGAAAAAATGCCAACGTGGCCATTGAAATTGACATAGTGAAAACCAAGCATTAGTAAAACAAAGTACATAGAGACTGTTTTTGAAAAAATAAATCATTTAAATAAGGTGTCTCATAGGTAAACATTTTTTATGGGGACTTTGCAGGCAATACTTCAGGGGTATCAGTAACAAATAAAAAAAAAACCTTATTTATAAAAAGATTTTTGAAAATTTTTGAAAAATTACACTCTATGGAGATATTTTGTTCCAGAATGTTATATTTATATGAAAGCTTGTTAAAAATGGCATTTTTAATATTAGTCAGATTTTGCGGAAAAAATTGTTTAGACATTTTTTGTCCAACACACCGTACAAGCCGAAAGCTAAAATAAAGTCAAACTTGAAAACGCTATAACTCTTTAATGAAGCAGGATAGGGCAAAAATAACGTTTTTTTTCGTCAATCAATTCAATTCACACACTAAATTCAGTTTCCAACTGTTATGGTACAAAAACAAAGCCTGGTATCCAACAACTTAATCAAGGTTATCATAGGTTTAATACTTTGGAGGCTATATGTAGTATTATCTGTGGTAGCACCTTCTTTACCGAACACATTTCATTAAACACCCTGTGCCTCATTGGATGTTGAAGGTAGACCACCCTCCCCCTCTATACAATTTTTTGCTCAAAATAAGTCACGAAATCAACCATTAGCGGATTAGCATCTCAAGTCCAGACACCCTCCATAAACATAGTGAATATCAATCTTTAGATTTAGTCAAAAACCTTTCTCCGAACATGCCGGAATCTACTCCACAATTTTTTTTTTTAAGAGTGGTAGAATTGATAGAGCTTAAGATGTCCCTAGATTATTTACAGTCGGTCAAATGTTGCCATTAGATATACTCTTAGATTTTCTTGGGTCAAAGTGGCAAATTGTAGTAAAATATTTGCTATTTTAATAGAAACACTTGAAAACTAAACATCAGAATTGATTTGGGAAAAGTTGGTGCCATCATAGGATCATCTTTTGATCAGTTGAAAAATTGTCCGGGCTCTGACATTGAGCATATTTACCACTCACCAATTTGGCATTCCCCCAACGAATATCTCGGAGTTAGTTGCAAATTTTCCGAATTGAAACTCTTTTCCTTTAGTCGTACGACTCTGCGAGACTCCATCAACTATCAGAGAGGTTTGTTCATCGTGACGCAGAACCTTGTAAAGAAGTAGAGTGATTAAGTAAAAAACGGAACTCACTCACGAATTCATACCTGCACTTTATGCCAATGACCATCGTGAAGATCTCGGCCAACAGTTATTATTTGAGCACCACCTCCAAGGTTGTATCGCAGACGTAGAGCACCTTCAACCAATTTCAACTCAAAAAAGTCATAAGTTCCTCCATCGTCCGTATAGAGCACCAAGCCATTGGGCTGCTCCGTCTTAAATTCCAACTCCAACGAACCATTCAGACCAGTGTACCATTTTCTGAACTGGGCAAACGAACTTTGGGATCCATCTAGCTGAAAGCCCCCACAAGAGCTTAAAAACACTGCAAGCACCAAAATAATGCCGAGCAGAGTTGAACTTAGGAACCGCGACCGTCTCAATGAACTCAAACTGCATGTCTGCAAGAGCTGCTCTGGCTCCGCTGTCTCTCTATAACGCTTCTTATTGGTTGAATAGGATTTTAGGGATTTTTTGAAAGCCATTTTGACACAGATCTCGAAGGAGCAGAGGTCACTTTATAACTACTGCAATTTTATGTCTTCACTACTCAACTAACGACAGCTGAGCTTAACGCCATTGATATGATTTCTTATAAATAAAAATAGTCCATGTCATCGCACTTCCAGAATAAAACAGTTCTCTACGTGGGTGTCGATGTGGATGCACAATTCATGAAACTTTTTTTTTATTCACTTTTTCACACACACGTACACTACAGAATGCACACGCATCTGTATATCACTGAAAACGTGTCCTTCATAAAATATTCAACTTTATGCTTACAATAAAGTGTGTGTGAAGTTATTGCTTGCTCTTGATATATGTTTTTCCTTTGACATTTTCCAAACTCAAGCTGTACGTGTACATGATATTCTTGGAGCTCTCGCTGTTCTGCGTGTGATAGTGGAAGTTTTGTTAATTATAATTATGGGTATGCAAGTTAGAAAAATTCAATACTAATTTTCCAGCTACAGCTAGATATGTGCGTGTTTTAAATTTCTATAGTTTTCTGCTTGAAAGATAACAGAAAATTAAAACCGAAAAAAAATTACTAATACTGAATTGTTAAGTCTTGCAAACTACATTCGGAATATACAGAAACGGCGACTAGCAAAGTCCTTTCGTGCAAATATTTTCTAAAGCCGAACGAACATACGTCCGAACAGCATAGCTTCGCGAGAGCTTTTAACATTCCCTTGCGTGCCAATGACGAAATTTACATAAAGGTTTCAACGTTCATGTACACACTAAAATGAGAAAAATGTATATTAATACATATTTTCTTCATCTATTAATCTGGTAATTAATTTCTACTAGAAATTGAATTTTTCAGAGCATTATTCATATATTTTAAAAAATTTTAAGTAGCAAGAATTTTTGGCACCATGTTTATTTAATAAGTTTACTTGATATTATTCTGAAATTGAGTTAAAGTGTAAACTTTATATTTTCACTGTATTCCATAAGCCAATTATCATTTTTTATCATTTTCACTTATTTCTGACCATAATTTAACTAAATGCATTTAATAGGATATTTTTTCTTCTTGGCTCTGGCTAGCAAATTGATTTATTATGCATATATGTAAGAATATTTTTTAAGATTCTGCCTTATGGATAAGAATTTTTTCAATTTTTATCGATCTGAACCACATTCGCGACGAAACTCAACTGAGTTCTTTCCTTCGAAGCATTCCTATAAAAGCCAAAGAGCTTTCAAAGATGGCCGATTTCATCGCCGCGCAACTTTACACTCGTGTTCAGTCCAGATGGACAAACAAACATACAGACAAACATTCGAAGATACTTACAAAAATTTGGTTAGTTTGGTTCATAACCTACGACACTAAAATAGCAGCTCATGTGAAATGCTTTTTTGCAATCCACTTGCTTTGATTAGATGTTGCGAATGTCGTGCATAACATTAAATCGACTGGTACTACTCAGCAGATGACCCATGGGAAACGAGTTTGAAATTTAAATTTTAATATTCCGTCTGCGCTCCGAACATTACGGTTAGAAAATACTTCGCACTATTTGCTAAAACATTTTTGTGCTCGAACCCTGTATAAGCTGTCAAAATAAAATTTAGTCGCATGTTTCGTAACGCGCATGCTTACAACTTGGAGTGCGTGTCAATACATTCATTCAAAAGCTTTTTACCAGTAATTGGAATAAATAAAACTTTTGGAAAATGAAATACTATCAATTAAAGCCGCCCGCATAGAAGCAGAGAGGGGCAGTTGTGCCTCTTCTCCCCTAGACTCTAGCCAATTACAATAAATTTTAGACTTTAGCCAAAAAAATTTTATATCTTTAAGATTATATTATCGGCGCTATAGTACTTTTATAATGATATTTTCATTATGATTCCTGAAATTAATTTCAGAAAGTAAGTGAAAGAATTTTTCGCAGTTTTTTTTCATAGATTTTATTCAAATGATCTGAATTAACATATAATATAAAGAAAGTAATTTGATTTAATTGTATTTTAGGAACTATGCTTATTTGTTTATTTTACATACTTTAAAACAAACCCACAAATCTCCTATTTACAGATATTTTTTTGCGACAACGATGCGTTTTAATTAACAGCTTAACAACAACTAAGATTGTAAGAAAAAACGGAAGCGTGAGACGATTAGATACAACAATTCAAAAAATATAATACTATTGATTCGTCGATTCGACGAAGCATAATCATCCAGGGTTAATACAAATGTAAGTTTATGATATTGTTCTATATTTTGCTTCAGGGACGTCTCGTTGTACCTACCAATCAGTAGTCCGCTAGCATACGTGAACTCTACTTGCCCTGAGATCGTTTTTTTTTTATAGCAGAAATGTCTTGGTGAAAACTTCCGCCGTGTTTATCGCTGACGCCGCTCAAATTTTTAGGAAAAAAGTCTAAATGTGAATGGGAAAAATGTGTTTTCTACAACATATTACAGCCCAAAGCCTCATAAGTAGATAACAGCTCAGCAACAACACTTTTATAGTCACTTGATCGGTGATTTCCCAGAAAATTTAAAGTCTTTCATGAAGAAAGATTTTTCCAAATCACTAAGCTATTCTTTTAATATTTCATCTTTCATTATTTATCTGATTTGAGGACCAACAAATAAACTCTCTTGAATATTTGCATCACTCAGCTTAGGATAGAAATCACTCATAAGATATAAGAAAAACTACCTACCATCTTGATTGCGAAAGTAGCATACTTTTGTTTTTGGTTGTAATAAATTCCATCCCTTTAATTGACAGCCCATAAGTTCTGACTTTATTTCCATTGAGATCTCCTGTTTGAGAATAATAACTAACAAAATAATAATTAACAAATGTTAAGACAAAAAAAAAAAAAAAATTATTTATGGTTTCAGTAGCTGTAACCATATAAAATTCAAATAAAAATTAATATGGTGTTAGACTGAGGATATGCAGGTAATTGTGTTATATTGTTTAAAATTGGTAAATTCTTGCGTTTATATTTGCAAATTTTAAGATTTTATTTTAGTATTTTAAGCGAAGGAGACGCTCTAGTATTTAATTTAAAAAAAAAAAAATAATAATATTTGCTTTTGCTTACTTGGCAAGAAATCAAAATGAAAAATATAAATATCTCTGACCAGATACAAGGAAACTAGGACACATGGGTTGTATTTTTAGCCCATCTTTCAAAATATATGGGATTTTCTTATATGTGCGAGCATGTAAAACATCTAAGAAAATAGAATTCACTTAACGTTTTTTATTTCTATTAGAGAATCTCAAATACGAAACTTTTCACGTGGACCCTTGCAGCCCCCTTACAACAAAAATCGTGCAGACGTCCATGCTATTAATGTATCGCAAATTAAACCTGCATCCGTTACAACAGATCCATTGAGCTTTCATCAATCAAAAATCGTCTCAAGATAATAAAACAGGCTATGACCGGTCTAGTAAGAACTCAATGACTTCGAAACACTTCTTTTTTACTTAATTTAGAACCCTATTAATCGGTCATGAACAGAGTAACTAATGTGAGTGCCATATGTAGAAAACTATTGTTTCTCTCTTCAGATTTCAGAACAAAAATTGTTAAGAACAGATATTCATCCATTAGTTGCTTGACCCTTTATTTAAATGCTAAAAGTTAAAGCTTTTACCTAAAACCTTCTTTGCTTTCAAAAAAGTTAAAAGTTAGTCTTGACAAATATTTATCAAAATACCGATTTAAAATTCAGTTAATAAAATATAGATGGGAAAATTATTGATTTATTTGATTAATAAAACAATTTTCTAAATAGATAAAAAACTCTCTTTTCATATATATCTATACAAATTCTGTTGAATTTGGAGAGTTGTTACAATTATTCAAAGGACTTTCTCAGTCTGGTGTGCATTTGCCTTTTTGTTTCACACGAAATAAATGTGATGGCACAGAAGCTATGTATGTGCTATAAAAGTTATGGATACTTTGAAGTTTTAGATAGCCTGTCGCTGTGATGGATTTCAAGTGAGGAATGAAATTTAAATATGCAGCAACTTATCTCAGCTTCTTCATACATAGAAGTCTACCTTTTCCTTTAGGCATTTCTTATGTATACACTTACCGCCATTTTTATGCTTTTGAAACAATTGTGATGTCATCGCTAAACTGTTTTGAGCACGTTATGAGTGAACAAGAGACATTTGAAGTGGGGGAGTGAAAAAAAAGAGAGGCAAGCTTATAATTATCTACAATAAATGCTATAGATACTTTTGTAGAAGAGCATTGGCTGGTTTTCTACTCTAACTGAGTGCAAGCACGTCAGGGAAGTCAATCATGAACTGTTAGTCAGACTGGTTGAATACGGTCATAATTTTAAAAAAGCTGAGTCGTTTTGAGCAGAATGACTGACGAGCAGTGTTATTTAAATTCTGTCATTTTTTTTTTTTCTTATTTTATCCTTAACCAAAAATCTTCTACACGGAAAAAAAATGTTTACAAAATAATAAAAATCCAAGCAAAAATTACTGTTTGTTACATTTATTCACTAATTTAAATAAATTCACAGGAAAAACAAATAAGACCAATCTCATATATGCAGTTTAAATATTGAAAAGTACGAAGACGAACTGTAGAAAATTCTATAACGAAGAGTAAAAAGTTGACACACCAAAAAACACGGGAAAGTTTTTTGATATTAATTTACAGTCAACTATAAGCATTTCATAAACATGTTTTGATTTAAATTTTTTAATGCAAGCAATGGCTTTGTGGAAGTGCGTTGTGCCTGGTGTGCGAAACTTCCCTAGGACACGGTTCGTATCTCAGCTTGAGTAAAGTTTAAATAATCCCTTAAATGTTCAATTTGCAAAAAACACAAATTTTTTCATACAGGAAAAAATTTTTCATTTTTTTTATTTTTATTTTAATGGTTTGTCATCGCAAATCTTCCCATAAACATTAATAAACTTAACAATTGCATTGATTTTCAGTATTAATTATTCTTTTAAAAAGTCGACAATTTTTATTGTACGATTGTTAAGTTTATTAAGGTTTTTTTATTGTTGTATTCAACAATTTTATTGTTAATATTTTTGAATTCGAAAATTTAACTGTCAAATCAATACAAAATTCAATTCAATATAAAATGCATTTATGTTGTGGTGACTGCAGCATCAAGAATACAATAATTGCGGATAATAAGGGTTTCCGAGACAAGAAATTAAAATTTGCCAACTGTTAATGCTATTTTAACCAAGGTTATTGTTATTTTTTTTAATGTGTTTTTTTATATCGTTTTTTGTAAGTATGTCAAGATGGCAGTCGTTAACTTTTGGATGCCCTCTATGTTCTTATATCGCATTCCTTTCATTGCCAAATGCAAATACTGCAAGTATAAGTAGAAGTCACAATGTTAAAATTGAAGCGTTGAACGATGAGACGGCGCTTTATAGTGCAACAAAATATTTATTCTCTCATATCGATTCTAGTTAAAAGATTCTATACAGTTTTTCAAAGAGTTGGATCAGAAATTGCTTTCCTAGCAAAATTCATGAATTGGTCTTAGGTTTAATAGCAATTTTCAAATTAAAAATATCCTTATCGATCTTGAAGAATTTTCTGTTATATTTACATGAAAAAAATTGTCTAAAAACAAGTTTTGAGCACTATGCTATGATATCTCCAGAACAACTTCAACGATTATTTTCTTATTTCGCACGATAATTTCTCATTTCTCAGAAAAGTTTGTTGGGAAATTTTTTCATTTGACCTAAAAACTAGCATTATGAGTGAGAAAATTATAAAAAATTTTAGTTTATCAGTCATGGCTGTGGTCGATTTTTTATTTATCAATCCAATACAGTGAAAGCTCCTATAAGCGGACACCGATGGTAACCTACTTTCTGTCCGCATATGAGAGATGTCCGCTTGTGGGAATGTCGTGGCCACAACCAAAAATTGTTCGTTCCCAAGAATGTGTCCGCTTATAGGAAATGTCCGCTTATTAGAGCGTCCGTTTATTGGAGCTTTCACTGTATATATAAAGCATATATAACGGTAACTTCATTATTTTGTTTTATATTTGTTACAAGCAAATTTAAGTTTTAATTTAAGACATTTTTCTTCCAACCCAATGTTTTTTTAACCTCTATTGAGACAATTGACAATATGACCCTACAAATAATTGTTCTTTAATTATTGTATTAAAAAGTAAACATGATGAAGTTGAAACAGGCCTTATCCGGTCAAAAGTTCAGAGCTCTAGCACAATTTCAGCACAGCAGTTTTTTAAAAACTCTTTGAAGTACAAATTTATTTAAATATTTTTACAAATTTAGCTTTGTTTCATTTGTTATATTTCTTATAAGATGAAAACATATGAATTTTTTTGCAAAAGCATTTTTATTTTCTTTTCTTTTTTATTTTCGGGATGATATTTAATATTTTGGGACCATATTTAATTACCCTTGGAGTAATTTTTATAATGAAACTGGACTGCAAAAAGTAAGAAACCAGAAATGATATTAGACTTCAAAAAAACTTATATCTGGAGTAGTCAGGCGATATATTTCCGTTGTATGAAAGAACACGACTATAGGAATTGTAGAGCCATTTAAACTCAATGGATTTCGATTACAAATTTATAAAAACATTTCGTGCAAAGGAAATACTATTTTTTCAGTTCTTTATAAGATTAATCAATTCTTCTTGGGGTTCTCATGAAACTCGACCAAAAAACTCAATTCTTTGTTTCTTCATTTTTCGATGGTTTGTGATATGTAGCATATGTTCCCAGAGTGGGTTGGTCGATAATGATTTTGGGATGTTATTTCGATTTTTTTTTTTTTTTGGGGTAATTGTTCATTAACTTTTGCTCCCAAAACTTACTTATGAACTTACCGATGAACTTGCCTGAAAAAAATGACAAAAAAATCCGGAATTTTTTTTTTCAGGATTTATTTCCAATTTTTTGGGTATTATTTCCATGACCCAGATTCAATGTAAGATAATCAAAACACAAAAGAGCAGATTTGAGTAGTAAATTAATGTTCCACAGTGGAAATATCTGCAAAGAAACTTGTATTCATTCTATTTGTTTTAAGCTCCAAATGGTGCTTTTTTATGATAAAATGGTTTTTTTATTACCTTCAGTACAACGGCAAAGCATTTTATTATAACGAATTTGAAATTTTTTAACTTTTCGGTAAGCAAAAATTCGAATTTTTTTTCGGTACTTTCTTTCTTTAAAAATATTTGGAAAAAAGAGCCTAAATTTATTGGCACAAGCACCGGAAAAAAATTACATAATCGCCAGAAATTTCGGGAATTTGTTTCTAGGGCTTAAAACCCGATTTTGTATGAAAAATTTCAGGAAATTTTTGCAATTTTTTCGGCCATAACTAAAATGGGCGTAACTTCTGGGTATTTGGGTATTTCATATTTCATGGTATTTGGGTCTTTTTTGCAATGAAATTTCACCCCAAATTGTAGGGCATTTCTAATTTCCGTTTGGGGCCGTAACTTATGGGCCCATAATTATTGGGATGTAATTGCATGCCTCCTATTGAAAACATCACGCCTCGTCGCCAGTTACGATGGAATACAAGAAAATTTTATTCTTTTACGCCTTCTTAATGAACTTTCTTACGAATGTTGAATCCGAAGCAATTTTTCTTGGTAGGTCAACTTTAGCAGAACAACACGAGCACACACCTTTAGTAGGTGATCAATTGATCCATTCGAATTCGGTAAATCGATGGTGAGGATATACATCCCGTGCCAAAATTATAAACGCACTAGATTTTTTCCCATTTTCTTTTGTTGCCTGCATGAGAACATTTTTCTACTTTTACCGTTAGACAAATGTGTTAAGATCAATTGTTATGTATAACGAACAACAACAACATTAAAAGAGAAAGAGAAAAATATCGCTGTGCCAAAATAATAAACGCACATGGAATTTTTTAATAAATCAGAAAAGTCAAAGCAGAGTTGACAAAGCGTGGAAAAGGTCAAATTAAAGTATTTTTTTCAAAAAAATTCTCTCGATCGGAAAAAGTAATCAAGTAGAGCAAAATTTTGTAAAAGATAAGGAAAATTATTGTTCGAAAAACAACCAACATGGACGAAAAAAAATTCTAGGCAATTGTGAAATTCATTGTGTTAGTTGCATTGCACAAAAAGTATGCGAGATAAAAAGGCAGAATGCGACTTGGAAGTACAATTCGCCATGTTTTAAAGAATTCCGGAAACTATGGTTTTCTAAAATCAAGCCGGCCTCTCGACTAAGCGACAAGCATAAAGATAAGCGTAAACAAGTCGCTCGTAGCATAATGGGACGTAACAGAAACCAGGTAAGGAATTCGTAAAAAGTGTAGCTTTTTGCACATTGATCATTTCTCGATCAAATTTTTTTTAAGATAATATTTTCTGTTGAAAATAAGCTTAACTTAGGTGGACCAGATGGCTACGATGGATACTGACGGGATATAGGACATGAACCCCGATATTTTTCAAAGATAACTTTCGGTGGCAGGTCACTGATGATGTGGAGTGCACTCCGTGCCCTTGGAGAGGTGAATCTTTATTTTCCAATCGCTCGGTTAAGCTCAAAAGAAATTATTGTCCTTTTTGAACAAAAGTGCAGAAGTAATTCTTGAATTTACAATACAATGCAGCATGCCACGCATCGCGCGCCACTTAATGTTGGTTTCGAATACATAACATTGCCGTTCTCTAGTGGCCACCACTTTTTATAGATCTCAATATCATGGAAAATGTGTGGGTTGCTTTAGTTCACGTTTTTTATTGGAGGAAATACCCAATACTCTACGAAGGATGACTTCAGCGAGCAACAATTTTAGAATTTATTTGACTCAAGGCTAAACCGATTTTTTGAGGTTACAGAAAACAACGTAAACATAGCCCATTACTAAATGTTACTTTTTATGAAGTAACGCACATAATATTGGTACAGCGATATTTTTCGTATGTATATAATTTGTCTTTTAATGTTGTTGTTGTTCGTTATATACAACAATTTGACTTAACACATTTGTCTAACAGTAAAAGCAGAAAAATGTTCTCTTGCACACAACAAAAGATATTGATTGGTAAAAATCTAGTGCGTTTATAATTTTGGCACGGGGTGTATTTAGTATCATTTCCATGTATGGCGCCGAAGATTTTGGCTCACTTTTTTGATGTTTCTACCTTGAATCGCGTAAATTGTTGTACAGGATCATCACAATCATTATTATAAACTTGTTTTACCATTTGATGAGTTTTAGTAAAACTTTAACCAAGTTTCAAATAAAACTTAAAATTCGTTCTTTGTTCGATGCTCATCTTCTAACCGACAAAAAAAAAAAAAAAATACAATTAGAAAAGGACGATAACTCAGCTAATATTTATTCAAATGCGATAAAATATGGCCCTTTCCAACGTGGAAAAGATCTAACCACTAATTTTAGCTATTTTTTATTTTTATGCTATAAATATTTATTTTATTTATTTATTTATTTGAATGCTAAGCAAATATGGCTTTATAGCAATTAATATTAGACAAAATAAATACAATTTATTTAAGTACAATTTAATTTTTATAAAAATGTGAAATTGCCAGGCTTTCAGGAATATACAGTTGCAATCCGGTTAGCTTCTTAGTAATAAATAGAATGATTGATTAGAGCGGTGTTCCCATATGCCAGGCTAGACGGACGAGGTCGAGCTCAAACATGTGCTAGGCAAGACAGACGAGGTCTTGCTCTGGATAATCAAAATATATCTATAGCGTGTATATCTGTATAAATATGGATTAGAGCACAGCTCACACATGCAAAGCTAGTCGTACGGCGTCAAACCGGCATATGCCAGGCGAGACGGACGTGGTCTCGCTCTGGATAATCATATTAAACTACACAGCTAGATTGTATAAGTTGTTACCAAACATCACATGAAAATATTAAGTTTCCTTGGAAAGCATGATCCAGATTAGTCGCGGTACTGTAGATAATCTAAAATATTAAATTTATTTGAGTAAACGGATTCATTTAAAGAAATTGCATCTGAAACAAAATTAAAGTCCCCATAAGCGCTTCTGAGTGGTTCGTTTTGCAAGTAATTACTTCTACAAAAGTTCATGTAAAGTAACTCAAAAGATCTTCTAGGTCGGAGAGGAGTATTAAAGTCAATTTTGCTCAGTAAATATTGACTGTCTACATATCCATGTAAAAGTTTGAAAATCCAAGTAGCATTTAGCATAATTCTCCGATTATTTAAAGTAGGAAGATTTAAAAGTTGCAGACGAAATTCATAAGGTGGTAGGTGATAATTAAAATGGCAGTAAAGATGGCTTAAGCAGAACAAAAGAAACTTTTCTGAACCGATTCTATGTCGTCAATGTAACAACTATATCGAGGGCACCAAACAATTGAAGCATACTCTAAAATAGGTCGCACTAGAGAGGTGAATAAGGTTTTTGTTATATAGGGTTCATTAAACTCTTTTGCCCATCGTTTAATAAAACTTAAAGTACTATTTGCTCGATTTATAATTTTATTAATATGAATATGAAAGCGAAGTTTAGTATCCATAGTTACTCCAAGATCATGAAAGACATCTAAAGACTCTAATGTATGGTCACAAATTTTATAAATACATGTGACAGGAGACTTTCGAGTGAAAGTCATGTGCTTGCTTTTCTTCATGTTAAGATTCATACGATTCACGTTGCACCAGCTATAAAGATGGTCTATGTCAGCTTGCAAGAGAACGGCATCATTAGCATTTTTGAAAGGAAGAAATAGTTTCACGTCATCTGCGTACATTAAAATACTCGAATGCTTTATGACAGATGGCAAATCATTTATAAACAGTAAAAAAAGAAGAGGCCCGAGGTGGCTTCCTTGAGGTACACCAGAAGTGACAGGAAACTCATGAGATTTCACAAGTTTAAAAAGAACACGTTGTGTTCTATTGCATAAATAAGATTCAATCCATCTTACAAGTGTCGTGGGAAATCCAGCAAGAGATAGCTTTAAGACTAAGAGTTTATTATTAACAAAATCAAAAGCTTTACTAAAATCAGTCTGTAAACCTTTTCCAAAATTCTCAATGGTTTTGGAAGTAAATTCAAGTAGGTTTGTAACCGTAGATTTTCCTGAAACGAATCCATGTTGGAGTAGAGACAATAAAGATTTAACACTATGTGATAATTGTGAAGTAATGATTGCCTCGAAAAGCTTCGGCAAAGCGCTTAATTTTGCAATTCCACGATAGTTATTGATTAAAGACCTGTTACCAGACTTGTGCAATGGAATAATAAAAGACGACTTCCAGGCAACTGGAAAATAGCAAGATTTTAATGAAGAAGAAAAAGCAAAGTACATGACGGTATATTGTCGGGACCACTTTTATATGACGTTTTAAGAGCTTTTAAGTATGATAAAAGCGTGTTAGTATCAATTATTGGGAGACAAATATCCCCAGATTGAACACTGAATGGATAGCTTAGATTATCATAGAATGAACATGAATAGGTCGCTTTGAAAAAGTCAGCGAAAAGATTGCAAATAATATTCTCGCTATCTGATTCAACAGTTTTATATTTCATAAAGGAAGGATAGGAATCAATCTTGCGTTTTGTGTTGACAAAGTTCCAGAATGATTTAGCATCAGATTTTATGTTTAATTTTACCTTTATTAAATAAATATCGTAAGATTGCTTGCATAATTGACGATACTTGTACTTAATAGAGGTATAAGAACCAAAATATGTAATGCTATGAGTTTTTTGAAATTTTTTATAATGCATGGATTTTAAGTTTCTTAATTTTTTCAGTTCTTCAGTAAACCATACAGGACCAGATGCTAAACGGGCTTTTCTCTGTGGTACTGATGATAGAAAACAATCATTGAGAGTTCTATTAAAAGCAGAGACAGCCGAATCAAGGTTTTCTGGCGATGTTTGTGTATTAACGATATTTAGTACGGATGTCCAGTTAATTTAGATATATTGTTTTTTAACAAAACATAATTGGTTCTTTTAAAATTTAATCTTATTATTTATCAGCATAAATATATACTTAGCTAGCAAAATCGGCTACCTTCTATGAATTTATTCAATTTAATTCAAAATGGGAATTAAACTATAGATCGATGTGCGTTGGAATCGCAAGAGACATTAAAAAAAAAATGTTTAGTAAATTTTATTGAGTAAAAATTTCAGAAAATATAAGCTGTCCTTAAAAAACACCATCTTTAAATTAACATTTGGCATGCGGAATCGGTAAAATAATAAGACGTTTTGTTATCAGCTTGTCGTGTTGGGCGTGACGATCACCCACCAATCAATTGATAGTAAAGAAATAATCAAAACAAATATGTGCGTATAAACTGACGCACACATTTCATCTTTTTTTTTTTCTTTTCAACTTTTAAGAGTATAACTCGTGAAAAACGTTACCATCGTGATTCCAAAAGAAACAATTCAAAACTAGAGCATAATTCTTGGCATAGTTGATCGATATAACGCCTTGTGCGTTGAAAACAATGAGCCATGTATCACGATTAACTTTAATCCGAGAAAGAGGGTTGCTCCAAGACACATAATCTTAATATTAATTGAGACTAGAAAAACTATCAAGTTGTTTATTTGTGTTCCTTCAACGATTCATTAATTTGACCTTTTGTAGTGTGGAGAGGAAATAATTATTTAATTCTAGATTCTTGATTCCGCGCTTATATAAAACATTTTATTCTAACATTGAAACCGAATTGCTTCTTCTCAAATTAAACGAATGCATGATTCATGCTTAGCAAGCTGTTATAATAATCATAAAAAATATTTGAGTAGAATTTTCAATTTGCTCACTAGAGTGCAGAGTTTAGTGAAGGCGTGTCGTCTCAGAGTATCTGAGCCATGATGATACGAATTGATTATAAATCCATTCGCACTTTGCTGTTGTTGTGAAACATCCACTATAGTTAGAGAAAAAAAAAAGCCAAAACACTAGCAAATAGTTTGTTTTAAAATGCATATTTTAGCGTATCATAAGCTGAGGCCTAAACTGAGTCAAATTCAGGAGTGGATTGAGAGCGAAAGAGAACAACATGAACTTGACTTTTCTCTGAACGCCTGCCTCATTCGTATGTCTCGAATGTATGTCTCCAATGCAGTCAGTCTTAAGATACAGATACTCGTTCGTAGCGAGTCATTTTTAGTTGTTTTTGACCTGTCTTGCCGTGTTGTTCATTAGTGCTTAAAAGTGACTGCTGGAGGGCTTGAGTTTTTCTGTGATGTCAGTATATATTATTTATTACTCTAATTAAATAACTCTCAAGCGTTCAAGTGAACAATTTCACTGTTACTAAATAAAATCTTGACTCGTCATTCCTTTGATTCCCATCCATTACAGCGGTGAAATTTCGCATTTGATGAACATTTTGCAAAAATTATCGATTTAACTCATAACTAAAAATCGATGCGAACGCACAAATTCGTGTTATATAATGCAAAAATAGTGTTTTCTAAAATCTAATTTTAACGTTGGACTTAGAAAGTGGTACTAGCAAGTGGTGTGTGTGTGTGTGTGTGCGTATGTGTTTGGTTCTTTACAATAACTGGCAGCTTGGAGTCCTGCGAAACCCTATGCTGACGACAGGAAGTGTTCTGAAGCAAGGGTTTCGGATTCGCTCATAACAGTTGGCATTGAATTGACCATTTTTTTTTCTCAGTTCCTTTTTGGCCAGTTGTTTTGTGTTGCCTGCAAAGCGACCTGCAAACTTACCTGAGGACCTAAGCTAACCGTTTGTTATGGCTTATGTAACAAGGGTTGTTCACATTTGTGGCTGATCTTTTTTTTCCCTTTAGAGTCTACAGTTTGATGAAGTTGTCGCATAATTGGAATTTGTATTTTTATTTTCAGTTAGTGGGCTCAAAGCATCGAGAACGAAAGAAAACATTTGTATATTGTTCGCTGACAAACAGACAACTACCTGCAGTAGCTAGTGATGTGGTGCAAGCGTGGAATAGGGTTGCTTTGTGCACTGTTTCTATGGTGCAATTGTGTTGCACCTGCCCGTGCAACTATACTGGATAAGTTGCGAGATGATCCGGATCTATCGCAGGTAAGTTAGTTCTTGGCTATTTTCACACTAACACAATTGTGCTCATTGACCCAATTCCATGTTTGGTTTACAACGTCCTTGAGTGTAGTTTACGTAGATGCTTACATTGTGCAACGTTGTGCAGTAAATGCTACATGGTCATTCATATACATTTGTAAGAAGAAGTTTTTGCTCGATTTATCCTTGACCTTTTTGCCGATTTCTTTTCAATCAATACATTGAAGAGTATAAAAAAGCGTAACTCTTGCGTGTGACTTGAACGCGACCCAACGGGTTGAAACCACTACTCTGTCATGTTGACGTCATCCTGCTCTACATACATTTGAAATAAAAAGTACATGGTTAATAGAGGCACAAATTTAATTGTTACATACAACCATTTGACTTAAATGAACTCGTCATTTGTTGTGGGACGTTGTGTTGAGCTCTCACTAATATTTCGGTTTAATTTCTAGTTTTATAGCTTGCTGGAACAAACACCCATTGCCAATGCCACTCTAGCACTACGATCCTGTACATTGTTTGTGCCAACTAATGAAGCATTCCAAAGACATCATGGTCAGACATATGTTCTGTATCACATGGGTATGTTAGCAGATAGTTTTTGGTTTAAGTCTAAAAGTTAAAATATCTATATTTATAGCAACTGTCGCACTGGCTCAGGATCAGCTAAGTAAGGTTATACCATCGGATATGGATGGCAACCCACCGTTGTATATAACTAAAAACCGCAATGGTGACATCTTCGTAAATAATGCAAAAATCATACCATCACTATCCATACAAATGACCAACAGCTTAGGAAACCGACAGGTTAGTTCCATCTATATCGAATGTTGAGCCAAATTTTTGTAAAATGTGCTCTGTTGTATCCATCAGGTTATGCATGTTATTGACGAAGTGTTGAATCCGCTAACATCACTGCCCACATCCAAAAGCGAAATAACTAACCCGGATGCATTTCAATTTCTGCAGCAGGCGGATTTGCTGAATATCGGCGACTTTCGACTCAGGTAAAACTTGTGATTACCTCTAACTATGTATATGTGACAAGGAAAGGCCACTCACCTATTTGAATGATTTTCGGATATGTGATAGAGGACTAAAATCTAAGGTTGACGTATTACAAAATGGCAAAAATCATAACTGCTGAACGAATTGAGATATCTCTAGATCTCTAGATTTTTTTTTTTTTTCTGCTAAGGATAGAAAAATAATACAACTTTTACTGCACAAAATTTTATTTGAATTGACCATTGGGATTGACCATATTCATTGTATTCAAAGCTAGTTTTTTAATAGATGCATAAATTATGACTATGAAGTTCTCCATATGAGTGATTTTTAAGAAAAACATATTAAAAACATGAATTATGATTAATTTATGGTTGCTGAGAACAAATCCAGAGTTAATTCAAATTATTAAAGTTCAAAATTTTTTTCTGCACTGAAAAAAACGATTGTCCCAAAACTTTAAAAACACCGGATATGTAATTATTTTGATCTTCTAAACGAATTGAGTTATCTCAATATTTTTGTTTTTTTTTTCTATAGACTAAAAAATAAAACAGGCTTATACAGCCTTATAATAAAATAGGCTTTTTGATTTTTTTTTTGTAAATATATTTTTGAGTAAAAATATATAAAAGCAAAATTTTCAGTATAACTTTATTTATTAGAAAAAAATTTTTTATAATAAAAAAAAATGTTTTTTGTACAGTTTTATAAAGTACCTATAGTTTGAAAGCATAACCTACATTTTTTGGAATCATTCTTCGATATTTATGTAACTATCTAATAAATTTAACATTTCCGGGGAATATATTTTTTTCAACTCTTTTTTAATTCGGAATCATGTAATCTTAGGATCTGATGAAAAAATAAGTTTTTAAACAAAATATAATTTTGTTAATACAGATGCACATGGTATGAAAATAGTTTTTTAGTAATTACTTTTGATTGAAAAGTAATGTTGGAATATTGTTTTTCAAATAAATTATTTTTGAAATTTGACTATTTTGTAAAAGATAAAAAAAGAACATTTTTAAAAAAATTTAATTTCGACAAAAAATCAAAGGGTTTGATTTGTTTTTTAATGACAGAAACAGTTAATTAATTTTTGTGTAAAACTGAAACAATTTTTACCAATATATATTAGGGGAGGGGGGGGGAGGGGCACCTTTTAACACGTTTTGCTTTCAAGCCTCATAAAAATTTATGTTTTTGAATAAATGATTTTCACATAATGTAACTCATATGTATGGAAAT
Source organism: Coremacera marginata (assembly GCA_914767935.1). Taxonomy (NCBI): domain Eukaryota; kingdom Metazoa; phylum Arthropoda; class Insecta; order Diptera; family Sciomyzidae; genus Coremacera; species Coremacera marginata. The sequence continues at coordinate 250,924,494 of OU612043.1, forward strand.
AAACTTTAGTTTAAGTCTACAAATGACTTACTTTTAGTCCGATTTAATTTTTTTTTTTTTTTTTAAATGGATTAAATCATTGTGTTCAAATGTGCCCATCCTAAGGAGCAGCTTTGAACAGCAATTTTATCTTATAACGTTTATGTAGAAATAATACCTTAAACAGTTATATTTTTTATATATAACGAATTCGATTTATTTATTAAGAAAACCATAAACATTACCATTAAAACATAAAATTCTTTAGTTCACAAATAAGTTTTATATTATTAAGGCATAAACATAAACTTAAAAACATAAAAACGGAACTTTAGCTCAAAAATAACTTTAATAATTATTAAGGTATATAACATAAAATGGTAGCGTAAAAAAGCACGTAAAAATACAATAGTTATCGATAGGAACCAAAATTCACAATTGGGTTAAAAAAATAATCTTCAAGCCTTTCACAGAGAAATATTAATCACATTCATTAATAAAATTAAATGAGTTGTCTCATTAAACCATTCTAAATTTAGAGAAAAGTCGAAATTCATCATAGCAGCTGTCCTCGATGTTCCAAGTTGGTTTACTGGTGTTGGAAGCTTAGCCTTTATTATGCTTTATCTATGCCATTTATAGACCACTTGTCTTCTACATCAGGATAAAAAAACTTAAAAGAACCTGGACTCTTCTTTAAAAAGCTGACGTTAGATCTTTAGATGAATCATCAGCAAAGTTGAAATCGAGATCTGTACTCGTATCATCATTCACTGAAAACAAGCTTTCATTAGAGTCCGAACTAGAATCCTCAGGCTTTTTAGCTTTTATTGAAAGTTTTCCATTTTTATCTAAGTTTACTAAGTAAGTTTTATCTAAGTTAAGTTTAAGCATGATATCTAAGTTTTTATCTAAGTTTACTAAGCTTACCGCTTATACACTTTTACATTTGCAAAATTGTTATTTCATATTTCGAATGTATATAATGCTAAGAAATACAACTTCAAATGCAGCTACATCTGCAAAAGGAGTTAGAAAAAAATTGAATATGTTCAAAGGTGACTCCTTCTTTTTGTTCAAACCTGCCTCAGCGTGCCATTTCACGGGAAATTGAGATTAAATATTTTTTTTTACATAATTATCAAAGAACTTACCTTAATTTCGTTCAAAATGAATGTTTGACTGCAATACATTTTTTTCACGAAAGATAACGATCACTGAACACTCTTTGCACTCTTGCAAAGCGCTCTTACGCCCTACATTTGGTCGACCACTGAAAGGACCTGCGAAAGTTGTTGACGTTGCTAGAAAACCGTGTTGCAATGTGAGAAACTTGTTTAAGGATAGTAAACATTTTTAATTGAGATTTTATTAGCACTGTTCAAAGGTGTCCCCCTCTCCCCAATGCCATATGAAAAATATAAATGCATAGCAAACGGTATTGTTGAAATAATTTTTTTTAAGTATTTTTATTGAAATTTTTTACGGCTTTTCGGATGGTTATATCTCATTCCTTCGGGCATATAAGTAAAAAGCACACAGTTTGTATGAAAGCCCTGTTAAATATATACATTCCGGATCAAATATCTGCATATATGGAAAGTTTGAGAAAAAATAAAAGTTTTGATACCCATATTCAGAGCATAGCATGAACATAGGTTAGGTTAGGTATGTAGGGTCGTGCACCGTTACCGGCGCTTCCGTGGGGGCCTATAGGTCCATTGCGAAGCCCCTTTTATATATGTGGTACCATGTTAAACCCTTGTTTCGATTTATTTCTCAAACCATCCTGTGCTTTTTATGAACCTCCAGATGTCTAGCAGTGGTGTGTTCACTAACTCTTCCAAGCCTTTGAAAAATCTATTCCCCATATGTCGAAGTCGACGATTCTGTAGACTTGGACATTCGCATAGTAGGTGATTTATTGTTTCTGTTTTCTCCGGATCTTTGCAGCTTCGACAGAAGTCTGGCGCTGTTATGCCCATTCTATTGGCCATAACCCCAATGCGGCAATGACCTGTTAGAACTCCAACAAGAATCCGGATTTCCCGTTTGACCAAAAGCAGAAGGCTTTTAGTTCTTTTCTCATTTAGCTCCGGCCAAAGCTTTCGAGATATGTTGCAGTCACCTCTGAAAGCCCAGTTTGTGTCAGCAATATCTCTGGCTTTTAGGGCTATACTCCTTTTGACAACTCCTATTGAAATGTGCACATCTGTATCAGCTCTGTTTGTACTTGCGGTTACTCCGCGCCTCGCCAGTTCATCCGCTGAATCGTTCCCTTCGATATTGCTATGTCCGGGAACCCAGCAGAGAGTGACATTGTGGGTATTGCAGATACTGTTCAGTGCAAGTTTACACTTTTGCACCGTTCGAGCCGTCGTTGCTACTCTTGTGGGGGTAAGATTTTTCCAGTAAATGGCCAGTGCAGCTTTTTTTTGCCTAAAAAACGCAGCAGTAATCAGGGAGTTTGTAAAACTCTTTGATTTGCAGTGTTTCACAGTATACACCCGATCCAGTTCCGTTTTCCATTTTGGAACCATTAGTATATAAATGGAGATTGCCGTAGGATTCTACAGCAGTTTCTTCCCTCTCTTGTCTGCTGGGGATGGATGTGGTGTATTCTGTACCGAATCTCACACTGGGTATGATATAGTCGGTATATCGGTAGCTCTTCTTGATTCATGCATGAACATAATAATTCCATTTGTTCATTCGTTTGTTCGTAGAAGAAATTCTGAGAATGAACAAACGAACAAAATGTTCATTTCTATTTTCTACAAGCGAACGAACGAACAACTATTTTCCACGAACGAACGAACGAACAAAATACTTATTTTGTTCCCTACAAAAAAGGAAAAGAGATAGCGGATAGATAAAGGATTTAGAAATTATTTGTGATTCTACTTCTGCAACATCTACTTTCTACGAACAAACATATAATTTCTACAAACTAATGAACAAACATCTATTTTCCATGAACAAACGAACGACCATCTAATTTACACGAACGAACGAACAAAAATCTATTTTCTACGAATGATCGAACGAATTTCCTTTTTTTTTAAAAACGAACAAAATATTTATTTTTTGTCTCTACGAACGAACGAACAAACAATATAGTCTTTTTTTTACGAAGAAACGTTCGTGCAAGGTTTTGCCCTTGCATTGTTGTCATTAACTATAACAAAAATTTAATTTTAAGGAAAAAATAAGTAAATTTTTTAAAAAATAAAATTTTAATATAAAAACGTTCAAAATAAAAACAAAAAGAACAGAAAAAAGTTACTTTTAAAATTGTCTGGAATTAAACATAATTGAAAATTAAACCATTGTGGGTACGTGTTGCTCAAGATATTCACTAAATACTGTTCAAAATTTCAACAACAAAATAACAATAAAATTTATTTCTAAAAATTGAACACCATCATGACTGTCTCTTAATGAAAAATGGTGAAGTTATGGCGGAAAAATTAAATTTCAGCTGATTTTGAAACTCTAAACCATCGATTGAGCACGTATAAAAAAATACGTCAACCCTAGATTTTTGTCCTCAATCACGTATTCGAAAATCCTTAGAATCGCGGAGTGACACCTGGGACCTTTCCTTGTGAGTGTAACTATTAATTTCGACTTCTCTCCTAGATCATATCGATCACAAGTGACATTAATGCGAAAAGAAGTTCTTTATCAGTCGCCCGGTGGACACACTTTCCTCATACCAATCGATGAAGGTTTTAAGGTGAGTCAAACATTATTTTAAATTCTTTAACACTAAAAATGATCAGGTATACGATTGTTCTTCAACAGCAAACCACAAGAAGCAGCTTGGTCGATAATAAAGTGATCGATGGACATGTTATTCTGAATAATGTTATTTTTACCTCAGCTGCACAGCTGGAGGTGCCTCAGACAACTGCTGCATTTGAAGACAATATTAAAGTGACCGTGAGCTTCTTTCAGGAAAAAGATGGAAAAAGTGAGAGATATTTAGTAATGGGCTCAATTTGTCAGTTCTTCTATATATATATATATATATATATGTATGGGTTTATTTCAGTGTACGCTAAGAGTAACACCATTCTCGGAGATTCAAAGCACTCTACTGGTGTGGTATTGGCCGAAATTGTAAAGGGTAATATTCCGGTACGAAATGGTGTTGTGCATCTGATTCGGCATCCACTCATGATTATTGATACCACGGTGACGCAGTTCTTACAGGTACGAAGTCAAGTCATTCATTCCACATAAGTCCAACACTTGAAAACATACTTATATACAAATACCTCCTTTGTACTGCTTCTTCTTATTTAGCAATAATTATGCTGCAGAGAGAGTAGCTAGCATAGTTATTTTCATTTATTTTTAGACATTATTAAGCTATAAATATAGGCCATTTAATAACTATTGTCTATTGGGCTAGTTTACTACTCAGATATTAATCTTCTAATTGATTTTTAAAAGCTTATCTATGTCAAGAGCCCTAAATGAAAAATCTACTTTCAAAGCTTGTTTTGCTTGGCACACCTTCGCCAATTTGTGTTTTTAATTTTTTACTTGGGTCTTGAGCCCTCGATTTACCGGCTCCAACACAAAAAAATTATATTTTAATTTGTCAGTTTCTAGTAAAAGTTTTCTAAGATAAGCTTAATTAATTTTTAAGGTTTACTTGATATTTTCTTATACCCTCTGAAACCACTATTTTAAATTAACACACCACTCTATATATATATATATATATATATATATAAATATATCCCATAATCAGAAACCAGATATTCTCACATATACAAAAAATGAAAATTGCCCAATGACAGATTTTACTTCGAGCTGAAGCCGATATATCTTCTAGAGCGATATATAGAAGGGGAAATTATTTCAGTGTTTGTAAATAATTACATTATCTTAAGCATTATTTAGATGCAAACGTTTAAATAGAGTTGATAAGTTTACACGCTGAAATGAGTGCCCCTGAAAATATTCAGTTCGTAGTAAAATCATAATCAAAATTTTACTTTAAAATAAATTTTATCAATTGAATTTTATTTTAAAAAAATTTTGGGTGTAATGTAAGTATTACAAATATGGTAATTTTTGTTAATTTAAGTTCAGAAGTTTTCTCAATAAACGATGTTATCATTAGTACAGTGACTTTATAAGCTAAGAGTATACAAAAGTGTTTTTTATTGAATTTCTTGAGCAAAATGCATTTAGTCCTGTTTAGAAAACAGAAAAATAGCAGTTAAGTTTGCTTTGAAGTGGTTGGATACAAACTTTAAATTGGTGTCTTAATGTTTTAAATCCATAAGCATTGGTTACATGTAAGGTATAGGATGTTGATCCAATTTCAAAATTTTAAATATACATAAGTAGCATAGGTACATGGTTAATATGTACATACATCTTAAGTATACAAACTTTCGCTGCTGTTAACGTATATTTCTATAATTTGGCTTTTTAGCTTCATTAACTTTTAATAACTGCGATTTTGTTCAAAGAATTTTAAAGCTATTTGATAATTTCGTTTATTCTTATATACTCCATGCACTACACCCACTAAGAGCCTATGATGTATATAATTTTTTCATTGCTATTCAAATTATTGGCGAGATGTGACTAAAATAGAAATATTTACAACCTTAGCTATGAAAATTCTCATCAGTTTTCTTTTACTTTTATGTGTACTGTTAATCTTGCTTGTTTGTTTTCACCTAATTCACATATTATCATCCGCTTTGGAAGTAAGAGTTTGTATAAGAATAAGAGCGTTTTGTACACTAAGAAAAGAAAATTGCACTTAAAAAGTAATTACTTGGATTTCTATCTCTTAAAGGGTACCAAAAGATTGCAATCTTAAACTGTCAGGTGACGAGATTTTTCCCGTATTTCCCGAAATTAGTGACGAGAACGGGGAAAATGTAGAGCTAGTAACAATTTATTTCGAAATTTTTTTTCAACCACCTCGTCATTTAAAGTCATTTTAATTGATTTGACTTCCTAGATGATAGGAAAGTCTTTCAACGATATATTTTTATGGAACTCATCTGAAAATATAATATTATCATTGCTTTCGTGGGCATATTTTTCTAACACTTTTTTCTCAATTCAAATGGAATGATCTTGATATAGAATATACATCTCTAAGAAATATTTTTAAATTTTCGAATCAACTTTCAGAGCATTCAGAAATTTTGCTAAAGAGTTTTAAACAACATTAATTCTGATGATTTGTTTGAAAAAATGGTTCCGGTTTTTTTGTGCCTTCCAAAGTAATTTGATCCAAAGTAATTTTGTAAAAAAAAATCGTCAAAAATTGTCATCTATAAACCAGGAAGTAACAAAAGTTTTTATTTTTGTCGGTGTTGAATAAAGCTTTCATTTAAATTTTCATAAAATTATGTTGTAAAAAGTTTATTGACAAAATTCAACATGATATTGACACTAAAATGTAACCCTAAGCTAATTTTGTTTTCAATCTCAATCCATGGGTGGTAGTATTTCTTTATGGAGTGCGTAAAATTTTCAGCTAGTGAAAAACAAAAAAAAAAAAAAATGACAAGATTTATAAAAATCGTTTTAAAATTAATGTAAATACGGAATGTATAAAATTATAACAATAAAGTGAGAATATATATAATATACTATTATATTTCTTTGTGCCGAAAGCTACGATTCTACGCTAATTTTAAACAGTTTTTCTGACTATTTATATAAAATCAGCTGAAGTTTATTCTTTATCAATTTTGTTAAGATACAGCGGATGATCATATTATTAGCCACGGTTAAAAAAATCATCTTCTTAGTTTCGGGTGAAATAAAAGCCTACTAGTTAATTTTTTTTTTGTATCAAACGGATTTTATTAGTAGAAGTCGAGTAATAAAGCATTGTAAAAATGAATAGAAAGCCTCAATTACCAAAAAAAAGTATTTAAAAAAAAAATTATAAGGCCAATACTTGGTACTTCCACCTTTTGCTGCAATAACTGCTGCGATTCGTTTGGGCATCGATTCTAGACATTTGGTGCAGTTTAATTTTATTGATTCATTTCGGTGCCATACTCGAAAATTTCACGCTTCATGATTTCACAGAGCTTCTCTATGGGGTTGAGATCCGGAGAATTTCCAGGCCAAATACGCACTTTTTGTAATTAAGAATTTTTGTGACTCTTTTAACCGTATGGTAAGGGACAGAATCATGCATAAATATAAATTCGTTGTTTGGGAACCATTCCTAAGCTTGAGGTACATTGTGGCGTCAGGCCATGTATTTCCCTTGAACATTTCCCAACATAGCGTCAATGACCAAAGGAGTTGAGAGAAGAATATTTTCATCTTCTATCAAATATACCGCACGTCGTTGAATCCAGTCCAGAAACTCCAAAAATGATCTTGAAGCCCTTGCCGAAATATGTGAATTGTACTCCATTTTCGGCCTAATATATGAGGCACAGATCACAGATGAAGATCATATGAAATGAAGTATTTCTTACACCGTCTTAAATAATAAAGGCACTTGGCTGCTTTTTTTGACACATCAAAAATGTGATTATTCCAAAGAAGATCTGATTGTATCGATATGTCCAGAACGTCAAGAGCATCTGACTCCACAAGTTTTGACTCCATTAGATTCGCTTATAGGTTACCAGGTAACACTGGGTCTTTCTGGCATTGAATTCTACTCTATAAGTAAGAATTCACTCGAAGATTTTTTTCAAGTCATTTTGTAGTGTGTCATTCTTATGTTGCCTTTTCTTCTGAAACTCTAAAGTGTTCGGGCGTTTTTTGAACGAATATAAATGACAAATGCTGCTGTCGTCCGCAAACGAATGAATTCGGATTTGAGTCAACGACAGAAGGTTCCTACAATTTTCGGTGACATTATGTGTTGTCACACACACTAACTAGGTCAGTCAAATTGTTCCCCGTTTCCTTCCAATTATTCAGCATAGTTTTAACTAATTCTATAGTGTGATTGTGACGGAAGCTACTTCAGAAAGTTTTTTCTGAATTTCAAATAAGATTTTTTAATTTCAATTGATTTTTTCTTAATTTCAATTTATGTTTTCTGAAATTTCTGAAATCCAATTGATCTTTTCTGATATTCAAATCAAATTTCTGAATGACAATTGATGTTTTCTTATTTTTAAATAGAATTTCTGAGTTTCAATTCATTATTTTTGAATTGAAGCATTGATAATCGGATAATCTTGACTCCGAGGCAATAAAAAGCTGCTGGAGTTCTCTTTGATTTCAAAACGGAGCAAGTTTTTCCACCGCACTAAATAAGCTTTCTTAGGCAAGCAGTACAGTTTGCTTAGATGAGATGAGAGTAGATGCAAACGGATAGATGAGAGTAGGTGATGCAATTCACAATTCACAATTCAATTCTGCAATTCGCAGATGTTCACGTCACTGTAATCTGTGATTTCGTTTGAATAATAAGTGAAAATGATAAAAACTCAAGCAGATTTTTCAGTATCAGGTTCAGATTATTTCAAATGAATCTGACGTAGAAGCCACATAAAGTTTCGCAACAGTACGTGTTCAAAAAGGTAAACCATTATTTTTTTGATTTTCACCAGGCATTATTGGTTTGTCTTGTATTCAGTAAAAACACACGTCCAAAATAAGAACAAATTGAAAAAAGTTAGAGCAACGTGTTGGCATTTTTCACTTGATTTTTCACATTTTTCACAAGCAATTGACCATTGAAATTGACATAGTGGAAACCAAGCATTATGCTGTTAAATTCTTAGTCAACGCAGCAAAGTTTTAATAGATAATCCATCAAATTTTATGTGGATGATGAATTAGCGATATATTTTCAGATTCATAGAAGTAACTTGTATATTTTTTCGCATCGAAATTAAATAGTTCTATTTTCGTTTTTGTCTTCGATATTTATTTATGAATCAACAGCGGATTTTTAATTATTGGCAATTTATTATTTCAATATTGAAACTTTTATTTCATTTTTCAAGTTTTTAAATCACAAAGAACACTTACTTAGAACTTGATCAATACTGTACTCGAACTCACGTCTTTGTAATTTCAAGGAGGACGTGCTTTCCATTGCACCATAGCAGATGTTAACATTAATTAACTTTGTTTGCTTGATAATTAAACAACACAGTTATAGCATTCAAACAAATCATCAATATAATAGTTTTAAAAATAGTTTTTTTCCCCCATAAGCCTTTGTATGCATTATACAATAATTTGTTAAATATTAAATTTTTGTCTCTTATAATTTAAACATTTTTTTTTTTTGTTTGGTATAAACTATCGATATTTTCGTCTTAAAGCTATGTTATGGTGTTCCAAACTCTTTTGTGATAACCCATAAGTTTTTCAAGTCAGTACATTTTTTCTTCACAAAAGTTAATTTGTTTGACCTCACTACATATAATTTTTTTTCTTGTGTAAGACTTATTTAAAGTATAAGTTTCCCTAAGAAAAAAAAAAAAACGGTTTCATAAAATTATTTTATGATAAACTTACAAAGAATTGAAGTCAAAAATAACAATCACCGGATTTTTTTAAATGCATGATTTTTAGGTCACTTTACATGGTGTAGTTACCTTAGAAAACCAAAAAGAAAAAGTTTGAAATTTTTTAAAAAACTGTAACTTTATTTAATTTTGCTCGAAAGCCCACGATAGTACTACTTCAAAATAAATTGATTGCCTTGTATAGTATTGCCTTAAGGGCATGGTACTGTTCTAAGGCCGAAAAAAATGCATGTAGTCATGATTTTTTTGGAGACATGAATAATGTTGGTATATTTATTTCATATACATGTTATAGTTTGACTTCCTAAGTATATTTGGAAAAAAGAAACATTAAAATATATCGGTAAATAAATCCGTGGTAGCGATTCTCCGGAGCCGCTTCGAAAAAAGTTGTTTTGCGGTGAACACGATTAGAGGTTAGCGGATCATCTTAAAAAAAAAGTAGTTTAAAAGGTAGGTAATACTGAAAAAGTTTGTATTTAAAATGTTTTTTTTTTTTAGCGTTTTGAAGTCAAAAACGCGATTTTCGCTGAAAAATTGAGGTTATTTTATTGTTTTAAAATAGGAAAAAAGATTAAAAAACGTTTCGGCATTACCTGTTGATTTATGTGTAGAAATATTTTAAAAAATTTCGAAACGATCGGTCAAGTAGATTTTGAGGCATCGTGTTCACCGACTTCAAAAGAAAATCGATTTAAAGTCTCGATTTTAAGTCGATTTTAAGTGAGGTCCGCACACTTGAAAGGCTGTATCTTCGTTAGTTTTAGCACGGTTTAAAAAATATAAAAAATGTCCCAAAAACAGTACCATCCCCTTAAGAGAATCACTGGCCAACACGGTCTTTCAATTCTGAGTAGTTTCAATAAAGTTTGGCATCCTTAAAGAAGACTACAAATTGATTTTATCGATGATGAACATTTTGCATAACTTCACTTTTTTTTAAAAGTTATTATTATTAAAATTTAAGTATTCAATTTATTTGTTGAAATTTACTGACAATTTTTAATTTACAATTTCTTTCAATCCATGGTTTCAAAAATATTGGCATCTCTGTAATTTTTGGCATACAGATCAAAACCAGTGCATAATTATGACTATATCGAAGAACGCAAGCTATATGTATTTTCAAATCCTCATACTGGTTTTCTTGGTTCTATAATTATTACTAACAGCTTAAATAAAATGTCAAGAGTATTTTTCCAATTTTTCCATCTCATAAATGCACTTGAAAAAGTAAATGTTGTAATGTAACGATACGATATGTTTATCGTTACAGCTACAACGTAAACGTGAAAAACCTCCTGTTTTAAATTTTAAAGTTAATTTTATTCGTTTATTTTTAATGATCATACATATGTTACGCGTTTCATTACATATCTATAAGTGTATCTATCATAACAAGCATAACTTCAGATATAATAACCATTAATTATGGCATAATTTCAGTATTATCGAATCATCTAAGTTGCTTTTATCTTAGTTGTAAGTTTTGATTTTTTTAATATTTTGGTATTATTTGCTCATTGGTGTAGTGCATTCAGTAATGAGCTGGCTTGACCGCTTATCCTTTTTGTATCTGTTATCGTTTAAAGGTTATCGAATTAAATTTGTCTTTTAATTATATTATTTAAATTTTTTTTTTAATTTTTCTGGCTTCATCGCTGGACTAAACAGTCATTCAAGGTAAATGCTTAAGAAAACTTCATATCGAATCAATTTTTTGTAGAATCCTTTATAATCAAATTTCGATTGCACTTCTGGAAAATGTTTTTTTGGCTTTTATAGTAATTCTTCTTAACGATTATACAGTGAATAGTAAAATCGTATAATTAGTTGAACACTATTTTCATCAAAATTACAATACGTCATCACAGTCATGAATAAGCATACCAACTTAAAATTTAAATTCGAAACAAAACTTTGGACCTATTATTGGCCATGTTATAAATTGTTCTATACAAATTATTACCTCTTCAGTTCTGTTCAGTACAGAACGGCTTCAACAGTGATAATCATTTGCCTTTTTAACGCACTCGAATTGTACTCGTATGTATTCCGTGTTTAAATTTGTGGAAAATCACTGTTAAAATACCTAGCGCAACGAATTTCATTCCTCATCGCTCTCACTCATAATATTACTGAAACAGAACCATTTAAATCATCGAGCTAGTTCTTGATAGTTCGGTTGGTATACTTAGCCATGACATCTTTCATGTGTCACATTCATGCACTAAAGTTAAATTCTATTATATATACTTCGAATGGAAACTAAATTCTGATGGAAAACCAAATTCAACAAACAAAATGTTCAACACGTTCCTGCAATAAAATATCTTTGAAATGTATGAAATACAAAAATTCTTTTGGCCTACAAAACTCGTAATTTACAGTTACTTAGCGTAAGTATTTCATATGTTTCTAAAACTAAATCATTCACACATTATTGCTTGTTCCGAAAAATTACACTCATAACTGCTCATGTGTAGCCAAAATTAAGAATTTATATAAACCAAATGATGGGAATCGGGATTGAATACCCATCTAAAATATGACTGCGAGCATCTAATAGCTTTGTGCTTGGATGTAAGCAATAATATTCCGCTTCACTCTTATGGGACAGCTTGGAACAGTAGACTGTTCTACTGAGCTACTGAACGCTTCTTTGTATATAAATCATTGTATGACAACCTGTTTCTGTATATAAGTCGCTTCTTATAAAACACATTAGATAAAGGTTGATAATAAAAAAAATTAAATACATAAAAACGAATATTTTAAGGATAATGAAAATGGAGCTCTGCGGAAGTTTTATGAGGTCATCATGGATATCGGTGGCGAAGTCTTGGATGATATCAACAATTTGGGAGAGATAACAATTTTAGCGCCTAGTAATGATGCTTGGAATTTATCATCTATTAACAATATTATCAGGTGAAAAGTTCAAGTCAAATTTCAAAAGATATTTCTTATATAATACGTTGAAATATTTAGAAATCGAGAGAAAATGAGAGAAATTTTAAACATGCACATAATAAAGGATCGATTGAATGCTGAGAAGATTCGTCAGAAGAATGCTAACATGGTGAGTAGTAACTCTTACGTAAATTCCAAAATGGAACTAATATAAAATATTTTCATAGATTGCTCAAGTGCCGACAGTTAACAACAAAACATTTTTATACTTTAACATCAACGACGAGGATAACAATGAGATCATTACTGTTGAGGGTGGAGGTGTAAATGCCACAATAGTTCAAGCCGATGTGGCTCAGGTTAATGGTTATGTCCACATTATTGACAAGGTGCTGGGAGTTCCATACACAACCGTGTTGGGCAAGCTCGAAACCGATCCTATGATGAGGTAAGTTTGTGTTGTCTCAGTTGCAGGAAGAAGTTATATCCCTTAGGTAGCTTTTGACCTTATTCGTCGATTTGAATAAACTTTTTTTAATTTAAGATCTTAAGTTAATGTCATTGGATCAGCCTTTCCAACATCTCCTATAAGACAGCAGTGTTTCTATCATTTTGGAAGAGCGAAAATGTGCAGCCGTTACTAAAAAAGAGCGATGCCACGAACCCTAAAAACTATCGACCTGACACCCTAGAGGGTGTAATAAACTTCAGCCCGTTCAGTGACAATCAGTATGGTTTTCGTAGGACCCGCTCTACTGGTGACCTTATCGTGCTCTTTACCAAAAAATTGAACCCATAAGTTCACTCGTCCGATGAGAGCAAAGTTGTGTAAGAATGCAATCATTTCACGTTTCAAGTCTTTTGATTTTGTTCAAATAGATTGCATTACATAATTCTTTGTCGGCACTTCTGACTTGAACATTTGAAATTCGTAATCATTTGTCATAATAGGTCAGTTTCCGTATTCACTTTAAGTAACTTGAAGTTGCTCGAACGCGTTTCTTTACACATTTTTCCAGTACGACAGAGAAGAATAACAAGCAAAATGTCACACTCTATTACTCCAACTTTAGGTCTGACCATACTAGCCACATGCTGGCAGACTGATCTGTCAATATAAAAGCGAGCCCATATAAATATATGAGCATACCCATGGCAGAATTATAAGGTAGGGTCGACTCGGAGAGGAATAGAGTAGAAAGCAGAATAAAGCGAGATTGGTGTCAAAATCAGCTGTTCATCGCGAATTTCTTTATGCTCACGTTTCGCAGTTGTTTTTAGGTTAAAATTGTTACAGGTTTTTTTTTTGCAATTTTAAGACTTCTTTCACATTTTATAGTTTTTATTACACTTTTTTTATAATATTTTCACTCAAATTAGCACAAATTTAACACCCGCGACCGCACTGTTTGCAACTTGGAAACATAAAATATTTTCTTTATTTGCAATTTCTACGAAATTCATCGTTTTGACTTATATGTTCCATGATACAATAATTTACAAGGTACCCTTGACAACTACCTTTTTTCTCACGAGCGGCAATCGGGAGTTGTCAAATCAATACAAAGTTTAACTTTTCATTTGTTTTGCTACTTCTTCGTCTTCTCTTTTTCAATCTGTTTTTGACAACTCCAAATCGCCAACAGAACTGTCACTTCTACCTTGTAAATCATTATACCATGATATGTTCCTTCTCATTATCCACTCTTCGTTGACGCCTGAGAGCACTCAGCGAAGCGGCCCTACCTTATCATTGTATCATGAGCATACCCATAATTGGAATTGCCACAGTTTCGTTAACTATCATTGGCTTTTTGTAGAGCGATTTAAATCGCTCACAGCATGGGTAAAAGTCAAAAAAATTTTTATTCTAATTCATTAAACAAATTATTCAAGCCAAATAGCATGGTAGAAGAATGCAGGTAGATGCAGCGTTGATTGTGCTCTCTTCTTCGTTACTGCCGGTATTGTCAATGGCGCTCCCTGCTTGCAGTTAATATTTTTTTTATTTAATTTTCCAAGTTGTTTGCCTTGAAGCACTTTTTTATTGCTTAAATATCAATAAAAACACGAAAAAGAACAATTTTTTACAATCTTTAATTAAATAAACAAGACAATTTAAACTATTTAACTTCGTTTACATTTTGACAATTCTTGTTTTCTCACATCTTTCTCATTTGAGAAAGCTTTGAGCTTTGAGATTTTATGTGAGTTGTCTACTTCGTGTTGACATTCGCGGCAGTACGTTCTCATCTAGCGAGTTTGCCTGTATTAATACTACCATGCCCAAGGTTCATTAATACAGGTAAATCACTTGAGAGAAGCTCGGTTGAACTGTCAGAATGTATAAAAGGAAATCAAGAAAAAAAACCTGAATCTGTACAATTTTTAGCTAACAGCTACTTTGACCATATTTCATTTCATTGACCATAAACATTGACCATGCCAAACAGCAAAGGCTGCTATTGTTTATTATTTTTATATTATTTTGTGTATAAACAAGGTTCATTAATATAGGTTAAGTCACTTGAGAGAAAAGCACTCTTTTTCCGCCTTTGCTCGAACTGTCAAAGTAGCTGTTAGCTAAAAATTGTACAGATTCAGGTTTTTTTTTTTCTTGATTTCCTTTTATCCATTCTGACAGTTCGACCGAGCTCCTTTCAAGGGACTTAACCTATATTAATGAACCTTGGTGTATAAATTTAAAAAAAAATCGCACGCAAACAAAACCACAAATTGTATTGTGACACTTCTCAAAGTCAATGCATGGTAATTATGGGTATTTTTTATTCGAACAGCCGGCTGACTTTCCGTTTAGTTTTTGGCATTAGAGTATGCCAGCATGTGTCTATTATGATATATATATATAGAAAAAACTACACAGCCCAGCAAACATTAGGACTCTCAAAATACTCTTTTAAGACTCATGAGTATTTATCGTCATAATGCGCTCAAAAAAGACTATTTTATGAGTACATTTTCGTAGGTTGTGGGCTCCAAAATATGATTCATAATAATAACTGTCTTATGTCTCTTTTTGGCCTCAAAATTAAGACGCTTTTAAGACTCTGCAACCATTTAGAAATATGATTGTTATATTCTCTTCAAGAGTGCTTTTAATGATTCCTCATAAAGCAGGCATGATAATGACCATGATACAATTATAATGTAGGCTCACATTTAAATGGCTGCTCAAACAGCAAGTTTTGCAACATCAAAGCTATGAGAACGCTAAACGTCAAATGATAAAGGCAACAATAAGAAAACTTAAATTCGACCATCCGATTTTGACATACAGCTTCCTTTTTGCTCCAACTTGAGCCTACCTTATAATTCTACCATGAATAATGACTGTTTAGTCATTCAGGAGTTTTTTTTTTAAGCAATCATTTTACAATCACATCAAAGACTCTTTTATGAGTCTTTTTATTGCTACTCATAAAACATGCATAAAAAATATTCTTTTTAAAGTCATTTTTTTGAGGCACTCAGAAAATGTTTTCAGGGATAGTCTCAAAAATTCTGATATTTACTTATACATTGTTCAAGTATATACAAGTTCATTTTTAGCACATTATTTTAGCAACCAGACTGCTATGTGCCATTTTTGACCATGCTGATAATGGAAACACTTGTAACCGCGAGGTTGTGGTTCAAATTACGCAGCATACGAAGATTTTTAAATTTTATATAAATGTGATTTATAACTACATGTGAATTACATGGAAATTTTGATAGTTAAATGGAAATTCAATAAAAAAATTTTAGATTAAACTAGCGTTAATTAATATTACAGCATGTGCTGTTTTCAAATCAATGCAAGGCTTAATTTTAAAAACTATAAAAAACTGCGCTGGAGTCATATACGGGACAAGTCACAGAATTGCATCTCATATCACGAAAAAATGTTTTTAGTGTGTACCTTGTGATTGCATCATATCATATTGTAAAATGGTATGGTTAAAGGCCAACACACATCAGGATAAGATTGACATTTACATATATTTTAAAAGTAGGAGATATTTTGCATTAAATCCATAGTTTACGGAACACTTTATTATAAAAATTAAGTCCACAACTACCTCAATAACAAACAAAATGTAACTGTTGCAAAAAGCACTAGTTTCGAACTTTTCATAATGGAACTAGTTCAGATATAGGGAAATAAATGACATCAACTCACAAAAAACGTCAGTTTGAACAACCTAAAAGGGTATTTTAGTGGCAGTGCTCTCTTTTCGAACTAGTTTATGGAACTCATCGTCTCATATGAGTTATTAGTCATCTGTAGCGACAAGGAATAACGACTACACTCAGAATATCGTAAAAAGTGATACGGCATTTCCTTTTTTGCCAATCTTTGGAAAGATTCAGAAATCCATTTTTTGCACAGAATAGATAACCACTTATGTTTGCACCTATTTCGTTGGTTTAACGGTTCATATATTTCCGAAAAAAGGTCGTAGTTAGTGCTATTTAAATGTGGTTTTTTACGATATTTTGAGTTTAGTCGTTATTCCTTGTCGCCACAGATATACACAGATATATACATATGTACATATTCTAATGTCCTATGTTAAATTTCAGAATCTAACATATGTTAGAATTATATTGAAATTATGTCATTGTTTTAATTGTAAATTAAATTGTAAAATTAACTATTTTTTTCGTTTCAACAATTATTTGCGTTTCAAACTCCACGAAAAGTTCGTTACACTGGTTGCCCACTGTATTTATTGTTTTGTTTTGTTTGCTTTTTTTAGTGACACATATAAACTGGGAAAGTTTTCGCATTTCAATGAGCAGCTAAACAACACCCAGCGTCGCTTTACTTTCTTCGTACCACGTGACAAGGGCTGGCAGAAGACTGAGCTTGACTATCCCTCGGCCCACAAAAAGCTGTTTATGCGTGACTTTTCCTATCATGTAAGTGAAGAAAACTGTAAATTATTGTTAAGATTCCAGTCTCATTTCATCGTTTATTGCTTTAGTCCAAGTCAATACTGGAACGTCACCTCGTGATCGCTGATAGAACATTCACAATGAAAGATTTGGCCGCCATGACTGCTGAAAGTGATTCAATCGTCCTGCCAACATTCAGAGATTCTCTTAAGATGAAAGTTGAAGAAGAAGCTGGGCGTAAGTTTAAAGATTTTTAAATTCTTTACTTTAAATAAGTTAAAACAAGCAAACTTTTTGTTTTAATCTCACTTCATTCATGAAGAAAAACAAAAATTTTTTAAAATTTCTTTAAACCAAAGTGTTCTTTACCTCATGATGCTCTCAAATCTTTAGTTTATTGCTAGAACTCTATTGAAAACTTCCCAAATAATTGATCGTTTTGACAAAACCCTCTAAATAGCTAACTATAAAATCTACTGTTTCACCTATCAAGATATACACCTTTCAATATAGTAATGTTCCCCTTTCAACATAGTATATAAAATAAATCTTTGCTTGGGAGTTTTGTTATTCTTCTGTTTATTTCTTACCTTACACATTTTATACTTTGCTATTTATTACTTTGAATTAATTCCTCAAATGACGAAAGAATGTTATAAATTTTATATAACTTTGATATCAGGTGTAGTCAAAAGAAATTTTATAATTTGTTCAATAGATATCATTAGTAGGGGCTGTTCATAACTTACGTAACAGCGAAAATGCAAGTCAGATGACCTGTTAAGGTCCTGATGCTGTAATATCGGAATAAATAAAAAGTCCGTTCCGGTAATTTTGATGCCAAAGATACACCACGCTCAGAAAGGCAAATTATCGAAAAATTCGATAAAACCATGAAAATCATCGAGCCCGACCGTCATATTACACAGTTTCAATTATTCAGGAGCTAAGAATTGCACAACAAACCATTGGAATGCATGTGTGCCACACGAGTTAACTTACAAAAAAACTTCATTAACCGAATTTCCATCTGCGAAATGCAACTAAATTGACCCATTTCTGAAGCAGATGGTGACTGGTGACGAAAAGTGGGTCGCTTACGACAGTGTCAAGCAAAAACAATCCAAGCCAGGATTGAAGGTTAGGAAGGTTTGCTGTATGTTTGGTAGGCTACCACGGAATTATTTACTAAGGACTGTATCGAAAAGAAACTCCCCACTCTGAATTTCTCTCAGTGTATCAGTTTGTATGCAACCATAAGCATGCAGTTAATAAGAGTACATTTCAAGCTTTAGAAACATTTGACTTTTGTTTACTTTTCGTCGCTATATTCAAAATGCCGCAAATTTTATTAAAAATGCGAAAACAAATTTTGTATAATTACTGTAAAGAAAAAGGAGTTTCATATCGCGCATTAGCAAAACGATGCAAGGTATCACACAAATCAATCGAAAATATAGTGGAACGTTATGGCGAACACGGCACTCTATCGAATTTACCAAAATGTGGTCGAAAAAAGGTCCACGTCGTCCCTATTTGGAGCTGAAGTTGTTGAGCCTGATAAAGAAGAATCCTTCGATGTCAGTCCGGGAGTTAGCCAAAAAAGGTAAGACAACGGTTGGATTGATAAAAAGAGTGAAGCAGCGCAACAATAAAAAGACATATAAAAAACAAAAAGCACCAAAAAAGACTGAAAAACGAAAAACAACGGGGAAACAAAGGGTACGCAAGTTGTATCATCGTCTTAAAAGGAATAAATTCAGTGTGTAATTATGGATGACGAGACGTATTTAAAGTTTGACTTTTCTACACTTCCTGGTCCCCAATATTATACGAAAGCTAAAAGTGAGGATGTCAACGACTCTGTCTAGACGGTAGAAGTCGAAAAGTTCGGAAGAAAGGCTCTCATTTGGCAGGCGATTTATTCATGTGGCCTGAAATCAAAAATATTTGTCAAAATAGGGACAATTAACGCCAAAATTTACCAAAAGGAATACTTCCAGAAACGACTTATACCATTCTACAAGCAGCACAAGGTGCTGACTATATTCTGGCCCGAACTGACTTCAGCTCATTACGCCACATCAACATTAAAGCTGCTTAAGGACAATGCTATCAATTTCGTTGAAAAAGAGGAAAATCCGCCAAATGCTCCTGAGCTACGTCCAATAGAGCGTTACTAGGCTCTAATGAAGCAAAGCTTAAAGAAAACCGGAAAATGTGCTCAAAATTTCACAGACATCAAGCGGAATTGGCAAAGAGCATCTTCTACCCTAAAGGAAAATTCAAAAGACTTTTAAAACCTAAATTATATGTTATCAACACTGTTTTATATTTTTTATAAATGTGTGATAAAGTGGTACCTGGCTTTAAAAAAATAAATACTCTAATATATTTGAAAATACATATTAAATTAAATGGGGATTTTCTTTTCGATACAGTGCTTATGAGCTGCTCTCCTACGGTCAAACTCATAATTCGGACCTGTACTGTCAACAATTGCACCGTCTGGAGGAAGCAATAGTCCAGAAGCGGTCAGCTTTGGCCAATAGGAGAGGAATTGTTTTCCATCAGGACAACGCCAGGCCACACTCTCCGATAGTGACTCTCCAGAAGCTCTGGGAGCTTGATTGGGTGATCCTTATGCATCCACCAAATAGTCTGGACCGTACATTAAGTTATTACCAACTGTTCTTGTCTATGTTTTACCAGCAGACTGTTTTTGGGGATGAAAATTTCTATGAGAGAGGTATAATGAAATTACCTTCAAAATGGCAACAAGTCATCACACATAACGGTGCATATTTGAACTAAATCGGATCAATCTAACTATGATAAATAAAGCCTAAATTTTCATGCAAAATAGTGGATTTCTTTTAACTAGATCTGATATATTAAATAGATTCTGCAATATTTTTGTTTTATAAGTTGTAGACTAGCCCCTTCATTTATATGGAGAATTGAATATTAAGATAGTTTGAATATTAAAACTTACTAGTTATTTTATACCTTCCGAAGTGAATAATTTTAAATTTTTAAATCAGTCATTATATAAATAGTAAAATAATGAAATGCCGATATAAATAAAATGTCCAAGCCAAAGTACATACAGTATCGGACAATAAAATTTAATCAATTACCATTATAATTTAATAATTAAAACACCGTAATAATATAAGAATAGGAATCCAAACAACAAATTGCTTTATTTGCTTACTATGATGCTGAAAAGTTAAAAATACGCCATAATAAGTGGGGGCAATAAAATTACATCAAAACATAAAATATCATGAAAACTTAAAAACAATTCAAAAATTTGTACAATATATTTTTAGTATTTTTTATAAAACACTTCATTTTTCAAAACAGCTAAAAAACAAACTCTACTAAGGTCTGCCAAGTACTCTGAGGTTTAGCATAACAAACCTTCTTTATTCTCTCCCAAATATCCGTCTTATTTTATGATTTGACAGATCGTATATTATTTTTTAAATCTTCCATAAGTTTTCAATTGAATTTAAATCCAGTGACTCTACTGGTCATGTAATTATATTGATACTATGTTGGTTTAACCAATCTTTCATAACTCCAGAGTTGTGTTTGGGATCGTTATTGTGTTGAAATTTCAACTTAACTGACATTTTCCTCTTTGCAAATGGGTGTGTATAAAGAGCCTGAGTATTTCAAGATATAAATTTTTATCCATCGTTTGGTTTTTTATCCAGTTGAGCGGCCTAACTTTGTACCAGAGAAAGTAACGCATACCGTGCTGCTAATACCACCTTGCTTGATTGTGGTCTCAATATAATCTTCATTTTTCGGTCGCTAAGCCCATTTTTTTCATCGGATCAAAGCACTTTTCGATATTTTTTGGCATTTTCTGGACTGATCCATTCGTTTTGCGATTTTGCACAAACAATGTTATTTTGTTTATGTCTCAAGATTAGCATAGGAGCCTTTGACGGAGATCTACCAAACAGTTGATTCTGAATGTGTTCTAAGTAAACAAAATTTTGATGTAGTCCTCCTATTATGTCGTTTGATTTTTCTATTTTAAGGTTAGGTCTTGAGGGCGATAATGCATTTAATAAAAATTTTTGATATCTTCCTAAGGTTTTGACAATCGATGACACGATGACTCTGACTCCCTTTGTTTAGCTTTTCCAAGAGGAGTCGTTACACATTTTCGATCTCTTTAAGAAAATGTATACACTTTACTCGAAAACTTTTACAGTTAACTGATTTCAATCAAGTCAATTTATTTTACTGTTCCATTACATTTTCCCGTGTTCTTACAATTCCGAGGATTACCCAACAAACAGTTGCGTTTGAACGAAACCCAGCAAGCATTGTTAAAGTGTTTTTTAACAACGAATATTTATGACAGAAGTGACTGAAAGTAACAAAAAAAGGCATATAACTACTTCTGCTCAGGGTGATTGTATATTATTGTCCGGCACTGTATATCGTTCCTTAATAGCTAATTTATGCCTACGCAAATATTTTAAGATGAATTATTTTGTAAAAAACGAAAATATTATGCCTGAAAGAAATTTTTACCCTCTATTTTATTTAAAATCTATATTTTATTAACTTTTGTATATTAAAAAAATCCCATATTTCAAAAAAAATCAAAAAAAAATTCTCAAAATTTCAAGGAAAGCAGAATACATATAGACAATAAAGCAAACCTTAAAAAATTAGGAAATATTTAGAATTCTACCCCTATCGATCACTCACGCCGTCCATTAATCTCCTCATAACTGATCCATTGCCATTAGTTTCATTCAACTATGTTCTTTAATATTATAAAGCTTTGAAAAGCATAAAGTAACATTTGATTTCATTTGAAATTGTATCAATGCAAAGATCTACATGATGAATATGCATCACACGAATGGAATGGTGAGTGAAAGGCTTCAATTTCTTATTAAAAAAAAAAGAAATAAAAGTCCCTTTGATATAATTTAAGAACTTAAAACTATGCTATTGTTTTGTTTTTTTATGAAACCTTTGAATATATTGTTCGGATAACTTTTATGGTTTGTTGTTTTAGGTTATGTGATCATATGGAACTATAAAAAAATCAATGTCTATCGCCCTGATGTCGAATGCACCAATGGAATTATTCACGTCATCGATTATCCACTGCTTGAGGAAAGAGATGTCGTCGTTAGCGGAGGTATCTATCTGGAACACATTAATCCAAGCATTCTGATTGCAAATATCTTCATTGCATCCATAGTCAAAGTTCTCTTTTAATAAGAAATATAAAAGAGGAAAATGTTCAATAAATACTCACGACCACAACAAAACAAAAAAACAATAACAACACACCATTATGATTTATTAACTTTCATTACTATTTAATAAGATATAATTCATGACATGTAGTTTGTAAATATTCGGTATAGTTATCATGAAATGGCAGGAGAAAAATTTGAAAAAGTTGATTGATTTTGAAGTTTTAACATCAGTATCATTGTTGAAGATAGAGAGAAAGGATTGAAGATTAAGATTGTCTCAATTAAACAATATTTGAAAACTCTTTTTCTTTTAGTACTCTTTACGTTTTACTATGAAGACTGTAAAGTTTTCTGTAGTCTTAGTGATTAATTCGTAAAAAAAAATTGTTGCAATATTTAAAGTTTTTTTTTTTTTCATTATTGTTCCTTTTAGATATCTTTATACTATTTGACATTATTTGAATAGCTTAAAACTTGAATTTTTGAAAAAAAAAATTCCCAGTTTTTAGAAAAAATACTACGCCCTCTTTGTATAAAATGTATGTGCCTAGCTTATGAGAATTTTTACAAATTTTGACAATTTGACTCTGAGCAAATTTCAGTTTAATGCTAAACTTGTAGCATTAGATACAGTCGCCCGAGTAAAAACTTGCCATAGGATAGAGTCAGAATATGTTAAAGGAACTGGTCTAAAGCGTGACGTTCTTTTTGATATTTATCCTGATCTGATTGCCTGACACTGAAAATAAGCGGATCAGAATTTGATGACTCTTTTTCAGATATAGATAAGACTTTCTTAAAATGTTTTATCATTTCATATCCAGACTTTTATAAAGTTTTCATTAAATATTTTCTCGGGCAGTTTTGAGCAAATTGAAGTCATAATTCCTTCGAGTTTCGACTCGAGAAATTTAAAAATGTTTAATACTATCCAACCGTTGACTGTGGGATACTTTGAAGAAGTATTTCTAATATAATTTTAACTTATTCGAACCTTTACACAAACTGCAGCTCTACAAAAAAAAAAGGAACTTTTTGCCTTATATTGAAATGAATACGTTTTCTAAGCTTAAGAGCGATATTTTTCTAAAAGTAATAAATTTATAATTGTTAAAATATTTGCGATGATGTAAAATTTGTACAAACTTAATAAATCGTTATTTTAATTCAGTTGAATATATTTAAAAAATTTAAACCATAGCTATACAAAATTAAAACTGCCGATTTAACAAACCGTTGATTATGATTGAAGTAAAATTCGAATTGGTAGCTTTTAAATTAAGTGTCTCATAATCATCGGTTCGTTCCAACAAAAGAAAAAACAAAAACAACATAATTGTAGTACACACAAATAATGCGTCGTGTAAACATATTTTAAAAAAGAAACAACAAATTGACCCATTTAATAACGAGTTAATCACCGTGTTCATAAAGTTTAAAAAAAAAATTTAAAGGCATTAATTTACTTAAACTATTCTAAAGTGATTAACAAATTCACAAAACACGTGTTTCACCAGCACGCTAGATACTTTCTAAAAACAGTCATAAAAACAATTCAGTTATTAAATAATTCCAAGACCAACAAAATTCGACTTAAGATTTTCATTTTCAGTCATTAGCAAATTATAAAAAAAATTAAAATAATTGCATGTCAATGCAAATTGCATGATTAGAAACTGATAAATTTTCATCCACTCATAGCAAATAGCAAATCACTATCCAGCCATAATCATTTTCCAAATTAAAAACATATAAACACTAGTATTTTTCACAATCGCCTATCACAACGATGATTCTTTCCGATAATCATCTTCTTCTCGATAATAAATGTACGCCCGTGTTTTTTGTTTGAGTTAAATGTTAAAATACTTATTTACCAGCCTGTACTAGCCCTAGCTTACACTGTAGTGGCAAAAAACACCGTTTTTACATTGTCAATATTTTCATCACCTAATCTTACTTACATGTATAACTTTCGGTAGATAGCAAACTTTCCCTCTAAGAACTTCCCAAACGTAAAATTAATGCTTACATATATTTATAGGTTAGAGATAAATACTAGCAACCAACCACACAACATACACAATGTAAGCGAGGCTCAATATGATGTGTGTAAATGTCTCTCTTTACATATTCTTTTGTCGATTCATTTAGCAATAAATAGATTTTACTAATAACTAATTTATCGTGACATAAGTATAAAAATATACATACATACATAAGACAAAAATTAAATTGAAATTTTGACTTTATGTAATCAAACTGTCCGCGCTGCTAGCTTTAGTGGAGTTCACTTGAAAACTCCTAAAATTAAGTGTAATGATTAAAGTGTAAAAATAAAAAGATACACAATTATGTTCTGCAGCATAGAAACATATATAAATAAATTATGTCTATGGTTAATTGAGCATGATTAAAATTGGTCAGAACATATTTAAATGTATGTCTGTCGAACCTAACAAAATTAAATTTAAAAACTATTTCTACCTGAAAAAGCCACGTCTGAATGCGTTAACTAATAAAATCATTCGGTGGAACGCTTAAAAAAAAAAAAAAAAAAATGGTTTATAAAAACATACATAGATATTTATTGAAATTGAATCTGCTCGCAATTCAATACCTCTCGAAAATCAAACCTTTAAAATTTCCTAAGTTGTATTGTTTCTCTATTTCAAAATTATACACCATGAAACATATTCTAAAAAGAATCAGCTATTTAATCAATCCATTTTAGAGAATGCTAAGCAAAGCTTTAATAATTTAATTTTATCAACTTACCTAACATACACATACAAACCTTAATATTCATGCATACACAACGGACATGTTTGTCAGTAGTTACACGTTAATCAAATGCTTTAGTTACTGTCCGAATATATGCTTGACAATCAAGTCAAGTGGAAGTAGCTCTACGACGACATTTAACGTGTAACTAGTGCCTTACCTTCACCGTACACCGTTACGCATTACCTTGACACAAAACCAAACATTTTTGTAATTTTAAGTGTCTTTGTCATTATATAAGCCTAAAGAATACAAAAACAAAATATATTGTTTGCATTTGCAAAACAAATTGTAATATTTACAAAGAGACGCTGTAATTATAATAACAAAGAAAAAAGATGATGTTATAAAATATACCAATGCGGTTAAAGATATATTTACAAGAATAATATACATATATATGTAGTAGGTATATTTCGCCAGTGTATATTTATATCTCTCCCGTATTATGGTTAGATTTCAAAATGCTTGTATCATTAGTTTAGGTTAAATTTTAATATATTTTATTATTAAATTTCAAATTTAGTTTAGCTTCGCAACTGCTAATGAATCATAATAAAAGTGCATAGATATGTATGTACATGTATTTCATTAGGTAAATGCTATTAATAAATAATACTTGATGAATAAATAATTCCGACAAAACGAAATATTGAATTTATTGGAATAAAGTTTGTACTAATAACAGATAGACGACATGTGTGGAAATAACACTCAAGACAGTGAAGCATTTCGGAATGTTGAACGGTACAGGTAAGTTTGTTGTATCATAGAGCAGCTTTTGTTTCATTATTCTATTCAAATTAAATATTGAACAAGGTTGATCAATATTGGTTAAGTCACTTGAGAGAAGCTCGGTCGAATTTTCAGAATGGATGAAAGGAAATTAAGAAAAAAAATCTGAATCTGTACAATTTTTAGCTAACAGCTATTTTGACAGTTCGAGCAAAGCAGAAAAAGAGTGCTATTCTCTCAAGTGACTTAACCTATATTAATGAGCCTTGATATTGAACTTAAATTCAAGTCATGACACAAAACAACGGCTAGAAAAACTGAAGAGGTTCTGAAGAGACGATCTTACATAAATTCGTTATCGATATTTCATTATCGCTCCCAGAGGTATCGACAACGTCTCGTTACACTTAGGGCCAGTTTTTCAGTACGAGTTTAAACTTTAGTTAAATTAAACCGAGTGTAACTCACCAAAATTGGACGTTGGAGCTTAAACGTTAACTAGAGTTTAAATTCGTACTGAAAAACTGGCCCTTAGGGGATTTGACATCAAACAGTGCAGTGGGTGAGGAAGAACAAGACGACACAACTGTCAACCCTACCTTGTATAGATTTATCTAGGCAGACATTTGAACGTCAAGAAATTATTGATTTTTTTTTTCAATCAAAAATTTGTGTATACAAAAAAATTCCAAAACAAAAATGAGCTCCAAGATCAAAGCTGCAAATAAAAGAAGCAACAAATTCAATTTAAAAAATGTCATAAAGTGCAAGAAAATATATAGGAGCAGCAGCCTAGACTTGGAGAAGATTGAGCAAAGTTCAACACGTAGTTTGCTACTGTTTATAGACCTGATAGAATTCACCAATTTTCAACTCTTCTTAACCCATTAAAGCCTGCCCATAGATTGGCTCATACGATTTTGATGCAGTTCTGCAATATGCGCCCGGGGGACCATAGAAGTTGATAGAAAAATTAAAAAAAATTTTACCTGAGCACACACCTGAGATATGACATGGATGAGATTACAGGTGGGATTTCCAGGAATGTCGAAAAATCGCTGACGATTTTTTACTTCCCTAGAAAACACCATTGACTATAGACCATAGACAGAGCAATTTCCGACACAAAAAATCTCCGATTTTCACCTGTGATGTTTCACCTGTCAAACTAAAAGTAAATCGCGGAAAAATAGAAGATTTTTTTTTTGCTTAGACCCATTCTTTCATTTTACTATAAAAAAATATTTCTCTCATCTAGCCTGCGCTCGAATTTTTTACGTGTCAACACTTTCTTGGGTATTTAAATACCCATTAGGCAGTAATGAGTTAACTCATTACCCATATTTTTACCTTACACAAACTGGGGTTAATATGTACCCCACGGGTTTCTTGTCGTAAAATCTTTCTGAAAACAGTAATCTGACTCTAATGCCAAAGAGAATGGTTAGAAGCAAATTTATTTTCATCAAGTCATAGTTGGTGAAAAATCAATTTAAATAGCTAAAAGTGCCAAAAAACAGTCAAATCGTCATTTAACAAGCAAAAATTTGTAACTTTTTTCCAAACAACCGATTTTCATATTTCAAACGAGATTTTAACCAGGCTACATAAGGCTTTGAGAAAAAATAAAATCATTATGTTTTACGTAAAAAGTCTATTTATTTGAGATTCATAAAATCAAAATAAAAGTAGGCAACGGGGGGACTACCTACCTAACTGAAAAGTTAAAGCTATGAAATAACCTAGCTGTTATGAATTTCCGAAGTAGCTGGAGTAGGCAAATCAGACGCGTTAAACTTTTTTAACTCTTTTTCTCAATTTATGCATTATAGAGTGTATAAACTGATATTTTAATGTTTATATATAATATATTTGTAATACAATTACTTTGGTTGGGTAGTCGGAAATTGGTTGGTAATGGCGACCGTGACGCAGTGGGTAGACTGCGTGGCTCATATGCCTGGTTCAATTCCCACCTGGCACAGAAAGCTTTTTCAATTGAATTCATTTTTCTGTTCGGCCGTCACCTCTCTGCAGACAATGGCAAACCTCAGAGAGTAAGCAATGAAAAGCTTCTTGAGAACATAAGCCGTTCAGAGTCGGAATAAAGCATGTAGCTCTCGTTCATTTGTGTTCAAACATTTCAAAACACGCGCAACACATTTGATCATAAGAAGCTCAGTCAAAGTCCTTTCAAGGGCTGAAATGACCATTTCGTTTGGTTTGATTGGCCAACCGGTTGGTAGTCGTTTCGAGTAATCAGTTGGTAATCGCTTCGGTAATGGGTTTGTAATAGTTTCGGTAATCGGTAAATGGTTCGGTAATCAGTTGGTAATCGGTTGGTAATCGGTAATTGGTTCGGTAATGAGTTGGTGATCGCTTTGGTAATCGGAAATCGCTTCGGTAATCGGTTGGTAATCGCTTCCGTTATTGGTAATCGCTTTGGTAATCGGTTGGTAATCGCCTCGGTAATAAAAAAAGCTCACCAACCATGTACTTCGTTTCCATGACGAGTTAACTCGGGGTTAACTCGTCATCTGGTTAACTCGTAACACTCGTTTCGTTAAATCCACATAAACTCCATGAAACTTGTGTGATTTAACTAGGTTCTATCTGCCAAAGTGAATTGCATTCATTTGTGTTAAGAAAAAATAGCGAGTGGAAGACACAAATGTCAAAAAGAAATTGGCTGCATTCAGCGGAGTCAACAGTTGGCAACAGTTGTTGGAAAATATGCTAAATAGTACAATTCTGCAAGCGCTCACTTAAACCCAATGAGTTCCCAAAAAGTTACCGATAATAATAGTTGTCGTTAACGATCATTGTGCATGCACAGTTTCATAGTAAATGACAGTTTTCACTAGTTAACTAAAGCGACAACCGTCGTTAAGGCGTTTGGGAATCCCGCAACAGGTATCGGATGCCATTTCATCGAGTGATAAACTTCTATGCTACATGAGCACAACTGTTGAGTGCTTTAACCCTTAACTGGTGCAAGTCAAAAATGTCGTTGCAAGCTTATGTTTTTTTCCAAAGAACGCCTTAAATAACAAACACTGATCAATGCGAAAGTATGCACACACCTAAAGGCTTGAAATGTACTGAGCGTCAATGAATAAATTATGACATAATTAGAGAAATATATTCTTTTCTTTTTTAAGCATAGTTCCAGTTAAGTGTACCAGTTAAGCGTCAAACTTTGACTTTAAACTGTAAAAGCTCTAAACTTTGACAACTTTTTTGACGATTAGAGTAACAACACATTCAGAGAAAAACATCGCTCACTAAGGTATCGCTATCATAATATTTCACAACAGTTTACTCCGCTGAATGCGGCCATTGACGAGTTCAACTCGACTCAATGTTGTGCATCGAAACGCTATCGAGTTAGCAACGCCATTTTGTCAACTCAACGAAAACTCTAACCCCGAGTAAACTCGCCATGGAAACGCAGTAATGTTTGCCTAGCATAATAACGGCATGAGCAATGCTGTACAATGCAACAAAAATCAACAACTAAAAGCGTGATGATATCGCAAACAGCGTGATGATATCATTGTGGTTTGTTCCCTTTGTTGATGAAAATTTAATTGTTTTTTATTATATCTTAATATTTCATTATATTATATTAATGGAATCTGAAAAATTCATTGAATTTGCAGGCTAATTGTTTATTAGAAAATCTTGCACTCATTTTTCGATTGTTTTTTATTCTTAAAGTTAAAGATTGTTCAAAAACAGTTTATTTCGCTAAGTGTGCATTGAACACACGTTGCCTTTTAACCACCGTTTTACTGTCGTTTCATTACGTATCGTTAAGTGTGTAGAAACTTTTAATCTTGGGCTAAAACACTTGTTTAAAGTTCATGACGATCTAAATATTAGGTAAAAATCTACGTTTTGTCAATCAGTTTTTTGAGTCTTATGAAAAATCTTAAAACGCAAACTTGTGGAAAAGGTTTAATTTTTTTGTGATAAATGAATCGTAAAATGCTTAAAATCAATTAGAGAGAAAAAAGGTACTGTGCTTAGTGCTTTTTCCACATTTTAGATGTGGAGATATAGCTACAATTTTTTTCAGCGTTTTTCACAAACTCATTGCAGTAAGATAATTATGGAATTCACAATGACTTTCTAAATTAATCAAAATATGCAATGCTGACATATTTTCTTTCTGAACACCCTATGCTGTTGTAGTCTGCTCAGAAATAACAAATACAATTAATAAAAGACAGCAATCAATTTGAAAATAATGATAATAGCATGCTTCAAAAACATATATTTCGCTATTAAAAAATTATATGCGAAACAAAAGCAAAAGCATACACAACGGGATATTTCGTGCTTAAATAGCAGCAATAGCACGGAAAATATACTTTTATGGAAAATTGAACAAATGCTTTGAAGTTGGCGCTTCTGATTAAAAGTCTGATTATATTAGCGCCAACCTTAAAAGCTTTTGTATTCATCAAGAAATTAATATATTTATGATAATAAAACAAATAAGAAAAAAATTTAGATAATAAGATTTCATATATAATAATATGTTTAAATAAATTATCAAATATGACCAAGAAATTAAAAGGAAAAGTATTTTAAAATTATTTTTTACTTTGTAGTGATTTGTAGTCGGTTTTTTTTTTTTTTTTTAAATTTTTTAATATTTTGGTCCTAACACACTGACACAAATAAATACACCTTACATATTCTGCTCTCACACAAAAAGAAAAGCAGATATCATCACCAAAATTACGCATAGTATTAACCATGGTATTGTACAAGTGTCGGCGAATTAACTCAATTTTTACTTTTTTTGGATTGTGTCGTTTTTTTGGTAAAAAACGAGCGATATATTAATAACCAATGAATTTTTAAAGATATTATTTAATTTTTTTATTTAAACCTATGTATATTTATAAAAATATTTATGCTGTTGAATGAAGAAAATTTTATTGTATTGTAATACTGTTTTGCAGCGGATGACGATTTTCATGGTAAGAAAATTACGATTTTTCTTATTTTTTTATCCCATCACTGCCTCGGCGTTAAATTTTCTACAACAAAGTGTAGCCTGTTAATCAACTCCTACTATAATGCAACACAGCAACCCTTGTTAGCGGAAATGTAATTGGAAAGAAAGATGGAAAGAAAGAATATATTTTTTGTGTTGGTTGAATTGAAAACTTAGAACAAAGTTAAAATAGTGTTTTTAAACAAAAATTTATTGAGAGAAAAAGTGACTTCACCGATGTAGTTTATCTTCCCATATTACTAGATCTCTATATAGAATGTTGAGTATGATTGTGTGAGCAGGAAATGCACCATTAACTATGGACAAAATTTACTTGTTCTTTATTTTCCAGCTGTCTTTGGATTTTATTGGGTGCAGCCCTAAATTGAATTTCAGTAATACGCTTATCTAACTTAACTCAGCAACATGACTAATCGCTCATATGGATATAGATCCGACAGTGAATTGTTTGAGAAAACTGATCAACAAGGTGTCGTCCGGAGGAACACACGTCCGTTGGTATCTGGATTTTTGGAAACTAAGAATATCTATGATAATGGAACAGCTGAGGTGGAAAAACCAATGACAATCGGTCAAAGTTTAATTGTTTTATTGTTTCCAGACGCAAAGCATTTTGGTGCACGAATGCAGTCTTATCTACGAATGCAATGTTTGCCGGAATTTGTTTCGTTGTCTGACAAACTTTATAAAGCACAAGCGACTTTATTGCTGTTCGTCATTCGATCACATGAGCTGCATTAAGGGAAATGGTTATCAGGCAAGTAAATAACATGAGGCAGACGTAGAATTAAACCACTTATACCTCAGGATTACATAACGGACAAGAGGGCGAATGGTAATCCAAAAATGACCGATGACGGCAGTGACAACTTGAGTTACCTTATCCTCAAAATGCTGGCAAGAGAGAATAAAAATAAGAGTACAAATCCTGATGGAGCATCTGATATAGGTGGCAAGCATCGGAATGAACTGCACTCAAAACATTATTCTCAGAAGAACTGGAAGTGTAGACCAGGATCAATGATAAATCTAGGCAAAGCTACAACAGAAGAGTTAGAATTAAAAAGTTCTGAATTCGAAGATACTGCTTATTCATCAACAAGCATTGGGAAAACATTAGAGCCTTCTACAAACATAGAGAATATGTGTGACATATGTAAGTTATATAAATCCACCTCAGAGTGCGAAAACTTATGTATTCAGATAAAATATTTTACTTAATATTTTATTTAGGTGAACGAAAATTTGAGACGAAGAAGTCATTAAAAATGCATATTCTGAAAAAACATAAACCTCAAAAATATAAATTCCAGTGTCCTTCATGTTCGTTAACATTTCTGAAACCTGCAGCAGTTATGCAGCATCTAAGCAGTGAACACAAGTTAGTCTAACCTTGAGTAGTGTTTGTCCCAAAATTAACATGCTAATAATCTTCAAGAAGTAAAATTAATAGTACATTTTGCGCAAAATATGTTTTGTTTTTAACATCAAAACCATGTTGTGGCTGGTACAGAAAGGGAATAGTTTTATCCAGTATGTAACCACTATTTTAGTATTTTATAGAATAGAGAAGTTTGTTCTTACTTGATCTCTTCATTGTAAACTCCTTACCAACATTTAGACACTTCTCTACTCGTCTATCCACCATATCCGTCTAAAATTTTACAGTATTTGTAAATTTTCTCTTTTGGACCTTACTTTTTTTAGCAGATAACTATTTCTTGACAATTTGCTGCATTTCATGATCATAAATAAGCATTAAAAATCAAATACCAACTTGAATAGTTTTTACATCGTATTCTAGATGATTTTAAAATATGCACATAAGTTCATCCTGGCACCAGCTCTGACCGTTTCCCCGTTTCGTTGGTGCATTTCGAATTAAATTTTTTTTGGATTTTAGATGATGCACAAATATTTTATATAAAGTACGATGCGATTGAAGTAATATTGCTGATTAAAATATTTTATTCCGAAATGTAAAATTTTGTAACATTCACGCGTGCCATTAATTATTGTTTCTTTTGAGGGTAGTGGTTTTTTAAAGTAATGCGCACGAGCTCCAAAACAAAAAAGCTGGCCATCGATCAACAAAAGAATGTTACTTTCTGACAATCTTAGATGTACTGTTCGATGCACAAATAATCAAGCAATAAATAAAAAGAGTTTTCAAATAAAATTTTTAACTCACTTGTTTGCAATATAAAGTTGATTTTAAAAATTCCTCAAAAATCGTAGAGTTAAAAATTTCGAATAATGCGAATTGTATAAGTGTTTTATGAGTAATATGTTAAGACATGTTAAAGTTAAAAAAAAAAAACACTAAAATTAGTCGTTAAAGCTATAAGTTTAGAAACTGACTAAAAATATTCTGTTATACAGAATTCGAGATTCCTTCAAAACTATTGGACCAATTCACAAAAGATTTTTAATTCAAATAAAAGTAATAATTTTGAACACTATACAATACAATATTCTTTCAGTGATTTGGAAACAGTTTTCATATCTTTTTTTTATATCAGATTTCACAACAGATTCATTCCTCCAAATCCTTTTTTTCAAGTCATGGCAACATAGAGTCAAAAAAGGAGAATTGTTTTTTTATTTTTTTCATTATAAATAAATTGAAATTATTGAATCCTTTTTGATTTTTACAAAACTTCATGAAATATCACAAAAATGATTTTAGAACTATTCTAGTTTTTTATTCATCGCGGTCTTCTGATTTTAAATGTGTTTTTACTTTAATAAACAAAACCTTTTTTCGCAAAATGTGAAATTTACTAGACTCATATTATATTTTGTGGCATATCTATAACCAATAATCCAAAGTCAATTAAAGCTATACTTTAAATTTCAGGAAATCCATACGCTGCATTAATTTGATGCGTGATGCAATTCAGAAACGAAGAGTTCTAAGCGGCGAAACATTTATGAAAACTAAAGCTGTACAACATGATGAAAAAGATGTCGTTGCAAAAGAAGAGTCAATAACTGACAATGCTTCCAGCTGTGCCTATTGTAATAAACTCTTTCAACGCAAAGCTGTGCTGCTAACACATCAAAACAATTGTAGACTAAAGAATAACTACTGCAACAGCAATAATATCTCTGATCAATCTAAAAATAAACAATCATTACTCGAAGAGTTGAAACCCTTCGCTACTCCTTTCGATGTGTCTTTAAATGACTCCAAAAGGTCATCGACTGACCAAAGCAATGCATCAATCAAAAGCAGTGGAGAGTTGCAAAGTGACTCCACACAGATCAGCCTTTTGAGGCGTAGTATCAAAAGTCAAGAAACTTTAAGTTCGCAAGGGAATGATCAATTAGCGAAATCCAAATATATGCCTTGTCTTTGTAAAATATGCAACAAACACTTCAGCGCCCTGAGTAATCTTCGTCGTCACATTTCCATGATTCACTACCGAACAAGAAAGTTCGCATGTAAGCTTTGCGATTACCGTGCGTTCCGCAAGTACGACGTTATTAACCATCTTGGTCATATACACAAAATTTTGGGTGACAAGGAAATGCTGTCCTTAGAATACATAGATGAACATGCGGAACCGATTTTTAGAGACGCTTTTGATGAAGACATAATTCTTGTGACAGGTGACCAAAAAGCAAAATCCATGGAAGACTTACACATAAGTTCTTCCAACGTTGAAACGAGTAGTGAAAATGTCCTGGAATCACCTACAAAAAGCGAAGAATCACCAAATATAACCAAAAATAAATACTTAAAAACTTACGCAATATCTTCATCTATGCAGAAATCAGCTCCACGAAAACGGCAAAAACTCAAAAGATCGATTTCTCAACAACTTGTAGCGACATTAGACTCTCACCTCAAGCGTCCTAAGCGTAATCGCATAACTCCTGTGGAAAAGGATTTTGTCTATGATCTGTCAAATATTTTAAAGAATGAAGTGAACGATAATGAGCGGGAGTCGGTGCGCAATTTAAAGAGACGCGACACTTTTCTACAATCAAGCACTCCTGAAATCAAATCGGAGGAAATGGGACTTTATAGGCCGCTTCTTAATCATTCTGCAGATTTAATTAAAGGTAGTGCTCAAAAAACGGCTGTTTTTTCTGTGCATCAAGGTCGAGCCGCATACTCTTCATTGCCACAGCTCCCTTCCAAACGACCTCAGGTGCGCATGCGTCATGCGACAATCCATCGAGCCGATTTTGTTGTTGCACCTGAAGCTACAGATCTTAAAGAAGAACGTCTACAAACCAAACTATTGGATGATAGTTTTTTAGAAAATCTTTCGAAAACAACTTCAGTTGATTTCAAAATGAAGCCAAGACTTGCGTTGCCGCAAAGCACAATCAACTCGCTGCTTAAGAAAGTTGATCAAACATTGCAAAACCACATGAGAATTAAATACGAAGAAAGAGATATTGTTGAATCAGTACCAAAAATCAATGTTAAACGAGAAATGTCAATAGAAGCGATCGATGAAAAGTTTTTACATGCACAAAGTTGTGAAGTCGAACCAGCTTATTCCAAATATGTTAACATCAATCAAAATCAACGTTTTGAAATAATGCAGTGCCTGGTAGCGAACAAATCGCAGAGCAGTGAGAGTCTGTTGCGATTAGCTTTAGAAAACTAAAATGAAATCAGAGTGCAAGTATTTAGAGTAAAGAAAGTATCTATGTATATAAGATGTACTAGTAGTATTTCTAAAGTAAGATTTTTATAGAAAATGCTTTTGTTTATTTATTTTTTTCATAGTTTTAACATCTCATTAAATGTAGTTAAGCAACAAAGTGTTTGTTATAAAATATCAAGTGCAAATATAAATTTACGTCATTTAAAAAATCTTTTTTGGATCTTATATATATATACAG
The DNA here is from genome assembly GCA_914767935.1 of Coremacera marginata. Classification (NCBI taxonomy): domain Eukaryota; kingdom Metazoa; phylum Arthropoda; class Insecta; order Diptera; family Sciomyzidae; genus Coremacera; species Coremacera marginata. Next base: position 250,960,460 of record OU612043.1, read on the forward strand.
TATTAAATATATAATAATGGATGTATGTATGTAGGTACGTGTGTATATCACGTATAGACTTCAAAACCGCTGAACCAATCTTTATGAAATTTTCAGGGAAACTGAAGTTATTTTGGCTTCTAAAAATAGCAATTTTCAAAATAGCAACATAGCAAAAAATAAATTAGGCTTCGGGCAATTTTTGAAAAATATAGAATTTACTAGACTAACAATTTAAAACTGAACGCCAAATTTGATCAAGGCAACAATCAACAGCGATAAATTCATTTGGGAAGACGTGCTGATTCCACGTATACCGATGATTTCCAGCGATTTACCTTTCCTTTAACGATTTACCTTTGCAATAACAATTAACAAAGCGGAAGGGCATTCATCAACCATAGCTGGTATGAACTTGAAAAACTTCTGTTTTTCACTCCGTAAATTGTACGTCGCCTCTTCTCGAATTTGGGGCACCAAAAAATTTGTATATTTATTCACCAAATACAAAATATATTGTATACTAGCAGGACCCAGTGGTAAAAGAACACATTTTGAGAGTGTTCCTGTGAAGTTTGGTGTTGATTGGACAAGGGGGCGTGTTACCTCCCATAAAACCCAAATTTTCGGCTTCGCCCACAAACAAAAAGAACTGCTATTAGAACGGTTTTGATCGTAAAAAAACTAAAATTAAGTATATTTGTTCAGATGGTTACTGTCGGCAACTGTACAAAAAATGGGCGAGGTAACACTTTATATACGCCCACTTTTTCGAAATCATTCTTATTCCTGAGTTGTACACATTCTGATAGTGAAACTTGGTATGCAGGTGCTCAAAGTGGCAGTCAATATATGCCTCGGGCGCCACTCGTAGAGGGGCACCAAATTGTCATAAAAAAATTGCTATAAAATCTTTTTAAATTAAGGCGGGACATGACATTCGCGGCAGAGAAAACAGACCTTTTTTTAAAAATTTATAACTCAGTCAAAAACAAATATTTTTCCAAATTTTTTTTTTTTTATTATTGTAGAGAATTGAACAAATTACAAGAAACAAAATTCAAAAAATATATTTTTCACTCCAACATGGTTTTATAGAGCTCCAAACTGGCGGCAGAGAAAAAAACGGGGCCTCGTGGTTGTAGCGCTGGGAGTTGCAAAAATTGTCCGATCTGGAAAAAAATGACTTTTTTAAATCTTAACAAAATTAGTTATCGTATGACACGAGCTTTTTTTTTTAATTTTTATTCAATTTTTAGTGATGTTCCAAATTTGAAAGTGTGTTTTTTCGAAAAAAAATATTGACTTTAAAAATTCATAAAAAATCGAAAAAAAATTTAAAAAAAAAGCTCGTGTCATACGATAGCGAGTCAAGTTTAAAAAAATACAAAAAAAATTTCGTCAAAAAATTAACCCGCTCATGCCGCAACCAGTACGAAAACTATGGTTTCGAGATAAACGCGTTCAAAGTTTGTGAACAAAGAAAAAAAAGGTTACCTTGAATCTGCCATGCCTGCTTCGTATTGTATGCCTTCGTTATCTTGTGTTGTGCTGTTTCTTATAGTTTTTTGCAATCGTTTAGCAATTCGGGCTTCACCCTTCACCCTTCACCCTGCAACTACCCCAAGGTACGAAATAACAACCACCAAAAGTCAGGTAGCAAGTAAAACAAGCATATACCAGCTGCCGTACGTAGGTAGCGCAAAAATTAAAAATGCACTCTCACTAATCCGGCTGTAACTTTTGAACCCGTAGGAATTTTTCCATGAAATATTTACTAAAATACAAAATTATTAAATTATCGATTTCAAAAAACTGTCAATGTCATGTAACCCCTTAATTAATCTAATTACTACTTAGTTTTTCGCTATTTGTCTTAAATCAAAGCCAATCTGCTCATGAAAAAAATTATTTTTATTTTAATGTACCTTTCATGTATGAATCCCACAAATTGTGCTAAAATTGAGGTTGGCTTCAACGGTCAAACACAAGACTTGTCCTTCAAGGCCTGAGAGCCTTCGTCTAAACGAAATTTTATTTTAGTTTGACAGCACTGCAGTGCACGCTTGTCATTTTAAAACGATAACTATAAGTAAACTGTGTTCAGTAAAATAACATTCAAATTGTGTTACTATATATTGTTTTCAAAAGTGGTCCTACTTCTAGAATCCCAGTCCCAATTGTATTTTCTTTTAGCTAAAATTTTCTAAAAAACTGATTTGATTGACAGCAATTGACCATTGAAATTGACACAGTGAAAACCAAGCATAATACAGATAGAAAAAAATTGTGCTATATGTTTAAAAATTTGATCATAACGAATTTTTTTGCAAGAATTATGCCTTTTTGAAAATATGGAGTTTGAGTATTTTTATGAAAGTACAAAAAATTAAGCAAGCTTCAGATAAAAAGTTATAGCTGCTAAAACTGGACTTATTTTTCAAAAATCCTTAAAGTGACATTTTCTGGCATATCGAACACAGAAAAAAAATCAACGTTTAGGAAACAATGCAGAGCTATGCACATGTCAAATATATATATTTAAAAAATAAGGGCCATTCTAATATATATAATAACGGTAATAAAATGAAAATTTGAATTTTTACAACACATTTTTGTGAAATTTTTTTAAGAATTTCTATATATATAAAAATCTAAGGGTGTCGTATCTTACACCATTGCATCAGAACCGTTACAATGGTGTTGTTCAATGTCTTTCAATTTAAAAAATTTGGAGAGGCTTTGGACAACGGGGTGTGGCTCCGTCCATATAAGCCAAATTTTTAACATCGAATAACTATAGATGTAAATATCACAGAACATTGAAACTCAGGATGGAGTTGCCACTTGGTGATGTCCTCCTAATAGAAAACTTGGAAATGCATTGAACAAAGGGGTGTGGCTCCGCCCATATAAGGCAAATTTTTGATATCGAATAGCTTTGGAAGTAAAAATCACACAACATTTAAACTCAAAATTAAGTGACTATTTAGTGATGTCTTGCTACCGGATAACTGGGACGGGCATTGGACAATGATCGTGGTGTCAAACAAAGGGTCAAATAAAAGTGTTGAATATATTTAATAATGCGCTCCAATACCGTCCACCCGATTGCTATACAATTTTGTCAATTTATTGCTTGCACCAGCTTTGCCATATGTTTTTTTGAAAATCCTGTAATTTTCAAAAAAAATCCTGTATTTTTAGAGAAAATACTGCTCTTACAAAAGGACTAAAAACAAACATTTTAAAATTTTTTTATTATAACATTTTTAATATTCCTTATCTTACCAGGTTTTGTTAAGTATTTGTCCATTTGTAATTTGCTAAAGACTAGCGAAAAGAAATTAACAAAAACGATGACAGCAACAATGACAGGAAAAGTGCTGCCACATGATCAAATTTTTGAAAGGATGTAAAAAGTAGTAGCAACTTTATTTGCTACTTTTATATAAGTACTTACATATAATTTATAAACATAAAATTTGTATTTTTTTTATTCAACGAAAATTAAAAAACTGGATTAAAAAAATCCTGCCCAAATCCTGGGAGAAAAATTATCCTGTCTACCTGATCACAATACTGCCCAAAACAGGATTAACTGCCCAGATGGTAACGCTGGCTTGCACTAACGAGAAGGTTATAGGTTGCATGAAGATTTGTAAATAGAGATTTTCTGGTACGGTGCGTATTTTGGAATAATTTTTTTTCCTCTATCTCGAACTCCAGAGAGCGCTGTAGAACAAATCTCAAAAAAATTTGCGAAAACTCAAACCGCTCATTCAAGTTTTGTGAAAATTTGTAAATGGCGGCTCTCGGGTACGGTGAGTATTTTGGACTTATCTATTTTCCTCTTTCTCGAAGTCCAGAGATAGCTGTAGTACAAATCTCTAAAATAATTGTGCACAACTCCTAAACCGCTCATTCGATTTGTATGCAAATTTGTATTTAAGAACTTTTCGAGAGCGGAAGATGTTTTTTACGCTATCTATTTTGCTATATCTCAAACACCAGAGGGCGCTGTAGCACGAAATTCTTGAAAAATCGCTAAAAACTCCTAAGCCGTCCATCCAATTTGCGTGAAAATTTGTAAATATGGATGTTTGTGGTGCAGTGAGTGTTTTAGATTTATTTATTTACCTCTATCTGGAACTCCAGGGGGCGCTGTAGTACAAATATCTAAGGAATTTGCGCAAAACTCATTCGATTCCATGCATCTCTATTCGATTTCCATGCAAATTTTTATTTCGGAATGTTATAATAGAATCAGAGGTCGATGTAGTACAAATATCTTTACATGCAATAACAATAGAGTTCAGCTACTACAGCTATATCGCACTTCCTCAGCATTAACCCATCTAAAGCCACTACCCAGTAATCATTGAAAAATATCAATGTTATGGATACTAGTGACCACAAACAAGTTAATATGGGAAATTTACCCACCAATAAATGGGTTGGGCTCAGGGACAACACAAGACATAACAACTAACCATGCGTATACATAGATCTATTTACACAACTAATTTTAATCTACTTTTGAGTTGACCTTTTGACAAATTAACATCAAAAACGCTACAATTGTTAACAAAGGAACTCATGCGACTTAACCGTTGTGTCAACAGCTGTTGGGTTTTATCCACATCGACAGTAGATGTACCCGGGTACTTCATACGTTTTGTATGGCAGATAGTTGCTTTTGATATACAAATATTAACTACTACCTGGATTCTTGTAATTTTCTGGTTTTTTTTTTTTTATTTATTGGAAATATTGTCTAGTTAACAAAACTTTTATCATAATTTGGGAAAAAAAAAATTTGGTACCTAAATAATCCATTTTTACCAAAAATGGGAATTGCCAAAATCCATAAAAATTTAACAATTTCCAAATTCTTTTTTAATCCTTGTAATTTGATCCCTTTTTACCAAGAAAAATAATTAACATTGAATTTTCATTCGCAAAATTCCGTTATATTTGAACTGAAAATCAACCCCTCTTGCTCATAGTGCTATTTTTAGTACCTGCGCAGAATAATTATAACTCATAAAATATTTGTTCAATGTAAACATTTTTTTTTTGGAATGTGTAGGAAACACGTCTACTAACAGGAACAAAAGGGTATTTGGGAATATCTTGCCTACCTACCCTTGCACAACCAGTTTTGCAGGCAGAAACATGATTTTTTGCGCAGGTTTCGTTTTGAGTAGTTTTGTATGCATAAGTCAGTTTATGTGCGATTTTTGAAGTGTAAAGACCTAAAAATTTATTTTGTGCGGCAAATATATAAAAAGTGAAAATAAAATGGCAGATGGTGAGTGGCTAGCTCCGCGTCGATTGAATGCACTACCGTATGAGGAGCAGCGTGACTATATACGCACATTTGTTGAGGCTTCTGACTCTGAAGAGAGTGACCACGAACAAGCGGTAGATCAAGAAGACTTAGAAGGAAATATTGATGACATTGGTGGTGAATCATCTGACGCTGAACAAGTCCAGGAAATTGTGTATCACCTAGAGGACGAGAGGGATTCAGACGAGGAGTATGAAGAACCGCCACTTGAAACTGGTGATTATTATACGGCAAGAGATGGCAATGTATGGTCGTCAATACCACCAATACCTGGACGAATACGTGCGCACAACGTTCTAAGAAGTCGCAATCCTGGACCAGTGCCATCGACAAATGGCTTGACAATGGCAGAAACCTTCAATCTTATGATGTCAAATGAAATATGTGATGTAATTATTCGAGAATCAAATAGAAAGGCAAGGCAAACTTTTGATGCGTACAATGAGCAGCATCCAGATGCGGAACCACGAATATGGGTGCCTATAACTGAAGTAGAATTTCGTGCATATTTGGGTGTGCTTTTGATGGCTGGCGTATGTCATTCCGGTTATGTTCATACCACTGACCTGTGGAAAACAACTTCACATCCATTATTTCGTGCATCAATGAGCTTACGCAGATTTTGGGCAATCAGCCGCTTCATACGCTTTGATAATGGAAACACTCGGAATGCACGCAAACAAAATGATAAGGCAGCTGCAATTACAGACGTATTCCTGATGCTAAATGCCACTCTGCGCAAGTATTATATATGTGGCACAAACGTTACCGTAGATGAGCAATTATACCCATATCGTGGTGGAACTGGCTTCACACAGTACATTCCATCCAAACCATCCAAATATGGAATAAAAGTGTGGTGGGTCTGCGACGCCATTTCATCATATCCCGTGCAGGTAAATCAGTGTTCATACATTCATTTTATTATATCAACTTGTTGCAAATAAACTAAATGACTAATTCAAATTTCATTTTTCAATTTTTATTTTTTCAATACAGGGTCAAATTTATACTGGAATGGCAGCGTCCGGCGAACGTGAAAGAAACGTTGGTGAGCGTGTTGTGAAGGACTTAGTTGTCAACAATTTTGGTGGAAGTGGGCGAACAGTGGTATGCGACAATTTCTTTACAACATATAACTTAGCAAAAACTTTGATGGTGGACAACAGTTTGGCTTTGTTGGGCACTTGCAACAAAAGGCGTATGTTCGTGCCAGCATCATTTGCCAATCCTAAAGGACGTGAAGCAGAGTCTACGCTATTTGGATTCTGTAACAACATGACGATGTGCTCATACGTCCCAAAAAAAAATAAGGCTGTTGTGATGCTGTCTACTTGCCACGACACTACAGAAACTGCAGGTCCAAAACGGAAACCATTGCTCATACTTGATTATAACAAACATAAAGGCGGCGTGGATAATATGGATAAGTGCTTGACTGAATATTCAACCAAACGGCGCACAAATAGATGGCCTTTAGCATTTTTTTATAATATGCTTGACGTAGCTGCGTATGCTGCGTATGTTATATATATGGAAAACAACCCCCATCTAAAACCATCTACCAACCGCCGTAGGATATTTCTGCAGCAGCTCAGCGATCAGTTATGCAGACCACAAATCGATATAAGAGCGGACAATAGCCATATTACGCGCATATTTTCTACTAGACACGCTATGGAAGCCATATATGGTATGCCCTTGAAGATGAATGTTGGTGCACAAGAGGAAGAGGAACGTGACAGTTCTGGCCGCATAAAAAGAAAAGGAAACTGCTATATTTGCATTGCAAAACGCCAAACGAGAAAAGTATGTGCAATTTGTAATAAGCCTGTGTGCGCAGAGCACTCGAAGGATCATCCACAATGCCTCAGATGCTGCTAAAATTCATAAAATATATTTTTTACTTTCATTATAATGATTTTCTATAAATAAATAAACAAATTTCCATAAAATAAACTAAATATTTCCATTTATTTCTATATATTTGTATGAATTTTCATAGAAGTACCTGGGTACATCAGCTGTTGACGCTAGGTCATTTTCTAGTAACTGGGTTATATTTTCCAAACGGTTGGTCCAATTGACCTGAAATTTCACACCAATATCAATTACATATTTCCAAGCTATGATACGAAGTTTCATCAAGATTGGACCAGCCGCTTGGAAGATATAGCAATATAAAGTGAACTTTGCCATTTATTTCTATATATTTGTATGAATTTTCATACAAGTACCCGGGTACATCAGCAGTCGACGCCATTCCACTAACTTGAATTTGGGCTGTATCGACTGAACTGCTGCTCCAATCTTGATGAAACTTTTCCACATGATGCAAAAGTGTATGGTTGAGGATATCATGAAATTTCAGGTCAATCGGACTAACCGTTTGGAAGATACAGGAAAATTAAAGTTGCAAATGTACCCGTGGGCTCTACGATCGACACAACGGTTAAAGGAGCAGTAGCCATATAATTTGTTCTACTAAATGGCAAATAAATTAAGTTGTTAGCGTTTCTACTGCTTGTACGGTTAGTGTTAAAATTTATGTGAGAAAGAAGTTCCAAAAAATCGAATACACCTGTTATGAGCTGGTGTAAATATACGATATCTGCCGATTTCCTTCGATCACCTAAAGACTGCATTTTCAATAGTTTTAAACGATCCTCATAAGGAGGAAGGTCTAATATGTCAGTTCCACTTAAGCCCCTTAGAGCAAACTGAACAAAACGTTTTTGGATTCTTTCTATTCGATCAACATGCACATTGTAACTTAGGGACCAAACTTGACTTGCGTACTCTAAGTGAGGACGCACGATTACATAATACAACGTTGTAGTTGTAATCATGCTATTAAATTCTTTGGCCCAGCGTTTTACAAAACCAAGCATTGAAGATGCTTTTTTACAAACATTATCAATATGAATGTTAAACGACAGCTTAGAATCCATGCATATACCTAGGTCTTTGACGGTGTCTACACGACTCAAGGCAGTATCTTTAATCTTATAATCAAAAATAAAATTATTCCTTTTTCGCGAAAAGGTCATAGTTTGGCATTTATCTGGATTTAAAAACATATTATTTTTAGAACACCAAACTTCAAAGGATTTTAGTTCAGACTGGAGTAGATCTGAATTATCTCTAGAATTAATAGTTCTGTATATTTTCATATCATCGGCATAGAGTGTTCAATGACGTGAGTTACATCATTGATAGCTAAAATAAACAGAAGAGGACCAAGGTGACTACCCTGAGGAACACCTGATCCAACAATAAATTCAGAAGACCATGCGCCTCGGAAACGTATTTGATAAGATCGCTCCACCAAATACGATTTAATCCAGTTCACAAAATATTGTGGGAATCCCATTAACTCAAGTTTAAATAAGATTAGATTGTGTGGTAGCTTATCAAATGCCTTACTAAAGTCAGTGTAAACACAATCGACCTGGTTACCAGAATCAATAGAATTTAAGCAGAATGTTTTAAAATCGAGAAGATTAGACACAGTGGATCTGCCATTCACAAAACCATGCTGACGAGTTGTTATGACTTCCCCACAGTGAAATTTCACCCGATCATACACCATCCAAGGAAATCCATCAGATTTCTTCTTTGTGTTTACGAATCCCCAAAATTTCTTTGGATCTGTCAATATTCTCAGCTTAACATTATCTAAATATTCGTGATATAATGTAGCTGAGCGATTTTCTAATTCCAGAAACAAACGTTTGTAAGTTTCTAGGTCGTTTGAGCCTAAGCTACAGACGTATTTCTTCCATGCCCTATTCCTGTTGTTGCGAAGAGTCTTTAAATCCTTTGTGTACCACGGGTACGCAGAATTCCTCGCAAATTTGAGACTATAAGGTACGGATTGAGAAAACACAGCAAAGAGTTTCATATAAAAAAAATGTATGGAGTCATCAAGGCAATTTCCATTTATATATTCTAAAATTGCATTAAGTTTACCATAAAGCAACTGATTCAACTTCAAAAAGTCAGCTTTTTTAAAATTGAATTCATAAAGCTTATCTGCTGAATTAGAATTTACTATATTTGTTCTGTCGGATTCGTACCAAATACTCAATGGTGGATGATATTCATCAACAGTAGTTAGAGCATGAAAGGCCCTCTTAACAACAACATTGTTACTGTCTGTAGTTAAGACCAGGTCAAGAAGTCTATTCATGACTATTATAAATACAACTCACTTGTTGTAAGTCTGAACATATATTATCAACAAATATATGTTCTTGGCGGGTCTTCGAATTAGATGCACAATAGTACGTATCATCGTCAGAAGAATGCCATTTTAAATCAGGTAGATTAAAATCGCCCAATAATAAAATGTCGTCATTAACGTCAAGTAAATCAATTATGTGATCTATGCACTCCACAAGGCTTGCATAGACCTCTACACTACTCTTAGGAGGAACATACGCATTAATAATATATACATTAGAGTTACAATGTATAACTTTAACGCAAATTAGCTCAATATTAGAAGAGCAGGGAATGTCAACAATAGAACTGACAAAGCAGTTCCTAACAGCCAAAAGGACACCACCACCGACAGACGATTTCAGCATTGACAACTTACACCTGCCGTAAGGCTTAAGTAAGTTGGGTTATCCAAAACCTAGGGTAATAGTTCATGAAGCAGACAACCATGAACTTTGTGCTACCACAACACGGACCCGTTTACATTTTAACAAGTAAAACGTACGGGGCATCCGGTGTGGCAACACGAACATCGAAGCTGTTTCACAAACACAAAGCATCACCCAGTGCCCTGCTGATTAGGAGCATTATGAATTTACATACTGCCCGTAATAGCAATACCAGTTTAGACTTCCGTAGCGACGTACTTCCATCCATCTACTGGTGGAGACGAGACCTACCCAATCTCTTGCATATTAAGACAGATATGCCAGCCCGGTCGTACCATTGCGCGACCCCGCCAGTCAATCTAGACCTGTGTAGCATTCACACAACCACAACCAGTACGAGACTCCCCGAAGGGCCAGCCCACGACAGTCATCTGGGCAACTCATTCCCGTCAGATGAGGATCCACAACATCCCCGCAAGAAAACCAAGAAGACACAAATGCAATTATGAAAAAGTGCCTTCTTATGCATGACTGTGCTCAATGAGCACTTAGAGGCTAGTCTAACAGTTTGCAGGTGCCGACTCAGCTGGAAACTATTGCACATGACTGGTACCTACTTTGGAGGACCTTTGCAATTGCCACTCTCACTCTGGCCGTTCGGAAAGTCAACATCCAGACACAGAGTATTGGCCATTGTTCTCAGGGACTGCCGTGCCAGTTTGAGGGTGCGAGTCAAACTCTTGACTAGCAACACTTCGGAAAGCCGAAGAGTTGACACTTTGACGCACGCATGCCAACACTTCACATCCAGTTTTTCCAGCCGAATTAAGGTCTCCATGCGGTGGATAGATAGGGTCAACCCCATCCGACGGGTAAAGACTGTCCCCGTACTAACAAGTTATAAGGACAATTGCTATACCTTCGCAGGCTTGTTTCATATCGATATACCAATATGACCTGCTACCAAGATGGGCGCCACCCCAAGCTCTTGGTTGGTTTTATCAGTTTTTACGTTTGCAGGACGTATCCTACAAACAACCCTCCTCCTTTATCCTGGCTTGGGACAGGCAGGCCGAAACCTGGCGGAGTTACTACCACCGACAGAAGAAATATTGTCAGTGTATCTGTCTTTTCTAAAAACTTGAAAACTATTGTCAAACAATTCCAAATCAGTAATGCTTCCGTTCAGCCACGTTTCTGTTAACGCGATAATATCCTCTGAGCAATTTTGAGTTGATAGAAATAAGCTCTGCGTCTTAGAACGTAGTCCCCTTACATTTTGATAGTAAAGGGACAGCCTATTTAGTTTTTTTGAGCCTGGCGGACAGCTTGAGTCACCCTTTTAGACTTATTTTTTGGCTTGAACTCAGTAACAAGAATATTGTCGGCCCACAAATTAGAGTTAAGAACAGTTGTAAAATCATCGGCTGCAACTGTTAAAATAAAAGAAGCATGGGAAGGCTTATTACCAATTTTTTTGCATGAACAGAATGCATTTGAGTTCACTAACTTGGATTGCCTGACAAACGTCAATATATTTTCTATTGATGTGTCGGGCTGAAGACGTGAAATGAAAACATTTCTGGTCCTCGAAACTGCTCTTAAAGTTAAATGACTGTTATGCGTAGTTGAAATCGTATTTGGACTACTAGTCAATGGAGGGATAGAAGATGGTGTATAAGAAATCACCGTATTATTATTTTCTGATGGCATTGCTGAGGGCTGCTCTGCCTTGGAAGATCTGGAGGACGCCTTCCGACGCTTATTTTTGTTTTTCCTCGTTCTTTTAGAGCTTTTAGGGTCTTTTAATGATGAAACTGACAAAATTCCGGAAGAAGCAGTCATGGACGAAGGAACCGAAATGTTATCCTGAACAGTAATTTCATCAGAAACGCTGGTAGTGGGTGCGGCACTAACTTCGCTAAAAAATTAAACAATTTCTCTGAAGTTATTATTTAATAAGTTAAAGCTTTTCCCAAAAAGCTTTATTTTAGAATAGAGTTCATCCGGGGAAAGGGCCCTGCACGAAGCACAATACCAGCGAAGACCAGATCGGACTGAAATTAAATCGTCAAGGCACGATTTAGAAATACCAGCACAAGCAGCATGGAACATTCGCTCACATGGGCCAGAACAGCTGAACATAGGGTACAGAATATTCTGGCTTTTGCATTGCTCGTTCAGAGAACAAGCAGCAATATTATCAATGGAAAAATAATCCATTGGAAAAAATTTAAATTACTTTGTGAGCGTTTTTAAATGTAAAATGTGCTTTCAGGGTTGGCACAGTAAAATGCAGCGTACACAAAGTGTTAAGCACAATAACAACACTAGAGACTCTCACTGCACAACAGATAAACAAACACCGCACAAAGAGGAATAGAAAAACTTAGGTATACAAACACTAGATTGAGTGAAGTACAGCAAAAACTGTTCATTATTAACATAAATTATGTATTAACTAAAAGAACACTAAACAAAATAAATTTTTTTTTTTTTTTTTAAAACACATAAATACAATTCTTAATAGTTTTTAATATAAACGATTTATCAAAATTTTAAATTTTGCACTATAATAATTGCTATTACAACACACACTGAAAAAAAACAACACCGATACCGACAAGTAGACGAGATAACTCAAAATCTCAAAAAAAAAAAAATGTAATACATGAAAAATGAACACACAGGCACACAACAAAAGCTGCAAATAATTTCTTATCAAGACGTAGCCCAGCTCGCCGGGCAATAGCCACGAGTATCTATCAGCCCTGTTCTGAAATCCGATTTTGATGGGAATCGGAGACAACACAAAAATACTGCCCAAAACTCTACGATGCTTTTGTTTATGGAGGAGCATTCAGACATGGCAAGCTTAATCCATTTTGGGCATAGGAGGCGTTTCATATGATTTAACATGTTCGGGATCACTTTAGACACTGTATTTTTCCTAAAGCTATGTTTGCAAAACAAATTTTTGCGGTTTTTATTTTTTATTTTTTTTTTTGTATGAATCTTTTCTGTATCAATAAAGTTACTGAAACGCTGCCAAACCACAACCACAACTGCCCGAAATATCTAAACTATAACAAAGAATATTTTTTTTTTGCCTCAAAAAAATGACCTCAAATTCGTAATCAGCGGGGATTCAAAACCCCTCTATACATATTTTTTCATAATTTTGAAGCATTTAATGAAATTTGGTCGGCCGTATTGAGTCCGCCATCTTGAGTTTTGATATTCAAACCTATTGCTAGTTATAGTTTAGACATTTTGTGTACTTTTGATTGATACATACTCGTCCGGTATTTAACAGTGCGAAACAAAAGAATTCGGAACAAAAAAACTCCCTGATTATTTTGACAACCCGAGTCGCAGCGAAAAGTGACTTGAGTCGATTCCATTCAAACTCGACTCGTCACATCACTATCCAAACTATTCAAAGACTATTCAAAGACGATTGAAGTTATGAAAAGAATTCGCAGAGGAAGCTAAAGGCCATTCCGAAATCGGCCTACCAAAAATGCTTTCAAGAATGGAAAAAACGTCCATCTATCGCCTCCGATGCTGATAATGTGGAAGGTTATAAAAAAAATATTGAAGACTAATTAACCGTTCATGTTTTATTTGCACAGCCCAATTCAATTTTGAACAGAAGGTACTTTTTTTAACTAAGAGATTTACACATGGTTTAAAATATAATATTCCCCGTTTTCGAATGGAAATCTCAAAATTAATTTATTTTTTTTTTATTTCATATTTCTGACAAGAAACATGCTACGAATATTCATTCCTATAGCTAATAGGTTAGGAACCGCTGGTGGAAATTATATGGAAACGTGAGTTGCATGTGTGTGTGGGTGTATAACCTACATATACTTACGCAAGTCTATGCTAAAAGCTCTGCTATACTAAAGCTTTCGATATTAAGGACATCGCTAAATGATAGAGAGAAACAACTTGTTTTTTTAATCTCGGAACAGTTGTGCCCAGCTTGCGCAAATATATGTTATCGGGTCGTTGCCGCCAGAGACTTCCATCGCATTGCATCGCAGCGTAGGCTAACGATAGACGTTCAAAAAGCAACGTTATGCAAGGTGCTTGAAAAATAAGTGTAAGTACGACGATGTTTCGGGAGGGCCCAAGAGTAAATCTTGCTACTGGAATTAATGTTGCCTTCGCGTGAGTGCTGACAGCAGCAAAACACACATACACTCTTAGCCATACATAAATACCCATACACACGCCACACATATTCAATGCATTGTCAGCAGCATCATAGCCTGCTGATGGTACAAGTGAAAGCTTCCAATACACAGCGGACAGTCTCTGTACCTCTTCATGACACAACCAAACATATGTATAAACGACAAGAAACAGACAGACAGACAGGCGGGTTAGGCAGGCAGACAAACGTCGTTCCTGCTTGAGATTGTGATTTCGTTTTCATCCTCGTAGTGTCGAACTTGTACTTGTATCATCAGTGTTCAGTGTAGCTATAACCGTTCACATACCTACTCGTACTCAGGGGTGTGACTCTCGAAAGGAATAAGCTTAAACATTATCACTCGATTTTTGTCATACTTGCATACTTAGAGTCATCATTAGAAAAAAAATTAAGAAAAAATAAATAGCAGTAACTTCAAACTGTGCAAAAAAAAAAAAATAAATAACTACAAGAACGTTTAAATGTACAGACAAGTTCTCTTATAGAGACATCTTCCTGCTTCGACCTTCATCACGATGAATTCATTCAACTAATTGTAAGTCGATCCCACGAACAAAACAATTGGTAACAAAGGGGAACGAGCAGGGTAGGATACTTTGCAGAAAAGGCGTTGCTATCCACAACTAATTTAAAGCCAGTGATAAGGCGCCTATTAAAAATCTTAAAAACAATTTTAAAATCTGTCTTGATTATTATTTATTTTAGTGTTTTTTGTGTAAAGTGATTGAAACTCAAAAAAAAATTTCGCAAAGCTAATAAATACAGTATTTGTTAATATTCTACAATTTTTCTCTATATAAAAAAAAAACAAAGTGAAAGTGATAAATAATTAAAAAAAAAAGCACAAGCTAACCATAAAATAGTGAATTAAAGGTTCTCAATAGTTTCAATACTTCGCTGTTCTCGATTGTGGAACACGACCTTGCAGACCATAACTTGCACATCGTAATATAACAAAAAGCTGTGCTTCTGCGACCGTATTCTTTGTGTTGCATAAACAAACGTACTTGAGTATGTTTTCGATGTGCTCCAAAGTTAAACCTAGAAATCCGCCCATCATAGAACAGCAAACGGGTAAGTTGAACCATAAAAATATTAAAACGTTTTCACTTCATATTTGGAGGGATTATATACATTTGTTAAATACTTTACCCATACATGTTCTACCCAAGAGTTAGATATTTGTTAAGTGAAGAAAGTAATAGGTCGTGTGGGGAAGAAGTTAATGACAGTGGGTAGTTACCACTCAAAATAGTGAACATTATTTTTATTTTATCGCTACTGAAGTTACCTTATATGACTTACTGAGAAAATCCTTCCTAAATTTTATATAATTATATTATCAGATTAAAAAAAAAGGATTTAAAAGTGAGCTTTGACCTTTAAAGTGAGCTTTAAAAGTGATATTGATCATAAAAAGCTTTGACCGAGCTTCTTATGATCAATTGTATTGTGTGTGCTATTAAATATTTGTACTCTGAACGGCTAATGTTCTCAGGAAGCTTTAGTACATGTCAGCTTTTACTCTCTTAGGTTTGTCATTACCCAGTCTCGAGTTGCTGTATGCCTGATTGCTGGTAGACCTGTAAAGAAGCCAGCTGAATGTGATTTTACTCATGCTAACAACATGCAAATGGATGTGTCATTCGAAATTAATGTATTCTTACATTACTTCCTCGCTGCTTCGGCGAGCGCTCTATAAGGCCTGGTTATTCGCTATCCAAGGCACTACAACCTGGAAAATCTACCACCGACCAGATAGATATACACGCTACGACAAATCTTGGAAATGACCCAAGAGAAACAAATCGACACCCACCATGTTTTTGTCAATTAAAAATCCGCCTTCGACAGTCCAAGATGGAATCACCTATACTCCGCTATCGGGAAGGACTTTCCCCCCATTTGCGACTTTTTTAATCTAATTATGGAGAAGATCATTTGAGCTTCTGATCTGAGACAAAGCGGCACCATAGTCTACAAGATTATTACGCTGCTAGCGTATGCTGATGATATCGATATCATTGGCCATAATACACGCGAAGTCAGTGCAGCATTCTCCAAATTAGAAACAGAGTCGAGTCGCATGGGTCTTGCAGTAAACGCAGATAAGACGAAATATCTGGTGTCAACAAACAAACAGTCCCAGCATCTTGGCACCACGTTACTGTGGGCACAAACACTTCCTTCGAGGTTGTTTATCTACAAAGTCTATCCAGACTTTGTTAACCTGGGATCCAGCATTAACTCCACAAACGATATCAGTACAGAGGTAAAACGAAGAATAACTCTTGCTAACAGGTGTTACTTGGGGCTCAGTAGGCAATTGAGAAGCAGAGCCCTCTTTGGACGAACAAAAGTCACGCTCTATAAGTCACTAGTCATGCCCGTCCTGTTGTATGCAGCACAAACCTGGACGTTGAGCAGCTCTGATTAAAAGACTTTGGGAGCTTTCGAGAGAAAGATCATTCGTAAGATCTACGGACCAATCCTCGTTAATGCCGAGTTCCAAATTCGATGGAACGATGAGCTGTTTGAGCTATACGCCGACATCAATATAGTAAAGCGCATAAAAATTGAGCGGCTTAGTTTAGGTGGTTAGGTCATGTTGAGCGGATGGAAGACGACGCTCCAGCGAAGAAAATACTCGATTCGGTACCCAGCGGCGGTCAATGCAAAAGAGGACGACCGCATCTTCGGTTGAAGGACAAAGTAGAGGACAACCTGATGAAGCCTGGAGCTTCTAACAAGCGCAAAATAGAAATGACTGGTGCAAATTTTTACAACAGGCCAGAACCGACTTACGGTTGTAAGCGCCACCTAAGTAAGAGTAAAGTAGTAATGGCACGACAAACAGCCATATTTCTTCCTAAAAAAACTGGTTCTGCTTATATTTCAGGGTAACAGTTACGTTAAAAGTTAATATATTAATATATTTATTGAAAAATGTTGAATAATAATCGACATCATGACTGCTATTAAAAAAATGATAGGTTGAAAATATTCTTATCTAACAACAACATTCTAAATAAAATAAAATCAAACAATAACATGCGACATGCGTACGACTTAAAGCTTCGTTTTCTCGGAAGTTTATGTTATTAATGTAAAAATATTTCTTATGTACATATGCCTTTGAAGAAATAGTAATGGTATGATATACCAAAATTGTCGTTCCTGTAACTAATTGAGAATAGCAGTGGTAAATATAGGCGTAACTTACGCGACAAAAAAAAAAGAACTGTGTTTTACAAGCACGTTTAGATTGTAAGAATTCCTCGAATTTTACCATATAACCTGTTTTTCTTCTTAATTTTTAAATAATGAGAAAACAATAAAGTTTCATAATAAATCCACTTTACCGATGAACTTGCTTATTTAAAAATATATCGAGTTTCTAAAAAATATTTACCATAACTCACGCGACATAACCCACGCGACAAAATTTCCGTTAAGAAAATGTGTAATCAAAGTAGAGAGAAAAGAGCTTAAAAAGAGTAGTAACATTTTAGTTCGGCCATGGTCGAAACTTACGAGGTGGCATGTCCTATATCTTCAGTAGACGAGGGCTTTAATATTATGTAAGGCATTGAAATTTTCAAAATGCGAAGTTCATACACAGCAGTATTTTACTAGATAAAAAAATTCAATTTCGAAACAAATTGAATTTTTCAGCTGTAGTTGACATTTTTGTGGAAATGTCCATATCAAGGATGATTTATAAGGTTGTCGCAAGGGAGAGAGCGAGTACCCATACTTGTCAAATTGAAGTTGACAGCTGATAGAAAATCTGCAAGCGCTCTCTTTTATCATCCGTTTTTCTTTCGTAGTCATTCGCAAAGTTGGCTGGTTTTGACAATTATGGGTACTGAGAAGAGAGTGCGATCAGCCCTGCGACATCCTTATAAATCAATCTTGGCCCATATATAAAAAGAAACGCAAAAAATGTTTAGTCATTTTTAGAGCAGGGAGAGCGGGAGGCATGGAAAATGTTCCTGTTTCATACAAAAAAAGAAGTAAGGCTAGGAAGCGAGCCTGGTAGTAGTACGCAAACTCAAATCTACTGCGCGCAGGCCTGTTTTCAGGCATGTGTAAGCATGAAATTCGATACTGGGTTTCTGCAGAGAGGTGGCGGCCGACAGAAAAATTAATTTCAATTAAAAAAAAATATTCTGGGTCAGATGGAATTGATCCTGGGTTCTTACCAGAGACCTGCAATGCAACTCATACCAAATCAATCATACCAAATCAACAACATACTTTGACACATTCCTACTAAAACCAAAAAAATACTCATAGTACTCCTAAACGCATATGTGTCGGAAAATTATCACTCTATTGTTTGTGTGTTAATAACTTGTTCATGTGAAAGGAAAATAAGTATGAGTGAGTTGAGTACTATTTTGTGTTATGTCTTTGTTACCAGAAATCTGCAATGAGTATTAGTGAAATTATGAGTCATGAGTGCCTTGCGTGGCCGAGTATGAGTGGAAGTTTGATTTTGACTTAAATGACTCAAAAACGAGAATAATTGCAGATCTCTGGCTCTTATAGCTTAAATGCCACTCACTTACACCACACTATGCTACGGCCGCCACCATTTTCAGATTTTATGCATTTTAATATGGAGAAGCAGGTAGTATAGAAACTTTTGATTACAAGTTTCATTGAGATTTTTTATATTTTAAGAATTTTCAGAAGTTCTAAATTCTCGGCACTACATTTTGCGTTGTCTCGTATTCAGAACCTTAAGCATCAACGAAGAAACCACTTCTCAAATGGTCAGGTCTCAATGACCATGGTCATGTCTCTCACTTATGCCGATAAGTTCGGCCATTTTGATTGTTCAGTTAATTTTTGACAGCTGCTTTGCTTGCACATGTTTTGGCTCGTCTTCGATTTTTGCCTATTTCAAAAAATGTATCAAAGAATCTGTTATCAAAGTTATGCGCAATTTGGGCGAAGCAATCCGCAAGAATCGCCCGAATTTGTGGAAGAACAAAAATTAGATTTTGCACCATGATAACGCCCTTGCTCACACATCGTTGCTTTTGCGCGAATTTTAGGCCAAAAACAATACACTAATGATGCCGCAGCGACCGTATTCCCCAGATCTGGCGTCCTGTGACTTTTGTTTGCTCCCGAAACTGAAGAGGCCCATGAAAGAACGACGCTACGCTACGATTGAAGACATACAGACGGCATCGAAGGAGGAACAAGGTCACAAAAAATCATTTTTTGAAGTGCTTCGATGATTGAAAAAAAAAAAAATGGGCGCACAAGTGTACAATATCTGGTAGGCATTACTTTGAAGGGAACAAAATAGATTATCATAAATAAATAAATAACTTTTGAAAAAACACAAAATTCGCGATAGTTTTTGAACAAACCTTGTACTTATGAATTAATAGAATTGTGTCGGCAGTGGCATACTGCTTAAGATGCGTGGCTAGTATGCGAAAGAACCCAGGTTCGAATCCCATCTGATACAGTGTTTTTTCAATTGGATTAATTTCTCTGTTCGGCCGTTACCTCTATGCAGACAATGCTAAGGTACAGAGAGTAAAAACGGACTGCCATGTAAAGCTTCTTGAGAACATAGCCGTTCGAAGTCGGTATAAAGCTTGTAGGTTCAGTTCTCGAACATTTGTGTTCAAACAATTCCTTTCAAAGACTGAAATGACTGTATTTTTTGGATGGGAAAGAATGAGTCGAGTAAAAAATATTATTGGAATCAACAATTTCCAAAATGCAGTATGAGGCATTCTAATGCTGTTGTTATGCTAAGCAAACATGCTTGGTGATCTTTTTTGTTGTCAGTGTTGTACGCATAAAATGACAAATAAGCTTTTCTCTCGTGCTCTTAAACACTAAGACAAAAATAGCTCCACAAGCATGTTTGCTTAGCATAACCAAGGCATAACGCTAATAAGTAAAGAGCTTTTATATGCTGCCATAAGAAACGCATGGTGACAGTGAAAGCTCTGCCCACGAGCGACAGAATGCCCCTCAATGTATTAGGGTGATTTATTTTAAATTTTTATAATTATAAATAACACTGTGCGATAATTTGAGGGTCAATTGAAATAACTGCAAAAATTCCTATGTTTTCTGATAACTGTTGGTCCTTAGCACATATATATCCAAGGGATTTTTCTGTACGGTTTAAAATCTTGGAGTAATTTTTAAACCAATGGTTGGAATAATGCATTTTTTAAACCATTTTTTATTAGTATTAATACTTTTCAAAATACTAAACATTTTTTTAGTCAAAGCTCTACTTATATTTAATAAAGTTGGAATAAAATTTGAACTTTAGTACCTACGGTTTAAAATTTAATACAAAATAACTAAAAAGTAATAAAAACGGCTTCAAAAAATAGTACAATAGATAGATTTAATACAACATGTTTTACAGTTTTAAGCCATGCTGTATTATATTTCAATACTTTCCGTCTTAATTCTCAGATTGTTAAGATTCAAAAGTCTTATGATTCAGAGTTACTTTTTCGTTTAAAAAAGCTTTATAATACAATTCTTCTAAAACATTTTTTATTTGATTATGGCGCACAATCCACGTTTACTACGTTCATATTAATGATGACGAGAGTTTGAAACCTACAACAGGAGTTAGTTGAAAAATAATAGTATAAAAGAAAAAAAAAAAGAAATAAATTGTATACTTAAATGTGCAATAAAATTTAATGCTAACTTTTTAACATTTAAAAACTAAAATTTAAACCAAAACGGTATTAAAATTTAATTCGAACTGAGTATTTAATTCTAATACAAATTTTTATTAGAAACTAAATGTAATATTCGGCAAGTATTCAAATTTAATACAATTTTGGTGTCGACATATATTCAGTACAGGATGTATTAAAATTTTGTCCAAGATTTTTAACCGTGTGGGATAGCTCAAATGGGCACATTTTATGCTATGGGGCGGGCCGTAGTTAATTTCATTTAACTAAGAAAAATTTTTATTTAAGACGTTCAGTAAAATGTTTATAAATTAAATGTCCTTTCCTTTTTTATGGCATTCCAAATACTGAGATCAGGCATCTGCTTATCCGATTCTTGTCATTAGAAAATAATTTTTTAATCCTTATCATATCTGTATCCAGCTTTTGTTCTTTTTTTTAATTTGCATCTTGTTGTAATTGTAGTAACCAATCATTTGAATTTTAATTCTGTCATAGTAGTCGCAATTTGATTTAAATTGTCAAAAATATATCTTTGAACCTTTCCACATTACAAGATCATGTCCTTTAATGGATTTAAGAAATATTTCTGATATAAGATCTCTTTATATGACGTTTCGATGAGATTAATGGATAAAAATAATATTTCTTGAATATTGATAAGAGAGACCTACACAATACCAGCAAAAGTTAAGACTTGTTATCAAACAGATCATACCACGAGAGTGACTCTTCGCAATTAATTATTTAAAGTATAACCTTCATCAATTTCAAAAAAGCCCTTTTAGGCTATTTGAAACTCACTTTCGAATTGTTTTATTTAGTGTCTATAAATTTCTTGTTAAAAATGTACTAATTTTATTTTAATTTTATACAAAAAATAATAATTCAGAGATTCTATTTTTCCTCTGATTTGGGTGTCTTTAAAGTTTTTTTTTTCGTAATAGAAAGTTTTCGTATATTTAAATTTTCTAAATATATTTTTTAAAAAGGGCTCTTAAGCCAAATTATCGTATAAAAACCATAACGTTCAACTAACTTATTTATTATCCTTTTTTAGGAAATAGTGGAAAACAAATAAAAGGCGGCTACCTCTTGCGATATAAAAGTGAGTATAAAAAATATACACCTTATGAGTATGCTTATAAATTGAACTGAAGTACTCAAAACACAGATCGTTTTTTATGTCACTAAATAAATACTCTTTCCACATATAGAGCAATTACTTTGGAACCGCTGGTCTGAAGAATGGGTTGTTCTTTATGACGATTCAACTATGGCTTGGTTTACGGTATGCATAGCAGAAGTCTTACTTAGTGAATTTGCTCATTCATATTTTAAATACTCATCATATATTGCAGGAACCAGGTCGAGCTTCTCCTGCCGGAAAAATTCTTGTTAAAGAAGCACCCGAAATGTTGGCCATAGCCCACTGGACAGGTCAAATACCACGAAGGCCACCACTGCCTGAGGGATGCGGTGTCTCGCAACTCATTGCCTTGGGATCAAGAAGAAAGCGCTCCAAGGTATATTGGATGTTGGCAAAATCCGAACAGGAAGTCAGGTAAAGAAAGGCATTAAAGGATAGTTGTCGGAATTGTAATGCAAAAAAAGTAGATAGTAGTCGAAGTAACAGTTACGTTTGTTCTATTTTCAGTTCTATTTGACAGACATTTTAGACAGTTTTTAGAAATGTTCTTTCAAGGCTCTATTTTGCCTTTTCTTGTCCAAACATTGGTTCTAGTTATCATAGAGAAATAATTAACCTCGAAACCTTTTCTTCTAAAAATATTCATTATTTTCTTGTATAAAGTGTTAGGAATTATTAAGTATTGATCTTAAGAATAATTTTTTAAAGTTTTTAAAGTGAAGCATTCAAAAAGTATTATTTTCAGAAAATATTGGTGACTTTCCTTAAAAAAACTAAGGTTTTTAGAGATTGAATTATAAGACAAAGAATTACAGGGATGCTTTTCCAAAGTTCTCTTTGAAATTGCGACATTATTTTTACATAAGAGTAACAACTATTTCTTTTTTCTACAGTGAATGGATTGACGCAATCACAAAAACCGTAAGTTCACATACAGATAAAAATGAAATACTTCGAATTCATATCTTTTTTTTTGCAGTTACCTCCCCCACCACAAATTGAATTAGTTGTGGACAAACCGCATCTTATGAACGTACTGCGAAGACCACTAGTGCGCATTCGACGTGAGTATACTTTCGAGAACATGATATTGAATGTATGAATGACATCTTTAACTTCAATCTACACCATTTCCAATTGCAATTTAGAAAAGCTCAATTGAATTCAGAGATTTCATTTAAAATTACGAAAAGATCAATTAAAATTGAGAATTTCACTTGAAATTCAGAAAAGATGAATTTGAAATTAAGAAATTCCTTTTGAAATTCCAAAACGATCAATTAAAATTCAGAAAAGATCAATTGAAATTCAGAAAATATCAAATAAAATTCAGAAAAATCATTTGAAATTCAAAGTGAATAAATTGATATTCGAAAATTCAAATTAACCTTATAACTTGATGATTAATGATCCCAAACCATTACCATACTATTGCCATACAACACCAAAACCTATGGTAATTATGTTACATTTATGTTACAATTATGTTGCATTATTTTAAACGGTATGTATTTATATTATGTAACTTTCATCTTAATAATAAAAAAATATGATGACGTAATGGTAATGATAATGATAATGATAATGTTAATCGTATGATAATGGTATGATAATGGTAATCTTTAAGATACAAGGTATACTTGAATTTTTAAATTTATTTTTTCTAAATTTCAAATGAAATTTCTGAATAAATATAAATTTATCTTTTCTGAATTTCAAATGAAAATTCTGAATTTCAAATGAAAATTCTGAATTTCAATTGATCTTTTCTAAATTTCAATTGATATTTTCTGAATTTGAAATGAAATTACATATTTCAATTGATCTTTTCTGAATTTCAAATGAAAATTCTGAATTTCAATTCATCTTTTCTAAATTTCGATTGATCTTTTTTAAATATCAAACGGAATTTCTGAATTTCAATTGATCTCTTCTGAATTTCAAAGGGAATTTCTGAATTTCAATTGTTCTTTTATGAATTTCAATTGATACTTTCTGAATTACAATTGGAAATGGTGTAGATCAATCAATTTGTTATTTCATTCTACCATTTTTTTTTTATCAAACTTGTTTTCCAATCGAAGCCATATTTTATAACATTTTTAAAGATTCTTGAAACAAGATATAAAATCTCATTTCAATAAAATTTTTTTCCTTATTCAGTTATGGACATATTTTTCGGAATAATTGTTAAAGCCCGGTTTTTACTGTGTATTGAATTTCATTATCCTTGCATCAATATGTACTGAGATATGTGTTTCACTTTAGTGACACCCGCACATCCCTACCTTGTCCAATCATACCCATATTTTGCATGGTCTAATATATCTAGCTATGCACCAAATTGTATTAAGGCCGGCGATACATTTAGAGGAGAGTAAAAAAGAGTGATATTGAGGTGTTGGTTTTTATTAGAAGAAATTTGTTTAGAGTTTTAAAATTTTCAGATCTGGTAAAATATACATTTCAGTTTAAAAAAAATGTTTTTTTCAAAAACAAATATGGCGCTGGCTTCAGCGATTGCTGTAAATGACCTCTTTTCGCACTACGGGCATTCTGCTGGCTCCTAGGTTGACCCGAAAACAAATTTTTTAGATTTTTAAACTTGATAAAAGTATCTTCTATCTGAATGAAAATGACTTTTAAAATTGCCTTTTAAAATCGTTTTATGCAAAATTTAAAACAAAAACCAAGTAAAATATTGAAATTTTTTTTCAAGTATGTATAAATTTTTAAAAGACTTTTTTTTTAAATTCTGTTCCATTCAGATAGAAGATATTTTCATTACGTTTTTAAATTTAAAAATAATTTTTTTCCATAATTTCCAAATGTGTTTTTACCATATTTAAAAATGTTAAAACTTTAAACAAATTTCTTCTAATAAAAACCAACACCTCAATATCACTTTAACCTATCATCAATATTAACTGATATATAGTATTTTAGTGTCATCCCATCATCAAATTCTTATCTCTTAATTCTTCTCAAATTTACATATAGGCTAAATTTACAAAAAAATATTGAATATTTTCTTATTTTACCCATTAATTTTTGACATGTGCGCATTGCAGCTGCAACGTCTTCTGAAGTCAAGCAACGCAAAGCACTTAAAGCTAATAGCATTAACACGGTTTTGGGAAACCATTACGGGAATGGAAACTATCATGGAAATCACAACGGTAATCAACGCTCTATTGCTGCTCAAAATCCACTCGTAAGAAGCGATGCAGCCGTAGCTATTTTGAGTAAAAAGCCAGATTCAAAAGCCTCTTTGGCTTGCGTGCTTCCTTGGGGACATGGCTGGGGTTGGGCTACTCTACCGAATGGCGTTTGGAGCGGTGGTAAGTAAAAAAACCTAAGGAGTATCAAAACAATTCCTGCCATTTCCATTTCAATTTACTTTTCGTATTACTAACCATTACTTTTTGACATTTTAGGACTAACCTGGTCCCAATGCGAAGACACATTCACACTACACGCTTTGCCAACAACTCACTGTACAAATCTTATTGATACATCTTGCAGCGGAGCCGTGTATCACACCGATATCGGTGGGTTCGATTTTCATTCTGCTGGCGTTGAGGATCTAGGCGGAGAAGATTTTGACTACGCCATGGATTGTGGTGACTTTATTTTCTAAGAAAAAAAAAAAAACCCCAAAGATAAGAACTCGAAACGTTTCAAGTGAAGACAATTGTCATTTAATGAATTAATGACAAAAATTATTTTTGAAGAGATTTTGATATTTTGTAAAAATGCTCAATTTGACCATGCCACAGTTTTGCCAAATTAAAACGTTAGTACTGAAGTTTGCCATTAATAGACTTAAGAGCTGAAAAAAAAAAATTAATAAAAACCCATTTTAAAGTGTTCGACAGAAATGAGTAGATGAAAATTTAAAATTTATAAATGTATGTGTAGAGCTATACTCAAATTCACAGATGCAGATATATAACAAAAACATTCAGCGCAAAAACATTTAAATGAAAAGTAAATTTTACTGAAAGAGCTTCTAACAATAAGTAGAAATAAACAACAACAGCAACACAAAAAAAAAAAAAAAACGAATATTATACTAAATCAGATATTTGAGAGGACACTTAACTGTTAGCTTCCATCTTTCAAATGATTCAATTTGAAGTAGTTTCTCATCCTGCACCGGAATAACAAGAAGCAAAAACATGCCCATTATTATATAATCGTAATTAGCAACAAAACAAAAAACACAAAAACAAAATAAGAAAAAAAAAATTGTACACTATATACCCAATAGGATAAAATAAATGTGATGTCATATATTTTAAGATCAATTTTACAGAGTTTACATAGATTAAAAGAAACAAAAAGAAAAAACAAAAAAGTAAAAAGCGAACACATAAGATGTAAAATATTTTCTTTTAGCAAAGAAAATAATGCCACGCCCATTTTAAAAAATAAGGCTGGAAATTATAAAGAAAACGATTAGTTTTAAGCATGGTGGTTGGAGTTCGTATATAAGTTACAAGTTTAACATTTTATAACTGAAATAAATTTACACAAACACACAGATATGAGAGAAGGGAAGCGGCAAAGAATACTTTAAATAATTTTTAAAGTGTTTTTTAAAAAAAATTTAATTTTATAAAACTACCCAGCGAACCATAGTTGACGAATTTGGCGAAACTTCGACTAATTCGTAACTATTTCCAGCTGTCTTAAAGAAATCGTTACAAATTCGTTACGCAAATATCGGAACAGTTTCACTTTTTCTACGAATTTATATAGAAATTCGTTATGCGACTGTTTGTACGACATATTGAAATGCGAAGAGTGAAATTTCCTTTCATTCGAACAGTCTGAAGGAAATCGTAGTAACTATTTCGTTAAGACTCGTTACGACCTTTCGTTACGATGTCCTGTCAACCCCTTCATATGATCTTCGTTACGATTTCGCAACGAAATCGGAAAGATTTCGAAATGTTCTTAACGAAATCGTAACAAACATTTCACAATCTTTCCGATTTCGTAAAGAATATCGTATGAAGAGGTTGACACGACTTCGTAACGAAATGTCGTAACGATTTCGTAACGAGTCATAACAAAAATGTTACGAAAAGTTACGATTTCATTCAGACAGTTCGAAAGGAAGGAAATTTCACTCTCAATATGTCGTACAAACAATCACATAACGAAATTCTTAATAACTTCGTATAAAAACTGAAACTGTTCCGATATTTGCGCAATGAAATTGTAACGATTTCTTTAAGACAGCTCGAAATAGTTACGAATTAGTCGGAATTTCGACAAAGTCGTCAACTATGGTTTGCTGGGTAGTTTCATTTAATGGAAGATATAGCAAATTGATTCAATAACGTTAACTCTAGCTAAGTAGAGTTGTTTATATGGAAATTTTAACTTTCGACGTTTGAGGGTCTTTGCAGCTTCCATTTTTTTTAATTATGTTGTGTCACAAAGAAATATTTTAACCATCCTCTACAATATCTAGCGGCCGTGGCCTAATGGTTATAGTGCGTGGCAAAAAACCGCGATAGAAGTAAGTTCAAATTTCATCAGACACAGATAATTTTACAATAGGAATAATTTTTGTGATCGGCCGACACCTATCCGCAGAAAATGGCAAACCTCAGAGATTAAAGAATGGCATGTAAAGCTTCTTGAAAACATGCACCGTACGGAGTCGGCATAAAACTTGTAGTTTCAGTTCTCGATTATTTGTAGTGTGCGACCAAAACTGAAATTTTGGCCGAATCCGAAATTCGGCCCTTTTCTATAAAATTCGGCCGAAAACGAATATTTATATGAAAATAATAATTTT
Source organism: Coremacera marginata (assembly GCA_914767935.1). NCBI lineage: Eukaryota > Metazoa > Arthropoda > Insecta > Diptera > Sciomyzidae > Coremacera > Coremacera marginata. The sequence continues at coordinate 250,988,302 of OU612043.1, forward strand.
TTAAAATTATTTTTTTTACTAAAAATAAGCACAAAACGTAAAATTTCACACATTCATTTATCATAAAATGAATTTTTTTTTGTCATGCGTCACACAAATGTGAGATCTTGCATGAAATTTTAAAGTTTTGCTTTCGGTTTGTCCGATTTGCCGTTCTAATATTAATAGAAGATCGATCAAAGTTCTTTCGAGGGCTGAAATGGCCAATTTGTTTTTTTTTTTTTGTTCGTTACAATATCTCCACCCAAAGAGTTTTAAATAGCCTTATTGTGAAAGCGCGTCACGAAGAAAATTATATTTAAACAATAATAAACGTTTTCATACAAAAAAAAGAATAGTTTACGAAGGTTTTTAAGCTACTTCAATGAAACAAAAATTGTTTCACTAACGAATAAGAAAGCAATGTTTGCGAAGAATTCTTTCTACTGAAATAGAATAAAAACAATCAATTGTTTAGATGAAAAAAAATAATCTTTTTTGTTTTAAGCAAATAATTTTAAGCATCAATTAAACAAAACGAACAAGCCAAAGTATTTTAGAAAAAATACTTATATTTTGTCAAGCTTTCGCTTGTGGTTCAGTGGGTCAGTGCATTCAACTGGACTTCAGCCTCCACTTAAGACATAAAATAGACCAGTTTTCAAAGAAAGAAAATATTTAGATCCCATCTTTTAAATTTAAATTTTTAAAATTTTTATAATTTTATGTTGAGTATACAACAATATATAATTCAAGTATTAATGCATATTAGTCTATAAATAATAAATCACATTGTCAATTAAAGCTTTTATTTAAACATGTCATTCGGTTCAATAAAATTTAAAAAAAAAAATCTTTAAACGCATCATTAAATTTTTTATGTTATATGAATGCGTTTTTTCAAAACACAAATTTTTAACCTGATAATAAAAAGCAAGAAGTTAGGGAATATTATGGAGTGAAGTTGAACTCAAATATAACAAAATGTTTTCTTCACAAAAATCGATTTAATTTTGTTGTTGTTAATTATATGGATGACCATTAGAACCCAGAACACTGCCTTGCTACATCATATTTATTGCCGAATACATACAAACAAACATACCAATGTAATGAACGCCATTTTTTGACACGACTTGAAATATTTTTCAAAATAAGTTATGATTAAAAGATGCCGCGTATTCTTAAAAATAATATTCAAATTCGAAATTTATTTACTTATTTTATGAGCTCGCAATCACCGAATTTTTTTCAAGTATAGGAACACAAATTTTTATAATTTAAAAAAAAAAAATAAAACTAATGTCTGGAAAAAAAAAAATTAAAAACTTCCATATATCAAAAAAAAAAAAAAACGGCGTAGTCACGTTTCTGATTATGAAAACTCATTTGAATAAATACTCGTATACAGTGCTGGCCAGAGAATAAACACACTTGAATAATCTTTAAAAAGTTTTGTTAGGTTTCACATTTTACAAAAACGGAGTTATTTTTTTTAAATAAATATACATTACTAGTTAAAAGTTCGTCGAGTTATTTCAATTTTAAGCATTAATCTTTTAAGAATAGCACAAAATCGTTGTTTTTCATGCTGTTTTGCCTGAACTGAGTTTTTCGCAAGTAAGAACAAGCAATAAAAAACAGTTATTTTGGTGATTTTGTAGTGAAGTAGATATACATACTTCAAATTGAATAACTCAGCGAATTTTCAACTGATTTCAATACCGAAATAAAACTTGCTGGATTTAGAATTAGCTAAAATTTTTATTGCTATGACTAACGGGACATTTAATACAAAATATGTCCACAAATTGATCTTAAAAAGAAAAAAATATGAAAAATTTAAGGAAATTTTGAATTGCTTCATCATGCAGATGAAGGATTGCGCTTAATACAATTTTTGAAAGAAGATGTAAATTTAGATTTAGTTTCTGGTAGAACACTGGGAACGACTAGATATGCTACAACCATTGATGCGATGTTTTCACGATTACTACAAACCTAATATTTCAGTTTTTAATAATGACGTTACTATTAATGGAATTCGTCAATTTACCTCATAATGAATTTATATAATATATGTAATAAATATATTTTAAAATTTAAAAACTATACAATCCTTTCAGTAATATATGAGATGCCTCTATTCACCCCTTAACCCTTTTATATACATCTCAAAATCCAAGGTAATCGATTTGGAGTAGAAAACTCCAGTCGCGCGTCGAGCTTACACGCACACTTCTTTTTTTCTCTCACAATGGCGGCCCAAAAAGGAAGACTTACAATTTCTAGTTTTTTCCATTGCGACCCTGAATGAAATATTAAGCAATTAATTGCCAGAAATCCAAAATATATAAATTACTATTTTTCTTACATAATTACTTAATCAAAAATTTTATGCCGCTTAATCGACTCCATAATAAAAGTTTTATCTCTATAGAATTTTTTTAAATTTTGGAAAAAATAAAAAATTTTAAGTCTTACTTTTTGCGCAGCCATTTTAAGAAAAAAATCGTATTCCAAAAATCAACCACATTTGGAAAATTTAAATGCCCTTCATCTTTTATTATCCATCTTTTATTTTATTTCCTACTGAAAAAAAAGTTCTTTCATACTGTAAAATTTGATTGAAAAAAAAAAGAAATAATGAAATCACTCAAAAAATTCTTTTTTTTTTGTTTAATTGTCAATTAACAATTAGAGATCAAATTTTCGAGATTTTTTAACTATTACATAGGGGCACATGTAGGGCACACTCGAAATATTTTCGGAATTTCCGATCAATTTCTGCTGAAAGCGTCAACCAAAATGTGTCCTTCTGGGCGTTAACGGGTTAAATAAAAAAACGATTGGAAGAAATATGCAATACTGCAGCCTTTATGCCTATAACTAAATTTTAAAAACCAATACGTATCTTAAGTTTTTATTTAATTAAAATATCGTAACAAACATTTTTTTTGAGGAATTTTATTTCAATTTGAGGAATTTTTGAGGAACTTAGGTTTAAAAAAGTGGCAATACTGGTTCTATAAGGCAACGCAAAAGCGAGCGACCGCAACCATAGGCCCTACCTTATAATTCTGCCATGGAGTGATCGTTTTATTTTATTCAGTGTAACAAGTTCTCACATCGACTAAAAAGCTTTTTTTCTTGAAAGCTGTCGTGTGCATGTGAAAGCTATGCGCCCATGGGCGACCTTTGCGCACTCCTGATGTAGACACAAATAAGTGAGAAACAGATTTTCTGTGTGATTAAATAAGAACTCATCATGGTAGAATGAGAGAAGGTAGATGCATTTCGGAGAGGCAGACTGCCATAACTGTCAAAACGAATTTGATAGCTCATAGAAAATCTGAAAGCGATGAGAAAGCTTTAATTGTAAAAATTTAAACAAAAATGTGATTTGTATTGATTTTGACAATTTTGGCTATGAGAAAGAGAGCGCAGTTCAAAATGCATATACCTTCTTTTATTCTACCATGGAACTCATTTGTGAATCATTGAGCCAAGTTTGTTTTTTCAAAAGACAGCAGCAGTGTCGGCGAATATATGCTTTATTTTTTTTTACTAATAATTATGGTGTTCCCTTAACGCCTCGGAAACTGCTTAAACCTCGTAAAGTACTTCATTTTAAGCAACTTGGAATTTTGAAAATATTTTGTATGGAATTTCTTTTACGATGTTTATGCTACAATTTCAGTGCTTAAAACATGGAAACAAGTTTGCTTAAATTTTCAGCTGTCAAAACTTTTTAAATGTTGAAAATTTTTTGCTTTTTAAAAATATTTGTTTTTTTTCTGTGCTTCTTGTTTGCTTTTCTAATTTTTGCTTTGTTGCAGCATGATAAATGTTTAAGTTATGTTATTTTTAATTTTTTCTTTTTTTGATTAGCTGTTTTAGCATAGCATGACAAATTTATCAAATGTCTTCCTTCCTTCAAATGCGTTCCTTTAACATAAGCTCGGAATTTTACGAGTTTACGAAATGGGAAATTTTAATCATTAAGGGAATACCATAATTAATAAAAATGATAATTGTATGAATGAAATAGTTTTCAGCATAAGTTAAATTAAATATTTTTCAAAGTTACAATTTTTCATAGTTAAAGTAACTAATCTAGCGCCCATACGGATGGGCGTGACAACTTGAAATATTGCCAATACATTTGTTTAATATTTTGTTTTCGCCAAAGGAAAAAAATTGGGGTCAAAAGGGTTAAATTTAATTTTATAGTTGCATGGTAGTCTATTTCAAAATTTAAGACCATTTTTTGTGTTAGTCTCTGCAAAATTAAGCCGTGCCTTGAAATATTTTTTTTTTTAATTCTGTTTTGATGACGCTTCATTATTTAAATTTAAACTTATCTTTTCTCTTATGTCTTTCTTATGCATAAGGGCTTATAAGTGTCCACAAAGGCCTTTCGAAGGATGGTTCTATAGACTTTTCTCATTTGTGTTTATCATATCGAGGTATCACTTCATCGAATTCATAACATTTAAGACCATTTTCTGAGAAAACTTCAGACAGAAGAACTATCATTATTTTTTGAAGAGCGTGAATAGGAACAGGTACCCATTTTCACACAAGTGCAATTCTACTTGCTATGCACACTTCAACTGTATTACTTTAAGTTTAAATACGAATTCTGATCATTTAACACAAATTTAACACATTCTATGACCAAACAAAAATGAACCTGAATAGGTTTATATAGTAAAAACTCAATAAAACGGAGTAAAACGGTTGAAAGTTTTTGCTTTTCTGAGGTTTCAAATTGTATATTATTAAATTAAAGAAAAACTATTTTTATTTTTTTGCAAAATGTTAAACTTACTGAACTTTTAAAATTTTATTCAAAAGTGTGCAAATACTCCGATTATCACTGTATGTATATACATATATTTATGTACATGTGTGCATCTATGTTCGAATTATATTAGATTTGTTCGATGTATTGTATCGGTAAGCAAAACGATGTGAAAAAGTTGTTATTATGGCATAAATTATTAAAAATTGTACTAAGAACAACAGATGAAGACGAAGAAAAAAAAAAAAAAAGCTCTTTGGAGAACATATAGTCAATGTTGTCGAATTCGTGGTAGATAATATTATATATAAAACAAATGCATTAAATGTCATAATTAGCTGTAAATCCGTTCGAAAATAAGACTTAAGCAATTGTCAGCTCGCTGACGTAAAGAGTATTAAAACCAAAACATAAAAAAAAAAAAAATGTAATATACATACATATATGATATATAAGAGCAAAACTCATCGTGTTTTAGCATTTAAGAGAACTTAAAATTTAGTTAAAAAAAAAAGAAAATTACACCTATAGGTAACACGGAAGAAGCGATCACCCTCCGACAATCATGGACAAATAATAAATTTTCGTTTCTCTCTTATTTTTTGTTATAATTTCTATTTCTGTTCCAATTCTTTATAAACAATAAATCAATTTTTAAATAGAATCGATACAAGTTCATGAATCACATGAAGATTTTTCAGAGACTCTCCAATCTTTTACAAAAAAAAAAAAAGTCTATTAAACTGTCTTATACGACTATAAAACTACCTGTTAAATTAATACTTAGATTTTCAAAACGAACCCATCTATATAACTGAGCGAGAATATCATCTGTTAATGGAAATCTATGCCCTATTTTAGGAAATTTTTGGTATTTTTTGTCAGGTATTTGCCTAGAAAAGAGTCAGAGAATGAATTTTCAAAGTAAAAAAGAAAAAAAAGAAAAAATTTAAATAAAACACTTAGCGATTAATGGAACTTGTTGTCAGTAGAAATATGTAATGGAAAAATTCTCAGTATGATTTAGAATTTTTGTTTAAAACATGCAAATTTGTAAGAAAAATCCTTTATGCATAGATGTATTAAGATGTTACTCCATATTAATTGTGAACAATCTACTGAGTAAATAGATAGAACACACACGCACACACACACAGTCTCATACAAATTGTATGGTAATTGTACGATCTGGTTGATAAATTCTTCGGGTTACAGCTGTTTATAGAAAAAAAACCTTTTCATTTAGTTGACTTTGAGCAAAAATAATTTCTTTAGTAAATGCTTTTTATTGGACGCTTGCTTAATATTTAGTCTTCTGTTAAGATTTTGCTTCCATTCATTTTGGTAGAAAGTAAAGACCAAGAAAAACATGCCGCTATAGTTTCAATCACGAACTGCACCATCTTGATTCAAAAACTATCAGAAAGCGGCTGCTTTTTCTTTGAAACAAACATTTTTACCCCATTTTTTATCCCAAAGCGCTGTGAATGCTTTTGCTTGATATTTTTCAAAAACCTTTTAGGCTGAAGAAAAGAAAAAAAAAAAAAAAATAAACACATTTTGCATAAATGCGAAAATGTGTTAGTTATGAATTGGGAATCGCGCATTAACCGAGCTTCGATGTCATGGAAATATTAAAAATAATGCTAGAATACTTGTTGTTGTTCTCGTATGTGGTAGATGTAAAATTAGAAAATAATAGAAACAATTAAGTAGGACCAGCATGCTGCGTGCGGTCTTGGAACAAGTAGTTCAGTTGTTGAGCATTAATTCAATTTCAGTTATGGTTTCATACGCAAAAGGCGCATAAGACGCAACAAAACAATACAAAATTTTATTATACCCAAAATGTACACGTTTATTAAAAAGAAACAAAAGAAAAAAAAAAAAAAAAAGAAAAACGAACAATCGATGCAGATATTCAGTAAATATTTAGAAACTTTATGTTAAATGATGATTTTTTAATTTAGTAAAAAAACATCCTAAGGAAAACCGATGCAAACATGTGTTTTATTTCGTAGATACATTTCAACAGAAGAGGGAAGCATTTGTAGAGGTACATTCCGTAATTTTTGAGTTGTTACATTTTTGCAGCAAATGAGCAGTCGCTCGTTGGTGCAGCTCAACACAGATTAAAACCCTCTCCGTGAGCGCTGAGCTCAGCTGCTCTGCCTTGCTGCTGGAGACTGTAATATAAACACTTGTTGGTTGCTGCTGCACCGAAGAAACTTCAACAACTCGTATTAACTGGCAACCTTCACTCCATGCGATTCGTTTGCGTATCTCAGCTGCTCGTTATCGACGCGAGTAACATTTCCAGCAGATCGAAGCACTGAAACATAATCTTGAATCAGTCATTGTTTTGACGTCGTTAACTTCGGAGTATTTATCCAGTGTGTTTCATAGTTGGCAGGCTGCCACAGCAACTAGTTTCTCCGCCCACAGTTATTTATTTTCGCCCACACAGCTGCTTTTCCTTTGTGGTCGATTATTGCAAAACTTGCACCTGCTTAGTATTCGTTGTGGACGTGATAATCTGAGGCCCTATAAGCAGATCGTTTAAAATTCTTGAAGAAAAATATTTAGATTTCAGTTTAACGTCACTTTCGAGCTGTCATTCAAATTTTCTGTGAACGATCTTAACAACTGGAGCTGCCCACAACTGTATAAATTGCAATAGAAAATAACACTTTAATGGCTGTTCGCTATATTGGTGAGTTTGAGCAACTTGAAGATTCTGATAATGTTGATTATCTTATTCGCCTCAACGCAGTGCCAGCCAGTCAGTCAGCAAGTCGCGGTTAAGAAACTCAAATTCGATTGACATCAATTGGGTTCAATAAACATTCAAATAACAAGGCATTCCATAAAATTCCAACACAGACAGAGCAGAAACGAGCGCAGACAGTTTTTGTTTGATTGGTGTGTGAATCGGTTCCAATCTAAATATGTAGGTAATCTGTTCTTTGCTCTTGTTTTAGCCCTTTGCTATTTGTTGTCTATAATTTTGCACAATTTAGCGTCTACTTGAAGTGAAACTAACATAATGCCTGCTTCCTCATCCCACAGATTAAATTCGCCTCATTTGCCCATCCAGTCTATTCGAAGTGGTAGAACACTGAAGAAACTAGTCATCGTGCCTTTATGCTTGTTATTGTTGCTGTCGGTGTTTCAGTCAGTCCAGCTGTGAGTCATTGTAACAAACACACACACACATACTGAGTTGTCTTAAGCCGCCTGCTAGTGAAATCATCATCAAGATCGAATACAACGAAACGACTGGAGGAAAACGTCGTTTACCCACACGAATTTTTTGTCTGGTTCTCTGCAACCTACAGCAGTGGTCTTAAAAGTCATAAGCGTCTCAAGCGAACAAAATTGAAGATTTGCAAATTTGGCGATGGCTTCACAAGGTGTCGCTGCTTCATCTAGGCTGGCGCAAATGCAGGTGAGTGTGCTAAAGAGACAAAAGTAGTGTAGAGTAGTAGTAGATGCGCTTAATATGGCTCTGCTTTAGACCGAGTCATAAATATAACTAACTGGGTATAAAAATTAAGCAACGCGTTGGTAGGTTGTTGGCAACGGTTACCTTGGAAACTTGCTTCCTGCTTGCAATAATGTGGAAACTTCTAGGATTGCAAGTTTACAAATAAGACCCACAGTTTTCGCCGACTACAAGCTGTGTAGGTTTTCTAGAATAAAAAGTGATTTTTATAAAATAAAAAGTTTAGTTTCCAACAATTGCGGAATCCCTGGAATGCGATGAAATTGTCTTTAATCACACCACAGTTAATTGTGAGACGTTAACAGCTGTTGACTTTCGACGAATGCTCACTAACAAAACGACATCAAGAAGACACAAATATAACTTTAAACCGATGTCCAAATATTATTGACTGAGTTGCACAGTGGGACGGTTGAACGAAAGTCGCGAATGAATTTATTAAAACTGTTCGATCTCTGCGCACGGTACACAATAATCTGAGAATGAGCATAAAAAAAAAGCAAAAAACAACATGCACAACTTTGGTGTCATTTAAGGTTTGTTTCGTCCTAAAAGACCTTTTTTTATGAATTTTTTCAGAAAAAAATTATTACTGTAGGTTTATTTTACATATTATTATATAAAAGTACAACATATGAAAAATATTTATAAAAAATGTTTGTTCAAAAATAGAGAGAAATAACGGATTTATTGTAGATCTCCGCAGACGACTCGAAACAAAGTTTTTGTGCGGTGATGCCTACAGCATCACTGGATCATGTGAAACCAAGAAAATCGATATGTTTTCTTTAGTTTCTTACTTTATCTCTCCAGTCTCGTCGAGTTTTTTCTTTAATTTTTAAATTTTTAAATTTTTGGCACCATTTTGAAGCCAAAATTACGATTTTTGACGAAAAAATCGACCTATTTGTTATTGTGAAATTGTTAGTAATTAAAAAATTTGAAAAAACTCCACGTAACTAGAGAGCTATTTACATGTAGAATATGTGTACAAAATTTCAAAACGATCGGTTGAACATTCAAGCGTGAAATCTGCGTTTATAGGGATTTTCGAGTACGATGAATGTTTTTAAAGATCAGAGGGCGCTATAGTACAAATATTTTAAAAAAACCTTGAAAAATCCCAAACCACTCATTCGAATGGCATGAAAATTTGTATACGCCGGTTTTCGGATACGCAGAGTATTTTAGATTTATTTATTCTGATCTATCCCGAAAACCAGAGAGTGCCGCAGTACAATTCTCTTAAGAAAACGTGAGAAACTCCAAAACTGCTCTTTCTATTTGGATGCAAATCGGTGTATAGGGATCTTCAAGTACGGCAAGTGTTTTGTGGCATAAATACTGCAAAAAATTCAAACTTTTTCGATTCGGGGGCGATTCATTTTAGTTTTAGTGCTTTATCTCGGTAATTTTTTACACCATGGTATTGCTATTTGGCATAGAGGTGAGTACGTTTTTTTCCAAGGACCTAGCATTATACCAGCTTATGTTATACCAAATAATTTATAATTTAATTAAAATTCAAATCGCAAATAATTTAGCCCGTCTAATTGATATCTATGTGAAAAAAAATGTTTATTTGATAATTTGAATCTGATTAAAGTTCTCTCTTTTATGAAGACTGAAGCTTGAGTTAAAAAATTAAATATTTTATTACCTACGAAAAAATGTATGGTTGAGATTGGATCCATTAAGTAAAAGGCACAGAACATTGAAACTCAAAATGGAGTTACCACTTGGTGATATCTTTCTAATAGAAAACTTGGACGGGCATTGGACAAGGGGATGTGGCTTCGCCCATATAAACCAAAATTTTGATATCGACTAGGTTTGGAAGTAAAAGTCATAGAAGATTGAAGCTCACAACGGAGTTAACACTTGGTAATGTCTTTCTTATAGAAAACTTGGACGGGCATTGGACAGGGGAGTGTGGCTCTACCGATATAAGCTAAACTTTTGATATCAAATAGCTTTGGAATTAAAAATCACAGAACATTGAAACTCAGAAGGGAGTTTTTCACGATTTGGTGATGTACTGCTGCCGGTATATGAGCATTGGACAATGAGCGTGGTCTCAAACGAAGGGTCAAATAAAAGTTGTTTGTTTTAGGTGTAGCAACGCAACCTGGATAAATTAATAAGAATAAATAAAACAAATATAAATAAAAAAAAAAATAATTCAATATACATATCCGATGATTTTGATAGTATAAGAATAAAATTTGGTAATTTTGTTCAAATGGCAAGTTCCCAAAAAATGGCAGTAGTTGCACTATAGTTACATCCACTTTTTTAAAAATTATGAAAATTGTACGTGCTTTGATAATGACAAACCACGCTTGGTATGTGGGTTCAATTGATTCAAGCGGCAGTCACTGTATGTACAAAAAGTCACTGTATATACAAATATGGACACATATTAAATTACCACACTGAGGGAAATATGTGTTAAAAGTAAATGAAATTGTGTTCATATTAAACGAATATGTTTTTGAAATAGAGCTTTAAACAATTTCATTTAAGCTAAACACAAAAGTTTGTGAAGTAAAATTTAAAACAAAAGTTTTTGTTTTCAAAACAATGTTTTTAAATATACTTTTAATGTAAACATTTTCAGTTCATAAACATTTATTTAAAAATAAAATTTAAAACAAAAGTTTTAATATTGAAAACAAATATTTAAAAGCCCCATTTTTTCGATGCCATTTTTTTAATTTTTTCACGTTTTTGACGTCAGATTCGTGATCAGCGACCCCTGGGACCCATCGAATACTAAATCTAAGCTCCATTCGATGACTTTTGTTTTATTGCGGCTTGAAATATTGAAATATGTTATATATTTAAATAATTAATAGGCTTTTATTTCATCTCGCCTTTGAATTTTGTAAGTCCAATTAAAAAATATTTCAAACAATCAAATGGTTTTTCTCAGCTTGGTCTCAGTTGTCTGCTCAATGACTCTACTAGACATAATTTTTTAATTCAATCTCAGATAGCGATGAAGTTTTTGTTATAAAAAAGAATTAATAAGAGAAAATTGTAAAAAAGTGAGAATATGAAATGAGAATTGTAAAAAAAAAAAAATTAAACACGCTTGCTTTAAATTTTGTTCGGTAGAAACACAAACGCGTTAAATTTATATTTTAAAATTTTTTGTTTAATTTTAAAGTATGTTTTTTTTCTCAGTGCATCAAACAAGCAGACACACAACAGTAGTGGGAAGTAATTGGATAAGGGCGTGGCCTCATTATACGCCCACTTTTCAGAGGATTAGCGCGGAGCGCACCGAAGCGCGCCGGGTATAAGCTAGTCAGTATTTAAAAATTAACACTTTTTGATATGGAAACGAGCAACATTATTTCTTGAAAACTTTGTTTTTCGTTTCTCGTACGAACGAAAGTTTATGTTTTGAATGTTTCGTACGAACGAAAGTTTATGTTTTGAAACACACATAAGTGGGCTTAGATAAGGATATTGAACGAAAGCTTTGAAATAAGGAAAATTTCGCTATATGAATTCCTTTATAATTTAAAAACTAGATTGTTCAAGTTCAAATAATGTGTTGAAAAGATTATTTCTCAACATGCAGTTAAAATTTCCTATAAATAAATTCTATACAACGAAATGTTCGCTATTACGAATTACTGTGTTGAGCACAGTGAAATTTATAATTTTAGTTTCGTTTCTATATAACGAATTTTCTATATATAGCGAACTAATTTTTCAGTGCTATTCGGATTCGCTATAGGCAAGTTTAACTGTATTTCAAATAAACTCATTTGATTTCAAGCATTACAACCTTTGTAATCTATTCAACCGGATACAAAAACATTTCAAAAACAGTCGCACGCAAGCTTTACGATAAAGGCTATGTTCGAATGTTTTTTCGAGATATGTATTATAATTAAAAAAAAAATATGTACGACTTGATATGAGTTTATGTATTGAAATTTATTTCATAAAAAATATACCTACATATCGTTTTATTTATTTATATCTCTAATATCTGGTCTATTTCCCAGGGTGCGTAGATAGCAAATCATTTTTTTGTTTTTAATCACATCCATACCATATACGAACACATATCGCACTCTATCTATAAAACAGACACAACTCAAAATATACAAATTTTTACTTTTTATTGTTAAACTATTCGTAGTGATTACATCCATCAATTATCAAAATTGTTCACTCATCTTCTTACTCTTTAAATAAAAAAAAAAAATAATTTTGTCTGTTTGTTTTGTATGGAGTCCTTTGGCAAAAGAATGGTTTTTGCTGCTTCTGAAATTTTTAAAATTTTGAGTTGCGTCTCTTTTGTAGATAGGGTGCGATATGTTCAATTGCATGCATGTGTGGTTTTTATCCATTCTTTAAAGTCAATACTTGTCTATCTTGCTATTAGTTTTACTAGAACTGCCGCTTTAGCCGAGTGCATTGCATACAATAATAACGCGTATTGTTAGACAAATTTTTTTAAACAGTTTACCAATATGCGAAGATTGGATGCAAATGATAGTCTTCAGCTGGTACCTTTAAAACTGAACGAGTCTTGGGCTGGTCGTAGACTTATGGAAGCCTTGAGCCAATTACCATCGCATAATTTCGGATCTTCCCTAGACGTGAGTAAGTTTCTTTGAACAACATTAACAGAATATCGATGGAGCTAGCAAGAGCTGGATAATTGATATTATTGATTTTTCTTGCCGCTAATATTTGTATTGTGCGTATAAAGATTGTGTCTGGTTTATTTTTCCCGGGTTAAATTGGCTCTAGGTACATTTATAAAAATTATTGTACATATTTGAGGTTCATGATATTGGATGAGAATCAGAAGTTGCAAATGTTTGAATTAGTTTTCTGTGAATTTCAATAAAATTTCATTACTTTAGAAAGAAAATATTTCAGTATTTTTTCAAAGCATATTTTAATGAATTCATTGCTGAAAGTATGAATGATGCAAATTCATATTTTCATTTAAAACTAAGAGTAATGGTCAGGACTTTTAACTGTAACACTTTAAATATTCTCTCAGTGAGCATTGTGAGAAAAAAAAAAAATTTTAATATTCTGCGTATTTTTTTAGCTATGGTGTATTAGAAAAATCAACAGAATTTTATTTTTTTTTAGGAAAAAAATTGTGGTATTTTTAAGAGTATAAAAACTATAAAATTTTTGTTTAATAAAATACTTCGTTTGCTATTTTTTATACACATTAAATTTTTGAATTTTGAAGTTGAAGTAACACTGAAGCCATTTTTTTAGTATTAAAAATACTACAAATTTGGGTGTCAAATAATACTTCGTTTGGTGAATTTTATACAACTAAATTTTTTTTTTATTTTTGGTTTGTGGTCTGCTGTGTATACACTTTTTTTGACAACGAAAACTTTTCTTTTCTTTAAACAACGAGGTGCGTTATTTTTGGGGGGTGCAACGCTAAATAAAATATTGAAATTTTCTTCGTAGGCATTTCACATTTTACAAAATACATTTTTTTACAGTACATAATATATACATTTCTTATCTATATATCACGCATTCCGTGTTGCGTACGGGGACTACTTTAACGTATATTTTGGTGCAGTTTATTGATAAAACGAATTTAAATTTTTCTTTCTTAAATTCAGTTTTGTTCAGTATATGTGTATCTTTAAATTAAAATTTGATTTAATCGATTTATTAAAACATTAACCCTAATATTAATTATCTACTAGGTTGCGTACGGAGGACACCAAAACGACCGAATTCTTAGTTTATTTAAAAAAAAATCATTAAATCAGCGAAATGTATTGAAATTGAAATCAAGAAACATTTTATTTGTATGAAAAGTTTAATAGTATAGAATTCAATATTTCATTTTAAATAAATTCAAAATTATATAGAAAAATTATAAAAATTAAAATTTCGGTTGCGTACGATGCACAGTGTTGCGTTTTATACAAGACGGAGAAAATTATTTTGTTGATTTTTTTTTAGTTTTCCATATTTAAGGCATAGCAAAGTTAAAAAAAAGTATTTCAGAAATTTTGGAAAAGTAGGCGTGGCAGCGCTGATACAACTTAAACACATTTTACTCTAATCTTCGAAATGAAAAAAGCTACAACAACGAAATCAAACAAGACGCCAATTATATGAAAACTAAACAATTTCAAAAAATTTAGACGCAATCGGACAAGTGGGCGTAGCAATCCCCATACAACAAACACACAGCCAATAAATGCTTTTTATATAAACCATTTAAACCATTCTCCCTCTCAATGATTCGGTTAACAATTCAAAATATTTTTGTAAATATATAATAGTTCTTACTGAATGTGGTAAATTGTGTAACAGACGCTTGTCATACAGAACAAACCATTTAATCATAACCTTATGAATATAAAATTTTGAAGACAGAGACAAAGCTAGTTTTCTTTAAATAATGGATAAAATATTTTTTGATGTACTAAGAAACTAATATACGTACTGTAGCGTTTACAAGAAGTGGTCTACGGTGTTTGTGCAGCTCTTCGTTCAAGAGTTATGCCGTTTTAAAGAAAGTGGAAAAATCGTGATAGAAACAAGCGAAAAGGCTTATTTTCCCATATAAATTTCTGTAAATTCGGTTCCACATGAACTATCGGTATGTAATTTTCATGGAAGGCAGATATGCCACTCAGTAGCCTTATTCCTTAATTTGTAACAATTCCGTGCCCTCAAACCCGAGTTACAGATTTATCTCCGTCCAACTAGGCCATTCGAAACACTGTGCGATGTCCCCAATGGTTGCGTATTTGGACATGTACGAAAAAAAAGAAATTTAAAATTTTTCACACTGTTTGATAACAAAACAATTTTTTGTTTATGTATTTAAAACCTTTAGTAGGCGATGACAATATTTGCCAACACTCGATACGTCGAAGTGGTATTGATATTGTTGGTTAAAATATAGGTTTGTTTACTAACAAAAAATTTTTATAAATTATAACAAATTGCTACAAGTTTTTACTAGTAAAGCGTTCACGTACTTGAAAAACTTGCAACAAGAGAAGACAATGAGAGCATAAAAAAGTGAGAGAGAAAAAAGTAGCTACAAGTTTCTGCTAGCAAAATTTCTACTTGCAAGCAAGGTATATTTAACAAGGTAGTGTCGTCTCGGAGCGGTGGGTACCGCAGCTGTCAAACACATATAATATAATTTGCAAATTGTGTTATTTTGTTTGCTTTTATTCGTAAAAACCTGTTATTGACATGTGCGGTACACAACACAAGAGAGAATTTTAACTACTAACACTACCTTGTCTTATTCTACCATGCTTGCAAGCATGGTATAATGATTTACAAGGTCGGAGTGACAGTTCTGTTGGCGATTTGGAGTTGTCAAAAACACATCGAAAAGAGAAAACGAAGAAGCAGAAAACAGATGACACTTTAAACTTTGTATTGATTTGACAACTCCCGATCGCCGCTCGTGAGAAAAAAGGTAGTTGTCAAGGCTACCTTGTAAATTATTGTATCATGCTTGCAAGACCTTGCAGCTAACGAAGAAATTGTTTGTCAAAAAAAAACAAGCTGTCAAAAGTTATTTCTTGTGGATTTCCTATTAAAATGGACGGAAGAAGAAACATTTGTGCTAAAAAGTCTTTGGCAAACAATTTAAATTTATTTTATATGGCTCCATTTTCAAATATTTTCATTTTCAAATATTTTAAAAGAACTCGAATTTACAAATTTTTTTTGTTTTTCAAAAATGCTGCCAAGTCGTTCGAGCAGCTGTTAGTTTGCAAGTTTCTACTAGTTTTCTTTTTGTACTATTTTTCTCATTCTGACACTTCTTTTCTCAATTCTCCTTTTGCTCTCTCCCTACAAGTAAAGTACATGAACAGACCTTATATTTCCGTTGCCTATTTTGAACAAAAAATAACGGCTCTTTTTAAGGTTAGAACCCGATAAAAAAATTTTATTTTACTGATCGGTTAATAATAAAACATGAACTTAGGTGTCTCTAATAAACCAAAAAAAAAAAAAAATAAAATAAAATTAAAGAGTACTTTTTCGAGTCTGCGGCTTACTTTTTGACGGAATGCGTGATGTATAAAAATCTAATGGTGTTCGTATGTTACTCCATCACTTCTGAGCCGTTTCAATGGTATTGTTAAAATTTTTAGAGTGTGTTTGACCAGTTATGGCACGGGTTTTAAAACTTATTTGTATAACATCGGATGAGCGGTTCTCAAGATATTGCAAAAATAATCGATCCCCTTTCACCCATACGATTTCCCATATAAAATCGCTATAAATCAGTTTTTCGTGGTCACAGAAAGTCACAGAATATTGAAAGTTAGAATATAGTTACCACTTGGTGATGTTTTTCTAATAAAAATTTTGGACGGGCATGGTCAAGTGGGTGTAGCTCCGCCCATACAAGTCAAATTTTTAATATCGAATAGCTTTGGAAGTAAAAATCACAGAACATTGAAACTCAACATGGAGTTAGTACATATTTGGTGATGTCCAGCTACCGGGAAACTGGGGCTGGCATTGGACAATGAGCGTGGTGTCAAACAAAGGGTCAAATAAAAGTTTTCAATATATTTATTATTTTCCCATATAGTTGCCGAGTCTAGCAACGCACACCGGGTATAAGCTAGTTATTTATATAAAACAAAACATTATTTATGTTTTATGGAACAAAAACCCTTTTTGCTGACGTGAGTCCTATTCTTTAACCCATTTTAGCCCGCTGGTCGATTTTTCGACCACTAACTTTCAAATTAGTTTCTGGAAAAAATAAAATATCTTTTCAAGCTCTTTCCGAATATACACTGTTCAGTTAAATGGAAATTCAGAAAAAAAAATAAATTTTTAAAATTTTCTGTTTTTGCCTATGCAGGTAAGCGGTTAAAAAAATCTTTTTTTTTAAATTTTTGAAAAAAATCAAAAAAATATATATAAATGTAATGTATAATGAAACTATTTACGTAAGCAGGCAGCCAAAAGACTAAAATATGAGAATCAGTTGGTTTTGGACAACACAGGTGAATTTAACTATGTGTTACCTGTGTGATAAAACACAGATGGTCCATTTTTCGACAAATGGCCCTATATGCATACTTTTATTATAATATTTTCACATGTCACTTTTGTATATGTTTCATTTAATAAAAATAACAATATCTTATTTAAAATTTTTTAATTTTTCGTTTCGTTTCGTTTTTAATCGTAGCCGAAAAATTTTAATTCGAAAAAATCTTAAACTTTGGAATTTTCTTAATTAGAGCACTAATAACAAAATCTGGATTTTTCATTACGATATTCTAACGCGTTCTAGTAACGGACCAAAATGGGTTAAACCAACATTTCTTTTTTTTTTACTATTTGTAACCGAGAAAATTGATTTGCATTAGATTCAGTTTCTTTTTATTCATTTTACGCATTCAAAGTGTATTTTATGTGCACCAAAAATATTAAAGGTGTATTTCATACACTAAAAGTAGTGTTTTTTATCTAACAAAAATGTTTTAAAGTGTAATGTTTTAAAGGGGTTTCTTCTAAATTTCTAAGAAGTCTTAAAATTGTTAATTAAGAGTCGAAAACGATGCTTTAAAAATTGAAAAGACAAGTTAAATTGAGTTGGATAAAAATTTTGACAGCCGTTGTGCTCACAAATCAAATTTAAATTTATTAAGCTTGCAATAATCTGTATATCTTTCAATATCTTATCCAATTTTAGCTGAAATTTCAGCAGAAACAAATACAGGAACGTGAGCTTAGAAGAATTGAGATGACTGGGGAAAGAAGTGACTCAATTGAAACCAGTGAACCGTCTAAGAAATTTGGAAATGGAAAAGTAGGAAATTTGATAAAAACTGTAACTTAAAATGCACTCGCTATCATTTTCTTTTCCAAAGGTGCGTCAAATGTTTGACGAAAGGCGTCGTGGAGCCGGTATTGATCGTAGTAACCCACTCAAACCGCTAGTGACCACAATCAAATCATCAACAACTAACTCGACATCAACAATAAGAAATAGTGGTCCTGCTGCAGTACGAAGGCAACCGGCTGCCGCAGGCATGCAGACAAATGGGCGAAGAAACTTGGCCAGCAGTGAAACTTTGGCACAAACTGTATCATCAAGCAGTAAAAACTCTTTAGATACTTTAAATCGAAATTTTAAAAGAAATCAGCGCAAAACCTACGAAGCTAACTCAAGTCCGGGAGAAGATGAGCTCTTTTCCAAGGGCTTATCCTCGCTCAGCTTGGGCGAGCAACAAATTTCACCGGTGTTTGGTGAACGTAACAACAACAACAACAACCAAAAAAGCGATTTTGCGCGGGTTCTTTCTTCAAATAGTATCAAACTTAAACCTGTGCTCACGAAGAAATCCCCACTTTCACCCAGTTCTCGCACCTTATCGAATCCAACAACATCTCCCTTGGCCAGCCCCACAAAAACATCACGCATCGATTCGACTGATTCGAGTGCTCTAAGAAAAACGAACACATCTACTGTAAAGGTTTGTCAATTTTCAAATTCATTCGTTTTAAAATTCAAGACTTTGTCATATATTTTTTTCTATTTTTAAGACTTCTCAAAAGAGTTCGGTGCGAAATATGTCCTTCGTTAAAATGGTGAGTGGTGTGCTTGGGGCGGTGTTATTAAGCTCAATAAATATTTGCTATTTTTTATGATTTTATAAATGTTTTCCGTCTGGTTTTGTTACTATTTCAAGAGCGAAAAGCCGATGCCTCAAGCAGGTCCACCTCCTGCTGGTATGGCCACTTGTAAAATTTGTCATCGCAATTTCAACGTAGATCGTCTGGAAAAACACGAGCAGGCTTGTCAAAAAATGGCCAGTTCCAAGCGCAAGATTTTCGATGCTTCGAAGGCGCGCGTCAAGGGAACCGAAGCAGAGAAATACTTGAAGAAACCAATAAGGAGTGGAACTAATACCAGAAACTCGATGACATACACAAGCACAGCTGCTGCCACGGGCATGACACTGCCTGCCAACTCAGGCCTGAAGAAGAATAATTGGAGGAAAAAACACGAAGAATTTATTGCAGCAATACGTGCGGCGAAACAAGTTAAAATTCATCTTGCTAAAGGTGGCAAATTAAGTGATCTGCCGCCCCCACCACCCTCCGAGAATCCGGATTACGTTCAGTGTCCACATTGCTCTCGTCGCTTTAACGAATCCGCCGCCGAACGGCATATTCCGAAGTGTGCCACTATGCTGCATAACAAACCCAAACAAGCTACTGTCAACAAGCGCAAAGCCTGAACCGCGACATGCAAAAACATATCCAGCACAGGCCTCTTGACTCTTTTTTGAGCTAACTAAAAATTAAGTTTACTGCTAACTAACTGTCGTTCAAATCAACATACAAAATGTACATTGTAAAATATTCACTGTAGAAACATTGTTGCATGTAACCAGTATATGTGATAAATTCTTTGTGTTTATGATTGTTTGAAGAATAAATTTTTAACAATTAAAAATCAGTTTATATCAGTTGTTGATTTGATGTAATTTCTGCATAATGCTTTGAGCAAGGTACATCAAATGTAATATAAATAGAAGAATTAAAGCAATAATACCAGCAATGACGAAATCCACTCATAAACAGATCACTTATTTTCGTGATGGTATTTTTTTTTATTTGGTTGTCGATCTCTGGACACTTAATCAATTGAACAATTAAGAATCATGAATATGGAAATATTTTTGAAACGAACTGAAATTTAATCGGCGCTAATGTTGGATGTCATCCTTTCAATAAGCGCTTTGACAGCTAATGCTGCTGCATTGATTTCAAGACCTTCCAGGATGTAGGCCCAATTATCTAGACTTGCATCGTCATCATCAGAAAACCAATTTAAGAGCATTGCAATGCAACCGCCGCATTTCTCAGTGTGCTCCGTTTCGAAATAAAGCAGCTCATCTGATGTGTAGCCAAGCTTTTTACCAAGCTTTTTCCAGTCATCACCAATAAGTGGAGCTATTTCTTCAATGTGCACTCTTGATGCAGCAACCGGTTTGCTATGCGTGTTTTGATCATCTTCAATTTTCTCCAAGTCAGCCGGCTCCTCGTCCTCTTCCTGTTCGGGCTCTTGATCTTGTAAAGCAACGGCTTCCTGTTCGTTGCCTTCAGTTGTCATTAAGTTCTCACTTTGTACGCCGCCAGGAATGATTCCAGCCAGAGATTTACCAATATCAATTTTGTCTTTTGTAATTTTCCGACGAACGCACTCTAAATAATCAGCAATTTTGTACGAAGGAGTGTTCACAAGCGTAAAGAAATGTGGAGATTGCCGCGCAAGAAGACGTAGTGCGCGCCACTCAAAAGAGGGATCATTCTTTTCTCGTGGATTTTCTAAATAGGTCTCTACCAAGGGCAGGAAATTGCGTTCCTCGCTCTTACAAGCCTGAAGATTATCCGGCGAGTAGTTCCAAAGGCGTGTTAATACTTCACTAAGCGAAAAATTTGAATATAAAGCTTTACAGGATCATTTGCTAAAATCTTTAATACTCACTTGCCCAAAAAAAACCTTCCATTACGATGTGCATCGCGTAAACTTTCGCCTAATGTGCGTTTAAGTCGTTTTGCTGGCGGTTTAGGGCCTGCAATAGATTCGTCCGACTCAGGCTTTTTGAACTCCTTGCAGCCATCATTTTTCCAGTTGTTCCACATCTCCTCACGGGATAGCATATGTTGCACTGTCTTGGCGAACCGTTTGCCATTTGGTGGAGTTTCTTCCAGCAGCCGATTTACATTAGTCTCCGTTTCAGTTATAAAATCTATTTGTGCTTGCGTCAAAGTGTATGATTCACTTGGAATTATATATTAAATTTTATAATGGTCAAATTTAGAATTATTTGAAAGCTTACGTCTTAAACTTGACGGTGAGCTGCAGGTATTGGAACAAAATTAAAAATTGTACCAAGACCGAACGTCGAAAGTTTGAGTCTGACATTTGCAGTGCCAATAGCTTTGGATTCGTGAGAAATTTGGCAAAGAAATGCTCCGATTTTTTGATACATTGATCAACCTCCATGTTGTTGCTGTAGCCTATTTCTTCCTCGAATTGACTCTGTGGGTTCTGGCCTTTAGAGCTACTTGCCGCATTTTGACCGCGAGGCTCTTCCAATTTAAAGCTGCCAAATGCTTCCAACACATTCGCAGTATGCTGCAATGAAAATAATAAGTAAAAATAAAGGACATTCATACCAGAAACTTCACCGCTTGAAACATTTTCCATTGAGCTTTGCTGTAACACTGATTAGGATTCCGGAAAAAATCCTGCAGAGACCAGAACTTGCAGTACAGGTTATAATCTATTTTCACTGGAATTTCTTCCTCGCTGTCTTCAAGTGTATCATCCAAATCCTTGCCATCAGTTCCGTACTCAGTTACATTATCCAAATTGAATTCAGACACAATATTTAAGCCCGAGCGCTCGGAAAAAGGGAAAAACTTGGCTAAAAATAGCAAAATGCGGCCACAGAAAACTGTGTTCTGCGCTCGAGATAAGCGACGCAGCAAATCATTGCACATGCGCAGTATATTGTTTTTGCAAGATGTGAAAAATATATCCTCCTTCCATACGCTGACTTTTTCCTCGACGAAAAAGAATATTTCCTCACATTTGTCCAGTGTGACAGCATCGAAAATGTCACCAAGTAGCACCACGGGTATTGTTACCGAGGCAATTTCCTCCCGCACTGCATCCACCGAAAGTGTGATCAGCTCACCGATTTTTGCAACGTCGTTTCTATGCCGCAACAGCAGCATCTCGCGGAAAGCCTGGTCCATGGGTGATTTTTTGTCACCGTCTGTATTACAGTTAAAGGATTCGTACACTTTTCGGAGTATGTGTGGGTCTTTCTTTTCGAAAGCCACTTCCAACGCTTTCTGAATGGATAAATTAAATCAGTAAAGATAACCAATGCTAAAATATGCCAAATAGTCACCGTGAAAGCGGCTTGAATACCGGAAAAATTCGTAGACACACCTTTTGGATTCGCTACTCCAGTGCTTATTACGTCTTCCATGATGATCACAATTTCTGTTATCACACTATAAAGGTCCACAAATTTTATATGCGGAGGTTAAAACTTTACTTTTCATAAGAACGCAAAGAAAGGAATGTAAACTACAATCAAAACTTATTACTCAAGGGTTAAGAGTTTCCTACTGACGGATATGCCAGATTTCTTGAGGGTCATTTAAAGTGTGATATACACGAGCGAACATATTTAACTATGAGTTCAGACCGCCTGACGAACAAAAAAAACATGTTTGTACGCTCAGTTTATGCGTATTACACATCTTCTATCTTGTGCAAGATTCCCAGTCAAAATTCGGAACAATTTTCACGGAAATTACCTTTTCTCACAGTACCATAAATTAAATACCACCAAAATTGCCACGGTCAAAAAAAAAATTCCACCGCAGTTAAACAAAACCAAAAAAATCTCACGATCAATAAAAATTACCATAAAAATACCGCTTTTTTTAAAAATACCACCAAAAATCCCATATACATTTAAAAATCCCATAAGCATAAAAAAATACCGCAATAAATCAAAATTTTCGGAAAATCAGGAGATGTTCAGAAAGCATTTTGTAATAAGAAATATAAAACGTACGAACAACGTCGTAACACTTCGTTTTCTCTAATCCTTTACAACTAAAAAAGCAAAGATATAGTAGTGGTATTCAAGGAACGCCGTATTTATGATGTTCATAGCATAAGAGCGATATATTTACAGAAACGTATTTTGCAACAACAAACATTTAAGGATTTTTACAAACGTAACATAAAGACGAAACGACATAAAATCGTGGAGTAAACAGAGCGTTTAATGCGTATAATGGCGATGATTTCATATGAAGTTTGTGCTTAATAAATGTGAAAGAAAACATTTGAAAAAAAAAATTCCCCAACTCCAACGGAAATTAAAAAATCCCACACTGAATTCCAAGCTAATTAAAAAATACCACGCTAAATTAAGAACTACCATGGGAATTCCCAAAAAAAAAATTCACAAGGGCAATTAAAAATTACAACGAATGGGATTTTT
The DNA here is from genome assembly GCA_914767935.1 of Coremacera marginata. NCBI lineage: Eukaryota > Metazoa > Arthropoda > Insecta > Diptera > Sciomyzidae > Coremacera > Coremacera marginata. Next base: position 251,011,667 of record OU612043.1, read on the forward strand.
CCCACATCCCGAACATTGTTCGTAATTAGCGAACACATGTGAAAATGCTGGTTACACATCTGCGATCTCGTGTGCCACACAGCGGCTATTTTTGAACATGTGTGAAGCTGTATTAGTGTTTTATGCAGGCTACACATATGCGATCTCGTGTGCCACACTGCGGCCATTTTCAGATAATTTTGCTAATTAAAAAGCATGTTTGAGAGACTGCCAAGCATGCTGACTTGTTGGCAAACGTTTTTGATATTATCCGTCACAAAAGCTAAAAAAAACACAACAACTACACCTCGGTGTGACACACTTATTCGAACGCTCGCTGCTTCATACAGGTTCAAAATGGCAGCCGTGTGTCACTCGAGGTTGCAGATGTGTAACTCGCATTAAGGCTGAGTGAAAAATGTACACATTTCACTCAAAACGATGACAGTGAGCGTTGAATGATGACAGTGAATCAATTTTTAATTTATATTATTCAAAGTGTAAATTTAAAATAATATGGATGATTCGATGTTGAAAGCAAACATTTATTCGTTGGTTGATTTATTTTATTGACTTTTAAAAAAATAATAGCAATGCCGTCTAAAATAATAAAAATCCGAATTAAAATAATAGTTCTAGAATTGTTGTCATTTACTACGGATGATACATAAGTACGTTTGCTTTCCCTTTCATCAAAGTATTAAATACTTCTACTTCTTTCACTGTTCAATGTGGATGAAAATCATCTTCATTTTAAAGATGAAACTCAATTTACACTTTTCAAATCGGATGATATCTCCAAAGTGAACAATGACAGCGATTCGTGTAAATTCGCGTTTAGATGTTCAGTACCGTGTTTTGTTTTTGCTACACACTTTTAGAACATGTTTCTGAACTTTTTCACATACCGAGTTAATTAAGTTCTTCATACTTGTGTGTTTATAATGCCCATGGATGAATTATAAGGTTGTCGCAGAGGTAATCGCATTCTCTTTTCATTACCTATAATTGCTAAACTCAAAGCGAATCACTTTTTTGTAAACAATCTGCCAATTAAAACTTCCTCATCTTCTTCTTCTTCTTCTTGTCAAAATATGCTCCTTATTATAAACAGCACATGTGATCCTAGGAAAAGGCTACCGTGAACACGAGGATCTTATCACAGCCTTGGCTATAATACTTTGTGTAATGGTAATTTAACGAAAGCTTTCTTTCTTTTTTAATTATGATCGTGATTGTATATATAATGGTCGAAATGGGACTTCCGCATAACTGACTGTAAAACCATACTTAACACATTTCAATACTTTCCCGGATACATACACATTAAATAATATTTTTTAAGGGTGAGTGAAAACCATTGGTTAGTGGAAATGAGATGCTTGATTTTGAGTCAGAAAGAAACAGACATGCTTAACATGCCCATGCTTAAATATTAAAACGAAAGTGATAGAAATGATGAACGATCATGACAAATCTGAACAGGCTCTTTCGTTAGTATATCAGTCAGTGATATGGTATTTTTTTTTTTTTAAAAACTAGGAAGTTTCGCCTTACAAGTACTTGCAGCTGATTTTCGAAATAATCAGAGATAAAACATATAATGAATGTGTAAATCATCACATGTACGTTTGTCTTTCCATACCTTGTATTAAAAATTTTTAAAATTCATCATTTACTATTAAATTTCCAGAGTTATGAAGATCGAGTAGGCTTGGCATGCAACTATATGTTTGGTTATTACCAAATCAGCGCAAAATTGAATCAAATTTTGAACTATAATAACAAGAACATTTGTTATAAAAACCAATATGCGTAAGAGCGGCAAATCGATCAATCCTCATACACCTCGCGGTGCCATATATTTTAGAAACACGAATATGTTTGAAAGAACCACGAGCGCGCCTACTATTAAGAGATTATCTGAGGCATCCTCTTTCAAATGCCCTAAGTAGTTCCATGACTAGATAACTGAGGTTGAAGGCACCAAACTGGAGAAGCATACATGAGAATTGGTCGAATATATTGACTTTATTTTAATATTGATTTTTGAGTTTTAATAAAACGATTTAAGTGAAATTTAGATTTTTTGGCTATATTAAGCCTAATTTTAATATGACTGGTAAACCTACTATTTGTTTGAATTAGCATGCCAAGTAGTCGAATGTTATTTTTAATAGGCAATAAAACCCCATTTAAATAGATTTTCACGTTACGAACAGACTTAATGTGTTTAAAATTTGTATCACGAACAAAGCCCATTATATGAATAAGTTCAGTGTTATTTTTGCTTAAAGCTAATTTCCAATCATTAAAATACTTAGAAATATCAACAAGAAAATTATTTAATATATTATGTATCTAAGTTGGGTTCTTATGAACCACGTGTTATCATCAGCAAATTGAGTAACTTTGATGGTATTGTGCAAAGGATTATCGTGAACGTAAAAAATAAATTATAAAGGACCTAGCACGGAGCCTTGCGGCATACAGCCTACAGACTACATGTTAAAAACTTTGGACAAATGTCCATTTAGTCGAACAGCAAATTTTCTAAGAGAAAGCATTGAGTTAATAGTTTTAATAATAAATACAGGAAAATTAGGCAATATTAAGGATTATATTAAGGAAAATTAAGGATTATCGTGATCGTAAAAAATAACTTATAAAGGACCTAGCACGGAGCCTTGCGGCATACAGCCTACAGACTACATGTTAAAAACTTTGGACAAATGTCCATTTAGCCGAACAGCAAATTTTCTAAAAGAAAGCATTGATTTAATAGTTTTAATAATAAATACAGGAAAATTAAGCATATACATTTTGTGTAAAAGGCCATCATGCCATATAGTATCAAAAGCAGCCTTCAAATCGAGCGCTACTACTGTCATGTCCTAGACACATTGACTGCGGCTGCGGCCGTGCGGCATCTGTCAAAATGCACCGCTGTTAATGTGTCTAGGCTATTACTCGTGTAAATATATATATACACATTTTGAACTAGTGGGCAAGGTTGATTTATAAGGTTGTCGCAAGGGAGAGAGCGAGTACCCATAATTGTCAAATCGGAGTTGACAGCTCATAGAAAATCTGCAAGTGCGCTCTATTATCATCCGTTTTTCTTTCGTAGTCATTCGCAAAATTGGCTGGTTTTGACAATTATGGGAACTGAGAAGAGAGTGCGATCAGCCCTGCGACAACCTTATAAATCAACCTTGCTAGTGGGGAAACGGAATTTATCTGGTGAAGTGGCAAGCCTTTAATTATTGTAAAGTACTGGCAAGACTCGACTAAAAAAAAAGATTGTAAACAAGAAACCATCAAGAAACTTGTCCATGATAAGATTGTCTAAAGATGTCCCAGGCTGATTTCAAGCACACGCTTCGACAGCTCCCGTTTCCCGCTTGTGCTGTAGAGGCGCTTCCTAGAATAGGTACAAACTATTAAAATAAATATAATTTTCGCAGTTCCATTCATCCACTTTAATTTTTAGAGCACATTATAGTTAACAGGACGAAACAGAACTTTGCAATGCAGTTAATATCAGAGTTTGTGTTTTTAGAAAGGACGAAGGAAGGCAAACTTCCAGCCCAGCTGTTTCTAGCTCCTCAGATGTCAGCATTTCAAGAGTTTCAGCTAATTCTTGTGCTCATTGAGTTTTTTGCACATCCGAGGCAGGACAGCACGCGTAACACCGTCTTGCTCTCACTCTTCGGAAGCACGATAACTCCTCAAAGATCAAAAATTCTTTGTAAACTTATTAGTACGGCGGTTTCTGGATCAGTAGCTTCTTTGCTTTCATCTGCCGGTGCTTGGATGCAACAAGTTGGTTGTACTACTCCACCATGCCTGGAAGTCGCTCAGAGCCTGGTAAATGATTTCATAATATTTGCAAAACGTAGTTCGGATCAGCTCAAGCAACTGCCAATGGTGGCACCGCGCTTTGCAGCCAACTTCATGACTGCAGTGGCTGATCTCTACATGAAGGAGCAGGGAGGAAGTCTTGTTAGCCCACCGGATATGTTGTTGGACGTCTTCACAGACTGGGTTAGTGAAAATCCAACACTTTGTTTGGCTTCACAGCAACCAGTGGCGCTACCGAGTGGCGCAATTGCTATGCCTGTCGTCACTCCACTAGCTGGTCTAATTCGTTGGACGGTACTTGCACCACTTGTTTCGCAAAAAACCACCTATAGTGACCTGCATCTTTCGCTGCTACAAACATTGCTTCAAATAGAGAGTAATGGGCCACCAACGGCTTTAAATGCTCAACATTTAACTCAGATTGTCGGCTGCCTAAAGACGCTAATGAGGAATCAAAATGAAGCAAGCAGCGAGTCGACAGATGACTCCAGCTATCAGAAGTGCATGGAGCGTTTTGCACAGGCTGTACAAGTTGCGCTCACGGCAAAGTGTGTGTACGGCAGCATACCCCAACTGCTCTGCTCCTTGGAAACGCTTCCTCCCCATTCCTTAATGCAAGTTGTAATTAAAGTTAATAAAATCAATTAAATTTACATGTTTTTTATATTGTGGAAACTTGATAATTTCATTAATTTGATATAAATTCATTATTAAAATGGTCTGAACCGTCTAGCTTGTCTTAGAATTTCAATTTTCTTTTTATCTTCTTCAAAGTTCTTGCGTAGGTCGATGATATTTTTCATTTTTGATTCCCTTATTTGGAATGTATAAAAGTTTGACAGTTCCTTGCGTTTCTTACTACGCGTGATCTTGTCTTCAAGTTTATTGATGGTGGATTCTTTCTGTTCGAATCCAGAGTTGCGACCATGCTTTCCAACTGTAACCCATCCTTCGGCATCAGCTTCAGAGTTTTTAGCTGCTTCTTGTTCAGCTCTTTCGCGGACGTCATATTCGGCCATAAATTTATCAATTTGTTTTTGAGTCAACTCTTCGTTCAATATGATTTTTTCTTGCTCTGTGTGCCACAATTGCATCCCAGATTCGACAAACGATTCCCCTGAGCTCGGGCTGTATAGATTCAAACTAGAAATTTGTAGTGCTTTGGTCACGCTATTGCTTGTTTGAAACACTACGTAGGCTACTTTGAAGGTGTAGGGCGGTCGTTCCGACGAGAACTGCGAACAGTTTTGGGACCATTTCTCAGTCTCATCACGGCCCGGTTTCGCTGCAAAAGCTACAGAAACAACTGGACCGATAGTTTTGAAATAGTCCTGCAAATTCTGTTCGGTGACGTAAGGCGGTACGTTAAGAAGGAATAAAGTGCGGCCTTTTGGTTTATTCGGATCTAAGAGTCGAATAAAGTGCTCCCTCATATAGATATGGTGACAATGCTGCGCATCCGGCGTGAGTTTTAATGGGACAACTACAAAAAAACAAGACAATTTTATGCAAAGTTTAAAGATTTTCTTTTAAAACTTACCTTTGTAGCCTTCGATTTCACCCATAATGTTTTCCTAAAACGTAAATAGAATGCAAAATATCCTGCACGTGCTACAGATGTTTACTATGACAGTTGAATAAAAATCACAACAAATATCAGGGCTGCCGCCAAACTGTATTGAAATTGTGCAGTACTAAAAAGTGTAGCTACTTTAAGGCATCAATGTGTTTTTACGTGAATCAGTGATGGGCGATGTAGACTACATGATGTCGAGAATACTATTCTCGACAATGTCGTGTAGACAATCACTATAAACGACGTGTCGACAATACATTCATATGTAGATAATCAAACATTTGAATGCATTCCAGAACCTAGTGTAGGAAGCAGGTATATGCAACAATATTTTAGCAAGCCGTGCGAATGTTGGATATTTCATGCTTATTTTGAAAATTAATATGCTTGTATACAAGTTCGGTGTTCTTTTTACGCCTTCTGGCCATACTTTGCTATTGCTTTCTTTTACTTTTTAACATATAAATTGTCTGACAACTGTAGTCTGGCCAGTTAATTTTTTATATTCTCGACAACAATATTGCCATTTTTCACACCTTCGACATTGTCTACACTATTTACACCATTGTCGACATTGACTACACCATTCTCTACATTTTCGACACCAAAATGTCGGCAATTAAAGTCGACGCGTCGAGGAACATCACTAACGCCAATACGAGTCAATCCGTAACGAATAATAACAAAACAGTAACTTACCTAAGCTGAACGCAATCGTTTGTTAATACGTTTTGTTCTGTGAGAACCGAGCTTTTATTGTCTCAACTCATTTTTATGTGTTAATTTTTTCGTATTTTAAATTTTCTGACATCATAAGAACTAACCAAGCTACAATATATAGCCTAAATACACTGACGACAGCTGCAGCCGTGCAGCATCTGTCAAAATTTTTTACATGCAATGAACTAAACACATTGATTGCGGCTGCAACGACAAGCTGTCAAATTAGGAACGATTTTATATCGGCGATAAAGCCGCAGCGGCAAGGGTGGCATTACCGCAGTTTCTCTCCATAATATTTACAAGTAAATAATTTTGACAGATGCCGCACGGCCGCAGCCGCAGTCAATGTGTCTAGGTTATATTTTTTATGGAGAGAAACTGGTGTAATGCCGCTCTTGCCGTAGCGGCTTTGTCGTCGATATAGAATTACTCCTAATTTGACAGCTTGTCATTGCAGCCGAAATCAATGTGCTTAGGTTGATAGGGTCAGTTTTATCGTTGGAGCTTCGTTATATCATGTTGCCATCTGCACGAAATATTTCAATTACAAAGCTATATTCAGCTATATTTAGTTTGACAATTGCTTCATTGTGATATTTGCTTAAACACATAGATGACGACTGAAAATATTATGATATCTGTTAAATTTTTTGCATGTATTTCTTACGGGGCGTCTCGACACGCAAAAATTTATTGCTTTTTATCTGTCAAAAAGCAATTATTGTCAATCGAGACCACTCAATGTCCATGGATGGAAATTAATGGCGAGCGATTTTGCTAACCATGTATTGACACAATAAAGTTGCCAATAGAACTGTTACTTTTGCGGTTTGACATGCGATTTTTATTATTTTGCAAGCGTTGAAGTAAAAACATCGCTAAAATGTATAAATATGAGACTCCAACTTGTGCATTTCTCGCTTCTTTAAAAAAGAATTAACCCAAAATCTGATTTTTCGCTCTTCATAAAAATCGCATTCATTTTAAAGGGAGTCCAGCACTCAAGCGCATCGAACTAAATTCTTTAAAGACATTTTGAGAATGGTTTTTGCTTAACATGAAATGCCCACCATTGAAATTTTTACATTGCCAACAATGAATTTGACAAATGGAAAGCAATGAATTATTGAATGTTAAGACGCCTGGTTATGGAGACAATTTGGTCTAATGCCGCAATGTTGTGGCATCGATATAGAACTATTCCTAATTTGACAGCTTGTCGTTGCTGTCGTCACTAATGTGTTCAAGCTATATTTTAGCAGAAACAATTCGGAATGCACTTGTACAACCCTCACAAATTTATTCCATTAATTGTTTGTTCGTTTTTCTTTTTTTGGAATAAATATAAAGTTAGGATTAATGGACCATCAGAACTTCACAAGCCACATTGGTATGTAAAATATACCATACCTATACCATATTGGAATGGAAAATTAATTTACTTTCTAGTTTTGAGAGCGGTTCTTGTCGTTGGGGTAACGAATTAACCCAGTGTTGAGGCTATGTTACTGGAGCGAGGTGTGGCAGCCTAATAAAGGAAACATTGGCTGTATTTCTTTATTCATTCCAGATAAAGAACGGAAGGAATAGAATAGGCCGTTGTTTATCCAGAACAGAATGAATAAAGAAACAAAATTGGAAGAGAAAGAACACATTTATGTTATGGGTAACCAGAAAACTTTATGAACAATAGTATGTATGATATGTTTTTTGTATATATGCAATTTTGTAATAAATTCAATTAAAAGCCATTTGCCATTTTGTCTTCAATTAAAGAATAACATGGGACCCTCAAACACAAGGAATATTCTTTTTATTCTACCTTAGTTGATGGTACAAAAAGAACGCGTTCGGAATATGCCGTATGAATAAAGAAATGAAAAAAGGAATGTTCCGGATAATCAAGAATGAATAAAGAAACATAATAAGTTAATCCGAACGTATGGAATGAATAAAGAAATATAGCCATATATATATGTAACGTCTTACTTTCCAATCGAATTGACAATCTGGTATCAGCGTATTTGTGTTCTTAACACTATTTTAAAAACGTAAAACACTAGTCAATAGCAAAATTCGGAAGAGAGGAATTCGGTTTTGATAGCCGAATTGTGCAGGCTGTGACAACGCTTTTTGAGGCTGCCATAAATCGTGATGTCGTCTTTATCGGAGCTTCTTCTATTAAGTCTATTGAACCTCTGACTTTGAGGTTATAACCAATTTGATAATTTCGTTTAATTAATAAAACTATTTATTTTTACTTTTTTTTATTTAATTTTAAATTAATGTATTATTCATTATTTAATACTTTGCTTACATTCTGTTCTCTTACTTTCTGGCAAATCTTGTGTACTCGAGAGTGGATTCTTTAACTTTGATGTATCCCGATTAGCTGATAGCTTATCAATTTTTTTTTTGTACTCAATCTGTAGGTAAAACCATCAACCAGTTTTTCAATCAGCTTTGCGACCAGTTGCTCGTCTATAAGGGCCTTAATATAGCTGAGTTGAAGTTGCTCTAGACACAACAATTGAAAAGAAGTTGTAGTAGCCACAAAATTGATTGTATCACAATTGTAACCATAGCTGTTATTTCGAAAGATTCATAGAAATTACTCGGTTTTTTTTTGTGATAATTGCAGCTTCAATTACGGTTATTAGAGCTACCATAAGGTTTTTGCAATTAGCTTTTAGCCAAGGCAACTTCTTTTCGTATATAATAAATCTAGTATGGCTATTAAAGCCTCAACTTTTCCATGGTAGCCGTATACTAAATACAACATTTCTCTGAGTGTAGGTTGACCGAAAAAAAAAATTTTAATTTTAAAACGTACTGAAAATATATACTATCTGAATGAGACAGAATATTTAAAAAAGTCTTTTTTAGTCTTTTTTAAAATTTATACGCACTTGGAAAGAAAAATTGCATATTTTACTTATTTTTTATTTTAATTTTTGAATAAAACGATTTTAAAGGGCTATGTTTCAGTTTCATTCAGATTGGTTAAAATATTATTAAGAAATTTCCTTCCAAATATTGTAAAGATCGGTCAAGTAGTTTTTCAGCTAGGTTGCCCGCAGTTTTGAGAAACGTAGTTTTGAGAAAAATTACTCTAAAGTTATACGAAACAAAAAATACGATTTTGTGTGTAATATATACACACAAAATAATTATTGTTAACATTCTTTGGAATGTCCCCCTTCTCAAATATATCGGTTTGAGCAGATAAAATAAATGATATAATAAAGTAGCAGCTGTGGTAACATGATTCTTATAAGTATTATGTCGGACTCACGCGCGGGTTTCTTCCAGCTTATAACTTTCTTAATATTCAAGATCTTTATAAAATTTTTGTATATATTTTTGAGATGTTTTTAAGTCACTTAAAATGAAAAAAAATTTCGATTCTGGAATGACTTTGAAAGTATTGCCGGCCTTAAGCATTTGGCTGTAAAGAGCTAAATAAATCATTATTTTGAATTAAGAATAACACATTTTTAAAGTGTAATTTCATAAGTATTTATTTTCCGCTGCTTAGCTCTGAAATGTTTTAAAACAATATCTAGTAAATAAATAACAATTTATACAAATCCGTCAATAAAACTTATAATAAATTACTGCTTATGTAATGCTTCTTATGTAAAAATTCTATTTAGGACCACCTGCGATATTCTTACGTAGTTTTCTTAAGAATCTAAGCCACCTCTAGAGCCTTAACGTTCAGTGCTGCATGGTGCTGTTTAGTGCTAGAACGTTATGCGCAGGCTTCAAATTTCCTTTCAAATGACAGATAATCGATGTTCAAAAAGGCGAAAAGAAGGATACGTAAATGAAAAATTCTGCTTAAGCAACACACTTAATAACGACTCTTCCATTGGTACCACTATAAAATGAATCAAGTGCCAAATCATGACTTCATGGAGGTTCACACTCTGCGTCAGCACCAGCCACACTGCAAACAGCACTGCTTTGTCTTCACGGAAATCGCTGACATAGAGCTGCCTCCGGAAATCACGAAATTTACAAGTGAGAAAATGAACGGCAGTCTTTCGAATTGCAAGAAGGAACAGAGTATTGAGCCAACACCAGAACGCACAAAGTCGACAAAGGGACGCAAGATAATCATATCAGTAGCTGTAGTCCTGGTGTGCATAACCATGGCAGGTGGAATTCCACTGGCCTTGCAATTGCGTTCATCGTCATTGTTGGAGGCACGCTTGGCTTTTATTCGACGTTTGCTAGCCGAATCTCCGCTCATCGAGGGTTCTTGGACTCCACGAAAAGACATGAACTACAGCAGCAGCATGCTTGAAGTTCGCAATAATTATATCGGTGCAGTGCTGTGGCCCATCGCTGTGCCATGTGGTGCACAGTACTTGGACGCTGTTCAACTAGCTCTAGAGGGAATTGACGAGGCACGACGTATTACTGCGGTCACTGATAGCATGCATATTTGTGAATCTGCCGATGAAATGGAGCAGACGCACATTAACGGCGAGGTTGCTGTGTTAATGGGAATCGGTGGTGGACATGCTTTGGGTGCCAGCCTTGCAGTGCTTCGCTCCATGTATTTGCTAGGCGCACGTTTCGTGTCTGTGACTAGTCTGGAGTGTACTACACCTTGGGCAGCCGCATCTATTCGTCGTAAGGATTACATAGTTGATGACAACTCAACTAATTCTTTGAACGACTTTGGCAAGGTTGTAATTTTTTTTAAGACTTAAAATTTAGATATGATCCCACAATTAAAATGATCTCTTATTTGTTATTAGACAGTTCTTTTCGAAATGAATCGCCTAGGAATGCTTGTCGAGATTTCACAATTGTCTGAACCAGCTATGATAAGCGCTGTGCGCACAGCAAAAGCCCCCGTATTGCTACTAAATGCAGCTCCTTTCTCTCTATGCAACAACACAAATGTAGCCTCAATACCGGATCATGTGCTTAGGTGAGTCTGGAGAAAGTTTGAACAGTTTCGATCAGTTAAAGTCTCTCTCTTTTCTTCCCTATCAATCTTTTTCTGCTCACCTGTGCTTGTGGCAACAGTTTGTTGCCTGAGAACGGTGGAGTAGTTATGCTCAATATGGAAAAATGCGGAGATCGGCATCTTGGTGTACGTGAAGCCATCAGTGCAATTAATTATGTGCGGAAGATTGCAGGAGTGGATCATGTGGGCTTAAGTGGGGCTCCGAAAAGCTATTCATTTCTTCTGGCTGAACTGGCTAGAGACAGAGTCTGGGGTAATGCCGCAATCAAGAAGTTGATCGGAGGAAATGTCGTACGCATCTTGAGAGAAGTTGAAACACTTAAGAATCGCTTGCCTCTATACGAAGACTGGATCCAGCATGATCTTATAGAAAGTACCTCTTATTGTCGCTATCCAGAGTCGTAATTAACTCTTAGAAATCCATTTAAAATGTTATAATATTTATTTATATTTTTATTGCATGCTTAAAATAAAAGAAAAGGAGATGAGGTAATGAATAAATACTCTAAATATACACTTAAATTATAATTATTCACTTCAATGTTGATATTTTGAAAAAATCATTTCATACATTAAAAAATACAAAGATGTTAAGGTTAGGTTAGCTTGAAGCGACTGTCTGTTTTGAGTAGAGCTACAAAAGTTGAGCACGAAAAAATGCTTAAATAAGCAAGCACACAAGCACAAAAAAAAAACACTAAAACAAGTACGGACAGATGAAAATCACAAAAAAAAAAAAATTCCAAAACAAGCAAAAAAACAAACACCAACAATTTGTTCAGATTCTTCATTTTTATTTTCATACCCAAAATTTTACACATTTAAAAAACTATCTTGTTGAATGCGAAATAAGTTGTTTAAACTGTTAAAATGTGAAAAAGCATCGTTTTTCAGTTAAAACAAATTTATATATTGAAAAAGTCCTCTGAACATCTACATGTAAAAAAATCTCAAAAACGACACTTTTTTCCGACACCGTTTTCTTAGAATTTGATGCTTTTTATTAAAAATTTTTCTTTGGTACACCGTGGGTATTGAACTCGCACCCCATTGATTGAGAGTTCTATACACTACCGACTTAGAGTGGGGCCGAGGCTCACTGTGCTCCCTCCTGACTACGCCCATGGCTATCCTACATATCCAACATATTTAGCAGCTATCCAAACAACGAAAAATAAAAAAAAGTTCCTTCTACTTGCTACAAGATGTCATCGCCATTGGTGTTTTTTTGTTGATGTGAATGCTTTTGGGTTGTTGGTATATGTTTATTTTGGTTTTGCACAGTGCAAAGGAATAATTAACAATTACCCACAAGTGCGTTGAAGTAACAACGAATATAACATGTAATAAATAATTTACTCTATGTTACTCTATGTTATAATTTTTGAATTTTAAAGTTATTTTATTAAAAGAAATCTATGAAACTGCGAAAAAGCTTTGCTTCTCTAGTGTGTTCAACGACGTATCTGTGTTGTCTATGTATCACTTTGTTCTTTATTATTTTTAATTATTCTTACTTATCACATTCAATGAAATTCAGTAAAATGCATTCAAAACTATTCAAATATTTAACTTCCCTTGTCATGAAGTATTTTTTGAATATCTTCAAATACATGTCCTTCAATTCTTAATATTATCAGAGCATACAAGTCATGTATGCTAGTGACCTGCGCTCACTTTATCACACTGCCAAGAAGTATGCTCTTAAATTTGTCAAGTGCTTCATGAAAGTTGAAATTTTGAAAAAACAACCCAACAAACAAAATGATTCACTAATGTAATCGTTTACGAATCGCATTCTCGTACATTTCATTCATTAGCAATTATTAGTAGCGATTCATTTATAATATCGCGAGCGGTAGAAATTCCTCCTTCGTTACTGAATCGTCAAAACCAAAAAAAGCAATTCGCTAACGAGTCACCAAAAACCATAAAAAGCAATTCGTTAACGAGTCGCCAAAACTATAAAAAGCAATTATTTAACGAGTTTCCTAAACTAAAAAACCAATTCGATAAGGAATCATATAAATCATATACAAAAAAAAAAAAAAAAACACAGGTGCGTCGTTGGACACACGAGAGAAGCGAAGCTTTTCCGCAGTTACATAGATTTGATAGCTTAATAATTTTTTTCTTTAAAAATTTAAAATATAAAATTTATTACATATATACAGAAAACATATTTACTGCTTATTTTTTATTGTTGAATGTCAAATTTCCACGCCAATTACATATACCATAGAGTGTAAATTATTATCTAGAGATTGTATCAACTCTGCTAAATCTCTGGCATGTGTTAACAGAGTTATTTTTCTTAAAAACGTGAAGGAAAAAAACTCTGTTAACCTCTGTTAACACATGCCAGAGATTTAGCAGAGTTTATGCAATCTCTAGATAATAATTTACACTCTATGCATATACGGGCATATAATGCCAGCGACTCTCCATTTTAACTCTCCACACATGGTTGTGAGCTTGGCTGCACTGAACAAATTTTTTCCTTCAACAGCTTACTGCGTAGCGAAAAATCTGTCGAAAATTTTTCAGATTTCACTCCAAGCAAATCACAGAGGATTAAAAAACTTCGCTTATAAAATATATATTAAAGAACGCACACGAAACAAAATTTAACAAACATTTTAGATACCTTGCCGATTTCAGGCATGCGTTTGTTAATTCCATATTTATTGATATCATCTATTTATTTGACACTTAAAACATAGAGTGTAAATTATTATCTAGAGATTGTATCAACTTTGCTTAATCTCTGGCATGTGTTAACAGAGTTATTTCACTTAAAAACATGAAGAAAAAAAACTCTGTTAACACATGCCAGAGATTTAGCAGAGTTGATGCAATCTCTACATAATAATTTATACTCTATGCCAACAACACCACAAACGCATTCACAATACAAACACACCGATGCTGGAGACACCTTGTGGCAAATAAAAGTAAATTTTTGTAGCATAGCAAATACACAATCCTCTATCTATTGATAGATGGTGACGATCTACTGCAGCATAGCTTCTGTTATAACTAAGATTAAATTAACAACTTTTTCTCACAGGTCTTTGTGGCCTAGTGGGTAGTGTGCTGGGCTATCGTTAATAAGGGCACGGGTTCGATCCCCACGGGAACCGAAACATATTTTTAGTATTTAATATTAAAGTATTAAATTTTCTTGTTGTAATAAGCGCTAGCAACAAAGAAACCATCAAAATTCCAAGAAAAAATTTGTCGAAAATTTTTCAGATTTCACTCTAAGCAAATCACAGAACGAGAGTAAAAAGCTTCGCTTCAAAAAAAAAAAAACTTATGTCAGCCTACCACGTCAAGAATTGAAACCACGTCATGTGAATGCTAGTCCGGCACCTTACCCACTCGGCTATTTCAGATGATGAATATATCTTACTTAATTTGCTTGATAATAAAAACCAGCATTCGCGGACATGGGTTCGAACACCGACTTGATCCAAAATTTTTTTTTTTTTTAGGTATTTTTTTAAAGCTTCGTTATACATTTGTCAAAACCGAAAAAAGCCATTCGTTAACGAGTCGCCAAAACTAAAAAAAGCAATTCGTTAACTAGTCGCCAAAAACTATAAAAAGCAATCGTTAACAAGTCACCAAAACTATAGAAAGCAATTCGTTAGCGAGTCGCCAAAGCAACAAAAAGCAATTTGTTAACGAAACTTATTCATATGAAAATCTTGAACAAATTATAAGTGGAAATTATTTATATAAAAAATAAGCACGGAATAATATAACAGAAGAAAAAATATTTCACAAAATTTCTTTCAATAAAATTACTCTTAAAATTAAAAAAAAAACTTTAAATTTAAAATACAAATATTCGCTTAAATGACGTATTAACAATAGAAAGTTAATAAAAAATACTTTTCTTAAAAAAATTTGTATATTGAAAAGTCGGAAGAATTGTTTTTTTGTTTCATCAAGCCAACCTCTGATGAAGCCGGTATGAAACTATTCGATAACTGTAAAAAAAAAAAACGATTCACAAGCGAAACGTTAACGAATCACCCTTCGCCACAATGTTTATAGGGAAGTGATATTAAAAATGTTGCATGGGTGTGGGCAAGGCAGAAATTTTTATTTTTTTATTTTACACATACAGTGCACTCTTGATAACGTGAACTAATTAAAACTAAGAGCGTTCACATTTGTGAACGACAAAATTTTGGGTTAAAAGGCATCCTTTTTTTCATCATTTTGGCCTACATACATACTTTTCTAAAGATACCAAAGAACAAAATTTATTTAAGAAATATGATTAATTTCAAGCAAATACAAACTCCATAAAAAACGATGAAACACTTGAATTTGACAATCGAAATATGTACATATCGTCATATGAAGTCAAAAAAGTCGTTAGTTACAATAAATTCAAAAAGCTTTTTGTTTGATTATGATGCATCGTATCAAAGTACATGTTCCTGCAAAATTTTTAACTTCTTTCAATTCAAAACGAAGTTTTTATAAACTAAATTATAAGCCAGCTTCTTAGGTTAGCTTCTTAGTTATTTGCTTCTCCTGTGACATTTTTGAAATGTAACTTACAGATTTTTTATTTCATGTGACGATATGAGCATCAGAATAGAATCATATTATGTACAGGTACTGGAACGTGGGAAGAGTTCAAGGGAGATACATGGCCTGACGCTACCAGCTCGTGTGTTTCCTAGGTCCACTCGAGCAGCTCTCCAAGCCCATCCCTTTACAATTGCAACTTTGCCCAATAGAACATCGCATTACCGAGATAATTCGTTCTTCGGTCACTCAGTAAAATTGTGGAACAATCTCTCTGCGAGCGTGTTTCCCGGCAGTTTCAACCTGTGTAAACTTAAATCAAACCTTCACCGACACTACTCCATCTTTCCACCCTCCAACTAACTATCACCCGTCTTCCGAATCAACACAATGCTTTCGCATTTATAGGGGGCATCCCCTGAGTGCTGGTTAAGTCTAAAAAAAAGTATATATTAAAAACATGTGTTATCTTTTTCTGCTGCTTTTTCTTTTTCAGTAACTGCAACAGTGCTTGTTCCCTTAAGAATCTAAGCACATTCATGTCGCTTTGATCGACATTTTCATTTCCAGCCATTCCAATGCCTTATTAAAACTACCAATTACTTCACTTAAAATTTTCAAATTTTTCATAAAACTGTTGGTCAAACACAAGAGAACAACGTTATTGCCATAATAGTAAAACTTATAATAAATATAACGTGTTCTATGCTTTAAAAAATTAAGAGAGTGACTTGATATATTAAGACTTTGTGACGAAGTGTGACATTCGGAGGATGGAGGAGGTCAAAAATTGGACATGTTACGTAATTTATGAACAGCCCCTAAGCAAATTGTAGGCTTAATTGGGCATACCCAAGGCTGAGAAAAATTAAAACCAATGTATATGCATATTTATGTATGCTCAACACATACTTATATTGAAAAACTGACGTTTAAGAGTAGTCAATGCAGTGTTCATGTAGTAGTGCAGAGTTTATGTTATCGCGAGTGCACTGTACTTTATATATAAGATTTTTGTTTTAAGTTTTTGTGTTATAAAAAAAAAATATTTCGTTTTAAGTTTTTGTGTTATAAGGGAGGTAGACGTGGTTGTGGGCGGATTTAAAATTTTTTTTATCTATGTTCTAATATAGGCAGTTCCTTATAAAAAATTTTATTGGCGTACGACGAGTTCTTCTATTTATTGACAACTTTTGTACAAGACTCAACCACTGTGCATCGGGGCGTATGAATAACATTAAATTTAATTATAGATTGAATTTAATTGAGTTATGACAGAGAAGTTTCATGTTGTATTTCATTCGATGCTTTTGCTACTATAATATTTTGCAATTCTCTGTCGTTATTTGATTAGAAATAATTAAAACATACACTTTAGTGGGAGCGGACTTTGTTTAATATGTATTCGGAATGTGACGGATGTCATTTTTTAGATGCGGCGGATTTAGAGGTGACTCTACTTGAGGATGTGAATACGGATGCGAATACTTAAAAATAATATTCCCTGATGTGGATAAGGATGTGGGTGTTATTAAAACAGTGAAAAACTGAACTAATCGATTTACCTAAATGATTATTTTTTTTTCATTTTTAGCATTTCAAGTTAGAACCATGATAAATTAATCAGGTCGCAAGGGAGAGAGCATAGACTCAAAACTGCCAAAGCTCATAGAAAATAAGAAAGCAGAATGTAAACAAACTGAAAAAATTTTGAATAATTTTGAGAGTTATGGTTGACAAAAAGTGATCACAAGCTACCTTGTTTATTATATCATGGATAGAACTAATTTGTGCTAAATTTCTAAAGTTTGTATTCATTTGAATTGAAAAATAAACGAAAAATTTGAGAAACATACATTTTTCCTTTATTTATATAAATCAGGATGTGATGATGATTATATTGATGTGGATATTAAATTGTCCAAAAGAATGCGGATACGGATGCCGATGTCAAATAATTCCGGATGCTTCGCGGATGCGACTGCAGAGCTGCTTGACAGAGCCTCCTTTTTATTCCTTATATGTATGCAAGACCAAAGAATAAAATTTTGTTTCATTCAGAAATTTATAAATAAATCCATAACAAGTATTTTTAGATACAAAATGTCCGATTGTGTAAATTTCAAAATTGTTTGAGATTTAATTTTTTCTTACTTATTTAAATTACGTCATTATAGCAAACAGAGATATTCTATTCATATAAAATATAAAATAGATAATAACATAATATTGCCCAGCTTATTTCCAAACAATTTTTTTCCGTCTCCAATAAAGTCAGAAAAAAAACAAGATATTCCCAAAGGACGCCACTCACAGAGACACCCGTTTCTCAAATATATAGCCCAAGTTTAATAATAATTCCTTTACTTCATAAGTGACTCATTTAAACATGTATATTGGCAAAATTTAGCTCTTTTGGCATTTTTTAATAGCATTCTGCACACAATTTATTGCAAACAATGTTATAGCTAGGCTCGGTGCATCCACTAAGTTTATCTCAGTGCCTGTGGATGTCGTTGCGTTTGACTCTTAGTTGTAGCTTAATAAAAATGTTTTATTCATCAGGCTATAAAATTGCCCAATTTTCGGTCCATTACAAAAATTTACGCCATCTTGGCAAATATACGTCAAGAACAAAGCTCACAGAATGCTTGCGAGAAACGAGATACAGAGACTCTGTTCACGGTCACAAGTCCAACGAAGAGCAGTTTCCCCAAGTGTGCTACTGAGTGTGTGTGTGTGTGTGTGTGTGGGCTGGCAGAAGTTACCGAATATGGAATTAAATGCGCTGTTAAGAAGTGTGTTTGGAGTAAGCACAGCATTGTTATTGAGTGGAGGTTGAAGCTCTTTTCGGATTTCTGTGTAAAGGAAGACGATGCCAATTGAAAAGGAACACCAACTGCAGCATAGTGTGCTCTGTCGCATTTGAAAGGAAGATACATATATCAAGACAGTGCTACTCTGTTAAGTTTATGTCACGGAATGGTACAACTTTACGGCACTTATAGTGCGCGTAAGTATTTGCTTTTGACGGGCGGAGTATTCTTCTTTTACGCTTGCTTATGCACGAGAAATGCCTGAATGAATATGAATCAGCAAAAGAAGTATAAAAATAAAAAAAAAAACAACACTGTTTTTTAATGTTGAATAACTGGTAGAGAGATTTGGGGGAAAAAAAGTGATAAAAAAAGTTGAGTAACAGGTATGACACTTTGATGGCAGCGTGTTTATTAGGAGGAGTGATGTTGTTGTTGCTAAGGTTATGAATAGAAAAAGTATTTGGTCTTCAAAGAGCCACTAAAATAAGATTCATAAGATTTTAATTTCAGAGCAAAAAATAAAATCCTTTTTTTTCCATTTTAGTCATCCATATATAAATAGGCGAAGGCTAAACAGTTCAGTACCATTTTCTTCTGTGTTCCTCAACCGATTTTGATAATTTTTTTTTAATGAATAAGAGTAGGGAGAAGCATCGAAGACTTTTTAAAGAAAAATGCTAGCTGAAATACTCAGTGTCGTTGGGGGGTGGTTTGGTGAAACTCAGAATTTTATAGAATACAGACAGAATTTTATATATAACACCTAATCGAGAATGAAACTAAATTCTCAACGAAAGAGAACAAAAATTTATAGAAATTTTGGTATATATATATATATATATATGGGCTATGCTTTTCTTTTATTCTTTATTACTTAAAAGTCAACTAGTCTAGAAAATTAACTAGCTTGTATCCGAACAAGTTGTGTTTCCAAAGATGACGGTAATAAAAGTTTTTAATTTTAAAATTCTTAAAGAGTCAATGACTTATATTAACTCAGACCATGAGTTGGCTGAATTGGTTTAATGGTTTAACATGGTTAGTAAGCTGGATCGAATTATATTTAGAAAAAAGTCAGAAATTCGGGGTCTCAAAAGTTAGACAAATTCCTAAAAACGAATCGGAGTAAACTCATCGCAACGAGTTTGACTCTCCAGAAGTTGTCTGTTGTTAAAAAAAAAAATAATCATATATTTGGCATGCAACGTTTTATTTTACCTCAGATTACATACCCAAATCTACCTCGGGTGTTCCTCAAGGAAGCATTTTGTAGCCCTTATTATATTTTCTTTTTATTAACGATAACGACATATTTTTTTCTTTCAGTAATTGTCTGTTGTGTGTTGGTCATGGCCGGATGGTTGAGTGCGTAAGACGTATGCCAAAGAACCGCGGGAGACTTGGGTTCAAATCTAATCTGACACAGAAAAGTAATAGGAGGAGTTGAGGAGGGACTTTGGGGAGGTGTTGAGTGGGGAGTTCATAGGTGAGTTGAGGATGGAAAAGTAATAGGGCCAGCTCATACATTTGACTCCTACAAGAGTCAATTCGGGAGAGATATGAGCTAAAATCGGCAATTTTCTTCAGTTTTTGTATTTTTTGCATGGGGTCTCCCCAGAAGAGTTGCAGATAGGATTGCGGTGGGTGTGTTGACAAGAAATGTTGAAGGGGGAATAATGATAGAGCCAGCTTATACATTTGACCCCACCAGGAGTTAATTCGAAAGTCATATGAACTATTTTGGGCTTTTTTATTTTTTGTGTTTTGTAGGGTGACAGATAGGGGAAGGTAAGTTGGGAAGAAATATTAGAAGTAAGAAATTAATAGTACTTTGTGATACATTTCACTCCGCTAGGGGCTACTGTGGTGGAACTATGAATTATTTTCGTCAAATTTTGGCGAAACTACTTGAAATGCTCAAAAATACCCGGGTAGCTTGAAGTAGCCGAAAAGCCTGGATACCGAGGCATAGCGCGGGAAGCTCAAAATACCTAAAAATACTCGAAAATACCCAGGTGCCTGGATAAGGCCCGGGTAATTCGAGCTACCCGGGTAGCTTAAGAGCTCTTGTTTCTGTCTTCTTCTAGGTGCTGACTGTTTTCATATCGCGAATTAAAAATTAGGGTGACTTGGGGTAATGTGTAGCATGAAGTGAGGAGTGATGTGTAACACGGCGGTTTTTCGTACAAAATGTTAACATATGAGTGAATGAACAACTGCGATATGTTTCTTTGACATACATTTCATTAGAGTTCTAACCAAGTGTGAAAAATTTTCTTTAAAAAGTTTTTAAAATGTACATAAAATATCGTTTCAGATCCAATTTTCTTGAGATTTTAAAAGTGAGTAGATGTAAATAGTGGGGCATTGTTTAACATCTTTAAATATAACAAATATATAAATATCTAAAAAGATGTTAACAAAAGAGAAAAAAGTGACTTACATTGGGGTGATGTGTAACACTCACGGTGGGGCGATGTTTAGCACATCTTACACATTATAATTGCCATTAAAGAGGCAACAACGTCAAACTCTGAAATGCAATCACATCAACGGCATTTAAAGATATCGGCCCAGCTCATACAATTCAGCTTAGACCAAAATCCAATCGTGCTACTTAAGTCAATGAAAAGCTGTGTTCTAACAACTCCACAGTAACGTTTACAGTTGCAGGTGCAGGAGATTTCATTAAGTTCTGTTCATAATACTTTTACTCAAACATAAATAGTCACAATAAACATAAAAAATTTAAGTTCCTGGTCTTTAAACCAACATTTTTTTGGTACTACACATCACCCCACCGATTTGAAAGAGACCAAAAAAGCCAAAAAATATTTGAAATTTTTGTCCTATTTCTTCCATTTCTCAAAATATTCAACTGCCACAACATTCACTTCGCATGTTTTAAAACCAATCAAAAATCCAATTTCTTAACACTTTTATTGGAGCAAATAAAAACGTGTTACACATCACTCCACTTGAGCCAATCTATAAATTACTAAAAGGCCTTGGTGTTGTGTTTGATTTAAAATTTTCTTTTGAACCGCATTTCAATTATATTATTCCTAAGGCGTATGCTGCTTTATACATTGTATTGGATCCCGTTTCATGGATCCTTACACCTTAAAAGATTTGCTTACAAGCCTAGTCCGTTCTTGATTTGAATATGCTTCCGTGGTATGGAATCCACTTTTTATTGGATTCATTTATTGAAATTTGAACGTGATTAGAAATCCTTCCTACGTATGCTTTACGCTGCTTTTACATTAAATGTTATATTCCATGTTATAGGGCCCGTTGCGAATTAACCGCTTTTAAGTTTCTGAAGATAAGAAGAAATAATTGTCTCTTCTTTTTAAGCATGATATTATATCATATCATAATCGACCCACCGAGCAGGCTGTTCAAGCCATTGTCATCAAATACCGAACCAGTTTCACTCTACTCTCTACTAATCCGAGAATATTGCTGCTGTATCCACCAATGTTACGGGAGATCTTTACTCGACCACCTTGAAAATTTTACGTAAAGCTCTTGGCCTGATGGCTTACAAATTAGAGCTGATGCAAGAATTGAAGCCGGATGACTTGCCAAAGCTGCGAATTTTCGGTGAATAGGCCTTAGAAAAACTGGATGAAGATCCTCTTTTTAATTGAAAAATTGTCGTCAGCGACGATGCTCACTTTGGGCTCAATGGGCGTGTTAAATAAGCAGAATTGCCGAATTTAGTTCAAAGAACAGCCAGAGGCAGTTTAAGAGCTGCCGATGCATTTCGAAAAATATACTGTTTGGTGCGGTTTATGGGCTAGCGGCATCATTGGTCTGTACTTCTTGGCCGCAAAGTTATGGTCATTGAAGCCAGGTACCGTTTAACGATTAGAAACTTTTTTTAAGACCAAAATAGAAGATTTGGACTTGGTTGACATGTGGTTTAAACAGAATGGTGCCACATGCAACACTGCACGCCATACCATGAAACAATTGAGAGGCGAGTTTAGTGAACAATAAATCTCTCGTTTTGGCGCAGTCCATTGGCCGCCAATATTGTGCAATTTGACCCCACTAGACTATTTTTTGTGAGGGTACGTCAAAGAACTCATCTACAGGGATAACCACGATTGTTGCCTCGGAAGGTCGTGACTGCTGATGAGCTATGGCTCTAAACGAATGAGTCTGAAACTAAACAGCAGTCGACTGTATGGACAGCATTCGTATGAGTCTGAAATTAAACGAGCTCGAAGCAGGGCAAGGTAAATGATCGCCTGTTCCTTTCAATAAACTGATCATGTGGATATGAAGAACGGTCAATCCGAATGGTACACAACTATTTCTTTGCTGGAAGTATTCCGTAAAATAAGGAAAATAAACAAGCACCGCAGAATCATTCTTTATCAAGACAATTGAATTAATGGGTCATCCGCCGTACAGTCCTCATTTGGCACCCAATGACTGTGTGGACAACAATTTTCGATGCCAGAAGAAGTCGTTGATGTTTTCAAAAACTGTGTGTATTTTGAAGCTGTGTCAAACGGTATGGGAAAAATTTTATGACAAATGTTTCGAACGCGTGCGAACGCATATTTCGATAAGCAATAAAGCTATCTTCTATGGAAAAATTCAATCTTTATATTATGCCCGAAATATTGAAATTTTGACTTTTTTTACAGGGGTGTCCACGAAGTGCTAAATTAGTTTACAAGTGACTTTTACAAGACGCCCTCTACCGCTGCCAGGATGAATCAAAAGCTAAAATTTTTTCTTACATACTCCTTCAAAACGAATTATGCTCAATTTGCAATTAATTTCTTCGAAATCGTATTAAAACTTTGAATTATTTGGAAACTCAAATAAAAAAAACACAGGTGCGTCGTTGGACACACGAGAGAAGCGAAGCTTTTTCGCAGTTACATAGATTTGATAGCTTAATAATTTTTTCTTTTAAAATTAACTTTTAAATTCAAAAATTCAAAATAACAAAATAAATGACATATATACAGAAAACATATTTACTGCTTATTTTTTTATTGGAGAATGTCAAATTTCCACGCCAATTACATATACGGGCATGAAATGCCAGCGACTCTCCATTTTGACTCTCCACACATGGTTGTGAACTTGGCTGCACTGACTCATGCATGCGTTTGTTAATTCCATATTTATTGATATCTACATAGAGTGTAAATTATTATCTAGAGATTGCATCAACTCTGTTAAATCTCTGGCATGTGTTAACAGAGTTATTTAACTTAAAAACATGAATAAAAAAAACTCTGTTAACCTCTGTTAACACATGCCAAAGATTTAGCAGAGTTGATGCAATCTCTAGATAATAATTTACACTCTATGCAATAGATATCATATTATAATAGATATCATGCAGTAGATATCATAGAGTATAAATTATTAGCTATAGATTGCATCAACTCTGCTAAATCTCTGGCATGTGTTAACAGAGTTATTTCACTTAAAAACATGAAGAAAAAAAACTCTGTTAACACATGCCAGAGATTTAGCAGAGTTGATGCAATCTCTAGCATAGAGTGTAAATTATGATATAGAGAATGCATCAACTCTGCTAAATCTCTGGCATGTGTTAACGGAGTTATTTTTCTTAAAAACGTGAAGGAAAAAAAACTCTGTTAACCTCTGTTAACACATGCCAGAGATTTAGCTGAGTTGATGCAATCTCTTGTTAATAATTTACACTCTATGTCTCTAGTAATAATTTATAATCTATGCCAACAGCACCACAAACGCATTCACAATACAAACAAACCGATGCTGAAGCCACCTTGTGGCAAATAAAAGCAAATTTTTGATAGTTATAGCATAGAAAATACACAATCCTCTATTTATTGATAGATGGTGACGATCTACTGCAGCATAGCTTCTGTCATAATAAGCATTGAATTAACAACCATTTCTGACAAGTCTTTGTGGCCTAGTGAATTGTGCGTTGGACTCTCGTATAAGAAGACGTGGGTTCGATCCCCACGGGCCGGCCAAAAATATTTTTAGTATTTAATATTAAAGCATTAAATTTTCTTGTTGTAATAAGAAACCATCAAATTTCCAAGAAAAAATCTGTCGAAAATTTTTCAGATTTCACTCCAAGCAAATCACAGAACGAGGAGTAAAAAGTTTACTGTTTAAAGATATGCTTTCCCATGCAACCACAACTAGTAACTTGGCATTACCAATACAAAACAATAACAAATCAAATGTGACCGTTGACAGTTGCTTAGATAAAATTTTAAAGGCACTATACACATAAACGTTTTTTTTTTATTTTCAAGACAAAAAATTCAACATTCATCTTATTCTTGGCCAGATTATCATTGCACCCACCAATCAAAGTCCTTAACGTACTTTTGGTTTGTTTTCCCTGATATTTTTTTTTTTTTTTTTTTTTTTTTTTTTTGGCTAACCTTGAGTAATCTATTAATTTAATTAAAATTTCTAGAACAAAAAACTTTTCAGATTTCTTTGGAAGAATGAAATTTTTCAATGAAGTGTTTTTATTTCAAAAGCCTAACAAAACATTTACGCTTCTTAACAAGCAATCTTAACTTCTTATCTACTTGCTCCTTACAAAGTTATCGCATTCACAGTGCAACAATTTCTTGGCGGAAGTTTTCGAATTTATTTTTACTCTAATGGAATCTCGCAATAAATAAAATTAAAGTAACCAAAATAAAAACTTTTTCTTTTCATACAATGTGACTTTTTTTTGGCTTAATTGTTCCTGAGTTCGGGGTACTAGCAACAGTCTAAAATTGTGATATGAGAAGAGCAACGTATAAATATTATGATGTTTGTGTATTTGCGCGTGCTTTTGATTTTTTTTTTCCCTCCAAATAAATATTTGTACTTTCATTGTTCAAGTCTTTCTTAAATTTTTTGTAAACATCCAATTAAATTAAAATCCGCTATGGTTAAAATTATTTGGCTTTATTTTTTATTGATTGGCTATTTTGATGATATAAATAATGATAAAACGACGAATCATTCATTGAATCCATCATTACTGGTGATGAGACATGGGTATATGAGTATGACATGCAAACCAGGCATCAGGCGAGTGAATCAGGCTCAATTTTTTCTTCCATCGTAAAAATCGAAGACACGATAAAAGTTGTTGTAAACAAAACACTGTCACATTACCAAATGTCAACGCGAGACGCTGATATTTGACAGCCTTGTCATAGACACTTGTAGCAACATACTAAAAAAAAAATGTTCGAATCGGACAGTTAAGTCCGGTTTACAGTGTGAATGAACCTTTCTTTTTGAACAAGGTGGTTTATCTTAACATTTATCTGAAATATAATAGTAATTTTGTTTTTTCTTATTGAATTTTATTTGAAGAACATGAACCAACCAAACAAGTTTTCTTTAATAGGAATGTTTTTATTTCGTATATAATCGCCATCATACTTACTGTTATGCATTGTGTAATAACGTTTTATCAAGCACAAAAGATTTTCCAATTTTAAATAGAAGTAATAAATAATTTAAATAAATAAAGCTACGTTTAAAACTTCTTTTATGAGTTGTGAACAATTGGTATTTTGTATTGGTATTTGGTATTTTGTCACTTAAAATGTTATTTGCGGTTCTGCATTAACTGTTGGAAGTTGAATTTTACTGCCTCGAACAATCCTCTACTGCATGCTTTAAACTGTTCAATTGCAGCCTTAAAGTATCTTCCTGGCATGACCAAGAGAACCATTTACTTAACTAATAATATCTGGATATCTACTTGTAAGCAATTAATTTTAATTAATTCTGATTTGTTGACTTGCGTCAAGGATAAAAGGATGAAATAAAAAAATAATTTAAGTTTAACATTCAGTTCTGTTCTAGGAGTGCATCTTGCGCATTGACAAAGACTTTACTATTGACCCATTTCACACCTTTATTCAGCAGCTTTGGCAAGAGCGTCGATATGCATGCATTGTTCAAAAGCTCAGGAAGTAGGGGAGTTAGGCGTGTAGCGCAAACAACTGAGCTTTCAGAACCAATAGGAACATTTTGGTATTTGAAATGTGAACTCTCTCGAATAATTGTAGAAGAGTTAAAATGTGGCGTAATTTTTGTTGACTTTTAGTGCACAAACGTTGTTTGAACTGGAAGGATGTATGGAGCAAGAATTTACAATGTCAGTTATTTATTATATGAGGTTTTCTTTAGTTTATGAACATAATTTTGGGATATGGAGGTTAATATTTTTTAGAAATTTTTAAAAAAATTTGCTACTATAAAGTGACTTTAAATATTACGAAGAAGAATGGAAAAATTCGCATGTTAAACTTTCAAAACCAAAACCATGACCAAGATTACCACTGTTGAAGTTGACGAAAACTTACGAGTTGGTTATTTTAAAATAAGAACTTTTTATGAACACACGGTGACACGACATGAAAAATAAATTTGAAAATTGTTAGTTTTATAATAGTAGAGTATTTTTCTTACTTTTAAAAAGTCGCAAAGTAAATTTTACGACTTCATTAAATATATGGTTCAGAAATATAAATTCTTTTTATAGCAGTGGATCTTCACAAGGTGTGTGCGCACAAATGTGGAGGCGTTAGAAGTTTCCGGATGGATTGTTAGTTTGCGGGAATGTTACACTAAACATATGAATACTTTTAATTAAACGGAAATCATAGATTTCAATGAACAATTCACTGACTTTGGCTCAAAGAACAAATTCTTTAAGTCCCATTTGTTTTTAATATAATGTCCATTGTTTGTAAAATCTGCGTTCATTGAGACTTATCTCTTGTATTTGCTGTTACTTGAAAACAAGCTTCAAATGTAAACAAACACATTTATTGATTTGAGAACGCATTTTCATAAAACGAAAGAACTTGTTCTTACTCAAAAAAGAAAAACTCATTCTTTGAATTAATAATATCAATGTACAATACATTGATTTCAATGAACTTGTTCTTACATCTAAAGAACGCATTCACTATATCAAAGAAAAATTCATTAATATGAAAAAACCCCTAAGATTCCGCATTGGTTTTGCAAAATGTTGTGTTTTGTAGCTTTTCAAGTTAGTGAACTGCATAAATCCATATCCATAGGCGGGTCGATCCATAGACCTTAAACATGGAATGTGCGCAGGGTTTGGGTCCCGCCACATTACTACTGCCCAATGAAAACTAAACCAGCCTCGGATAAGAACCCCAATTACGTTGACGACCACCGCAAACGAAAAACGGACAATGATTTACGGATATGCACCTGGAATGTCCGGACCCTTTATAGGGAAGGTGCCATTATCCAACTGGCGGAAGCCCTCAAAACAATACAATCTGACATCACCGCCATCCAGGAAATGCGATGGAAAGGGCAAGGCTGCTCTAAACAAGCACACTGCGATATCTACTACAGCTGCCATGCGGAGAAGCGCGAATTCGGATGTGGATTCGTCGTTAGCCGGAAACTACGCCACCTTGTTTCCCGGTTCACACCTGTGAACGAAAGATTGGCCACGATCCGCATCAAGGCAAAATTTTTCTACATAAGCCTTATTTGCGCGCACGCCCCGACGGAGGAAAAGGACGAAGCCGTCAAGGACGCTTTCTACGCTAGTCTTGAGGACGTATATGACCACCTTCCGGTCCATGACGTGAAAATAGTCCTCGGCGATTTTAATGCGAAAGTCGGAAGGGAAGGCATCTTTGGCCCCACTGTCGGTCAGTTCAGTCTTCACGAGACCTCCACAAACAACGGTCTAAGACTGATCGACTTCGCCGCGGCACGAAACATGGTAGTTAGTAGCACCAGATTTAAGCACCTCGACATCCACAAGGCCACCTGGCTGTCCCCGGATCAAAAAACGCGAAACCAAATTGATCATGTTGTAATCGACGGAAGGCATGCCTCTAGTGTTCTAGATGTGCGTACATTTCGGGGGGTCAACATTGACTCCGACCATTATCTTGTTGCAGCCAAGATTCGCATGCGATTATGCAATGCCAAGAACATACGCACAGGAATGCAACGAAAGCTAGATGTCGCTAAGCTGCAATTACAACGGACTGCCGAAGCCTACTCCGCTCAACTCTCGGTTAAGCTCAACCAACCAACCTCTGGACTCGACGACGCCGGCGGACTTTGGGCGCATATATCCCACTCCATGCGCGCTGCCGCTGAAGAAGTCATTGGTTTCCGGCGCCCGCAACCTCGGAACCAATGGTATGATCAGGAGTGTCGCATTGCGACTGCAGTAAAAAACGCCGCTTATAGGAAAACGCTGCAGTCAGCTGCAACGCGAGCCGTGCGAGAAAACTACCGCGAAAAGAGGAAGGAAGAGAGGCGCCTTTTCAGACGCAAGAAAAGAGAGCAGGAAAAGCGTGAGCGTGAGGAACTAGAGGTATACCAGGGCAAGAAGGATGCACGAAAATTCTATCAACAGGTTAAGCGTCTAACCCAAGGTTTCAAGCCCGGAGCATCCACTTGTAGAGACGAAAATGGAGATCTGAATACGGATACACAGTGTGTGCTTAGATTGTGGAGACAGCACTTCTCCAATTTACTTAATGGCGACGATTCCACCAATGCCGCCCATCGAGAGCACAGTGCAGTGCCACCAATCGACGATGACGGAGTGGAAGTATCACCACCTAGCCATGAAGAGGTTCGAGTTGCTATCCAACGACTCAAAAACAATAAAGCAGCGGGTGCTGACGGCCTGTCAGCTGAATTGTTTAAAACCGGCGGCGATGAATTGATAAGGCGCATGCATCAGCTCATCAGCAAAATATGGCTAGCAGAAAGCATGCCCGACGATTGGAACCTCAGTGTACTGTGCCCTATACTTAAGAAAGGAGACCCTACAATCTGCGCAAGTTATAGAGGTATCAGTCTTATTTCCATCGCATATAAGGTTCTCTCAAGCGTACTGTGTGAAAGATTAAAGCCAATTACAAAAACACTGATTGGACCTTATCAGTGTGGCTTTCGACCTGGTAAGTCCACCATAGACCAGATTTTCACGCTACGACAAATCCTGGAGAAAACCCACGAAAATCAAATTGACACACACCATCTCTTTGTCGACTTTAAAGCTGCGTTCGATAGCCCGAGAAGGGATTGCCTATACGCAACAATGTCTGAGTTCGGTATACCTGCAAAGTTGATTAGACTTTGCAGAATGACGTTGAGCAACACACGCAGCTCCGTCAAGGTAGGAAATGACCTCTCCGAAACCTTCAATACCGAAAGAGGTTTCAGGCAAGGCGATCCACTGTCTTGCGATCTCTTCAACATCATCATGGAGGGGATCGTACGAAAGGCCGGTGTGCATCGTAATGGCACCATTTTCTATAAAGGTGTCCAGCTCCTTGCTTACGCTGATGATATTGATATTGTTGGCAGAACCAAGAGAGATGTTACCGCTGCTTTCGCCGCTATCGAAAAGGAATCAGCCAAAGTGGGTTTGACGATAAATGAGGGTAAAACAAAGTATATGCTGTCTACAAACAAGGGAGCTCGGCGTTTAGACTCCCACGTTTCATCCGGCAGCTATAACTTTGAAGTAGTCAAGGAGTTTGTATACCTTGGCACCGCCATTAATACTAACAACGAAATCAGCCTGGAGATAAAGCGAAGAACAATAATTGCTAATAGGTGCTACTACGGGCTCAGTAAGCAACTAAGTTCCAGAGCCCTCTCTCGATCGACAAAACTAACACTCTACAAGACGCTCGTTCTACCTGTGCTGCTTTATGGCGCTGAGGCATGGGTAGTTTCGCAAACTGACGCAGCCGCTCTGGGGGTGTTCGAGAGAAAAGTTCTTCGCAAAATCTTCGGTCCTGTTCGAGTCGGCGATGACTATCGCATCCGAATGAACCACGAGCTGTATGAGCTCTACGGAGACATTGACGTAGTTCGGCGTATAACTGTGCAGCGACTACGCTGGCTGGGTCATGTCCATCGTATGGACGACGAAGCTCCAGCGAAAAAGGTGCTCGAAGCGAGGGTCGCTGGTCAACGACGACGAGGGAGACCATGCCTCCGATGGATGGACCAGGCTGAGGAAGCCCTAACCGCACTTGGTGTATCCGATTGGAGAAGGCGCGCGCAAAGCAGAGGCGCCTGGCGAGAGCTGATGAGGTCGGTCGAAATCCGGACACGGGTTGTCACGGCCACCTAAGTAAGTAAGTAAGTAAGTAAGAACTGCATAAATTACTGAAGATTTTTGATGAGTTGGTGTAGCTGCTAATAAATACTTATTTTGATGTAGAATTACCTCTTACAGCGCGGTTTGTATGGTGTATTTTCACACATTTTCAAGGTCATGCTAACGTTTTTGGGGGGCAATTTAGGGCATACATACAGACTTTAATATTCATCTTACAAAGGTACAATTTATGCCAAAATATCACTTATATCGTAAATAAAAGGAATATTTAACTTTGGATTTTGTCACTTCTTCAATAAAGCCGCAAGATAGCAAAAGAAATGAAGAAAAATTCACATATTTGTATGAGAAAATATACATTGATGCTTCAGTTGCTGCTGTCTTTCTTATGCTTTTTGCTTTAGTTCGTGCCGAAACCTCGAACGCAACATCGTGTTGCTTGTTGAATAGAATCGTTTTACGAATTTCTAAGTGCTTTAAAAGCAATGTGTTCGTATATAAATGCTTGTGCTGCTAAAATGCCTCTAATCTGCTGGCAGATTGTAATTAGTTAGGGTAGCGTCGCTTTGACCGCCTGATACACAAAGGAAATAAGACGTTACAATGCGTAGAAGCAATGCATAATTCATTATATAAGTTTATATTTGATATCTCAAAAACGCAGCGCTACTACATATAAGTTATTATATAAATCAAGAATCATTTTACGAATATGTTTCAGTAACGAAAGGTCCTATCTCAATAGAAGAAGAAAAAAACTTGATAAAAATAAGTTCTATAGTTTAAAATTTTTTGTAAACGCATTTTTCTATTAAGTACTTTAAACAGTGTCATGATGTATTAACTGGTTTTAATGCAGAAACTGCAGAACTTGGTTTTTTATCAAGATTTTTATTCTCCTATAAAGTAACAAAAAATTGAGATAAGGCCTTTGTATATTAAGGTATCGATATATAACAAATTAAAAATATATTTTTTTTTGTTAAAATTTAAATTTTCAATTAAATTTCAAATATATAAAGTTCCTTACTGCAGGAAAAATAATAAATTCACATTTGTCCGAAATATTTATTTCAATTTACTTAACACAAGATTGAATTCTATTTATTTTTAACCAACGTAAAAATGAACAGGAACAACAAATTATCAACAAATATATCAAACAAAAAATACGTTTGTATTTCCACCCTTACGATACTATCGAAACTGTGTCGTTTTCAAGGCCAGCACTACTATTATTTATTTCAGGTTATCTTTTTTCCTTCTACGAAAACAAAAAAAAAAAACATATATTAAAAAAGATATGCTTGAAAATGTAATTTCATTGTATTAATTCTTAAAATTTAATAACATTTTACTTTAATTCAATATATAAGTTCAATTTAATGTGGTTATCAGTTCTTTGAGACAATGAACTTTATGCCTAAGATCAAAGCATCTGTTGCTTGAGTTTATGAACTTTTTCATTGGTTCAATGAATGTGTTTCTTGAAACTAGGAACTATTTTCCTGATTTGAACAAACAGCTCATTGATTGCAAGAAAAAGTTTATATAAATCAATGAATTTTTTTCATTGTTTCAATGGAGTGAATTTTTGAACAGAGAACAATGAAGGAGTATATTGAAAAAATGTTAATGAATTTGTCATTGAAACGAATAACTTTTTCTTTAATGCGGTAAGTAGAATATTTTATTGAGCTTTTTCACTTCTTTAACAATTCCTTATATCTTTTCTAATGACTGAAAAGCGAATTTGTTATTGTTTTTGAGATAATAAAATATTTGTTACCAGAAATGTCCGGCTTTGTAGATTCAACTACGATCCGTAGTCTATTTGCCACCCAAATTGCAGCCTACACCATGAGTTTAATTTTCATCTGACAGTACTTGTGTCTTTTTACTGAATAAAAAAACATTGCATTAAATTTAAATAAAGTTTAAAATATCTGAGCTTAAATTATTCAAAAGAACATTGCAACAAACGTTGGTCTTATCCCGTAGAAAAATACTCACTATGTCTATGAAGAATGAAAAATCCTTCACAAAATACTTTTGAATAAATCTTACCGGCAACCTTACGCAGAAAATTTATAATTTTATTTTTGTTTATTTGTGCTACAGTGGGTGCAGATTTAATTAAATAATTTGTATTGTACCGTGTTATTGGGCCAAAACAGTCGGAAACATCTACATAAATTAATTCAATACATAAGATACCTTTCATATTTTTATGTTGTTATTTTTGTTTTTTTTTTTTTTTTTTTTTTTTTTAAGAAACAATTCAAACAACTGAGGCAGCACTTGAAATGTTTTTCTGTTATTAATAGCCCAATGGAAGAAACCTGCTTACAGCATGGAATTTTGATAATAATGGTCTGTAAATTTCAGCAACAACGCAAATGTAGGTGGTAGCATAGCAGATAGAATGAAATATTGCTCCAGAAGAATTAACATATATTTGCCGTTGAAACTCTTGAGACTGAACTGCTGAGTCAAGATTTTTTTATTTTTATATTAATTACCTTTACATTTGATCCGGCTCATTGTCTCTATCCGTAGTCACGATGGAGGATAACAAAACCAATATAATAAAAATAATAACAAGGAGAAAATTTTGTTCAATTTCCGGTTTGAAAACAAAGGAAAATCAGCTGCAATCGATGGGAACTGTAGGGGGAAAAAAAGAAAAAAAAAATGAAAAATATAATAAAATAATAGACAATAGCACAAACGAAAATAGAACTCAGCCTCTTTAAGCTATACGCATTTTCCCAAATATAAAATGTGGGTAGTCATCATAAATTATAATCAAGAATCAATGTCATCTGTGGTAAATAGCAATAAATTGTTGTTAGTGCTACGCATACAAATTTTGGTTGAGGTACTCAACACGGTTGAGTGTGCCATTGAATTAAAAAAAAAAAAAAAATAAAAAAAAAATTACAAACTGTTGAAGCAACACGTGCACTCTTTTTATTCAACAAACTTTTTTTCAATAAAAATCAAAAATAATGAGATAATATTTATCTAATAAGAAGAAAATTTGATGAACAGTTTTGTCCTGGCAGAATTGGTTCGGTATACATGAAATTAAACGTAATTGGAAAAAACTTTATCCAGATGAAAGGTTATTTTTCTTGTCATTTAAGGTCAGTAAAGAACCAATAAGTTTGAGCAAGTCACACTTTTTTACTGTTATTACAAGTAAAATGATAAAAAAACACAATGTCTGAGTTGTTTTTTTTTTATAGAATTCAATAGGATTCTTTTTTTTAACTTAAGTAATAATAGTGCTTTAATTATAACAAACATTGAATTAACTAAACCAATCAAGTTGTAAAGTAAATCAGTCTGAAATTTTGATAACTTCAGTGTGAAAATCTTTCACTATTTGTATTGTACCGATGTTAAACCAAACTATATATTGGAAAATAATTCGTCCATAAAAAAGCAAAAAGTGTGAAATCTTGTGCCCAAATCTTGACTCTTATGTCTGCATACAGACGGCTTGCATAGAACCTTAAATGGTCCGAAGGAAGAAGGGGTAAAATTTAGGGCATCTCTCTTTGGAAGTAATATGGACCTAATAAACGCTAAACGTAGCATATGTTAGGGTACTGCAGCGTACGCTTAGAGAATAATACGTTAATGTTATGTTACGTTCGTGACTTCACTTATCATTCTGTACCGTTATAGTTTGCATGCTTGAATGAAACACAAGCAATACACTACGAGTGCATTAAAATGAGCATAATTATTTTCATTCCCAGTAGTAGTACTCTAAAAGAACCGTATGTATGCTGTTATAGGGAAACTAAAAAAAAAGCAGAGAGCGAAAACAATTAAATTGTGGTTGCGAACAATTTATTTAATGTTCCTCCTCTGAAGCATCAGTTCGTTGTTTTTGGTCGACTGTGAACTTTGCACAGAGCTTTCGCATACCCAAATGTTGGTGTAAAATGGTAAAAACACTTCCATCTGATATCTTTACAATGTCAGCTAGCTCGTGCACCTTCAATTTGTGATCGTTCATAACCAATTTGTGGATTTTTTTGATGTTTTGTGAAATAACAGTCTGATTTGGGCGTCCACTGCGATCTGCATAATTTGTGCTGGTACGACCACGTTTAAGTTCAGCAATCCACTTTTCTACCATTTGTCTCGATGATGCAGAGTCCGAATAATGTTTATCAAGCCATTGTTTGGTTTCTACTGTATTTTTTTTCATCAAAAAGCAATGCTTTATCAAAACTCGAAATTCACTTTTTTCCATGTTTGAAAGTTGGTACTAAATAAAATTCATATGGAAAGAAATCTAGTGGCGCCATCTATGTGCCATCCTACGGACTTTTTGAACGTACTGTTATATGAGATGGTCCTATTATTTTTTTGACCCTAACCATTTCTTTGCAACACACCTACACCCTATCTGCCACCCTTTTTTGGGTCTCCATACATAAAAAACCAAAACTGTCAAAAATAATTTATATCTCTCTCAAATGAACTCCTAGAGGGGTCAAATATATGAGCTGACCCTATTATTTTTTGCCTCTCAACATTTTTTTTGATCACATCTACCCCCTATCTGCCACCGTTCTTTGGGTTCCAATACAAAAAATACAAAAACTGGCGAAAATAGATTATATCTTCCGCAACTGCACTCCTGGAGGGGTAAACTTTATGAGCTGGTCCTATTATTTTTTGCCCCTCAACGTTTCTTCCAAGCACACTTACCCCGTATCTGCGGCACTTAAATTTACCTTAATGCTTTCCTGTCGAATTTGTGTTCATTTTTTATGCAATCGTAGTGTAGTGTATGTGTTTGCGTTCGTGTACACAAACATATCCGCAACGGATTGCTCAGTCATGCCTTCTACGGAACACTAAAATAACGACCCGTTTATACTCATTCCCTGCTAAAATGTAAGCTTATTAACAAATTCAAATAATTGCCCCGAAATGCTTTGCTAAAATGCAGGTTGCTAAATTAAAAATCAGACAAATGAATCAGTCCGTAGTTGATTAACTTGGAAATTAAAAAAGTATGACGAGCATCAGTTATAACATAATTTCCCTTTTAGCTTTGCCGACTCTTAAAAAATTCTTAATATTACTTTCTTAAACAAAACTTAATATTATTCTGTGATTAAATTTGAAAAATAAAAAATAAGAATCTTAAAGCTACCACAAATCCTTTAAAGTGCTAACAAAAGTTTAGTCTTAAGAGTTGATATAGCCAACTAGTTTTCCCACTATCCTTTTTTGTAAGAAAGGACATTTATAAGTGATCTGAAGCGTCAACTGAATCATCAGCGTCAACTTGGCCAAGGAAAGGATTTCCACATATCCCCAACGTACAGCCAAATCATATAAAATTATGTGTGTTTTATTTTCTGCCCCTACGTTTAAGTTTTCAGTCGGTTGCGGTTCAGTGAAGTGCATCAAAAGCAACAACAATGGCAGCGTGTTGCCGGCAAATTCTAGTTTCTAAGCGCACACAATGAACAGCTGTTGCCAGACTCTCAACAGATGCCGCAAAAAGCCTTGCGCCGAGTTGATGTCGACGAGTTTCGTACCAGGATTTATTTTCTACTCTTAAAGGAACAAGTTGAGTGCTTGAGCGAGGCTATTCTATGTCAATGTTTGTTTTATATTCGAACTTTTGACCAAGAAGCAGCGCACAAACGAGCAGCAACAGCAACACAACAAGCACAAGAAACATTTCCATCAGATACCAGCACCAAACGACGCGACGCAATGCAACGCCTTCGCTTCAGTCTTCTCTGGCCTCTAGTTAATATTCATGTTCCACGAAGTGTTCATAGAGGATCTTCCAAGACATTCGATGTGCCACCGCCAAGTGGAACGAACTATTTTTCAATGCGGGCTCAAGCCGTACTTGAAGCGAAGGCAGGCAGCATCGCCCGTTGCAGCGGCTGAATGTAGAAAATGGACCACAGACTGCGGACTGTCTATTGGAAACATTAACAGCGTGTACTCAACTTAAACTGAAATAACTTTTCAAGTGGTTTCGAAAGTTTTATGGTATGCTTCGCATTTGGCGCATGGTGGTTCCAGCCATCCACACTCTGAGTTCTGGTTGCCGCTGCTCTTAAAGGCACATTGGTTTTGACTTCGATAAAATAAAACCAAGGCAAGGCAAAAAAAAAAAAAAAAAAAAAATCAAAAAACACTAAAATCAACAGAATTGTAACAACATTTTTCGAACACAGTAAATTTATTTAGGAAACATAATTCCCATAAATAGAGAAGATTAAAAGTATAACTTGCAAATTGGGCAAGTCTCGCACAGTTTCTGGAAGCATCTTTCTTGTACTCAAAAAAAAAAAAGTATGAACTATAACATGAGCTTCTTTGCACATGAGATTACTCATTTGCCCGGCATTGTCTTGATGTTTTCGTTCAACTTTGGGTTAAATGTCAATTCCGTCAGCATAGTGATGTCTCATCTCTTAATTTGAACTGTCCGGTTATTTACTTCAATAAGATTCTATTCTCCATTAGCACCTATAATCTATTTTGGTGCTTTACGGAACATGTATCGATGAAGTCCCTTGAACTCTATGCCCAACTCTAGTGATGTCTAATGGTACAGTATTTCTATACATGAATTTATTAAAAACACATCACGTTTTATGAACGAATTTATTCAAATCAAAATACTCCCGTCTGTCAGGTTAAGAATTGTTTTTTCCGCCAATGCTTAAAAGATTTCATTCCGGCAGAAACTATTTCAAAAACCACTCAAAACATTGCCAGATTGTACTGTAAAGCTGCTTTAAGTGACTACGTGAATCTGACAAAAGCTTGGATAAAAGAATTTAATATGAGGACGCGATATGTTTTTATATATTTTTTATGTTTTTCTTTTTGCATCACAAAAACGTGATTACACAAGAAGTGGAGCGAGGAGTAGTGTGCAACTTGTGTGTTGAAGTGAGTCAGTTTGTGTTGGCAAAGAAATATTTTTGCTATTTCATTTCAAAACACATTTTATCCTGAAATTCATATTTGTTTGTAAATGTTTTTAATTACGAATAATTTATTGCTGAAACTGAGCAAATTTGCAGTTTAGCAGAATTATAAGGTTGCCAACAGGGGGAATGAGTTGAGTTCGTACAACCGGAAGGAACTATTGGTCTAATTTACTTAACAAATCAACACATGCTCATCTGATATGTACCCAAAAGTTCAAATACAGAATAAATTTTGACAGACAGCAAGCAAACACACAGATATGGAATTCAAGCAATCTGACTTTGGTAGCCATGCCTTAGTAAGAGGCAGTATTGTGTTAGTTATAAGGAAGCCAAAAGAAATGCTGTGCTGTGTAGTTTTTAAGTTGATGATTCGACTTAAGAAGCATGCACAGCTACCTCCTGTACCATTTCTTCCTTTGCTTTTGTCCATCAGACGAAGCAATTTTGGCTCAAACAAAAGATGCCGGGCTGTTAAGGGTGTCTGTACTGTCGTTAACTCCACCTGCATCTTTGAATCAACAAAAGTTAAAAGAAGTAAACAAATGAGGAAATGCATTTTATTTAATACAAATATTAGCAGATACACAAACCACACAACCGGATCAAGATACATACTATTCTTGAAATACAACAAAGCTACGTAAAATAAAATTATGGAATGAAAGGAGTGAAAGGAACAGGAGGTAATCTTTTACTACGAGTTATTCAAAGGAACTGACCTGTTAGTTTCTCTTTTACTAGTGCTTCATATGGTATACGTAGCTCATTGAGTACAATTGGGCACACTGTTAGAACCATGTCTTGAAGATAAATGAAAAGAATCTCAACATTTGTAAAGAACATCGGCTTGGTGCTGTTTTTGGATTGCAGGTAAAGCCTATCAACAAAAATTTGACCGAAGATCTTTAAAATATCCATGCTTATTTTACAATTTTTGATGTTTCTACTAAAAATTTTGCTTATTGAAACTAAGTTTTTTACGCCTCTTTCTGTGATTTGCTTGATTGAGTGAAATTTGAAAAATCTTTCGACAGATTTTTTCTTAGAAATTTGATCGTTTCTTCATTGCATGCGTTTATAACAACAAGAAAATTTAATACTTTAATATTTAATATTAAAAATATTTTATGGCCCCCCTGTGTGGATTTGAACTCGTACTAATGATTGGGAGTTCTATACGCTGTCCACCAGGCCACCAAGCTGTGTTAGAAAGTCTAAAATTTGTGTCCTTATGGAAGTTGCACACTAAGGTTGGGGGAAATCTTATTTTTTATGGAATACAGAACTCCTCCGTGGGGAAGTTTTTTCTAAGAAATTCAATTTAAGCATGTAAAAATTTTGGTTTATTTGACCATCTTTTACTGCCCTAAGGACATGAAAGTTTGGAACAAATTCAAAAAATGCTTTAGATTTTAGGCTTTATGGTTCATAAAATCTGTTCAGTTACTTCCAGTCGTAAATGAAATGCTGTTTCATTTACATACTTCCAATATCGAAAAAGGCTTATATAATATTAAAAGCAAAAAGCAACTTTAAAAAAATTCAAAAAATATTTTAAATCGAAGTAAATTATATGAAAATAATTTGATAAAATATAATTTCTGCCATACATCGACCGCTTAAGTGCATTGAGCACACAGCATGTATTAGGAAATGGAACTCCAGAAGTAAGTAAGTAATGAACTCTGAAACGATACTGTGCGTAGATTGGGTAAAGAAACATTTGAAAAGTGCTCTCCTTATTTTAAAGATGACTTCGAGAGAACTCCAAAAACAAAAAAAAATTTGTTGTAGTCCCCAGGGAAAACTCCAAAATGTTATTTTTTCCTTAAGTCATGAATTTTATG
Source organism: Coremacera marginata (assembly GCA_914767935.1). Classification (NCBI taxonomy): domain Eukaryota; kingdom Metazoa; phylum Arthropoda; class Insecta; order Diptera; family Sciomyzidae; genus Coremacera; species Coremacera marginata. The sequence continues at coordinate 251,051,174 of OU612043.1, forward strand.
TCCGATCTTAGGAAATGATATATCGTTAAAAAGGTCTTAAGTAGTACAAGATTTTCTGTTAAAGCTTTTGGACATTTGAAGTCATATTCGACTGGTAAGCCCTGAACTGAATTTTTTTTCTCATAAAATTAAACGTCTTAAAAATGTCTTCACTTCTTGCCCAAAAATTGCTTAATTTGGCTTTAAAACAAAAAAGTTATAGCAGTTCCAAATTGTAGTATAAAACTTTCTATATAAAATTTCCTAAAACTAACAGTTTTTTATTATTGCTTCTTTAATTCATACCGATTGACACCAAGGCCGTAAATATTGCTCGCAGAACTAACAAAGTTTTTCCAAAATTAGAAAACAGTTAAATTAAAATAAAGCTGTAATATTTAAGAGGGAGAGGGGGGCTTTGAACTAAATTTTTTCTAAAATTGTTTTTGTTATCATTCAACAAAAATTATATCTTTATAATTGATCATAAGATCATTAAAAAAATTTTGTCGACGTTCGGTAAAGCCTATTTATCTCGATTTTTTTAAAATTACCCAATTTCATTCACCCCTTAAAATAATTTTAGAAAAAACACGCCTTAAAAAATACCATTTTGGCGGTTTCCTTGGGGGTTCCAAAAACTTTTTTTTTGTTTTTGGAATTGTCTCGCTTTCATCTTTAAAATATGGGGTGCACTATATAAACTTTTTTATTTTTGTATTGTAGTTAGTGCATTTACTATTAGTCAAGTCACAATTACGGTAAAGTCGTAAGTAAGCTCGTGAGGCTTTTATTTTTGTCGAGCCTTCGCTTGCAGTTCTGATTGGTATTTTTTAACAGAGTTGATATTATAATTTTAAGTATAATTTTAGTGACTCTAACTATATCCAACTTATGATTGCTTAAAACACTCGTTAGCCATTGCAATTCGTTGCGTTTTAATATCGCATAAGGCTAGATTGAAAGATAACACATACTTATCATTGTATCATTGTGCATCCCATTTTAGTTTGGTCTTCAACAAATTGAAACGGTCTTTGCAATAACATTGCTTTCTATGTTGGACAATTGCAAAGTTTTCTTGCTTCTTTCACTCTTCAGCACTTCTTACCTAAGGCTTTTAGTAAACAGTACAGGAAGTCATATTGTTGGTTGATAATTTATCTCTTTAGCTACGCCACACGGACAAGCAAACAATGGTACACTGTACATGTGTTCTTTCTTGGATCTAATGGTCTTAGAAGCAGGCTTGGTTTAGTGTGTTTCAATGACCTCAAGCCACAAACTAGTTCGTAGGAAGTAGAAGTCCGACACGGCAAGGAGAACAAAAGCTTCTGGCTATATCTACACATGTTTTGCTTGAAAATGCTACAAATATATGTTAGATCACATTAATTTTGATTTAACAGAATTAAAGTCACATTCTCTGTAACTGTTGAATGCACTATTTATGAGCACGTTTAATACTCGTATAAATAAATATATACATATATATATATACGAGTATATATAGTAAAAATAGTTGTGTGTAATATAATAGAACCTGAGTTCTGTTTAATGAAGTGCTTGATTTTGGTTTAATAAGCATTATATAATAGAGAGCTTTCAGTTTTGGTTTGTGGAAATAATCCTCACGGTTGTTAATTGTTTTTTAGTCAGTTTTCAAGGCCTTCTTCTACTCAAACTCCACTCAATCTCATTTCAATGACAAACATTGTTTTTAGTATATTTTATAAACCGAAAAAATAGAAAGATTTTATTTTTTTTGAAGGCATGTTGAAAAATAGCTTCAATTATATTTAAAAATCACTGCCAGAATGCTATATTCTGAAAAATCACATTCGAATTGTCTGATTTATTCTTCTTTAGAATTTTAGCATGAAAGTAACCCTCTTAATGTATTGTATCCCTGCAGTGTAACCAACTAGTTTAAAAACAGTCTACATACTAGTTGAAAACTGAGCAGTATTAGTTCAAGTTCGTCTTTTTTTCATGTAGCTAACTGGTATTTTTAACATGGAGATGTCATAGGAAATATCAATTGTCCTATTCTGAACAGTTTAAAACTAGTTTACAACTAATATGTTATAATTAGTTAAATTCTAGTTTGTTGTGACTAGTTGCTAACAAATCATATGTTGCCAAATTTAAACTAGTTTATAGTTTAACCTTTTCTGAGTGCTTGACAAATAGTCATGCTTCAATTAGTTAGAAAGCAGTCATATTGATCCAATATTTCAACTACACTCTAAAAAGTTTTTGCTGAAATTTACTACAATACTTGTAGGCAACAGGTTTAGTACTATAACTGTAATAAATGTACACATCAAATAGAATTCAACATGTGTTTTAATTTATATAGTAGTAAAATTCAACATAAACATTACTCTTGATGTTATAGTGAAATTAAAAATAGCTTGTAGAATTTCACTTCAAACAGTGTAGTAATATCTAAAAATTACTATTTTAATAATAGTGAAATTTCACAACTGTTGAGTAAAATTAACACCATAAGTAGTAAAATTCAACAAATGTCGTTTAATTTTACTTCAAGTCAAATAGTAATACAAAAATTACTTTAAATTTTTAGGAGAAATCAATATTTATTTAACAATAGAAGTGGAGTAAAATTCAACACTTTCTTACTTCTTAGTACAAAACTGTTTTTTTTCTTTTGTTAGAAAATAAAACTCGAAATAAAGCTCGATAGTTCATTCTGATATCAATTATATTTTTTGTATTTTAGCGAATTCTTGTACTTTTTCCGCTGGTTAAAGATACTCAGAGATGAACAATACGGCCCTAAGTGAATTATTCAATAACAATTATTATTCTTTATTTAATTCGTTTTAATATTCATAAGAATTTTAATCAGCAAAAATGCTACAAAAATGCAGACACATCTCTTCCTTATGCGCATATAATTGTGAATTATAATGTTTTAAATACAAAAATTCTTTTTACAATAACTACACTGATACATACTGTATAAATATATATTTTACAAATTTATTTTAAACGAAAATAAGACCACAGACAAATAAATAAGACCGAAACAACTCCTCACACGATAAGATGCAGACTGAAATGAACATTTGATGGAAAAATACACACTAGGTGACGAAAATTCAACATATGCTGAATTTTAATACAATTTATGCAGTAAAATAAAAGCTTAATATGGATATTGCAGCAATATTAAACATATGGTGTTTAATTTAACTGCATTTTACGCTTAATTTTAAACAATTAAAAAATACTACAGAAACTATAGCATAATTACACTTTTGTTGAATTTTCAACAAATAATTACTATTCATATTAAAGTACATTTAAACTTCTTTTTTAGAGTGTAGTTCAACTAGTTTAAACTTCTGTATGTTCACTATTTTAAAATCTATTTGGCTTTTATTAGTTGAGAAAGTGGTTAGTTTTGATAATATTTAACCTAATTGTGTTTGGTTAGTTTTGCAACTAGTTTATTGTGACTTACAATAAACTAGTTAGGTCCAACTATTTTGCACCTAATAAATTGTGCCAAAATATGAACTAGTTTGTTTTGAACTAGTATAAAAACTACGCATGACTTACTGCTGATTAGTCTTACACTGCAGGGATAGTATGCTGAAAAAAATACCTTCATCCATTTACATTTTTCATCCATTACATAAATGATTTCCAATAATTTAGGTTTTCCTCCCTTAGTATTATTTTGGTTTTTTTCTTTACATTTAATTTGAAATGTGATGAAATTTTCCAATATTTTTAAACAATTTGAACTTTTTTGAAATATGTTCTAAAATGAGAGACAGATACAGAGCAAGCCCTATTACATATACAGGGTGTCCTGTGACTGAGTGCAACTATTTATGGAGGTAAAACGTGATGTCGAGTTGAGCAAAAAATCGTATGGGAGGGGGATTATTTTCATACTCTTAAAAACAGCAGGCTTAATTAATATTTCACGATTTTGATTCACTTTATTATTATTGTTTCTAGCAGAAAAACTAACTTACAAAAATCTTATTTTGAGAACTCATTGCATAGACAATGAAATCACCTTTCTAACTGTATTTCAATATACCCCACCGACTTAAATGTTACCAAGCTGAGCTCGTGTGAAGATGAAATCAATCGGTTGCAACTACTAAATTTCAACTTTGAGTGCAAATTTCTCCGAATTTCGCGTAAAAAATGAAATTTTTTTTTAATAATTTTTGTAATTTTTTCGATTCTATTTTCAATAGTACAAAACTTTATACTATTATAACTTAAAACTTTATACTTATTAGAAAATAATGATATACAATGACAGTACAATTAGCTATGCAGTAGATAGTATAAATTAAATTTCTGTAAGTTAGTTTTTCTGCTAGAAACAAAAATGTGAATCAAAACCGTGAAATGCTAATTAACCCTGTAGCTCCTAAGAATGTGAAAATAGTTCCCAGCCTCCATACGATTTTTTGCTCAACTCGACATCACCTTTTACCTCCGTAAATAGTTGCACTCAGTCACGGGACAGCTTGATGGATTACAATTCCTCTCCTATTGGCCACTTCTGGGTGATTGCTTCCTTCAGAGGGTGCAATTGAGCTGCTGGATTCTGTGGCAATCCTATCCAACCTTTCTGACCATTAATTCTGACCGTTTTCGCTTGACGTTGTTGCAAGTGACCCACTTTTCATTTTCAATCACCATCCGCTTCAGAAATGGGTCGATTTTGTTGCGATTCGTAGTTGGAAATTCGACCCATGAGGTTTTTTTGCGTTAACTCGTGTGACACCCATTCATCGAGCTTCCTTTTGTGTCCAACATTATTCAAATGGTTACAAATGGTTTTTGTGCAATGTTTAGCAGCAAAGCAGTGACTACATGATAGTCGAACTTGACAATTTCCATGATTTTATCGACATTTTCGATAATTGGTCTTCTAGAGCGTGGTGCATTTTTGATATCAAAATAACCGGAAAGGTATCTACAAAACCAAAATTGTGCGTGATACGTTGTTATAGTATAAGGATCATAAACACTATTCACATTTTTAACCGCCTGGCTTACGTTTTCGTATTTATCGAACAAAAACTGTAAAATATGGAGTATTTTGTCTTTGCTGGTGTCCATCCTTGACGCGCGCGCGTTCTAACAAAACTGAATCAAGCAATCACAAAGGGTCTGAAAACATTTTTTGTACAAAATCCTATCCTTCTTACCCCGGAAGGCTTAACCCGATCAGACTTATACAACGCGAGATACAGATTACTGAGTCCATATATTGGAAAAATAATAAATTTCTTTTTACTACATTTGATATTTTTAAAACAGCACTTTAATAAAAGTGCAATTCAACTGCAATTCAAGAAGAAGAAAATTAAGTGGGGTCAGTTCATCATTGAGCGTAAGCCTCTGAAGATATAACTATAGAAAGACAATGAAATTTTGAAAAATCAGTGGAATCATTAGGAAATTGATGCTTGGCTCGAGAGAGTTATATTTATGATGGTTTAAAGTGTCTCCACTAGTCTCCATTTTTATATACGTTCATTGGAACTTAAAATTCTTTGTACCATTTCTTGTGCCTTGTTGTATTCATAATATTTGTTATCTATAACACTCAAGTATATTGATTGAAGAGCTTCCGAAATTTTGGGCCACTTGAATGTGGTTGTTGCAAAATATAATGTTTTTTTTTTAAATACTTTATTTTAAACAGTTATGGAATTGATTAACTCTGTCTAGGAATAAATAGAAGCAGTCAAAACCTTTCCTACGATATCTTCATAATGAGAATAGCATAAAAAAGAATGAAGTTATTTGAATTTTAGTGAAAATAACATAAAAAAATATAAAAAAAAATGCACGAAAATCAGCATAATCTTTTGTTAAACGGTAAATATTTGAAATTTTTTGATGCAGTTTGAAAGAACTTATTTAGAACTATTATTTCTGACCGCTTGTTTTAGTTTAACAACCACACCAGCCGAAATTTTCAAGAAAAACCTGATTTTTGGAGGTTATTTAAAAATGGTTTAGCTCACTGGCGGTTAACATGGCAGCCAAAATATTTTGGCAATCGTCATAAAATAGACCAAAGTTAATTTTTAGTCGGTGGCATCGACAACTTTTTTTTGTTTATGGAGGTCGAGTTGCCTTAATATACATTAATGTAAAGTTTGAAAATTTGTCTTTTGAAATGATGACTCAAAGACTAGGAAAATGCTTGTTATGCTTGAAAATCGAAAATCTCCAAAAAACCTGATTTTTCAACCTTTTCCAAAAAATCTAAATAAAAAAAAAACTCAAAAATATTTTACCCCATATTCTTTCAAATAAAGATTGAGCTAACATGAAATCCAAAAATAGTCTTTCTTCTCGGACACCCTAATATACATAGATTCATATACATAGATTTGATGTCTTGAAGCAACATAATCGAATCTTTTCGAAATTTTTTTTTAGTCTATTCGACGCAAGCCTGTTTTTGAACGAAAGTCAATTATGCGATATCCAACCCAGTCAAATGTTATAGCACAACAATGATAAATATATTAATGTTGCATAATGAGGTCCACAGTTCTTACTGTTTCTCGACCCGTCGGCAATGAACATGGGTGTATCAAATAAATATATTATTGATTTTATAAAAACCATTAAAAAAATTTCCTTTAATACATAGTTTTTCCAGATAATTGACGGTGTAACAAAAAATATGTTCACTGCCAAAGCTGAACTAAACAAAGCTTAAGCTGGTGATTGGCTTAAAGTTGATGTTCATGCTGCACATATCTATTCACCTCCCTTCATTTCAACAGTTTCAACTACAGTTAGATATAAAGCCTATTTTGATTATGCCAACTCGATAAGCATCAACCTTTAAGCTGCACTTAATTTGTGCAAATATTTCTTCATTTACTCTTTCGTTATGTTTCCTCCTTTGCAAGCATTGCAAAAATCATCAACGAACCATCATCAGCTATTGTCCTTTTAGAATGAGATACGCAGATGATCCCAGTCGTATTGAATGATTATGTTCGTATACGTTGAGGCTGAAATCAATTTGAATTGTTTTGCCGATTTTATTGCAATCCGTTGCTGATTGCCATCAGCTTCGATTGGGCTGAGCTTTTTGCTTCGATTTGCTCTTGCTCACATTCATCAGAAAAATCCTTAATTGGTTCTAATGAAATAATTTTCTATGAAAACACAATTTTTACGTCCATTTAACACAAATAAAACAACAGCTATAAAAACAAAAACAACAGCCTCAATACTACTGCCAGAAGAGGGACCAAGTGAACAAGTGACAGAGTGCAGGCGTGAAGATGGAAAGGAGTGAGAATGTGGAGAGAAGCAGCCGGTCGGAGTGTTTGAATTGTGTGCAGAGTGTCCTGTTTTATCTGTGTATCTTCTAATTGATGTGACAAGTGTCTGTAGAATGTCCTCCCAGGAATTATAAGCACAACATTGATTCTGGTCCTGTCACTCGACTGTGAAAGTGGCCAAAAGTAGTGTCATCATTGACAGTAAAGTAGCAAAGCAGCAACAGAGCGCAGACCACCGCATTGAGTGGTGAAAGTCTTTTCGTTGCTGCTTCGTCGCTTCCTCAGCCGCCCGTCAGTCCGCCTTTCCGTGCTGTGAAGTGTTTATGTGTATGTGTGTGTCATAGCATTAGGGACGTGAAAGAAAGCAACAAATTCACTCAACACTCATTGCAGCGTGCCTTAGGGACGCTGAGGTTACGAAGGACACACCACTTGGCAGTAAAACAATAAATCTGGGCAAATAATGTTTAATAGCAATTTAGCTTGGATTTGTGGTAAGATTGCTCCTTTATGAACCATACAGCGAGTAGTTGATGTCATTTATGTTGTTTCTGGGTGTCTCTTTCACGAGGTGCTAGGTAAGTAATCAAGTGGAAGTTCAGGGAATACATTTTTTATACTTGTTAATAATTTGCTTTTGTTTCTTTTTTCTCCTTCACATTTAGATCGTCCAACATGTCCTTGGGGTTAAATGACAAAAAACCGACTTGTTGCCAAAAAATATCGTCACTGTTAGTAGGCTGTTTGACCAGCCGTGGCAGTTATATGAATGTATCATAGCCAATTGTAATCTATTAAATAAAGCAACAAATCCTCACCCCCGTCCCAAGGAAACAACTCTCTATATCTGCTAGTATTGAATTTGAGTCATGCATTTGTTTTTGTTTTTTCACTAAATAAACTTTTTTCTCTCCGAACAGCACAACTTCGATTAACTACTTTGTTTAATATTTTTGAAAGGACTTCAATGATTGAAGATTCACATAAAAACAGTATACTATATTGAATACGCTGCACTTGTTTATCATTGAATTGTGCACAATAATGTCTCTGAGTTGTTTGTTTGGATATTTTTAAATTTTATTTCATATCGTAAAAAACTTTTCGAAATTACATCAAGACAGCAGCAGTTAAGGAATTATTTTGAATATTTTAGTTAAAAACTTGATGAATTTTTATGCAGACACAAGAAATCCATAAACAGCAAAAGTTGCGAGAGGAGAACAGAGCACACAGAAAAAAAAAAATAAATAAAACAAAACAATGTGAAAAAATATATGAAAACATTAATTTATGATGTATCCTCCCATTGTCCTGACGCCATCAACGGTGCCAGCTACGCTCTTGTCAGCCCGCGTGCAACTTCTAACACCCAGTTGCCCGGACAGATTTATGGACTTTCTTTCATAATAAATTTTGACTTTCGAATTAAGAATCCAAAAGAAACATTTCGCCCAATGCGCGTCATCATCCTGGGTACTGTATGTACATCCGTCTGGCATGTATTGGAGGGACCTCGGTGTCGCAGCTCGATGTTGCGCTGGACTGTGTTGAAATTGCACTGTTCAACTGAATTTTAATTTTATGATGCGGCCCTCATTCATTTTTATTAATTTCAGCCATCCGCTCGTCCTCTCATCACTCTGCTTCAACAGCAGCAGACCGAAGACATAACTGTAACTGAATAACTGAACTTCACAGACATGGCTTGAAGTGAGGAGGCAGTAAAGAAGAGATAGTCAAAAAAAAACAAAATATTTGTTGTTTTATTCACTGATGTGAACACGATGCCTCCTGCTTTGATACCTCATCCTCCATCCACCGTACAACCAGTGCGAAAAAAGTTATGTTTAATTCAGTTAAACCTCTTAAAACCTTGAAAGAATTAAACTAAACAATTTTTAACAGTTCTTTTTTTTTTAGTTTCTTCAACAGTTTATTCTTGTTATCTTGTTATAAATGGTTTTTGACATTTCTGATCTTTGAAATCGAAATTGCATGCGAAGGAAATTTAATGCTATCTAGTATTTGCCACGAGGTGCTGCATCAAATAAAATCAATGATCCAGCATCATAAAATATACCAAACATAATCGATTCACTAGTTCGCTTTAACTTTATTCAGCTTCTTTCATCTAGAATAAGTGTTTCACAAATAGTTAAAAATTATTAAACAACATAATGAAAGAAGGAAGTGGTGGCCGTGGTTTAGTGGGCAGAGTGTGTGACTTTTACGCCAGAGAACCCAGGTTCGAATCCTCCATCTAACACAGAGAATTTTTACAATTGAAATTATTTTTCTGTTCGGCCGTCACCTCTAAAACTGCTTTGAAAAGCTTCTTGAGAACATAAGCCAAGCCGTTCGGAGTCGGCGTAAAACATGTAGGTTCAGTTCTCGATTATTTGTGTGCAAACATTTCACATCACACACAACACAATTGATCATAAGAAGCTCAGTCAAAGTCCTTTGAAGGGCTGAGATGGCCATTTCGTTTTTTTTTTTTTTTTTTTTTTTTTAATGAAGGAATTCAATTATCAAAGAATTGGACATCGCTCGCTTATGACTTTTTCTTGAAATTCTTGGATTTGCTCCAATTAGTGATGTTCCTCTACGTGTGGTCTGCAATTGTCGAAAATTTTGGTGTAGACAATGCCAACAATTTGTTGACAATCTAGACAATTTGTGGACAATGTCAACAATTTGTAGACAATGTACACAATTTCGACAATTTGTTGACAATTTGTAGACAATGTCGACAATTTGTGGACAATGTCGACAATGATACACGTAATGCAGGCAATGGCAGTACTGCAGTCGACATTAGCATTATTGCTGGTTAAAAATACCTCTCTCTTCTGCCCAGATTGAGAGACTTTTTTCCAGCTAGGCCCATTCTCCTGCCGGAAATCGGTTGACGTTACAAAGGTCAAAAAAACTTTTGCATATCTATAATACTTTTAGAATTAAAATTTTCCAATAGAAGACCAATATATACTTAATATATGATTTTATTAATATGCCCGTATATATATATATATGTATATACGATAAACTACTCAGCGGTCGGAAATGGAAGCAGCTCAAATAGAATCACGATTGAAGCGCTTCATCACTGTTGCTTGTCCTAGCAGGAAAGAGGCACACTCTTAAAATTTCTGGTTTTCTTTGCATTTCTCTCCAAGCAGGCATGCACAGAGGCCAAGTTTAGAGCTTTTCTCTATTGTTCTTTAGTGGACAAGCCTATTTATTGTTCAGTTGCCATTCAGTTCCCAGAGTGAAAAGTAAAGCAAATCCATGCACAAAGTACGCCCCGCATTAATCCATTATCGAACAGCGTAACCATATGATAACGCACTTTTCTTTTGCTCGCTCATTCAATCCCAAGAAAATACAGAAGAAAAGATGCGTTATTGTGTGGCAATGCTAAGCGGCAATAGGTTAAGCAAAAATAGTAACTGTTCAAATGTTGGCTATTTTTTTATACCACAACGCGTACTGCGTAAGAGGCATATTAACTTTGTCATTCCGTTTGTAACGCCAATAAGGAGGCGTGGCAGGTATAGAAAAGTATATATATTTTTGATAAGCATCACCTCCTGAGTCTATTTCCGTGTGTCCGTCTGTCTGTCCGTCTGTCCGTCTGTCGACACGATTACAGACGTAATTTTAAAGCTATCGCAATGAAATTCAAAATATAAGCTTCTTTTTAAAAAAGGAAGACCAAGTTCGAGAATGAGCCAAATCCAAAACCACGCCTACCTCCCATACAAAGTGACTTTATTTTAACCGTAAAATCTCTTCAAAATCCACAAATATTAATGAAATGCCTTGAAATTTTGCATGTAAGGTTTGATATTCAATACAAACCATAGCAATGAAATTTGAAAAAATCGGATGAAAACCACGCCTACCTCCCATACAAAGTCACTTAATTTTTACAGTAAAATCTCTTCAAAATCCACAAAAATTAATGAAATGCCTTGAAATTTTGCATGCAAGGTTTGATCTTCAATACAAATCATAGCAATGAAATTTGAAAAAATCGGATAAAAACCACGTACCTCCCATACAAAGAAGCTTTACATTAACCGTAAAATCCCTTAAAAATCTGCTCAAATTGCAGAAATGTCTTGGAATTTTGCACATGCTTTTATATATAATATAGACTATCGCTCTGGTATTTGGCAAAATTGGATGAAAGCCACGCGTACCTCCCATACAAAGTGCATACTAAGTCCAACCCATGCATATATTCTTCGGTAAAATGTGGAGTCTATAATAGAAAAGTGGGTGTGGCATTTTACTTTGTTTACAAATTACTCTATGTGGCAGCTAAGGGTAAAATTAAATTAAGCGTATGACACAAATATTTTTGCAGATTATACATACAAATTTTATAGACGTCGAAAGACTTCCGATATACTTCAGTACGGCCGCGGGGGGTATTTTAGCTTCGGTACCTTGCCGAAGCTCCATTCCTTTCTAGTTCTTGTGTAGAACGCAGTGTGCCTTGGAGAGAAAGTGTAGTTCACTCTTTGCTCTGCCTCTCGCTCCTTATGCATAGCTTTCATCCATTCCATTACACAATGTTGGGTATCCCCTGCTCAATATAATTTTGTCTGCTCTCTCCCTCTCTTTTTCGAAATTTACTTCGAACTGTTTCCTTCCTAGGACATGCCAGTATTAAAAGAAGCACGTTTGGCAAGGAGTATGCAAGCACTTGCAAATACGGTAGGTGGGACAAAATATCTCAATTAATGTTTTGTTAGCGATAGCGTTGTATATTAACGGTTTCGCCGGGCTTTAAAAATTCATAACATTGAGATTGAGTTTGGCCATTATCCAATAACTCCTGCAATTGCTCATATCCGCATTTTTGAGGTCTACCAAAACGCTCACTGCCTTTACATTGAAACCACCACTTTTAAATTGTCGAAATTATGTCTCACATGAACAAATTGATGGATCTTGTTCACCATATGTTTCAACAGGCTTTTTCTTTTGATTAAAGAAGAAAAGCAATGCGTGCCGCAAATGTTATTTTTCAGGCATAAAACATGATCACTGAACGATAAAACAAAGACGCTAGTTTTTGGAGGACTTGACTTATGTGTATTTGCGGCTAAATATGAGACGAACAAAATGACGTATATGTCAAATTAATATCACCCCATCTCTTAGTCAAACCGGAAAAACTTATGCATACACCTGGCATGCTCGTGAATAAATGTAACTTCTTAAAATATTCAAATTTTTTAAAATTAATTGAATAGACTGTATGTCCGCCGAATATAAGAAAAATATTACAAAATATTGACCCCTGAGAAAACGCTATGGGCTCTGTCTGATTTTTAAAAGTATTTTTATAGTAAGTCAGTATTGAAAAGAATGGTGCTGAAGTTTATGCATTTTCTACTTCTACGATTCTTCTTATAAATCGAGTAAGAGTTCAAAAACTGAAACGAAAGTGGTTACTGTTTCAAAGTATCTCAATAGAATTCTGTCAGGTCGAAAATACAAATTTATATACACAAAATATAATAGCTTTTTCAGGGCAAACAAATTGAACAAATTGAATTATTCATCTTTAGTTGCTAAACAAAGCAACAATTTCATTAAACCCAAAGATAACAAAACAAAATAAGCAGTAAGCAGTAATTCCTGGTAGTTCCGTTTTAACGATTTCTGACTAAACACAGTTAAGTAAAATTTATTTGCCTGATAATGCATTTTGTGCATTATTTTAATTTTTAAATTGCTGCGAAATTTGATTTAAATACCTACTAAAAAAATTGCTAAAACACACCAAGGAATAAGAAGTAAACGAAAAGAGAAAAAGGTCAAGCTGAAAAGAACAATTGTCGAGTGAAGTCCAAGATGTCCGCTGGCATTGCCAACCATTTTACATAACTTAAATAACTCGAACCTAACCTTAACATAACCCGAAAATATCACTAAAAATTTACAGAAAAGATTTAATACATCGTATTTTTTTATAGATTTGGTGATTAATATAAAAGGTGAATTTCTCCGAAAGTGGTAAATTTCAGTTCGTCTCTCTGGCAATACTGATTCAAACTAGGTTTCTGTTCTGCTTATGCTGCGACTGTTTGATTTTTCGCAAGCACAAGTTAAAGCAGTAGCAGAAGTCTTGAAGAATACAGAAAGTTTTTAAGTGCTGGTACTCAGCAACTTTCTCAAATTTAAGTGGATTCACTAAACTAGACTTGTTCCCAAAAATTTATCAGGTGCAATCAACAAACCAAATGGACGCTTTTCTTCGTTTATGGTAGAAAGCTGAAAATTTTCGGGAAAGTTAAATATATTTCAAGAATGTTTGTTAAATAAAACACCAGGAAAAATATTCTAAGATATCTTGAGAAAGAAGAGAATCTTGGCACAAAATAAAAAAACCTGTTTTGTAGTGACAAGCACATATTTGAAATTCTGCTTTAGTTTTGCAAAAGTTGTAACTATTAGCTCTTTAAAATTAGTGAACCACCGAAGATACAGAAGCTTACTGATGAGACTGCTGATGGTTTGTACTGTAAATAATTTTGTTGTTTTTAGCAATCAACACAGTTGGCATCAAGCTTTATAATGCAATTCTAAGGATTTTTTTTTTTTAGGAAATACAAAGAAACAAAATATTTTTTTGAGTAATTGTGTCTTGTGAGCAGGCTCCTTGAAACCCAAACAATAAATTTTTTTAATCAATTTTTATTTACTTTTAAAAAAGTTAAACATTTTAAATTTAAATAGGGAAAAGAGAGAATGTGACAAATGTTATGCGAAATTTATTATATTTCCCTTCAATTTTATATGTATTTTTTCCTTGCCAGAATATTTCCATGCAGTAAAAAAGAAACCGACACTGAGAGAGTTGGAAATAAAATTGAAACTTTTTTGATAACTAAAACATCTACAATAAAAAGAGGTTAGAAAAAAATTAATATGGGTCGTTCTCCGTCCACCGCACCCTCCTCCCCACACTATTTTAACTTTTGAGTAATAATACTGTGTAGGAATTTGAAATTTTTGCAAATTTCTGAAGTATCTATTTTTAAAAACCGTGTTATGGGGGCTTTTAATAGTAGATATTTTAGTTATAGTTTTAAGCCCCACAGATTATTTTTATGTAAAAAATTTCATTTTGCAAACTTTTATGTTATAAATTTATCTTCTGCTTTAAGCTACGATATTGCGACAGCAACATTGATTTGAAAAATGGAGCACATGGCATTCAAAAAGAAAATCTCTTATGATTATTTTAAGTCCTTATAGATAATTTTTACGCAATAATATTTTATTCTTTCAACAGCCATCTTGAATTGAAAAAGAGTACACAGAGCTTTCAAAAGTAAACACTTCAGCAAAAATGTTAAGCCTCTACACAATATTTTTACTCAAAAACTGAAAACTGAGAGGGGCTGTGTTGCTTGGTTGATAGAGAATGACCCATATATAATAAGGTGCGTTTCACAGTTATAAGGTCACTTAAAAAGTTACTGCATTTTCAAAACGACCTACTGTAGAGTACTAAAATGTTGTACAAAAGTAATAAGAGGAAAACCACAAAAACAAATCAATATATTCTGCAGCTGCTAAGCTAACTGTAGTTTATTTTTAAAGTATGCCTAATTTTGTTAGAGTTTCACAATTATAACGTCATTATCGAGAAGACATATTTGCGATTGAGTTCGCACTTTGCTTTTTGTTTAAATAAGTCTATTCATTAGTGAAAAGTTAAATTTACAAAATCCCGCGCGGAAAATAACTTTCTTAGTTTGAAAAGGGGAAAAATTATGGCCTTAAGAGACAATGGTATTGGAATGAGGGAGACTGCACGCCAAAGAAATCGCAGTCTCTACGTTATTCAACATATTTAAAAAAAAACCAAATTAATATTTAACATAAAAGCGCTCTAGTGTCCCTTGCACGATTGCGATCCTTACCAGGTGGAAATGTTTCACGTTGTACTATCTGGAGGACTCTTAAGCGTAGGAGTAGCCAGACACTTCTGTTTCAAAAAATGAAGCAAGTGCCCAAGTTACCTACACGCCACAAGCGCAAGGCAATTTTTGCATTGGAAAATATGAATACAAACTGGCACACAGTAAGCTTTAACCTGAGCAATTTGAAGTCAAAATTTCTAGAGTGGTAATTTCTCGTAGGTTATATTTTGCGATGAAAAAAAAAAAAAAATGGAATTTGGATGGACCAGATGGATTTCGTGGCTTTTGGCGTGACAACTGAAAAGAACTGCTTTATTTTAAAAAGAGAAACTTTGGTGGTGGCAGCGTTATGGATGGGGTGCATCCTCTGCACATGGCTGCCTATCGTTATAAACTGTTACATCGCGGATGAAAAGTTGCGACTATGTGCATGTCTTGGAAAGAAGCTTGGTCCCATTTTTAAAAGAAATAGATAGCACATAGTGGACTTTCAGCAAGACAATGCACGCATCCATATCAGGCTATTATCTAAAGAGTGGTTCTCATCCAAGTCCATCAAAGTTATGACTTGAACCCGATTGAGAATCTTTGGGGCATACTTACCCAACGGGTTTACAAAGAAAACCGCCAATTCATTGGCATTAGTGTACTCCCCTATAGGAACAAACTAACTTATTTTTAAAAACAACTAGTTAAAAAACTAATTTAAAATAAACCAGTATATGAACTACTTTGAATTATATTAAAGCGGCATCCACTTCAATTCAAAATAGTTTTTATTGCATTATATATGAAGTAATTGAAATACTACTTAAAAACAAGTGATTGATAAAAAACTTTGAATTATATTAAGGCGGCAACTACTCTGATTTTGACATGTTTTAATTGGAAATTTTTATTAGATTACAAGTTTATATATATTTAACCATGATATTTCATCAAATATTATTAACTTTAGGCCATGAGTAATAGTTTTCAATTGGTTGTTTTAAAGTCATTAAAAAATAATTTAAATATAACTAATTTAACAAGTAGATGAAAATATATCAGACGAAAGTCAATTGACTTATTTAGCGGACATCACCATACAAAATAAGTTAGTTCGTTCTATGGGAAAAAGTCATAATTTCAACTAGTTGTGGTTGACAAAAAACTACTTTATCAACTACTTTTAAATTAGTTGATTTTCCTACAGGGTCATTACTACGCTGAAAGAAAAATGGGGCAATATTGATGCCATAATGATTAATAATCTCATAAGCAGTATGAAAGACCGTATTGAAAAAGTATACAGCACCGGAGGGAACATAATTTCATAATTTTTGTTAGTTGCGTTTGTTAAATTCATATTATTACTCAAGTTATCAATAAAAATCTGAATTGATCATATAAATATGAACCATAAGACATTTTAGTTGATTTAGATAATAAAAACACCGTTAGTTTACAAAAACTCATATAAGTTATTTTGTTTGTCTCATTTCCTCAATCATTTTTCCAGAACAATGTCTTACCCTATAGTCGGCCGTTTTGAAAATACAGTAACTTTTTAAGTGACCTTATAATTGTGAAACGCACCTTATTAAAAAATACATAAATCGGTTGCGATGGATGCACTCAGCACTTTTATTATCGCTCACAACTTTAATCCGCAATATTCCACTAAAGCGATTTGATTTAAATTTTGAATATGAATTTGAATTCTATATTTACTGTCACTTTTTCGACAGTGTACCCAATAATTGTAAAAAAAAAATAGTTTAACTTATATTGCACATATTAGTATTTACTCCGTTACATCTCAGAAATTTATTTGTTAAGTGAAAAGATTTTATAAGAAATTTGATATGCGGTCAATTGACTGCAGGTAGTGGTAGTGTTAGTGGTATCGCAACGAAACACGTTCCAATGCCCGGAAAATACACCCATTGCAACACGAAGTTAGTATGTATAACACGGATTGCAATTTAGCACCCACAACATTCAGTTCCTATTTGCTGTGTGACCACTTATACCACTCACATACACACACACATACACAACATTTATTCCCAACCAGAGTGCTCCACAAAACTGCAAAGATCAAAATTAATGCTTGTCTTGGGAGATTATTGCCAAAGCATGGAATTTGTTTTGTTTTCTCAGCTTGGAAAAACTAAATTGAACGCAAGCAGCCCAAGCAGCACTTGGAGAAGCAAACACTTCTAAATAAATCAAATGAAATTGCCATTCCGAGAAACAAATACGGACACTCTAACCCAACCTCCATCCACCAACTACCATCACGAGCACTCTTCTGCTCTTCAACAAATTCCAGCATAACAGCTACTGTGTTTTTCAACTGCTTTTGTCTGTTGCTTCCTTCGACTCAATGCCTTCAACAGCAACTGGGTAGTTCCACAAGGAGCCAGCTTAGGTGGAGGCTGCCCATTACAAACATATTGCTGGCTTAGCCAGGCCATCAGTAATGCAAATATTGCATGTATTTTTGTTGCAGGGCCGTGTTTGTTTTGTCTCTGGTTGATGTGATGACAAAATGAATGAGATGACGAACATGATTGTAGGCTTCTTGAAATGCGCCCAGAAGTGCTTCAGCTGGCAATGCTTCTGAGTAGGAGTCGAAAATATTGTAAAATATGTAATTAAAACACACACATACGCATACACTCGAATGTATTCAAAATATGGAGTTGCTATTAAGCCATTTGCATAGAGCAGCAGGAGTTGAGTGCTGCTCAAGTTTTTCGGACTCGGACGGAACAACTGTGTTCGAGATATAGTGTGAGCTATTGAATGAGATCTGAAAAGCACAGAGATTTATTTCCTTTAACTACTTGTGGAATCTCTCGTACCAACCGCATCGATATTTGTGTCGAGTTCTTAAATAAAATTCACATCAAAATATGGCAGACAGTTGCAGTTGAGGTAAAGTTATCACGGTGATAATCTTAGGCAGTGCTCCGCACGGCTTCTGGCTGAGAGTGGCACTGGCACAATGTGTTCATCGGTTTTTGATAAATATTTCGAATTCGCCGCTATTAGTAGCAAAAGACCTTAACTAGAGTTTTAAATTGTTCATGCTTTCAGGAGTAGGGACTTTTTAATTTTGTAGCAAGATTGTGTAAAACTAATGGACAAGTAAGCTGATCAGTGTTTCCTGGCTTTAAGCTATTTATTTCAATTTTGTATTAACTTCTATGCTAATAATGATCTTTATCACGATAGAAGTTTGTTATATTTCGTGTTGAAGTGAAATAAAAGTAATTTTAAAAGTCACCAGACTAAAAATTTGAATTAAAATCAGCATAATAGGCACGACTGCACTTCAAAGGGAGATGTGCCAAACCCGATTTTGGCTGAGTTTACCAAGTTTATGGAAAATTACTTAAGCATTAACCAAAATTCCGATGGGTAAGTTTCTAATATCTTTACCGATTGATCGATTATAGTTTGGATCGATTACACTGGTCAACATTGAAAAATTTTCTAGGCTTTTGTGAATTGTTTTTGATTAAATAAAGGGTGCTGATTACGAAGACAAGACTAGATTTTTTCGAACAGCTCCAGTTTTTGAGATATCCTAATCAAAATATTAAAAAACACAGTTTCTTTTCTTTTCCTTGATGTTACCGTGAATTGTTTTTATTTTTAAAAAGTTAACATGGCATCTAAGACTACATGTCTTTCCCCTCTCAAATGCCATTGAGTTTGCTCAAATATTTTTTTTTTCGCTGAGATATCACATTTTGAAATGTTCATGTTTTTCACTATATAAGCAATGATATTGAATTTTCTATTGCAATTATAATGCAAATTTCAAACGCGATATCTCAGCGAAAAAAAAGATATTTGAGCAAACTCATCGGCATTTGAAAAGGGAAGACTTGTACTTTTAGATGCTGGCTGTGCTACATAACCTCAAATATAGGCAACAATAGTTAATTTTAAACTTTTAGGTTAGGATATCTCCTAAACTAGAGATGTTAGAAAAAAATTAGTTTGATTTATAAACTCCCCACACCAAGATATATAAAAATTGGTAACGATAGCTTAGGAAAATTTCATAAAGGTGAAAATTGTTGACCAGTGTTATAAGTATATTAGTATTACTTTCTCAAATACTTTTTCACATACTTTCAGTACTTAAGGAAGTAGAATTGGAAGCTTTGAGTGCTAAATTTATGCATTCAAACTACAAATTTATGAAATTAAGTTCAAATTAATTAAGTTCAAAGCTATTCAATATAAAAAATTTGGCTTGTTTGTGCAGATCCACACCCTCTTGTCCCATGCCCGTCCCAGTTTTCTATCAGAAGCACATCTCCAAGTGGCAACACCATTCTGAGTCTCAATGTTATGTGACTTTTACTTCCAGAGCTATTCATTATCGAACAGCCAATGCCCGTACCAGTTTTCCATCAGAATGACCTGGCCAATTAGTAGCTCCATACTGAGTTTTATTGTTGTGCGACATTTGTTTCCAAAGCTATTCGATATAAAAAAGTTGAACTATGTGGGTGGTGCCATGCCCCATTGCTAAGTAATATCTCAATTCCATGGGAAGTGGCACGCGCTCTTGTCCAATGCCCGCCCCATTGGTTCGATCTGCACCAAACTTTACAGAAACGCTCTCAAGGCTTTGTTTCGGAATTTATACCTGACATACACATCCACATACATACATACTGTTATATATATTCCCATCTGGCACAAAATCCGTCTTTGATAACAAAAAATCAAAAATTTACGATGATAACTATAGAATTCGTAATCGATTACGATTTGAAAAAGATACTTTTGGCGGACGTAACGGTTACTTCGTAAGCGAAGCTTCGCTTAAGTTTCGAAAAATTATTCATTTACGATACCAATGCGAAGAAAATTATATTTTTTACATTTTTGCTGTAAGGTGGATACCTACGGATACATTTTTTATCACTTTCAGACTTACTTTTATTATAACTGAAATTTAAAAGGCTTTAATTTAAACCCTGGTATGAAATAACTTTCTATTTTTCATTGCCATTTAGGAAAACACACGATATTTTTCTTCGATAAAATTTCATTGCAAACGAGATATGTATGTGCCCGGCGGGCTTAGATAGATTATGCTCAACAAGTGTTTGAACAAGGTCGGTTGATAGCAGATCACTTCTTTCACTGAATGCCTTAAAGAAATCTTCCTTTGAACAAAATTTTGGAAGTACTTCTTCCACTAAATGACATGCATATGTTAAAAAAAAGCCTTCGGCGTATTAAAGTGGATTCAATACTTTCCCTTCCACTTTACCTTCTTTTGGAAGCACTTTTTTTGCTGGGATGTTTGTTGACCGCTATGAAACACAAACTTAATTGATTTCGATTTTTCTGAAATCGACTTAGCAGTTCGTCTTATTGTGTTTTTTTGCACAACAAACTGTGTGTAATTATAATTAAGTCGAATGAAATACAGAAATAGTTAATACCTTTTTTCATTCAAATCGATTCAGTCGTTCTCGTTTTGTTATATTTTTCAATAGTGTGAACATTGCAGATAGGCGTGGCAAATCCCTTATAGCTCATAGTAATCAGAATTGCTTGATTTGTATATTGTTCAGATCGATTCAGTCGTTCACTTTTTTTTTGTTTTTACTCATCCTTTTACTCATTTTTACTCATCTAAATCTGATACAAAATCACGTGTTATAATGTTTATTTATTTATTTATTTATTTATTCGTCAAACAAGACAATTTACTTATTCTAACTGAATTCAATTTAGTTCTATTTTATTTTATTTCTTCTCCCCTTTCCTTGTTTTGGTGTTCGAAGATGTGTGAATTGAAGTGGTCGTTATCCGCCCACCTAAATTGACATGAAAAGAAAATCAAAAGTAAGAGTAAGCACCTTACTTACATACTAGAAAGAGGAGGAAGATCAAAGGCTGGGTTAGTTAGGAAGACAGCGAGAGACTTGGACATGGATGGTGAGTAATGGTCGGATATTTTATTAAATTCTCTACAGCAATGGCTGATGGGTTAATTTCTTGCATATGCAGTATGATGCTGATATTCCTTGTACGTCTTATAGGGTCATTGAGGGTAATCTTGTAAAAGATATGTTTTCGCAGTTAGTTACACCGTTCAAAAGATCGAAAGTAAAGCATGATTCCAATGCCATTCTTTTTATTGATAGCGGTATCAAATTTAATAGGCTGAGTATGTGTAAATACGGTGGAGGGCTACAAAAATCGCGGGGTTATACGTTTCTCTCCGAGCGAATAGTAACGAAACCGAGCTGTTTACTGGCCCTGGATACCATCTTATCATAGAGTAGATTAAAGTTTGTTGTCATAGACCACTCCAAGATCAACTATATAATAGACCTTGTTAAGTTCGATATTTTTGAGACGGTAGTTGTGATTTATAACTTGGTTTCTATGGGAAAATTTATCACGTAACACTTATTTACATTGAGGTAAAGTTTGTTTCGTGCCGGCAGTGGCATAGTGGTTAGATTGTGTGGCCCATATGCCAGGGAACCCTGGTTCAATTCCCACCTGGCACACACATTTTTTTCTATTGAATTAATTTTTCTGTTCGACTGCCATGAAAAGCTTCTTGAGAACATAAGCCGTACGAAGTCGGCATAAAACTTGTAGGCCCAGTTCTGGATCATTTGTGTTCAAACATTTCACAACACACACAACACAATTGATCAGAAGCTCGGTCAAAGTTCTTTCAAGGGCTGAAATTAACTGAATTTCTACCCTTGAAATCTACCACGAAGAGAAACCCAATTTTTTTAATTTATGTATTAAGATTTATGTATTTAATTTTTTTAATAAAAAAACATCGATTGGCGTTATTTCAATACCTGTGTTGAGAGATGCTCAAGAATATTTTCGCATAGTTGTTAAATATAACTATTAGATAAATAAATAGTTAAATATTATATTACAATTGTGCCTTTTTAATGCATAAGTTGGTTTTTATTATCTATGCTTTTTTTGAGATAAACGCCAACAACTACTTTTAAATTAGAAATGGTTAAATATTGCTTGTAACTGGTGGGAGCGAGGGTTTAAGCCCCGAAACCCCTTTTGGTTACGGGCCTGTGGAAGATCCACAAAATTTGTGTGGAAATACGCTAGGATATAGTTTGGAGACGATTTAAAAGAAAAATGGTCCCCACATTTACAAAGCAAATCCTCATTACGTTTCAAAACAAATCTTAACTGGTGTCCAGTATCTTCATATTTCATGATTGCTACCAGGTCAAGGTTTGCGACCTGATTTTGAGTAAGAGTCCCAATGCATCCACAATGCCCCGTAGTTCATTAGTACTAAGCACTAACTAAGTATTTCATATTTTCTGTGCTGAGTTCATCTAACCACGGATTTTGCTTATTTTATGCCAGTTGATGAAGGACATGCGAAAGTTGTATAGCGAAACAACGCGAGTTGAAATTAACTGTTTTAAACTTTTGATCCTACAGAACAAAAACACACCATAAAACAGTCTTTCAAATGGTGCAAATTGCCCAACAAGTGATGAGCTCAAGCCATGCTTTATTGCTGTAGTCGTTGTCACAATGTATGCAGTACGTGATATTGAAATTTTTCCGCCACTTGCGGATCTCAAATAAAAGATACTTCAGCTGCAACACCTGGCCGGTGAGGCGCCATCCAACGTGTCCTATTGCCGCACTCATGAAGTAATTTCTAGCTATTTGCCAGCTGTGGCATATTTAATGCCTTGTAATCCATAAGCTGTGGTCCAAGCATGCTAATGAGCTACCAAGGTGGCTCTGTTGTTTGTGCTGTGAAAGGCTCCATCTATATCAATGTGCCTAGGTGAGCACTGTGGCAACATGAACAACCCTCGACAAATGCTATTCAACTTGTGCCAAGCTAAATAAAAAGTTTTGTACTCTGCACAGTGGTTGAAAGGTTCGATTCCGGGGCTAGTGTGTTGGTTTTCGTTTTTAATTTTGTTTTAAAAATTTCATGTACTTACATTTTATTTATTTAATTTTATATATATTTATTTGTTTTATGCAAATGCGTTAATGGTTCAAAAACAAGCTGTAATGTTTGTTTTTGCCCTTAGTGTAATATTACTCTCGCAGTTAGTATCAATTTCTTACAAAACGCATTAGGTTCACTTTACATACACTTCACGATGCATTTTTTTTTTCTTGTTTTTATAAAACCAAGCATATAATATTTCTGAATACTACTTACAGTATACTCATAATACTAAATCTTGACGTGGAAACTTTGATATGGGAGATAAGCATGGCAGAAAATATATTTTTTTATTCTACACATATATTTAAGATTTGTAGAAAGACAGAATGGTTTTGATATATGATAAATTCAATGTTAAAAAATAGTCTTTTAAGTTTTTGTGCTAACTGTTGTGTGCGATCGAATATTCGGTTTCGGACTTTTTTGTCAGTTACGTCTAATCGGCCTCAATATTGCCGGAACCGAAACTTTAAAATCTCATGCTATATATAAAATATTTCATGCGACAAAAAATTATTGAAAACATTTAATTAATATTCATTTCATATTATTGTAAATATATTTATTCTTATATGCATGAAATTTTTTGCTTGCAGCTTACTTTTATAAAAAAAAAATTATTAAAAAATATTAAATTTTCATATAAATATTCTGTTTTGGTTAAAAGGCGATTTTTGGTTTCAGTTTCGGTCTGAAAATAATAACATGGAAAATACGCGTGATTGTGGGCAATTCCAACTCATATATGTTATATAAAAAGTTTTATTGGACTACAAGAAATCGTTTTTTCGTGTCTAAATAAATAAATCGAATTTTTATATGAGGCTTAACCACTGTGCGGCGTTGTTTGAACACTCAACAGTTGCTTTTCCGCCATTAAAACCTAAACCCATCATAGAGTGCAAAAAAAGAAGCATGGAATGCGGCCTTCTGAACGCTGCTTTGGCCTCGGCGGTAGTTGAGAAAATGTTGGTTACTTTTGAAGCTTGTTAGTTTGTACATCAATTTAATTATGTTTTATAGATATTTTTGCCAAATTAAAACATTGTGCAATAATAACGCGGATTGTAGGAGAAGGCGTTGAAAATAAAGCCACCAAGCATTTTGCTTTTTTTGCGGCTTTTGCGGGACTTAACTGATGCTACTACCTTCGTTGCGAATCAGCCGCTGAATTCAGCCTCTGCCATTACATGTTGACACTAAAGTAAGCTGGCGGATTATGAAAAAAGAAAGAAAAAAAACATTCTTACTTGTATGCCGTTGTTGCGCGAGTTCTGATCCACAAGTTCTGATACAAGTCGTCGTAAACAGGTGGAAGGTAAACTTCTATGCAATGTTATGAAAAATGATTGATGATGTTATTAAGCGCTCTTTTATATACAAGGTTGCAATTTATATAATCCAGGGATAATCTAAGTCAATCAAAAGTGTTGAATTGAAAGAAGAAAAAGGAAGATAGAGAGGGAGGGAGAAAGCGAAACAGAATATAAATAATAAAAAAAAATTATGAGGCCAGTTCAATTCAAATTCGACTGGGATTTAGGCCGATGGATATTGATTCGCTTTGGAATAAGTTTATTTGCTGCATCATTCTCCAAAGTAATTACCTCGGTAATCGCTTCCGCAAACCAACTTTTCATGGCAAGTGGCAAAATAATTCGACAAGAATAGTATGCATTTTATATTTTTGGACATTGCTTGATTTCGAGTCTTAGTCTGATGACTCACCAAATTTTGAGGCATATTGTTTGGCACAGTAGAATAAAGTGAGGAGAAAAAAAAAATAATAAGAACTATTTAAAAGTAAATAAATTGTCTAGCTATAAACTAAGTAATGAACTCATTAGATTTGGAGAAATTCTGTCGAGTAGAGAGTGGATTAATATGTGGTTTAATACTTTACGTTGATGTTAAAGGTTTGATGTGGTCTCTAAAAATCGGGGACTCACATATATTTTTTTCAATTTCTGCTAGATACTATAGCGATTCTTTTTGTTGGATGAAATCTAATAATTATATAAATTAATATACATACGTTCTTTTGGAATATTATCTTGTTTGCTCTGAATTCCCTTGATCAAAATAATTAAATACAAAAATCTGTTTTTAATAATATAAATACTCCTAAAATAAAAATTTCTTACTTTGTGCTAGTATGTCAATAGCTTTTGTTTAATAACAGGATTTTATTTTTGATAGCATATGTTTTTTATTCTATTCCTGGAAAATCCTTTACAACAATACAAAATGAAACAATACCATTTTAGTTTTTTTTTTTTTTCATTTCTTTTACGTGCTTTACTTTTCTGGCGAAATCACACTCTGCGACAACAAAAAACTCACTATATCACCCACACAAGAACTGCTGTTGATCACAACCAAAATAGTTACCATTGTGTTTACGTGTAGAGAAGCTTCTTGCCACTGAACAGTTATAGGCATGCTGCTCAAGCACAATCAAATTCCAAGCACTCGTTTGGTTAGAGCAACGGCATGCAATGAGCCCCTTAATTAATAGGCCAACTGTGCAGCCGACTGAGTCAGCCTGACTGGGTCACTGCATGCACTGCCAGCCACCACTTGGACCTTAGTGCGAATGCAACTAAGCTGTTGCAAGTCCTGCATTTTCATTGCAGCGGGTGGCTGCTTGTTGCTCTGTACTTTCTATGCCTGTCAGCCACACTCAACTCTTTTCATTTGTTTGTTTGTTTGTATGTTCGTTCGTGTGCTGGCCATCCTTCCGAATCCCGAGAGTGTCAAGTCTGACTGAGCATGAGTTTGAATGCACTGCTGCTTGCATCACAAAGCCTCAGACTAATCAGGTAAATTAAATGAATGAAGCTTTTGGATTGCGGTCCGAGCAACATGATGTTGTGTGTATTCATTATTCATGGTGACGATATCAACTCCGATAATCGGGCTGTGGAAGAAGCAGTTGTTTCCCCCAAGTGCTAGCTTGGATGCTTCAGATCTTTAATAAATATGAAATGATGCAGTGTCTGATATATTCAAATTGGCTTTAATCTACTTCTATGCTAAGCTTTGCCTCAAAGCTTACTTGCCTACCACCAAATATAATATGACAGAAATGAGCCTGGTTAAGTTGACCAGTGATACGATTGTTGGGCATCAAAACTTTTGTCCTTAAGCAATTGTTAGCTTCAAATAGCCTCAATTTCCACAATTTTTATTGATTAAAGTATTAAATCCTACTCTGCTATGAGAGTCATGCGAGCAGGAGGAGAAGAAGGTTCAGGAGGCCCAGGATACAAATAGTTAAAGAGGAAATAACAAATTTCTTGCTCGGAAATTAATATTCTCGGTTTATAGGAAAACTTTCTCCATGCACATGCATGCCAGTGAATGCATACTATGATGCGATTTGTTGCCGGATTGGCGGCAAGCGGGCATTTTCCTTTTGCCACATGGCCCCTTAATACTTCTTTACACTTTGGCCGCCGAGTCAGCTATGATTTTATGAAAGCATAACCTTAAAAATTATAGTAATGAGAATCCTTCATACACTGAGCCAACTTTTAACTTTTCACCGCTTTGCATTTTCTTGAGAATAGTTTGAATAGAGTTAGCTGCAGCGCGTGGTCGTGATGATAAGAAAGAGGGTGGGAGTGGGAGGAACTGGGGTTTGCGGTGTAGTTGTTATAAGAGAGTATGATAAATTAAATATGAGGAACATTCATAGAAATTTAAGTATCGCTCAAGACAAAGAACATTTCATCAAGAAAAATAAGGATTGCGGTGGTAAGGATTGTTTGTTAGTATGAGTTCATTAAAATTAAGCACAAATTATTATTTAATATTGATGGAAAATTTATAAAATCATTCATAAGATAATCGAAAAAAACAGGTGTAATTTAATAATTTAAAAGTTTTTTTCTTTTAATAAAATAGCTTTTAAATTAATAAATTTACAATTACATAAAGTGAATTATTACATAAAGTGAAATATGCAGACCAGCAATTTTATTACATTTCATTATTATTTTATTTATTGTATTACGTGGCTACATTCATTGTTATTTCAACGCACTTGTGGGCAATTATTAATTTTTGCCGATGCTGATGACATCTTCTATGTAGCAAGTTTTTGTTATATTTGGATAGCTGCTTAATATGTTGGATATGTAGAAAAGCCAATAAGCAATCCTTTTAATATATATATTTTTCATTCTGTTGCAACATAGAATACGTTGTACTTTATTAAAACACCGATGCTGGGGACATCTTGTAGCAAGTAGAAACACATTTTATGTGGAATGTATTTATATGTAGAATAGCCAATACACAATCCTCTATCTATTAAGAAATTATTGTGATCTATTGCAACATAGCCTTAGTAATACATACTTGATGTTACTTGAATTAACAACTGTGCTTAACAGAGGCTTTTGGATTAGTGGATAGCTTATTGAACTCCTGATCGCAACGGTCAGAGTTAAATTCCCCGCGGAGGATCATAGAAATATTTTTAATATATTGAAATTACATTTTCTTGTTATAATAGACACAAGGAACAAAAAACATCAATTTCTAAGAAAAACAGTGTAGAAAAAAAGTGTCGTTTTTGAGATTTGACTCAATCAAGTCACAGAACGAGGCGTAAAAAGCTTCGCTTCAAAAATTACAAGTTTTGTATAATTAATTTAACCCTCTTACCCGCAAGTTTTATAAAATCAAAGGCATTAGGAGTATTTGTTTCAGGTTAATGCTGATACTATGGATACGAATGGATGTTTTTCGATTCCTTTGATAGTTAAGCCACAAGGTAAAAAAACTTACTTTAATTTACATGAGATTATTGATTTCCCATCAAAAAATTGTGCAAAATTTGCTACTTACCCTTGAACTGGCTACAGGCTGGGCAGTTCAGAATTATTTAAAATTTAATTCGTAAACATATTTTGTTTGTTGTATTTTTATCCACAGAGTAAGCGTGTCGGGAGTGCAATTCACATTGAGAAACTATCGGCAGCCTATAGTTCCCATGCTGTTCATGCGTAGGTATGAGCAAATAGGAGACAATAGCAACAATCGCCAGTCAAGTTTACTTAGTCAACTAGTTGTCTTATGTATGTACCCTGTAGGAAAATCAACTAATTTAAAAGTAGTTGATAAAGTCAGGCCCGTAGCCAGGATTTACCCAAGGGGAGGGGGTCTTTTTATAAAAAAATATATCGATATTTTCTGATATCGATGAATAAAAGGAATTTAGTATAAATCTTACTTTTATTTATTTTAATATGTTTGTATTAAGTCTTCTCTATTTTTTTTTACCAATTCTGACAATACATCATCCTCTGTGACTTTGCTATCCCTATGTATTCTTAAGGATGTACAACCATTTAAGCAGTACTCGCCCATAGAACTTCTAGAAAAACAATTCAAATATCAATTGCACTTCTTCACCTATCACCACACTTTCCTAATATTTGCGCCAACATCCGCTGCTGAATTCTGATTTAATTAATTCCTATGGTAACGTTACCAGAGCAAGGTAAAATTCTTGCATATTGTTTAATTAAAAATTTTGATCGTTTTCGAATGTAATCAAAATCAAGTTGAACGATGGCAAAAGCTAGTTGTGCTTTGTAAATAGTACTTCCATGATGTTAATTGTTGCACCAAGGAACGGTACATAAACAGTAATTTTGTAAAAATTTACCACTACATTAGAAATATGACCTACAATTCAAATTCCTTTGAAACGATATTTCCGTAAGCGTCTTATTATAGTATTCTAACAGTTTACCTACAAGCTGCTATCGGGTTAAAATTCTGTATAAAGCAATTATTACCTATAAACCACTTGTGAACTACTAGAAAAACTATCATGATAAGAAGACTAACATTTTCTTATACGTAAATCCGTAACCAACTCCTAAACTTTAACAGATCACTTAGCAAAATTCTTAATTAAATTGACTTTTTCGACAACATTCAAAAGGTTTGGAAATTTTATTTTTAAAAAATTTTATTTTGTCAGTTTTGTTGAGATCCCGCGTCAGTGCTAAAAAAAAAACGCAAAACTTACAATATGCTCCGTTTTTCAATTTGGAGTAAGCTAACTAATGCCAACGGTTCAACCAAGACTGCTTAAATCGTAGATTACGCGAACCACTCACAGGATAATTAAAAGTTGTGTGGTGGGGGATGGGGAGGAAGGGGGATTTTAAATGTTTTGAAAACTTGAAATGAAATAAAATTGGAAATATCGTTGCTTGCACCTTTATGTACTGCCGAAGTCGAAAGCAGTTCCGATGTATCAAACGAAATTTCTGTTTCTGGAACAACTTCTACAATTATACACCCAAACTTAGAATTATTTACATTAAAAGTGAAATATTCTTAATAACACTACTTATACGACCGCTTTTAACATTACTGTCAATAATACCACCTCCGGCAACTGCCGGTTCCAAAGGCAGTTCTGGACACTTTTGAGGCTCTAAAGATTCTTAAACGCTTCCTACAATGCAAACGAAATACAATATTACATTTTTATGATTTAGTTAAAATTGTGACCATCAAACAATTATAATATAGAATGGACACCGCACACATTGACCACTACACCATTCTGGCAGCGCTGCACTCATTTGGTACATCAGCGAAGTAGTTCTAATGTCGCTTCGACTTCGGCGGTGGCATCTCTTTTTATAATTACTCGTATTTAATTTTGTAACATTGGATCAAAGTATTAAAGAATATCAAGAAGTCGCCATAATAAGGACGGAAATTGATAAAAGAAAAAAATTGCTTAAAGACAAAGATTTACTTTCCTCCTTTCTAGCCTTTTTTAATAGCGGTTTCTGCAGCTAATTAAGTGGAATTGTTGTAGTATTTTGGCACAATAAAGTAATCAATAGAATAACACTAACACAAGTGGATTAAATTTTAGAAAACCACAATTAAGACAATTGTAAAAGTTAAATATTTTCCTCACTTTCATTTAATACTTTCCAACGCAATAGATTCTTAAATCGCAGGTGATGGACAAGGCTCAATCGAATGCATCGAACTTTATTCGATATCTTAAGCGTGTTTCTGTTGCTGTTTATACTGTTACTGAAAAGAAACGTAGGCGCATTATGTATGCGCATATAAAAACTGTCATATTAATAATTATATTTTATTTTTTTATACTTTCTGGACCCTAAGGGGGGGTTTGAACACATACATCCCCCCTCCCCCCCTTGTCTACGGGCCTGGATAAAGTAGTTTTTTGTCAACCACAACAAGTTGAAATTCTAACTTTTTTCCATAGAACGAACTAACATATTTTGTATGGTGATGTCCGTTAAATAAGTCAATTGACTTTCGTCTGCATATATTTTCAACTACTTGTTAAATTAGTTACATTTAAATTATTTTTTAATTGCTTTAAAATAACCAATTGAAAACTATTACTGATGGCCAAAAGTTAATAATATTTGATGAAATAACATGGTTAAATATATATAAGCATGTAATCTAATAAAAATTTTCAATTAAAACATGCCAACATCAGAGTAGTTGCCGCCTTAATATAATTCAAAGTAGTTTATCAATCACTGGTTTTTAAGTAGTATTTCAATTACTTCATATATTGAAGTGGATGCCGCCTTAATATAATTCAAAGTAGTATATACTGGTTTGTTTTAAATTAGTTTTTTAATTAGTTGTTTTTAAAAACAAGTTGGTTTGTTCCTATAGGGTAAGACAACTTTCTGGTGATTTAAAAAAAAAAACATGTCGAAATAAACCAGAAATTTTTGGTACAGTATATGAAGTAATTTTAAGTATATTAAATGGATAAGAAAATAAAGCTAGGCGTATAAAAATATTGTTAAGGAAATAAAATAAAAAATAATAAAAAATAAACCAAAATATTATTAAATATAGAAAGAAAAATAAGTAGCCTTTTTATCGCCCCGAGCTAAAATCTTCTGGTTTAGTGTTTGAGTCGATCACCTTGTCAACCGTGACAAATTCCAGCTTAAACTCGAGATTTGGCTGGAAAAGTTTTCGTAACCTCTAAACTGTTTACAATGTCTGTTGGGAGGTTAAGTCTGACTTTTGCGAAGTAAACTTGCGACATTTTCTGGTTTCGAAATTTTTTAATCGGTCATTCCCTTTTGGTGTTTACGAAAAAAAACATAAACACAGTGTTGCATTACAAAATTTGAAGATTTCGATGGTGATTTCGATGAAACCTCTAAGCTTACAAGGTTTGAGTTTATGTGCGGAGCCCTAGAGGGTAGTAAGCGGTTTCAGTACTTAATTTTTTTTTTGGACTTAACCTCTAGATTTGGCTGCAATGTAAATGTAGTTACATTTATAAATCTCTTTAGACGGAGATCTCTTAGACGGGCCCTGGAGTGGCTGATCTTACCTCAGCCTAAGAGCAAAACTCGTTACACTTTCTATAAAAAAAAAAAAACTATAAAACTTGACTGCATATGTTGAGACAAATTATTTTTTTAAGATGAAAATGCATTTGAAAAAATAACTTATTTTGATATAATTATTTTTTTTTGAGAAGGAATTTGAAGTACATCATCATCATCATCGTTTCCTTGAGCTCCTAGGCGGAGCATAGGGCCTCACACAGCGAGCCGATTGCTACTTTGAGCACAAAAGCAAAAAAACACACGCTGCCCGCGTTATATGGGAAAACAGGGAGTGATCACCACTGGTATATGTAGAGTCAACAAAAGTTTTTGTCAAGGTTTCTTCTTTGAGTGTGTAAGATTAATTGTAATCAGTAATTTTTTATAATCATTATACGAAAGTAATCATTACTGGCCAACCCTGATTATGACTTATATCTATTAGGATCGCCATTTTAAGATTGGTTCAAGACTTGGTTCATTCGGGTACTTGTGGAAATCGTTAGGACTGCTTAAATTTGCAACAATGTCTTCACAATTGGAAAAGTTTTTTTGTGAAACATATCCATTGCATTCATAGGATTTTTGCCAGTGCGCAATTGCTGCTCAGACATTTTTTCTGCAGTTTCACCCTAATAACTGTTTTTGATGGAGGGCAGTCGAGAAATTCCTCACATAACTTAAAGATAATTTTTGAGATCATTTTCCAAAGCATTATCATGAAAAAGTGCCTGAAAGCCAATCAACAAGTTTTTTCTTTCCTTCAACTGACTTTTAAGAAAAATCGATAAATTCATTAAATAGTTTCACAAAAAATATTTTCTATTGGCAGGCCGACATTCTTTTGACTTATTCTTACGCTTACATACATCAATACTCTCTGCCAATAATTTTGCTACTTGGAAGATTTTATCAAAACTGCCATCGTCTGCCAAACCGATTGCTTCAACGAAATCTACATCTTGTTTTTGGAAATTTTTACTCAACGGCAGTGAGTTTTAATAAACTAAGATCTGAACTGTTGAGATTCAAAATTGTCAATTGATTTTTAATATTTTGGCATCTTACGTATCATCTTGCATTTCTTTCATAGCATGGTATTTTACACATTTTGGGTAAAGAGCATAGAAGTCACTTTGCAATTCATCTACTTTAATTTACTTTTTCAACACTTAAAAATAGCATACATTTTAAATCAATCAATGGTCTATGGAGGGATATATCCCCTTTATCCCTCCGTACCTCACCACTGATAAGAAATATATTTTATTGAAAATTGTATTGTAGAAAATTTATTAACTAATGCATAAAGCACTATCCGTAGACTTAACACCGCTGAAGTGTGTAATCCACTTATTTTATTAAAAACATTGTATCAGGTTGAAAAGTTTTTGTTTCTTCTCTTTCTTTATGAAAACTTTCTCTTCGCAGCTTAAGTTATACCAATTAATTGGCTTAAACTATGTAAAGTTAAACATCAATTTGGAAAATTCATCTTGTTACCGATACATTCATGATTTTGCTTCGTATACAAGTAAGGATAACATTGTATCTACAGATGGTACCTAAGACTGCAAAAAATGATACAGCAAAAGTGCTTAAATGCTGAGTTCTCTCGCTTCAAGGATTTCTGCACAATCTTAATTGAATATTTCGTTAACCAACAAAAAGGAAAAAAAGAAAATATTAAAACCGCACTCACACCAACATATACACATACACACACACACACATACTCTGAGCCAGAGTAAATCACATAAGCAAAAAGTTACCCGTCTAGCCAAACCAACACTTCGTCGCATCGGCATCCATTGTTTTGGCTGCACACTGCATAAATTTGCTTTGCCCGGTCATTTAGGAAAGTGGAAAATGACCGCGAAGCTGAATTTTTGGCCAATTTTAAAATAAAAAAAGCAAGAAAAAAAAAATACGTGCCAAAAAGTTTACAGATTAGTTTGTTAGATTCTTCTCGCTTCTTGTCCGGTGTGAGTAAGGGACGTAGTCTGAGTGTAAATTCGCAGAAATTCAGATTTGCTTTTGGAGAGCATAAATTTTTACTTAGCGATTTTTAAACCAGAAAATGGTAGATTATTATAAGCTTTCCTACATTTGATATAGAATATAGAATAAAATGGCCGCAGTTGGAATGGGTCTTAAAGCCAGTGCTGCCAAATCGCTTATGCTCAGGCTTAGTTGATACAATAGAGGCACACAGTTTAATAGCATTTGCGAGGAACGGACGGACAAATGCTGAGGATAAATGAAGCTTTGAGTGAATCTTTTGATGAAATAAGGTTTCAATTTTCACCGTTTTGAATGGCATTGACAAAGAACTGGATTAAGTTGACGAAGAATTGTATGGCTGTCATTTAAGAAGTTCTGAAAAATAGAACTCGAACAATTGAATATGGAATAGGAACAATATTAAGGAAAAAGTCAAAGAAAAATGTGTAAATCAGTTCTGTTTTTACACGACTTTGTTACACGAATTTGATTTAACACGAATTTAAAATAAATCTTTATTTTGTTTTTACACGCTTTATTTTGATTTAACACGATTGACCCAAATTCTGAAAATAACAATTTTAGTACTAACAGTTTTCACCGCTATAAAATTTTTGATTTTTATTATACTCCCCTGTTGCCGCGTGTAGACATGCATGTCAACAGTCGTCCCTATTGTATTGTATGTGTACTATATTGTTTTTTTGCATTCTTTTCTAAGTTTCTGAAATTGTTTTTTTTTTTGCATTCTTTTATAAGTTTATGAATTAAAAATATACGCAAATATTAGCTATAACGCTCCAATATGAGTTTAAAATGGTTTATTGTATTATTTCTACAGATTTGTTAAATTTGGAACCAATCTTCTACTTTTCCATAAGTGCAATGCATTTTTTTACACGATTTTTTTTGCACGAAATCTTTGGGAACGTATCTACCGTGTAAAAACAGAACTGAGTGTATATAAATTCGCTTCACAAAACAAAAAACTGCAATTAAGTTTTTATGGCATCGACGGATGTCGGCTTTGCCAAGGATATGCTGTTACAAGCTGAAGCTTAAATGAAATCGAAAACGGATATCCGTTTCACCTCAAGAATCGTCTACAGCATATTTGGATCAGCTGATCATGAGTAAAATATAGAAATTATTTGCTCTCCGACTCAATATCGCAAATTTAAATTTTATTGTGCGTTTTTTAGGGAGGCAAAACATTTTTTGAGTCAGTCGAAATATGGTTTCTATATTGAAAATAGCGTGTGAAAACATGTTCTGCTGGGTTAAAGCATGATTCCGTTGTTGCAGTATTGAACAAAGAATGAATCAGATAGATAGCTTTTGATATGTATGGTATGTATGGTCCATTAATAATATGGAATTTGATCTTGTTGTAAAGAAAAAACGGATTAGTTTTTTCAATGTGTTTTTCTTTAGTCGAAATTAGAATTCTTCCAGTTAATTATGGAACACTACTTCATTCAAATGACTTGATACGATAAACCTAATTTTTCATATTATTTCCGACTCTCTATTTGACCTATGGCTTCACCTATTTCGTCCACAAATGGTATTCCAACGTAGTCAAATCGCAGCTGCGTGGTGTTCAGTGCACATCACCTAAACGACTAATAGTGCGATTTCAAACTATCCACGCAAAAGATCGATTGCATGACTTATGTGACACTATTGTTGAAACCAAATGTTAATCAAGTTCATATCATCAAAAATAGGCCACAAATAATAAGTTATCATTGCGTGGTAGCATTCTGCTGCACGAAAATGCACCCCAAAATAAAATACTCCAAAACCCATAACGAAATGAGAACCCATAAATTGTGAAAAAATACTCTAATATTAAGGAAATACCACCCCTAAATTTATAAAGAATGAAAAAAAAAAAAAAAAAATAACACCAAAAATATGTTATAATTTCTATTTATATACATGAATGCATTGAAATCTTCAAAAATTCAGTAATCTAATCAAGAACTTGAAAGTAAATAGTTTTCCTTGTACGAAATGTTTTTAATCGAAATTCATTGGGGTTAAATGGCTCTGCAATCCCTAAAGTAGTGTTCATTTCGTACAAGGGAAATATATCCCCTGAAAACTCCAGATCTAAGCTTTTTGGAATCTAATTTCATTTCTGATTTTTTTGAGCCTAATTTTATTATGAACTAGTAAGGAACGGAGCTTCGGCAGGGTACTGAAGATAAAATACCCCCCGCATCCGAATTCAAGTATATTCGAAGTCTTTAGCCACGACAGACATAATGACATTCAGTTTTATATATTAACGAAAGTTTTCCTATTTTGATGACGTCACTTTGTATGGGAGGAAGGCGTGTTTTTCATCCGATTTTGCACGAACATCATAGATTTGGTTCATATTATATACCAAAGCTCATGTGCACAATTTCAAGACATTTCTTTAAGTTTTGTGGATTTCATAGAAATTTTAGTTTAAAATAAAGCCGCTTTGCATGAGAAGTAGGCGTGGTTTTCATCAGATTTTTGCAAATATTATAGAGATGGTTTATATTAATTGCCAAAGCTCATGTGCAAAATTTTAAGACATGTTACGTTAATAAAAGGCTACTTTGTATGGGAGGTAGGCGTGGTTTTTATCCGATTTTTTAAAATTTCATAGTCAGGATTGACATTGAAGATCAAAGTTATGTGCAAAATTTGAAGGCATTTCCTTTATTTTTGCGGATTTTCAAGAATTTTACTGTAAAAAAAAGTCAGTCTGTATGGGTGGTAGGCGTGGTTTTCATTCGATTTCAACATCACCATGCAGTGGATCGTTCGAAAGGGCGGTTTGCATAGTAATGGCACCATTTTCTACAAAGGTGTCCAGCTCTTTGCGTACGCTGACGATAATGATATTATCGGCAGAACCAAGAGAGATGTTACCGCTGCTTTCACCTCTATCACAAAGGAATCAGCCAAAGTTGGTTTGACGATAAATGAGGTTAAAACAAAGTATATGCTGTCAACTAGCAAGGGAGCGCGGCGTTTAGACTCCCACGTTTCATCCGGCAGCTATAACTTTGAAGTAGTCAAGGAGTTCGTATACCTTGGCACCGCCATTAATACCAACAACGAAATCAGCCTGTAGATAAAGCGAAGAACAAGAATTGCTAATAGGTGCTACTACGGGCTCAGTAAGCAACTAAGTTCCAGAGCTCTCTCTCGATCGACAAAACTAACATTCTACAAGACGCTCGTTCTACCTGTGCTGCTTTATGGCGCTGAGGCATGGGTAGTTTCGCAAACTGACGCAGCTGCTCTGGGGTTGTTCGAGAGTTCTTCGCAAAATCTTCGGTCCTGTTCGAGTCGGCGATGACTATCGCATCCGAATGAACCACGAGCTATATGAGCTCTACGAAGACATTGATGTAGTTCGACGTATAAGTGTGCAGCGACTACGCTGGCTGGGTCATGTCCAGCGAAAAAGGTGCTTGAGGCGAGGGTCGTTGGTCAATGACGACGAGGGAGACCATGCCTTCGATGAATGGACCAGGCCGAGGAAGCCCTAACCGCACTTGGTGTATCCGATTTGAGAAGGCGCGTACAAAGCAGAGGCGCCTGGTGAGAACTGATGAGGTCGGCCGAAACCCGAACGCTGGTTGTTATGGCCACTTAAGTAAGTAAATAAGATATCTATCGTTGATTTTTGAAAAATATTAAATTTTGACAAAATGGCTGGCGTAGAAAGAAAACTTTTATTTTTTGTGCACAAAATTGAGGTCGTTGTATGTTATAAATCAAAAAGTATGTATTAAAAAAAAAAAATCGATCGATTAAACGCCCAAGAACTCTTTACTATACCGAAAATTGTTTTTTTTTTTCAGATGAACCAGTCTCCAGTCGCAAAATTTAAGGTCTTTCACCTTATCGACAAATATTTTTGAAATCTTGAATAGGTCTACTTTAATAACATAAAAAATTTTTGGTCTAAAATAAAATACAGTTTAAAAAAAACTTTTCAAAAAGGTGTTTTTTTTTTTAGAAAAACTCCCAGAGGCCCTTAAAGAAAAATGGTCCAATGTTATCGTCAATCCAGAAATTACACTAAACAGTTACTCGTTGAAGATGAATGGACTTCGAAACAATTACCTGTGGAGTCTCTATCCCAGATGCGACATTTTTGATCGTTAACCTAACCACCGAGGTAGAAATGAGCTTCTTCAGAATAGATTTTTTTTTTGCTGTTAAAATTTTTATCTTCTTCCAAGTTTTACAAAGACAAATTAGCAAGCTGAAAACATTGCAGTTGGCCATGTGGCTTGAGCTTCTGTACTAATTGTACTTTGTACGGCCTTTATGCAAAATTCACATCAAAGAATGCGTGAAGTGTTCAATTCCTGAAAATGATGACAGCAGCAATGTTTTCGGTTGTGAGCACTGAGCGAGAACGTGTTATTTTATAAACAAAGATGCAGTTTGAAGCACACGTTCCACAAATTCTTCTTTAAATTGCGTGGAAGGCGCGTTATTGCTAGTGAACAATTTTGCAAGTGAATTTTTATTATTCTGAAAGTTCTTCAAGACTATATCAACTCATTTCGTGGACACTTATATGAATAAGTAGGATGAATTAGCAGTAGATCAAATTTCAAACGCTAGATGGACGATCCTTTATGTATCTATGGGTCGGGTGTATTCAGGTGGTCATATTTGTCACCGAAATCGCATCTATCAATGGACTAGTAGCAACCACTGTTGTTACTACCACTGTTGTCACCTTATACACAAAATCAACAATATTTTATAATATTATCTACAGTTTATCAGACCGGGCAGGAGTTGAAATATGAATGAATAGAAATACATCCAGTGGAGAATCATGTAGAGCAGTGAAGAAGAGTTCGAGAGTAACTTAAGCTTCTTTGAATTTATTTGGTTCCAATAGCAGTGTTTAACTCGGTAAAGCAGCTTCTTATGATTTCTTCTAACAAACATTTAAGCATCAAATATTATTTTTTCTTAGTTCATGTTTTTCTTTGTTCCCAAAAATCACTTTGAATCAAAGCGTAATGGATGAATGCTTCAAAGCGTTTCTATCATAAAGTCTAAATGGCTGCTGCGGGACGTGATCCACTTAATAGACTCTTCAGCACTTACGGCCTTTAATGCGACAAAAGAAGGAGTATGGGGGAAGAGGCGGAATATGGGTGACTAGCGGACTTATAAACCACAGTCAATCAAGAAATCAAGCTTTGTACGAGTATGTTGTCGATATCGTCGTCGCTCGTATTCTAGGCACAACTCGCACACACACACACACACACACACCCACACACACACACACACACACACACACACACACACACACACACACACACACACACACACACACACTCACACAGTAAAAAACATTCAAGACATGCGTGCTTTTTTCATTGTTTTTATCCGCGAATTCATTTCATTGACTAATGTTGCGAGAAAGTAAAATCATGTAGAAGAAAGCACAGAAGATTAATTTTTATTGAATTTTTTTTTTGTTGCTTTTTTGTGATTTTTTCTCGCAACAATGAAGTCAAAAATGTGCCCACAAAGTATTAAAAATCTGGGCGTAAAATGCCGTCGTCAGACATAGGCACAAGCGTGCTTACATCGCTGCCGCACCTCCTTCATTCCAAATTCGCAACCGAATCCGCCATGAAGCTAACACATGCCGCTGAAGCGAAAGCAATTATATTTATTTACTGCCTTCGCATGCCAGTCGCTATGTGGCGCCATTGAAATGATTGCCCCAATCCAGAGTTAATTTTTCAACTGCTTAACGGGCGGAAGTATCCATTTGGCTCTGATTTAAATATGTCGCGCCGAATAAAGAAAGTTTTCAGATAGTAAATGTTTGCCTTGCACGCATTTTGGCTACATCGCCAAAGATGACAACAGAGCAAGCGAACGGCCCTCACATGATTCCTTAGTCGAATGAGACTCGCTTCTATCAGCGAAATTTATGGCTCATAGTATGGGTTGGCTGGTTTTTGCTGTGCTGCTCAGCGAAAAAAAAACCAACACACACACACACACACTAGCGGCTGGCATTGTTTGTGCTGTCAATACGTGAGTCCAATTAAGTACAAGATTGTTTGTATGAAACAGGATTTAATATGAACTGTTCTTTATTCGTTAAGGAAATGTGTAACGAGCCCTTAAAAAAACTAAGCACATATATATTTTATTCATGCCCAGTCCCAATAGCAAATCAAGTAGTAGTTTAATTTAGAACTTATTCCATAACAACTTCCTTGGAATGTGAAATAGATTCCACTCTAGCCTCTTGCGAAGTCAAAGTAGAATAATTTGAATTCTTGCTTCTCCCAAACAAAAATTGAACAATTCAAAAATGCAAGGCATAAATTTGAAGGCCATATTTCTGTTGTTTCTATATTTTTTGGTGATTTAGTTCAGTTGTGATTTTAGTCTGTAAGTGAAAACATTGACACTTTTATACAATAAGTATTTTTGTACAGAAATTTCAGCAATTTTCTCTAATTTTGATTTTTAAGGGGACTTATATCCGTTTTTGTGAAAAATTATAGTGTGTTTTATGATAGGATTACAAAATAATGGTAAAAGTATTTAATTAGAAAAAAGGGGTTTTTTTTTGTGGCGTCTTCGTAATAATAAAATTCCAGAGGCATCAATATAAAAAAGGTCTCAGGCAAAAAAAAAAAGAAAATCCTGTGTTTAAGTACACACTTAAGACTAGGCAATTGACACAGATTTTTTTTTTAAATTTTTGATTTATAAAAAAAAGGTGGACCGCGGAAATCAAAATTTCAAAAAAAAAATATTTAGAATTTGAGGATTAAAGTAAGTGTATACGATTTTGTAGAGCTTAAAACAAAAATAAAAAAAACTCGATGTCAATCCCTGAAGAATAAGTTGCTTAAGACCCGCAAAATAGTTCAAGTCAATCGCAGACTTTTTTCTTGGTGCCTCAGGAATTTTATTATTATGGAAAAATTATGTCTCAAAAATAAGCAAATAAAATACTTCGTTATAAATATAAAAATAGTTTTATTTTCGTTATTTCATAATCCTCTCATAAAACACACTTAAATTTTTCACAAAAAAGCTGTCTTAAATTATGAATAAACTAAAGAGGCGCTAATGATATCCGTACAAAGGCCTTGCATAAAAGCTGTGAGGAAAAAATATGGTTAAATTACATTTTTTATTCCATTAAGTATTAAATATATGTTTAAACTAATTAAATGGTTTGAATCTTAGTACATAATTAAGCTTAGATGGATATCTTAAATTTAACCTTTTTTTATAAGCAACTTAAATGGAAGTAGGTATATATGCTGGCTCAGAAGTGAGAAAGAAAGAAACTCTGGACTTGCTTATATTTTGCCTATATATGACGCTCGTATCTGTGCTTTTTTTCGCAGTATTGTACTATTTTTTAGATTAAAAAACTGCGTACCGCTTTTTGTCCAAAAGTACTGTATATATTGGTTTTGTACTGTTTTTTTATTGAGCGAAAACGCAAAGTATCAGACAGAACAATGGCAATCCGTAACGAGTGTTAAAAAACCAAGTTCAAGGCAGAACAGCGAATGATGGTCATCAAGGTAAATCTAGAATTTGAATTCACCTTGATGGCAACAATGCCATATAGATTTGTCTCTTTCTACCTCTCTTGATTATTGTCCCGTCATTTATCATGCTTGTTCAAAGTGCGCCACTTTGATTTTACTTTTGGTGGTTAATTAAAAAGAATAAAAAATTAATAAAAGAAGGTTTTAAGAAGTTTGCTTGAAGTGGTGATTCTATCTGCACATCTTTGGCAACATACTTTCAATCGGACTTAGATCTTCTTTTAGCGACAATAAAAGAAGTGTCGGTTAGTTTAAGGGCCTCCGCTCTGTATAATTTTAGACCAAATTTTTTTTTTTTTCATTATTAAAGTATACCTATTGAATATTTATCCCCGACATTTTGGTCAAAAAATATTCGCTGATAAGGTAGAAAAGTGCAATGCCGCGAAAGACCTTAAATTTGCGGTGAGCAAGATATCTGGAGACTGGTTGACCTAAAAAAAAAATGTTTTTTTTCGGTTTGTTGAAGAGTTCTGGAGCGTTTAAGAGTTGATTTTTGATAAATATTCATTTTTAACAACATGGCGAGGGTAAAACGAAATTTTTAATATTTTGTGCAAAAGTATGTATCAAAAAAAAAAAAAAAAAATCGAACGATTAAACGCCCAAGAGATCTTTACTAAACCGAAAAAATGTTTTTCAGATGAACCAGTCTGCAGATATCCTACTCACCGCAAATTTTTAAGGTATTTTGCAGCATTGCTATTTTCTTCCTTATTAACGAATATTTTTGAACCAAACTTTCAGGGATAAGTCTTCAATAGATATATTTTAATAATGTATAAATTATTGAAATTTAAATTTTTGGTCAAATATGCAATACAGCTTCAAAAAAATTTTTTTAAGACGGTGTCCTTTTTTCTTCTTCGGAAAACTACCGGAGGCCCTTAAACATTTTAAATTCAGATGTGATTTAAAAGATTTGCTGATAGAAGCGCCACTTTAAACAATTTTATGTTTTTTATTCCGATATGACGAGCAATAACCACGTTACCACCAGACGCAATGGAAAAAAAGTTCCTTTGTATTTTCTGTACGAAAGATCATTTTCACTTTTTGTTTTTTAATTGAATAAAATTTGTACTGCGAAATGTACTTTTTTTTTTAAAAGTTTCGGAAAAAATGTACGGGAGTAGCAGTATTGTTTCTGTAGACATCGCCTGCAAGAGTAATACTGTCTGCATTTACAACACGCTGAAAAAAATATTAAATCTAATTACATTTCCATTATATATATGATTACAATTTTTTTCCCATTGTATAAGTAATAAACAGTGTAATAGAAAGATAGAAATTGAAATATACCTGATTAATCATATGGTCAGAAATAATTATGTGTGGGATTGGAACTCGTTTCATTAGTATAGAAAATGTTAGTAGAAATTAAAAATAAGCACAAATTAAATTTTTCTCTTTACTTGCAATTTACTGCAATAAAACACAAGTTAATTTTAACAAGTTCAAGTTCATTTTTAGTATTTAAGTAAATACACAACACTTCTTCTGTACACTACAGCACACAAGCAAATATTAGGTCTGTTCGCGTACCCAAAAGATTTTAACAATTTGTAAAAATTTTACAAATTGTTACAAGAAATTCGTTCGTTTACCCAAAAAAACTTGCAAGTGAGAAAGAAAATAAGAGAGTACGATTTTTCTCTTCAGTCTAGTTTTGAAAAGTTTTTGCTGGCTGATTTTCTACTTGCAAGATTTTTCATAAAATAAAAAAGAAAAAACAACGTCTAAAAAAGATGTTTTAAATGTACAAAGTATATTAAAAGTGGTTAAGCAAATAAAATTATTTTTTTTACATACAGGGTTGTCAATATTCGAAGCGCCTATCTGGCAACACTGTAACTTTCCGCAGTAATGCCAAATCGACTAATGACATACCGCGTTTGAAGCGTCATTCCAAGCAAATGTTTACAATGGAACAGTACACGCCACGCGAACGCTCTAAAATTGTTGAAATTTACATTCAACAAAACAAGTCAATAGTGA
The DNA here is from genome assembly GCA_914767935.1 of Coremacera marginata. Classification (NCBI taxonomy): domain Eukaryota; kingdom Metazoa; phylum Arthropoda; class Insecta; order Diptera; family Sciomyzidae; genus Coremacera; species Coremacera marginata. The sequence continues at coordinate 251,094,461 of OU612043.1, forward strand.
AAACTCAACGTGCTTTCAAAAAAATAAATAAAGTGAAAAGTGCGCCTTCCAAGAAAACAATTTATCGTTTGTATGAAAGATTTACAACTGGTAATACTCTTGGTAACCCAAAGAGGCCAAATAAAAAGCGACCAAGGCGATCGGCCGTTCTTTTTCGAAGATGATAATGGCCACAGAGTTACTGTCAATCGGAGCGTTATCGCGATATGATAAACAATATTTTCATGCCAATCGTTCGTTGAAAGCGTATCAGGCACTACTGGTTTCAACAACCACACACAATCACAATCGATTTAATCGATTTATAATCGATTTTTAATAAAATGGGCGCTTCGAATATGGGCAACCCTGTATTTTTAACATATGTACCATAAACATATGTTGAATTTGTCATGCGCAAAATTTTTTCGCCTTTTTTTTATATTTTAAAAATTAGCTTAGCTAAAAGTCGTGTTTTTTTATTTGCTATTTGCTATTTAGCTTTCTGACAGATCGACATGCATTGCAAATTTTAAGAAATTTTCTTTTCGGGTACTTTTTAGATTTTCATTGTTTTGCGAGAGAATTTTTTTCTTACTCTCAAAAAATTGTTACTAGTTACGAAAAAAAATTGTTACGAATTTTTTTCTTACTCTCAAAAAATTGTTACTAGCAAGTTTTTACTGTAAAAGTACGCGAACAGACCTATTTTCTCCGTTTGTGTTATGGTTTTTTTACTCTAAATTTATTTTGACATGATACGAAATTTTTCAAATATTTTTGAATAATAAAAAATTTTTTGAAAGTTTGTTCTCAAATGAGCTAAACAAAGAAAAAGCCTTATTACATGTATAAAAAGTACAAATTCTGATTACGTAATATAATACCAATCAGCTCCAATTAGCCACATTATTAACAAATCTCCAAAAAAAAAGACACAGTTTCGATAGTATCGTAAGTGTGGACGTAGAATTTTTTTGTTTTATATATTTGGTGATGGATTTGTTGTTCTTGTTCATTTTTATGTTGGTTCAAAATAAATGTAATTCAATCTTATGGTCAATAAATGGAAATTAATACTTCGAAATAATATGAAATTACTGCTTTTTTCAGCAGTAAAGAACTTAAATATTAAAAATTTACATTAAAACAAACAATATATATTTTTAATATGAAATATATGAGCGATTTCACCAATTATCAGCCAACTGTGGAGGTAACCGTCTGGGATTTTTTTTTTAACTTTCCTAATGTGTAGACAATGGTGAAAAATATTTGAGCAAAATTTTTTTTTTTACCGTTATTATTTCAGCTACAATCAGTGGTATTTCTCTTCTAAAATATTTCAGTCATGGATTCTTTTATTTTTCGTGGTTTGCTGTTAGACTAAGAAAATTGGAATAATGTTCTTTTATATTAAAAACATGATCTTTTGGAAAAAATAGTTCCACAATAAAAATTTTTGAGAAAGGCTCTTTAAAGAAAGTTAATATCTAATTTTTCTGCCCTTGGCCCCATTTAAAATTTTTTTTTTTTAGTATTTTAATTGAAGCAAAGAAAATTCTGTATAGACTGCCATGGAGATGGGTTCTCTGTAAACACAGCCAAAATAAATATAGAATAAATAAAACACAGTATATGTAGCGCTCTTTCTTGTGTTGTGCTATGCTTTGGTTGTTGTCCTTGCTATTACAGAAACATCAAATTTTGGCATTATATTTTATGTAACTGTGTAAAATTTATATATGAATTTTTCTCTTAGTGAGGATCAACCAGACCAACAAGTGCTTGCATCAACATTGTACGATCAGTGCTTAAAGCACATCAAAGGCTCAAAGTGTGACATAAAAACGATTTGTGATCGCAATCAATCACTCTACTAACCTCCGAGAATGACGTAATTCTACGTTAAAAAAACAGCAATTAATAGTAATTGACACACACAATCACTGATATTTTCATTTTTTTATAAATTTTGAATAAAATGCATTCCTTTGTTGAAATGCCAGTGAATTTTTATTGAATTGTAAAGTACAGACATGGAGATTATTGATGTAATATAATATCGCCATTTTCATGAAATTTTCCACGGCATTCTGGCATATTACTGGACCAGTTGCTGCAATGACCAGTTGGATTTTCATTTTCTTTTTTAGCTCCGAAATCGTTCGGACGGGAACAGGAGGAACGGGGACGATCACACCTTTTCGTATCCACAATAGAATCAGTGGACTAAAATTTACTGATTAAACTGGTGACAGTATTGAATTTTGCGAATTTTGTAGTGAATTTATACGCTATACTCGACCGTGAATTTCTCCATGACTAAGCCTCCATGCTTCCTGTTGACAGCTGTCATAGATTTAGTACATACTCTACGCTTGTCACAAAAAAGTACAGATCGCACATCACTGACTTTCGGGACACCCTTTATATGTAAATATACGAGCAACTTCATTTCAACTTTATTACAGATCATTTTAGATAAGAACTATAAGATTATCGGATCTTATTAGATGGTAGGATTGTTTTCTTCTGCGTGAATAGGAACAGCTGGTAGATCCAAAAAAGTAATTCCATAACTTGTTTGGAAGTACTTCTTTTTTCTGCTGGGATGTTAGCCAAAGATGTGCGTCTTTTTTTTTTGTGTGTGCGTTTTTTTAGGGCTTTTTGGATTTTTTTTTTTTTTAACAATTTCGCTAAAACTCTTTTTTTCATTTTCTCAAAAAAAGCATTTGTAAAATTGTGATACAGCACATTTTAAGTAAAGTTTTTTATGTGGTTTAGTTAAATACATTGACGAAAACGTTTTAAGCGTTGTAAAGCGTAGTTACGGCCTTAACCCTTTGTGATAGTTAAGTTTGTCTGACAACAAATAAAATTTAATGCGAAATTTGTGTATGTTTCCTTTTTTTTGTGGACAAAATGATGTATAATATATGGTGGGTTTTTTGTATTGTTTTCAGTCCTTCTGGGTACTTTGGTGCATAGGAACTAGTTGTTGTTTTTGATTAATCTAGCAATTTTGATGCTGCGTTGGTACGTTTTTTGGATGTTTCAATTGTTCTATGCTAAATATCAATACAAATTAAAAATAAGCTCAAGTTCATGGATAGTTTTTGTGAAATAGCTTGAAAATTTTGTTTTTATCGTATTGAAATCGGAAATTGTTATGTTAACAGTAGAGCGATACATTTATATTTAACCTGGAACATTTATTTTTATTTACGAAAAGAACGTTTGAAATATATATTCATGGTAAATATTTACGTTAAAAAAAAATACATTTTCAAAAATATTACAAAGAATAATGACAAAACCCTTTTGTAATCCGAAAACGTACGTTCAACATTATATGAGAACACAGGGGTATATTTGAATGATGATAATCTGGTTCGTCAAGTGAAGGATGAAACTCTGCACAATGGTTTAAAAGTGGAAAAAATTATGAAAATTTATAAGTTTTTATGGCCGATGTTAAATTTTTTATTTTTTAAAAAAATGTCTAATTAGCATGTTTCCAAAAGGTCCTGTTGAAATCTTTACAGGATTTTTTTACAGAAACCATCAAAGTTGTTATATAATAAAGCGTTCAAGAAATTATTGGTAACAAGAGGAATATTTCAAATTAAATAACATGTGAACCAATTAAAAAAATGTGATTTGGTTTTTTTAGTCTTAAATAAATAATATGAATTAAGGTGGGACAAAACATTCGCGGCAGAGAAAACACACCTTTTTTTAAAAATTCATAACTCAGTCAAAAACAAACATTTTTCCAAAATCCAACGTGGTTTTATTTTTCACTCCAACATGGTTTTATAGAGCTCCAAACTGGCGGCAGAGAAAAAAACGGGGCCTCGTGGTTGCAGCGCTGGGAGTTGCAAAAATTGTCCGATCTGGAAAAAAATGACTTTTTTAAATCTTAACAAAATTGGTTATCGTATGACACGAGCTTTTTTTTTTAAATTTTTTTTCAATTTTTGGTGATGTTCCAAATTTGAAAGTGTGTTTTTTCAAAAAGAATATTGACTATAAAAATTCATACAAAATCGAAAAAAGCTCGTGTCATACGATAGCGAATCAAGTTTAAAAATATACAAAAAAAAAAATTTCGTCAAAAAATGAACCCGCTAGTGCCGCAACCAGTACGAAAAACATGGTTTCGAGATAAACGCGTTCAAAGTTTGTGAACAAAGAAAAAAAGGATACCTTCAATCTGCCATGCCTGCTTCGTACTGTATGCCTTCGTTATCTTGTGTTGTGCTGTTTCTTATAGTTTTTGCAATCGTTTAGCAATTCGGGCTTCACCCTTCAAGTAGGTACGAAATAACAACCACCAAAAGTCAGGTAGCAAGTAAAACAAGTATATACCAGCTGCCGTACGTAGGTAGCGCAAAAATTAAAAATGCGCTCTCACTAATCCGGCTGTAACTTTTGAACCCGTAGGAATTTTTCCATGAAATTTTTTCTTAGAATCTTAAGAATATTTACTAAAATACAAAATTATTAAAAAATATCTATTTCGAAAAACTGCCAATGTCATGTAACCCCTTAAGAAACTTGCATAGTTAGACTTATTAAAGCCAAATAACTTTTTATATTTCAAAGTCCACAAACAGTTAAATGCTATTTTTGGCAGAGAATAACTATCTCCCGACGTCGACCGCTGTGCGCTCGCTTAGATTAACATCATTATTGAACTTATAATAAAACTTAAAAAAAAATTAGCTGCCAAAACGTGCTAAAACATTCTTATGAATGAAAAACTAAATGCGTTTTGTATGAAAAAATCGAATTTTATTGATTTTTTTGATTTTGAAAATTTTATGTGGGGGGTGGGCGTGAATAAAATATATTTTTTTTTAAATTTTGCGCATAAATATATATCTCCGTATCGAGTTATTTTGAAATCAGACCAAAATGAAGGAAAATATGGTGTTTTAAATTTTCTTATTGTATGGGAGGTGGGCATGGTTGTGGACGGGCTTAATTGTTTTTTGCTTAATGGTTTTATCTTTTTAAATCTAACTCACAATTTTATAACAATTTTATAATTTTGTATGGGGCCAAACCACTGTGCTCTGCGAAGGGTTGCCAGTAAGGGATATTTATTGGCGACATCACTGAATTTCAAGAGAAATTTCAGATTTGAATACTTTCATTGTTTTCTTTAAAACAGCTGATTGGTTTGAAGCAGACACTTGAACTATTTTTCTTGTATTAAAAACTTTTACTTTTGACACAAAGGCAACATTTTGAACTCTTGAAATTAACTAAAAATGACTAGGACTGGAACATAGCCATTATATAAATGTATAAATTGCCAGCATCAATATTGTATTTATTTCAATAAATTCATTTAGTTCCTCAATTAAAATTTCCCATAATTCGACCTTGTTCACCCCGACTGGCTATGTTAAACTCTCAAATTACAACCCGAAGGACAATATGTTTCGCCTTTTCGGAATCGGTCAATATAACTCATCTAGTAAACAAACCAACTAACATTCCGCGAGTATTTCTGCAGAGCTAAAAAGTCGAATAACTTCTTTTAACATCATATAATGAAGAATAAGATTCGAGTGTCAACACCGTTTCTTACTTACACGGACCACTTTATCATCTCTGTTGCTTTTTCATATATCAACCAGCGCAGCTCTGCATCAAAAGTCCTAAAGAGAATCTCTAGCTTATATTAAAAAAAAAAAATTTGTTTGAGTTTTTTAAATAATTTTTACGTCTTGTGCTCAATAATTTCCATTTACAATCATTTCAAATTCAATCGAAAATTATGCACAGCTGTGTTCAATGAAATAAAACGTTATTTGTGCAGTTGTACAAAACGAAATATATTTGTTTGTTTTTTTTTTTTACATGAAAACATATTGAACTTTCATTATTTAAGAATCAATTACAGAGAACAAATTATTAAGCGTTCTTTAAATAAAAAGGGGGGAACAAAGAGTCTAACAATTTAAGCTGTTCCCTTAAATAGATAGTGCTGTAAAGTTACGTTTATTTATACTGTCTTTACTGGGCGTATAGACAAGGGGGACTAGGGGTCTTTGAGGTTCAAACTTCCCATATGGCCAAAAAAATATAAAAAATTTTAAGGTGAAGACTGTTTAAAATACTAGAAAATAAGCTGCCAAGTGTTATATACTTTCAGAATTAGTTTATTAGAAGCAGCATGTAACTACAGCTAATTTAAAATTTGAACGAGACAAATTTTAAAGTGTTTGTTTTAAAATAAGTTTAGATAAAAAAGGTTAACTTAAGTTTCTAAGCTAAAGAATCAATATTGGAAAATATCTGTAGAAAACAAGTCCAAGATCCCAGGGTTGATATTAAATCGCTTGAACTGAACATTAAAATGGATTCGTTAAACAAAAAAAAAGAAAGATTAAAACCCTAAGGTCCGTATTGTACACCTTTGGATATCTTTTACCAGCGAATAAAGTACTAGATTTTCAGTAGTTTCAGGTAACACCAAACCAGCAAATAATCACAGGGTAAAATATTCAAAGGTGATCAATACAGCCCTTAATTAGACATATACTATTAGAAGTAGTCGCATTATAAATCTATTTAGAAGAAGAAAATTTTTGAAATGTTTTGCCAAAAATGTCCACAGAGGTTTCAATTCTCTGGGATTTGTGAGGTCGAGGTCAAAGAAAATTCATTGGAACAGTTTGTTCTCCTAAGGTGATTTTTCCAAAAGGCCATAATGTTGGTCTTTTGAAAAAAAAAAATTATTATATCTTTAAGCGGTGTGTAAAAGTTTTTCAAAATATCAAAAATTTTCCTTTTTGCAGATCATATAAGTGCTATATGAGTGCTGATGATATATTTAAAATTTGTATGTTTTTTATGCCAATATTTTTGTATGATTAAAATCTTTATCTGCTGAGTTAAATTTCAATTTTTGTTAAAAATAAAAAGTGACAAGCAAAAAATTTATTTATTTGTAACGAAGTGCCTTCAGAATAACCAAAACTGCTCCGTTAAAGTTACTCCGATCGCAAAAAAAAACGTTTTTCTTCATAAATTTCCAAAGCTTATTTAAACTTAAAATCAAGTTGTACCATATGTCAAAAAACTGAAAAAATAAGAAAAGTCCTTTTTTCTATATTTGATACCTTGAGAAAGATTCGATAAAATTAATTAATTTATCATGGTGACCTCATTAAATATTGCGTTTAAAAAAAAACTTATTGAAACATTTTTTAATCTTTATTTTATTATTTTATATTCTTTTTTTTATATCAATTCTCATATAAATTTGTATTGATAAATTCATAAAGATAGTTATGAAAACGTTATACTTTGTAGAAAACTCTCTGATTTAAATAGCCTTAGCAAGGTATAAAACGATAAATTTACGTTATCTATCAAGTGGTTGTTTTTCCAAGAAGATTGGATCATTTCAACATTTCTGTAATATTTTGAGGCTTATCAATATGTGTGTTCATGTGCTTTAAGCCAAGTGATTAGGATGGCGAAAACAATCACAGTTTTCTTAATACTGAAACGAAGTCATTTCACTGAACTAGAAGTTAGTGAACCCAGTTTGCCCGACACGCTCAGCCAAAACTTAAATGTCAAAGTGCAATTAAATTCCACGTCATTTGCAAAAATAATACATATTACTTTTGCCTCATCTTGTTTAAACTTTTGCCGTTAGTAATAAAGAAATTCTACGTCGAATCTTTCTAAAACTCGACTTCAGCTTTCAATCAATGTTAGGCTAAAAGTTGAGTTTAAGATAGATTCGACTTTCTAGAATTTTTTTTATTACTGAGGGCAATTGTTTCTTAACCAATATTTAAAGAGCATCTTTTTCCATAACTCCCTGCAGTTATGCATTATCAAGTGGTGTTGCATTATGGTTTGCTTTTGTAATATATGAGCTAACCACAGGGTTCGAAGTTATCAAACCTTTATGCAATATTTCCATGTATGTCTTGGATTTTGATTTCGTCCAGCCTAAATTTTATTCCACGCTTTATAAAGAAGAATTTTAATATATTGAAGAGTTTGAAATTTAATAAAAAAATTATTAAAAACTGCCATGCTCATTGAGATTGGATTAAAAATTAGTCCAACATTTTTAACTGTGTACAAAACGTTCACTTTAGATCAGTGTAGGGCGCGTAGTGGCTCGCGTGCCAGAGACTTGTTTTGGAACTCGCTCTCGTGTACTCTCACATATATAAGCACAGACAAGAAGTTGTTTCAATCAGTTGGCGCTGAGACTTCATGCTAAAACATTCACGCTACGTGATGCTCCAAACTTGATTGTTATGCAGCGAAAAATAAATGACAGCGAGACTCGACTACCACAAGCACAAAACTACAAAAAATATAATTGTATTAGTGTGCCCATCACTGCTTTAGATCATTAGTGATTACACATGTTTTTCAATAACACGCGGGCGTCGTGTGTTTTTGTGCACAAAGTAGCAATTGGCTCACTGTGTTCGTACACTGCGTAAAATTTTTATTTTTTTGCTGTGCTTTAACTTTCAAATCAGTATGCTTTGAGCGTTCATGCGATACGGGTGTTAGTCGCTGTTTTATTTAAGAATTAAATATTTTGCAATTTAAAATTAAAGTTGTGTGTACAATTCTTATTTTCGGAAAATTTTTATTGTGAATCACAATCTAACGAATTTGAGAACCTCCTTCTTTTTGAAGTCGATTAAAAAAAACATTAATACGATCTTTTGCTTTAGATCAGGAGTACGCAAAAGGCCGCCCATGGGCGGATAGCTTTCACACGTATACGATAGCTTTCAATTGAAAAAGTTTTTTATTCGAGGAGAGAACTTATTGCACTCAATAAAATAATATGATCAGTCGCTGTGTGCCTTATTAAATACGACAACATATCATTAGCGCGTTTCTTTGTTCATTCGAAACGATCAGTTGTTGTACGAACTTCATGCGACCGCTCTATTCTGCGTTGCCTAAAGTTGCGAACATAGTGAACGCTTATTGCTGAGTAGAGCCAAAAAACATATTGGAGTAATAAAGAAACCAAGTCATGCATTTCTTTTGCTAAAATCTTTTTTTAAGGTTTTCGCAACCTTATAGAACACGACAAGCTATCATTTTCGCGTTATGCTTTTCGTATAACAAACTCGTGCTTTTCGTTCAGTGCAAACTATTAAAACGAAAGCTTTGCAATACAATCACAAAAATGTGAATGTATAATTTTGCGCACCCCTGCTTTAGATCAGTGCCTGTCAAAAATAGTAATGAGCGTGTGTTGGTGAACAGACAAAATTGTGCACTAAAAAAAATTCTATTCAAATTCAAAAATTCAACTAAATTCAAAAATATTAATTTTATGCAATGTTTTTTTTTTGTGTAACTAAGTCAAACGAGTTTTAAAAATCGTATGTTCACTTGTTTAATAAGTTACAGCTTGTAAAGAAACTAGAAAAATGTGATGGAATTCAAGTCGTGTTCTATGCGTACTTTAATATTAATATTATTGCTTTGATCTCAATTTCTTATAAGTTAAATATTTTTTAAATTGGCTGTGTTAAATGAATTGCGCTGCCTAGAGCAGATGAACCTTTGATCGGAAAAAATTTGTCTATACACCGAATACAAACCACCAATTAATAAATATCATTTATGTCCGTGCTCTCGCTATGCATATTAAAAAACTCTGTAATCGTTTAATTTGTTTTTTATTTCAGAATCAATATATTTGCTAATTTGTACAGTGCGACAGACAATGATATTGTGAGATAAAGGTAATGTTGCTATAGTTAGCAAGTTTTTGCAAAATTTTAACGCAAATATCTTTAATAAATGCTCCATCTGAGGAAGGACTTCCTTTTTTACTATATTGTAGCGTATTAATTTAGATGATGTCATTTTTAATTTAATTTGTTTATTTTTTACATTGCTATCATCCAAGTTTTCTTCCATTTCAGAAATTCAATTCTTTATTTTATGCGAAAGAAATTGCTTTGTTCTTTTTATGAAATCTTTGCTTTTCTTCATTATCTATTTCATCAATATAATTATGAAACTCTTCATATTAGTTTTCTTATGTTCTTGGAACGAAACATAACATAAGACGCATTGAAATCCTTCAAAAGCGTTTGAAATCATAATAAAATTTTTATACATATTTTCATTTGTCATCTTCAAACACTAAATTTCTCGCTGTGGAGTATCATAAAAAGCTCTCTCGATGTTGTGTCGCTGCTGTCTCAATAGCGACTAACCGTGAGAGAGTAAGAATACGTGTGAAACGAGAGAGCTCTTAAGAGCCCAGGGTGGAAGGCACTGCTTTAGATCAGTGATGGGCACACTAATACTATTATATTTTCTGTAGTTTTGTGCTTGTGGTAGTCGAGTCTCGCTCTCATTTATTTTTCGCTGCATAACAATCAAGTTTGAAGCATCAAGCAGCGTGGACCTTTTAGCATGAAGTGTCAGCGCCAACTGATTGAAACAACTAAATGTCAGTGTTTTTATATGTGAGAGAAGAGAGTGAGTTCGTAAACGAGTCTCTAGCAGGGATGATATTGACTTAGTTGGAAAGGGCCAGAATTCAAACAAAAATTGGGCCAATTTGACGTTAATAGGTTTAGTTTTAAAAAGTGGCAATTCAATATTGAAGACTCACAAATAGCACACTTTTTAATAATCTCAACAAGTCCAGTTTATTTTGGCTGAAAATAGTCAAAATTTTAAATTAACAGTTTTGGGAAATCAAAAAACTTTAACTTTTTCGTGTTTTATTTCGTTTGTGCCGTTTAAGCCGAACTTGGAAGGAAGTTCTTGGTTGATCACAAAAATAGCACACTCTAATTTAAATGATTAAATTAAATCACTCTCCATCTTTATAGTGTTTAAGGTGATTATTTCAAGCTTTATTTTAAGGTGAATGAGCAATTTGATGTAGACTCTTCTCCGTTAAGACTTGTAAGAAGACGTTGATTAGAAAAAATCCACTGCTGCCAAAAAATATATTGAGCCATGGCTGAATTTAACAAAAAATAGTTTCATAAATGACCACAATCTTAGAATAAAGAATTTTGCAAGAAGAAAATTAAGTCAAATTACATCTGATAAGATGACAAAACAATCGCCAAGAAATAAATTTGAAATTTGCTACCAAAACTTCATCAGGGTGTAGAGAGATGGTACTGATGGCCTGATTTTCTTGGAGTTGATATTGAATTGATAACAAAATTGATTAATTTGTATGTATATTAAGGCATTGTCAGGGCTACGATGGAGCCTTTAGGGCTCGCTCTTTTCATATAACGTGGAAAACAAATTAATTTTATAGTTGAGATTACTAAAAAGTATGCTTTTTATGTGATCATGGCTGTATATAACGGAACTTATTTTAATGAGAACATTTAAAAAGGCGATAGGAAATAAAGACTAAATAAAAATCACCCAAAATTTCTCCATACAAAATTCGGTTAATTTTCGTTTAGAAACCGCCAAAAAAATTATGTGGATATGCACGTTTTTGGACGAAATTTCGTTTTTCGGTTTAGCTATTTGCCATACAAAAATCACCTAATTTTTTAGGACAAAATTTCACTTTTTTTCGTGTGATAGTTCACATTGACTACAAGTGAAATGGTTATCTATATTATTGTAACGCAAGCTAATTTTTTGTGATGACTATCAAATCTATACTGTAGACGCGATTTTCATAAATTTTAGGCAATTTGTTTTAGGCATAATTTTGGGCATATTTTTGTTATTATTATGTGATTTTTTTACATTTTTCTTTAATTTTTTTTGGGTAATTTTACGTTTTAGTGATTTTTAATTTTATATTTTGTGTGAATTTTCTGTGGACGATATTTCCTACCTCCAATTTCTACCTCCAAATATAAAATTTTGTAGAACGATGGCATAGTACAAAATGTTGTCAACAGACATCAGCCATAAAACTTTTCTTGTTAAAAATTGCGATTATTTTTTTGGCTTAAACTTTTTCAAAAGGGCCTAAAACGACTAAAAAGGGCCTCGGGGCTTTTACAATTAAAAAGGGCTAAAAAAAGCCCTAAAAGCCCCCAAATATCATCCCTGATCTCTAGTACGCGTGCCTCTACGCGCCCAACACTGCTTTAGATAGTCTCTTAGCTTGCAGTCAGGTTTAAAAGCGGATGATTTTTTGTTTTTGTCTTTTTTTTTTTTTATTTTAATTCAATTTGCAAGGCCACATGTGGGCTTACATGTACATGAATTTAAAATAAATTATTTTTTTTTGTATTTTTGAATACTTGATTAAAATAATAAAAGTCTGCTTTAAAAACATGCATCAACCCGGAACAGTCGCCTTAAGCGACTTATTTTATTGTGAATTTAATCAGCGCACTTCCTACAAAAACTACTATCTTAACACTTAGAAATGATTTTGAAAAACACAAATGATATATGGATATATGAATAAATATGTGGGATAAAGCAATCGTTTTAAAACTTTTGACATGGCTTTCTGTATGTACTAGTTTTATTTCCAAGAAAAAAAATGCATTTTTTTAAAGTTTTTTTTACTTTTGTCCTCGTAGATTGATAAAATCTCACTGTGCGACGTAGACGATTAAAATATTCTGGAAAAATGTTTTTTTTTAATATTAATTTTTTTATTAATATTTAATTTTAAATACACAGAAAAAAATTTACATGTTTAAAATTGAGCACAATGTTTTAATTTTATATATCAAATTTTAGAGTTTTTAAATATTGACATATGTATTGAGTACCATAAAAAGTAGCTTAAAATAAATGTCGTCAAAGTAATAACATACATACCACCTTGTTCAAAATGATAGGTTCATTCACACTTTGAACCGGACTTAACCGTTCGATTCCAATTTTTTTTTTCTTCCATCGTAAAAATCGAAGACACGAAAAAAGTTGTTGTAAACAAGACACTGTCACTTTACCAAATGTCAACGAGAGACGCTGTTATTTGGCAGCTTTGTCATAGACACATGTGGCAACGTACTAAAAAAAAAATGCCAACCTACAACAGTTAAGTCTGCTTCACAGTGTGAAAGAACCTTTCTTTTTGAACAAGGTGATATTGTATGCTAATATTTAAAAAATTCTAAAATTTGATATGAAAAACACAATTTGAAAATGAAAACGTTGTGTTCAATCTTAAAGCGTGTCGAATTTTTTCAGTGTAACTACCGTATAAGTGACGTATATGCAGCTTTTTTGAGTTTAACTTTAAATTTTCTAAATTGAGTTTAATTTTGCTACTAAAAGATATTGCTATTGATTTTTTGAACACCAGTTTTTTTCAATTCTTTCTCCCCTCTGAACAATATAAATACTTGTATTATTTTTAACATCAAATTATATCCATTAAAAATTACTATAAGAAAATCATTTAAAATATTCACGAATATTCCATTCATATCTCGTATCTGTCTTCCTTCTTATTAGCAGTGGCTCAATTATAGCTGACGTAAAATAACAATTTTTAAATATTCGTGGGTTAATTAAAAAGTAATTAAATGGCTGTCGTTACATTTTTGGTGGCATAATGTTTGAGGCGTTATTTCCGTAATCAAGCTGAAATTGCGACGCATCATTTCAGTGAACACGAACATTAATGCTTAAATCGATGTCTTAACAACCATTTCTTCAGTCAATGTGACAGTCCTGCCAACTGACCGTGCTAGTACGCAACAGCTATGGACAACTAGTTGTCTGTTGAGCTAAATAACCACACCACCCCATCCCAATTAATAAACGTGACTCAAGGTTAACCATTTAAGCATTCAGCGTGTTAACTAGCTGTCCTTTAATATTCAAATAATTGAGTCTCAATAACAACATCATCGTTTTACGCATTCTTTTAAATATGAATAGAATTTTTAAATCTGCTACTCTGAATACTACAACGAATGCTGACAAGCATTCGAGGTGTAACGTAGGCGCTTTCTGCCCTTGTGCCGCATCATCCACTCATCGAGATGTCTTCCAAAAAGTTTTCTTAGACTGTTGTGCGGAATCACTACAAGTGTTGGTGTTTATGATTTTCGCCCTAAGCGTGTGTACCGCGCTTTCGTTGTAAGTGCGAGTGCGAGGGCGGATATTGCGGTCTACGGTCCAACAGCGAAGTTGGCCAGCAAGAAGCATCATTTATCAAATCCGGCAGACAACGTCGTTTTATGTGGGCGGAATACTAATACGGTGTAATACAGCTCTGTATAAAGGCAGCAAACGTTCGTTCCGTTGAAGGGTGTCTAAAACCGCATCCCACACTGATGGCCCACACTGACGACGTAACTGTGCCAGTTCACTGAATTCCCGAATACATTCTGCACATACAATTTGTGAGCTTGCATTTCTTTGACTTACTTACAACACAATTTTTTTTTTCCGTTTTTTTTTTATCTGGATTTTCAAATGCTTATTTAAATATCTTAATCTCAATCTTGTCAATTACCTACTCGTATTTGTTTTCATTTCTTATCACTTCATTAGACGCATGCTGAGCACACAAGCGCGTAGACCACGAGCAAAAAAGCATTCCAAAACACTCTCTAGCTCTCTTGGGCACACTTCACTTGGCTCTCCTACAGCCTCACACACACACACACACACACACACACACTGTTGCTATGAACTTCATTGAAATGAGCCTGACTCTGTAGAACAACTCGGCATGTGGAATAAGCCGAGGCATCCTTGTGAGCCAACATCATCATGCTGGCTTATAGGGACATAGTGCAAGAAGCATCCTACGCCAGCATGTCGCCATCAGCAATGCGCGTGGTAGGGGGTTCGGCATGTGGTGCTCGTGTCCTGCTCGTCAGACTCTCTGCGTTGCTTTGCTTTTGTTTGAAACAGAAACACTTCGAAATGAAACTGAGTCGCGCTCTTGTTGATGCCGTCAGTTAGAAAAGGACTTTCGTGCGGCGCGGATGTTAGTGAAACTATTTGCTCCCCAAGGAATTCTTTCAATCACACCGAAATGTACTGAACTCAAACAAAGTGATTGACAAATAAAACTAACGAGAATAAATGACAAATAAAAAAAGCGAAATATCCGCAGATCCTTTGATTGTGCTGTTATTGTTAGTGTTGTAAATGCGTTTGTGTTTAAGTGCGTATAACAAACAGAGACATCGAGAGGTGTGCAACGAATTTATATGACCAGCCCAGTCCACGTCGTGTGCGCATGAAATAGAAGGGTCAGCAACTTGGCTTTATTGTTTGGCATCTTGTTTTTTGCCATCGAACCCAAGAGCGTTTGATGGGCACGGGAAAGAAGCGATAACAATAATTGGATCCGTGTTTTAGTGTCGCCGTCGTCGTCGTCGTCGTTATCCATGTGAGTCCAACGCTATCGGTGTCGTTCGAAAGAAAGTGATTTCATGCGAAGTTGTTGTCGAATGCGCGCTAAACTTGGTCAAAGTTCAAAAGTTTTTCTAAATGTGCTGGTCGTAAAAAAGATGATGTACTTTTAGGGCACACGGTGCGCATACAAACGCTGCTAATCGCACTTGGAACGAGCTACAGTCCAACGGTAACTGCTTACAAAATATCACCACTGAACGTGCACGGATTAACAAGAAGCGTCCAATAGCAGGTAAAATAATGATACATTTATTCCATTCTGCATTCGAATGCAGGAGAAATACTAGCATGTAAGAAATTTTCAGCACCAACCCCACAGGTGTGTCACAGATGCTACCGAGGTAAGAGTGGAACTCATAAAAGAAGTTCAAAGTACGAGACACGCGCAACTAGGTTGGGTTATACAACCAAGTTGCAATAAAATGTGACTGGCTATGAAATTATTCTGTGAAAGATCTCTGATATACTATCATAGAACCAAGATTATGTTCTTCCTTTAAGCCGCTTACTTTGCCCAAAATTTCAGCCAGCCAAAATCACTGTTTCCGTAAATGGGTTCGCTTATGGGAACTTTCACTATGCTATGCGAGAGAAATAAAGTTTTTGGTGGCTGAAATATTTGCGTTTGAAATCCTATTAAATCTCCTTGTCGCTCAGTAAAATGGGCCATCAACGGATGAAAAGTATGATAAACATAAAAAAAAATATAATTGTACGTTTATTGTACGTACAATGATAACGCCCCTCTGGAGAAACCAGAAGATGTAAAAAACTTTAGTAAAATCTGAATGCCCAAATATTTCAAGTAAGGGTTATCCATGAAAGCTAGTGAAACGATATCGAAAACTAGAAGACCTAATAAGACCAGAACAGTTCAGGTATAAAACGGTTGTTCAAAAAAACTCTTATTAAACTTTAGCTATGGTTTCTAATAGAGCAGGAGGATTAAGGATAGGTCGCAGTACTATCGGTTTAAACCATCAATGAATTGACCACTTTAGTCCTTGAAATCAAATGTGGTCAATTCCCTTGTGAATGTGAAGGTTTTTCATTGTCTGCAGAAAGATAACGGTCGATTAAAAAAAAACTATTTTCTATTGAAAAAATTTTCTGTGCCAGATGGGATTTAAGCCCGGAATCTGCCGCTATACTTTTTATACGGTCCACGCATTTTCATCCTTATCCCATAAGCATAACGATCTCTATATCTCGAAGTCTACCTTCTCGAACTTATTTATTATTCTTACCAGTGGCGTTCCTAGGCCTACTGACACCTGGGGTAGTTATCAGTGGAATCACTGCTATAAAAATTTCTTATTGACAAAAGATCAATTGAAAGAGATTTAACATTTTTTAATAGAAGTTATGTAAAATAAATCAAAATTTATATTTTCAGGAAAAAAAGAGAACAACAGGTAACATAACAACAAGTTCATATGTCATACACATTTTCAAGTACATACTTATACAGGCAATATGTATAGGCAAAATATAGAAAAGTTTATATTACGCTATCTTAAAAACTGACTTTTCTTTCTTTAAGAGCTATGTATATATACAACAATATTTAATAATGTAATAATAGTTTTTCAAGTTATTTTTCAATGAATAAATAGCAAAATCGGAAACTTTTGACTGATCTTGATTAATTAATTTCAGCTTTAAAAAATTCTGCTCACATGAAGCTACCGATATATAAACTGTGAGAAATAATTTCAATGCTAATGAAATTTTTGGAAGAGTTTCCAAAAAGTCCCGTTCGGACAGCTTTTGTAATGCTGTCCAATCCTTGGAGTTTTCGTAATCAATTTGTGCTGCTTTTATGTATCTTCTAAGCCTCGGAATACCTCCCCCCTAGGAATACCTCTAATTTTTACTTAACGTCCAAGAAAAGTTCAAGAAAAACCTTATATCACAAATAGTTATATAATAAAACATTCCATCCAAAATCCTTCATAAATATGTCTAATCATCATGATTCTTAATCAATTTCTTAATAAACTTGATCAATCTTGATCAATTCAGTTTATATAAGCAAAAAATATCCTTAACAGGTCAATTAGTTTGAGTACACCTTTTTCTCGGCTTATGTTAAATTAAAAAAAACCTAGTATAATTTATAAGATGGCTAGATGGCAGTTTCAGCCTCCCAAGTACTTCATCAAAACGCTTAAGTTTTACATGTTAACTTGCCAATTTTTATTTGGGTGATAAGTTAACCAAGTTTTTGGTAATTTACACATTATTTAAAAAAGAAAAATTGAATATCAAAAATATAACTTTTTTCCGGGGTTTTATTACTTCTTCTTTTTTTGATGTCGCCTCTCGTTCTGTTTTCTGAAATTTAATTAAATATCAAATATAAAAATTTTACCTTCGCCTGCCGTGGAGATTACAACCCACACCCACCGATACCACCGATTAAGAAGTCACTATACTACGCATCGAGCCAAACTCCTTCGTTATTCAGAATGATTGATTCAATATTAAGTACAACTGAAGCTATGCTGCAGCATAACACAATAATCTATTAATAGAGTTTTAACGTATGGCTATTAACAGAATACTGTGACATACTGCATCTGTTAACATATCTGCAGTTATGTCAGTAAACAGTAGCAAGGCTTTTTGGATCAGTGGGTAGAGCGATGGACGAAATTCCAAGTTCAATTCCGCACGGCGGGAACAGAAATCTTTTGTTCTTTTGTTTTTGTTGATGAAATGTAATAAAATTTACTGGTGTGAATATTAACGTGTGTTTTTTTAATTAACTTTATGTTATTTTTGAATTTTAAAGTTATTTTATTACAAAAAAAAACCATTGATAAGTTATCAAATCTATCCTTCTCTCGTGTGTCTAACGGCACACCTGTGATTTTTTTTTTTTTGCATAAAATCGCTCATAACTATGCTTAAGCCACCCATGCTAGTTTTTTTTTTAATTTGTATTTTTGGATTTTGGGCTTAGGTGAATCAAATATTTTTTTTGGCAGGGTATCGAAGTATGTGCTTTCAAAGCAATGTATTTAACAACAAATTGCTTAGGTGAATATGCATAAGTTTATAATTTCAATACAACTCTCTTTACGAAAGCCGACTTAGGTGATTTAACTATTGCTTTTTTTCTCGGTGTAAACTTTATTTCCAAAATTTGAGCATGTGCTATGAACTTACTTCAGTCAATTCAAGTTTATCAATTTTCTTCCTAAAAACTTCTCTTTTACAATCAATTAAAACTTTTAAGTAATAAATTATTTGATATTGTTATCTCTCTTATAAAACGGTGGGCCAAAAAATTTAATAGCATGATTATAACTACAAAGTTGTATTAGGCATTTGTGCTTCCTCACTCGAATACCCTTAAGAGTATTTAAAGGGTTACCCCCACTTGCAGCCCTAAATAAAATCATTTCCATGATTTTTTTTTACGAAAACTACTAAACTTTTTTAAACGATTAATATATCATCTTGAAGTACATACATTTAACACTTTTCAGTAGTTTTTTATTGAAAAATATTGCATAGCTTTGTTACAAAGAGCCGAAAAGAATTGTGTTTATATTTCTGCTTTTTGCGGTGAAAAAACACTGTGGCAATCAAAGTTAATTGTTCGATTTCCCTAAAGAAACGGTAATTTTTTGGCTATACATCGAGCATTTTCATTGAAAAAAAAATTGGGTGATGAAATATTACATTTTTTTGTATTAAATAAGGGTGCAAAATTTCAAGATGATCGGTTCTTTAGTTTTCGAGTGATTTTTGTCACTGGTTTAAACAATTTCATTTCGAAAAAACGCGTTTTAAGTTTCAACTTCAGTTGATTCTGCAACGGATCTCGGATACTCATATCTCAGTTAATTTTGCTCGGATTGGCTTGAAGTTTTAGAAGAACGTATTCGCATATGTGTGATTTATGACGGCCGTGGCGCAGTGGGTAGTGTGTGTGGTCCATACGCCAGAAAACCCTGGTTCAAATCCCACCTGACACAGAAAGTTTTATCAATTGAATTAATTTTTCTGTTCGGCAGTCACCTCTCTGCAGACAATGACAAACCTCAGAGAGTAAAAACTGCCATGAAAAGCTTTTTGAAAACATAAGCCGTTCGGAGTAGGCATTAAACTTGTAGGCCCAGTTCTCGATCATTTGTGTTCAAACATTTCACAAACACACACAACACAAGTAATCATAAGAAGTTCGCCCAATGTCCTTTCAAGGGCTGAAATGACCATTTCGTCGTTCGTTCGTATTTTATATCGTTCGTTCATATACTTTTAAAATATGCTTAAAAAAATCGATGAAAATTCAAAGTTTCTACTGGGTGTAACCCCTTAATAGCGTCGGTATATCGTTTAGTGCTCTCAATTATTCCTTTTTCCTGAAAAGGCCATAGTTTAGAATTCATCTGGTTTTAGAAACATATTATTTTTAGAACACCAAACTTCAAAGGATTTCAGATTTAAGACTGGAGTAGATATATCCATATTTTCATATCATCGGCATAAATAAGCAGATGAGAGTGTTCGATTATGTGAATTACATCATTGATTGCTAAAATAAACAGAAGTGAACGAAGGTGGCTATCTTGAGGAACATCTGATTCAGCAATAAGTTCAGAACACATCGGCCCATCAAATACGATTTAATGCACTTCACAAAATATTGTGGAAATCCCATTACTCGCGTTTACCTGCATCTTGCTGTAAAACGAAACGAAGACCTATAACAAACGGAGAAACGAGCGACAATATAATTTGGTATGATGAAATGTAGTGCTTACCGTGTCTCGCACGATCGAAAGTGTTCGTTTCGTTATACAGCAGGATGCAGTAATTCAGATAAGATTGTGTGGTCAGTGTAAGCTGAATCGACAGAATCAATTGAATTTAAGCAGAATGTTGTAAAATCGAAAACAGTATTTATACAGTATTTATTTTTATATTATAAAAAAAACATGCTGACGAGTTGCTATGACTTTACCACAGTGAATTTTCACCCAATCATACACGATCCACTCAAAAAATTTTGGAATAGAAGAGATCTTGGCGATAGACCTATAGTTATTGGCATCACTCCTGCTACCCTTTTAATAAATATAACTTATAAATTACTCTTCCAAAAAAGTGGCAAATAACTTTCGTTTCGTTAATTGATTTATTGTACAATATAAAAAGTGGTTGGCTCAAAACGGAACCGCATTGCGTTAACACTGCGGTAGGAATACCGTCGAGTCCTGCCCCAAAATAGTCATCGATCGATCCAATATACTTTAAAATATCCTATGGAGTGAAGGATATGTGTTCCAAAAAAAAAAACCCTTGGTACGAAATTCATTTATTCAAAGTACTCGCCATCAGGATTAAAAGAATCTGAACAGAATGACTCTCTAAAATTATTGGCGAATAGGCCACATATTTTGACGGAATCGTCAGTATCTCCATCAAGAGTTCTGAACGAAGAAGGGAATCCATCGGATTTCTTCTTTGTGCTTATGAATCACCAAAATTTCTTTGGATCAGACAATACCCTCAGCTTAACATTGTCTATATTCGTGGTATAGTGTAGCTGAGCGATTTTAAAATTCCATAAAGAAACGTTTGTAAGTTTGTAGGTAATATGAGCTAAAGCTACAGACGTATTTCTTCCATGCCTTGTTCCTCTTGTTGGGAAGAGTCTTTAAATGCTTTGTGTACCAGAGGTACGCAGAATTTCATGCAAATTTGAGGCTCTAATATACGAGTTCCTCATAGAAAAAAAATTAATGTAGTCATCAGAGCAATTTAAATTTATGTATTCTAAAATAACATTAAGTTAACTATGAAGAAACTGATTCAATTTCAAAAAGACAGCTTTTTTAAAAATTGAAATCATCAACTCTGTTTCTATTGAATTCAAATTTACTATATTTTCCTTGCAAGATTTGTATCAAATACGCAATAGTGGATGGTATTCGTCACCAGTAGTCAGATCACGAAAGGCCGTCTTAACAATGACATTGTTACTGTTTGTAGTTAAGACCAGGTCGAAAAGTCTTTCAAAACTATTATAAATACAACTCACTTGTTGTAAGTCCCCTGTAGGAAAATCAACTAATTTAAAAGTAGTTGATAAAGTAGTTTTTTGTCAACCACAACTAGTTGAAATTCTGACTTTTTCCATAGAACGAACTAACATATTTTGTATGGTGATGTCCGCTAAATAAGTCAATTGACTTTCGTCTGCATATATTTTCAACTACTTGTTAAATTAGTTAAATTTAAATTATTTTTTTAATTACTTTAAAATAACCAATTGGAAACTATTACTGATGGCCTAAAGTTAATAATATTTGATGAAATAACATGGTTAAATATTTATAAATTTGTAATCTAATAAAAATTTGCAATTAAAACATGTCAAAATCAGAGTCGTTGCCGCCATAATATTATTCAAAGTAGTTCACCTACTAGTTTATTTTAAATTAGTTTTTTAATTAGTTGTTTTTAAAAACAAGTTAGTTTGTTCCTATAGGTTCAGAACATATATTGTCAACAAATATATGGGCATTTCCATCGTAACTCACGCGACATGCGTACGACTTAAAGCTTCGTTTTTTCGGATATGCGTTTCTTTTCGTTTTCTTATGTACATATGCCTTTGAAGAAATAGTAATACGTATAGTATTATAACCAAAATTGTCGTTCCTGTAACTTATAAAGAATAGCAAAGGTAAATATGGGCGTAACTCACGCGACAAGAAAAGGAACTGTGTTTTACAAGCACGTTTAGATTGTAAAAATTCTGCCAATTTTTACCATATAACCTGTTTTTGTTTTTATTTTTTAAATAATGGGAAAACTATGAAGTTTCATAGCCCACTTCATAGTTTCATAACCCACTTAACCGATGAACTGTGCTTATTTAAAAATAAATTGAGTTTCCAAAAAAATATTTGCCGTAACTCACGCGACATAATCCACGTGACAAATTTTCCGTTAAGAAAATGTGTAATCAAAGAAGAGAGAAAAGAGCTTAAGAAGAGCAACTAACATCTTAGTTCGGCCATGGTCGAAGCTTACGAGGTGGCATGTCCTATATCTTCAGTAGACGAGGGTTTTAATATTATGTAAGGCATTGAAATTTTCAAAATGCGAATTTCATATATAGCAGTATTTTACTAGATAAAAAAATTTTATTTCATTTTTCACATTAAATTTTTCAGCTATGGTTGACATTTTTGTGGAAATGCCCATAT
This sequence comes from Coremacera marginata, assembly GCA_914767935.1. Lineage (NCBI taxonomy): Eukaryota > Metazoa > Arthropoda > Insecta > Diptera > Sciomyzidae > Coremacera > Coremacera marginata. The sequence goes on from OU612043.1 coordinate 251,117,047, forward strand.
GTTCTTGGCGTGTTTTCGAATAAGATACACAAATATATGTATTATTGTCAGAAGAATGCAATTTTAAGTCAGGCAGAATGAAATCGCCAAACAGTAGAATGTCGTCTTTAAAATGTGGGGTAACCCCTTAATAGCGCTAAAGGATATAACGACGATTCAAAATCGTTAGGCTTGTTTGCGGAAATTTATCCACGGAACTATATAGTTGTTCCTTTGTTCATTTGAATTGTTGAAGAAAAAAATGTCTTTCATGCGATACTCAAATGCATCTCATATTTACTAGTTTTGAAATATGTCTGCGGAACTATCTAGTTCTGCCAGTGGGCTTTGATTGAATGAAAGTAACAAATCCATTTATAACGTCACTAGTATAAAAGCCCGTCCTACGACGGGTTGAAAGCATTAACGCTAAGCTATTTTTATTTTTGGCCGTTATTACAGTTCTTTTACAACTGTTCTGAAAAATGTTCAGCCTGAAAGTATGCACATACATAAAAAGCAAGCATGTCACTGATAAGTATCAAAAAAGTTTTCTGTGCATACTTTCAGGCTGATCGCAAAAAATAATTACAGTTTGAGCGATATTGGGCGCATGTGCTTGCCTTTTATATATTAGGATTTCTTGATTGTTTTATTATCGAGTATCGAATGACCGATTCGAAATGTGTACATAGTAAACATCGTTTCTGGAACTATGCAGGTTCAAAACTCATCTCTATTGTAGGTCCAGTTCTTGATCATTTGTGTACAGGAATTTAATAACACGCACAACACAAAAAGCTAGGTCAAAAATTTTTCGAGGGCTGAAATGGTTAATTCTCTTTTTTACTTATATCGTATAAATAAGTATAATTTATTAAAAGGATGAATTTTGTCAAAATATTGAAGAAGCATTTCATGCATATATTAAGAAGTATAAAAAAGTAAAATATTTTTGATTTAAAAAAAAAAAAAAATTTATACGGACTAAATGCAAGTTGCACACAAAACTGTTTTACAAAAATGGATCCAAAATTCGTCAACAGATATTATTTACTATCATTACCATATGTACAATTTGCAAAGATGAAAATCCTACCTGATCCCTTTCGCAAATTATTCTTAAATATTTAAGGAAAATTATTTATTACAAATCAACTGTCTTCTTTCCGTTCTGTACTGGAATTGAACCACGTACCATCAGCACTTTCTTGCATATATGCAATCGAAGAAAATACGAACAAAGTTAAAAGCAAGCACGTTGATTAATACTTGAAATTATTTTAGTTTTACCTTATCTTTTGTTACTTTCGTTACCATCAATTCGCAGTTAGCTATAAGCTGTGAACATTGAGTTCAATTCTTTATCAATGTAAAAACGATCTTTTATTATTATTATTATTTATTATAAAGTCTATGGACACAGATCCTAACAGACTACATTAACAGTAAAAAGTATATAATAATATAAGTATATAATAATTCATGTGGTAAAGAACTACTAAAAACCTAAGTTAAAAAAATACTATTAACAAAGTTTTTAAATATATGCTTAGGTACAAAGAGATCAAAATCATAAGTTACACTCAGCTCATTAAATAATGACAACGCCCTTGTGATGGGCTCATTTAACATAATAAGTTTTACAATATTAAATATAAAGCAATTTAGATTTTCCTAAATGTCTTATGGAAATATTAAATGTTATAAGCTCCAGAAGCAATCAATAGATCCGGATATGATATCAAATATAAATATTAAAGATGCTATCTTTCGTTTAGATTCAAGAGATTTGAGTCCTAAGAGCAAAAGACGATATTCATATGGTGGCAAAGGTTCCTGAAAGTTAATTGACCCAATGCATACCTACATACCTGGTAATATTTTTTTGTGCTCGTTCCAGTCTTAAAGTGGTAGAGGCATAATAAGGGCTCCAAATACAAGCAGCATATTCCAGGCGACACCTCACAAACGCAGTAAACAACATTTTAAGACTATATGGGTCCAAAAACTCTTTACTATGCCTTCGAATGAAAGCAAGTAAAGAGTAGGTTTTTGGTATTAAAAAATTTAATATCTTCATATACATCATCCAATTAAATGCACACAATGATAGAAAAAATTTTATTGGTTACTCAAAATAGTCCTGATTCGATTCACACATGGGCCAATTTATTTTTGAAAGTTTTTTTAATTAATTTAATAAAAAAAAAACCATGGTGCAGTCGCCACAACTGCCTCATTATCATTGATGTTAAATTAAATATAGTATTAATTGAAAGATTGAACATGCTCATGAATGTTAATGAAAAGTTAATTATGCAGTTTAATTAGAGATGCCATTGAAGTGAAAAAAGAACAAAAACTTTAACTCAAAAATCAACTCAACAAGAAATTTACAGTAACACGAAAAATAGACGCAACTAAATTTTCATACAGGGCATTGTGCTAAACTTTTCAAAGCAAACTCGACAAGAGAAGCGATACATTCTAATTTGTTTTGCTTCTCATTAGAATACGGATTATTAACACTCATTAAGGAGGCAGTAAGGGGTTCAGTTTAAAAAAACACTTCTTTGAGAATTTGCATTGTTGCTGTTTGAACATGTTTTTTTTTTCTTAACCTATTATGGACTGACCCATGTTGAGCTAGAATGATGAAACTTTCCAGAAATATTTATTTTGGTCTAACTTAGAAAAAAAAAAATTAAAAAATTTAAGAATCGAGTTGAAAAATTAAATGATATTGAACGATACGATTGATATTGATTATTCTACAAGCAAAGTCGAGCATTTTGCGCCAATATTGATCACAAGAATTTCCACAATACAACAAAAAATATACAAAAACGTATATATTTCGAAATTCGTAAAAGTCAAATATAAAGCCTAAGAATGACGATCCTATAAGAATGATATTTCACTTTATTTTTTTTTTAGTTTTTTCAGAGGTTCAAAATTTAAGATAAAAAAAAATGGAAAATTCCCAAATTTCCCAAGCTTGAAAATGTAAGTAAATGTAATTGTTCAGTCTTGAGCGAAAACAGGTCGATTAGATAAATTCCTATAGTTTTATAATCTTTTCGGATATCATGAAAATCTATAACTGTATGACCTCCAGGCTTAGAAAAGTATACCGTTGTAAGTGCTGGACAAAAATGGGTTAAGTGCAAATGCAAAATTGATAGAAAAAAAATCGTAACTGACGTTTGTGTAAAGTTTTTATTTCTCTACCGCAAATAACTTCTTTAAAGAACCTAACGCTTCAAAATGCTAGTATGATTGTGAAAATATTTAAATAAAAAAGTGTCTACATTTCAATGGAAAAGAGGACCACCATCACTGGGCCTTAAAGTTGTTAGCTCTACAATGGTCCTGTGCTAAAGCAACCATTGAATGCAATTAATTTCATCGTGTATATAATACTAACAAATATATGGTTAAAATCAGAATATAACTTTTATAGGACTTTTTTGAAATTGATTAAAAGTAATGATAAAAATGCATTTGAGGTGTTTAACATTTATTTTTAAGAAACACTTTTTTTTGTTGCCGCATACCTTTCATTTTAGAGAGATAATTTTTCTAGTTTGACTTATAACAGTTATTTTCTGAAATTAATTTTTTGTGTCAATTTCATTACGTAGGGGCTTGGAATTATGAATTTCACTATACGTTTTCATCCGAATACTCTTCCATTTTTAGTTCTCTTAAAGAGTCCCTAAGAAAAAATGTAGTACTTTGGTTCTTGACTCTTTAATTTGGAAACTTGGAATTGAAGTTTCCTGACTACGAACTACAGCATACATCGTTATGACGGGATAAATTGTTCAAATTATTAATCTTTATCTATACTATTAATAAATCTGTAGCCACTTTTTATGTTCACTCATCACGTTGAAACGACAACTCAGATTTTTATAAAATTTTGTACTCATATTTATAGGTCAGCAGAGAGTGCAATAGGATACTTTATTTTAACCCATTAACAACCAATGTTACTATATGGAAACATATGCGTCTCGAATTTTCATTAAATACTGCATAATATTTCAAAAGTTTTAGTGCCAGTTTTTTAAAAAAAGTAAAATTAGCATGCAATAATAACTTATTTCTGCTCAATGGCATACATAGTTTTCACCAAAATGTTGCTTCAAGTCTAAAAATGTCTGTTTTTTATGGATTTCTTTCGGTCCTAATGGATTAAATTGCACTTCGGTTAAACGAGAACAAAATCAATAAACGCTTTTAAATTTCCTTCAATTTGATACCAAAATCATGTATGTAGTTTGAAAACTGTGAAAAATTTTAGTACCAGATCTTTTTAGTATTAATTATAAGCTGAGAATGAGAGAAAAACGACTTGAAATTCACACTTTTAGCTTTGAAGGCAAATATTTCAGTCAGTTTGCAATGGATTTCAATAATTTTTTTTGAAAAATGTTGTTTGTTAAAATATCCTTCAAACATAAGTGGAAATTTTTACTAAACCAAAGTATTAATATTTTTAAAAATTTTTTTAAAAAATGTTCAAAAATTTTTAGTTTAAGCCAAAAAATTGGATAAAAGTTGTTTTTGTTGTAAAAAAAATTAAATCCAAAATTTAGGTTTTCGATTTCCTATCAGATGATATAACAATCTTAAGGTTAATAATTTGTAGTATTACTTAAACAATAAAAAATCGTTTTGGTAGCGAAAAATCAAGCCTACCTACTATCAATTTTTGAATGAAAACTTTTTGAAAACCCGGCGAAGCGGCGGGTTTAAGCTAGTTAAAACATATAATTGTTCACTAAAAAACTTGTTCCAAAAAACTATCCATGTTAATGATGTACTTGGTCTTATGCCCGTATGATACTTAATTTTTTTTTGTCCAATTTTAAAATCTGAAAACAAGTGGCGCGTGGGCAGGACAGACATATTTTGTAAGAAAACGATAAACGTTGTTACTTTTTTATGGCTGGTGGTTTTAAGAGCAGCTGCATTAAATAAATTTATATTAGCTACACACATCACTTCCAATTCAGCATACATTTATTTAAATAGTTTTGTTTACTCTTAAAATGTCAAATTAATTATTAACAGCACAGTAAATATTTGATCGAAACTTAACGAAGAACGAATTGAAAGAAACGGCAAAAAAATGCAAAGAAAATACAGTCCGTCCTACAAATTTTTCTCCAATTCGTACCATATGCGTACTCACTCACACCAATTGAATCCATGCATTCGTGCTATTTGAACTGCTCTAGTTATAATTTTCAATGATCAATTTAATTAAGTATCATACAGGCTTTACTGCCATTCAATAAATGTACAATACATTGATTTTAAAGAACTAATACTATTTCAGTGCATTCGTTCTTTGAAAGTTTGAAGTATTTTCTTGATTTAAAGAATCGATTTTTAGCTATTGGAAAAAGTTCATAAAATCAATGAACGTTATTCTTTGTCAGAATGAGCTGAGATTTATAGAATCAAAGAAGTCGTACATTGCACCAATTCATTGGTACAAAGAACTTTTTCTTTGATTTTATGTACGTTTCTGATTCAAAGCAATAAAAATTCAAATCTAATTAATCCTTTATACAATCATACCATAAAATATCTCACTTATGACCATTAAAAGTAAAATAAATTATATAGATATATTTAATTTTCCACTAAACTCTCGGCTTTTTCGATTGGAAAAGTGTAAATAACAAATTTTATTTGAATGCGAACTCAGTGTAATTCCCCTTCATAATTTATACTCTTTAAAATTTCAATATATGCAAGTCTGGTGGAAATAGGAATAGTTTCTTTAGATACCGTCAGTATGCATTTATATCTGTATTGATGAAGATCATGTGAATTAAACTTCATCACAGCTCACATTCGCAGGAATACCGCCGCGACCTGTGTCGCATGATTTTGTTGTTTGTGTCGCAAATTGATGTTATTACAAAAGTTGAAGCATACCCAGCTAGAATTTAAAATATGTTGACATTTGTCAAGTTTCCTTGATTAAATCTGCATCGAAAATGATTTTTGACAATACACGACGCGCGTGTTGAAGTCACTTGGCTAAAAACTGGAAATAATTCATGGCAATAACTTGCCAAAAGAAGCTTATTTTTTAATTTTGTTTTATTGTTCATATTGTTTCTGACGCAATAAGATGCTATAAGTCGCAATTTGGATTGTTCATTTGTTGACGGTCACAATTTGAATTTTTGATGAGAGAGAGAGAGAGAAAGTGGGAGAGAAAACGAAGGGAAAAAGAAATAAAGTTGTTACAAAACTGGCATATTTTGGGAAAGTTTTGGACTTTTGTTTTCTTGTTGTTTGTGTTTCGGTATTTTGTTTTATTTTTTTTTTTTGCCACAAAGATGTCACTAAACAACAACAATGAATAAGTCAAGATGCTAGAAAAAGTAATAAAAAAGAAGAGTTGACCATCAACTGTTGACAAATGTTTATATAATGGGTTGGGCCAACATCGAAAATAAATTCAAAAAAGTTTACTAATATCAACAGCTGATGGGGCACATGGATTGGGGCTAACTAATATGAGGTTAAATTTATTCAATTCTTATACCTATATGGATGGTGGGCCATCTGTTCGATTATTTCTAAAAAGTAAAATATTTTTATTTGAATAAATCGACAATGTTAGAGTGACAGCTGTTTTGCGCTCAAAATATGCTAATTTTTTATTTCGATCGAAATATTAGAGTGTATCTGCTTTACACAAGTTAGTTTATTAAGCAGTCAGTTGAGGCAACTAAAGCCTTGAATAACAATTGATGTTTTTAACCAGCGGCCGTGGCTAAGTGGGTAGAGTGTATGGCTCATACGCCAAAGAACCCAGGTTCAAATCCCCATCTGACAGAAAGTTTTTCAATTTTTTCGTTCGGCCGTCACCTCTCCGCAAACAATGGCTAACCTCAGTGAGTAAAAACTGTCATGAAAGCTTCTTGAGAACATAAGCCGTCCGGAGTTGGCATAAAGCTTGGTACGTCCAGTTCTCGATCATTTGTGTTCAAACATTTCACAATACACACAACACAATTGATCATAAGAAGCTCGATCAAAGTGCTTTTAAGGGCTGAAATGGCCATTTCTTTTTTTTTTTTTTTTAACCATCAAACCTAAAATATAAAAAAAGTAAGATTTTTCAATGTGAAATACACATAATTTTTGTTTGAATAAATTTAAATTGATGTTATCTCGGTTACCAAGGTCGATTAAATCATTGGAAAACTATTTACTAATTAAGTTAAGCGAATTCATTGGAAGGATTTATATATTCATTGTAACTAATGGGTTATAAAAATTATCACATGTAGGTTAAATCATCGGAAATGTACAAAAGAGGAATATCTCTAATGTGTTTAGTAGAAAAGAAAAACTGTTTTCAGAATTTTGAGCATTCACTTATATGGGACAGTCTCACTTTGTTATGGTATAACGGTTTGAATACGTTATATTTTTTGAATTTTGAATATGGCAAAGTTGATCGAAATATCAGACTACATTTAATATTTTATGTGAATCCAGTTGATTATGCGTGTATTAAATCATTTTGATGATATCTCATCTTAAGACTGTGATAATTGTCTTGATGACAGAGGTTATAAAATCCCATTCAATTATGTTTATTCGATTACACTGCGTTTCAAAAAATATTTTTGTTCTGTGCTACTCGTATGAACCAAAAATATACTTTTTCGGAAAGTGGGGAGACAAATAAAGATATGAGTGTATCGTCGTTTTTCATGTACACGTCAGAATTTTTAGCTTTTTTCGTTTTAAGTTCTGTGGTGTCCCACAGGGAGAAGATTCCATACATTTGTTGGAAGAGAAAAAAAGAAGTTTAAACCTAAAAGTATTATGGCAGCTGATTCCAAAAATCGGTTTATTGTACCGGTTTCGGCTGGATGAAAACCCGATTCTTTTTGTTATTGTCTTAAGTAACTTTGTTAATACATAAATAAATAAATATTTTTTCATTAGTTTTTCACAATATGAACAAAATTTAGTTTGATTTACTTTGATTTAGGCTTAACATTTTTCGTCGGCGGCAGAAGTGGAAAAAAAAAAATTTATAAAAGATTAAATAAGACCCGAAACTGGTACCAACAAATTAAATAAATTTCTGAAATCACCGCATAAAGAATTCAAATACCTAAAGAGTTTAGGTATTAACAAAATTACATATATTAAAAAAAAAAATCGGGTTTTTAAACAATCGAAACCGGTACAAAAGAACCAACATCATCATCCGAAATCTCATTCTTTTTTTTCCAACAAATGTATGGATCTATCTCACAAAATAAAAACGCTAACGCGTACATTAGACCTACATTAGGCCCCCGAAAATTTTGTCGAATGACCAAAACTGACTGAGGTTTTTATAACTCAGCCCAGCAACCCAATTTTCCTAAATATATTTTGGGAACCTTGAAATTCCAAAATTTTGCGAGAGAAAATCTGAAATATTTATTTTTAAGAATTATTTAAGTCATTTCAAATGAAAATCTTTGCTTTTTGATTTTTTATGATTTTTTCTGTGTTCGATATGTCAGAAAAGGGCACTTTAAAGAATTTTGAAAAAAAGTCAAGTTTCAACAGCTATAACTTTTTGATCCACTTTTTCGTTTTTCTAATTTTTTGCACAAAATGGCTCTGAGCTGTTCTAAATTTAATTCTTGATTATTTTTTTAAAATTTTTAATTTTTTGATTTTTGGGAATTTTTATCGTTCAAAAACTCAAACTCGAAATCTCCAAAGATGCATGCCTCTAACAAAAAATTTTGTAACAACCAAAGTATTAAACGTAATCGCACCATATTTTGTATCTGTATTAGGTCTAGTTTTAAAAAATATTTCCATGTCATTTCACTGATTTTTTTAAAATTTGGACATTTGCGATTTTTTTAATAAAACCTCAAATATCTTAATATATGTATATATATAATCTCCTTGGAGCACGGTTTGGCACACTCCGATCGTTCTGAAATTAAAACATGTTAATTTTGGCATCAAATGGCATACTTTAGCCACTACCCGCAATTAAAAATCTGAAAAAAATTTTGCACGTGTATTTTTATTTTGTCCCCCTTTCCGAAAAGGTATACTTGGTTCATAGGACAGTGTTATCAGTGATATAAACTGTCAAGTAATCACAAAATCCATAATATCGTGCTACAGAGCTGCAAATAGAACAATTTGATAACAATCTCAAATAGTTTTTCTTTTTTTTATAGCCACTTCAGTAACTGAAACGAATCATTGCCAATATCTAATATCAGATTATCAAAGTAAATTTTGATGATAATTCACCTTTATATTCAATCTGTACATATTTTTCGAAAACTTCTCTCGTGGCAATATTTAACACCTTTGTTTTTATAATAATTTTATTTGCTGCAAACAAGTTGCATACAAAATAAAAAAAATGTTTAGTATGCATTTGTATTGTACCCACGTATTTAAAATTCAATCATCAATCTATGCTTCAAAATCAACATCAATTTGAAAAACATCAATAACTGAAATTTATACAGAATTGTCGTTGGGATGAGCATTTTTTGATCATCATTATCAGCAACATCATCATCGTGTTGTTGTTTTTATTTCTATCCCTTTGATTGAGTTTTAGTTTCGTCTAAACTGATATCATTCAGTTGAATAGTGTTATTTTTCAATATAAATTGAGAGATTGATTCTTTTGTGGGTAAATATTTTGTTGGGAAAAGTTTAAATTTCGGAACATGCTCTTTTAATTATTTTCATATTCTAGCTGGTATTGTATTTATTTATTTTCGAAACTCGATGATATTTTTAGATTTTATTCACTCTCCATTCATTAAATGTTACTAGCTAAAATTTGTAAATGGCTCTGTGACAACAGTCTTGCGAACATGTCAACGGAAAGTCCTGAAAGGATATAAATAAAAATTCCAAATATTTGCAACAACATTTCGACAAACATTCAGCATATTGTGTGAGCATTTGAATAGTTAATTATAAGAGACACGTAGGAAAACGCACTCACAGGCGACAGCGTCAGAACATGTGCTACGCTAAAACAATAGCAACCGGCTTCCTAACACCATCATCACTAGACCTGACTACCCTCTTACCAGACTCACCCACTTACCTAGTATGCAGCGTAGTGATTTACGACAATCGAAACATGGTTGGGTGCGAACGAGTAAGCATGTTCTGAGCTGTTTACATGCTAGGTGGCCACAACTTCTGTTTCCGCCCAAGCAAGAATTGAGTGCGTTAAGTACCTCCAAACAGGCTGGCATAAAGGCCTTGCTTAGGCGTTTGACAGAGCATCCGGTGAGTCAGAAACAAGTTACAGCAGCAGCAGCATCAGCAGCAGCGACAGCAACAACAGTTGTTGAAACAAGTGTGACAAGAGTAGAAGTAATTTTTTGTGTGACAACCAGTTTGCACTGAACTTTGCACAAATCCCAGAGAACTATAGTGTTTCTTGAGCGGGCTTCCTGATGAGCTGTTCTAGTTGTTCCGACAATGTTGCCATCGCCAACTTCAACACCGACAATAAATGAGGAAAAAAAGTTATTTTGAATGCGTGACATCCACCTAATTCCAAAGCTGAGGTGTGCTAGAGTGTAGTTCATGTGAAATCATTTTCATACTGAAGCCACTCTGGAGACTGGCAAAGTGTGGAGCATATGGCGAACATGGAGCAGCTGGCTAAGTAGAGTAACTGCTGTGTGCGTGTCGCTTTCCTTGACGCATGTGTGACATGTGGAAATTAAAATGAAAACTAAACGGAGCGCAGCACAGTACATCAGCTACTTGTCTCTGGAGAAATCACTTCGGTCCCTGCTCTGCCCTTCACGCCTCGCCAGCGTTCAGTGTAGCCGCAAATGCTTTGATTTTTATTAAATCACGGTTAGCTTTGACAGTTGGAATCACTGACGCGCCTCACCAAAGTAGATCTCCATGCATGGCACAGCAAGGACGACACTCTTACCTCAGACGATGATGACGGCAACGACTTTAAGTGATTGAATTTTGCTGTTTATCGCATAGAAGCGCAATCTAGCACAACCGAGTAAACCACGAAAATGCATTAATATTCCGAATCCATACAAATCCAACTCCAACTAAGTGCAGCCAACGTTAGTCTTGCCATAATTTCACAACCAGCAGACAGCGTCTCATTTCTTTTATTTACCCTTTGCAATGCTTGCCATTTTGTGTTACTTTGAAATTCCTTGCGAGCGTTTTTTTGCCTGCGTAAATAACCGTGAAAATATTTCCCATTTCCTGTATCGCCTTTACACCTCGTTTGTGGATCCAGCAATTTAATGCGTACTTCCGCAATACTGCTCCTCCGCTCGGCTCGGCTCCGCTTGGCTTGGCTCCGGTACACTGGCTGGTCCTACACTAGCTACTGTTGCCTTTTCTTGCTCGGTTCAGTTGGCGGCACTTTTTTTGTTGTTGCTGCTCTGCCGTGCTCAGCCGTGCTGTGCTGTGCAGCTTTTCTTTCATTCAGACACTAAATTGAAAATTAAGTTCAGTTCCGTGTTTTCCCGCATTATCTGCTGTTCGTATGCGCCTCTCAAAGGACCTTTTAATGTCACTAACAATTTACAAAACGCGAAGTTGGTAAATTTAAATTGTTTTCCACAATTTTACTGTTTTTGCTGATTTCATTGTTGATGCTGTTGTAGTTGTAGTAGTTGTTGTTGCTGTTGTTGTTGTTGGCATTCTTACGAGGCGTTAAATGCCGCCATCATGGATATGGGAATGGCACACGTACTGTGCGTGTGAGGGGTAGGGTGTAAAATACCGTTAATGGTGATTTTTTTGTGTTAGCTTTAACGGAACTTGCTACCCTTTCTTGTCTCTGCAAGGATATTAAAAAGGTCGCAGGACGAGCAAATTAACAGCAAAGGGTATGCCAAGAGGTGCAAAGCACATGGATGAAGTTAATGAATTCCTGTATCAGTGAGCTAAGGACAATTTAAGTTTTATTGAACCATGAGTTAACATTGTTTGACTACGGATAACCTTGAACTTTTCTGGGCTTAAATGATGACCGGAAGATTCGCTGGTATTTATTTCATCCTAAGTGGTTATTTTTTTCCCCCGGAAATAGTATTAATTTCCGGTTTATCTCTTTCTCATAATTCTTTGAGTGCTACCACATTTCCATTATCTGCTCGGGTTATTTTAAACGGAAGTGAAGTGTTTTCTTTTTCACTTTGGTCAATTATTAATACTCATGTTATAATTTTTTACTTCTCTTAGGTTGATATGAATGTTGAAAATATAACTTTAGCTTTACATTTTCCTGCCCAGTCTTTCTTTCACTCCCTCCACTGACTGAAAGCGTCAGATGAAATTAAATTAGTGTCAAAATGTTGCTGTTCCCCTTTGTTGTGTAACTAAAATAAAACACTTCCGGCGGAAGGAAGAAAAAGCCAAAACAATGTTTGCCATTGTTTGAATTTTGCATAAAAATCCTTTTTTGTTGCGCTTTTTTTTTTTGTTTTCTACCCATCTATATTGAGCTCGACAAGCTGCCTGTCGAGCTTCAGTGTTTGAAAATAAGTGTTTCTGACAATCTTTTAGTTTTGCTTGCCGTTTCCCAACCGTAGATAAGCGGATTTCCTCCATCCAGCGAACAGTGGAAAGCGCTAACGAGTGAACAATTTAAGTCGAAACAAAACGCTCAGAACAATAACCGTTTATGTTATGCTTTCGTGGACTTTACTTTCGAAGTTAAAATCATTTTATTGCCATCTATGTATGCGTTGTTGTTATCAGTACGTTCCAACAACGAATCATTCGCTTGACGCCAAAAACTCTACCGACCAACTCAACGACAGACGGCATTTGTAGTCAAAAGTCTTTTCTTTCAGAATGCACCCCCAAACACAGTGGGAGGCATGGGAAACATTTCAGGCTCAGGTTTCCATTTCAGTTGTCGCACTCCTGCTGTGTCAAAATCTACTCTTTCAACAGCATATTTTATTCCTTTGAAAGTAAATTTATAGTATATTGTGTGCTTTTCCTCGCACTTGAAAATTGATTTATTGCCCTGTATAGCAGAGAACTGGGGAGAGGTTTCCATTGCTGTGCTTGGTTTTTATTTTGATTGACTTAAGTTAATGGGTCCCGAGGTACCTGTCGCTGTCAATAGACCGACCACTCTATTTCATAAATTCTAAGCATGAAATTTAATGTCCTTTCATAAATGTTGCGAAACTACATTATTATTGGTGATTGAGTTCAAAGTTTGAGATTATAGCTAATTTATCCCCGAAAGAAAACATTATGAAACTCAACTCACATTAATTTGTGCCAAATCATGACTGTTGGTTAAGTAGAAAAACCACTTCAATCATTTTATTTTACTTTAATTATGAACGAGAACAAAGCTAATTATTTGCGAAATCGATTTTGAAAATAGTTAATCAAGTAGAATCATTATAATTATGACTCAGTTCTGCTCTAGGGACAAAAACTTAATATTCTTTGCACATTCACACAATTCATTCCGGATCGATTTCGATGAAAATTTCCTCCACAAAATATATCACAGAATCTTTCCTCAATTAATTGGCTAGAAAATTTGTTAACAATAATGTGACAACTCGGAAGCGTAAGTGCCGGAAATTAAATTCGGTACAAATTACAAATAAATATGTCGTCATAGTAGACTCTCCTTGAAGCAGAAAAGCAGAGCTGAAAACGCAGCCATGGAGCCACCGGCTGGCGTTGTGGTTATGTGTGCGTGTGCTTGTATCATAGTTATTTATGTTTACAAACTGCACTAGTGTTTTATGGACCAACAGCCTCCAGCATAAATAATGGCCTGAGTAAACATGAAATCATGCCATCTGAATGTGATTTGTATTAAAATAATAAAAAAAAAACACAAAATCAGGTTCTAAGCCCTAAAACACTATCAAATTTACAAGTATTTATAGCACATTAACAAGTGAGAGTTAAGCTTATTAAATCCATGGAGAAAGAACAGCTATTGACCTAATTTATTATTTTTATAATAACTCAATGAAATCATTAACCCCTTCAGTCAGACCGGATACAAATTTGTGAGGCATTTGTTTTGGGCGTAAAATGGTAATTAAATTATCTAAATTTTGCTGTTATTTTTAAAATATTATTTCAATTCAGAAGAGAACAAAATAAAACAACAAAATTATTCCAATGTCGCGACGCGAATGAAAATGTTTTGTTGTAAGGGGGGACATGACATTGGCAGTTTTTTGAAATTGATATAATATTAATTTTGTATTTTAGTAAATATACTTTAGATTCTAAGAAAAAAAATTTCATGGAAAAATTCCTACGGGTTCAAAAGTTACAGCCGGATTAGGGAGAGCGCATTTTTAATTTTTGCGCTACCTACGTACGGCAGCTGGTATATACTTGTTTTACTTGCTACCTGAATTTTGGTGGTTGTTATTTCGTACTTACTTGAAGGGTGGGTTTTTTTTTTGTGTTTTTGAATTTCTTTATATTTCTTTATATATATAACTCACATAGTGGAATTTTTATTTTGTATGCTCAGTTATTTGGCATCTTTTGCAGCGTGAAGTCGTGGTTTTTTTGTGAAAAATATTCACTCAAAACTCCAATGAAAGTTTGAATGCAAAAATTTGGCTCATTGCACCTAAGTGTATGCCAGGCAGCAACAGAAATGTTAATATTGCAAGCTGCATGGCAGTGTCTACTTACAATGACGGCGCTTAAATTTATTTGCAAATGTTTCAACTACTTGGTATCACCATAGGAGCTACAGCATTGAATTTTTCCAAAGGAAATGATGCAAATCGTTTGAAATGCGCCAGAGTGAAGGCATATGAAGCTTCAAAAGAAGCCCGAATTGCTAAACGATTGCAAAAAACTATAAGAAACAGCACAACACAAGATAACGAAGGCATCCAGTACGAAGCAGGCATGGCAGATTGAAGGTAACCTTTTTTTCTTTGTTCACAAACTTTGAACGCGTTTATCTCGAAACCATGTTTTTCCTTCTGGTTGCGGCACTAGTGGGTTCATTTTTTGACGAATTTTTTTTTTTTTTGTATTTTTTAAACATGATTCGCCATCGTATGACACGAGCTTCTTTTTATATTTTTTTTTTGATTTTTTATGAATTTTTCAAGTCAATACTTTTTTCGAAAAAACACACTTTCAAATTTGGAACATCATCAAAAATTGAAAAAAAATGTAAAAAAAAGCTCGTGTCATACGATCACCAATTTTGTTAAGATTTAAAAAGGTAATTTTTTTCAGATCGGACAATTTTTGCAACTCCCAGCGCTGCAACCACGAGGCCCCGTTTTTTCTCTGCTACCAGTTTGGAGCTCTATAAAACCATGTTGGAGTGAAAAATATATTTTTTTGAATTTTTTTTTCTTGTAATTTGTTCAATTCTCTACAATAATAAAAAAGAATTTTGGAAAAATTTTTGTTTTTGACTGAGTTATGAATTTTTAAAAAAAGGTCTGCTTTCTCTGCCGCGAATGTCAGGTTCCCCCGTAAAACTTTCTCAACTCATTATTTTTGTTTTATGAACCAATACTCATAAAAATAGTTAATAGCACTTTTTATATAATATTTAAAATAAAAGAAAACATCAACTGAAAGGGTTAAGGTTTGAGGAATATTATAGTACCACTGTACTATATTAGAGTTCATTTTTCAACGATGGCTTTCAATGTTCACAAATTTTATGCTATTCGAAAAAAATGATTGGGTTGTTCAAAAAGTCAGTTCAGTTTTTTATTTACTGTTTTGGCTCATTTATTTTGACATCTTCATTTCTCCCATCCCATTTCTCTCTCATTAGCTTTAAAATTCTGCGCAAATAGAAGTTTTTAATTTTCTGTACAAAGAACCTTCCAAGATTCTGTTTGTTAAGGCCCTCATTATCAAATGTGTTCACACTCAGTGAGCTTGGCAGGGAGCAAAACATAGGGCGCAAAGTCTGGAATATTAGGCGGATGGGGCAAATCATTCTATCCGAACTCGAGTAATTTTTGGCGAATCAGAGGTCTAGTGTTATCGTGGTGGAAGATCCCCTCCTTTCGATAGGCCAGCTCAGGACGTTTCTGTTTAATGGCATCGCTCAGACTTTAGAGATTATGGTTCTATTCCGTGGGAGTAGTTCGTAGTATACAGTACCCTTCCAAAAAAGTCATATTTTGATTAAAGTTGATTTTACTTCTATAACTCTCAAACTTGTGTTCGGTGCGAGTGCTAGTTTCCGAAGATGGATTTTGTAAATCTGCCTAAAATTTAATGACTTTTTTCAAAAACGATTCATCATTAAAAACAAAAAAAATTATGAGGGTATTCTTTTACTTTACTTTAATAGTAAAGTTTATTAAATTTTTACTTTATTAGTACGTATAAAGTGATTTTTTTTTTAATTTTGCCTGTATACTTTGTTTATAGTTTTTGTATGATCCATATAGAATGGGTGTGATCGAACCGGAACTATGCCAACCTCCCTAACAATGTGTTGTTTGGTATGGGAGGGGGGCATAGTTGCGGTCTAATCACGCCCATTTTATACACATCATACAAAAATTGTAAACAAAACATGCATATATTAATTTTTGACTTTTTTGGCCGAAATTTAAATAATGTTGGAGTTTAAAAAAAAATTTAATATTTGATTATTTTATAATTTTCCTTTTCAAATATAATTTAAATACACAAAACGGTTTTCGAAAAAGTCATTTATTGATTTTTGACTTTTTTCGGCGTCGCACATGTCCAAAATCTTGTGCACAGCTAGGCACCAAGAGAGGCGTAAGATAGCCAAAAAGAAATAAAATCTAAAGAGTACAGTTTTTAAGATGTCCTCTTCATGTGAAGTGTCTCATATATGTATATTCCTGATTAATATTTTTAACCGCTGAAATGATTAAAAAAATTAATTACAAGAAGCCGCTGTAAAGTTTTACTATATTTTTTTTTAAGTTAAAAAATTTATAAAAAAATTAATTTTTTATTTAGAAATAAATTTATTTTGTATAATCTTATTTTTTTTAATTACTTTACTTTTAAACTTATTTTGTTGTTGTGTTATTGAAATTTTGAACTATTTTTAAGTCAATTAAAGATAATCACAATTGTCAAATTAAATAATTTTCAAAGGAAAAATTTTTGCCATATTGGAAAAATTGACATATCCATATTTTTAATTTTTTTTTTCATACTTACATGTTTTTCTTCTCAAAGGCTCCCATAGAAATCCTAGCAATTTTATGCACCAAAATATATTTCTTCCAAAAAAACTTCCCAAACACATATGTATAACTTTTTACGCATCGTAAATGATACATATGAAAACTAAAGGCAAAAATATTTTGAGAAAAACTTTTGTAAAATTTAATGCTTGCATAAGAATGCTAAAAAGCATAACTTTATGAGTTAAAACATAAAATGTTTACTTCATGGATATTTTCGCATTAAAGCTTATAAGCTGTTATTCTTTCAATTATTTTTATTAATTAAATTAAAATTTATATAAAAATAAATAATAATTTATGATATATAAGCAAAATGTAATTTAAATTTCATGTAAAAACTGCGGCAAGCCCAACTTCAGAAAATAGCATCCGATATATTAAAAAAAAAACATCTTCACGCCTCTATACGTGTCAACGAGTTGTTGGTGCCTAGATGGGTTTGTGAAGAAGAACTCAAAAGTGAGCTCAACAACAAAGCCTTGCAGAATTAATATAGTCACTTTTTGCCTTGTCCAGTCTTTGCCTTGTGCAAAATAACATAACTGTAACTTACTAAATATATAATTGCAGCCAGTGGCGCAGCTAGAGCTGCTGGCATCTGGGGCAGAAAGTAGATTGTGTACCCCCGAAGAGTGGTTATCCGTATCCATATCTAAGATCTCTATACAACAAAAGAAAAAAAAAATTGTAAATATACTCTTTTTGCTTAAAATTTTTTATTCTTTCTTTTGATCTTCTAAAAACATCTATTCGGTGTCTTAAAAAATATAAAAACATCTAATGATATTCATTCATAAAATCATACTTTAAGTTACCATTGAGATTTAAAATTTTATCTTTCTTGTTTTCAGAGATGCAAGCTTTTTGATAACTTCATCGAAATCAATGTTGTTTTCCTGCTACTTTTTTTCCTATCTTTTATGTGCCATATGCATATTATGGTTATATTATAAGCTTTCGACAGCTAAAACATTATTAAATTTTTATATATACGTGAGGACGCACAGGTGCTTTGTTTTTAGAATTATTGACGAATTGAAGCATTGATCCGGCAAGATCCGATAAACGAAACTTCGGTTGACATAAATTTCCGGCTTAAAAATTTTAATTTTGTTCGTTAAAAGCTCACATTAAACCTACAGTTCAGTACCTCTTAAACTCTGAAAGTTTGTGAATACGAAGCTTTTATATAAAGGGTGTTTTTTTAGAAGCATAGAATTTTGTTTTTCAAACAAGACAGAAAAATTAATGAAAAGTCCAATATTTTGGCTTTATTCGTTTAATTTTGAGCCTATGACCACTGCCGGCCTTATCTAGCCGGCCTTATCTTGCCAATAATGCCCCAAATGTTGGTTTCCAGTCTTAGCTGGTTTATCAGCATTGACCAGCGTCTTGACGAATCCTCACAAAAAGTAGTATAACGGAGTCAAATCACATGTTCTAGGTGTCCAATTGACAGGCCAAGTTCTTTAGATGGTTGGGTCACCAAAGTTTCATCCCTGTAAAGTAATGGCTGTATCGGTTGTTGCACTGTCCTGTTGGAACCATTTAGCATTTGTACGATTGATTATTCACGTGAGAGCCGAAAAGGCGCGAATTATTTGCCTGCAGCGTTCACCATGTTGGCTACATCTTCAGTTTTCACTCACCTCAAACACACATTTCTACAGCGCCGATGGCTTCTTAAGTAGGCACAGTATGAGCTCGTAGAGAATGAATATTGTCTGATTATTGTTAATTTCCCGCGCAGACCGCGAGTTTTGGAAATAAATTTCTACGATTTGTGATTTTTGTTACGGTGTTTGTCTTAGCATGATAACCCAATGTGCACTAAAACAGATGCGGATCCGTTTCGAACCCGTTACGAGTCCGTCAGTACGCACTTCGCTTCTTATGTTTTAACTGAACTGTTTCGATCCCGTTACGAATCCGAAAAAAATGATGAAAATGCGTTAACACAAAAGGCTTTTATTTTATTTTCAGTGGATTAGGGATACGAAGCACAATTGTGTACTTATTTTTATTTTAAAAAACTTCTTTAGCACTCATTATGCACGTCTCCTTCAAATCGAATAAAGCTACTTGTAAGAATTTTGAAATAATCATCATGTGTGAACAAGTTACATGTGTTACAAGATATTTTACGGAAACTTTTTTAATTGCTTTAATTTTGTACGCTATGTCACTATAGCTGGAAAAAAAAATTTTAATAAAAAAAAATCCGTTTTGAATCTGTGTTATTTAAAAAAAAGAGTCCGTCGCAAATTCGCATTATTTAGAAAAACGAGTTCGCCTCGAATTCGCGTTGGTAAAAAAAAAAAGAATCCGTCTCGAATTCGTATATGAAGTCCGTTCTGAGTTCGAGACGGATCCGAAAAAATGAAAAAAGTGATTCGCATTTCTGAGAGGAATTTCATACGAAAACGGGTCAGTGACAGATCCGAAACGCAATCCATTTCAGATAAAATGTACGAAGAAGTGAGTCCACCTCGAATTCGAAACGATTCCGTTTGGCACATTGAGAAATTGCCAAAGTATACTGAACATAAATGTCATGTTCTAACTTGTTCTAACTTTGACAACTGGCTAAGCACCTATCCATCTAGAAAATTCCATACCTCTTATAAGAACACCCTTTATAAAGCTCTGATTTACAATTTCATTATATAAACAATTTTTGACATCAATCCAATTATTACTCTATATATAATATATGAAAATTTGTAATTATTCTTTTGTAATGATTGTAACCCTCACCAAACTCTATATATATATATATATTTTAAATTTGTGTTAATTGATACGAACGCATTGTACGGAATGTAAAAGTGCAGTCAATATAAAAAGTTCAATCATAGCTTTGTCGTCCATACGATGGACATGACTCAGCCAGTGTAGTCGCTGCACAGTTATACGCCGAACTACGTCGTAGAGCTCATACAGCTCGTAGTTTATTCGGATGCGATACTCATCGCCGACTCGAACAGGACTGAAGATTTTGCGAAGAACTTTTCTCTCGAACAGCCCCAGAGCAGCTGCGTCAGTTTGCGAAACTACCCAGCGCCATAAAGCTGCACAGGCAGAACGAACGTCTTGAAGAGTATTAGTTTTATCGATCGAGAGAGGGCTCTGGAACTTAGTTGCTTACTGAGCCCGTAGTAGCACCTATTAGCAATTATTGTTCTTCGCTTTATCTCTAGGCTGACTTCGTTGTTGTTATTAATGGCGGTGCCAAGGTCTTTATAATACACTGTTAAATTTTGACTCCAGCTGCTCCACAAAAACATTAAAAAAAATACTTTTTGTGCAACCATTTAACGATATGGTTTCTTTATTTTCACTTTATTCTCACATTGACACTTTTGGCACGAAGGGGGCGGTATATGCTTTGATATCAACCTATGCGCACCTAATTAAAAAAATTTTTATTTATATACAAAAAATTCTACGTTATAATACAGATTTATGTTGAAAAAAATGTTAATTTTTCACCCCTTTTTGCTGTGCACCCGGGGAGGACCACCCCCTTCGTCCCCCTAGCTGTGAACTTCTAATTCTAATTCACTAATTGAACGCAAGGATCAACTCACATTTGAGTTCTTAAAGAACTCAACTACTTATTCAACTTGTATGTTGGGATAGGATAGAGAAAGCTACGATAATATGTATGTACTTGAGTTATTTTTCCCCAACAATTAACTTCAATTCGCTGCTTTAGACACTTTCGCACGAACATCTACTTCACTATATATATCTTGTATCATCTTGTTGGCGATACAACAGCTGATTTATATTTATTAACACCAATTTCATTTCGACAATGAACATATTTAGGATCCCATCGAAGAGCATCGCAACGTAAATTTCGACAAACAATAACAACATGACAAGCTTTATTTATTTGGAATGCTGCTCAAATTGTTTTAATTTTCTCCAATAATGTCGATATCAATGCCAGTTGTTGCCAAGACAAGCCCAGTCAAGCTACACAAACAGCTTAACACACAGACATGACACATAGACAACAACAAACAATCAAACACACACACACACACACACACACATACTGACAAACATGCAGCTGATACATGTAATAATTCAATTGTGCGAACAACTATTAAATAAGATTGATGACAGAGAGGAGAGCACCAAGCAAGTTCTGCTCAGTCCAGTTCGGTCCTGTTCTGTCCGTTTCTGTGCGCTGCTGTATCGGTTGCTTGCAGTCCCTAGAGACAAGTGTGGAGCCGGCAAACTGACTGAATAGACTGACGTTAGTAAGCAATTACGACGCAAGCAGAGACGTTGGCAGTCGTCGTTGTGTCGCCAAGAATGTTCTTGCCACGGACTGTCTTGTTTCTGGCTGTCTTTGTTTTGTCTTAAATGTCAAATAAATTTGGTCGAATGAAAAATGATTTGACGTTTGGCGATTAATACAATATGTGTTTCCAATGAAATGTATTGCATGAGTGTGCGTGCGTGTGCTGTTATCGGGAATGTGTCAGCGCAACCATGCAGCCAGAGTGGACGCCCACATTATTATCGTCCCGATTCAAGTACCATCGCCTTATGTGGCTGTTGGTCGAAAGCGGAATCAGATGCCATGTACCGATACATGCAATGGAATTATTATGGTTCAGTTAGTAATCTTGTCTTGCTAAAATTGCCCATACCGCCCACGACACCACTCTTTTTTGACGTAGGACTTTCATTGAAGTATTATGTAGTGTCCTGCCATGTGTATTTGTGTCACTCATTGCGCCAATCTATGTCTTAACGAATGTTCATATGAGCGAACAGCGTCTTCTATATAATGCTTGGTCACTTAATCC
This sequence comes from Coremacera marginata, assembly GCA_914767935.1. Taxonomy (NCBI): domain Eukaryota; kingdom Metazoa; phylum Arthropoda; class Insecta; order Diptera; family Sciomyzidae; genus Coremacera; species Coremacera marginata. The sequence continues at coordinate 251,139,122 of OU612043.1, forward strand.
CCGCAACTTGTTTTCATCTGCGTGGTATAGCGAATCATAGAAATTTATATCCAGTTAAGGATCTCAAGGAATGGCATAAAAAACAACAAGCACGTTGAAAGGATAGAGTGTACGTATTTTGTGTGCATGTGTGTATATGTATATATGTGTGTGTGTATGTTCTTTTGGCAGAACAACACTTAATGCCACTTTAATCCCTTCACCAGCAGCGTACCAATTGATGCGGTTCCAACTGTGCTTTAGTGCTGCATCCAGTCTGTAGCTGTTGCTGTTGTTATTTTTGGAGTTTTTGCTGTTTCTGTTAGCTGTTAAGCATGTCAGCTAATGAATTGAGCAATAAAAATTTAAAAAAAAAAACAGAACAGAAAATATAACATCACTCAACAGGGTAATAGTACGTATGTTTGTATGTATTTCCTAATGTTGGTAATACTGCGATAAAGGGTTGCTTATGGTAGCTCAACACAGCATTGTAGTTTTATGTTAAAGTAGTCCTTTAATACATCCACATCATATTTGATAGCGCCGCACAAAAGTAAGCCAAATAACGGAAGTCGGAAATGGGTTGGTCTAGATTATCGTATTACTTGTATAGTCTTGTTATCGGATCAAATGAAAAGGCATTTTTTGACATTAACTTAATTTTTATCATACCCTTAATTTGTTTTTGTATAAGCTTTCTATAATGTGTATAAATTTCTATAATATGTATAAAATATATGCATTTAATCTTAGGAGAAGTGACGTTTAGAGACAAAAGCTGAACATATAGTAAACCAATACAGTGTAAGTAAAACAAAAATGTGAATGTGAATGTGAATTTTATATAAGGATATATATATTTTAGAAAAATTCAGATATTTGTGAAGATCAAAGTACTTCAGCCTTAGGTGTTGATCACAAAAAGAAAGTTATCCAAAATTTTCAAGTAAAAATTAGTGCCTGATAAATTATTCCATGTTTAATTAAAGCGCCTTCGGAAATATCCGACTTTTAATCGTTAAGGAGTTAAAAATACTGTGCAGAAAACATCGAGTGAAGTTGGCAACACGAGAAGATTCGGGATAACATTTACATTCGTACTTTAATCAATACTTTTTAGCAGAAGGAAAATTTTGATCGATATGTAAAATCATCCGTCATAAAGAAATTAAGTTATTCAAGGTTAATGAGGTAATTGTATTTAATAAGAGTTATAATAGTTTTTGACATAATTAGTTACAAATACATAGTTAAACAGCTAAAATATGCGTAAATAATCAACCCAACCCTTAGGCTCTGGTCGTGATCTCCTTTAAGTTAGAATTTTAAGAAGATTTACATTTAATACTAAGCCGTAGTATAGATGTTAACTATTCGGAAAGGAACAAACTATGTTCCTGAGTAAACTCTGCGTTTTCCGCCATTGTTTCTGGGTTAATTTAATATTTTTGGCATAGCTTACACACAGGAAAAAAATATGTTGAACCGTATTATGCGAGGGTCATAGAATGTTTCGGAATATGATTGTAGCAATCATGCTCTTACAACGAAATGTTGCAGCAGAAAATGATTTAAGAATTGACTCAGCGTATAATGATACTTCAGCGTATAATGAAATTCTTGAAAATGTTACGATTTCAGATAATACAGGGTGCGCCATATTTTATATCGGTATGAAAATTTTAAATAATTTCAACATTTATCATTTTTATGACTTGAATTGACAATTTTATAAAACATCAGCTTAATACCATGTTTCCATCAGCACGAAATCTTGTGATTTTGCGCGATTTCGTCCAATTTACTTTAAAATCTTCTAGATTTTCCATACAATATCAATATGTCAAAATCTTAAGATTTTATCAAAATCGAATACAAAATCTCATCAAATTAAAGGCGGCATCCCTGAAAGCTTATACAGCACTATTCAGCTTTTGTCAAAATAGTGATTTTGAAAACTCACTGACAATTCGAAGAAAAAAAGCATAACTTCTGTGACACATAAAAAAGACAAAAAAAAAAAAAAATGTGAGCAAAAGAAGCCTTGGAGCCCAAATGACGAGAGATTGCTTTTTGCAGTTTGGGGGAAAAAAATTAATGAACTCCGTGGCCACCGAAAAAACGAGAAAATTTTTTTAATGCCATTCCAGAATTTTTTTTTTTAAATATTTTAAGAAACAAGAATCAAATAAATTCTCAAATTTATTTTCAATTTATAAATTAATTTTTGTAAACAAAAAAATGACAAATGAAAAAGTTTTCATTGTCAAATGCATGCTTGAATGCAAGGTTGATTTATAAGGTTGTCGCAAGGGAGAGAGCGAGCACCCATAATTGTCAAATCGAAGTTGACAGCTCATAGAAAATCTGCAAGTGCTCTCTTTTATCATCCGTTTTTTTTCGTAGTCATTCGCAAAATTGGCTGGTTTTGACAATTATGGGTATTGAGAAGAGAGTGCGATCAGCCCTGCGACAACCTTATAAATCAACCTTGGCTGAATGGAAACACTTTTAAAACACTTTCTTAAAATTGCAAGATTTCGTGCAGGTGGAAACATTTTATGATACAATTTTAATCATGAATCATTTTATATCGAAAAAATGAGCCGAAATAGTGACACTGCACATTTGAAATAGTCGTTCAGTTGTGTTAACTCAACGTGCATATCATCGAAAATGTCGTGGCCAACAAGCACCATCTGACAACACTATTCGTCGTTTGGTGTCGAATATTGCTGAACTGTGACATTAGGTTCACATGTCGTCTATCAATGCCCAAGACCATGATACAATTATAAGGTAGGCTCACATTTAAATGGCTACTCAAATAACAAGTTTTGCAACAACAAAGCTGTGAGAACGCTAAATGTCAAATGAAAAAAGCAACAACAACAATAAGAAAACTAAAATTCGACCAGCCGATTTTGACACACAGCTTCTTTTTTACTCCAACTTGAGCCTACCTTATAATTCTGCCATGCCCAAGACGTTTCAATGAGCTGGTTGAAGCGGTCGGAGTGAGTGTTGCCCAGACAGAACTCACATGTGTCGTGTTGTCACCGCGCTCAGCATTTCAGTACCAGTGGAATCGCTTTGCGGCACATTTTGAAGGATGATTTATAAATACTAAGTGCATTTGATCGACCTCGTCGTTTGGAATATTGTGAAACAGTCACCCGAATGGTTAACACGGAACCTCATTTTTGCAAGCAAATTTTGATGGCTGACTAGGCCCATTTCATACTCTCTGACGGCGTTAACAAGCAAAATTTGCCGCTTTTTGAGAACGGAGAATCTAGACGAGATCCATGAAACTCATTGCATCACCAAAAAGTGGCCATTTGGGCCGGCGCTTGCCCCAAAACCATAATTGGGGCATTTTTCTTCAGAATAGGCGAAATAGTCGATGGGAGTCAATATCGGTTGATGTTGGCTCTTTATGTCTGCCCACAAATGTGTGAAAAAAATCGAACAATGCAGTTTCTGCAACGAAAATTCCCTGGACGTGTGATGTCAAAAAATGACGACATTGATTGGCCACCTAGATTTGACCCCTCCGGGCTTCTTTTTGTGGGGTTGTTTGAAACGCACAGTACGCCAGCAAGCCTCAGATCATTGACGAGCTCTAGGCAAACATTCGAGTCAAAATCATCGCTATACCGAACGAGACGCTGGAAAAAGTGAGCACATTCGCTTTGGCCCATAGAGGCAGCCACTTGATTGATGTTGTATAGAAGAACTAAAATTGTAAAGGACAAAATAAATTGTAAAGGACCAAATTAAATAAAAATACCTCATATATGGAAATCAATTCTTTTTTCCAAGTTATTCAATATACACATACCGACATAAAAATTGGCGCACCTCTATGGCGTTCTTTCTATAAATTGTTTGTTTTTGTCCCGATATGTTGGAAAAGAATCTGGCAATACTAGTAAGGAGTTTCTAAAGGCGGTGCCGCGCAGCATAGAGTTAATATATTTTTTTTCAAGACCTTAAATAATCTTCGATCAACAAAAAATTTAAGCCATCAGGTACATAATTTTAATAAATTCGAAGTCATTTTGTTTTACTGGAAAAATTTAAAAAATTAAACTTGAAATGGTGTTTATTTTGGCCACTATACTTGTTTAACATTTGATATTTTAATAAATACACGAGTTTATTAAAATAAAAAGGAACCAGTCTCACGTATTTCAAGGACAGAAATTTTATCTAATATTATAAGATTTTATTTCGAAAGAATTTTTCCCATTATTAAATTTAAGTCTCAAATAATAGTTCAAGCTTAAATGACACACAACACCTGAGTTGTCTTAAATGACACACTATTGCAAATTTGCAACAACGATTTTTGATTGTGGTATTGACAAATTAACATTTCGTATGGTATGGACAGGAACATTTTAAGAGTAATTCAATGGCGAATTTACTTTTTTTAAAGAAAATAATTTGCTATCAGAAAAATTGCTTTAAACAAAAACCTCAAAACAAATTAAAAGCAGGATTGTTTAAAAAAAAAATTAGCATTGGTCATAAGTAATGTGACCAACTCTTGACGAACAAAAATCAGTATATTCTTCCATGCAAAAAATCAGTATGAACTCGCTCAATATCAGTATGATATACGTATACAAACTATTTTTGATTTAGTTTGGTTTTTATTTGATATTCGATACGATATGAATATAAAAGGAATGAAAATAAACGTAAAGAAAAAGTTATACATACTTCCGGTGGAATCTACATCGATCGACATGGCGCTGAGGCTAACGTTGCAGGGAGCTGTAAAAGTTGCTTCTTTGAATGAACATTTGCCTTGACTTGCAATTTTTCGAAGCAATTCTGGTTGGGTTTTTAAAAACTCGAAAAACTGAGTGCAGGTACATTCGATGTTAAATTTTGAAGTACAGAATGGAACTGAGCGTATGGAACTGAGCACATTTGACATTTAAATATAAAAAATGAGTACGCAATAGGGCTGCAAAACTAGCAATAGCACTATCGATAGTATCGAATTTTCCCATTTAGCCTAACTATCGAATGGTCGATAAACGCTATCGATTGGTGCTCATGTTGTAGTTTTTGTAGAAAATAAAATAAATATCTAATCTTTTGTGTCTGAAAGAAATCCTTTGTGGCAACCTTTCAAAAAATCAGTATAAAAATCAGTATCCAAATTCAACCAGTATCGCGGTCTAAAAATCAGCACGATACTGATTAAATCAGTATAGATGGTCACATTAGTCATAAGTACAAAATTAATAATTTTGTTAGCTATTTTGATTGCTTTTTTTTTGCCTTTGCTGATTTTTAGAAGCTTGATATTAAGAGAGAACATGCATAGAAGCGCAAATCCAACGGCATTACATATTTGAAATGTGCGACATATTTGCAGTTCTTGAGTTTGAACTCTATAGCAATTATAAGAAAAAAAAAATGCCAACAGTTTAAACTTTTTGAAAATGCGAACTCGCACAATTGTATGAGTTAAGACTGTAGTTGCTATAGGTTGATGTAGAAGATAATACCGACTGAAAAGTTTGTATGTTATGTAGAACCTTCTGTTTCCTTTCGTTTTTATGTTAGATTTATTGTTTGGTTTGATCTTCAAAAAGTCATTGCAAACTTTAACAGTATGTTACTCAAGCAAATTTTCTTTAAAAACTTTTTGTTGTATTCCACAACTGCGGATTTATGTAGCTGTCTCAGTCAGATAATTAATCAAGTAACATCCTAATGAGCGTTTTCACGACTTATAATTTCGAGTCCATTGTTTGCGCTCAGCGGTTCCGCTAGACACAACTGGACCGATGCTACACAAATAACTAATGCTAAATGCAACAGGCCACTAAATGCGTGGAAGTCATCAGTCCTAATATGTCTTCATGCTGTGGTAATTAGGAAAGTAAATGGCTTCCTTAGTTGCTTCATTTCATTTCGTTTGCAGCATTTTATAAGGCTTTTAACTAGTTCACATGTTTTGTACGGTGTAAAGATGCCAGCCGTCTGCCAACAGCTGCTGACACATTTGCGCCACACTTTTCCAAATAACCTCACACTAGAACACCACAAAAGCGTGTAGTTGTTGCTGCTGAGGTAATCATATCGTTTTCCACAGGTGCGTCCCACTACTTCTTCAGCAACGCTTTTGTTAAGCCAACAACGCGCAGTGTAGTGTGAAGAAAGAGTTCAACCTGTCATTCTGAACAGTGCAGGTGTGCAAAGAGGAATGCTTATTTATGTGTGCTTAAAAGAATGCGAATGAATTCCAATTTTAATTGTGTCCGGAACAAAGCACCGAAAACAAAAAGCCAAACCGACATCTACCCATTCCCTCTAGATGCCCATCAAGTGCAAGACACGTCAAGAAGTTCTTTGTCGAGGAGTGTTTATTGTTCTTGTCTTGCGAATGTTAAGTCGAGAGTCTCGAGAGCCTGCACCTTCCGCAATCTTCTGAGCATTCCCGTGAAATGCTAATAAATGTCGCAATAAACTGAACAATACATTGCTTCGGAACGATGCTGTGTCTCGATGAATGGCATGCAAAAGGGTTGTCAACTTGCCGCTTGCCTGCCTTTACACCTTGTCATTTGGATATCGGGCTTTCGGGCAGGAACAGATGTTGAAGAGCGCTTTGTGGCTGCAATAACGTTTACTTAGTAAATACTGGGCGACCTTGGCATGCAAATTAATTGAAGTTGGATAAGTTCTGCAATTGTTTTAATTATTTGCAGCAGCTTTTAAAGGGTGAGACGCAGGTGTGAATAGATGGTACGTGGTGGTAAAACTTAACCGGAAGTTTTTAAACATTGAATTTTGGAGTTGCATTTGAAGTGTGCTCCATATGTTTCATGGATTGAAGTAATGCTTACTTGTGAATCTAAGCACGCATTTCCTTTGTTGCTGGCAAAGCTATCAACACTGCAGTCAAAATTTTCGTCAGAGTGATGCGCTTTGTTGGAACTTTGAGCAGCATGTTTAAAAAACTTTTAAATGGCAACTCGTCTAAGTCGTGTGGTGTGTTCTTTATCTTTGAAACATTAAGGCTGTGGCTGCTATGCTAGCGAACTTAGGTTGCTTAGGTTGAAATCTTTTATTTATTATTGCGGCCTAGAAGCTGTAAAAGAGTTTAAATCAGAAGAAAAAGCCTGCACGAATTCTACCCAAAATTATCCTTAGAGATATAATCCAGTTGGGTAAATTTCTCTATTGTGCTTTGTAGTTGTCATGGTTCAATCATGCTGCATACAATCAGTCAGTTTGGACAAGTTGTACAACTTGCGTGACCTGCGTTCAAGTTCTTAACTTCGATAACTTAAGATAAATACAAATAAATGTCACTATACCAGCAACAATACACACCGTGACAGCAAAGATGGAGCAAAAAAGATGGATTGTTTCGATCCCCTTTTGATTATGAGAGGAATTTAAAGTAACAGTTCATACTTTGGACATCAACCATCCTTTGGTATAACAGCTCAGCATCTAAGCAGTTCAACAGTTCAGTAGTGGAGCATAGCTTCTCGTACAATTGAACAATCAATTGAAAATTTTAAATTCAAGTCGGGTACACAGAGTTTCTTGGATTCAACATCTGGTCAGTGGATGCTGCATAAAATAAACGAGCACAAAACCATCGTAATTTTCACGTACCACATTCGTCTTGCTCTGCGTTCCTCTCAAGATTTTGCTGAATGTTGAATGCTTTGCTCTAATTTACGAGGAACTTAAGAAACAAAAAAAAAAACACTAAAAATAAAACAAAAAAAAAAAAAAAATTCAGGCATTGCTGTCAACGCCTAAGTCAACGACAATTCCGGGATTACGTCGCTGCTGTGAACTTTGTCGCCGCTTCAACCCAAACACTGACACTGTTGCGTTCATTCATTAAGGATTTGAAGGCTAAAGAGATTCATTGAAGTCAGCAAAGGAAACCCACAGGCGACGAAAGCTGGAAGAAATAATCGCAGATATTAAGTTGCCATACTTTAGTCTTCTTGAAAAGGGTGCCGCCGGCACAAGAAGCAACGACGACGAAGGCAGCACTTCAAGCGGAAGAGAGAGGTTTTCTTGAGTTGATGCGGCAAGTCAACTCAGCCCACAGTCGTTACCATGCTGGGAATTCAAGCTGTGCCAAAATGAATTAACATGGATTCTAAAAATTATCCCGAAATGATTAACCAAATAAGGTTTTCTTTTTCTTACATCCTTACAGCAGTTGTTCTACACAAGCGTAAGTGACTGGCAGTCAAGCAAATTATTTCATTTTACTGGGTATTCAGTATGTTAATTAAACTATTTGAAATTCGAGGCGGGTCTATTTTAATCTGGTATTAAATAGAAAGGTGATAAGGAAAATTCGATGATTGAAAAGGATTTTTTAACAGAAAAATGAAAACAAGTCTACTGAAAGGAAAAAAGAGCACATATTTATTTTGGCAGAAGATTTTTATTTTGGGGAAAAAAAGTAAAAATATTATAAAAAATAAAATATAATAGTGACTGTTATGGCTGAATGGTATGAGTTCTGTAAAAAATTCATCCCGACGAACTGTCGTACGTAAAGATTCTTGACAGCCAGAGTAAAAAACTATAAATCTAATACTCGCATATTTGTGTTAAGAGGAGGTTCTCATGCAACTCGACCAGGAAACTCAACTGTTTTTTTCCAATTTTCGATAGTTTATGATATGTTGCATATGCTTTCAAAGCGGTTTGGACGATACCGATTTGGACGATATCTCATCAAGAGTATCTACAAAAAATGAGTATTTGGACGATATCTCATCAAGAGTATCTACAAAAAATGAGTATCTCACATCAATCTTTTTGAAATGCACGCCTGTATTCCCTACCATATTGTGGTAAAAATAGTTACCCCAGACAACACCAGGTGTCGCTAGATGCGCAGTGGCGTTGAAATAACGGAAAGCTAATAACTCGAAAAAAATCGTTAATCAAATCTTACAAAGCGTAAGCCAAAACCATAACCATAACCATAACCATAACCATAACCATAACCATAACCATAACCATAACCATAACCATAACCATAACAATAACCATAACCATAACCATAACCATAACCATAACCATAACCATAACCATAACCATAACCATAACCATAACCATAACCATAACCATTACCATAACCATAACCATAACCATAACCATAACCATAACCATAACCATAACCATAACCATAACCATAACCATAACCATAACCATAACCATAACCATAACCATAACCATAACCATAACCATAACCATAACCATAACCATAACCATAACCATAACCATAACCATAACCATAACCATAACCATAACCATAACCATAACCATAACCATAACCATAACCATAACCATAACCATAACCATAACCATAACCATAACCATAACCATAACCATAACCATAACCATAACCATAACCATAACCATAACCATAACCATAACCATAACCATAACCATAACCATAACCATAACCATAACCATAACCATAACCATAACCATAACCATAACCATAACCATAACCATAACCATAACCATAACCATAACCATAACCATAACCATAACCATAACCATAACCATAACCATAACCATAACCATAACCATAACCATAACCATAACCATAACCATAACCATAACCATAACCATAACCATAACCATAACCATAACCATAACCATAACCATAACCATAACCATAACCATAACCATAACCATAACCATAACCATTACCATAACCATAACCATAAAAGTATACTTATTTTGATACTTAACATAAATATTAAGATTATTTGCGCTGAGCCGATCGTTGTGATAAAGTTGTGAATAGAATTCCTCTATTTTGTATTTTTTTCACAAATGTTTAAAAAATGTGGCTTTAATAAATTGAAGATTGACAGTGCAGCTCGAAGTTTTCGAAATGTCAAACCTAAACTGGCGGTCACAAAAACTGCACCACGTAGAATGTTCGTAAAGTTTAGTTCTAATTACAAAAACACCAGTACTTGAGACAATGCTTGTATTTTTAATGAATTTTCAATACATTTAAAGTATTTTCGAAACAAAAAATACTTAAAAAACGTTTCATTTATTTTGTATTAATTAAAATTAATAAAGAAAAGAAAAACGTCCACTTTACATATATCTGAATTTTTGATTATTTTGGAACTTATTACTTAATATCAACTTCTTAAAAAACTTTAGATATGTTTCACTCTTTATGATGTTAACTAAAAAATATTTAAGTTGGATGTAGATCCTCCCTTGACTTCTTAAAAAAAAACTTAAGATAGCTTCACTGCTAATGATATTGGCTAAGAAATATTTAAGTAGGGTGTAGATCCAGGAAATATAGAAAACCCTTCGCACAATATGAAAAACATTACCATACCATCTGTCCTTGAGAAAATGTTGCCGTTTCGGCGAGACTTCACCATTTCAACCAGACATGGATTTTTGCCATATCTTGAAATCTGCAGCTATAGCAACAAACTTCGAGTCAAGAAAAAGAAAATTTCAAAGGGCAACAGCGCGCCGACTGATGGTACTCAGAAATGTCGACTGATAGTACACGGAGTGAATATTAATTTAATTTTTTAACCTTTAATTATTTTGAACATGTTTTCATTATTTAATTTTTCCATTTAGATTTATTATTGACAAATACAATCCAATAAAGATATTTCGACTTAAAAACTGTAGCTCGGAATTCTACTTATTTGCACTAATTTTCAACAATTTTCATTTCAGGTAAATGTTCTTATTTTCCCAAACTCAATGTTGGTATGCTTAGCCATAACCATAACCATAACGATAGTCATTACCATAGTTAAGTGAGGAGATTTTTTTGAGTGTAACATCGTAACCATAACCACAACCATAACCAGTGGCGAAACTAGCAGAGGATAAGGAGGGTAAGCTTCCTCCCTTATTTTTTTAGAATCAGCATTATTGTATATTGCTGAAATTTGTTTAAACTATTGATTTTTAATTACAATACTTATGAACGCATCAAAGTTAGTGCTCGAATCAGCATTGCTTAAATACTATTATATTCTTTTTTTTATTTAAAGATGGAACGATATGCTGCCTTTAGGATTAATTTTGGTCGAACGGATAAATAACTTTAACTAATTCAATTGTGTTTTATTACAAAAAAGGTGGGGAAAAGGTCGGAAGGTATTCAGTCGGTTAAAAAACCTAATTAGCCCCCTATCAACTGGCATAACAAACAATTTAATTCGACAAAATTAGCCGTCACATTATATCCTCCCCCCTCCCCAAAAAACTATAGACGTACGCCATTCTAAGTTAAGCCCATCGTCGTTGGACCATATAAAATGTTTCAAAAAAATTTCATATACAATGAGTCAAACGTTAAATAAAACTCCAAACTGCTAACGACTTTCTATTTGGCAGAATAAGAACCTGAATGGATGCACCTTGCAGCTAAGAGCCACGATTTACCAACATGCCATAAGAGAGTTCTACGAGTTGGCTACGAATTGCAGCAACGTCAACAACTCAGTTTCTGCCGAAAAACAAATAAATCTAAAAATCTTACAATGCATTCCGCTGTGCAAACAGCATTTATGCAAATGCAGCTATGTGCTTAATTTTCACCCGCTGCATCCACGGACGTTGCACAAAGTTGTGAAAATCCTACTCGACTTGCTTAACAACTGACAGTCAGACTGACTGACTGACAGATAGACAGACAGACATCCAAAAAGTTTACACACGGATCAAACTGTGCTGAATACTCAAGCTCAGAGTGAATGTGTATTTGTAGCTAGGATTAGGACGGAACTGAGCGGAGTGTAGTATGTTGAGTGAAATGCAGTGAAGAGTCTTCGTCTTTATCATTGGCAACATCGCAGACGTCGTCGTTGTCGACGTCTTGATAGATATTCTTACTTTTGTGCAAAAGTATCTCATATCTCGGCTTTTAAAATGTTTTCCCTAGCTGAGAATGACGGGTAGAGCGTTAGCATGCATGGGTAGTACTGGCTCGTCCAGGCTGCATATGCATATCATATAAGAGGATGCATGTGAGTATCCAGTAAGTGTTTGTGTTTTAACCATCTCTCGCCCGAAGCCAGAGATTTCCAATTAAAAATTGTTTTCTAATAGCAATTCATCCGGTTTGTAAATCCGGGCGATGGATGCGGTATATCTGAGTTTTGGTGTGTGTGTTTGTGGGGAGTGCGTGTGTGTACGCTGTCTGACTTAAACAAGTTGCTCGACTTTGTGTGCATGTGTAGCGAATTCCAATGTAATTATGAACTTTAATCGAAAAACTTTCCTCAGCGCAGGCTTCACTTATTCAGCGTCGCTGCACGCGCAGCCTTGTGTCTTCTGGCAATCTTTGGCAGCAGACATCCCTAGCTTGTCATTGCCTCAGTATGCAATTATGTATCAGCAGATAATTAAACACATCCTTAAGTCGTCGTCGGATAGAATTAACCGATTCGATTCTTTTACTTTTTCCCTTGCATAACAAAAGAACACCCCACTTAAATGAGGATAAAAAAGTTTCATTTCGGAATTCCAAAAGTTATGCAAATTTATCGTAATTATCTGTTTTCCGCGTAATTATTGAAGTGCGAATGATAAATGACTATTCTGTTAAGGTTGTGCCTGTCCTCCAATGTGGGGGAGAAGTTCTCGTGAGCCGGTGAACTTCTTGTCTAATGTACATTTCATGTTTGATGCGACAGGATAAGATTGCAGCGAGTTGGGATGAATAGCAACTTGAAAATCAATTAAGGCGGAACAGTGACTCAATTCCTTAGCTGCTGCTGCTACTGCGGCAGCTGAACTTTACATAGTTCCTCATGCATCAAAGTTTTATTTTAATTGACAAAAACGACGATTTTTCAGCGATAATGAGCTCAATAGTGACAACGTCCAATGTGCCGACCCAGTGAATGCCTTCTTATGGCGTAAGTTTGGTTTGCTATCGAAAACTCAGTCATCATCGTCAAGCCTCTATAATGGATTTTTTATTGATTACAATTATGTTTTTTTTTTTCTATCCATCGAGGGAGAATCATTAATCATAATTTAAGTCATAGATTATTTTAAACTATTATTATTGGGAAGATATTTAGTGTGTTGAAAGCGGTGAAAATTCTTAAGGCTTTCATAAAAGTACTTTGTATAAAATTCAGGAAGGAAAAAATTAAAGTAATTTAAAATTTTGTCATATTTTTGCGTTTTTAAAAGTCAAAAGTCGACAAACAACACAGAAAATTTCTTTAAAAATCATTGGAATGTTACTTGAGATGACTTTAATGAAAGGTTTTTATGTCTAGTACTTGGACATAAAAATAATTATAGAGCTTATAATTTTAGAGTGAGAAAGGCATAACTGGAAATATATTTAAAAAAAGTGTAAAAAAATTGAAGAAACGGTATCAAGAAAAAAAAAATATTGTGGTCGGGGGACCCCGGTTAGTAACAAAGTTCCTTACGCCTTTTCTACAACTTGAATGTAATTCGAAATAAAAACTGTTCTAAATATATTTATTTTAACGAATGAACGAATCAAATCAAAAAGTTTCATTTAAATTTTAGAGAAAATATTTATTTATTGAAAATTTTATACAAGCACTCTGATGTGTTTCAATTAATTTTTGCCTTCATCCTCTTTTACACGCTGAACATGTGAATTCCCTATTTTTAGAAGACAAATTGATAATGATAATTTAGAAGACAAATTTATATTTTTAAAACAAATTCTACAAATACACACAAGCTGCCCAAAGATATAGAAAAAGAGCTGGTGGAAAAACTTTATCATTTTATTTCGCAGTTTAAGGAAAAGCGTTACAAGTTGTAGAACAGAGAAGCGGTTCTTAGGAGCAACGAATAACTACAAATGAAAAATTTAAAAATGCTTCAATTTTGAAAACTATAAAACTAAGGGCAATAAAAAGGGCCGTCCAACAAAATCTTTTTGAAGGAGATACAATTCTAAAGCCCGCCATTTTGCTTTGGAAAGGTTTTTGGTTCCGGTGCCAAGCGAAAAGAAGAATTTTTTTACGGTTGCCATTTTGCAGAAAGATACTACAAAAAAACGAAATATTTTTTAACATTTAATATAAACAATCTTTCTTCTCATTTTCATTTTGCTATGAAATAAAAAAATTTTGAAAAATGACTAAACTAAAAATGAGGTGAAAAATATTACCATACGTCTTTTTGGATAAAATTTGTGTACAGTTTATATCTATGGAGATAAAAATAGTATTTTTAAATAAAAAATGTAATTTAGTAATGTAAAATTATATGGGAGGTAGACGTTATGTGGGAGGTACGCTTTGCACTATCAAAAAGTTTTTAAGTTAAAAATGCTTTGTTCATAAGATCAAACTTTGCCGTCATTACTACTCCATTACTAATCATCTCCATTTCTTGTAACTATAACTAGTCCGACCGAATATCCGGTTTCGTTTACGTTCAGTTTCGGCCCTTTTTGTCAGTTACGGCTGCTTGGTCTCAATATGGCCTTAACCGAAAGTTCAAGAGCTCATGCAAAATATAAAATATTTTCTATGAAAAAATTAAATTTTATATTAAATATTTTTATCATTAAATATATAAAAGTTATATTTTCTGCTTACTTTTCAAAAAAAAAAAAAAAAAAATATTAATTGAAAATATTTAAAATTTTTATATAAACTTAAGCATAAATATTACAAAAAGGATGTCCCCCAAAATTTCGGTTGTGGTCGAACACTTACTATAACTATTTTGAGCTTTTGTGCTATGTCCAACATTTTTTGTCTCTAGTTGCCTAAAATTTAAAAAACCGTACTGTGTGCCTTTTTGTATTCGCTATATTGAATTCGCCATTTTGAATTCTAAATTTTAAGCAAGCCACCCCAAAGGTCTCTCCATACCAAATTTGCAACAAATTCAATGTAGAATTTATTGTGTACCAGTTTTTAGCAATTTGGGCACAAAGTGTGTTGATGGTTAAGGGCGCGTTTATCGTGACGGCTGGTAATGTTGGGCACAGCACCGAGCCGAGCCTTGAAGGAAAGATGAAAAACACTGCACAAGCAATCATATGAAATAAGCTTATACTGTGTATAGTGCCAGCCGAGCAAGCAGCTTAAAGCGACTGGCTGGCACTATAAGCACATTGAGTTGGCCGTTTCCATCTAAGTTTGTTTTAAGATAAACGCTCTCTTGTTTTGAGATAAATTAATCTTTGTCAAAAGGATTTTTGTTTGTTTCTTCTCTTAAACATTTTTTTACTTTTAAGACCCTATATTGGGTTGGGCCCCGAAACTCACCACTGACTACGGGCTTGCATAGTATTATGAGTACTTTTTTCAGTCGACGTTGCATGTTAAAAAATTATTGGAGCAAATTCTGGTATTATATGCCCTATAAAGCAACTCTATATTATTTATCTCATTGGCAGTTAGTTTTTGAATTAATAACCGTTGCTAGCTGCTTCGTGTCGACATCAAAGAGGAAATGAAATGATTGAAATTTTTATTAATATTCAAAACCTAATATTTTTATTTAGTGCCTTCCAGTCCAGAGCAAAACGTGGCAAAAAAATACATGTCCACTAATTAGCCGCCAAGTTTACGAGTGCCAAAATCCGTCAAAGCTTGATTTAAATAATTTCTAGTTTTAATTATTAAATCGGTGCTTAAAATGTTAGCTTATATTAAAATTAAAATAAAAATAAATGAATTATGAAATAAAAATAGCTCAAAATAGCTCATTCGAATTAATTGAAATGCTCGCTATCAGCTTTTGGTAGATTGTGCATTTATTTATTGGCTGCCATTTGCAGTGATGCAGCTCCGGTTTTGGTTAATTACTACGCAGTTAGCTCTTATTATTTACAAATTTAATTATATTTTTCACCCACAGACAAAAATTCATTATGTGATGTTTCACCGAAATGCAGTTAGTTGATGGTCGAATGGAGAGGGAGGTGGTTGTGTTTAAAATAAAATGCTTAGGTTTAAAATTTGAATTATTTATAAAATAAAGAGTTGAAATAAAAAACAAAAAAAAAAAATGTTTTTTTCTATACTATAGACTCGTATCGATATTTAATCTGGTAAATGTGATAAGTGCACTTTTGATAAAAATGAGTTTATTGCAATTTCCAAGCCATGAATAGTATCTTCTTGTGTAAATTTGTCACAAGAAATAGCAAATGGAAGCTGGTAAGTTCAAAGTTAAGATAATTGTTCTGTACTGGGGTGTACCTTCGATATGTGTGTCCTATAGTATATAAATTTTTTAACCCATAAAATGATGGTTAAGTGTACAAATGTGATAAATGCACTTTTGAAGGAAATGGTTTGCATTCTTCAAGCCATCAATATCTTTCTTGCTATGAATTTGAATTAAATTCTGTCTGCTGAAACAGAAATGCACGCATTAACAGTGCAAGCTTTAATAGTGCTAACGTTAATAGTGATGACATTAAAAATGGTGACAATACAACAATGCTGATGTTAAAATTGCTATCGTTACCAGTGCTGACGTTAACATTGTTGACGTTAACAGTGCTGACGCGAATTCATAATTTGTACCTCTACTAAAAACGTGTTTAAAGAAAACTTCACTTTCATAAATACAAAAATTCTGAACAATATCAAAAATATGATTAAGTAAATAAACTTACACATGACTGAACTTCAAAACCGAGATGTTTTCTGGCAATGCCAAAAGGTAAATTCCATTTACACAGCCCTTTGTTCAGTTTTCACCTTATTTTTTGCAGATATTTGTATGTTGTATAATATTTACTCCCGTTCCTTATTATAAAAATTTATAATCTTTAGGAAAGTTATTAAGATTTCGAAATTTTGGTGTTGTATGGGACGGTACCACAACCCATAAGTCAATGTCATTAATTTTTTTCAGTGATTATGTTTTATAATATTAACTCCCATACATTCTTTATAGAAAGTTAACGCATTTTTAGGTTCCAACTTATATCGGAGGTGTCACGCCAAATTATACAGTACATTGATTTTATTTGATAAAATGCAATTCCGTTCTTAATTTGAAAACGTCTGTTTATATACAGCCGAATTATTGCATTTTTAGACTCAAAGCAAAATTGCAGATGCTGCGCCCCATTATTCAATATCATCCATATTTCTGGCAGTGATTATGTCTGATAGCGTTTATTTTTGTTCTCAATTTTAAAACTTTTATATATAAGAGTTGAATGGAAGGTTCAATCTTAAAATTCCTTTTTGTAGCGGTTGTGTCTGATAGAGCGTAATCTTTTTACAATTTATAATTATGGACACAATTTATGATTAAATTAATTTTATTTAAAGTTTGGATGTTGTATAGAAGGTCCAGTACCCCGTTCTGCAATCTTCACCATATGTCTTGGCATGAACAGTGTTGCGTCTAGAACAAGCAAGTTGGACAAAATTATTTTTTATATTTTTGTACTTAAAAGGATCAATACAATAAAAAAATTGTTTTAGAAGGGGGTCGGATATGCACTATTCCCCAGCTGTCAGACCTTTTACAGCCCCTCTTTTGCCCACAAATTTCAATTTTTATAAAGCAATAAAAATGCTATATTTCGGACGGTGTTGGTTGTATTAGACTTAATTTTGGCAATTTAGCTTGTATAGTTACTGTTAGCAAATTAACTGGTTTAGCAAATTAACAAATTAATTGGGCGTGATCGAAATATATATACGCCCACTTTTCCGAAATTATGAAAATTTACTACTGGGCCGACTGCAGATTATTTTCGAGCACGAGCAAGAAATATGTTGCATATCCTTGTAAATTTTAAGAACAATATCTCCATTAATGACCTGTGAGTTTTTGGTCAAAAATCGTTCTTTCGAATTTCCACAAGCGTTACGGTTTTTTGCAATTTTGCGCAAAAAGTTGAAATTTTCATTTTACCGAGCCTCCCTGAGCGTCCGTAAAGATTCTACTTTGAGCTCAATAACTTAAATAGACTGAATTTCTTACAATTTTCGGGGATATTTTCTCATTCTTTATAAAAAAATATAAGTGTGAAAGTGTGCGAAAAGAGAATGGTATCGAAAGAAAGAGTAAAAGTGTGGCTTCTATACAAAATAAGAAAAAGTAACTCTCCAAAACTTAGCAATTTAAATAGAATATTGAACTTTATTAAGGGGGTCCTCTGGTAATCTATGCCAAATTTTAGCCTTTTTTCAAAATATTGTGGAAAGAGAACGAGTAAAGATATTTTAGTTCCGTTTTTTGATTTGGGTAGCTTAATTTATTGAAAAAAATACAAAATTTTGAAAAAGTGAATTTATGGACCGTTCAGAAAGTTCTCGGCCTGGTAACGAGGTTCTCCGGAAAAAAGGTGGGTCCAAATTGCGCACGATTCCAAGTGTAAACATCGTCTGAAAAAAAAAAAAAAAAATATTCAGTTACTTAGGATGAATGTCCCTATAGCCCCTACCTCGGAAACAAAAATCGAAATTTTTTTAGGGGGGGAGCCGCCACTTTGAAAATGAAAAATCGAATTTCGACCTTTTTTTTTGTAGTCTAGTGTAGAAAAAAAATAGTAAACATTATTTTTTCGGCAAGTTTGAGGTAGGGGCTATAGCGGCGTAAATTCTGCGTCGTTTCATGCCTCATATATCAAAATCGGTCAAAAACTGTTTGAGTTATCGTGCGCAAAGTTTTGAAAAACATGGTTTCGAGAAAAACGCGTTTAAAGTTTTGACTTCAATTTTGAGGCACACAAATGACATTAACACATATTTTTTTAATACTTACTTACTTACTTACTTACTTTTTTAATACTTACGAATATTAATCGGCAATTCCAGCCCCATAAAGTGTGCCTTCCTCCATCTCATAAAACGAGTTTTCCATGGCTTTTTGGGCTCTGCGGGCTGTGCGACCCTCTTTCGATGATGCGTACGTTTTTAGCTCTGAGCGTTGAAGTCGTTTTCCGTCGCGAGATTCAGCATACATCTCGGCTTGTGGGCCGATGACAATACCCATTGTTGACATTATTTTTAAAATACTTGTGAAGCCTTCGTTGAAAATGCAGGTTGCCAGAAAATTTGCGATTTCGACTGTGGTAGCACCACAGTGGATATGTTTCGGCGCAAAGGTCCACAAAAGCGAGTTGAACGATTCGTTACAATTTTGCGTTTCACCTCCAGTGCATCGGTTGAGTAGATCGTCGGATGATAACGCTTCGTATATGGGCTTCATTACTTGCAGAACCTTTCCATCAAGTGGGGCGTACAGGCGTTTCCACAGAGTCCTTATTACGTCGAATAGCAAGTCCATAGTAAGTAGTCAGCTCGCTTATGACTTTGTCTGTCAGTTTGCCAGTGCCTTTTCCACCGATGCCTTTGTTTTCTTTTTTGGCCTTGCGCAGCCGTGTGCCCATGCGTTTTTGCACGTGAGCGATGCACTCCTTTTTTGTGACAACGGGGTCGCCGTTATACGGATCAAGGTGTATAATGGCCTTGAAGGTTTTGCTGTCGCCATCGCCAATATATTTTTCATATTTTATGCCATATTTTTCGATCGATGAGGCAAACATTTCCTTCACGGCATCTACCTCCATCTTGCCCGCACTCCCACTGTGGTTGTTTGTGCATGTTTTCTGGTGCGATTCGTACCATTCTTCGAAGTCTGCAGAGTCATTTTTTTTTTCCCACATTTTGCATGCCTGGCAAAGGCTTGATTTGACAACGGAGTCAACCACTTTTTTGGTATGTTTACCGACGAGCGTAGTGACACCAAAAAGAGACGAGAATCCCCGTTTTTTCCAGGTGCCATCCCCTGAAACGGTCAGCAATGAGGAGTCACAGTCAGGATTTTTTTCTTTCTGCTGTTCCTGCTCTTCTTTAACCGCATTCAACAGGCACTGCTTGTAAACTGCTTTAGCAGACACATGCATGTTTTTCAAGGTGCCATAGTACGCATCAAGGCACAATCCTTGGCATATGTCCATTAATCCGCAGAACATATTAATACCTTCTCTCCCTATTCCAAGCAATCTCATGGCAAATATCAACCGGCGATTTACAACAAAAGATTTACCGACCACCGGCGAAGAATTAATATACTGTGTAGCTTTACATTGGCACTGCAGACTCACTTTGAAGCCGACTCCACGCATACATGTTTTTCCAAATCGAATTTTTTGTTTACATTGGGCGCAGATAACCAGAGCAGCAAGCGTTTGGAAAAATGAAAAAAATTCCAAGAAACAGAACTGGAGGTTGTTTTCGATGATGACTTCATTGTCTTGCGTTTTCTTCAATTTTTTGGCCGATGTGCTGGCAAAGTCGGTGTCCTCTACTTGGGAGTGCTGGTTTCCACGGAAATGCCTCTTTTTTGTTCGATACGCGTACTTACGCGGCGCGTTTGGGTGGCTTTTTTTATCCATAGCAAAAAAAAAAACACAAAACGATTTTTCTTTTATTTTACAACAGCAGTTATCGCGCACGCGTAGCTTTCAGCGTTCGAAAATAAACTGAATCTCGTTCGTTTGCTTCTTTCATGTGAACACCTGGGCTCAAAATCATTTCAACCCCTAAATCAAAACATGCATGTATACATACTGCATGTATACATACTGTGTGTGTATATTTTGTAATATCAATACATATTTTGGAAGAATTCCACAGAATTTTCGACTAATGACTGCAGGCAAATAAACAACTTTGCTGATGCGTTATTTTGACGAAAACATACCTACACAAAAATGCCTGTATCTCCTAAACTATTTCGACTTTTGGAAAATCCTTTTGGGAAAATGTTTTTGAGTATCTGAGCAATAGAAATATGAAATTTTCGGATTACCAGAGGACCCCCTTAAGACTCAAGTTTTTAAAACTGTTATTAAAAAAATTTAAAATTGTTTTCTAACTTTTATGTTAATTTCATTACGACTTACACTCAACTTTGAAATCCATTAAAAGAAATTTTTTAAAATTATGCACAAATAAAAAAATTCGCTTATTTTCACCAGTAGTCAATTTCAACTGAGCACCAATTATAATTTCAACAAAAACACTTATCGCACTTCCACTGCCTATTGCTCTTAGCTTACTTATATAAAAAAAAACAATTGGTGATTTCCCGACTTTGAGAATATTTGCTGTTAAAATATTCCGTTATTTTAATCAAACGCGAAACTCAATTTTGTTCAGCTAGCTTGTTCTAGGCGCAACACTGTGGGATGGTTTAAAACTATAACTTTCCTATAAATTGTTGATGGGGGGTATCATGCCCCCTTATTCAATTTCAACCATATTGCTTAAGATGATTATATCTGCAAGTATATACTTTCGTTCTAAACTATTGCTTTCAAATGTAGTAATTTATCGGATTTTCATTTTGAGAGCTGTATGGGAGGTACCACACCTCATTATCCAATGACAACTATATTTCTTAGAGTAATTTTATGCAATAGTATGCATTTTCGTTCTTAAATTTAAAAATGCAGTTTGTATACATTACAAACTACTTCATTTTAAATTTGAATGTTATATTAGATGAACCTATGTTTGTGTTTATAGAGGACTCCTGCAGTAAAGGCTCTATTCCTCTTGGCCCCATGAATAACGGAGTCAATAGTTCATGGAACCACCAATCAGTCTTCACTAAATACACAAGATGCCTAAATAGAATATCAGTGGAATACAGACCTGTTCAGTAATACGAGTTCATACAAACAAGTATAATATCCATGACATCCAGAAAAGCAAACGTACTGGATGTTATGAAAAAAACGGCTTATGTTCTCAAGAAGCTTTTTATGGCAGTTTTTACTCTCTGAAGCTTGCTGTTGTCTGCAGAGAAGTGACTGCCGAACAGAAAAATTAATTCAATTAGAAAAACATTCTGCGTCAGTTGGGATTTGAACCTGGGTTCTATCGCATAAAAGCCACGCATCTTCACCAGTATGCCATGGTCGCCACTAGTTTTTGTGGTTGGTGATCATAAATCTGCTAGGTGGATCAAAAAGTTTGGAGTAATCCTAAGAGATGACGTTAGTATGCACTGTTGTGAATCATTCAAGCTTCATCGTTCATTAAGTGTCTGTAAGCATTTCAGCCATTTATGTTTACGCACCTCAAATTTACAAATTTATTTAATAAAATTTAAAACTATTGTATATATTTAAAATTAATGTATAACTGTATACATATATATACTAATCTAGAAATAAGCTGAAGGCCCTAGCAGCCATAGCTCTCTGTACTTAACTTATAATTTATTATAAGTTTTAGTAAGTAATAAATAAATAAAAAAATAAAAATGTTTACGCATTTACATACTACAGAAGTGAGAACAAACAACCTTTGAGTTTTTTAAAAATAAAGGGTGTTTTTTTAGAGGTATTTGAATGGTACTTTGAAATGGAATAAAACAAGGATGAATTTTGAAAATTGACATGAAATTGACTTTATTCAAAAGACAATCTTTTGGCATTATAATTTAAATATGATTTCTGGTATATGACCGCCACGGCTGGCTCTGACGTTATCTAATCTGGAGGTCCAATTTTCAATCACTTTTCCAACATTTGTGACCATATATTACGCACAATTACGCGGCGAATGTTGTCCTCCAAGTAGATGATCGTTTTGGGCTTATCGGCGTAGGCTAAACATATTTACATATCCTTACATATCCTTTACATATCCCCACAGAAAATAGTCTAGCGGCGTTAAGTCGCACGATCTTGTAGGCCAATTCACGGGTCCGGAACGTGAAATTATGCGTTTACCAAACGTTTCCTTCAGTAAATCAATTGTGACACGAGCTATGTGACATTTTGCGCCGTCTTGTTGAAAACCCAACTCCTGCACATCACGGTTGTTCAATTGAGGAACGAAAAAGTCAGTAGCCATGGCTCTATAGCATCGTTTTTAAAAAAGTACGGACTATAATTCCACAAGGCCATAAATCACACCAAACAGTCAGTTTTTCTGGATGTAACGGTGCCTCAATATACACTTGAGCACTATCTTCACTCCAAATACGGCAGTTTTGCTTATTGACTAAACCATTCAACCAAAAGTGAGCTACATCGCTAAACAAAATTCTCTTATGAAAATCGGGATCAACGGCAATATTATTTTGAGCCTAGATGCGTATTATCATTTAGAGTAAGCGTGGTGCGAAAACGGTCCATAGCTAGTCGAATTCATTGCTCTGATGGACGATTATTTTTACCGTAGAATGGACGTAGTGCGCAATACGTATTTCGAACAGAACCATTATTTTCGAAACAAATTTGCGCAATTTGGAAGCAAAGTTCAGGCGTCAGTCTATTCATGTTCATACAAATCACTTGACAGCTGACAAAATGGCCGCCAGTTAAAACAGTGTTGCCAACTTAAAGTTCTAGAGGTATAGAAAAAAACACTCTTTAGAAAAACATGCGTTCATGTTCTGATTAAACACTATTATTTACGAGAAAAAACGAAAGCCGAGATCATAGTCAAACTCGATAAGTATTATTCGGACTAGCACTATCGATGAAGATGATTCCGAATTTTCTGTCTTTCGTTGTGGTCGTATAAGCACTAATGATGTCAAACGATATAAGTCCAAAAGACTAGAAATTGTCGAATTTCTTGATATTATGTTGAACGACCCCAAAGTGAAATTGAAGGAGCTAGCTTAGACTACTAATATGTCGTATGGCAGTGTGCTTAATATCATACATGATATTTGGGGTATGAAGAAGCTTTGCACACGATGGATTCCACGTTTGCTCACAGTGGACCAAAAACGAACTCGTGCGACAATTTCTCAACGGAATTTGACAACGCTTACATGAAACCCAATGGAGTTTTTGAGCCGATTCTTTACCCAAATGATGTATGAATTTGGTTGAATGAAATATGGTTTAATTTCTACACACCAAAGTCCATGCAACAGGCAAAATAATGGGTTTATCCGAGTGAAAGTGCTCCTAAGAGCCTCTAAAATGCAACAATGGACCGGTATTGTTATGGCATCTGCATTTTGGGATACGCATGGAACAATGCATATCAAATATCTTGGAAAAGGCAAGACTATAACTGGCGCGTATTATTGAATCGTGTGAAAATTGAAATCGCAGAAAAATGGTCGCTTTTGCAGAAGAAAAAAATTTGAGGAAACTCAAAAAATTAGGAACTCATACGTAGCGGAAGCTGATACCTGAGAGAAGGAGTACATTTCGGACGAGTTACAGAAGTTAGATAATTGTTGCACTCGCTGTATCACACAAGAAATGTTTTCTGAAAAATAAAATCGAATAAAGCCAAAAAAATGTTTTCTTGCTTCACTGATTCTAAACTTTTTAATTCACCTAAAATACTCCTAATTTAGAAATTTCTAAACTCAAAATAACATATATAATGTGGTGGATGAAAAAATGAAAATCGATTGCAAAAGTCCGTGCTTGCATTGGTTGTGTACTTTTTATTTTACTGTGAGGGTTTATTTTACTAAATTATTTATTTGTTTAATTAATTGTATTCACTTAGTTAGACTCTCAGACATTTCTGGAGATAGTTTGTGTGTTTTTTTTTTGCGAGATTCAAACCGCAGCGTTGGCACATTGTAGTGGTCTGTATTGCAATGCTGTGCCATGTGCCACCAACTTCATGATCGTACATCGACAGCGTTTTGAATACAAATGTCTGCATTTTGGCTTTTCTCTTTTTTACTCCATTTGAAGAAAAAAAAAATGCAATGCTTTTGTTCTTTTTTTTTGTGCTATTTCGATTGACTTTGGCCCCACTGTGCGGTTGATATAGCAGTGAAGCGAACCGCGTGTCGTCACTCTACGCTGTCAATGTGATGTTTATCAATTTATATGCTATACTAGCGTATACATTGGTACGTCTGTGTGTGAACTAGCGTACGAGTACGTAAATGGATTTGTATTTGTGTTTATATTTGTTTGTGTGTTTCTATGTTTGTTCGTTTGTGTTCTTGTGTGCTTGTGCGAGTTTGACGCTGTTGAGTATTTTAAACAAATTTTCAAAATCAATATTTGAGGAATGTGTTTTGAATGCAAAATCGTTCCTTTGTCCTTTCTGGCTCAATCGTAGACGTTGTTGTTGCTAGCTAGCAACGGCTGTTTTATTATTGTGGCAACAAACTTGTTTTTGTTTTTTTTTTGTGACACGTTTCTGCACCCCACCAGCTACTGTATCCATAGTAGAGTGTGTGACACGACAACACACAACACACAGAAGAATAGTTCGTTAGTGCTAAGCAGATGCTGCTTTCTCCCCCTATCCCCACCCAACTAAGTTTTGAGTTAGTTCCGAGATCGAAGAATGCGATTTGGACTTTTTGTTCACCAATGAAATCATAAACTAGACAATTTTATGGCATGATTTCTATGGATTGTATGTCACATTGTATGACTATAGATGAGTTTGTATCCTACCGAATAAATCTGTGTGATTGCAGTTCAAAGTTCTTCTGCATACTAGTCTTATGCTCTACGGTTAATCTACAAATTGCAAGTCACCCAACTGTATCGAACTTGACCATATCGAAGAAGAAAACTCATTTATGCTAAATGCCACGCCCTTTAAAAGCTACAATTTTAGCTCACTTCTTTCCATGCCTAACCTTGCCATGCTCTGTCGATTCATAACTCGCTTTCCAATGTTTGGTTTGCCTTCTTTAATAATATATTTGTGTGCATGAAATTCGGTTCTGCAAAATACTCTCTGGGGTGGGACCGGAAACCCCAAAGCGCACATAAGTATCTAGTGGGTTCGCTTTTGTTTAGTAAGCTTACAAAATCCTTTCATACATAAAACAGCAAACAAACGGATAAATAATAAACAAACATTTAGAATAGAGCACAAAACAGCGCGCTAGCAAGTGAGCAGTGAGCAAGAATCGCACACAGTGCAGCAACAAAACACACTATATAACAAAAACACCACCCCCTGACAACCACAACTTCTTCACGAGTACCGCGTCACTCCCGAAGCGAATGTGAAGCGTGCTGCTCCAGGCTGCGAGCACATATAATGGAAATATTTATAAAATATTGTTTGTGATAAACTGCTATCTATATGGGCTTGGCCAGAAATTTGAATTAATCCACACTAACAAACACACATGCTGGCACATAAATAGAAATGAATTTGAATGGGACAAATACAGCTAAAAGAATGGAAATAAACTCAGTTTTGGCGGAAATCGGTGTGGAAAATTATTAAAAATGCAAAACAGGGATGCAAGACTACAAATTTTAAAGCGCAGCCACTTTTTAGTGCATTTTGAGGCATGGTCAAGTCAGTGCGTCCACTATCGAGGAGGGACAGGCACACTCGACCTGGTTACAAACACGTTTTTCTGCCTAATTTTAGAGTTTTCTGCAGCTGAATTTCGAAGTTTTGACACGTAGTCGAACGTCCATTGTTCGGTTCATGTGACTCGCGTGTTTGTGGCTGATTGCCACCATGACAAGTAGGTTTTCACCATGCAACAGCCGTGGTTTACTTGGCTAAGAGTGCTGTTCAACTTCTTCTTCTGACGCAAACAGTCTGCTGGCTATGTGTCCTTTTATTGCTTTCTATTGTTTTTTTTTTCTCTCACATTTTGTGCGTTGCTTGAAACACTAATTAAAACAGTCCATGTCATGTTAGCGTCTAACGCGTCCGTCATTTGTACGCAATGCAGCCAAGTGCAGATCCCAGTGGGGATTGAACGGTGTATTTACCTCCCACCCAAGGTCTTTCAATAATTATAATAAATTATTAAAACACACTAATTGTGCCTGCAGCTTAACACAATAATTTGAATCAGCAGCTTAATACAGAGAATAATGCGATGCAAGAAAGTAGCCAAGATATATATTGAAACGAACGAACTTTGTTGATAATTCTACTACACGTTTGCGTCAAAATATGTACACAAATAAGATGGAGCTTCAAATAGTTGCGTTTGTGAGGATTGATTCCCACTCCTCATAGAAATAACTCTCATTACTCTATATTTTATATTTATTAGCTGCATTCCCGTGGCACTGGATCAGATCAAACCTCATTGGAACAGTTTTAGTTCATCTTTATTACAATTTGGCATCACTGGCGATGAACTGTCAAAATACGAGTGCGAGTAGTGAGATGAAAACTCTTCGAAGAGTAAACTAGATTTGCCAACTATGTTAGTTTCGAAAAAAATGCTTTAAACTTGGCAGCATTTTAAGATCAGAAATAGAGCCAGGAAAAGAGCTGGTTCTAATTTTTATTTTTGCATTGTGAATAAAATCTCTAGATCAACCAACGACCACTGGAATACAGCTATTATGTATCTAATAATACTCACCACTAAATATTTTGTAATGCTTGTTCCTTTTTCCATAACATAGTCATACCACCAGAAATATCTTTTATACTCCAAGTATTAAGAGAAGAATTACACTTTTGGTCTAATTACTGCCCCCTTTGACCGTCAATTTAATTGTCGAACTTTGATTCCTGCCATATCATAGCTTGTGAGTCTACCAGTTTGACACAAATTCAATGATGCAAGGTAATTGATTTTTGTATGGAATGAAATAGTGCTTCTCGTGTCTTGCTGATCATTGGTGTGCTTATTCGAAATACAAAATGAAGCGCGAAGTTAGTTTCGAATTGAAAGTTTCAACTAGTTCGTGTTTATTTTTGACGTAGAATTACGTCTTGCAGAGCGATTTGTATGCAGGTCTTTTTCACAAATTTTTTCAAGCACATGTAACGTTTTTGAGCACTTTTTGGAGTATACTTAAAGTCATTAATATTCATTGTGCAGAGATTGTGCATATAGAGATATTCTATATATACGCCAAAATATCAGTTATGTACCGAATTAAACGAATATCTAACATTAGGTTTTGTCACTTTTTTGATAAAGTCACAAAATGGCAAAATCTTAGTTAAATATTCACATTTTCAATATTCAGAAGCTGCTGGTGTTGTTGTCATGACCTGAGAATAATTTTGACAATTCGCCTAATTTATCTAACTAATATTTTTTTCCGAAAGAGGTATAGACGAATGCTTTAAATATATATTCCGCAAATCGAAAATGCGTGTCTTTTTATTTTATCTCCCTCAAGATTTTTTCTTAATCCGCCCCTGAATGCAACCGTCCTGACAAAAATTTCTTTGTGCATGGAACACAAACAGTCTTTGCCCAAAAGCAAGAAGCCGTTGCCTATTGACATGGAACACAGTGGAAACTGTCCTTTTCTGATTTTGCCAGTATTAAATTGTTGAACCGTTTTGGAGCTTCACATTTTCACACACACCTGGATACGTTGCACTTATTTTTTTTTGGTCCTGAATTTCATTCACATTCGTATCTGTTTCAAACATGAAAATTCAATTTTACTTCAAACGAATAATCCAAATGATCTGGACAGCAACAAAAGCTGTTGTTGTCTGTTGTCATCCTTTTTAATGGACAAACGAAGCAGCGTCAGTGTTTGTCTGTAAAGGACGGAAGAGTAGTGTTGTCAAGGGGTAGGGACGAGAGAAACACATCAAGCCGAGTGGCTTTTAATCTGAACATTTTCGCTGCACTTCGGATACAAATTGAAATGTTGAATTGGTCAATTCTATCCGAGAGTGCGTCATTACCGAAAATTCACAGAAACATTTAGGATTTGAGAGTATATTTTAAATTGAACACGGACAAAGGTAGGAGCAGCAAGGCGATACCTTTAAGTAAGCAGTGCCATGAAAGTCAACCAAAAGTTGTGCTGGGAATTAGAATGTATGGAATAAAGGATAATAAGGCAACCATTGAAGTAGTAGAGCACTCGAAATAAAAGCTCATAAAACATAATCGGTGTTTTTTCTCTGTCTTTTTTTTCGAAACAGTTGCAAAAATAAGTAAAAATATAATTAAAACATAGAAATTATTGTGTTGCGGAAACAAGTTAAGCAAAAAAAAAAAAATGTCAAAGTGGCAAATTAAAATTCCGTACCACAACTCAAGTGCTCCTGTTCACTAGCTCAACCCCTACACCGCCCTTAGCGCAACATCAAACACTGGGCCATAAAGATGTTTATGATAGCAGAGTTGCCACCACCGCCCGAAATTGGCGGGTGGAAAAAATAAACAATTCCCTATTTCTATGCACCATTGTACTGAGAGCCCTAAAGTGTCGGCCCACATTTTTTTTTTTTTTTTTTGCTTTTGCCTCCTCCTCTATGTGCTGATTAAAAGGACATGGAATACGAAACGAAATAATGGAGCAGGTAACACGGTAAGTGTGAAAAAGGAAAAATCAAAATAACACAAAAATAAAAAGAAAAAAAACTCAGTAGAAAGACCAGAAAAAGAAAAAAAAAATCAACGAATGACCAGAAGAATAAATAAAAAGAAAAAAAAAACACATTCAACTGCAAAACCAACACAATGCAATATAATACAACAATAACAATCAGTAAGTGGCGCCAAACGAAGGTCCGGAAATGAAATTGTTGTTGTTGTTATTGTTGTCGATGCTGTCCTTGCTGTTGCCGTTTTGCTGTTACTGTTGTAGCTATTGTTGCTGTTGTCGTTGTCATTATTGTTTTTTATTTTGCTCCCTGGAATGCAATTGTTGAGATTGCGGAAAGTATTCGTGGAGTTGTCATTGTCACGCTTTTCATTGCAAAATTAGATGAGAAAAGCATAATTTTAGACAACATCAACATCAACAACAGCAATAGCAACAGCAAAAAAAGCAATACGGTGCACTTATAGTGTTTGGGAAAATGCGCATTTAAATGGAGGTGCACTAAAGATGGCTTTACTAGTGTACCGCACTGATTGAGTGCTTCTTTTTCGACAGCTTAATAAATATTAAAGATTTTACATTAAGTTTATTTTATATCTTGCTGGAATAACCGTCGCCGCCCGAGGGTAGGTGTTACATTCAGGGTATGTATAATGTGTGAAAAATAATACGTGGGATTAATGGGTCCAATTCGAATCATAAATTTTTTGGTCATTATTTTTGGTAATAAAAATCTCCAATTTCAATTTTAAAACAAAAAGTTCAGTACGATGCTTCTTATTAAATTAAAATTTTTGCCACTTAGATGTCAATTTTATAAAGTTTTCTGGCCAACTTTTCAGTATCTTAATACATAAAAGGCAATTATGCTGCTTCGCACCTAATATCAATCAAACTGTGATTGTTGTTTGCCATTATCACAGTGCTTTATCAACACATACTGTCCTGAAAAATGTTCAGCTTGAAAGTATGCACATAAATTTATTTGATACTAATAAGAGACAGAGCAGCTTGCCTTTATGTATGTGCATACTTTCAGGCTGCACATTTTGCAGAACAGTATATGTTTTAAAAGCACTGTAATAATGGCAAAAAATAATTCCAGTTTGAGCAATATTATTATTAGGAGATGTATAGAGTCCAGTGGTCTGATCATGTAAATTTATAGTTGTATTCACGATGTAAGGCAACTGGTATGGCAGATGAGTACAAGAGCTAATTAGCTCTAAGGCATAGTACTGTGTTCGTTTGCGTGAAATTTCGAACAGCTGATGTTCAGCTTAAAAAATTTATAGTAGAAAATCAGAAAATGATGTAAGTTCTTTTATTCTTATAATTTTTGCATATTTTAATATAAAAAACCTTTCAGAATGGATATGCATACGGATGATGTCCTTTGTTGTGCAGCTGGACTAGTCGTCAACATATTGCTGCAAGCTGCAGATATTTCGTGCAGCAGCAGAGGCGGCTTCAGTGACCGCTTACTGTGCAGCTTCATGGGCGGCAGCATGAGTTCCAGCTGTAGCTGCTGCAGTTGCTAAAGCAGCAGCAGAGGAGACTTTTGTGGCCACTTCCTGTGCAGCCGCAGCTGCAACAGCTTTCTTGGCATCATCTTCCAAATCTTCCTCTAGTACGGGGGCACCACCTTCAGCCAAATTGTGTATCATATTTTATATATGAGTAAAGATGCCATTCTGTATCTGTCGACGATACAGTCTGAATTATTAATTAAGGAAATTGGAATAATAACACGCAAATTGTATTAATCTAATTAGAAACTTACTTTTTATTTTGCTTGCACTCCTTTTGCCAACTTGAATGTAATTTTTTTTTTTTTCTTTGACAACAACTGTCACTTTTCACGGCAAAATAAATGGTCGGTTCAATTAAATTGTCGTGGAAAAAATATTGCTAGATACATGTTGCGGAATATAGTACTAGATTTTCCGCAGCGAAACATAGCACTACTTTGACGAAAATGTTGTGAAATTTTCACGATTGTTTCACGGCTGTCAAATTTTATATGGAGAGATTTGCGTGGAGTTTCACGTGAAACCGAACAGAGCACTATGATTTAAATTAGCTACACTTTAGCTCTTTTGCTATACACAAACCTTGAGTAGAATTGAGTAGCTAAACTACCACAGAAAAATGCAACTCTGTTACTGGCGTTTCCTTATATTTTACTTTGATTTAAATGTCTAACTGCGTTAAAAGTGAAGTGTGTTCACAATTTGTTCTGCTATTTTTTAAGCTCATCTACCCGACCATTAGCCCAACATCGTGAATACCACTTATGTATTATAGAAGCCAAGGGACAAGGGAAATTGGTACAAAATTCTAACATGATTTTTACAAAAACTGTATATAAGGAAGTTTTATCAAAATAGTTTAACCACACATGTATTCTAATAAGAAGTGATATGTGTATAAATCCAATAAATTTTTTGTCGTAGTTTTTTTACTCTAAATGCTTCCAACCCGTCGTAGGACGGACTTTTATAAGACATTTTTAATTTATTCTTAGTTTCTCTGGATAAGCAGTAACAAAACAAAAATCCTTTGCCAGGCAGGTGCATTAAAAAAAAATCTTAAAAGGTGATTTAATATCGATCGCGGTGTAGTGCTAAAACTAAACTCACACGCCCCCTTGTTTAATGTTGGTAATTTTTCTAGACCACAGAATGGTTGTTATACTAGAGAATATATTTGCAAAATTAGTTTGAAATCGTTCAAACGGTGAAGTTCAATTAAATTAAAGCGTCACGCCCGCTTAGTTAACTCCGCCCACTCTTCTAGATTAAAGACTGCTCATTATATCAAAAAATTATGTGCAAATTTGCTTTATATTCCCAAGTGCTGTAGGAGCAATTGGGGTACATATTCATATACTTACTTACTTACTTACTTAGATGGCGCCTACACCCGTAAGTCGGTTTCCGCCTGATGTAAGAAATTGCGCCAGCCATTTCTGTTTTGCGCTTGCTGGCGCCAGTTGGAAGCTCCAAGATTGGTCAGGTTGTCCTCCACTTGGTCCCTCCAACTGAGCTGCGGTCGGCCTCTTCTGCGTTGTCCGCCGCTGGGTACCGAATCGAATATTTTCTTCGCTGGAGCGTCGTCTTCCATCCGCTCAACATGACCTAGCCAGCGAAGCCGCTCGATTTTTATGCGTTTTACTATGTCGAAGTCGGCGTATAGCTCATACAGCTCATCGTTCCATCGTATTCGGTAATCGGCATTGACGCAGATTGGTCCGTAGATTTTACGAAGGATCTTTCTCTCGAACGCCCCTAAAATCTTTTTATCAAAGCTGCTCAACGTTCAGGTTTGTGCTGCATATAACAGGACGGGCAGGATTAGTGACTTCTAGAGCGTGACTTTTGTTCGTAAGAGAAGGCTCTGTTTCTCAATTGCCTACTGAGCCCAAAGTAACACCTGTTGGCAAGAGTTATTCTTCGTTATATCTCTCTACTGATATCGTTGGTGGAGTTGATGCTGGAACCGAGGTAGACGAAGTCCTTCACAACCTCGAAGACGGTGTTGTCAACAGTGACGTCGGTGCCAATACTCTGGGACTGTTTGTTTGTTGACACCAGATATTTCGTCTTATCTGCGTTTACTGCAAGACTCATGCGACTCGACTCTTTTTCTAATTTGGAGAATGCTGCACTGACTTCGCGTGTGTTATGGCCAATGACATCAATATCATCGGCATACGCTAGCAGCATAACACTCTTATAAAATACTGTGCCGCTTTGTTTCAGATCAGCAGCTCTAATGATCTTCTCCATAATTAGGTTAAAAAAGTCGCACGATAAAGAATCACCTTTTCTGAAACCTCGTTTGGTAACAAATGGGGGGGAGAGGTCCTTCCCGATTTTTACTGCACTGCTGGTGTTGCTCAGTGTCATCCTGCATAGACGGATTAATTTTGCAGGTATACCAAATTCAGACATGGTGGAGTATAGGTGATTCCTTATTGGACTGTCGAAAGCGGCTTTATAGTCGACAAAAAGGTGGTGGGTGTCGATTTGCTTCTTTATGGTCTTTTCCAAGATTTGTCGTAGCGTGAATATCTGGTCGGTGGTAGATTTTCTAGGTCTGAAGCCACACTGATAAGGCCCAATTAGTTGGTTTACGATGGGCTTCAGTCTTTCACATAATACGCTAGACAGAACCTTATAGTCGATATTTAGGAGGCTTATCCCACGGTAGTTGGCGCAAATAGTGGGATCGCCTTTCTTGTGGATTGGGCAGAGTACACTGAGGTTCCAATCATTTGGAATGCATTCTTCCAACCATATTCTGCATAGAAGCTCGTGAATGCATTTAAATAGAGCTTCGCCTCCGTTCTTAAACAGCTCAGAGGGTAGACCGTCGGCTCCCGCGGCTTTGTTGTTCTTAAGCCGTGTTATTGCTGTCAAGACTTCATTATAGTCGGGCAGCGGAACTTCAACGCTGTCATCCATAATTGGGATTTCCAGGATATCATCTCTATTGGCGGGATTGTTGTCGTCATCGCCATTCAGAAGACTAGAGAAGTATTCCCTCCATAACTCTCTGGATATGGTGTACTCTGGATATCTGTCACTTGATTCCCGTTTTCATCCTTGCAGAAGAAGGCCTTGGTTTTAGAGCCATCGGCCAGGCGTTCGAAAAATTTTCGGGCCTCGTTCCTGTCACCATACACCTCAATCTTCTCACACTCACGCTTTTCTGCCTCTCGTTTTTTCCGCCTGAAAAGACGTTTCGCGTCTCTCCTCTTCTCTCTGTATCGTTCCTTAGCAGCACGCGTTACAACCGACTGCAGGGTGGCTTTGTAGGCAGCGTTTTTCTCTGCAGTGGCGTCGCCACACTCTTGGTTGTGCCACTGGTTTCGGCGGGGACGGTGGTAGTCAATAACCTCTTCGGCAGCCGTACGCAGAGAGTGGGAGATGTGTACCCACTGCGCGCATATATCGTCGATCGGAGGAGTGCTTTCTTGAAGCAGGAGTGAGAGTCGAGTGGCAAAGGCTTCGGCTGTCCGTTTTGATTGCAGCTTGTCGACGTCTAGCTTTCCCTGTGTAGAATTGCGCGTATTTTTTGCAGCGCACAGACGTGTACGGATCTTAGCTGCGACAAGATAATGATCCGAGTTTATGTTAGCACCACGGATCGTGCGTACATCTAATAGACTGGAAGAGTGCCTTCCGTCAATCAAAACGTGATCAATTTGGTTGAGCGTTTTTTTTGTCAGGGGACAACCAGGTGGCCTTATGAATATTGAGATGCTTGAATCTAGTGCTACTTATAACCATGTTTCGTGCTGCGGCGAAGTCAATCAGCCTCATTCCGTTATCGGATGTGTTGTCGTGGAGGCTGAACTTTCCGACTGTTGGACTAAAGATGCTTTCCTTGCCCACCTTGGCGTTGAAGTCACCAAGCACAATTTTTATGTCGTGACGGGGGCAGCGCTCGTAAGCGTCTTCAAGGCGCTCGTAGAAAGTATCTTTGATCTCATCGTCCTTATCCTCTGTCGGAGCATGCGCACATATTAGGCTTATATGAAAGAATTTACTTTCGTTCACAGGAGTGAATCGCAGGACGTGATTCCGTAATCTCTTGCCAACTACAAATCCGCACCCAAACTCGTGCTTCTCCGCATGGCCGCTGTAGTAGATATCACAGGATGCTTGCCGAGAGCAACCCTGTCCCTTCAATCGCATTTCTTGGATTGCAGTTATATCAGCCTTGTATCTTTCCAAAATATCAATCAGTTAGATAGAGGCACCTTCCCAATTAAGAGTTCGGACATTCCAGGTGCATATCCGTAAATCATTATCAGTTTTACGTTTGCGGTGGTCGTCATCAGATTTGGGGATCATCTTTCTCATATTTCTTTTATAACTTTTCCTTAAAATGGTTTTTTTACGTGGTGGGCTTCAAACCCGACGCACAACCTATTTAAGGCTAGAAGACCCGCCGCTCAAATTAGCCGTCAAACTGACGGATGCCAGTTTGCCGTTGCCTAGGGAACACCACGTGGAGGTTGAGTCGACTTGGGACGATTTCGACATGGATAATGCTGGCCTCGCCAGGTTGAGGCAGTCAGACATGTGAAGGCTCGCCCCCTGTTCCTTGTATTATGGTCCCCATATTCATATACAAAGATATATTTTTACTGCGTTGGAGTTTTCTAGTTATGAAATAGATAACATTGCTACCATTGTCTCCTTGCCTATCTTTAGTCTAAAGATACTTTACTCAATTCAACAAGCCGTTCGCGTCTTAGGTTTTTTTGCGATATAATTTAGCTTAGACTCGATAAGGAACATATATAAAAAACTCGCACTGAAAATAGTTACAGTGGCTTGGAAAAAAGTATGTGCGTGGCGTACGGTAGAAGTAAAATTTTCCAATCAGTGGCTTGGATACAACAAGTAAAAAACATAAAAAATTCACTAAAAAGTATAAGTTGCAAATTTGTGGCAGCCCTTATTTTGAAAATTTTTCCAAGGATGAAAATCGAAAGTTTGACTCTTGACCTTCAGTTGGTACA
Organism: Coremacera marginata; assembly: GCA_914767935.1. Lineage (NCBI taxonomy): Eukaryota > Metazoa > Arthropoda > Insecta > Diptera > Sciomyzidae > Coremacera > Coremacera marginata. The sequence goes on from OU612043.1 coordinate 251,174,920, forward strand.
TGAATCGTTTTTCTCGGATCAGTGGCTTGCATGCAGCGTGTTTGTTTAGTGTCGATAATATAAGTGTTCCACTTTGATTCAAATTCTACACATGTACTAATTATTAATGATTACCAAATGCTCAACATTATTAGCCAATTAATTAACAGCAAATGCTGCAAATGTTTCAATAAAACACTTCAAAAAGATCAATTCAATGTACTGCTCTTGAACACTTCAATGTATTATGATAAATAACACTAGTCTACAAATTCAGGAAAATTTTTTTTATCCAGAAATCTGAAATACTTTTCTAGAAGAACTTTTTACGCTGATTTTACGTCTATACTCAGTTTCCCTCTAAAATGTCGAATTATTGAGATACAAGGTGATTTGCATTTTTTAGACTTTGATCCAGTTTTTCCATTCTTGAAATTAAACTTTTATAAGCTATCCAATACTGTATAAATCATTTTTATGTCATGTTTCTTCTCTGAGATATTTAAGTCTAAAATTAAAATTTTAAGTTTTTGGTTAAAATTTTGTGCCTTGACCGTCTTTTTCATAATGTTTTAAACTATTTTTCAAAGATATTTTAATTTGATAATTTTTTTATTTAATTTCCTTCATTAATATGCCAATAATAATATGACAGAAATAGGAAAAAAATTTAAAAAATATTGAAACAAGTTTCAAAGCCATTTTGCTCAATCAATTTATAAGAACATTTTGTTTGTAAAAAAAGCAAACTCTTACTATGTACTTAAAAAATTTGTTTATTTTTCAAACAAAATGTTTTTTTTTGGGTTCCATATAAAAGTGATTGAGAAACTTGGCTTTAAAATTTGTTTTAATTTTTTTTTCTTTATTTTTTTCCTAACTTTGTCATATTGTTATTGGCATATTAATGAAAGAAATTAAATAAAAAAATTAGAATAATAATAAGTACTAATATATATTAAATTATTATTAGCATATAATTGCATTATAAACAATAATAATACTTTAAGGTGCCCAATTTTTCAAAATCATGATTTTCAATCATTTGGAACATAAAAATAATTTTCACATTGAAGTTAGCTGATGACTTTAGTGCAAACTATGGGCAAGCAACGAACTAAGTATTTCCTCTCAAACCTAATTATGCGACTTTAATATTGTCTTAAGAACAATTTATAAATATTATATATAAATATCATATAATTTTTATGAGCAAAATTTCTGCACTTCAATTACAAATATAAAGCTCTGTGGCTTATTTTTACTTGCAATATTTAAGCGTCCAAGTTTTTGGATGACTTTATGTTTTCCTGACATTGTTACTTTGCCCAAAGTGCTTCTTTAAAAAAAAGTAGTTTCAGTATTGTAGACCTTTATCAAAAACTCGCAGCAAAAAACCTGTGTCGCTCGTTTAACATAAAAAAAAGATTTAATTTTTCTGTAACTTTATTTTGTGATTTACTTAATTATTTTATTTACTTAATTATTTTATATACTTGGATTATTTTTTGTTTTTAATTTCGCTTACAATTCATTGCAGTCATTTATTTTGTATGCTTGAATATCCAGTCATTGCAGTATTATCAACAACAACAGCAACAAAAGGCAACAACAACACCAAAATAAATGTGATTGCATTCACACAGTTACAAATGTATCGGTGTTCTATTTGTGTTGGCATGTTTGTGTGTGTGTGCTTGTGTATTTATATTAGTGCTAAAAAAGAATCACTTTTGAAAATGTTTCAGCATCAAATGGGCGCCATTGTTTTTTGGCGTTCTCTGTACGGCATTTACCGTTACAGCCGCTGCTCTACGCAAACAAACGTATACCAACTCTCACTGAATGCCTGGCTGGCTGGATGGCTACATGGCTGACTGACGAAACGTTGAAGGATGTGAAATGGACAATCGGCATGCAATATATTCTTCATTGTAGCTAGCCAGCGCAGAAAAATATAGAACAACAAAAACAATAGCAACACTAAAGGAAACAAAGTATAAACGAAATAAAGGAAATAAAAAGTAAACAAAAACAAAGCAAATAAATTTCGCAATTTGGCAAAATTGGTGTTTTGCCGATAGCTCCATCAGCATCAGCATCAACAGCAACATCAGCAGCAGTAGCCCGAGTATCAGGGTAGCTGTCAGCATAAAGCCCATTTATCCTCCGCCCCAGCATGCTCATGTTGTTTAAGCCGACCCCCTGCCATCTGTCGATTTCTGGCTCGATATAGAAGCATTAGCAAATGTTTCATTCGATTAAAAAATTGCATCAAATCGTAGCGCAAAATAAAAATCAAAAAACAAAAAACAACACAATCAAAACTAAAAAGAGATATAAAGTTCCAAACACGAAACCCGGTTGCATTTTTATGCAGCACCATGTTGCTTCCTGCCGCACGAACGACCGTTGCGCATTAGATGCTGCTGCTCTCTTGACAACATTTCCATTGCTGCAGCTTAATTGAAATTCTACAATGAATTTGCTTGCTACTGTTTATTTGCTTCATATTTGTTCGATGTTTTGTTAATCTTGTTGTTGTTTTTTCTTGTGTCGCCTTTTCAGTGTATTGTATATATTTTTGATAGCCTACATAACGATTCCATTATGTTTACGCAGCGTAGTTCAAAGGACTATCCGTGGTTGCGCCCGTATTATTTACACTGTGATCCCCGATAATCCTGACGGTGCAATTAAATAAAGCCCTTGTCATGAATTCACCACTTCTCCAAAATCAAACAAGTGTTGGTGTTTGTTTGCCGGCTATGGCGCTTTTATTAAACTGATTACAGACAGCCGGCAGCAAAGTGGAACTGCGAGTAAAATTCTACGGTGTAGCGCAGGCAATGAATGTGTACAGAAAAAAGTTGATTCAGCTTAATTTGGAATAAAAATTCTATGAAAACTGGAATTCATAAAATTGCAAAACTGTTGGAAGCAAATTTTCGGAGAATTGAGTTTGATGATATTAAAAAAGCTAAAAAGAGTGTCTATAAATACATTTCCCTCGATTGATCTCATTTCAAAGTAAAATTAATACTTATTTAAAGTTACTCATACGCCCGGTATTTAATATGATATTGAATGAGTTTGTCGCGTTCTTTTTTAGAAGGTGCATAAAAGGAAAACGAGAATGTATTTTTAGATAGTAACGCATCTATAATGAAAAAACTTTAAGCAATCCTAAAATTCATTGTATGCTATTTCGCCAAAGTGTTAACTTGATATGTCGAATTTCGAGCAAAAAGAAAAGTATATTTCTGGGGAGTCTTCTAAAAGAAAACAATTTTATGGATCGTTCATTAAATTTATCTTGATTTTGAAAACATTGATTTCAATGTATATTTCATTGAATTCAATGTATATTTCATTGAATTCAATGTATAGTTCACTGAATTCAATGTATAAGTATTTCATTAAATTTTATGTATAGTTCATTAAATTAAATGCATAGTACATTAAATTCAATTAATAGTTCCTAAGATTCAATGTATAGTTCATTAAGCCAATGTATAGTTTACTCAATTTTATATATGTAGTTCTATGTTTAGTTTAATTATATTCTATGTTTAGTTCATTAATTTCAATGAATAGTTCATTGAATCCAATGTATAATTCATTAAATTCTATGTTTATATAATTCATTAAATCCAATGTAAAGTTAATTAAATTCGATGTGTAGTTCATTTAGTTCTATGTATAGTTCATTAAATTTTATGTACAGTTCATTGATTGAAGTTCATTGAATTCGGTGCATATTAATTTTTTTGTTCTCAGTCTTATTGGAAGTACAACTTTCGATTGTGTTTTTTTTATTGATTATTGATTTTTTTCTTTTATATGATTTTTAGGACCTATTCTTGAAAATGTACAATAATAAACCAGTGTTTTTCATATTTCTATTTATTTGCTGTAATTTTTTGATTTCAAAACAAAATTTGAAGCTCATTGAAAACGATAATGAAAAGCATCAAAGATAATGACAAAAACTTAAATATTTTTTCTCAAAATTAATTCGATAAAGAGTTCAATGATCCTTGGTGATCTCTTATTTGGTTCTTTAAGAAGAGGTCTAAACTAAGCGATTTTGCTTGCAAAACTTCTCATGTCCTTGTTTTTCCTTTTGCACTAGTACCTACAGTTTTTTTTTCTCAAAATCCCTTCAATGAAACGTCATTTTTGAACTCGAATAAAAAAACATATATGACAATATCTCGGAAGCTAGTTGACAAAATTTAAAATGGTGTTGGTTTTCGGAATAAGTTATAAATTTTACATAGGTATTGAATAGTGGCAACCATGGACAAAGAAATCAATAAATATATGCAAACTTGTGCCAAAAATATCGAATTACGTGCTTTGTTAGATTGTTGTAAAGTTAGATTGTTGTTGTTAGAAAACTTACTAGTGTCTGCTCAAAATTGAAATTTGATCCTTTTTGTAATATTCGGTCGAAACCCAAACTGAGTTCTAGAATGAAAATGGAAATTTTTTAAAATATTTTTTCCTAAAAGTTAGCAGAAAACATAATATTTCATACTGTAATGCAATATAAAATGTAAAATAAATGAATGCATTTTTTCATAATTTTTTTGTAGTATGTATGACATACAAATAAAGATTTGGCATAAGATTTTGACGTTTCGGTTTCGGCAATATTGAGGCCTAAAGTGGAGAAACCGTAACCGAAACCGAATAATCGGCCGGAAAGTAAAAAAAATCATTCTATATTCAAAGTTCTTGTGTCGACCTTAAACGGCTCAGTTTTGAAAAAGTTTTAGATGTTGTTTTTTAGCTCAGTTTTTAATCTCGACTACATTAAGACCCATTTAATTTTTGTGAAAATTAAAATTGTGGTATTCTTTTATTTAATGCTAATATTTTGCAATCCTTAAAAATATGACTTTTCGAGAGTTACTGTTATGGGCTTTATGACAGATAATGCATGAAGTAACAAGTCGCTACAACAACAAGGCCTATTAAATTTACAAAGTTAATGGACTGCGACCAACGAAATAGCTGTCTACTCTCCTGGTGGTTTATTCTGTAAGCAACCTTGTTCCTGTAGCGACTTGTTACTTCATGAATTATTTGGCATAAAGCTTATAAATGTTATTCTTAAAATTTTATATTTTCAAGAATTTAAAAATATGAACATTAATTTTTGTAGTTTCTTAGAGATTTAGCCTTTGAAGTTGAACACCGTGGCGTATGAGTAACATTTAATGATTAAATTTTCATACAATATGAAGTATAGAATTTAAACATCTCTGCTCACTTACGGCACGTAACGAAACGAAAAGACAAGCCGGTCAGAATTCTTTTGTTTTATAGCCACCGGCTTAGCCCATTAGTGTGCATGATCACATAAGAACACATAAGAAGGGCAGTTATATTTTGTAGTTTCGTTACGTACCGTAAGTGGGCAGAGGCCCTAACTCAACACTTTCACAAACGTTTGTTTTTATTAATATCAGATTCCAGTATTATTAAAATTTGAACAATCCGCTGTAGGTAAGTCCCCAATTGATGCGTCGATGAGAATAACGTTTTAAGCGACAAATTAATCAAAACTGTTTTTTTTTGCATACTACCATTAAAATGTTCGAGCGTATTATGAGATGCCATAGATTCTCAAATTTTAATAGTTTTTGGGCAATTACAAGCTTTCCAATATCAGTAGTGAGTGGAAAAACGTTGCATTTGCTCGCCATCATGTCCAATGATTAATTAAAAAGCGATGCGATGCAAAAGTGCCATAAAGGTAAGAAACGGAAGATAAATTTTAAAAATTGGAAAGACATAAACAATAAAAGGCAAAGAAATAGTGGAGAAGCATATACTGGAAGAAAAGGAAAAGTTAAAGCCAAGAAAATTGCTCTAGAAACGTTAATGTGCAAAAACGTTATAAGCGTTATCAGCGAAGATGTTGTGCTTACTAGAAAAACGTGTTATCATCCATTGTGCTTTGGATATAAAACGTTTTTCCATTACGAAAGTACCTAAATCCTTTTTCTTTTTCTTCTTAAAGGATATATTTATTTTTTTATTTACAGAAAAATTTATTTTTAGCTCTTACACCAAAAATTGGAAATTGAATTGGCGCTCTAAATGCGCCATTTAAAACGTTATTTTACAATTCCTGAAAACTTATAATTTTGTCGCTTACAACTTTATTAGCGTCGACGCTTTAACTGTCAATTGTTATTGCTTCTACTAAAAAATTTGATTGTTTTGCATTACCTTTTTTCCCGTCACCAAGCTTACACTAAAGATAATTTGGCTTAATAAAATCACGTATATCAATAAAATTAAGGAATAAAAAAGAGTTCAGCAGAGCTTGAATTACTTATTCTTTCAATTTTGTTTTTGCACAAATTTTCCGAAAATCAGCACGCATGTTTATACAACAATCTAAATTTTTGAAGATTGTTCATAAAAATAATAATAAAAATGTTAAATTAAATTAAATATTTTTATTAAATTTTCATTTTTTGCTAACCATGGATAAAAACTTTTTAAGTTGTAAAAAAATTTCCAAAAAATATGAAGTATATAACAGTGTATACGAGATGCAGGAATGCTTAAAAATACTCCTAGTATGATTTTTTCAATATATAGATGAATTTCTCAATAACGAACTTCTATACAATGAGATTTTGCGTATTGCGGACTAATTTCTAGAATACAGCGAATTCATTTTCTGATACCTTCCGAATTCGCTATAGAAAAGTTCAATCGTATATATTTTTTTAATTTTTAATTTATTTTAAAATGGCTAAGGCAAAAAAGTATCACTGTTCAATAAGTTCACATACTTAGATATATTGCTTTCTGAAGCATGTGCTGTGAAAGAGTTTTCAACTTCGAATTATTTTTTACCCGACAAATTTTTTTTTGTTAAATAAAAATACATTTGTTGAAGAAATTTAAATTTAGAAGCTTAAGTTGCTTTAGAAAACAAAAAGCAAAATAGTACCACAGACAAATTTATATTGGGCTTAAAAATTAATTAACTAATCTTTACTTTGGTTGGAAAAAATTGATAAAGTTCTTAAATTGAGTCACACTTGCTTTATAAAAGGTTTCAATTCTCATACAAAATTGAAAAAAAAAACAAATCAGAAATCGTTAGCTTCCTATCTAAGTTTACGAGTCAAAAATTTATCAATGAGTTCCTTCGAAAGATAAAACACATTATCTCGTACTCTCTTTGCTGCGACATCTTTGCAATTTAAGAAAAAAAGGACTAAGGTAGATATTTGGAATCTTAAGATACAAAAGCAAACTAACGAATATGCAAAATTTAATTATATGCCTTACATTTGATGACTTAAGGGAAATACATTATGTGGTACATTTTTAAATCTGTACTTATGGCCGATCTTCGCAAATTGCTGTTGTTTAGAATCAGATATTAATTTTTATAATGCAAACAATCGATTGTAACATACTCGATACTTATATCATCAATTGAAAAAGCAATGTGTGCAATGTGTGTGGATTTCAAAAATTGCTATATCATGTATCTCATCTTTATAATAGCAAATATATTGAGCAAAATAAGGCTATTATTTTATAAAATAGCTTAACTTTATCACATAAATGCCCTAAAAACAGAAATTTAAAACTATTTCTCATCCTAGTTCAGATATCTGATCGTTATTTTTTTTAGTTAATAAAGAGTGAGAAAATAAAAGATAAAATAAAAAAAAACTTAGCAGTGGGGAACTACCGACCGTAGTGAAAACGTAAAAATAAGAAAAATCATAGCTGTTATGAATATCTGAAGTAGCTAGAGTCGGCAAATCAGACACTTTCTACTTATTTAACTGTTTTTATTGAATGTAAAAACTGCTATTTAATGTTTATATATAATATATTTGTAAAACAATTACTTAAGTTGGGCTATCGGTAATTGGCTTGGTAATCGGTTGGCAATCGCTTCGGTAATTAGTAATCGGTTGGTATTCTCTTCGGGAATCGGTTGGTAATCGGTTGATAATAGCTTTGGTTATCGGTTGGTTATCGTATCGGTAACCGGTAATCGGTTAATAATCGCTTTTGTAATCGGTTACCGGTTGGTAATCGTTTCGGTAATTGGTAATCGCTTCGGTAAGTGGTAATGGGTTGGTAATCACTTCGATAATCGGTTGGTAGTCACTTCGTTAATCGTTTCGGTGATTGGTAATCGCTGCGGTAATTTGTACTGGGTTGGTAATCGCTTCGGAAATCGGTAAAAGGTTCCGTTGGTAATCGCTTCGGTAATCGATAATTGGTTGGCAATCGCTTAGGTAATCGGTAATGGGTTCGGTAATCGGCTGGTAACCGTCTCGCTATGCGGTAATTAGTTCGGTATTCGGTGGGTTATCAGTTGGAAATCGCTTCGGTAATCGGCCTATTTATCGATAATCGGCTTGATAATCGCTTCGGTCTTCGGTCTTCGGTCTTCGGTTTTGTCGATGCTAGGTAATCCCTTAAAAGGAAAACTGTACAGTAATAATTTCTGTTACGGTAACAGCATGACGATATTGCTGACAGCGTGATGATATCGCGTAGCTATAGTTTTGCTCTCTACCAAAAAATATTCAACGTTCTTAAAGAAGTTTTTACTTTAAAAAATTAAATTCAGTCCAATCGAGTTTCATTCTGTAATGCAATAAGGACTCTGTAGTGACAAATAACATCATTTATAATGACATCAAATGATGAACATTCGCAGTCAATGTGAAATATATTTTTTACATAACTGAATATATTCCCAAATAACAAAGTCTCTGAAAGCCTCGCGCTGAATATACACTCAATAAAATATTATCGCATTTTAAAATTATTCTTAAAATTTTTTAAAGTAAATGTTAGAAATTAAAATTCTTGTTTTGACCCTACATAAACAAGTATAAAATTAAAATAAATGTTTATTCCACATCTACATAGTTAACATTAATTTTCATCGAATCTTTACAGCTACTTGTCCTAAAAGAGTGTTTATTACTCGTACGTGAGGGCTGCTACATAATCATTTAGTTTATTTAAAATTCTCCATGAATTGAGCAGATCTCATGTTTAATTTTTTTCATAGTACTGACACAATGGCTTCGATCCACTGTGCCTGGGTAGAAGAAGTTTTTACTTGTGTAGCATTCGTTGTTGGGTTAATCAGTGCAAATTATTTGCGCTATTATAACAAGTGAACACGTTACCATTGTTAGCTCAATGCAATTAATACCCTTTAGCTTGGCATCAAATCTCTGCTACCAGTTTTGACGCTACGCAACTTGGTTTTCAAATTTTCTTTGGAATATATTGTTTGTGTTCGGATTTGCGTCTACCAAACAGAGGTTTTGTGTATTTTTAATATGGGTATGTGTGCGTGTGTGCCTCTGTTGGTGTTATTCAGCGCGATCAAATACAAACAAGCGAGTTTCAGTTTAAATGAACTTGGTTTTAAAACCAGCTCAGTAAGCTGGAGACTGCCTGCTAAGAAGCTCGAATGTAATCGGAATGGGCTGGTTGAGCTGACACGCTCATCATGCTTATCAGCTCAAGAAAACAACAAAGTTAATTCCATTAAGCTAATATCGCAGCCATAAACATCTTAAATGCAATGTCAGCGGCAAACAAATGCGTTGATAAGCAAATATTAAGCATTGTTTATGCGACTTATACGTGGTACGGGCACATCTGCAGATCCATTGGGTCCACTTAAGCACACAATTCTCGATTAAATCCTTTGTGGCAGCAGGCAATCCTTTGTCACTTTGTCAAAAAAAAAAAACATTCATTCCCCGCAGACACAGTCAGTCAGTCAAACGCCCAACAATAACAGGTGAAATAAGCCAACAAAGGCTCGCTTTCTGTTGCGTTCGCAAAACAAAAACAAAAACAAAAAAGAAGAAAAAAAAAAATACACAAACATGAAAAATAAGCGCACCAACAGTAAATACAAGAGAACGGGGAATATTTTAATAAAAATGTCAGGATCCAAACTTATTACACTGACAGGTCGCGTGTCATTGTCGGTACATAAGCAAATAGCGTGCCGCTAAAGTAGCGTACAAGCCGCCTGGTAGCCAAGGCGAAGCTCTAGAGTGATGTATTTATGATGAACCGACGCAGCACAGTACGGCATAGCACGGTACAGCAAGGCACGGAGCTATGCAAGCCGGCTCAGGCCGCAAACGCAACTTTTATGTATGTGAGACACGTTTTGAAGCATTTTTGTGCGCTGCCATTTTTTTAGAGGAATTCTTGCACTCTCTCTCTGTCTCTCTCGACTCTGTCAGTGATTTTTAAGGCATTTTACATTTTCATGGAATTCCATTGCAGTTATATTCATCGGCTTTCGGCAGCAACGGAATCATCCTCAAAAGTCAGCGTGTAAAGATTATAATTCAGTGAAGGCAATAAACGAGCGTAAAGCGTTTGCTGAATTCCAGAGGCAGAGCGCAAAGCGCATGCTATGAATAATAAAATGGCGAATTTAAATGTTTTAATTTGATTTGATTTGTTATTTTAAGTGAAGGGATAAAAATGTTATCTGCTGCCACGAAGTCTAGAAAGTGTGGGAGCACCGGCTAGGGGGGAAGCGGAACGAAGAGTTAACTTATATTTCGCACATATACTCGTTTTGACACGCACAGACACATAAGCTTACTTACTTAAACACCCCCATACACACAAACACACAGATACACACCAACACACACAGAGCAGAAAACTAAATTTGATTTATTGCATCTGGGCTTCCCTCCTGGTGCTTTGAATTGGGCTTGGATGAGTGGTAATGAATTTAAGTGTGCATGTAAATGAAATTAATCGCTATGAGGATTAAGATTTGTCACAGCATCAGGTCTCGTGTGGGTCCTCATAAGCTCTGTCGACAATTTGGCGAATTGGCCACAAACTCAACCACAAATAGTTGCTGAAGGATGACGTTGCGGTCAAATGGCGCTTCCAAAACTTGGTGCGCATCAGCTTATGGCGATGACGGAAGCAGCAAAGTGCTTACTTTTCTTAATATTGTAGAGTAGTAGTTATTCAAACATGAAATAACTTAATTTTTGAATTGAGTATTATTGAGGTGGATTGATAAAGTTTGTAAGTTTTATAATTTTGTACATGCTGGTAAGTTGAGATGGGGAAATGTGTTCCGACCCGGTTGGCGCTACTTCAAGGGCTGTATCGAAGCTACAGTAAAACAACAAAAAGAGAAAATCGTAGAAAAATTTGTTGGTTTCTTTTATTTATAATAATATTAAAAAAAAAATGAATACAGTCAAACCTGTTTTTGTGCGGTCTTTTTTTGTGCGAATTTTTTTTTGTGCGATTTTATTTATGCGGTTTTTATTTTTATGCGATTTGTTTTGTTCGAATTTTTTTTTGTGCGAGTTGCGTTATGATATTTTTTCTTGTATGCGATCTTTTCTATGCAAAAAAAAACTCTGCACTAGCTGAAATTATCATTAAAAAGAGCAATAAAGAGAAAAGCGTAAGAGCAAAACGCAATTCTGAAGTTTTAGTTCTTATGATTTTTGTTTTTAGACATAAGTATAACCCGAAATGAATAATCATAATAAGAAAACAGCAAAAAGAAACATAATAACCGGTTATTGCGAAATTTATAATAAGCTTACAAAACGACCGTCATCACAAAGACTTATCACCGACTATATGGTTATCACCAGAACCAGATCATCACAAGAAAATGCGCGTTGTGGACTATGACGAATAGTATTGATTAACTTATGAATTTATGTATTTTAATTTATTTTTTTAATATGCATTTTTTTAATGGAATAATTTTTCGTATTTTTCACATTTAAAATGAAGAATTAAAACTATATTTTTAACGTTTTCGTGTGTAATTTATTTATTTATTTGGCTTCGAGACCACTTTTTCGCTTTTTCATAGAATCTTTCCTAGGTGAGATTTTTTTTATGCGGTACAAAAAAACCGCATAAAAAAAATTTTCTTTATTAGATTACTTAAAGTTTTATGTTATAGCTGTTTATGAAGTCTCCGAAGAATTTTTTTTTGTGCGATTTTTTATCTGCGGTCCCTATCTACCGCACAAAAACAGGTTTGACTGTATATTGCATGATAAACATCGTTCTCATTTGTGAAAGACTTCAGATTTTTTTCTATTTCTTTTGAGTACAATGCTTCAGAGACATGTATGAAAGCCATAAGCTCCAATCTTGTTGTGAATTTGCTTTACTATTGCCGCAAGTGCCATTAGTTGTGAAATTAAAGCTAAGTTAAAACTCATTAAATCCTATCTATGATTTAAAATGAAGACTTTGCATTTATATTATCAGTTAAGCGATGAAATAGATTTTGACCCTGTTATTTACGTTTTTGCTATAAAAAAACAAGGAAAACTATAGTTTTATGAAGAAATGAGCTTAAGTAAAAAACTATTCATTGAAAATGTCCATAAAAAAATATTGAAAAATACACCATCTACGTATTTAAAAGCTTGCTTTGACAGCTTATTGGTCTATAAAAATGTTGTATGTTGGACCATAGCAGATGTCATAACTTGTCGAGGTCATTTAGTAAAAGATTCTGAAGATCTGATTTGCTATTTATAGTTGAAAATATCTTAAAGCATGGAATTTTATGCTCTCAGGTGTACTCGAGGTTAACTTTGAGTGCTTTTACTGAACCTTACAATACCTCAGGAATTGGTAATTGAACATCTCAATTCCTCAGAAGTTGAAATTTTCAATTCCATTACAGGAATTGTAATTCCTGAAGGAATTGTAGTTCCTGATGGTTATGTAAATGTAATGGGATTACAGTAACCTCAACTATAATTGTAATTGGATTATAGTTACCTCAATTACAATTGTAATTGGATTACAGTAACCTCAATTATAATTGTAATTGGATTATACTAACCTCAATTATAATTGTAATTGGATTATAGTTACCTCAATTACAATTGTAGCTGGATTACTGTAACCTCAATTACAATTGTAATTGGATTACAGTAACCTCAATTACAGTAACCTCCAATTAGAATTCCTGTAATGGAATTGGAAATTTCAACAGTAACCTCAATTACAATTGTAATTGGATTACAGTAACCTCCAATTACAATTCCTGTAATGGAATTGAAAATTTCAATTAACAATTCCTTCACAATTACAATTTCTGTAATGGATTTTGCCATTTTTTCAATTCCATTCCAAAGGAATTGAATCGTTCAATTACCAAATACAATTCCTGGAATGGAGTTGACGAATTTTGTCACTCGGTATACTTGCTGTCAAATGCCTTCCGGCAGAGAAATTATAGAGAAATAAAATAATAGAGAAATTTTTTCGTTGAAATTAATACTTCTGTCCAGCCCTCATCTCTCTGCAAACAATGGCAAGCCTCAGAGAGTAAAAAATCCATATAAAGTTTCTTGAAAATGTAAGCCGTTCGGAGTCAGCATAAGACTTGTTGGCTTAGTTCTCGATCACTTGTGTTCAAACATACGAGCTTCATAATTGATCATAACAGCTGAAAAGTTTTTTTAGTTAAAAAATAGAGCGCCAGTACTTCCGCTTGATTCTAAAAAGACTGCAGTATGAGAAATCTTGAAAATTTACACAAAACGTTATCAAATCAAAGTTATATAATATATTTTATATTAGCTTATACCCATTGCGCTTCGCTGTGCTCAGCGCTTATCCTCTAAAAGTCGGCGTAGCTTGTTTCTATTTAAAAAAAAGACGAATAACTGACTTTTAGCGATTTTGTATAAGAAATCGTATGGGCGAAAGGCGATCCACTATTTTTGCAATATCTCGAGAACCACTCATCCGATGTTGTACAAATAAGTTTTAAGACCCGCGCCATGAAAAATTTTAACAACACCATTGAAATGGTTCAGAAGTTTCGAAGAGAACATTATATAAAAGCTTGCAACCTTATTTCAAAAGGGGAAATGAGTAAAAAGAGGCCCCAAAATTTGCGAAAAACTTGGAAGAGTTCATACTCTAAATTATCGTGTTGATAAAATATGTAAGTCAGCATATTTTATATTTTTGTTCAATAAGACTAAGCATTTTCAATAAATTTATAAATTTGAAATTTTGTTCAATAAGAAAAATAGTATCAAACTGTACGAGTAAAGGAAATTAAAGTAGTGGCTCAAACGCCATTTATATCGAAGATTGTCATTGTTTTTTAAAAGGCTTAAATGCGGCCGCAACCTTTACTTCACTTCCCAGCAAAGGCAGTTATACCAGAAGTTTCAATGATTATTACATTAAGTGGCGATTTTCTCTCTATCACTATCCTTCTACTTCTACCTCTATCTCTCTGATTTTGTTCATTCTCTGTGCAAAACTTTCTTCAATTAAAATACCACCGATTCTCGAGTAGTTAACATTGTGGCCCATGTGAATGCCGCTGCTGTAGTCACCGCCACTGCCGTAAATCGACAGCTGCTCCGAAACATCTGCGTTAGTAATTTGCACTTTATCTTGTCATCAAATCGTTTTCATTAACTGAAATGGTGCTTCAGAAAATAGCCTGAAGTTAGGCGCAGTTGCCATCAGTCGGTCGCTCTGCGAAGTGCTCATCGCCACTTATGTGAACATTACGGAAGACTAAAAGCCATTAAGACGTAAGACATGTTCTCCTCACTCAAGACAGACTCAGCACACAAAGCTCTGTAGGTCGTTGGATCTGGCACTGGAGACCACCACTATGAGCCACATCGAAGAGATTGAAAAACAACCGCAAGTCGAATGCAAAGACGTTGGCACCACGCGGCATCAGCATCTTGGCATTTGTGGAACGAGATGCAGCTTGTGGTTGTACCAATTTGTTGTAATGCAACTTTGGTGGCAGTTCATTCTTGTCAGCCCCCGAGTAGCAGCTCTTTGCATAAACTTGTAGTTACATTTTTCTGCAAGAGATTTGAATACGTTGCGATGAGTTCGCTGCTCTTGTTGTTCGCAGCTTAACTTGGGCAGAAGTTTTAATTATTTCACTTTGCATCCTAAGTCTTCCTGACTTAGCAGCATGTGACAACTACTTGAAGCGATCAACGCTGCTGCTATTGCTGCTGAGCATACGTCGTGGCATTGGAAATTGTTTAACAACTTTATGTTCTTGGTGGGTGCAAGTGAAGGGCGCGGTTCAGTCTACACTCCGCAAGTAAAACTGCTTTGCTCCAAGCTGCTTTTAAACACTTGTAAACTAATGGGAAAGTTTGGATATTTAGGGAAAAAGTGTTTGTTTTCGTCCGCAGCAGCAGAACTTGAACAAGGACTAGTTTTCCTTGAATATTTTGGTGAATCGTTAACCAATGTCAGAAACTTAGGATATGTCACGGTCGTTCGCGCAGTGGCAGTGGTGAAGTTGTAGGATTTTTGGGAAAAATCTGGCTTAAATTTGAGTTGATAACAATTGCATTAAACTAAACTTTATTTTTGTCTAAGCCTTCCCTGAATTACGAACAGATAAAACAGAGTCTAACCAAGGTCTGATCATATTGATGCAAGATAGTCAATAAGAAGTTCAAAGTTCAAAAAGAAATGCTTTACTAAGTATTAAATACGAGTATTGTAATTAGTAGTGTTTTGATCAATAGCTTGAAATAATTACTATTTTTTGACAACAATCTAATTTTGACCTTGATTACTCTTAATTTACACTGGTGCTTACATTCATTAATGGATGTAAAGTGTAGAATGACGGATCACCCTGGGCCAATGAACCTTGCCTTACAAAACTTTGATTGCTGGCTTGTTTCTGTTTGACAAATGCTCCCAATATTCAGTTTCCGGTACCCGATATTTAAACAATCTTTCAAGATTTCAAGCAAATGCTTGTCAGCACACTAAAGAAACTCGTCATAAAGCATTTTTTTATTATTCAATTAACATAGTTAGGACTCAATGGTTCCTTAGCATACAATTGCTGTTCATTACACGGCCCGCACACATATACACACTCACACATACACACACATACACACACACATTCACAGCAGCAAGTCGTCACCATGTTGCTTGGGCCAAAATGAACGCGTCTGTGCTTCCGGATGGACGAAAGGAAGTAAGCAATGTGTAATGAAGTGGTCCTTTTTGCCAAAGTAAAAATATTCGGACTGTTGACAGTAGTGTTGTTTTTGTTATTGTTGTTGTCGTTTTGTTTGTTGCTGACGAGGACGGCATGGTAAACGTCCGCTCGCCATTATGACAACCGCATCCTGCTTGCTAGTTTGTTTGTCGTCCCAGCGTCTGATGGCGACCGCTGTTGCTCTCGCTGCTTAACAGTGGCAATAACTGCAAAGGCGAAAGGACATTACTTCCTGTTGTTGAGTAAATCGACAAAGTTATTTCGGTTCTTTTGCCTCTTGTTGCTAAGAAAACTTCGCATAATTTCCCATTTAGGAATTTTTATTTTTCTTTTAGTGTGTCGCAAGAGCTGCAAATAAAAAGCAACAAACAAAAATAAAGAAAAAAAAAAATAACAAAAAGAAAAAAATGAGGGAAACATATTGAATTCGACAGTTTTGTGAATACGATAAAATCGAGTTCTTGGCCTGGGGATGTTGTTATAGGGGTGCGTGTGTCCGTGCTTGTTGACATGCATGCCAAGCTTACAAATGGCTCTCATTGAACCCCTGATCTGTCAGGGTTTGGCTGAAAAACTTTCATGTTATTTTGTCGTGCTTTCTTTCTTGTCACAGTTAGTGCTTGTCAGGATTTAGCATTGACCTACTGGCTGGCATTCTCGTAGCAGTGTTGATTTCGCTGATTTCACAACGCTTCGATTTTGTAGGAACCTAAATAAAACTAAAGGAAATTCTAAACTTCAAAGTATTTGTTTCTTTTTAGGTTTGTTTATTATTTCAAATTGAATTTGCTTCGTCCTGCAGTGATTTACATTGAATCACAGACCCTTTTGGACTCAAAACTTTCTTCAGTCCTACTGCAGTCAGCCTTCAAACTACTGCTTCTCGGTAGCCGAAGTGCAAACAAAAACTTTGTAATTTAATTAAGTCCGTGCAATGGACAGACTTTAATGGATGATGCAGTGGCTGCTGATCGCTAAATGTGACGTCAGCTGCACACAAATAGTTTGCTGCAAGGATTTACTTTGGATGTTATTCTTGAAGTTTCTAGTTGCAGCAGCACCGAATATTATGACGGATTTTGATTTAATAAATTGCTGTGAGTTTTGGATTTGGTTCTGGTTAAAAGTTTCAAAGCATTAACAAAAGTTTTGTTAGTTTCGCGCTTAACTAAAGCATCTTTAAGAGTAGAAAAAATAAACTTTGTCACAATAATGAATTTAACAGTGATAAATAAATATTGTATGTTTATATTTTTCCCTGTGGATTAATAAGTTTATCGAAATAATATTATCTTAGATACTTGTGCGTTGCCAGAACAAGTTAGTGGTTAGAAATCATCTTAAATTTTTAAATTTTTCTTATTTTAAAATCGAATTTTTTGCAGTTTGTAAATAAGTTTTATTGTAATAGGTGTCGGTTTGAAATTTTTTAGGGTGATGCTATAAATAAATAAGGTAAAGATGATGTAAGTTACCCTTTATTATATTTTAAGTTGAAATTTTTTATAAATTTAAAAAAAAAAAAAATTTTACGCCGCACAAACTTACACCCTGGATTTGGTTAAGAATTTTTCTTGAAAGTCCCAATAAAAGACTAAAATTTTTGATGAAACATGAAAATTTCACTAAATTTTTCGACAGTGCAACTTCTCTAAAATTCTTCACAATTTTTGATTGGTAATTTCTTAACATATAAAACTGTGCATTTCTGCAATTAGTTGGATAAAGATCCACAGATTTAATAGCCGCAGATTTTTCATGATCATTTTGTCCATGTACTTTGTGTTTCATCCCGCCTTAACTTAATTCATTAAAAAAATAAATTTCGTATCAATTCAGAGATAGATAACCCTTTGCAGACATTTCTAAATATGTATGTATATAGTTCAGAATAACTGTAGGACTGCTCAATTGTTGTTTTATTCTTTCAACAACTATCAATTCATTGTAAAGTTCTTCCTAGTCACCATGAGATATATGCTCACTTTTTTCGATTTAACGCACATTACAATTATTATAGCTAAAACACAATACTGCGTTAGGTCGGCCGTGCGTTGACAGCTAGACTAGAAACTTCGAGTTTTAATGAAACGACACTAACTGCATCTTGCTGTATAACGAAACGAACACTTCGATCGTGCGAGACAATATATTGCGGCTCGTTTCTTCGTTCGTTATACGTCTTCGTTTCGTTATACAGCAAGATGCAGTAAATTCGACTTCATACATTGCGTCGACCTCATCCCGTAAATATAAATTGTAGGGGTAAAGTACGATCAACGCAATGAGTAGAGAAATTTTCTAGTAGCTCGTGCGTTTGACATTGCAAGCCAATATAGGGTTGCGTTTTCGTTGAAAATGTGGGTGTTCTTGCATTTTGATGGGAAACAAAGATTTTCATGGGATAATATTGGGAATTTATAATTATATAATGATTTATATATATAATGTTATATATAATTAAATTAGTTGTATTATATAATGATGATATTTAATGATATAATTTATCATTAAAAACTGGAAAGCTCTTGGATATCTGGAAAGAATCCATTATAGTCCCTATTCATAAGTCTGGGTCTAGGCAAAATATTTCAAACTATCGGCCTATATCAAAATTACCTTTGATTCCAAAAATATTTGAGGCAATTGTCAAAAAGCGGATTTATGCTGTAATTAAAAATTCAATATCTGATTCTCAACATGGTTTTGTCACCGGGAAACCTACCTCAACTAATCTAGCACTGTTTTCTCACTTCATAAGATCTGAAATGGAAAGTGGCAATCAAGTTGATGTAATTTTTACTGATTTTGCCAAAGCTTTCGATAGAGTTCAGCACGCTATTCTAGTAAAAAAACTTTCGCAAATGGGATTTCATTCCTCCTTGTTAGCCTGGCTCAATAATTACCTTTCTGACCGATATCAAGTCGTTCGTATAGGTAACTGTTACTCGAAATCCGTTTCAAACCATTCTGGCGTGCCACAAGGAAGCCACCTGGGACCACTCTTGTTTGTTTTGTTCATCAATGATCTCCCAAACTTTTTGCGGCATACAAACTGCTTAATGTATGATGATGACGTTAAACTTTTCTCTTCAG
Organism: Coremacera marginata; assembly: GCA_914767935.1. Classification (NCBI taxonomy): domain Eukaryota; kingdom Metazoa; phylum Arthropoda; class Insecta; order Diptera; family Sciomyzidae; genus Coremacera; species Coremacera marginata. Next base: position 251,194,088 of record OU612043.1, read on the forward strand.
TTTCATCACATTCCGACCATCTGAGGCTTCAAATTGATTTAAATAACATGACTAAATGGTGTTCAACCAATAAACTCTATTTAAATGTTGCCAAGTGCAACATAATGACTTTTTATATGATAAAAAAACCAACTTTTTTTAATTCCTCATGCGGAAATAGCGATCTTTCACGTGTTGAGTCTAAATCAGATCTGGGAGTTTTATTTGATAGAAAATTTTCTTTCTCCAACCATTATGACAACATAATTACCAAGGCTAATGCAATGATGGGATTTTTGAGGCGTAATACGAAGGATTTTAAGGATCCTTATACTCTAAGAACTTTATTTTTATCATTGGTAAGGTCTAACGTGGAATATGGATGCGTTATCTGGGATCCATGTTACGAGATAGATTCCTTTCGTCTGGAAAAAATACAAAAACGTTTTACTCGTTATATCATGTTTAAAATAAATTGGAGTTTTATGCCACCTTATGCAGCCAGGTGTGCACTTCTAGGTCTGAGTACTTTGGCCTCTAGACGTAAATACTTTTTAATACTATTTGTTCGCGATATAATGATGTCACATATAGACTGCGCGCCACTCCTCGCTCTCTTGCAGATCTATGCGCCTGAAAGACATTTTAGGCAAAGAGACTTTTTTTATATCCCATATCATAGGACTAATTATGGCCGTAAAGATCCTATTAATAGCATGTGCTCAGCGTTCAACTCCATAAGTGCTCAAATAGATCTCACATTGAACAGAAATATCTTTAAACAGAATCTATTAAGAATTGTTTAATATCTATTATGTATTATATTATTTTAAATTCTTTGCATATATCTACTGTAAATATATATTATTTTTACTCTTTAAACTGTTAAACGATTGTTGATAGTTAAATAAATAAATAAATAAATAAATAAATAAATAAATAAATTATAATTGATTTGACTTCTTTTAAAAGTAATAAAAATTTTTTAATTAAAATGCTATGAATGTAATATATAAATAATTTTGATGAATTCAAATCTATGCATATATTTGTATATTTGGAAAAAGAATATTACTTGCAAATTTATTGGTGATAGCTAGTTTTTTAAAAAAACATTCTTCTTTCTAAAACTAGCTTGAAAGGCCGATTTGTTTATAAGAAACGATTTTGCAGTAAACATTTGTTGTATGAAGAACTTCCTTACTTTGAAGATATGTGCATTTTTTGGTGCGATCAACGCACGACTGACCTAATGCAGTGTTGAGTTTTAGCCATTAACATAACAAATATAAAATGTTGTTACACTAACATAACTTAGAACTATATATTGTTCCACTAACAAACACAAAATTTTAAAACGTAAAAAAATGTTTATTTATTTCATTTAGCTTAATACAAGCTGATTAACTTTTTCTAACGGGGGCTTTTTTTGCAATATTTTGCACAATATAATAGGGGTATTCACAATGTGGTGTATTTAGTCTTGTATTCTGTATTTGTGGTAAATATGGTTTCTGTGGTTAGTTACCCAAACAAAATGTAAGACAGAAACCATATTTACCACAAATACAGAATACAAGACTAAATACACCACATTGTGAATACCCCTCATGTGTTTTTGTTAAAATTTTGGAGGGAGTGAGAAATAATTGAGAATGTTGTTAGGTCCAAATTTCAGTCATATTGACCAAAAATATTTGGAATATCATAAAGCCTTTGGGTAATATGACATTACATTCGGACATTGTGAGCAATTTTTTTTTTATATTGGGCAATACGGTGGTGGTTCGCCGACCAAAATAAAATATCTAAAGCCGAATTTTTTTGGTCTTTATGACATTTTATGTTTTGGGATTTAAGACTTTGGGCGATAAGACACAATATAATGAATAAGTCGGACACTGTTTTTTCATAGTGTAACAGATTGATAACTCATTTCAATAGGTGTCTTATTCGGCATTTTTGCTATATAAAGGGTGATTTTTTAAGAGCTTGATAACTTTTTTTTTAAAAAAAACGCATAAAATTTGCAAAATCTCATCGGTTCTTTATTTGAAACGTTAGATTGGTCCATGACATTTACTTTTTGAAGATAATTTCATTTAAATGTTGACCGCGGCTGCGTCTTAGGTGGTCCATTCGGAAAGTCCAATTTTGGGCAACTTTTTCGAGCATTTCGGCCGGAATAGCCCGAATTTCTTCGGAAATGTTGTCTTCCAAAGCTGGAATAGTTGCTGGCTTATTTCTGTAGACTTTAGACTTGACGTAGCCCCACAAAAAATAGTCTAAAGGCGTCAAATCGCATGATCTTGGTGGCCAACTTACCGGTCCATTTCTTGAGATTAATTGTTCTCCGAAGTTTTCCCTCAAAATGGCCATAGAATCGCGAGCTGTGTGGCATGTAGCGCCATCTTGTTGAAACCACATGTCAACCAAGTTCAGTTCTTCCATTTTTGGCAACAAAAAGTTGGCCATTTTGAGGGAAAACTTCGGAGAACAATTAATCTCAAGAAATGGACCGGTAAGTTGGCCACCAAGATCATGCGATTTGACGCCTTTAGACTATTTTTTGTGGGGCTACGTCAAGTCTAAAGTCTACAGAAATAAGCCAGCAACTATTCCAGCTTTGGAAGACAACATTTCCGAAGAAATTCGGGCTATTCCGGCCGAAATGCTCGAAAAAGTTGCCCAAAATTGGACTTTCCGAATGGACCACCTAAGACGCAGCCGCGGTCAACATTTAAATGAAATTATCTTCAAAAAGTAAATGTCATGGACCAATCTAACGTTTCAAATAAAGAACCGATGAGATTTTGCAAATTTTATGCGTTTTTTTTAAAAAAAAAGTTATCAAGCTCTTAAAAAATCACCCTTTATTCGAGAACATATTACTACAGTTTTGTTAGAAAATTGTCAAATGTATTAAGTGGCGGCCGTGGCACACTGGTTGAGGTGCATGACTTAGATGCGATAGAACCCAGGTGCAAATCCCATCTGACACAGAATGTTTTTTCAATTTAATTAATTGTTCTGTTCGGCCGTCACTTCTCTGCAGACAATGGCAAACCTCAGAGAGTAAAAACTGCCATGAAAAGTTTCTTGAGAACATCAGACGTTCGGAGTCGGAGTTATAACTTGTAGGTTCAGTTCGAAGTTATTATTGATCATACGATGCTCAGTCAAAGTCCTTCCAAGGGTTCAAACGGCCATTTCGTTTTTTTTTTTCGTGTCTTTATTGTATAAGGTAAGCAAAAATGTGATTAATCATTTAAATGACGTTTTGAATGGTAATAATTATTTTAAAGATTTGCTGTTAATCGTACAAATATCATCGATAAAACTCGATACTTGAACCTACTCCAACGCCTTCTAAGCATTATACGTATACAACTTATTTTATTGTAAATATAGCTTTGATTTAATTATAGTTTTATAATTTAAAATTTATCCCTTTGAAAATCGCATACTTTTAGATTCGAAGTGAGGCCTGCAAGTTGAAATATTTTACTGAAATATTTTATGAAGGTTTGAATAAATTTGACTGCCTTCAAGTTTGTTTTTAATTGACCTGATTCTTATAAAGCACATATTGACCTATCTTCGTTTAAATTTTAATGAAATAACTTTAAAATTAAATCTTTTATAATGATTGCATGGGCACAACTCTATTTTCCATAACTTCACTTTCCTTCCTAAATGCATCTCTCAGTTAGCTCAATAAAGTGTAACCCACTTTTGTCCAGCGTTGTGTATACGCAACGGTATACTTTTCTTAAACTGGAGGTCATACAGTGATAGATTTTTATGAACTCCAAAAAGAATATAAAATTTTAAGAATTTGTCTAATCAACCTGTTTTCGCTGGCTGAACAATTACGTTTACTTACATTTCCAAGCTTGGGGAATTTGGGAATTTTAAATTTTTTTTTATCTTAAATTTTAAGCCTCTGAAAAATCTAAAAAGAAATAAAGCAAAATATTATTCTTATAAGATCGTTTTTCTTAGGCTTTACATTTAACTTTTGTGAATTTTTATTTTTAAGTTTGACTGACATACGTGGCTCCCACGGGTTGACACAACGCTGGTCTTTAACGAAATAAGTTTTTGTATATTCTTTGCTGTTTTGTGGAAATTCTTGTAATTCTTGTGATAAAGGTTGAATCAATATTGCCGCATAATGCTCGACTTTGCTTGTAGAATATCGTTCAATATTTAATTTTTTAATTTTTTTTTTCTAAGTTAGACACAACTAAATATTTTTGGAAAGTTTCATCATTCTAGCTCAACGGGAACATGGGTCAGTCCATAATGGGTTAAGACACTGCAATTTTGAAAGCACTCTAAATTCTACACTTACGAATCCAACAAACGAACCCATAGTCGTGCATATTCCCCATTATTTATAAAGTTAATTTATAAAATTAAGTGCAACTCCGACTTCTAAAGGGTATTTTTTAAGACTTGTCTAGAGAAATGGAAAATATAATTAATGCCATACTTTTTCAGTCCATTTGTTTAGATTTAATTTTTGCTTAATAGAGAAGAACACAATGTTATAAATCGTCGGATTGAGCATCCGTGAAAGCATCCCGGTGGGTTGGCGCGTATGCTCTGACGCCAATGCCTAATGTTCTGCACGGTCATAAATTCACTTAACTGCACGGCCAATTGGGTTCAATTTGACAAAATGTTTTCCATCCCCATCCCCATCTCTTTTCCCCCTTCCAGCACTCAAAAGTCACACCCACAGCCCATCCACAGTAGGAAAAACAATGAAATTTTTGTCTTATTTTTTTATACTTGCGGTTTCGTTGCCAAAAAAGCAATGTCGCTGGCATTCGTCCCACTCGGTTTTGCAACCGCTCATTGCAAGAGACAGACAAACGCTATAATTGGCGCATTATATTGCAGCACAGAATTTTTTTGCAACTACATGCGCGTAGTTGTGTCCCTGCATTGGAACGCAGATTTTTAATAGCTGCATGACGAATAATTAATGACGAACAATATTATAAAATCTAGACGCCTTTAATCGAATAGGACACGGAACAGAAGCAGCAACGGGACTGTATTAAATCTGATTTCGATTTAAAGTTTCATTTGCATTTACTACGTGCAGCACGCGTCCAGCGTCATGGTAAAATGCTCGTAAATCATAATTAAAGCTCGAGGCGACACGACTTCTGCTCGAACAGACAAGACGGACTTGGCTCGTACCGTCTCCTCATCTTCTTTACTAATAGGGAAAACAATGCCGAACACACGATACCAAACACTCAATGCTTTGCTTGAAATGCAGGACGTGGAAAACTATTCGCAAAAAAGAATGATTTCCACAGAAACAGCAACAGAACAGTTACGTACGGCATAAAGATGATACGCGGAGGAAAGAAAGATAAATAAAATGCGGCAAAAAATTGCAACAAATACCGGTGCAGAGAAGAAGGCGAGAATGCGAAAAATTTATCCAATTTGACAAAAATTTAGGTCACAGCAGTGTCATTGACAAAGAAACTAAGAAGCGACTTTGCACACAACAGTCACAGCGCAAGGAATGAATCCATTCTTCCTAGTTTTTCTTTCAAGTTGTTTCTTTTTGCGTTTTTACTTTTTTTTTTTTTTTTGTGGCGGTTACCAAAACTTGGAACGAACAAAGCAAAATTATGTATTAACTTAGATACGTTCATAGATTACAACGTAGTACTAGAACTCTCTGCTTTGACGCCAGGCGCCTGTTGGCCTCTCAAAGGAGGAGAATAGTAGTCGCATGCATGATGCTCACAGCACAATGAAGCCAACTGTTAATGCTCGTGGTGTTCATGTTTAAATAAACGAAAACGAAACAACGACGCGACCAAGACGTGCGATAAATAAGAGGACAACAAAAAAGGAGAACAAGCCCCACAAACGCCACGATATTTGAGAGGAGCAGCACTTGTTCTGGTGAAAATGACATTTCAAATTTACAACACAAAAAGACGCACGACCGTTGGAGAACCATGAGCCATGAATATGCAGCAAGCATGTTGATATTACAACAAAACAAAAATAAAATAAAAAAATTATAGACTCTATGAAAAAAAAATACATACAATAATACAGCCAGCACAATACATCCTATGGGCGTGCCTGAAGCATCAATGGCAGAAGAAACATTTACAAACAATATCCAAAAAAATATTCATATAAATGCACTTGAAACTAATTATGGACAGAGAGCGATTGTATGGTTCGACAGGGATACGCTTAAGATAGGTTGGTAGATTGTGCTGTATTGTACTTGAGGAGGATTTTCATTGAGAGCAGGGGAAAGTGATATAAGTGTATAATATGTCGGGGATAAACAAAAAATTATCATGCGAGATAATATTATAACATAATGCGTGGCATGGACAAATTTAATTGCGAAAGTTTTTGTACGAATTAAATAAAACTTAAAACGACTTTTAGAGCCTGCGCAATGGGCCCTGCATTGGAGGTTAACCTAAAAGTACTGAATAAGTTGCGGACTAATGGAATTTTTTTAGCTTTTTAATATAAACTAAAAAACTAAAAAATTCCTCTTATAAATTATTTTTCTATTATAAAGAAAACATCATTAAGAGTCTTGTATACACGAATGTATGAAGAAAGCCGTAACGATAATTTTTGTTCAGATATGATTGAAGCTGGAAGGCTAATATAGTACTAATTTTTAGATAAAATATTTCTTTAGCTAATTTATAGGGACAATCTGTTGTTAATTAATCAAAATTTTTTTACATATTTTTACAGATGTTTATGACTATTTTTTGAGTTGGATCTACTTTTATATTTTTGTAGCTGGCAAACCTCAGAGACTACCATAAGAACTGCCATGTAAAGCTCCTTGAGAACATAAGCTGTTCGAAGTCGGCATAAAGCTTGTATTGTACATTGGTCCGATTCTCAATCATTGAGTACAACCATTTAATAACACGTGCAACATAATAGATCATAAGTTGTTTGGTCAAAGTCCTTTCAAGGGCTTAAATGGCCAATCCGATATTTATACCCAACGCATACTGCGTAAGGGGAATATTAACTTTGTCATTTCGTTTGTAACGCCAATGGTATATGTAATAGTATAATGGCGTGGTAGGTATATGTAAGAAAAGTATATATATTTTTGATCAGCATCACCTTCTGAGTCAATTTCCGTGTGTTCGTCTGCCCGTCTGTGGACACGGTTACAGCCGTAATTTTAAAGCTATCGCAATGAAATTCAAAATATAAGCTTCTTTTTATAAAATGGAGATCAAGTTCGGGAGAGAGCCAAATCGAACGAAAATCACGCCTACCTCCCATAAAATGTGACTTTATTTTAACCGTAAAATCTCTTCAAAATCTGCGCAAATTACAGAAATGTCTGGAAATTTTGCACATAGACCTTGATATACGATATAAACCATCACTACGATATTTATATGATATTTAGCAAAATCAGATGAAAACCACGCCTACCTCCCATACAAATTGGATTTTTTTTTAAACGTAAAATCTCTTAAATATCTGCAAAAATTAAAGAAATCTCTTGAAATTTTGCACATAAGGTGTGATATTTAACATAAACCATATTTATGATATTCGGCAAAATCGGATGTAAGCCACGCCTACCTCCCATACAAAGTGACGTCATCAAAACAGAAAAACTTACGTTTTTCAAATTCCACCCACATCGCTTATCCAACCCATACCAGGGTTCATTAATATAAGTTAAGCCACTTGAGAGAAAAGCACTCTTTCCCCGCCTTTGCTCGAACTGTCAAAGTAGCTGTTAGCTTAAAACTGTACAGATTCAGGCTTTTTTCTTGATTTCCTTTTATCCATTCTGACAGTTCGACCGAGCTTCTCTCAAGTGACTTATCCTATATTAATGAACCTATATTAATGGTGTAATATGAAGTATTTGGAGTTGGAAAGTGGGCGTGGCATTTTACTGTTAGTCGAACTTCTTCAACGCCGTGTGTCTGACATCAACCAAATTTTGCACATATTGTCCTTGGTAATTTGAGCAGTCTTAAGTTTATAAAATTGGGTGGTACTAAATAGGAGGCGTGGCACTTTATTTTTAAACTAGCTCCATCTACACCGTTTGTCCGATTTCAACCAAATTTATTACATATATTCTTTAGATTGAAGTCTTAAGCCTACAAAAGTGGGTGGGATTGGATATGGGGCGTGTCAATTGAACTCTAATCGAGCTACCTCTTCACCGTTTGTCCGACTTAAGCCAAATTTTACACACATATTACTTGTCATAAGGAACAGTCTGTTGTTTATAAAAGTGGGCGGTACTAGACAGGGGCGCAACACTTTGTTTTTAATCTTTTTCCATCTACACCGTTTCTCCGATTTCTATCAAATTTCACACATATATTCTTTAGTATAACGAAAAGATTTAAGCCTACGAAAGTGGGTGGGATTGGACAAGGGGCGTGCTAATTTTAATTCTATTCAAACTCCTTCTACACCGTTTTTCTGATTTCAACCAAATTTGACAAATATATTCTTTGGAATAATGAGCAGTGATTAATTTAAATCGAACTCCTTTTATAGCCTTTGTCCGATTTCTTTCAAATGTTCCATATTCTTTGGAATAATGAGCAGTCAGTAGTCTTGAAAATTAGGTGGAATTGAACAGGGGCGTGGCACTTTATTTTTAAACGAAATTGTTTTACACCCTTGGTAGGAATTATCAAATTTTTCACATATATTCTTTTGCATAATGAGCAGTGGCAGCTTAGGGTTAAATAAAATGAAACGCATGACACAAATATTTTTGGAGATAATAATATACATAAACATTTTATAGACAGCTAAAGACTTCGAATACACCTCAATACGACCGCAAGGGGCTTTTTTAGCTTCGGTACCTTGCCGAAGTGCACTGATCTAAATTCTGATCTCGTCAAACATTTTTTTTTTGGCATTTCTTTTATAGATTTTTATGTTTATTATAGATATAATTTTGTTCTTATCTTATATAATGTAATTGTTATTATTTATGATATTTAATTGTATTAATTTTCATTGTCAATGTGGCATTCAAAGGATTAAATCTTATTTGCCAACAATTAGCTCAATAAATACAAAATATGTCTTCTAAATGTTGCCACTCAAGGATATTTTAAAATTCCAAATATTTTTGGAGTTATAGCTACTTTTATAAGTGAGCACAAGGCAGGTGAAGTGTTGATTTTAAAACATTAATTATGTTTTTCGCATGTAACTTTTTAAATTTTATGTGCAAGATTGAGAGAAAAATAATAAAACGATTTTCAAGACCAATAATAAAGTATCAATTCAATTTCAAAAAATCGAGATTTTTTATTTTAATAGTCATTCTTTTTCGCTCAAAGAAAGCGAAGCAATTTTACGATCGAATATAGTTTTTGTTTTACCATTTTAAAAGTTCTCAACCCTTTTTATTTTTTTACGTTCACTGACACGTAAAATGAATAAAGTATAATAAAAATTCGTTATTTTTTTGTTGCAAATCCTGAAATTTACAACTTGTGATTTATATTCTTCGGAAAAAAATAATTAAAGGCCGTTGATTGTTTCATTCACTACCGTAGATTACTCTTTGACAGTTTGACAGAGAAATTTCTGAACCTGGGGAAAAAATTCGTATTATATTTGGGAAGATTTGAAAAGAGTTTTCATAGAGAAAAGTTGTGAAGGAAAAAAGTTTGATTTTTTTTATGTAAGCACCAATGCATTTAGTTTGTGTCTCTTCAAATAAGAATTCTTTTTTACAGTTCTTGAATACCTTCAGTTCTTTTTCTTCGACCTCAGCTGAAATTTTGTTGCACTCAAAAAATATTTCACCCCTAAGAATAAGATTAAAAAAAAAATGCTTATGGACCCCATTCATAAACGTTAGCATTATTATTAAATGAGAATTGTGCACAAAATTGTGAAACAAACAAATAATTTAAAATCGATCTTAAGAGTCGTCTTCATCAACTTTACTTCGGCATAAAGACCCTCGATATAATGGAGCCTTCTAGCACAGGTTTACGTTTACGCAAGTGTTAACAAAACAGGTGCTTCAATGTTGCGCGAATCCAAACAGTCAAAGCAGTGCTACTCAAGACTAACTCTAACAAAAGATGCAATCAGACACGTATAAGTTTCTGAAGGTTTACCTTGTTTCTTATTCCCACTCTCGATAATTTACCCTATTCCAACGTTTTATCGCTCGGTTGAGTTTCACTTTCCGCTTCATTTTGCTGTCACATTGAGAACAGTGTGTTTCGCTAAGCATCCTCGTACGCTATGCATTGAAAACACTCCAGAGGAATGCACCAGCACCAGCACCAGCACCAGCACCAGCATCAGCAGTGCAACAACATCCCACGCCACTCTGCCAATCCGCCCACATGGATGATTGGCTGGCATGTTGCGAAGTTTTCGTGCAAAAATATTAACTTGATGCTAAACTTTTCTGAAATAAATCGAATGATATGAACTTTTATGTCATGTCAGAACTTTTTCTTTATACCATTGAAAGGCACTTAGCGCGTGGGCCTGTTTTGTGTGGTGTGGGTTGAGTAAATCCTCTAGCTGCATAGAAATATTTCAAAGTTATCTTCCTATGGGACATCTTCAAGTATTTTTTAGACAAGAACGCTTTAATTGAACGGGAAATATAGTTGAGTTGCTTGGAAAGGAATTAATTTAAATTGTTATTTTTTTTAAAGTCACGTATTTCTAGAAACCGTCTCAGAACCACAACAACGTTTTCCAAGTTCGACATCCATATCATACTGTTTAAATGCATGAGTTGCTCTTATTTATTTATTTTTTTAAAGAGTCAAATCAAATTACACAAATGCCATGGACTACCCTTAAAAAGAAAGAGAAACACTAAAAAAAGGACCGCGAATGCTTGGTGCTGAAATCAATTTGTTTCGAGTGCCATTTTCACAGCTCGTCAATTTTAACGCAATACGCCTGACGGGCAAAAAAAAAATCCCCGCAATGGATAGCCACATGCAAAGGATAGCTTATGACTCAGTGGAATGGCTTGACTGGTTATAGAGAGAGAGGTATCCTGCTTGGAGTGCCGTTTTATTTTTATTATTTTTATTTAAATTTGTTTGCTTCTTGAAAATTGCATTTACTTATTAAGACGCTAAGTGCTTTCGGGTGATTTCGAGTCCTGCGCGGGAAATTAACATTTTACTTTATGAACTGTATAATAATAAACCACGCAGCTCAAGCAATGCTTCAGCAAGATTGCGGCTTTCGACTGGGTCTGCTTCTAAATGAATTATTTAGGACAGATTTTAATGTCGTTTGGATTTTTTTCTTTTCGTTTTTATTTTACTTCAGAGCGTTTCAAAAACTTACAAATGTTCTAAGAATGCTTCTGTTACGAGTTGAGAGGGTTTTTTTTTTTTTTTTTTTTTTGTATTTTCTGTGGGAGAAGGTGACTGAATATATTTCGGTAGGGTCGAATGCAAATTCTTCTAAGATTTGCGCTAAGCTTTACTTGAGCTTATTGCCTGCTCATTTTGAGCTGCTTTCAGACACCGGAAGTGAAATACAATAAATTCATACTATTGCGAGAAGTGATGACACTAGGAGTTAAATCTACTATAGCGAATTCTTGTTGAATGGTTATTTAGTATTGAGTAAAGTTAGCTAAGTGTTTTTAGTAGTGTTTGAATGAATTTTGGCTCTAATAAAAGCTGTTTATATGATTATCAAAATGATATATATCGATTTTATTAGGAGCATAATAGAGATTACTGCAAGTTCTCTTTTGCGGTACTTTGAATCACTTTTGAATGGATTAAATATCATGGTTTAAAAATATGCAATCTTAATTTACCGTTTGTTGGCCTAAAATTGCGTTTATTTTAAACATATCGAAATTATTACATTTATTTTTAAATTGACGCTAGCATGCTCTTGGGGGATAATTTTGAAAAATAATATTCAGTGTCTTATTCAAGAGAAAGTTGTTATTTAAAACAAAACATTAAGAATTCTAAAGTATGTTAATTAAATAAGTACCTTAAACTAGTATGGAATGGATTGTCGACATGGTCCATGTTAAAATTGTTGAGGTAACGCGTTACCACAGCCAAGTCTGGCAGCCAAGAGTTAATCACAGCTTCTGTATAAAGTCTCAAGTCAATACACAGGAATATGTGATATTTAGGAATGTTTTTATATTTTGATGACGTCTCTTTGCATGGATAATATGAGGAGTTTTCATTCGATCTTGTCAAGTAAAAACTCAGAGCTCATATTCAAAAAATGCTAGGCTGTAAACTGCATTAATGAAAAATTAAAAAAAAACGCATTTCAAAAGTTGACATTTGTAAAAAATTTGATGCACCAGCTTATTTAAAACATCAACAAGTACGATTATTACAACGCGTATAAGTTTTAGAGTTAGGTCAAAACAAAAACGACATATTTTATGAGTGTTTGTTATAGATCAAGTCTTATATAACTTTGTACTGTTAACCTGTTGCTCGACACGAGCAAGTAAATCGAAAGTCGTAAAAAAGGAATATCAATTTTGTCGACATGTAATATTCTTCATGTATCTTTTTCTCACTTTAACTTAGAATGCTTTTCTGGGTGGATTTTATGGTCTTAGTGGATGAGAAAGAAAATAAATTTAATAAAAAATTCTTACGATACTCGTAGCAGTACGATAATGATTTACGAGAAGTATTGTAGACCAGAAATATGGTGAACCTTTTTCAATGTCGAAATAGTTATATTTAAGTAGAACGCAAATCATCATGAAACGCAAATGAATGATTTTGAAATTATTTGTCTAACAGTGTAAAATGTGAATTGTCTGTGAGCTGACTTCTGTTACTGTGTTACAATTCTGTTTCTACTTCTACTTGACAAATTTCATTTGTTTTTTGCCTAATAAAATTTAAATAGTATGTTTGTTACTGCATAACATTGGTCAACAATTTTCCACTTTATGAAATTTTCCTAAGTGATTGATACCAATTTTAATGCATATTGGTGTGGTGAGTTCATAATCCACACTAATTTTTTTTTAACACCTCTAGTTTATGAGATATTCTAAGCTAAATGTTTAAATAGCACTGTTTTTGCCTCTATTTTGGGTTATGTAGCACAGAGATTATTTTTATACTTAAGATTATATACACTCAGATATAACTGTGATATTAACAATCGGTCGCTGTTACCTTCAAACACAGTTCATTTGAGAGATTTCCGTTCATGTTAAGATTTTTCTTCGTTAAATAAACGGTTTTATGGAAATTTCCACTGTCGAATTTATCTGTTGATATATTTTTGGTTTGACGAGTGACGGTTCTACTTTATTCCCCTCGTCTCATTTTAGACACGGCGATATTGCGATGATTTAACTCACCGATTATTTTGTTCGTTGGATCGGGAGGAGAGATGAAAGCGGGAACGAACACATCGGTCGTAACAGCGATTTTGCGACGATTTATCGCCCTTTCACTCTTTCACTCTCTCTTTAGAATCGCTTGGTCTAAATCGTCATGTTTAGAAACTATGAACGACGAAACAGTGTAAAAAAGAAAAAATAGGAAAATCGTTGAGAGAAATCGTCGTCATATCGGCATGTCTAAAATGGGACTTAAATATTTCGTAAGCGCTGTTCTTTCAATTGCTTTGCTTTGCATACAAAAAAGTAGAAAAGGAAAAACATTTTGTCTCCCTTCTTCATTATCAAAGAGCATTTTTTGCCATATTAGGTGTGTTTCCGTACTCACACTGTGTAACTTGTGGGACACTATTTTCAGTTTCCGTACTTTCTGTGCTTAAAATGGAAGAAGAAGAACAAGCATAATACCGCTCTCTCGAGCACACAAAGTGCACAGAGCGTGCTAGAACTCAAGACTCCGAGTAAAGTAAGAACAAGAATAAAGAAGAACAAGCATCAACTTCACAAACAAATTGACGATAATTTTAATTAGCGCAATTACCGTTTGACGTGTCTGCAGTCAAAATCATCTGTTTTTAGCTTGAAACTTACTAGAAGCTGTTTCCGTACTTTTGCAACTATTCTCACATTCCATTTTTACTCTCTCAGTTTCAACTTACACAAATCTTACACAGTGTAGAGTACGGAAACACACCTATTGTTTGAAAATTTTTTATTTGTTTTAACGAGTACACCTTCTCGTATTTCTTTCGAATACAACGAGTAATACATTCACGTGGTTCGTTTCGGCAAATGTGCAAAGTTCACAATTTTTGTAGTTGACTTAACTACACTTTGTTTTGACAAATAAAAAATCTCAAGCCAACTGTGAAGAGATGGGGAGTCAACAGTTCAATTTGTTTATAAAACAGATTTCATATAAAAAAAAAGCAAAGTTGAAGCAACAACTTATCTGTTAATTTAACAGTTAATTTGTGGTTATATTAACGAAAAAAACTGGTAACGGAACAGTTAATTCTGTTAAAATACTAACTGTAAAAATAGTTAATTAAAAAAAAAATATCAATATCAGTTGGATGAGATCGAAAAGTGAAATCTGTTGTTTCAAACCATGAATTGTTTGATATCACAGCATTTTTTTTCTCAGTGTATACAGCATCTAAAAGTACAAGTCTTGTCTTTTCAAATGCCGGTGAGTTTGCTCAAATATCTTTTGGAATTTGCATTATAATGCAATAGAAAATTCAATACTATGGCTAATATGGTGACAAACATGAACATTTCAAAATGCGAAATCTCAGTGAAAAAAAAAGATATTTGAGCAAACTCAACGGCATTTGAGCGGGGATGATGTGTAGATGCCATGTTAACTTTTTAAAAATAAAAAAATTCTCGGTAACACAGTGTAGGAAAATAACTGTATTTTTTTAATATTTTTGGATAGGATATCTCAAAAATTAGAGCTGTTAGAAAAAAGCTAGTATTATTTTCGTAATCAGCAGTCTTAATTTAACCAAAAACAATTAACATGTCAAACAAATGTCTAGAAAATTTTTCAATGTTGACCAGTGTAATTTATGATTGATATGCGAACTCATTTTCGAAAAAAAACTACATTTATAATAATATTAATATTTTTAGAGTTCGCAACAACAATAACAGAAAGAATGCTGTCATCATAGCAAAGCTTTCGTCAACTTACGATCGTAATTGCTTGCTTAAGGCCATTGCTGAATTTCGAAGAGTAAACAAGCGTCATCTCACACTCAATGACATCGGGTGTGGGGGTGAGGACAAGTTTTATGTTAATGAAAGTTTGACCAAAACAAATCGGACAATAATGATTTATGCTAATCAGCTAAAGCGTGAGAAAAAAATTGTTTCTGTATTTACGTTGCGTGGGCGTGTATTTGTAAGAGCAGCCCGTGATGGTGAGGCTATATTAGTAAACAACAAAGAGAGCGTTGATCGCATTACTGGAACTCTAGGCTGTGTTATCATTACTAGATAGGCTGTGTTATCTGGAAATTTGATTTTACGCTATGATGCTAAATATTATTTTTATCTTATTTATAATAATTATTTTTTATGCTCTTTTACTTTTATTATCATTATACTATCTTCTATCTATTTCTATGCTATTCTTAAACTCTTCGTGTCTGACCTTGTCTCTTCTAATATTCTTGTTTCCTTGCAGCTTTAACTACTTAATGCTTGTTGTTGGTTCCTTGTGTGTTTATCATGACCAATTCTGATACATTATCTAATAGTGCTGTGGATATCTATAAAGCTCTTATAAATATCTTGTGTACGCGGAGTAATGGTTTAAATATCACTTACTTTAATGCTAGGAGTTTAAATGGGCTTGGACTTGATTATACCAGTTTCAGAAACCTGGTTTATTTGTGAAACACCTGACTCTTATTATGATTTGAATGGCTTTAAACTTTTCCGCAATGACAGGTGTTGTAGAAGAGGTGGTGGTGTGGCTGTCTATTGTAGATCTAAACTTAATGTGAAGTTCGTTAATAAGAGTAATGATGGCTGCGAGTTTCTTAATTGATAGTAGCTCTAAAATCTTAGTCTCGTGTGTCTATAACTCTCACCGTTGTCTTAGCCTTGAACCATTTTTTAATGATTTAGCTAATAGAATAATTGATTATGATTACTTTTTTGTTTGTGGTGATTTTAACGTTAATTTTTTGTTTAATAACTCTGCTACTGATGGCTTCTATTATCAATCCTCTTTGTGTAGATTGAATATTGTTAACAGTTACATTCCGACTCGATATATGCATAACTATGCGCCTAGCTTACTGGATGTTTTCTTAGTGTCTGATATTTCTTTGTTGATAAAATTTGATCAAATAACTTTCCTTTCTGATCATGACTTACTTTTTTGCTCACTCAATGTAAATTTAGGTAGAAATACACCCGTTAGTTTTTTCTACTATGACTTTAATTCTATTAACTTTTCTGCGCTACTTGAAGATTTATCTGATGTACGATGGAATGACTGTTGGTTCTATAACTCAGTTGATGACAAGCTTGAGTTTTTTATGAATAAATTGTGTTCTTTGTTTGCTCGTCATGTTCCACTGCGTGCTGTACAAGTCTCAAATAATCGTTGTCCTTTGTTTACGAATCGTCAGGCTTAGAAATAAACTCCATTCGAAATGGAAAATAAGCCCCACGAATGATAACTGGGATAAATATAGGAGAGCACGCAATTTTGCTAATGCTATCTACTCTTGCTCGTGTATTCTACAGCAACGATGTTTAATTGAGCTGTGGTGCTATGAATTTTGTTGTAGGTTTCTCGTTGCCCCATTGGGAAAAAGGGCTTTTACATTTGCTTAGTTTTACATGTCTTAATTATAATATATTTGAATAAAAATCTACTCGAAAATACCTTTCCATCGATATAAGTTTTATGTAAGTATGTTGAAGTTAACACAGGTAAAAAGGGATCACAAACTTTTTTGTTTGCGTATTAATATATAGATGAAAACTTTAAGGGGGAGCTTGAAACTGAATTTTTTCCTCGAATTATTTTAAGCGGTGAAATTGCACCCCGAAAAAAAATTCTGATTAACTTAATCAAATTTTAACTGAATTTTAGGTTAATGTTTGCCAACATGATTTGTCAGATTAAGCTTACAACATGCCATTCAAGTCAATTTAACCAGTTTTTGGGGTTTATTGAAACTGAAAAAGGTGGTTATCTTAACCAAATTTAACCAGTTTTTGTGGTTGAACCAAATGAAGCCAGGTAAATTTAACCAATTGCCAGGTGTAATGTTTTTCCTGATTCGTCAGGTTAATATTACCATATACCATTCATATGAATTTAACCTGCTTTTGAAGATCAATTCAACTGATAAATGTGGTAATCTTAACCATATTTTACATTATTAAGCCTTGTTGCTTGATTATAACTTCTAAGAAGAAAGTAAATAACAAATTTATTGAGCTAATGCGGTTTTCTCTTGTGTGCATTGGGTTACACATTCAGCATCACTAGAGTAGAACTTGACAGCTGGCGGACTATTTTTTCTCTTTAACTCACTTTGTTTTTTTTCCGCCATTTTTTTAAATATGTTCTTACAAACCACATTCGTCAGGTAAAAGTAACGTGGATAAGGTTAGGTTTCGAAAGTTTTTGTTTGATATTTTTAAAATTACCCAATTTCACCCCTTAAAATTATTCTAGAAAAAAATTTAGTTCCAAGACCCCCCCTTAATGTTTTCATTTTTATAATAATTCAAGTGTTTTCTAATTTTGAAAGAAATGTGTTAGTCTTTGTTAGTATTTGAGTCTGCTTCTTCGTTTACAACAGTAAAATATTGTGTGCCAGAGTTTAAATGAGGACAAATATGACCAGATACGAGTTTGAGTAAAAATACACAAAATAGTATTGATTGACTGTCGACTGAAAGTTTGCTGTGCGCAATATGGGTGCCGCGATTAATCACAATGAGACAAAAACAGAGTTGTAAAGATGTTTCAACCGAGTGTTTAGCGTAGTTTCACAGCAATAAAGTCGAGTTTTCGCTTCGATTCACTTCACACCTGAGACGAACAGATAGAAAATAAAACTTTTGTTTCATTAAAACAACGCACAAATTCAAACATATGTTATTGTGGTGGGTTAAACCAAAGAGTTATAGCTCAAATTCCTTCCTCACGCACCCTATTTGCCAGATTTAAAAAACCGTGGTTTGGAGATTGGCCAACAATGAAGAGGTTGATGATAATTTTCCGCAGCTCAACGATTCTCACAATGACAGGATATCGATGTTTTCTAACATGGCTGGGAAAAGTGTATCAAGCTAAAAGGAGACAACGAAGAGAAATATTTCCGAAATTAGTTGCGTTAGCTTTGTTTGGTCGGGTACTTCACTCGTACTAAAAGTTCGAAAGAATTTTTTTGGCTATATGTAAACGAAAGCATTAGCAACAGTCTCGCATTATGTCGAATCTTCGCCGTTGGTTTACTTAAGTAGATTCTATAATTATTAATGGTCATAAAATGGGGCATTCAAGATTTTGAAATTTTGGAGTTAGCTGAGACATAAATAAATCTAGTTAGCAATTTGAACACGTGAATCCATGTCATCGTATTTAGAACAAATTATAGGTGTAAATTTGGTAATTGTCTGATTAAAAAAGTAATTTATTAATAAAAAATAAACTCAAAGCGAGTGTTATGAAAACATTAATGATTGTCCTTAATATTTCTTTTAAATTTTTGGTTTGCAAAATTCGCTACAACTTTTTACAGGGAATAAATTGACTTTTGGAATGTTATTTTTCCTTCATAAAACTCTTGAATAGACCAGATATAGACCTTATTTGCTTCAACTTTCGTTTTTAATTTTTGGGTACTGAATTTACGTACCTCTTTTAATCTGCTTCTGTGGAAAAATGCACTAAATAAATGTTTCAGAGAAATCATGCTGTGGTTCTTTATGTTTCTTCTCTTTTCAAAAGCACCTAAGCTGTGGTGCAAAATGATGCTTTCGTTCCCCTTTCCGGTTTCGTTCAATGCATACAACAGCAATGCTTCTTAGCAGCGCTCACGACAACCTGTGGTAGCAATTTTAAATAATTCGTTAATAATTCACTTGTTTCACTCGAACAAATATCAGCTGGCAGTTATAGTTGCACTACCCTCCAACCACCCATAAAAGCAAAACGGGTCTAGCGCATTTAACGAAGTGAAAAGATTTCACTTACAACATTTTTTAATTTGAAAGCATTTTTTGCGATATTAACTTGGCCTAAAACGTCTAAACGTGTGAGCTGCAGTGCATGCAGTGCACCCTATTACATGAATAAAATGGCGTCAACCTCGGGGAAATTGAAAGCGCACACTTGGCAAAAGAAGTTCTCCAGCATTAGCAGCAGCAGCTTCTATTCTCAGGTTGCAAATTGAAAACCTTTAATGTTAACAAGTGCAACAAACACACTAGGCAAAAAAGGTAAGCAAACAAAGTGCCGACCTCCACTCGAAGCTGCAGCATTCGGCATCAGTGCAATGTACAAGCTTGTCTCACTTTTACGTTGGGACTAAGCCGCAGTGCAGAGCAGCTCACAATCCTTTTCCATTTAAGCGAAGCACTAGGGCGTGCATGTGAACTACTCTCGTTAGTTGCACCTCCACTGAGTGTGGGTGAGAATGCGGGTTTGGTTGTGAGTGTAAGTGAATGGTATGCAAATGCTTATGAATATGCAGAGCATAATCTTCCCGACTCCTCCTACGCTACTTGGTCACAATTTATAATTTAAATAAAGTTGACGCGCATCGCGAAGGAGTCACTCGAAAAAATGGAAACTCTTGCATCTGGAGTCAAGTCCGCTACAACTACGCGCACTTGGAACTGCAGTGCAATGCAATTTAGTGTTTCGTCTCCCTTCAAAAGGATTGTGAGCGTCTGCCTCTTGGCATGGTTCAAATTGCGCTTTGGTTGCAGCACGTTGAAACAGTTTGATGACACTGGGACTCTTTTTTTGTTGTGTTTTTTCGTGCTGCCATAAAGTAAACTTTAAGTACCACTAGTATTTATGTTTGACAAGCGTTTAGCACAGCACGCTGGTCACATGTGCACCACAATATTTACAGCAAGTATGGGCCGATTCACCAAATAACGTTGGTGTTTTGTGGCGTACCCACAATATTTTCCCAACAACGAGCTTTGCTCGACAGACAAACGTTAAAGCACAAGTCAGCGGCACTGTGGCCGCAGTTGTCGCTGCTTCGCGAAGAAGCTACTGGAATTGGCGATGACATGCTTTGTTTAAATGAGGAGCGGGGTTTGTTCAGTCGGTCTTGCCCGGCATGCCACAGAAGAAACTTATTGTTGCAGTAGAGCATTTAATTTGCATATCCGGATGACATCACATTTGTTGCCAGCCAAGCCAAGAGTATGAATAGGTTCTCTTGGCTGCAGCTTGGTTTCATGCATGCGATTTGGCTGAGCAGAGCTGAGCTAAGGGCTGAGTTGCTATAAAATGCAGATACTTATTCGCTCGTAATAATCAAATGCATGTCTGGCAACCCAATTTAATATCGGGTTTACAACCACTTCTAGAGGCAGTTATTGCCACACATGCGCTCGCTTTATGATTTAAGCTTATCATGCTCGGCATTATATGAATGGAACAGCTAATATAAGGCTAATAAGTTAGGAGTTCTCAAATGTAGTCAGCTTAAAAGATGTCAGTATAATTAATTTGTGTCCCACACAGCTTGTTGCAATTACTTTTAATATTTATTTTGATACAATTATAATTAAAGTAATATGTTAGGGTTTTTATCTAGAGCTAATGTCCACAACTATGGCTATGTGATAAGAAGGAAGTAAAAAATTTATTGTTTTAGAAGTACGGATTTTGTCACTTCCGATTTTTATACCCACCCACTTACTACGTAAGGGGTATATTTACTTTGTCATTCCGTTTGTAATGCCCATAAGAAGGCGTGGTAGGTATAGAAAAGTATATATATTCTTGATCAACATCATCATTTGAGTCGGTTTGAGTTATGCCTCGTCACGCATAAAGCCGTTCTTTTGAAGCAATCTCATGTAATTCGTTATACATGAGATGAGCTTCAAAAATGGGCTCGGATGAAAACCACACCTTTCTACCATACAAAATGATATTATTAAAATAGTAAGTCGCTTAAAAATGCTCAATAAATAATTTATTGATTTGCACATGAGCCTAAATTTTTAATATAAACCCTGACTAAGAAATTTGACAAAATTTAATGAAAGCCAGACCAACCTCCTATATAAGGTGACGACATTAAATCTATATAGTCTCATCTAAATTTTTCAAAACAAAAGATGCATAAAACTTAATGAAAGCCACGCCTACCTCCCATGTAAACTAAAGCAACAACAAAAAAAAATATTGACTTAAAATGTAGCATATTAGCCCTGATTTCAAAAAATAGTTCTGACTATGAAATTTGGCAAAGTCGCAAGAAACACAAGGCCTACATACCATACAAAGTGACATCATCTAAACGGTAAAACCTCCTAAAATTCTAAAATTGTGAATTTAATGGTGAATTAAATTAAAATTAAATAAAATAAAGGGAAAAATTACTGATAAGTGGTGATTAAACACTCATATGTGAAAGCCCAAAGAGATCAAAGTTGCTTTATATGATACAATTGTGTAAACGAGCTTAAAAGTGGCCATAGTTGTATCTCTGAAATGATTGACTAAATATTTTTGGTAAGCTCAAAAACGAAATTTGGCAAAATTGAAAAAAAAAACACGCAAAGTATATATATAAAGCAAAGTAGCGTCATCAAAACGGTAAGATCTCCCAAAATTCCATAAAAGTGAATTAAATGTTTTATAATCTAGCGTATAAGCCCTAGTTTTCAAAATTAACTCCAACTATGAAATTTTTCAAAATGGGATGAAAACCGCACCGACCTTCTTTTGTTTTGATTTGTAATATTAACCCTGACCGTGAATTATGACAAAATCTTATAAAAGTCATCAGTACAATCTTCTATATATTTATTCCTTTAAGGGTTCTCTTACTCCAACAAATCTACAAATGCTACAGCAACACTTGGTACATCATTAGGAAGGTCTTGAGGTCTAGGTAAGCCGAAAATTATAAGATTTCTGAAAAGTGGTAGCGTTTAGAAGATGTAAGCGTTTAAAGTTGAAAAAAAGGCAAAAAGACTTAAGAGACGAACTCCCTCCAATGTGAATGAGAAAGTGTGATTTCTAAAGCGAAGTACGGAAGTACAGTCGATTTTCGGGGCGTTATCACTAGTCTCTTAAAATTCCACAAAAGTAAATTTACTGAATTGTAATTCAGTATTTAAGCCCTGATTTTTTATATTGATATGAACTGTATGAAATCTTGCAAAATCCTTGAAAATTCGCGTTTTTACTTGGAGAAATTTAATGTAAACTCCCATACGATATGACGTCATCTTAATCAAAAAACCTTCCAAAATATCCCAAAAGTGAGTATATTGACTTGATACTGTATTAAATAAAATTAGAATAATGACGAAAATATTTTTGCAGATTACACATAAACATATTATACACTTTTATCCCTAGAATACTAATCTTCGGCTGTGAGGCGCAGAAAATAGCTTTTTTCGGCACTGAATGAAAAATGTGTTGCTTTTATATATATATATTGAAAATTAAAAATATGTACACATTCTCTAGATTTGCTAAAAATCAACATTTAATTAAAAGGTTTCAGTACATAAAATAAATAAAATGTTTAGAGAGGAAAAAGAAATCTGTTTTTTATAAAAGTAGCCTCACAGGCGAAGATTAGTATTTAAGGGTATACATTTATGTTTAGTATTCTAGGGCTACAGACTTTGAATATACACTCAACCTCTTTTTACATGGTAGATACGTTCCTAAGTAAAACGTGTAAAAAAATTTGTGCAAAAATACAAGCGACGTATGATAAATTGAGGGATGTGTTTCAAAACTTTGAAAAATGGTGTAAGTTGTTTTAAAACTTTTAAATTTTTGCCTGCAAAACCGTGCAAAAAAAGTAACGATTTCAATATAACATGCAATTACATTAATTTGATTTTAATTTTTTTAATTCATTTTTATCAAAAAACCAAAAGAAAGAGAAGTGAAAAAAGTAGCAAGAGTACAAAGAAAATCTTAATCAAAATGAGGAATACAAATAAGTTCCAAGACTTTTTCAAGCATGCACTTTTTTTACAAATATTTAATCAAAAATGCTATCATCAGTAGATACGTCTGATATGTCTGGTACATCTGTCGAGCTGGATCCAAAAAAAGGAGGTTTCTTGAATATCTACGGACTCTTTTGCTGTTTTTGTTGCAAAAAAGTCAATAACACAGACCTGTGGACATAAGCCGATCGTATTCGAATACAGCATGAAAATTGTTGGTGAAAGATATTTTTTTAATATAGCAAAACCAAAAAATTCGTGTAAGAATAGTTTGTTGGTGAACCGTGTTATTTGAAAATCGTGCAAAAAAGACCGTATAAAAAGAGAGTTGAGTGCACTTTAATACGGCCGTGGGAGTATTTTAACTTCGACCCAGTTGAAGAATATTTCTTGATAATTTATGTATGATTTTTTTGTTAATATTTGACCGGTTAGTATCATATACGTAAGTTTTTATTTTTTGATTATAAAAGATTCATCAGCCGAAGAAATGTTCGTTATGTATCATCTCACAAAATGTTTATTCCATAGTTTTAGGAATTTTTTTTTAACCAAGTAATTTAAAACGTACTATTTTTCATCATAAAAGTTAAACGTAGGCAAATCTTATTCAATGTGACTTAAATAGAAATTTTATTAGGAATATTTTTATTTTTTCTCCTTTACCTCAAAGTATATTTTGTTAATAGTTTCTTGGCAAAGGGTAATAAAGACCATTAAAAATGGGTTTAAAGAAGCTATAAAAATATTTCTCGTAAAATTTTACAAGGGTCGTTCAATAAGTCTTCAGAACAGCTATTAATGTCTCAATAACATCCAGTAAGTTTAAAGTGGCCCTACATCTATATCTGAAATGATTGACGGAATATTTTTGTTAAGCACAAATTGCCTCAAAATAGTTCTGAAAAAGTTTTTACGCATTCTTTGGCTATTTTTTTTTTGCAATTTTTTGTTCTGTTAAGATTTTTTTTAATATGATCCTTTTTAAGTAAAGAAACAGGAATTTTGTAATGTACAGGCCAAATTCGTAAACTCAAAATTGAATTAAAAAATTATGAAAAACTTGCACGTATTCCTTAGTAATTCTTTGGATTTTTGTCTTATAGTTCTTTTTCTAAAGTTATTTATTATTTAATATTTATTATTTATTTGAATGCTAAGCACATATGGCTTTATAGCAATTAATATTAGACAAAATAAATAGAATTTATTTAAGTACAATTAAATTTTTATAAAAATGTAAAATTGTCAGGCTTTCAGGAATATACAGTTGCAATCCGGTTAGCTTCTTAGTAATAAATAGAATGATTGATTAGAGCGGTGTTCCCATATGCCAGGCTAGACGGACGAGGTCGAGCTCAAACATGTGCTAGGCAAGACAGACGAGGTCTTGCTCTGGATAATCAAAATATATCTATAGCGTGTATATCTATATAAATATGGATAAGAGCACAGCTCACATATGCAAAGCTAGTCGTACGGCGTCAAACCGGCATATGCCAGGCGAGACGAACGTGGTCTCGCTCTGGATAATCACATTAAACTACACAGCTTGATTGTATAAGTTGTAACCAAACATCACAGGAAAATATTAAGTATCTTTGGAAAGCATAATCCAGATTAGTGGCGATACTGTAGATAATCTAAAATATTAAATTTAATTGAGTAAACGGATTCATTTAAAGAAATTGCATCTGAAACAAAATTAAAGTCCCCACAAGCGGTTCTGAGTGGTTCGTTTTGCAAGTAATTAGTTCTTCAAAAATATCTTCTAGGTCGGAGAAGAATATTAAAGTAAATTTTGCTCAGTAAATACTGACTACATATCCATGTCTAAGTTTGAAAATCCAAGTAGCATTTAGCATAATTCTCCGATTATTTAAAGTAGGAAGATTTAAAAGTTGCAGACGATATTCATAAGGTGGTAGGTGATACTTAAAATTGCAGTAAAGATGGATTAAGCAGAACAAAAGAAACTTCTTCTGAACTGATTCTATGTCGTCAGTGTAACAACTATTGAAGCATACTCTAAAATAGGTCGCACTAGAGAGGTGAATAAGGTTTTTGTTATATAGGGATCATTAAACTCTTTTGCCCATCGTTTAATAAAACCTAAAGTACTATTTGCTCGATTTATAATTTTATTAATATGAATATGAATATGAAAGCGAAGTTTAGTATCCATAGTTACTCCAAGATCATGAAAGACATCTAAAGACTCTAATGTATGGTCACAAATTTTATATATGAATGTGACAGGAGATTTTCGAGTGAAAGTCATGTGCTTGCTTTTCTTCATGTTAAGATTCATACGATTCACGTTGCACCAGCTATAAAGATGGTCTATGTCAGCTTGCAAGAGAACGGCATCATTAGCATTTTTGAAAGGAAGAAATAGTTTCACGTCGTCTGCGTACATTAAAATACTCGAATGCTTTATGACAGATGGCAAATCATTTATAAAACGTAAAAAAAGAAGAGGCCCGAGGTGGCTTCCTTGAGGTACACCAGAAGTGACAGGAAACTCATGAGATTTCACCAGTTTAAAAAGAACACGTTGTGTTCTATTGCATAAATAAGATTCAATCCATCTTACAAGTGTTGTGGGAAATCCAGCAAGAGATAGCTTTAAGACTAAGAGTTTATGATTAACAACATCAAAAGCTTTACTAAAGTCTGTGTATTTAACATCAGTCTGTAAACGTTTTCCAAAATTCTCAATGGTTTTGGAAGTAAATTCAAGTAGGTTTGTAACCGTAGATTTTTCTGAAACGAATCCATGTTGGAGTGGAGACGATAAAGATTTAACACTATGTGATAATTGTGAAGTAATGATTGCCTCGAAAAGATTCGACAAAGCGCTTCATTTTGCAATTCCACGATAGTTATCCATTAAAGACCTGTTACCAGACTTGTGCAATGGAATAATAAAAGACGACTTCCAGGCAACTGGAAAATAGCAAGATTTTATTGAAGAAGAAAAAAGCAAAGTGATTGGAGTTACTAATTCATCACAGTTCAAGTTGATCCGTTTCGAATTAAAAATCGTGCTTTTTTTTTAAACAAAACTTTCAATTACGGAAAAACCAAATAATAAAACAAAAAAACCGGAGTGCAGTCGTCAGGACTGATTGAAAGAATGGAAGCATTATCTTTTAAACATTAGATGTTAAATTAAATATAGTATTAATTGAAAAAATAAACAAGCACATAATTGTAAGTTTTCCATTTTTATTTTTCAAGTTTATTATTGGTACTGATATTATAAATCGCTTCAACAGCAACAGTTGCGTTTATTTTACATACATACTCGCAAATAGTAACATACAAATTTGGATCATTTGCCCTAAATCATAGCCTGTGTCAGCACCTGGTTTGAGAATTGACTAAAAAATAAAGCGATTGTTGAGAAGTGCGTCATGTAAGCGGCAATGTTAATAGATATAAAGGAGCTAATGCAGGAAAAAAGGAGAGCAGTGCCAGATTTTGTATAAGCTGTCAACTTTGTTTCTAAAGACTTCATATTGTCAACTACTACTTTGACTGCAATGGCAATAAATTCGATCGGTTCCTGGTGTCCTGCCTTTGAGTGACTATAATACTGAAGCTAATTCTAAATAATTAATATCAGTTTCTATTGAAGCTGCATCTGGGCTTGGAACACTTTGGCTAACTGTGTTTTCGTTTCTAACAAAAAATGTTGCCTGTTCATTGCCCTCTTCTTTTTTCGTGTTCAATTGTAAAATAAGTGCAAACTGTGAAAAATTCTGTGTTCATTTCTTAAAATCTTACATTAAAGTAGGTAAAAAAAGGCACATTTCCTGCCCTGCGAAACTTTGTCATGTTGCCCTGAAAATCAGCTAATTGCTTAAAACGAAAATATAATGAAATGCGTGTGTTGGACAAGAATAATATATGCATACATACCATGATACTTTTGACATTTTATTTTCTTAAACATATTTTTGTAAGAACAATGGCATTTTACAATAACTGCTTTTTTTCTGCTCAAAATTGTTTAAATGACTTGTTGGAGTCTTTAACACCATCATCGGAAGGTGAGGAATATTCTGTTCTTTGCACAAAAAGTGAAGAACGAAGGTAAATATGTGAAAGATTTGGGGGATGTTGTCCATGCATATACGGGCAAAAACTTACTCATTTTTAGGGTTGAGAATATTTTCCAAATATTACACTGTGGTAGGGCAGTGCGAAACATAGTACAAATATCACTTTGATTCATCTAATAGCATTATCCGAAAGGTATTCAGATATTATCTGTACTATTGACGAAAATTCATATACAGATTCGTTTATAGAGTGATTGCTCTCAATGTGGGTCTTTTTACATACATAGTACATATTGAAATATTTTTTTATTAAGATATAACTAAATTATACTCCATGGCATTAGCTTTATCCTGACGTTAACGAAGAATTTTTATTTTCTTGTTTGAGCTTGTTTGAGCTGTCTATTTGTCTGTTGGCATATTGTCTGTTGTAGAAATTTTATTATAAAAAATTTTGAAACTGAATAGTAAGAGGTTCTGTCATTTTAGTATTAGGTTCTGTCACTAAAATATGATTACTTCAACAAAATTTCTTCGAAGTGTCTTTTATCTTAATAAAGTTTTTCATTAGAATTCAGTAAGTAAGCCCACAAAACAAATTTTAGTAAGTTCATAAGTTCAGATTTCTCAATAATTTTACTAGTTTGGAATTTAATCAACATTAATACTTTTATACCGAATAAAATTGCCTTACTTTGTTAATCTCAGCGATAAATTGCAAAGTGTAATTCATTAAATAACAGAAATGCTTAAGTTTCTATTAGGATTCCAAAGAATTCAATTACATTTACGACTTTTCCAGTTTTTTTCCTTATAATTTTTTGACAACGTGTTTTTTCTAGGGTTGTCTAAGGGTTAATATGCTCAAATGACCAATTATTTACTCTTCTTTTGTTTTCAAGTAGAGATAAAAAGTTTGGTGCTTAAATAATACATGCCAATGGGCCGTATTGAGCACACGAGGGATGTTTTAATCTGTTGAAACAAAATCTGTTAAAAGAAAACGGCTTAGATTTTATTTCAATTTACATTTATTAAAAAAGGTCTCCAAAACGCTAAAAGCTCTGATATCAAAGAGAAATAAGAGTGAAAATATGTCAAGGCTATATTTTATTTGGAAGATATATTATTTGCAATTAATTAGTTAAATTTTGGTGGAAAAAAAGTAATTTTAAGTAAAAACTCAAGGATGATTCTATTCCACTCAGTGATACGGTCTAAACTCTATTTCATAAATATAACACATATGTACGGGCAGAATTCGGCACTCGAGTTTTTTTTTGTTTTTGCCTTATGAACCAAACAGTTTTAATTTTATTTCAATTACAATTTATTTAAGGTCACTAAACCTGAAGGATTTTAAATCAAGAATGTGAAGAGATATTCTTTGGAAGATATCAATTAAATTTTGATGGAGAAAAAGCAGATTTCGAGTCAATATTCTGGACTCATTCTTTTTCACTCAGGAATACTGTTAAAACTGTATTACACAAATAATGCATATATATATCTGCGGAAAGAACTGACCACTAGAGAGTTATTTTTAGGTATGTTGTGAATGTCTGTTGGGAGGGTCTTTTTTTTGCCTTATGAATAAAAGAGTGAAAATTTAATTTCAAGTGCAATTTTTTAAAGGTCATTTCATTGCCGAAAGATTTTAAATCAATATGAAATATTTGTGAATAGTGAGCCAAGGCCTTTTAAAAACAAATTATTTTACTATTTGCTGGTATGTAGAAAGAATTTTTTTTCCAACATATTTTTCAGGGGTTTTCTGTTAATTACTTGTTTAACTAATGGCACTGATGAAAGTGTTCACCTTTGCAAAACTTCTTTTTTTTTTTGATTTTTTGTCTTTGTTATTGACAAGCAGAACTTTAGATTTCGAGAATCACTTCGATAAGCTGGCTGACTCCGCAGGCACTCTTTCCCCTTAATAGATTTTCTTCACACCATTAATGTTATTGTTGGCCATTGGTACAAAGATTTCTGCTTGCAGCAACTCGTGATAAAGAACTTTTTTTTTTTGCTGCACGAACTACCGGATTTGGCATGCATGAGCCACTGTGTCAACTTTAGAAAATTACCAGATCCAACTGTCGTCGGTTCGGTCTTTGAGTCCATGAGATGAGATAAATAAACGAACAAACCTACAAACAAACTGGCACATTCCAGGGCATCATTTGGCAGCCAATACCAGGTCGCAGTTATGTTGTTGATTTTCTATTGACTGGCAAATGTAGCTGACACACACTCACACACACACACACACACACACACACACACACACGCTCACACACTAACATTCACACACACTCTTGATCATAGTCACACAGGCTGTTGCGTTCGCTGCCGGAAGCTTTTTCAATTCAACGATACACATCTAGGCGAGAGCATAGGTCCAACGTCCATTCACGTTCACGTTCACATCTATGTCCACCACTTGTGATGCGAACAATACGGAAATTAGTTTCGCTTCGATGCACACTTCGTCGTAGCTGAAAATATATAAATTGAAACTTTTGGCTCTTTCGTGCTGTGCTAAAGGAACGCTCGGCATCTTGCCTACGACGACCCTTGGTTTTGATTAGTGGAATGCTGTCAAGAATTTCGACATTAGTAACGACGTCCGCATCCGCACTCACTTCCGATCCATTCTCACTTTTTGTAGCTCTCATCATGCATGTTCGTTCACATGTGATGCTGCGGCTGCGACTACGGCGGCGGCAGTGGCCCAGGAAGCAATTCCTTTGACCTTGCAATTAATTTGCTTTGTTTTTCCAGCTGACCAGGCATCAATATTGGTTGACCGACCGGCTGCCACTCACTCCCTCTCCGATGGCAGGCTAAAGTTACTTTTAGTCGAGTGGCAAAAAGCAGAAGGAAAAAGTTATAAATTATTCCACGTTGTTGCTTGTTTTTGATTCTGCTGCTGTTGTTGTTGTTGTTGTTGCTGCTGTTTCTGTTAAAGGTAACAACTAGAAAGTAATTCCAAGTGTTTTTCACTCACATGTCGGTGTTTTACGCTGTGAGCTCGAAGTTCGAGCTCTGCGAGTTTCGAGTTTGTTAACTTGGCCTTTTTTACATTATTTATACGATTACATTATTCAAGTGCGAGGGGCAGTTGTTGTTGCTGTTGTTCTTCCTGTCGGAGAATTAAGCAACAAATTATGAGCATAATTACAAGATGATGGGTGTGCCGAATGCGCTCTCCAACCAGGCCCTCGTACCAGGCACCGCCGCATGTGGCGAAAACTTCACAGCTCAGGCCGAAAATTCACCGAAAGTGATAAACAATTCTGGAATGTTATATTGTGTGTTGCTGCCATTTGTAAATGTGGACGGACGAACGAACAGACGGATCGACCGATAAAGCAGATGTTTTTTGTCAGATTTCGTTGTTTTGTTTTTTTTTTTTGCTGCTCTGCATTTAGCCAAAGGACCTTCTGGCATTCTCGTTCATATCCGTAGCGCCAGTGAGTGGTATTGTATCTATGTCGAATGAGCGGAAACTCGCAATATATCTAAATATGCTTTGTAATTACATTTCGTCAGGTGATTAAATACTTAATAATTGTTTTTGTTTTTCTAATGGTCGTAATTACAAGGGTCATTCTTTCAATTGCTGGGCGGAAGGTGAGTGTAAGTGTGCGTTTGAGTGTGTGAAAATGCCTTTTGGGGTCGGCCATTGGAGTGCTTCCGATACACGGTGCTCCGACAGCAGGGAAACGTTGCTGTTATTTATGTTTTTGTGATAAAAATGTCTGATGTTGTTGTTGTAGTTATTTGTGTTGCTATTGTTTTTATTGTTGTTTCAGTGTGTTCATTTCAACAATCTTCCTTGGTCTTTGTGCACCGGAGGCACAATTTAATTTTATTGATTCAATTTATCAGCGACAGACACGGCAAGAGGACCAAATAAAAATTTGGGAGTTTTTTATATTTTTGTTTTTGTTTATTGTTTTAAGCCTGCTTGGCTCTGGCTTTGACTTTGTCAAAGTTCTTGCAGCGCTGCTCAATGCTCACCGTTCAATTCTACGTATTACTGCTTCGTATCCAAATTCATGACTCGGATTTTACGCGGTCTTTTAATTGCGTTGCCTGTAAGGACTTTGATTTATGTCGTTGCCATTTTGAGTATAATAATTGCCAACAATGACAGCAGCGACAGCAACTGCTGCCTCACCGCACCACTAGCTTCCCATTTTTCGAATCAATAAATCTTTTGATAATGTCCAATTAAATCTCATTTTTCTTCTCATTTTTTCTTTTTTTTTTTTTTTTTTTGTATTATTGCAACATTGTTCTTTATTTGGGTTTCCTTTAAAATGTAATTTAATTTTTCTTCCGTTTGCTTTTCTTTGTTCTTTCAGAGCATAGATCGTGGGAGTTGAGCCAACAGGCAGGCAGGCGGCCCTTATATTGACAGCAGCAAAAATCTATTAAATATCGTGAAAAATATGAGGATTTCGGAGAGCTATTGAAGTGGAGCACGTAATTTAAGGCAAGCATAGCAGAGCAGAGCAGGTAATTGTTTTCTTGCCAATTCTGCTTTTGTCGCTGACACAAACACACACATACATAGAAACAGCGACAATTGATAGATTGATGGATTGTGTGAGGGCATAAAAATCATCAACATCATTAGAAACGTTATCGTATCTTTGAGTTTTTTGGACATTACGAGGTAAATGGACAAGTTTGAGAAGGAACTGTCTCTGAAATTGAATTCGTTTGTAGTGGAATCCCTGAAAGGTCCCTGCGTCCGGTTTAAGAATTCTTTGTGATACGAAATGCGCTTTGAAATGAATATTCCTAAATAAATTGTCACAAAAGCTGAGCTGAGTTTGTCAGCAGATTTTTGGCATGACAGCACAAGCTGTCCGAACTTCTTGTCATTAATTAATGCATTCAATATTTGCCTTAGTTCGTAACAAGACTGCATCTACAAACCTCTCTCTGTCTCTCCCTCTCTCTTTCACTGCATTGAAATCGTTTTCAATGTGAATGAGCTGAACCCAATACGAAATCAATAAATCAACTCCAAAAGCACTGAGCTTACTCGCATCCACAAACTAAAACGCACGCATATGCTAGCCCACTCATGGCCATAACGATCGGCAAGGTGACCCCTTCACTTACGTTGGTCTTGATTCCAAACTGGTTCGATGCACAGCATGTGCGTGTAGCAGGATTTGCATATTGTGCTACTAACATCATATGCTGCATACCACAGCCTAAACCATACACATACACACACAAGCATACACGTAACACATGCACTGCAATGTGCGACACATAATAAACAACCAACAAATCATGCTATGGTATTTCCTAACAGACCAGACCAGATTCCAAAATGTGGTAACTCTTAAAGTTCTAAACATTGTTCAAAACACGCTCAAATCGAAAGAGAATAAATCGAGGTTTTGTAGCAACCAAGAATCTACCATAGTTGAGGCTTCTCATTTTCTAGTTCGATGTAAGCGAAAAAGTTCTTATATAAATGGGGTGGATAGGATTTGTTATTATTTACTAAGCGGAATATGTTGTTGATTTGATTACCTCCAAACAATGAAAGTGAAAACACCCCGCTTCGTCTGCAATAGACGGAGTAATTTTTTGATAATGAAACAATTATTATCACTTAAGAATGATATTCTTTTATTCTATGAATGGATAGTCGAAGATAATGTCGATTGTCGACAGTTTTCACTTTGCTTATCGTTTATAGAAAGAAAGTGCCGGCATTTTTGATTTGATTGACAAAGAAAATATTTTAAACTTTGTTTTCAATTTATTCAGACATATTGTGGTAGAATAATCTAGGTAGGAGCAATAAGAAGAGCTGCTGACCGATAATATCAAATGAAACGTCAGTACATTGTTTACAAAATATGGAAAACACCAAAACTTAATTTGTTTGTTTTGGACTTTGACAACCACGGTCACAGCAAAGAGAGCGTTGTCAAAACTGCTCTTACCCAGATTATTCTCCAATGAGATATATGTATTAATCCAGATAATATAAACAGTTTTCGACAACACAAATATTTCAAAGAACAAGTGGATTTAACCTTGCCTTGTAGCACATTTACTTTTGTATCTATTCTATAACTATTTTTTCGCAATTGCTCGGAAGTAATATAATATAATAAAAAGGCAATAGAAAGCCTAAATAAGGCATTATTAAGGTCAATTAAATAATAATATTTTTCAGAAAATTAAATTTTTTTTTCAATGCTCCACAATAAAATGAACAACACAATCGATAATGCAAGGAATTATAATTATATAATTTAAATAAAAATTACATAATATTTATTTATTATTTTATATATTAAAATAGTTTCATATTTTACCATTACCAGTGAAAGCCAGGTTCCGTTTTAATTAGGAGATGCATTTACCATCGAATATGCGCACCAAAACCTTTTACAAAAAAGTGCAATCATATTGAGGTTAAAATATGTGCTAAGTAATGAAATAATGTTTTTTTGCTTTTATGTTACTATTCCTTCATGCAAATAATAAAAAAATAGGTCTTAGTTGCCCTATGACAATCCAAAAAATGTGTCAGTTGAATTCCGGATTTTTCTTAACAGAATAAGTCGACTCTAAAATTTTAGAAAGTTTTGTACCCATCGCGTACTCAAAAAACAATTTCAACTTAATATGCAACAATTTTTAAGGGATTGTATTTAGTGACGTTTTAATTTCATTAAAACAGCCATGTAAGAAGTTTTCTAAACAGCTTATATGAGGAGAAAGAGCGTTTGGAATATATACCTTTATTCAACATATATAAAAAATATAATATATTAAAATTTCACAATGTGTCACAATGTTTGTGGCCGAACTCCTCCGAAACAGCTTGAACGATTTAAATTAAATTTTTTTGTATATTTAGTAGGTATGAGAAAAGGTTGTTAAGTACTTTTCACCCTCCTATGCAAAACGGGTGTGGCTTCGCCCATGCAAGTCACATTTTCGATACAGAGTAGCTATGGCAGTAAAAGTCACAGAACATTGAAACTTAGAATGAAGCTACCACTAGGTTATGTCTCTCTAATAGAAGACTTGAACGGTCATTGGATAAGGGGGTGTGGCACCGCCCATACAAGTCAAATTTTTGATATCGAATAGCTTTGGAAGAAAAAATCACAGAACAATGAAATATAGAACGGAGTTTCCCCTTGGTGATGTCTTTCCAATAGAAAACTTGGGCGGGCATTGGACAAGGGGGTGTGGTTCGACCCATATACGCCAAATTTTTGATATCGAAAAATTTTTGGAAGTAAGATTCACCGAACAATAAAACTCAGAATGGAGTTTTTCACTATTTGGTGATGTCCTGCTACCAGGAATCTGGGACGGACATTGGACAATGAGCGTGATTTCAAACAAAGGGTCAAATAAAAGTTGCTTGTTTTAGGGGTAGCAACGCGCGTTGGGTAAATTAATAAAAATAAATTAATAAATATATAAGAAAATAAATAAAAAAACTTCTATATATTGTACATATCTGATGATTTTGATCGTATGAGACTAAAATTTGGTAATTTCGTTTAAATGGAATGTTCACAAAAAATGGGAGTAGTCGCACCATCACACCCACTTTCTTAGAGATCATTAAAGTTGTACATGCTTTGATAGTGAAATACCACACTTGGTATGTAGGTTCCATTGATCGGCAGTCTGTATATAAAATGTGGACACTTATTAAATTGCCAAAAAACAGACACACAACAAAAGTTGGAAATTTAAATTT
Source organism: Coremacera marginata (assembly GCA_914767935.1). Classification (NCBI taxonomy): domain Eukaryota; kingdom Metazoa; phylum Arthropoda; class Insecta; order Diptera; family Sciomyzidae; genus Coremacera; species Coremacera marginata. The sequence goes on from OU612043.1 coordinate 251,229,072, forward strand.
ATTTATTTATTTATTTATTTTAAATTTTGTCTACTGATATAATATCTTACAGACTATTTCATAATTACAAAAATATTTCCACCAGTGATAATAATAATAATAGATACAATACTATAATATAATACCAATGATAGTTATTTAAACATTTCAAAAACATTCCTTCTAAAAACATTAAAATCATTACTAAAATCAATGTAATTCGCAATGACGTTACAATACATCAAACATCTAGATATGGGCTCATTTATGCCATAATTAGTTCTATGAAATGGAACGTAAAACAAAGCACTCTCCCTTAATGGTCGTATCGGAGCATAGAATGGAACTAAAGCAAGTAGTTCCGGACAATTAATATTGCTATCTAAAATGCGCTTAATAAATAAAACGCTCTGTGCATGCCTTCTTTGCGACAAGTTTTGCAAGCCTAATAAGTTGCAACGCTCATCATAAGATGGCATATTCTCAAATGAAAACCTACGGCGTAGAGCAAATCTTAAAAATTTTTTTTGAATTCGTTCAATACGATTGATCTCACATTCATAATAAGGGTTCCACACAATACTTGAGTATTCAAGTTGAGATCTAACTAAACTAACATAAAGTGTTTTTGCAATCAAAGGATCTAAAAATTCTTTTGAATTTCTTTTTAGAAATCCAAGTTGAGAACAAGCTTTAGATATCATGAACTCACTATGGTAGCTAAAAGATAGCTTGGTATCAAAATATAAACCTAAATCTTTTACAATTTTATCTCTTAAGAAAACGTTATTATTGCCATAAGAATAATTATATAAAATTGGATAACTCTTATGGGAGTATGTCAGAGCTTTGCATTTAGAATAATTTAAATTCATTCCATTCTTATTGCACCATAAGAGAAATGATCTTATGTCTTCCTGCAAATTGAAGCAATCAGAAATATGCCCAACTTTAATAAAAATTTTTAAGTCGTCCGCATATAACTCGCATATTCATCGCTGAACTGAAATATTTGTGGGATATCATTTATAAACAAGTTAAAAAGCAGGGGACCTAAGTGGCTACCTTGAGGCACGCCTGAATTAACGACAATGGGCTTTGAATAATGGTTATCCACTTTAACAACTAATTGTCGATTCGATAAATAGGAAGAAATCCATTCCAAAAATACGGAATGAAACCCCAATTTTTAAAGTTTTTGCAATAAAATCGAATGAACCAAGCTATCAAATGCTTTAACAAAGTCGGTATAGAGTACGTCAACTTGCAAGCCATTTTCGACAGAATTGATACAAAAATTTGTAAAAATTGTTAGATTAGTGCACGTTGATCTACCCGCGAAAAAACTATGTTGTTGCGTTACAATATAATTTTTGATCTCCGAAAACAATCTCACATTGACAATCTTATCTAAAATCTTATCTAAAAGCGATAAAAGTGATTTATTAAATATAAGCGTTAAAGCAATAAAAAGTGTCGAAGCGAAATAATTGGATGAGGGCATGGCCTCACTATATGCCCACTTTTCAGGAGATTAATGCTGAGCGCAACGAATCGTGCCGGGTATAATCTAGTTTTTATAAGCTTTTATTTAACTTGCTACGTTCGTATGTATGTATGTATGTATGTATGTATGTATGTCCGCAAATCTTGCAAACAATTTTTCGACAGCTTGTGGATCTCCGATTATGCTGAAATTTAGCGTACATGTTTAAGCCCGGTGACAATGCAATATTATGAAAAAAATTGCCACACCCCCTTTTACCGCCCACAAATCAATAAAAATGCTATATCTCGGAAACTACTAGGCGATTCAGATAATATTTTGTTATTAAATTTCCTTTAAGTAGAAAATGGGGTCAAGAAAAAAATTTGACCACACCTCCTTTTACCGCCTACAAATAAATATATCTCCAAAACTACCGGGCTGTTTCAACTGAAATTTTGGCAGTAAATGTCCTTCAAGTATTGCATGGTTTACAAAATAAATGTTGCCACACCCCCTCTTACCGCCCACAAATCAATAAGAATGCTATATCTCGAAAACTACTTGGCTGATTCAGATGAAATTTTTGTAGTAAATTTCCTTCAAGTAGAAAATGGAGCTTAAGAAATAAATGTCACCACACCCCCTTTTGCCGCCCACATATTCATATATCTCCAAAAATACCGGGCTATTTCAGCTAACATTTTGGCAGTAAATGTCCTTCAAGTATTGCATGGGTTAGAAAAAAAATGTTGCCACACCCTCTTTTACCGCCCACAAATCAATGAAAATGATATATATCCGAAACTACTAGGCCGATTCAGCTGAAAATTTGGCAGCACATTTACATCAAGTAGGAGATGGGGTTGAAATTTGACCACACCTCCTATTCCAGCCCACGAATCAATGCTATATCATCATAAAGTATATAATGCAATAGCAAAAGTATATAAAGTAAAAAATGCAAGCAATAAATAATTCTTATACATTTTGTAAATTTCTAAATTTATATACATCCCTAGAACTTACCTATTTACGTACGCTTTTATTATGATGATGGGTAACCTAGGGAGAGGTTTTTCTAAATCTAGAATATACCTACTATATACATATGTGACAAATGTCAATGAAATTAATTTTTTTCTTTTTAGTTCACGTTTTGGTTTTAAATAAAAGCTTATTTTTAAAAAATTTTTTTTTATATATTTCTTTTTATATAAAAAACTATAAAATAATTTAATTCATTTAATTTGAATTCTACTTCAGACGAATGAAACAGATTTTGTAGATTTATTTATTGATTTATTTATTTCACAAGATTTTTTAACTTGTGTGAAGTTAGCATGCGGTGAAATACAGCTTACAGCGAGAAAAAATTAGCAGAGCTCTGTTAGCAACATTTGAAAATTTCAACGGAGAAGCATTTTAAAACTCTGTTGATAACATACTTTTACCACTTAAAAACTTATAAAAAAGCTTTTTTAATTTTTTCTATGTGTTTTAATTTTAAATATTACAATGCTTCACAATTTGACATTTCACATATAATAATAATGAAACTTAAAGATATTAATTTTGAATTGTTATTTATGCTTTTTCTAATTAAACCATTTCTTTAATCAACTTTTTAATTTTTAACAAGTTTTTCATGACAAATAAAAGACAAATTCTAATCACGAAGCATTAAGTAACTTAATAAATATACAGACACTCACGCACACATATGTACATATATTCATGTATGTATATTTATTTCAAACAAACTGAACTTTCGGTAGCACTTTCTTCAGTTATTTCTTTTCAACTTCGTCAAACTTTGCGACCTAAAGTTTAGGCGATGTATCGCAAAGATACAGTTTTTATTTGCATTCTTCCTTTAAGCATGGGCTAAATTGAAAAGTGTTGCCAAATGGAATAAGAAAAAACTACTCTTCAAGTCCAATCGCAGTAAAGCGACTCAACTTTTTACTTAAATGGTTTCTGTTCCTCTTCAGTACCTACTCAATAAAAGAGTGCAGCTCAGTGTTAAACTAAGGACCATCGCTGTTGTTTCTGTTTTTTTTATTTTTTTTTTTTTTGAGTTTTGTTTTATTTTCTCTTTGTTTTAAGCTATTCCCATAAGCGACACATCACCTGCACCATGAAAGCATGAATAGCAGGCAACGCCACAACGCTCCGCCCCAGCAGTCCAACGTAATTGAATAGAACAACAACAATAAACGGAACAATAAGAAAATAATACCAACAGGAATGCATCCATAAAAAATATATATATAAAAAAAAGCCAAGGAGAACCAAAAAAGTTTTGTCGGAAGCACTTGAAATTTTTTGGGATGGGCTGCAAAGCGTTTGAGGCTGGCAACGAGGAGCGTCAACAAGCAGCATGCATAGATGTAGGAACCACCCGTGCGTATAAGAAGCACAGATCCGCCCTGCAAAGCTGAGAGCCTACGGGGCTGAGTGATTGAGACAAAAGTGGAGATTTTGATAAGAAGTCAAGGGAGCGGCACTTCTGGTAAACTTTTCGGAACTCTATTGTTGTTGCTGTGTATCATTTGGGCTCGGCACTCGTACATTGCCAGAGATGAACACATACTTGCACACACACACACACACACATACACACACACTTACATACATTCGTCGTCTGTCGCCATCGTCATTTTCGCTTCAATTTAAACTTGGAAACTTTCGATTACTTTTTGTTGGCAAGTGGCTGGAAAATGTGCCAGGATAAATAATTTGGGGGAGGTGAGAGTAGATTGGTACTTAGGGTGGGGGGACATCTCTTTAGCTAAAGGATGTGCGTGCGGTGCTAGAAATGCCGTTATGTAGATTAAGCGAATAAATGCCCTAATTGAAATGGAGAATCATTTGCGGCCCTAAAAGGTTTCATAAATTATCTTTGATATTATTTTTAAGCGGCTTTAATGGTGCTAAAAGCTGTTAATGGATATAAATGTGGCAAGAAATGATGCCACACCGGATCAACTCCCAAAAGAAACAACTGCTTGCATCCCTCCGCACACGCTAAGCGAACGCGTATTCATTTCTACCTGTATTAAATGCATTTCAGCTGTTGACGTGTGGTACGCAAATCGGCCAACTTGTGCGAAATGAAGTCGTTGTTATGAATTTTACAGCCGAATAATTGTTGCCGCATATTCGGTGGTGGGTGGCGTTTAAGTAAAGATTATGCAGCGCAGTGGAAGTGTGAAACAAAGAAATACGACGAAGCATAAAATGCTCTCAGTTTCTTTGGTTTTTCATCTGAGCTGTTAAAGGGTGTAAAGGTTGTTTTAAATCATGACACTGACGACCACTGGGTTATTTTTTAGGGGTGGATTAGGGAGGTGGAATGATTTGAGATAAGTATACGGCTGACGTAGTTTCATCTCAGCAACTTTTAGCTCACAGATGAAGACTTAAACTAAAAGAAGTTAAGGGAAAAATAGGGAAAGTTTGACAATATGTTTTAAAATGATGAAAACATATATGAAAGATCTGCTTTAGGATAACGGTTAAGTGGTTTTTGAGCTTTATGTGCAAATTTTTGTGAATTGAAAATAAAAATAAAAAACAGTTGCGCCTATATTCGCCTTGGCTTGCAGAAATGTTTATTTTAGATGACACCATTGCCTGCAATATAGAACCCCCAGATTGGTCTGAGATCAAAAATCGACTACATTAGCCAAAACTGCATTAATTTGACAATATTGTGAAAGCTCCAACTTTGCGATTTTTGGGATTTTTTCAATTTACTATATATGACTAAATAAAATAGTAGGTATTAAAATTTTGAAAAGAAAAAAGGTTTCGCAGTTGCAAAAAATGTTATTTTGATAAAAACGCAATTAAAGTGTAGGCAACACTTATCTGCGCAACCAATTTATAAATCTTTATAGTTTTTTTTTGGGTGACTGATCACTTAGCTTTGCAAAATTGTAAATTGTAGACCTAATACGGCAGACCTGAAAAGCATTCTGAAAAGTTTCAACCAATTATTTTGGGTGATTGCTCAATAATTAACACTCACAAAATAAAAAAAAAGAAATGTACTATCTTTCAAAAAGCAAAAATTAACAATAGCTTTAAAATAAAAACGACAAAAGAAGTGCCTTTAATTTTTTTTGTTTTGTCCAAATGTGTTCACAACATGTTAGACACCTTTCAGAAAATGCAGAAAAAAAAATAATATTTCAAAAAATTCGTATGAGAATCTCCCCTTAAAGCTAAAAATGGCTGAAATATTCAAGCAAAGAGTTGTTCAACAAATATCCTGTGCCCAAAGAGTCGAAAAAACCATCAATTTTGAAATCATTGCTAGTTCATTTTATAAATTGTATTTTGTATTTTAACATTTTTTTGTATAATATCAATAGTAGTTGGAAGTGCAAACATTTAAGGTTAAATCTAAAGAAAATACTTAATTGTCTGCCTAGTATAGTTTCTAAGGAAAACTGTTATTAAAAGCAATAACAATGTAAATAAGTTTCTGTTTTTTTTTTTTGCCACTAAGAAAAGTAATGAATCAAATAACCTTTTTTTGACGTAGAACTACTTCTAACAGCGCGGTTTGTATTGAGGTCTTTTTGCTAATTTTTCTAAGCACATGCAACGTTTTGGATCACTTTTTGCGGTATATCTAGAGCCTTAAATATTCTTCGTACAAAGATAAAGTATATGCCAAAATGTCAGTTACATGGCAGATCAAACGAATTTTTTATGATCTTTTGCTATAGTGCTTTTATGATATTATTAACGAACAATGAAATCAATGCAAGAATCGCAAAAACAAACTGAGCACCAGCGCAACCATCGCCTAAAATATTTACCAACACCGCATTGACTCAGAACACAAATTGATGTTGTGGTGTGAGTGTGACTATGATCAGTGCGCTGCCCCGCCCCCCCCTCTGCCGCTGCGCAACCTCTATTTTCTTGCCTTAGGCCGTTCGTTGCTGTATTTTTAATGATAGTTGTAGGTAAATTTAGCTAGGACTTTTTGTTGTGGATTTTAAACTTAAAGAAATTTGTTTTTGTTAAGGGAGTTGTCCTGAAGAGGAGCCTGATCGGCAATGATCGTAAATTAAAAATTAAATTGTTGATGAAAATAATTGAAAACAATCACCTTGTTTCTTCCAGACTAGCTCTAAAGGTCTAAAGGTCTAGCCTCAATTCACCGAGTCGTTTTAATGTGAGGCAGCTGCCAAATGTTCACACACATCACTTGCCTCACTTCAGCCTTGAACAATTCAATCCAAGAACTCTTTGCTGTTCTATCCAGTTCTATCCAGGCTTAAATTTGGGTTTTATTGCACTTAAATATCTAAATTAACATTTGAATCATTTTTTACAAAGAAATATTGTGCAACTAACAGAAAAATGACAAATGCTAAATCAAAGAAGGCGCAGAATTTTAAAAAATTTTAAAACTCTTGCCTAACGAACATATCACCTTCCCACTAACTCATCTCTTCTGTAGACGTCAAAGTGAGTCGGTAGAGTGAGGCCAGTGTAGACAGGCATTTCAACTTCTTAAAAACACTTCGGTAATGAAGTGAATTTATTTTCAGAAAAATTTCGCCTGGTGAATTTGATTTTATATGAAAGTTCACCGTGACGTATGAGTGTCATACAATTAAAAGATATGAAGTTTTACTAAATTACACTCATAAGTCACGGTGCACTTCATATAAAAAAATTCTTTAAAAACATTTTGCTAAAGAAAAATTCATCGTGCATCGTGAAATGTATGTATGAGTATCATTTAATTAAATAAAATGCAATTTTATTAAACGACGTTCGATTGTTACGATGCACTTTCATTTCAAATCAAATGCCTTAAATGAAATTTTGTTGAAACAAATTTATCGTACCCATATGTTCCCGAAGAGTTATTTTTTTCGCTTTTAAAATAGAATACATAAGTCAAAACATATGGAATATATGAGATACGAAGGTCAATAAATGATGGGAAAGTGCTCAAACACAAAATCTACATAAAAGTTTCAACAATATCAATGCATAATATATGTATATTAATAAGCATAATTTTGAAATCACATGAAGCTAAACGAGACGCAGAATTGTCACAAAAGAAATACAGATTTTATGTCTACCGTTTTTTAGTGCAGTACCTTGGAATAAAATAATTTTGCTAGAAATTTTCTTCAAAGAGTTTTTATAACATAAAAAAAACTTACTTTTAAAAGAAAAAGTATTTCGCAGGGGTCTTTACTTAAACGGTAAGTCAAGAAGTTTTTTTCCAAAGTTAAACTTGATCAAATAATTAACTTGACGTGTGTAGTTTCTGTAGAACGTAAACAGAACACTTTTTAGTTTAGTAAGAAAATATTTTACTGACATGTTAATAATTGTATTTATTTCAACGAATTTTGATCTCATATGTTATTAATATGAATTTAAGTGAAATATTAAAAAATTTCCTTGGGATGCTTTCATAACTTGAACATCTATAAATTGACTCCACTTTAAATTCGAAAACATTAGCTTAAATTTAACTGCAAAAGTGAACTCAAGTTAGAAAAAAATGTGTAAAACGGCCATATGTTGATTTAAGTTCTGAGAGCGAAAATTAACTTTCGCCTTCGAGCCTGCCTCATCTACCCAATAAAAAACCATTTCCTATGTTATCCAAAACTTCACTACACACCTGTAATTGGCTTAAATAACGGTACAATGAAACGATATGCGACCTTAAGAACTACTTGGTCTACTTGGCTTTTTGTGTCCTAAGTGGTTTAACAATAATTTCCTTAAGTGTGGCAGACATTCCAGCTTAAATTCATTCGTAATCCTTAATTTAAAAAAAAACTAAGAAGGAAAAGACGACGTAGAGGCGAACTGTTTGCCGTAAATTTAAAACCTTTCTGCTCTCTCTCACTCTCTCCCTTTCTCTACACGCGTTTATGAAAAGCTCTGCTCAGATCCTTTATTGTGCTTTGTTGCGTTTTCACAAACGCAATTTTTTCCAGCTTGCTTGTTATCTATTTGAGGATGCAAAGAGACAAGTGGGCAGCAGAAAAGAATTTCCGTTATTTTTTTAATGCAAAAGATGCATGAAGAGGATCCAGAGATGGTGTCATTTATATCTTGCTAAAAAAAACCACATCCTGACTGCAGTCGATGCTTTGCTTAAACACATTCCACCCATGGCCTTGGTGTGGGATCGAAAACAGAGTCAAGTGTCAAGAACACTCGGTGCACTGCTGCGGATGCATTCACCAGCTGCTCGGTTACGGTGGAGATTTCCGTCGTCAATGTACGCGCCAGCTAGGAGGAAAACGTAAACACCTATTCTTGCATTTGTTCCATTCTTCTGTTTTTCGGTTGAATACTTTTCGTTTGTTCCATAGTTCAGAATTGATTTTCCTCTAGAAAAGCTGCTGTTCTACGTTTAACCTTATAAACTGCTATGTTTGAAGCTATGTGTTGCCGTGCAATCCACAGTCAATACCTTCTACAAAACCCCTAACTGAACACAAGCCAGGACTTTTGTGCAAAAGTTATTGTTCCGTAACCGCAAAGCTGTGTGCCTTATATGGTTCGCATGTGTGTGAGAAAGAGTGCGAATGTGTGTGAGCACGGGAACATGTGTGTGTGTGTGTGTGTGTGATTTGATGCTTTGTATCCATATCTATGAGATACCAAAAGCGATTAAAACTTACATAAACTTAAGCTCCTTGATGAAAATGAAAATTATCAGCTTCGTTGCGAAGCTTCCACGCAGTTCTCGTCACCGTCATCGTCTGTGACGTTCTCGTCTTCTTTCGTCTTTTGGCATTTTTTTTTATTTGTGTGAAATTTTCATTAACATTTATTGGTTTTTAGTTTATTCTCGCTAACATGCCACACCGACCAACGCTTCCGCCTCCATCATTGCATGAGCTATATGCCGCGTGAAGCTAAAGTAATTGTCGGGATCATCAAATATTCCTCAATTTTCATCGTGACTCTGGCTACGAATGCGCTCGCTTATGTCGTGTGGTATCAGCGCCGTCATAAAATAATGTTAATGTTGGCCTTAAGCGGCGGCAAGGTCGTAAAATCAAAACTTACGGTAAGCCAGCTAAGCGGAGCCATTTTACGAGGCAACTAAAACTGTGGTTTCATATATGTGCATTAAGTCATGAATCGAAAAGGGAGGGTGTGCTGCCTGGTCTGGTCTCAGAAAAATATGTGGATGTGAAGGCTTGGAGCGTCAAATGCCTATCCGCTATGGTGGATATAACACGGAAAACAGACAGTGATATATTTCAACTAATTTTATGATTTTTCCTGCCGGATCCAATCTATTAAAAAAAAGAATGTGACATGTTCTCGCTTTTATGACTACAATTTTTGAAACAATGATTTTGTTTTTTTTTTGGTATTAAAAGAATTAGCATTGATCAATACACATGAGGATGACATAATTTTATATTTTTACAATAATAAATTTACCTTAAATACAAAATGAGAAAAAAGAAAAATTTTATAATCTAACGTAAACTCAGGAGACATAAAATCTGGTAGAGGGTGAAACAAATTTGTACAAAAAAAATTATTTTTGAAAAAGTTGAACTGTTAGATTCAACAAAAGAACCTTAACCTATGCTAAGTTTAGTCACGGAACTGTACTCTGCACAAAACGAAATGTCTTTAACAACGTGCTTCCAGGGCTTGACATCGAGTTTATTTTATCCTCAAATTATAAGCATTTTTTCAGTTTCGACCTTCGCTCGCAACTATTTTTTGAATAAGTCAAAAATTTGACAAAATCTTTGTCAATCCCTAGTCTTAAGAGTGTACTTAAAAAGAACTTTTTTTATTTTTCCAAATCCGAAACAATCCGTTTTTCTTTGCATTTTTTGTATTTTTTCCAAATCCGAAAAATCCTTTTTTCTAGGTGCCTCAGAGATTTTATTATTACGAAGAAGTAACGCAAAAAAAAGATGTTTTTTCTTTTAAAAAATTAAATACTTCTCTAAAAATATACAAAATTTTTTTAATGAATATCTTTAACCGCTATTTCGTAAGCCTTTTTTAAAACACTCCTAAATTTTTGAGAAAAATTTATCTCCAAATATCCACTTCATAATATTGTTATGAGAGTTATGAATGGAATATATATATGGGAGGAATACTTCGTTTTTATGTGACTATCTTATCTCTTATCTCTGCTTAACAAGAACAGTCTTAAAAAGTTCAACATGTACAATGTAATTTGAATGGTATTATTTTGATTTTCAGCTTTTTTATATTATACTGTACATGGTTTATTGTATACTTTACTGTATACTTTACTGTATACTTTACTGTATAAAAATGGATCAGAAACTCAGAGTATTGCTTTATATAATATGTATTTGAGCTTTGAATCCTCCACCTACCTCTTCGTTAGTTTTTATTATGAACTATTTGCATATCATAATTAAGTGTCAGAGTTCACCGCGATGTTAAAAAACACACTTAGAAACCGTAACAGTATGACGGCCATTCCAAGCCTTATGCAAGTTCTTTATTGAAGAATTGACCTCTTGTCTATAAGACTTCAAGTTTGTGTTCAAATTATAAATTTTTTGAAGCGAAGCTTTTTACGTCTCGTTCTGTGATTTGCTTGAGTGAAATCTGAAAAACTTTCGACAAATTTTTTCTTGGAAATTTCATGGTTTCTTCATTGCCTGCGTTTAATACAACAAGAAAATTTAATACTTTAATATTAAATATGAAAAATATTCTTTGACCCCCCGTAGGGATTTGAACTCGTATCAAATGATTGGGAGTTTTATACGCTATCCACCAGGCCACCAAGCTGTGTTAAAAATAGTTGTTGATTCAATGTTGACTATAACAGAAGCTATGCTGCAGTAGATCGTCACAATCTATCAATAGATAGAAGATTACTACAACTACTAACAAAAATTTGCTTCTACTTGCTACAAGATTTCACCAGCATCGGTGTGTTTTGTTTTTTTTTTTATGTGAATGCGCGAAGGAGAATACTAATGCTGGAGAATACATCTACATCAGCAAGAAGAAGCGAATCTGTGTTGTTATGTAGGATAGCCAATACACAATTTTGCAGCAATAAAGCTTCTGTTTTACTTAATATTGAATCAACATTTAGCGTAAAAAAGGCTTTTTGGAATGGTGGATAGTGTACTGAACTCTTAATCAGTGGGCACGGCAAATTTTTTTATTGTGATGTACGCAAGCAACAAAGAAATATCAATTCTTATATAAGAAAACAGCGCCGGAATAACGAAATGTAATAAAATTTACTGGTGTGAATATTAACGTGTGTTTTTAATTTAATTTGTGTTATTTTAAATTTTTTAATTGAAAAATTAATTTCCTGTGTCCAACGACGCACCTGTTTTTTTAATTTTTTTATTGCTATTTACTCGTATGGGGATAACAATCCGATTACCAGATTTGGATGTTCATTCGAAAAATGTGCAAACAATTTTAAACATTAAGGATTTTTTTAACACAATTTCACTTTAAAAAGCGTAAACATCTGAGAAAATATGACGATTCTGTGAATTGGACCGATTTTAAAAAAATAATATTTATATCCGAAGTTTTTGAATATACAAAACTTTTCCATATTTTTAGAACAGATTACTTCTCCAAAAGTTAATTTCCTTGTTTATATGAGTGCTTAGTGGTTTCCCAAAAAATCGAAAATTGGCAGTTATTCTAAGTAATAAATGTTTTTTTTCTACATTAAATTTTCAAATTATGTGAGCGCTACCGATTAAAACATATCTCAAAACACAACTTAATGAGGGTTAATAATCCGAATTCTAATGAGAATCAAAACAAATTTAAATGTATCGCTTCTTTTTGTCGAATTTACTTTGAAAATTTTAACACAATACGTGCGTAAATTTGTTGCCAAATTTGTTGTCTAAAATCAAGTTCTCTACTAATATTTTTGACAGGCATGTTCTCTAAACGAGCTGTCACATAAACATCATTCATTGCGTACGAACTTCTAGTCTACCAACAAATACACATGCAAAAACAATTCTTAGCGATCGCACATAGTAGCGATGCTATCAACATCAGCTTCGTCGACTGAGGGTTGTTTTTATTGCGTTTTTTATTGTTTTTACTGCTTATTTTTTTATTGTTGAAAGTCAAATTTCTACGCCAATTACATATACGGGCATACAATGCCAGAGACTCTCCATTTTAACTCTCCACACATGGTTGTGAACTTGACTGCACTGACTCATGCATGCGTTTGTTAGTTCCATATATATTGATATCTATTTTTTTGACACTTAAACTTGGCACTTGTGGGCATTACAAATTTTCTTCGTACCAACAGCATAGAGTGTAAATTATTATCTAGAGATTGCATCAACTCTCCTAAATCTCTGGCATGTGTTAACAGAGTTATTTCAATTAAAAACATGAAGAAAAAAAAACTCTGTTAACCTCTGTTAACACATGCCAGAGATTTAGCAGAGTTGATGCAATCTCTAGATAATAATTTATACTCTGTTATTATATTTATACTAATTTATGCCAACAGCACCATAGAGTGTAAATTATGATCTAGAGATTGCATCAACTCTGCTAAATCTCTGGCATGTGTTAACAGAGGTTAACAGAGTTTTTTTCCTTCACGTTTTTATGTAAAATAACTCTGTTAACACATGCCAGAGTTTTAGCAGAGTTGATGCAATCTCCAGATAATAATTTACTCTTTTATCTATTATCTCAACACTACCGCTGGTTATTTGTTTGCATATGGGCAGCTTTCACAGTGTAAGATAAAAACAAAAACCAACACAATCAGAACTGTTTCTATCTAAGGGCCAGTTTTTGAGTACGAGTTTACACTTTAGTCATATTAAACCCAGCTTAACTCACCAAAATTGGACTTTTTAACTCGGTTTAACTAGATATTTTAGCATTCGTTGAAGTAAAATTGACTTAAATTATCATATTATGTGTTTATTTTTTGCCTAATCGGGTTTAAACGTACAATTTTGATGAGTTAGCTATGTTCAATTTGACTAGACTTTAACTTCGTATTGAAAAACTGGCTCTAAGTGCTCAGGAAAGATAGCACAAGAAAAATACAAAATACTCGCTCACTTTTCACTGTTGCGCTTTACTGTGCTCCGTTTCATATCTGTGGCAGAATGTAACGAGAGATTGTGGTGATCATGAGTATTTCGGTAAGTATGATGAATATCAGCTAAACGACAGCAACCATAAGTATTTATAAGCCGAAAACAACGACTTTACTCGATCCCATGATACAATAAACTATAGGTATGAGTGACAGTTCTCTTGCCAACTATCATTTGTCAAAAGCAATTGTTCCTGTAAAGAAAGAAACGTACATGAATTAGCAGAAAACAGATGACAAGTTCAACTTTGTATTGATTTTGGCAATTGATGCTCTGAGAAAATAGCCAGTTGTCAAGGCTACCTGGTTTATAATTTTATCATGTCCGATCCAACTCATGATTTAGGCTACTTAAATTTATTTGAGCCGCCGCACTGTAGCTTCGTAGAATGGGGTATTAGTCGAGTTGCATGCGGTAAGTGGTTGTGTACGTATTTTATCGGATTTACTCAGAGTCGCAAAAAAGCTATCCGTTGCAAATCACTGATATGTAGCCGTCTTTACAACATGATGCTCCGCCTTACTTTCGCAATGGTTATTCGGCTTTTTTCGTCACTTTAATAATGAAAGCTAGAGGTTGGCTATTAAACTCAAAAGCTCGTTCTTTTTTCAGAAATACAACTAATGTTTGCACTTTATGCAAGTGGAATAAGGATGCGAACACTCAGCACCTAGTAGAAAGTTGTTCCAATTGCAGGTTCCTTTTGGAAAAAATATATTGTTTACTGAAAAAGCTTATGATATTTTGTATGTAAAAGATTGCATGTGCTTGTAACATAGGAAACTTATATTTGAATTTTAATTATATCATTTTGATCAGATACACAACATTAAATGTTATGCCTTACTATGATTAAAACATCATATCACGAATACCAGTATTTCAATTTTAACTTGAAAATTTTACTTTAAATAGATTGTAAAATCATCATCATCATCATCACGTCATTAGCTGTTATGTTAGAACCAAACCACATTTTTAATGTTTATTTATTTGATTGTTGTACGTGCTAAATTTTTTTTTCTTAAGTAGATACTTAATTGGTATCTATGCGAGAATTTAAGATGTCATGTTTTTAACATGTCAAGGTTATTAGTGCCTTGATGACTGAGTGCAGTAAGCTCAGTGGGACTGAGTGGGAAGCAAACGATTCCTGGCTTAAGTTTCATTTCATTTCATTTCATTTCATTTCATTTCATTTCATTTCGTTTATTCAGTCTATAAAGGTTTAAAATCTTTACAGACTAGTGATTATAAAAAAAATTTACAAATATATAACTTATATGTTGTAACGCATACGTTCATTGACTCTTATAACTAAATTAACGATATAATATTAATTGAATCTTTAAAAATATGTTTTGGTACAAAGTGATCAAAATCATGATTAGTGGATAGCTCATTAAAAAGTAACAATGCCCTTGTGATAGGCTCATAAAGAGCATAATTTACCTTAACATGTTTTATAAAAACTTAATTATAAAATCTGAGTTGCCTGGATGGAACGTTAAACATAATTCGATCTAAGAGTGATTGGCAGACAACATTTTCGGAAACTATATCATATATTAATACAAGCGAGGCGATCTTATAATCGTGAGTTATAGGGTGGAAGTTGCCCATTAAAATTCCAAGGTCTCGATATGAACTAATCGATTGGAGTGGAATATTAGCTAGATAATATGAATTGATAAGGGTACGTAAAGTGAGTTTGGAAAGGTCATGTGGAAACACTTTGAAAAATTCAGAGCCAGACCATTTACTTCACTCCACTGCACGACCCCATTCAAATCCGACTTCAAGTCAGAGACGTCTTCCAAACAAGATATTTTTTTAAAAACTTTGAGGTCATCAGCATAAGTTTGATCGAAGTCTTAGTTTCTTTTTCATTTTCACATCAAATCTTCACCGACACTATCCGTCTTTCGAATCAAAACAATGCTTTAGCATTTATAGAGGCATCCCCTTAACGTTGGATCAAGCTAAAAAAAAAACAATATATATTATTTTAAGACAAGATAAATATATGCAAATGTAATTGCAAATGATTTTGCATATTTTTATAACTTTTAAGCCTTTTTGCATATTTATAACATTCCTGCATCTTTAAGTATGTTACAGCAAGTTGGCAAATAAAAAAAAATAAAATATTTGGCGACTATTTGTCTACTCGAGCAATATGATTATATTTTTAGTAGTAATTCCTGGTGTGCGTAATTATAATTAAAATAAAATTGTTGGTAGTGATGAATAAGAATGAACATTTTTTTTTTCTATTGCACTCTATTCAACCCACTAATAAACCCAGCATTGATCCCAAACACATTTTAGTTAACTGTTTTTTCTTCTTATTTTTAATAAAAAAAAAAAAAAAAAATAATATCCGAATACTTTTGCGAGTGACTGTATCTAACACTCAATAAACTAATTAAATTCGGCACTACTTAACCCTATTAAAAGTCTAAAATTACTAAGATAAAATACATCAAGCGTTAAATAGAAAAAAATTTTCATTGCAGTCCTTTGTCTGGAGCAGCTCTGTTAGCATCTAATTTCTTATCCCTCCCAATATTTGTCTATTGGAATACTTTTGCATCAAAATCAATTTTCTGAAGGCAAACATTTATTTCTCTCAAAATAAATAGTTGCGGGTTTACTTGAATTTAATTTGTTTATTATTTCTTAATCAAAACAAAACTTTAACAAAACACAAAAGATAGGTATTGGAATGAACGGTTAGTGGAATTAAATTCCATCTGGAGTTGATATCAACTCAAAATCAAGCAGATAATTGAAAAGGATCAAAGGTTATTTCCGAAAGACGAATTAAATAAGTTCGCATGGTTAAAGGGTTGAGACGCAAAAAGCGTCCTGTTGGTCAATCGGTTACTGGGTGGCCAGGTTGTTGAACTAGTTTAACTATTCAACCCAACTAAAAACTCACAACTGAAAGAGACGAAAGACCTCAAAATGTATTGCTATGAGTATAAAATAAGAAAATTAAAAAACACATTGAACTGAAGTTTAGGCTTAGGCCGGTGAAGGATAACCTTTATTTGCGCGGCAAAATGAGCCTTGAGTGCATCAAAGGCAGCATTTCTGTGCGAGTGTATCGCTCATACACATGAGATATATGAGTGTGTGCGTGTGTTTATAAGGGATAAAATAATTTTCTTGCTTCTTCTTGTCCAAATCCATGTTGTAGGGTCGAATAGTCCTCTTCCAGCACTAACCGACCTAATAGCGGACGTTTCCTAAATAATCCTACTTAAAGTTCTTTGAAGTCTGTGAGCCTGCCATTCATTCATGGTCTTAAGTCGGCTATTAAAACGGTGATTTTTTTTATTTGATACCCGTTTATGGCAGCTATTTTGTTTTGTTTTTTTTTTGGGAACACAGCTGGATAGTGAATGACGTCATAAATAGTCAATGTTGTTGCCGTTGTTCTTGTATAATAGACAAACATATTTTGTTAATAAATTCGTGGTAAAGTACTTCGAAGTTATGTTTATTTGCTGGAGAAAAATTAAGTTCAAAATATATATGGACGGGCTGATTCGTAACTAAAATTCGGTCCATCCTATGTTATCTAGCCTTAATATAGCGTTTCTTTTTGCAT
This sequence comes from Coremacera marginata, assembly GCA_914767935.1. Classification (NCBI taxonomy): domain Eukaryota; kingdom Metazoa; phylum Arthropoda; class Insecta; order Diptera; family Sciomyzidae; genus Coremacera; species Coremacera marginata. The sequence continues at coordinate 251,246,314 of OU612043.1, forward strand.
TTTGTTTTATTTTGCTCATGGATAAAGCCGTATTTGAACATGCTGTAAGCCTACACACGACAATAAAAAGAAAAAAAAAAATATGTCCTTTTAAAACGGAACATTACGATGGAGCACAACAAAATTCCAACCAGCAACAACAACCGTTACAGGCTCTATTCTATGACAACACTGAAAGCGACATACTTCGACCTGGTCAAAGCGGTTATTTTCCAAAGAACATAAATGAATTTGAAACAACCACGCCCAAAATTGTTTTGCGACATGTTTTGTGCACTAACCAGCCTTCATCATTACAACTAACATCAGTTTGGCGTATGTGTAGGTCGAGTTCCCGCTGCGAAATAGTTACGAATCTGGTCACTCATTCCGACTGTAGCGTGTATAACAACCAATAGAGCATCGGGCAGACGAACGGTAGGACAGACGATTCAACAACAAAACATCAAACATTTTAGTACCTCAATAAAAGCCAAACAAAAAACTTCATTCGAAGGGTATCGTTGGCAATTTTCATTATTTTATTCGGCAATAAACGGATCCATATTTTGCCTACCACTTATGTGCTCCAATAGTGATGGCGCAGAGGATTGAGGGGTTGAGTTCATAATGGCTTCTTCTACTTAAAATGATGCTGCTATTGCTATTGCTGCCTGCCGTATACCTTCCCACAACAAGCACGACGACCTTTGAGGGAAAAATAATCGAGAGAGAAAACATTGTCAGATTTCATCGTTATCTCGGTGAATCTTGAATGTGCTTGGCTAGAGTAACAATCGAGGAGATGCTGGTGGGAGGAAATTGGGGGATGTAGATGAGATAAACATTTCGAGCTATTTGCAAACTTATACTGCTTATTTAGAGCGGTGGTTATATTAATAAAAAATATGTTGTTGTGGTGCTATTTGGGGTCAATCGAAGTTCACAGTTCTCAGTGATTGAAGGGGACGAATTTTACTTCTTCACCTCCTTTTCCCCTTCGGCAACATTTTTGTGAAGGACAAGCAATCGTTTTCGAAGAGATTAACAGTTTTAAGTTTTAATTAAACAAGAAATAAAAAAAACAAATTTTTATTTCTTTGGTTTTAACTTTTATTGGATCTTCGATCTTTCGAAGTAAATTATTAACTGTTCTTAAAACTAGCTTAAGGTGGTATTTATAATAACTTAATTGCTATTCTTGCAATTTTCATCGATAGGGTATTCGTTTGTATTGGTTAATAATTCTTTGGAATTATTAGCCAATGATTATTGAAAATCCATTTCTTCAGAATTAAAGTTAAATTTGTTTATTGCATTTTTGTTTCCATAGAATTTTGTCGGTGTGAACGGAAATGCAATTTAATTTAAGTTAACAAAAGACGAAAGTGCAATGTAAGCTTTTATATTTCTCTTATTAATTTAATAACATTTTCGTTTCCACAGAACTTTGTCGGTGTGAACGGAAATGCAATTTATTTTAAGTTAGCAAAAGACGAAAGTGCAATGTGAGCTTTTATATTTCTTTTATTAATTTAATAACATTTTCGATTCCACAGAATTTTGTCTGTACGAGCGGAAATGTTATTTTTATGAGAATGGATGTATTGCAGGTATTCTATGAGTCTGCATATTTGTTATGGGAACGGAAAAGACGTTTGTAAGACATATTATATTATTGCTAAGGGCTTTATTATAACACCCCCACCGTTAGATTGAGGCTCCGACGAAATTTGCAAGGTTGATGTACTTTTAAAATATCTAAGTGCTATAATAATGAATATAATAATTAAAAATACAAATACATTTGTACTTAGGTTAACAATTGTATGTTTTCTATTAGTTATTGATATTTCGTTTAGATTGTCTTCATAATTTTGTTGTTTTAAAAATAATGTTTCTAATTTTATGTGTTCAATAGTTACATTTCTTTCTTTTATTTTTGTCATATAATGGGGCATTATAAATTTATCGTACGTTTTTATATTAAAATTAAAAAATGTTTCATTCTGAACATTGATCTCACAATTTTCAAATCTTATGACAAAGTTTCCTTTTGGTTTTAATGGTATATTATTACAATTCTGTTTGATTTCCAAATTGAAGTTTTTGAATATTAAAATACCTGTTGTTATTTCTCTTACTTCGGTTTCGTTAAAATAATCTAATTTACAATTGGCTTCTTGAAGATTAATTATGTCTTCGATACATTTATCGTTTAACTTAACTAGATTTTTCTTCAGATTATTTTCTGGATTTATGTTAAATGGTTTATTGTTTATGTCTAACAAAATCTTTCTGTTTGTTAGGTATAGGGATTTATTATTGGCGTTAGGAATTGATTCAAAAACTATTTGTGAATAGCTTTCCTTTGAAAAAATTGGAATTTTAAGTATGATAATGATTATATTGTTTTGAAATGCAACAGTTATTTTAGTATTCACGTAGCTGTCTATGTCATTTATTAGGTCCAGATCGATTTCGGAAAATATGTTTGAGGGTATGACGTCCATTTTTCCCGAGAATATTATGTGTCCAATGTCTTCGATATGGTCTTGTAATAATGATATGTCGTTATCTACTCTGTAAATAAATTGTAAAAACTCAATCTCGTCTTCGAGACTAGCTATCCTCTTAGGAATAAAATTTCGCATAGTGTTTAAAGAATTTTCTATAACCTTTTGTTGTGAGTTTATATGGTTTGTAATATTCTGAATTTGTGAAGCTAATGATTTATTAATGAGGATATTTTTATCTATTTTTGAATTGAGGTTTCTATCGTTATCTTCTAGTTCGGTCAATATTTTGTCAATCTTTATTTCATCGTCTGAGTCCATTGTTCCAGTTATGTATTTTAGTCCTTTTCCAACGAAATTCATAAGTCCTCGTTTTTGTTTTGAATGTGGTATCAATCCATGTATTTTTTCTTTTAGTAGAAAAAACTTCTTTTTAATTGTCTCTAGTGTTGTCCGTGCGTTTAATGAAGATGATCTAAGTGTTTCTAAATTTCTATTTATTATGTCAGTAGTTTCTTCGTATTTTGTCATGTTTACTAGGTGTAATATTTTTTTATATTGTTCTATTAGTTTTTGTTCTCCGGTCTTTATAGTTAAATAACCATTGTTGATTGTTAAATCTTGTATGTCTAACTGTTGTCCTTTTACGAGAGTAATTATAGTTAAAATTACCAAAGTTGTTTTGTATGCTGCCATTCTGAATTTGTAAGAGAATTAAATTTTGGCGTTTATTGTAGGGTTCGCATTGTCTTGAAATTTTTTCTTAGGTTTAATATGTGATGTGTAATATTTTAGACCTGTTTTGTTATCAATGACATGGTCAGTATCTATTTTATTTGCAAAGATCTTCCTGTACTTTGAGTGGTTTTTTCCACCTCTTATTTCTTTAATGAAATTCGGACCAGGTTCTATGACTTGATCTACTCTGTCTTTATTAATTTTATTTATCACTTGTTCCTTTTTTTGTTGAATTTTGGTTTCAATTTCAGGATATTTGTCTATTGTAATTTTCCCGTTAACAAAGTCGATTGGTCTTAAATTAGTTGTACTGTGGATGGAATTGTTATAGAAGTTAATTATGCGGAGAATTTTTTCTTCTACTGTATCTGTACTATTTTTGTCGTCATGTTTTAGAAGTCGAATATGTTCGTTGATGGTGTTATGTAATCTTTCTATGTCCGCGTTAGATGTGTGGTTACTGTTAGATGTAAAGTGAATCTGAATGCCTTCGTTGTCTAAGAACTCTTTCATTGGGATGGCCTTAAATCCTAACTCGTTATCTGTTATTATCTTAGTCATTTTTCCTTGGGTACTGATAAATTGTAAGATTTTTGACTTGAATTCTGTCCAAGATCTGTGCATAATTCTATAAGCTTGGGCGTGTTTTGAAAATTTATCGATAAATGTAAGAAATAGTTGTTTTTCAAGGGTATAAAAAACGTCTACATGAATTATTTCGTTTGGTTTGCTAGGAGTTTCGGTGATTTTTAGAGGTATTTTTAATGGTTTTCTAGTGTATTTCTCAGTATTACATATTTCGCAATTATTTATAAACATAGTGATTCGTGTCTTCAAATTGGGATGATAAATTTCATCTATTAATTCCTTGTAAACTTGATCTATTCCTCTGTGGTTGTTTCTTTTATGTTCTTCCTCTATCAATCTAGCAAGTTGTTCTTCATCCGTTGTATCTCTAAGTATTTTTTTACATTTTATCACCTTAAGTGTAGGAAATATTTCGCTGTGAACTGTTTGGAAAATATGGTAAAATTCATCGTCTATCAATATGGCATTTAGTCCTTTAGGGTTAAAGTGATTTTTTAAAAGTGTTATTGTTGTTTCTCTATCTAAATCTTTAGTATATATAATTTTTCTCTTATTACTAAATATATTTATATTCCTTATTTTTAATGATCCTGATGAAGATTTATTTATCACTAATTGATTTTTGAATATGTTGATTGGGGATGAAGTTTCCTTTATTGTTGTAGGACTGGATTCTAGGGTATTTATATTAATACATTCGGGTTCAATTCTAGATAGTGCGTCTGCATTACTGTTTTTTGTTCCTTTCTTGTATTTTATTTCATAGTCAAATTCAGATAGCTTTAGCCTCCATCTAACTAATTTCGAATTTGGTTCCTTAATAGAGAAAAGCCATGTTAGGGGTTTATGGTCGGTTTCGATCAAGAATTTACGTCCAAAGAGGTAAGGTCTAAAGTATTTAGTAGCCCAAACGATTCCTAATAGCTCCTTTTCGATTGTGCTATAGTTGATTTCATGTTCATTAAGGGTACGGCTAGCGTAACATAATGGGTGATCGTTTTGTGAGAGGACAGCGCCTAAAGCGTAATTGCTAGCGTCTGTGGTAAGAGTGAATTTTTTCGTGAAGTCTGGGTAATGTAGAATGGGGTCATTAATTAAAAGTCTTTTTAGAGTGTTAAAGCTTTCTTGATATTTAGGATCGGAAATATTAATTTTAGCGTTTTTCTTTAAATAACGTGTCATAGGTTTTGCTATGAGGGAGTAGTCCTTTATGAACTTCCTGTAGTAGCCAGTAAGTCCTAAAAATTGTTTAATTTGCTTGGGAGTTTTGGGGATTGGGAAATTCTTGACGCATTCTATTTTTTTGGGGTTTGCTTTTATTCCTGTTGGTGTTACTATATGTCCGAGGAATTCTGTTTCCTTTTTTAAGAATTCAGACTTATCTAGTTGGATCTTAAGGTTGGCTTCTTTTAAGCAGTTAAAAATTAATTTAATTGAATTGATATGCTCTTGAAGAGAGGTAGAAAAGATTATTATATCGTCCAGATAGACGAGGCAAATTTTATTAATGTAATCTCTAAGGATGTTATTCATTAATCTTTGGAATGTCGCTGGAGCTGTCTTCAGTCCAAACGGCATTCGTATAAATTCATAATGACCTCCTTCAACGCTAAAGGCAGTCTTATGAATATCGTCTTCCTCGATCTCTATTTGATGAAATCCTTTTGCCAAATCTAGTGTGGTAAAATACTGGCATCTTCCCAGTTTATCTAATATTTCATCGATGTTGGGGATCGGGAATTTGTCATCTACCGTTACTTCATTGAGTTTTCGGTAGTCAATGACGAGTCTCCATTTAGATTTTCCGCTTGCATCGGCCTTCTTAGGCACAATCCAAATTGGTGCTGAATATGGAGAATTACTATTCCTAATTATTTTATTATCGAGCATTTCTTTTATTTGAGTCTGTACCTCGTTTTTATGAATATAAGGATACCTATATGATTTAGTGTTTATTGGGATGTTGTTGCTCGTTCTAATTTGATGTTTAATGGCTGAAGTAAAAGTTAATTTAGTGTTTTCTTGGTAGAAGATTTCTGAATATTTATTTATTACTGCCATAAGTTGTGTTCTTTCTTCGATATTGAGATGATCTGTTCGAATTTGTTCTCTAAGTGGTTTATTTTCACTTGTATCGATAATGTTAAAATTTTCGCTATCCACCTTCTGTGTGAATACGTGATTTAATTTGGACATCAGATTGAGTTCTATTTCGTTGTTTTCTACGTTTAAAATTCCTTCATTCACAATTTTTCCTCCTTCCTGTTCCTTAAAATATATTAGTTCGGTGTTAGGGGCTATTTGTATCTTATAACTATGGCCTTCTTCGCCGTTAAAGTAGATAGGTAATTTTTGTCCGTTTAATTGTATTGTATTGTCTTGATAGTTAATACAGGCATTTAGTGGTCTTAAAAGGTCGTTCCCAATTAGACCGTCGTAGAAATTGTGGAATTGAATGATGTAGAATTCGATTGTGTCTAAAGTTGTTCCGAATTCAGTGAAAGTTTTTATCTTAGCTTTTTTATCGGCATAAATTTCGTGTTGCAGAGTTTTTATTGAAATAGGATTTGTTTGATAAATCCATTTTGGATGGCATATTCCTGGATTTAGTATTGAATTAGTTGCACCTGTATCTACTATTAATTTTATAAATCCTAATTTGGTCTTTATTTTTATATGTGGAATTCTTCCGAGGCAGAATGACGAAAATTTTCGTTAGAATTGTGCGTTATCTCATGGTTGTTGATGTCCATCGGCTCAGGTATTGGAAATTGGTTGTTATTATTTGGTTGATGGAACATTTGTTGGTTTCTGTGTTGGGGTACGGAGTTTTGTCTCTGATAATTACTATACGATTGGGAATTCTGTATATTATTAGGTCTTCCTTGTGGGTTGAAATTTTGTTTATTGTGTGTAACAAAATTCTGTCTGTTTTGTTGACTAAGGTTTTGTTGGTTATGTGGATGAAAATTCTGTCTATTTTGGTAACTAGAACTCTGTTGGCTATGTGGATAAAAATGTTGTCTATTCTGTTGATTGTATCGGTTAGAATTCTGTTTGGTTTGTTGATTAGGATTAAAGCTATGCCCATTTTGTTTCGATATTTTTGGTTCGAAGTTGTTTCGAACAAAATGTTGTGAATTGTCTATCCTGAGGTGAGCATATCCAGCCTCGAAAAGGATATTCATGGCTCCTTCGAGTGTGTTTGGATTTCTACAGGCTAATATCGTTTTCATGGGTTCGGGAATTTTTGATTTAAATATATTAAGGGCGGTGCGTGAATTGTTTTGTGTAATTACGTTTGTTGCCTCCTGTCCTTGTCCGATAACGAATATTGTTTTGTTGTTAAGTCGTCTTAGTTTGCTTTTAATCTCTTCAAAAAATTCTAAGCTTGTAGTTTTGAATGTGGTAGCCCTAAGTGAATCGAAAAGGTCGTCACAACTTAATCTATCTCCGAAGTTATTTTGAAGAACATTTTTTACGTCTTTCCATGAAATTGCGTGGCAATTTATTTCTATTATTTCCCTAGCTTTTCCTTTCAGTCTACTTTTAATTATGTCGGAAAAGAGTCCCTGTGATAATTCGTCATATGTCTGTAATATTGGGTGTATTTTGTCTATTAAATTTAGGAAAGTTTGTAAGTCTCTTGTATCTCCGTTGAATTCTGGGAGATTCCCCAAGTATTTGATAGGATCAAACTTTATTTGGTTAGTCATGATTTTATTGTATATTTTTCTTAATTCTTAATGATAATACAAAAATTATTTATTGTTTTTTACCCCTTAATAGATGCTTGTAGAAATGTAATCTGTATTGGGCCTCCTTCTTGTATTCTTCTAGATTAGGGTCCTCTAATATGTCTTGTGTAATATGAAGGTATATTGGTTTGGCTCCGTCTTTTAGAGGTAGGGCGGTGAATGATGATATTGGTAGGAAACTTTTAGGATGTTTGGTGATATCTTCCGGTAACATCTAGTGTCCGTATTTTTCGATGAGTTTGATTGTCTCGCTGATGAGTGTTTCCTCGTTGTCGTAGTCTGCTTCTGTTGGTGTTCCCGTCTTATTAATTGCTTCCCACACTAGTTGCATACACTTAATTTTTGCAGCTGTACTTGGTTCTTTGTTTAGTTCTTTCTCGACTTCTTCGTATGATTTTATAGGATTTTTTGATCTTGGCATGTCCAAAAAAGATTGTTCAGAATTTTCGCGTTCTCGTTTTGCACTTAGTGTTGATTTTTTTTTTTTTTTTTTTTTGGGAAGTTTTTAGAGAAAAATTTTTTTTTCACAATTATTGTCCACCTTTATGTTGTTTCGAAAAAATTTTACTGTTATTTGGAAAAAATTTTGTTTGTCCACACGCGCTTTCAATTAGTTAATAAAGTTTATTTTACTTTTGCAGAACTAATATATTTTTAATTTGTTTGAAAAAATGTCACTTAAGTTATTTTTATTTTTTCTTCTTCGGAAAATGTCACTAGGTTATTTTTATTTTTCCTTCTGCGAAAAATGTCACTAGGTTATTTTAATTTTTCCTTCTTCGAAAAATGTCACTAAATTATTTTTATTTTTCCTTCTTCGAAAAATGTCACTAAGTTATTTTTATTTTTCCTTCTTCGAAAAATGTCACTTAGTTGAGGGTTTTTTTTTTTTTTTTTTTTATTGATATGCCATTAAGTATTTCGATACATAAAAGGATTTATTTTTTATCCTTTTTTGGCATATCCTACCGACTGCGCCAGTTTTAAGTTTTAATTAAACAAGAAATAAAAAAAACAAATTTTTATTTCTTTGGTTTTAACTTTTATTGGATCTTCGATCTTTCGAAGTAAATTATTAACTGTTCTTAAAACTAGCTTAAGGTGGTATTTATAATAACTTAATTGCTATTCTTGCAATTTTCATCGATAGGGTATTCGTTTGTATTGGTTAATAATTCTTTGGAATTATTAGCCAATGATTATTGAAAATCCATTTCTTCAGAATTA